>JAILWY010000013.1:8750000-11250000 GCA_022113835.1 Atopsyche davidsoni
CCCTAAAACATGATACTTGGTTCAATTTCGGGAACGATTTGACATATTTTTTATTACTTTTCCGAAGAAAATAACGAGTAAAGTAAAATTGATATGTTATATATGGGATAAATGTAAAGTTTTTACGAAAAATATTACTGGAAAATATTTTAAAAACTCGTCACGCGTGTAAGGTAGTTCCGCATGTGTGTTTTCTTTCAGAAGTTAATGAAATTTTGTTAAAATTAAAATTATATGCTTATTTATTTTATTTATACGAGGATTCTAATATTTTTAACAAACTATTCATCATAAACAATAATTCGATACAAAAAAAACTATTAGAGTATCTATAAGAATAGTATATTAAACTTTGTTCTTACATATATATTTTACCATAAGTTTTCTAAATTTACCATTTTTAACAGCTTAATCATTACTTTGGCATTTAAAAATAAAATATTTAAATTAAAAAAACAGAATTAAATTAAAATCCGAGCAGTACTTACTGGTGATAGAAATCCTCATTTTTAAAGATTTTTTATTTTCTGGATAACAAAACCTTATTAGCTCCTTTCAAAAATCTATCGTGAAAAACGAATATGAAAATATTCGACAATAGGCTGAATGATCAAAAAATGTTAGGCCGGGACCCTCCACATTGGCTTTTCAAAAACTCTTATTAAAAACCGGGTGTCCCTCTGGCAGCCATGTCGGCAGCTAATGAGCGGCGCCAGAACTCGCCCTTGAGCTTCCACGGAAGGACGGGACAAGTAGGGTGACCAATTTTCATTAATTTTAAAATACGATAATATCGTATCTTCATCGCACGTTCAATTTATCATGAGCTTTTATTACTTCTCGATGATTTGGTAACCGCCGCAGTTACTTGAAGAATCTTGAATAGCCGCAGGCTTTTATATTATTTCGTCGATTAGAAATTACCTGTCGATCTCAAAGGTAAATTAATTCAAGTTTAAGTATTAAACTAAGGTTATATAAATCTTTTATTTGAAAGATAATCGGTTTATTAATATTGATTTAACCAAAGAAAAAAATTAATCGATATCAATTTGAAATATCCAGCACAAAAAAATATTGTTAAATGTATAACGTAATATTATAAAAAAAAATTTCTATAAAAATGTTTAAAATAATGTTTTAAATGAAAGTTTTTTGAGTTTTTAGTTTCAAAATTTAGTATTTAAACTATGACACGACCATTGTAGAGCTCATTAACTTAAATGGTTTAAAACATACATAAAAAAAATCTTAAATTTAACGTCGGACAAAAAATCTGCAAAAACTAAGAAGGTTGGACTACACTGGAAAAGTCCGCAGTATATTGATACTCTAGTCTAGTCTAGTCTAGATACAATCAACTGAAGAATCATGGTCACTAATATGATATTTTTTGGCAGTCAATACTTTATTCACTTTGAAGCAGCGAATATTAGTTTGGACTTAATGAAAAGATAGTTTAAAATTACCTTATTCTAGGATGAAGGTTGATTTTGGGTGCATGAGAAAATAGCTTGTTTGTTGAAGAATTTTAATTATTTTCCAAGTGGTCACCATGACCGAGTACAGTGCGACCGCGAGAACGTGCCAGCGGGCGGGGCGGATAACGAAACCCTCTACCTTGGTCGCACTATACTCAGTCTCTCCCGACCCAGGAACGCAAGGGTCCGTGTTTAATTGCAAATTTATCGGAAGGTCTGTTAGGCAGGGTGTTAATGCTTGGATCGGGAAAATTGCCCATAAGCAAAATGTTCGAAAAACAATTACGAGAATTATGACTTTATGAAAACTTTATTGGAGTGCTTATGCACAATAATTGAAAATCAATGATTTAGTGATATATTTGTAAATAATAGTTCTTGTTTATTTAGTCTACGATGTAATTACGCTTACGGAATTTCGGTGATGGCCAATTTAGGCGACGAATTGAAAACCAACATGCTGCCCACTTAAGTGTTGGCCTTTTGAATATTTCTTTTTTTTTTTATTTCACTTTTCGTTGTATTATTTTTAACATAACACTCATTTTGATAACTTTATTAAATTTAAAAACATTTATTTATATTCAAAATTTTACATCAAACAAAAATTGTCAAAAAATATAAATTTAATTATAAAATATATTGAAATAACATCAAGCAAAAGATGCGACGTACTTATAACGACTGATATAAATATTGTGCTAGTTGAAATACTACCCAGAGAAAATATATAATTATAAATAATTGCATGGAGTGCCATAAAATTTTCAAAATTACATTGATCATTGTATTTTATACTTACAAAAATATAAAACTTCCAGCTAAAGTGGTTGGATGTGATAAAATTACCCTTAATAATGTTTGCAAACTGTGTCACAATTTACCCAATAGCACTATTCAATACACCTGTAGATAATTGCCCGAGAACAACTTACCCTTGTTCAACCAACCCGAGACAATACAACCCCGAATCAACCACCACTCCCGGTTTCCTCGGTGATTGAAATACACAAAATGTTCTATTCAGATCACAGAGAACCCCGGCGAGCCCACGTCAGATTTGTAAGCTTTTACCCTAAATTCTACCAAATTTAACATGACACGACACACTTATCTACAAGTTTGTATTCGGGATAATCAAAACACAGTTTGAAACATTTTGATGGCATATTCAAAAATATATCTCTCATGTTGGCTCTTCAGACATAGTAAATATCACACTAGCACTCTGTATAAATTTAAACAGAAATAATTGTGTTTTCTGTGCAAATTTTTATCTAATGTGACAACTACCTTGCATTTCAATAAAATAAAACTTATTTTGATGTTTTTATTACTTAATCTTAATATTTATGTAAAAATAGTAAAATAATAACTATTATCGTTATCTATTATTTTTAAAAAGATATGCAGTGAAGTATTTAACAAAATATCTATCTCCTCTAAGAGATATAATATTATTAAATAAATTTGTTTTTTGAGTATCTTAAAATTATATCTTAATAAAATGGAACACGCCCTTGTACAAAAAGATAAAAATGTTGTAAATCTACGCACATGGAAAATTGCAGAACCAAAAATAACTGTATAAATGAGGCTGTGCTGGGATGGACGACTTAAAGGCGACGTTTTCTCCGAAAGCGCCTGGAGGTCATCTTTGTGCTGCTGTGCTGTATTAACCTTTTTTATGTACGTTCCACTGTGCGATTTCTTGAAATGGAAAACACAAATTACGTGAAACACATCAAAATACCTTAGCCACAAATACATTAATTTTCTAAACCACAGCAATTGATATTAATTAGCTCTTGGAAATTCATTGATTTATTCTGTTTTAATCTGTCAAAATCAGCACATAAAAATGTATGCGTCAATGGCAAACAACGATGTACATATGTTTGTTTACAAGTGTCGTGGCTAGAAACCGTAAATAAAGCTACAAAATCTTCTAAAACCTAAAAAACATAGTAATTAACAAAGTCATCAACATATTCAGTAGTAATTATCTCTGAGTACCTGTAAAAGTGTACGTTTATACGGCCACCCGCATTGCGCACGCTACACGCTAAGACACCACCTTTGACATAGCGCAAAACTTAACTACAGAAATATATTGAAGCAGTGGCGTAAAAGGGTAAGCAAATCGGCTGTAGTTCTCGAGCACGTATCTTGAAGTTTATCGAGAGCCCCCGAAGAGATGATGTGCCCGGAGCGGGCGGACTCGTCGCCATTTAGAAGTTGTCGCCGGCGCGGCAGCTGGCCCGGCTCGCCGAGCACTCCAGGCCCGTTAGCGCAAGTAGCTCCGCATACTAAACGCAGCCCAGCCCCGGCGTAAATCCCACTTTACACCTCCATGCATGGGATTTTCCCCCCAACTCTTTCTCAGGCCTTAGACCTAAGGATTCAAAGGGCTGGCCTTCTTTTTGAAAACATTTTTAATTGCCCGTTAGTTTTTTTGTCATGTTTTGTTATAAAAATATTTTTGTGTAGTTTTCAACTTATTGCCAAGGTTTTTGCAATTTTTTTTAAACTTGATTTTATGCTCTTCAAAACCAAAGTGAATTTGATTACGTCGTACCAACACCGCTACAAATAAAAAGAACAAAACCATAAAATATCTACAATTTTCAACATAAAATGGGTATTGAAGATAAATGATGTCACGCGAAGAAGGCTTTTTTTCCATAAAAGAATATTTGTTCACCCCAAATGTATGGATTTATTGTAATAAAATTTAAAATTAACCGTAAAAAATACATACGAAGTCATGTGTTATTATTTTTAATTTAAAGAAAAATATATGTAAGTTAATATTTTAGTTTCTCATAGATTGAAGCGAGGTCCCGCTACTAAAAAGTTAAAATTAGCCCATCCTTTTAAAAGATTTTAATTAATATTTACACGAAATAAAAATGATATTCCGTAAAAGGTACTAAATTTCATGCACAAAACAAAAGCGAATATCCAAGAGGATACTTTGAACAGCTTTAAAAATGCATGTAAGCTGGCTTTAATGATATATAAGGACTTCATAATATTTGTCCGCAGGGGATGCTCAAAGCCTTCGAAAAAAATTACTTTATATAATTTTCGTATTTCAAGATTGTAAAATTTCAACAAAAACCCTCTCAAGGCTCTCACTGTGTATCAAATCGAAAATAAGGGTGATAAATCATTTTTATGCGAGTTCAAATGAAAAATACGCAGGTTATATACTTTAGATGAAAGAAGTCCAGACTCTGCGGCAAAGTTTACGAGTCGCCAAGTCGAGCTATTTTCGGCGGAAACATCATCAAGCGGGATGATCGCGGGATTTACTTCGACTCTGTCATCACGACGGCTCCTTTCAAATGAAAACGCAGAAAGCCCGAGAGCGCCGGTGGCCGGAGACACATTCGGTCGCCAACCTTAAAGCTCCCCGGCTTCAGACTCGGCTGGATGCGCGCCGCTGGGCCATTCCCCTATTTTTCAGGGACTACTTTCTCGCTTCCTCGCCAAAGTTTGAAAACAAGCAGATTTTTCTTCATAAGGCTGATACGAGTTTCATTTTATTCGGGATTCCCATATTTTACTCGTTTCGCATTTGCTTATTACCGGCTACACAAATTTTATATAACGAACGTAAAAAAAATACAAGACAATGTAAAGTTATTTACATAAAACTCCGAGAAGGGTAATACAACTTGAATTTGTAGAGTTTTTTTTTTAATAAAGCAATTCAAAACAAAGAACAGTTATGATAAATTAACTTTAAACTGTCTTTTCTTCTATAGCTCCGACGAAAAGTTTTTCTTAACTAAAAATCTTAAGGGTGACTCGTGAAATTCATCTTTTTTTAAATAAAGTTTGGTATATTTGACAGTTTGATGGCTTTAAAATGACCAGACATTTTATATTAGTTTTTTCTCGTAGTTTTCGAACGCTCGGGATGAGTTTTTATCCTGAAAATTAATTTTCCGGAGGAGATTTATTATCGTCTATTTGAAATTAGATCATATTTTACTGCAAAACATTCCAACAACCTTTGCGGCCATGTTTATGTTTTTGTTGAACACATTTTCCGTACATCACAACTTCTAACTTCCGTTTCACCAAAGGTATATTTATTTATTTTATTCAACGTGAAAACGAATTAATTTTTACTGTAGCGAAAAACTCCGGGTAAATTTATACCGCTAATATAAGAATCTCAAAAAGATACAACTGAAGATATTCAAAACTCCCGGAAAACACATATTTCAAGGTGAATGGCCATTCAAATTTATGAAAAAAGAAAACCTTTTGTAAGAAAAGGAGGTTAAGATTATGCGGGAAATTTCTAAACGACCAATATTCCATCTAATCGCGGTCAGAGCTCAATAAACGTTACGCTTTCGGAAGGTGCAAAAACGACCCCAATATCTCCCGAGCACGCGATCCCGGCCGCCCCGCGCGGCACATTAACCCTCCGAGGCCGGGCCCAGGACGCAGGCCCGGATCATGAATTAACGATGAGCCGGCCGGCCGCGGAAAGCCGCAGCCCGAGGAGGCGACACTCTTAAAAGAAAAACAGGAATTCCCGGATGTGTCAGCGCGGCCCTGGAGGTGACGTCGTTACATCCATAATAGATGTAGTCCCCGCCGCGGTATGAATAAAGCTCCCTGCGGGCGGCGCGGCCGAGGCTCACTTGTTGCCCCGCAAATGAGTCATTTGCTAGCGCCGACGCTCTCACCCACTGCGATGGCTCGTTACTCTTTCCGCAATCCCGAAGTCGATCTGATTAAGAACACTAGGTTGATTCCGTATACATGTTTGCATTACAGGTCATCAGGGACACTGTCCCTAGGAAACAATTGCTTTTAATTAATTTAAAAAAATATATACATATATATATATATATATATATAAATTATAGGTGAGTCCTAATATCATAAATAAAATATTTTGATATTTTATTAAGCTATAGTTAATAGCAACCGTCCTACACAATTATTTAATGATCATTGATGCACACATTGCATACGCGTATATACTTAGTGTGATTAAAATAATAAAACACCCAATAACCAGCACCAGGTGGGGTTAAATTCAATACTTCCATCCCAAAAAAAATAATTTTCATCGTTTCAGATGTGACCAGCAAAACTAAAAGTTCATTTACAAGTAACTACGTAAATTAAAAGGGCTATCTATAAACGATGAAATCTGAGGTACTACTCCGTCCATCGCACCCCCGGCCAGAGCTAACGAACAGGAGCTGACAAATCACCTCGACTGCAACTCGCGGCGAGGCCCCCGGAGAGGGAGAGACTGATGGCCGCAAAATCTTCTTTGCGGATTTTTGCGCCAGTGCTCCTCATCAAAAACATTCTTCATACAATTTATTATAACTCAAGGACTATTCAAAGAGAGTCTTTTAAAAATGTACGTCACGATGAAGAAATACCTCATTTACTATATTTTTGTTGAAACAATAGAAATATAAATTTTTCTGTTTTAAAATAATATATCATGAGAGATATCAAGGAGAGACTTTGAAGCGATAAATACAAAAAAAATATTTTTAAAAATCGTAATTAACTATCATTCTAAAATATGTCTGTCCATTGGAAAGTAATTTTTTGCTTATTTATAATTTTTGACAGTCGAATTCCAAGTTGGATAAAAGATATGTTATCCAATCAAAAAAATCCTACATTGATATAAAAAAAATAATTTTATCTGAAAATTTCTACGAATGCTTTCGTAGAATATTATTTTTAACGAATATATTTTGCATAATAAAAACCGCTGTATAAATTTGCACTTTCTGATAAAATTTCCTAAACAAATATCGATGATGAATTCATTAAAACTTAAGATATTTTCAAATTACGAGTAAAAATAATATTGAATAAAAAATAATGAAATATCTTTTATATTTTATGAAAAGCGTGAGCACAAATGTTGTATTTTTTTGTGCATTTAGTTGTGAATGCGTAGCGCGTACAAAATATCGATCCCGGCAATTACACTTCGGTGGAAAGAATCGGTTGACCGCGCGGCGGCCCGAGTGGAGAGTTTGCAAGTAGTCGGATCATATTCCATTAGCGGGCAGGGAAATGAAAAAAGTTGAGGCGGCCCTCTGTCGCGCCACCGTAACGGCCCGAGCGGAGTTATTGCACTCGTCCACCCCCCACACACCCCTATCTGCCACCGAGGTGCCTTTTAACTGACAAAACTTTACCACCTAGAACGTTAACTGTAAAAAATCATTTGAAAACCAATCCCTTGCAAAATAAAATAAAAATTCTGTTATGCAGCAAAAGCCGAGGTTTACTTATTCTTCTTCATCAAATGCCTCACATCAGAGCAGTTTAGTGACCATCTCGCTGAATATGTCTGTTCGTGGATTTCTTAGCGTCGTCCCCAGATCCTTCTACAAAGAAAAATCTGCGTATTGCTGATACCCAAAAGAATTGCTATGCATTCCTTTCCTTAAAAAGCTTTAATTCATTGAATTATGATATTTCTTCTCCACAAGCTGCAAAATCAACGATAGAAGTCTTTCATGGTACTTCCAGAACACATCCCTTTATAGTCATTTCAAGTCTGCTGATCTATCAGATACGCTCAGAGCACAGAATGGCAGCCATGCACAAGCATCAGAATGTGAAGAACGGAGGAGTTTACTTATAAAGCTTGGATTAATTGTTGTACAAGTCAGTAACTTATAGTCAAAATATTTGTGTACATATATTTTTGAATAAAATAAATAATTAATTTATAATATATACCAAATCGTCCATCATTTTATGAGACTATACAGCATTTATCCTGCAAATAGATATTTCATAAAAAATATAATCGACTAAACCAGGACAATATGAACCCAAACTTATAAAATAAAGATTGTTTTTTTCATATCAGCGAACTCGTGATCCAAAGTTGACACATTTTTAACCACTAAGCCAATGAACCGTCAAAAATACAATGTGCAATCAATAAGTACTAATAATTACAAAATAGTTTATATGCGGTTAAACTGTTTATAAAATCTCTTAAATATGTAAATTTTTACCATATTTACCATTCATATTTTGTTTGTATTATTTTAAACATCTTTTAATAATAATTATTTTTTATTATCCTATACGTTTTTCTTAACTTTATATAATTACTATTCTTGGTATAATTGCATAATATGTATGTACACAAAGTAATTAACGCATACTTTGGGTATTATTTGGCTTCTATTTTGTGTACTAACGAACACAAAGTAATAGATATTAGTTTTTAAACTTATGTCTTTATAATATGAATACAAAAAAACAACCAAACTACTTACTTTCAATTAAAAACGTATTTAATAATAATATCCATAATTGAATTTTCAACGACAGTAATTTAAATATCAATGTTTGAGGTTTATAAAATGATTGTTCAGTAATTTTTTTTATCAATAAATCATATTAATTAAGCTCATCGCGCAGCATCGATGAATTTTAATATTTTTAAAAGGTTGTTGGAACGGAATTTAATGTAAATATTTACATACGTGCATACATATAATAAATGTTTAATCACTCTGTTTTTTTCTAATAAAATCCAATTAATATCATTTCATTGCTTTTGCAGAGAAAAGCGATTAAATCGGTAGTGTTTTTATTTTTACGTATTATTGCGATAGTTAAACTGCACATTGTATTTTTTCTGTACTTTGTGTTCAGTTTTTATCAGTTTTTCATTAAGGTAATTGCCATGGTTTATGGGTAGTTTTCTTACTGAGTAGTCATAAAAGAGCTTCAAGTATAATGCCCCGGGAAAAGAGAGGGCGTTTTAGACTACAGTCGAGTTAGTATTAAAAGTAATGTTAGGTCTTTTAGCGGAGATTATGCCAAAATTAACGAAACCTCCATAACGCAGTAACCCGAGGAGTCTCCATCTCAAAACAACTTTAAGAACACTGGTAAATATATTTAGACTTGTTTAGAAACACCAACCTAAATAATCTCTTTTTTATGTTTAAAAGTGTATAAAATTAAATTCAATGCTCTTTGGTGAGAGCTATTAATCACGATTGTATAATTCAGTAGTATTTTTTTATTTTCTATATACGTATAATATTTAACACAATAAAAATCAACCATTGATGTAACAATCTGCACGATATTTGATAGAAAATTTAAGTAACAAATCAAGCTTATCTCGTTTTTAAGTATAATCTTTGTTGTTGTTTTTTAGCCGTTGTGTTCCTAAAATCGTCTCTATTTTATAATAAAATTTATATATAAATACACGAATGGTTATTCAAAACTTACCATTTTTTTTAAAGCTGAATCCATATCAAATTTAGTATTATAGATGTTGATTTATGTAATTATATACCTCGAAGACAGTACAAATCCAAAGAAAAATTAAATGTAATATAATAAGTAGCATTTTATCAAAGATTCTCTGGAGCAAGTAAACAAAATATTTCGAGAGAAACTTCAGCACGACTGCCGTCAAGCCCTCCCGCTTGCTTTTCTTTATTAAACTTTTTGATTAGTTCTATAATTTTGTTCGTTGTTTGATTAAATAAAATACTCTTGAAATTAATCAGATGAATGATTGACATGACATCTGCTTCCGCCGGCGTCCGTAGGCGCCGCAAACCCTCCCAATACATCTTCAAATAAAAATATATACATTTTCCCGAAAGCCGCAGTTTACTGAGCCACATTTTACAGCAGCGAATTTCCGCAATATCACGATAGAAATAATATAAGATGACGTCACTGAAGATTTTCATATATAAATTCCAATACAAACTATTTAGATTGAAAATAGTATTGACAAATAGAAACGGCGCCTTCCCCACTACAGGCTTTAGACATTTATTTACACTTCAGGCCCCAGAAACCTCCGTCTAGAAATTAAACTTCACACAAACTCGAACCGATAGATATAAAAATACGCAGAGAAACACACGATGCTAAAAACTATTTTTGAAAGGATTTTTTATTAAATAATTTACTGTCACTTATATATCACTAGATACTTTCTCACGTTTTTCTTCAATTTTTTTCACTTTTTTTACACACTTTTCATCAATTATTTTCATTTTATATTAACAAGTATTATAAATCAAGATTTCAAAATATATAATTACTTACTTTGTTACAGGACTAGCAGCAGCTACGGAATCCGCTCCGAAAAATCCTCTCACTCTTCAGCCATGGCACACAGAGGTGGCCAAATTTCTAAACGAATCTTATATGGTCCTCTGCAGTACTGACACATCAGAACAGGTAACTATCTACTTTCAGAAACCTCTTTATTCATTTAAAATTAATTCAATAAAATCGAGATATATTTGTAATACTTTGAATATTTGTATTTGCTTTGTGTTGTTTTGTTTACATTTAATTATACACAATACAGTCAGTGATTCGAAAGCAAATGGTCTGTCCGTGTTGATTTATGAACAAATAAATACCACAAAATAATATGACCTTTGTTGCATAATTGAATCATTGTATGTTATGTACTTAAGAAATAATAAAACAAATTACATAGGAGTTATCTCCGTTTTTTTTAATTATGTTGCATTGGATACTTTTGCTATCGCAGTATTTATATTATAATATAGAGTTGTCGAAAAGTAATGTAATAATATTATATGTAAAAAATTAACGCTGGTAAATTAAAAGTTAAAATTTTACAGAACTTAATCCTTTCATACGAATTGCCTTTTATTTTTCAAAAAGTATGTTATATTTAAATTATTTATTGCTTTTTTGCGTTGTGTGTTAATTTATTAAATAAAATCAAATCTAATGTATTTAAGATTGTGTAAAATCATGATTATTGGTTAAATATTGTTTATAACCTGCAAGAAGTTATTTTTAAACCTATTTTTTTCTACAGGCTTTTCAATATCACTAATGTAAATGAATCTAATTATTTCATAAGGATTATAAAAACCTACTGCAGGTTCGCATGTTTCGTTTCGCTTTTATAACAGATTTATCTAAATAGTAGAAAGCAGTTCAACAAACTCACAGTTTTTTAAATACAAATTTATTACCGATACTTGTTGACGTCTTCGCTTATCAGTATTGTTGATACATTAAGAGAAGCTGGATTCGGAGCATTTCTAACATTCATCGAGAATGTTCGTTACGCATGAACTTTACAAATATTAGCTCACAATTTTTATCTAAACCTATTGTAAAGAAGACACATGTCATTGGTTCATTGATTTATTTTATTATAAGGTCGTAAACCTCACACACACACACACATTTATATATATATATATATATATATATATATATATATATATATATATATATATATATATATGTATATATAGGTATATATATATATGTATATATAGGTATATATACAAATTTAATTGTAAAAAATAATGTAAAGTTGATTAATTGTCAGAATATATCATTTACAAAATATTCGAAATTCTTTTCACAAATTGCTTCTAGAAGTATAAATGTTTATTCCGCAACTCAAATGATCTTATTTTTCTCTTTCGAAAGTCGTTCTCGGCCATGTTACACCACAAGATTTATGAATTTATCAATATATACATTCATGATATTTATTTTTTATGGTTGCTACAATACTAAAGTAAGGCTTGGTATCAGCTATTTTGTAAAGTATGTATATAACTAGTATGGATATAAAAACTTTTAGTACAGGCACTTTTATGTGTGCCTTATCATTAGTCATATTCTATTTTGCTAAAAAAGAGCACAGAATAGATTTTTATGACTTTTTAAAATATGCAAAATATTTATTTGATAAATAATTCAACGTTATATATTTTGGTAAAACTAGATAAATTTATTTCAATCACTTGGAAATGAAATTTATTTCCCCAAAGAGAGTGTGAGTGAGAGAAAATTACACATGCCCGTCCTTATTACTACGCTATTCATTTATACAGTAACCTTAAATCTACATAATCAGTTATAAATATTCCATCATGTTTCAAAATCACCAATGAAACAGGTTTCAATATTAAAATTTGGTCAAAGTAATATGCAAATATTGTGAGACGGGTCTCCCTCCTCCGCCTGAATAAAAACTGAAAATCAAATTTAAAGCCCGGCCCGACCGATAAGTCAATGTTAGCTTGACCCGCGCGGACTTGTTAGGGAGTAAATGATCGGAGTTCCCAAGTTCCGGAACTTTGCAAGATCAACGGCGCAGGAGGCCGCACGCCCTACACCGCGAGCCGCGGAGCCCCTGCACTCCAACTTGGACTACAAGGGTCTTACGCTTCATCGGTATTGCTTAGCTCCAGATGAGATTCAGAATTTCTCAAGTGGTAAATCCACAATTATTAGTTTATACAACTTCAATTATATTCATGCTTTGCCTCTCCAAAATGCTGTATACATACACCCCCACAGCGATACTTGGTTCACATAAAAGACTCTCAGAATTAAATCATTAATGAACCCACTTATTAAAAAATAGTATGCAGTCGATGCTTAGACACTCAAAACAGCAACTATGCGAAGAATTGAGGCGGTATAAATGTTGCTGTATAGCAGAATCCTTAAGATACCATGGGTTGACCGCGTCACAAATAAAAGAATCTTGCACAGACTGCGCAAAGAAAGGGAACTCTTGACGTGGGTAAATAAGCGGAAGGTCCCTATTTTGGCCACATTTTTTGTAACAATAAGTTTGGCATCCTTCAGCTGATTGATCAAGGAAAAATTGGAAGGAGGAAAGTTGCATAGATGCGGAATTTGCGCCAGTAGCTGAAGATCGGAAGTGTGGTCAAGTTGGTGAGACTAGCCCTGAATAGGGATATGTTTGATGAAATGGTCACCAACTTACTATGAGGAGAAGCATCAGAAGAAGATTAAAAAATCATCTCAATAGTTGTTTACTGCCTTAAATCTTACAAATAGTTGTTGTTATTTTGTATCGATACTTAACACACTTTAAGCGGGTAACCAAATTGTCTAAACTGATGTGCGTAGCGGGCAAAGTTCGCGTAAAATTGCACGTGTGAAATCTAGTCTATACACTCTTTGATTTGCATGTAGTCAAATAAATCTTTTCCTATAAAAAGTTGAACCACTTCATACACACTTTTCGGTTTACTTGGCATTAATTGGAGGATTATCTTTCTCTGACCACTCCACTTCTTCATTGTCACTTTGTTCAGAATCACTGGACAGTATTGGTAGAAGTAACGTTGACGAGTCCTAAACAAATATTTCGAGCTGTAAACCTAAAGAATAAAATGACCTTCTGCCGCTTTTAGAGTAACACATTCAAAAAGGTATTAATACGCGCCCCGCGTTCAGACAGCATTCCGCGAAACGGGTACTCGTACCCGCCCCGAATTTAGTGTGTTAATATTTTCTGATAATATAAACCACGTGTGGCAAAATTACCTGTTAAACCGTCTGGAACACATCACACTCCCACCCCGTCATGTTATGTGTATTGATATGTTACTCTTAGGTTATGATGTGTCTGCTAACATTTTTGTGTCTTGCAGGTGGCATGGTTTGACCCCAAAAGAGTGCCGGTGGTGGAGAGTCGCGGACGCGTGCACGTCGAGTCCCGTGACGCGCTGTACAAGGGAGCGCAGGCACTGGTGTTCGAGCACGTGCACCACGAGGACCGCGGCACGTGGACCTGTCGCCTGGCCAACGGCAACCACACCAATGCGCTCAACATGACTGTCATTGGTGAGTTATCAATTTTTTTTTTACGAATTCCATGTGCAATTAATACAGCGAATTGTTTACAAAATATAACATATTTATTTTTAAATAACATAATAATAAATTATATGAAAAAGGCTTTTTATAATTATCTGACAGGACAGAGCATTAATTTTATTTCACGAAGCAAACATCTAACGCCAAAGTTATCACTTGCAATTCCCATTTGTGATCATCAATTCTCGTTTCTTTAATATTCCAACTTCATATCTAGACATCATCCCCAATCCTCTGAAAACAGTATCTTGAATTCAGAACTGTGCAACCAAAACTACAATCGTAAATTATATCATTTTCACTTATTCGTTCTGGGATGACTTGCCTATAAAGTTATTATTGTCAAAATTAAAGCAATAATTCATGGTGATGTTTTATGCAAACGTGAGGGCAATTTTTCACAACAAATTTAAGAATTTAAAACACAGTACTTAATTGTTTATATCAAAACTGACAAACATTCATATTATAATAATAATGGTAAATATTATTAATATAATATTGTTTCTTTTTTGATAAAATAAATAAAAGAAACTTTTTAAAAGTTTTACTTTTGGTCAAATAATAATTGAATAAAATAGGAATAATAGTCAATATTTGTGTTAGATTATGTATATTTGAAATAGGGATCATTTCCAATAGTATTTAAGGCCAACTCTGCCACCGACCCGACCCTTGCCAGCGTCTCAAAAATATTCCCATAAATTGTCATACTATCCGTACTCGCCTAAATCATCTCCCAATCCCTCGTAATCTAACGCATAACTCATTCTATTCCAGAAGTTGTTATTATTTCAATAAATTAAATATATAAAGACTTTCCGCCATCATAACAGTAGAATACAGCTTTAATAAATAAACCTCTAAATTTATTCTTTCTACAACATGATTGATTGCCATTCTATTCACTATTTCCCTCAAACTCTCGTAGTTTTTATTTCCAACCTCTTATTCTGCTATGGTTTTTGAAAATCTTACATATTTTTATAATATATAGCTATGTGCTGAAAGGGTTTTTGCATAATTATAGTCTTTTGTGTATTATTGATTAGATTAACCTATTAAATATCTAAACTCACATTACACATTATGGTGCTGGAATGTGCCCTCCTTTTATAATATTTATAGCTGTTTTGGGAATACCAGCACGTGTAAGTCAGGTAAAAAATATTAAATACACACAGATGTACAACGAGCGTAATAAACACGCCAACCGCAAACGACATATTTACGAGGCACAAAACAAACCATGACTTCTCATTTGCTAACGAACATAGCAGAAATGGCTATTGTTCCTTCCAACTCGCACAAGCCCGAGTGGCGGCTTTTGAGATGTAGTTTTCTCATCACTTTACAGGCATACTTCTCCCGGGCCAATTTTGCTCAACGCCCTTTCTATGCTTCTATCGCGGAAGACAGACAGAGATAAGCTCTCGGCTCTCCCGCTTGCCGACCCATCTAGGCAGAAAGAGATGGAAGCTCATGCAAGTTGGGGAAAATTAACGGAAGAACGTACATGTTTTTGAAGTCAAGCTCTCTAATCAGTCTTACGGTCGTCTCACTCTACTCGAGCGGTTAACGTAATGCACGGAGCTCCGGAGGACTCTGACTGTGACATCCCCTCAATAACCCCGCCGCGCTGCGCATGTAGAGCCCTTGTTTATTGAATGGATTTCCTCTAATTTTTATAGGGCTTATTATTGGCTTATCAAAATAAAACATCTAATACCACTGTCTGAACTATCATCTTTGACTGTAATATTTAAATTTTGGTTTTAAAAATATAGTAATTCGTACTTATACTGAAAATTTAAAAACTGTGGTTTTAATTCATGTCAACTCTCTCTAGATTTATATTCTCATCAATCACTTTTGGTTCTGAAAAATACTTTTCTGCGTTTTCTTAAAAACTTAAATCATTCTTTCAAATGGTAAACAGTCCAAACAAATGTTGTTCGTGTATGAATAACGTTAATGTAGTTTTAATTCGATTACGTTACGAATCAATGTACCGTAGCGAGAATATTCCGGGGATTAAACAAAAACTCACGAGTCAAAACCATATTCTGCTTTTTAACTAAATTACGTGGTTATTTTATTATTTATACCATACAATAGTACGTAGTTCTCCCTATTTCTATAGAGGAAAACATATAAATTATAAGGGGTGATTCGTGCTGGCGAAATGGTATAGCGACGAGCAATCAGGGATTAAACATTTCTAAGCTTTCGGAAAAACTTTTTTCCTGAAATACTCTGAAAATAACTGCGATCAATTTACTTATGCTGCATTTAGTAATAAATATTCACAAATAATAAATGTAACCTGAAAACATGCGGAGCAAGGTATGTCAAATATTTGGATGTACTCTTCTGGAGAATTCCTGCACATGCATCTAAAAAATAAAAAGCTTTAGTGTATAAAAAGGATAACGATGCAATCTCCCTGGAAATGTTTAAAAATTTCAAAATTTATACGGCCAAATATACTCCCGAGTTTATGACGCAAACATAACCGTGCAGGTAAAGGCCATTCTCTACTTCCCAAAGCACACACGACGGCGCCGGGGCCTCGAAAAATAAACCGAGGACACAAAAAATAACAGCCGCGCCCGAGCTTATAACAAAACTCTAGTTGAAGCTATTTTTTTATTTGCATACGCGCGCCGGGAACGAACTCGCCCCTGCTGCGTGCGAAGTGCCGAGAGCCCCCTGCCCCGGGAACTGCGACCCCTAAAGCCTTAACGCCCCACGCCAGCGTCCCCGCTCAACGCACACGGGTGGTGCTGAGCTACCCCCTCGCGGTATGAAGCTGCTCTCCTGCGGTATGAACTTGCTCTTGCGTGCTATGGAGCTGCTCTCTTGCGGTATGAACCTGCTCTTGCGTGGTATGTAGCTGATCTAACGCGGTATTAAACTGCTCTGCGCATTATCAGGCACCATCCCGCCCCCGGCAACTGATCCGATCACATTGCATTGCAGCGATATTCAATCCTTTCCGGGAGTTGATTTTTTGCCTTACTGTAAAATTTTGACCTGCCGATTTGCTGACTCTCGACATATTTAACAAGTAACGCCATCAATTTCTAAAATTCAATTATAAAATTGAAATTCCAAGCTATATTTAGAGATCACATTTTCTAGTAATGACACTAATTAATACAATCGCTGTAATGATGCATTTACAAAAGAGGGTCCCTCATTATCTATAAGCCGGTTAAGTGCGTCTTATAATTACGTGATTATTGATAAATTGAGTGACTTTTTTTCAAATGATTCAGTAAAGTCTGATTGATAAGTAAAGACAAATTGATTTCCAAAAAAATCATATTTTTGCTAAAAATGATATAAATTTTTGCTTTGCACGATTCTGCGGTAAAGGTTTGACCGTGTGTGATTGAGTAGTCCTCTTGGTGCTGGCGAAAAAACGGCTTTGTCCAAAAACAATGAGCGTGGCTGTTACATTCTATTTCCCAAAAGCTCTACCGTATTCCGAAAATTCTGTTGCCGTTTTTTTTTTTTTAATTTTATTAGATAATTTTTTGATCCACTTTTTCCATAGTAATCAACTCAAAGTGTGTTTTTTTTTTAAATTCATTGCATATTTTATCACACGTAGAGCTCTGATTTTATGGATTTCTTTTGAAAATACCTAACTAATTCAATTTGTGGATTCAGGATTGTGAAATTTAAGGATGAAACAAATTAAATAATAAAAAAAATTATGTTGAAAACAATTAATATAATTTGATAGATCACTCACCAGACCAAAGACTTTCATGCAGGTTGAAAATAGCCAGCAATTGTTATATATCAAGTTTTTCGTAACAGATTGTTTTTATAGTTTTTGAAACAAAAGATTATTTTCCTTATCACTTCATGTCATGTTATGCTTGTTGTTTAGAGTTATGATGTGAGTATCCTTGTTTTCTTATTGTGATACAGCAAATCAAATAAAAAATATTAGAGTATGCTAGACTGAAAAATTCAATTTACAATTCAAATAAAACAGTTTTTTATTTTTGTCATAAACAACAAAAAATAAGCATAAATAATATTCTTTTGTAGTGAGTAATTCAAGCGCAGTAGACCGACACATTTATCAAGATTGACTGTACAGAGACAAAGTGAAAGCCATGAAATAAGATACTCAAGAAATAGAAGAATACAGGAGAGGATGTATAATAGAAAAATATATGGACACGTTGGGCCGGGCTGTCACTTACTCCCTCTAGAATAATACGAGAAAATGATAAATAATTTTTGTGTCAGCTTTACTCGGTTGTAAAAAAAACTACACAAAACCATTTGCTAGATTTTCCCTAACCGACGACGGCTCAGTTTACTGCGTTATTCGATGATCTGTCTTAAATTATACTTATATATAAATTCTTATGAAATCTTGCTCATTCAATAGTAAAACGATGAATTTATACATGGAAATTAATTAATTCATCGACTTGAGGAATTGGAGAATAGAAACCTTACATGATAATAGAATGTATTGATTGAACTTTTGCAGTCGAAGCTTTGTCGATGCTTTGGCATGAAAATGTACCATCATCGGAAACACATTAAAGGGAACATCAAATAACATCGTTGATGTGAAAAAATGGCAACAAGAACTAAATTGTATGCAGAGGATGGGGAATAATATCCCCTCAGCCGGGAGTTATTTATAGCTGACAGAGGCGGAAAAGGTTTTCTAATATACAAGTATTAGGAATACACTCTTGCCATAATATTCCAGCCGCTTAGAACATTGCAAAGTGCGTAATAAATTTATATCTGTGGGATCGAGATATAATTTTCTGTTTTGTATAAATTACTCAATTCGTGGAAGTAAAACCTCATTAATCTGATGCCCAAACAAAAGAGACTAGAGAAAACCATTGTTCTATAGCGACTCGTACGGTTTAAAAGCATTATAAAATTATTCATCAAAATCTATGTACATCATGTTTTATATTATACGTCTAGATTATTGTTTACTTTTCAATTCAACGCTATTTTTTAAATACCTAACCATGTTTATAAAAATTACAGCTGTAATTATTTGGCATTATCAATAGGCAGTAGAAGTCTTCTATTATATACTAATAACGGAATTTTTATTTTATATGAACATTTTGTATCCTAATGAATGTTTCTAATAAACCTAAACTTTGCACAACATATACAAGTTGTATTTTTGTTATTTAAAATATCTATCAAAAAAATACTAAAACACGTCATAAAACTTAAAAGTATACGAACCTTAAAAAAATCATAAACTTGACATTACATATAATAATATAGTATAAAGTATTGCAAACAATGCTTTTAAAAACATAAAAAGCTTCATTCTACCAAAACATGGTTGATTTAAATAATTACTTATGGTGTTTATAATTTTTGAGCCATTTTATTTAATTGCCGAGGACGTTTGAATATACAAGTTGTTGAATTAAAGTTTAAATACTTACATAGGGGAAAAAAGGATGTTGCAGCCTTAATGTATTTTGAAAAAGTAGTTGCCGTAAAACTTCCAGCCAGGCGCATCGCTAATCGATCACAAATGCAGTGGTGCATCCACTCTATTGGCAGCTTGTTTGCACATCATCAAATATCCAAAAAGTATTTTATGTTTCTCTATAAATTACGGGAAACTTCACAATTCGTTTTACGTTTTTTTATACACAACCGCGCTCAATACATTTCTCTTTGATCTATTTTGTATTTGTTATTTACATCATACTAGCGTACTGTATTTTTTTCAGTGCATCAATCAACTGATATTTTTTTTTTTACTTTCATTATATTTTGTTTACTAATTATCAGTGTCAGAAGTTCTCACAATCGTAAACACACTTTCGTGATTTTTTTAAAAATATTTTACGTTTGTGTAATTTGTACATGTTTGTGATTAAAATAGGACACAATAAGAACAAGGAACTGTTTTCTAAAATTGCCGTAAAAACCCAAGATAATTTTTTATCAGTCCCGGCTTTGGCCGAAAATATCTGGTTACATTATCTACGCGGTCTCCGCTGCACTCGGCTACGTCAGGGGCGCGGCATTGCTCGGTGACAATACTCAGCAGTCCCTGGGCAAGCAGGCTGGCGACAATTGCATAAGCACTAGGCTGCTGCTCAGCTCGCCTGCCAACCCCCGGTGCAGCCCCCATGCAAGTCTGAAGGGAATGCATGCTCTTTGCGGAATGAGTGCCTAGTAAGTAGCTAGAAAAAACTTGCGCATCACGTTTCTTTGCGGCTACAACTCTAATTTGTTTACAAATATTTTACTACTGCTAACTATACATACAAATATGAAAGGCTCTAAAACGAATTGTAATAGTAACACTTACAAATGAAAACATCATAAGCCACGCCAAAAAAAAAAAAATGATTAGTGTTCAACAAATATGTCGCAATGCAAATATGTCAGGTATTTTGTATTTCAATTAACTGGCTGTAGATTCAGCTGTTTTTTTAGCCATAACATTCTTAGGTTTAATAAACACCATAGATTAAAATGAGTGTTAAACAATTCATCTCTAATTTTATCTCTTATTTCACTTATAAATGAAGTAAATTTATTTTTATGCATTATTGATGCATTAGATTTTTGTGTTCTAGGGCCTACATTTAAATTGTACCCTTTCTGGCTGTCTTCGGTCTTAATTTAGATGTACATATTATTTTTTTAAATTATAATTTATGTTATATTGATTGAAAATCAAATTTATGTTACGAACTTACTCCCTAATAAAAAATAAGTACTATTAAAAAAACATTTTTAGTTTCATTTTATTTTCAAGAGAGAAAATTAGCAAGTAGTCATTGAAAGCAGGTACCAATAATTTGTTATTTTACAATTTGTTTTCGTCATAATTTATGAAGAAACGTCCAAAACTTTATTCATTAAATTCTCATCCATTACGTTAAATAAAAATATAAAAAAATAAATTTATCGTTTTCATTCACGTGAAAGAAAACATTATTTTATCACTTCTTTTCCGGCATAAATCTCATATTACTAAATTATTTCTTAAGGTTTTTTTTACTTTTGAAATGTTGCTAGCTTTTTTTACATTCTTTTACCTGTTGTGAATTAGATTTGTTTAATTGAAATATTACTCATAATGGCTTAGTTAATAATTTAAGGTACTTTATAAATAAAATAATGAATATCATTTTTTAGGCTGTTTTTCTTCCGAAAAAACGTTTACTTATACAGAATATGTATGTGCATGTAAATTGTTCTGCCTAGCATAATACGCGATATTCGTACAAAAAAATGAATCCTCCCAGTCCAAGTCGGCCACTGGGCACGGGGTGCAGGGCAGTTCACTTGCCCATCAATATTTATCACACCACGAGCACGAACCGCAAACGTGACGCCATTTATCGCGGATTTGTTAGGATCAATCCGATACCGATTTTAGAACAGATCACGTGCCACATAACATATTATAAACATGTTATATTTAATATCGAGCCTTTGTTGGAATTCGGGAGAGTACTGTGCTAATTTAATTCTACTTCTCCCATCACAGATTATGCCTCGATCAAAATACCATTAAACGGCTATTATAAAAATGGTAAATTAAAAAAAAAAGCCCGTCGTTCATATTTATTAAAAATATCAATGTAGAATAAAATCTGTACCGCCCTCGCTTAAATTTATTAATATCAGTACCTGATTCTGTTAAATATTTTTGGTGTTGATATTTTTGTCTGCTTTTAATAATTAATAATGTCATTCAAATACTACGACCACGAATTATTCCAAAATATTTATAAAATTATGAGAAAAAATTGTTTATATTTCATTTAATCTACAACTTCGTTTCTTCGGTAAAACTTCAACCCCCAAAATTCCAACAGACGGTTTCTATTTCAAATCAAGCTCAAATTTCCGAAAGTATTTTTAAAATTATTTTTTATTTATTTCAGAGAAAGTGGTTTAGAAATATAAAACCCAGTTGTTTTTTTTTTAGATTAAACTCTGTTCTCAGTAGAGACGGTTTTACGCATCGCTCTCTATACAATGTAATGCGTGTTTTTGTAATTTGAGGTTTTCTCTTGAATAATACTCGTGTGTATTTAAAAAATTTGTAAGCATGGCAGATTTTTTTTCAACATTTACCTATATTTGAAAAGGTTTTCCCTACTCAAATTACATGACAGGAAAATTTCTTTGACTATAGTTTTTATGTTGAATGAAGCCTTATGTCAGTTATATGTTAGAAATCATTATGACTTTAGCACGTGGTATAAATATACGTATTGTATATTATTTTTAACAAGTATTGTGAATGCAAATCATTGCATGTAATAAATATATGCTTAGTACATCTATAAACTGAGATATTTTTATAAGCGTATTATAACTAAACGTTGAATATTCCGTAATTTTCAATTGTTTGAAGCTTTTCAGCGCAACAATGCCCACAAATGAAGTCAATTTAAAAAATAATGCCTTTTGTTTGTTTTCACAAAAACATAAAATCAAGTTATTTTGTAGAAAAAAAAATGCCATTTCAAGCAAAACATACATTTATTTTAATGGGCTCATTTTTTTATTCTGATGTCTTGCATTCCTGCGACAATTCTTGTGAAATATATTTTCTTCTCGGTTTGAAATAAACGTGAATTTTTTCGTAATATTTTACGGTGGAATTCTACGTATCCATGAAATTGTATTTAAAGCTTGGATTGAAGTAGCAAACGTGTGTTTTAGGAGATCTATCGGATAATTACACTTTTTGAAAAGCACGGGGTGCTGTGGGCCTCGGCGGTGGAGCAGGCAAAGCGCGAGGCGGTGTTTGCTCAGCAGGAGTTTTCCCCGGACCGACTGATGCAGTCGCAACAAAAGATCGGAAGGAAACAAAACCATCATGTTGGCGCTGTGCTCCGCGCCTTGATTCTTTGGTTCTTCTTTGTTGTTGGCCTGGTAGGAAATGTGCGCGGCTTAGCGTGGAGGAACTTGTGCGAGGCTAGTCAACTTAGCGTGGTCTTGATATCCCAATTTCCACATAAGCCATAAACATACGCTAGGATATCAACACTACTACTCATGTTCATAATATCTATACCAAGTAATTATTTATTTGTAATAAATGCTTACCAAGTGTTTAAAAAGTATATCATCATTAATTAATAGGGTCTGTACTGTATCAAGGTAGATCGCTGTACAAAATTTATTTCCATCAGTAAGATACATAGCCGATACATAATTTGGAGGATTTGGAGACTAATCCATGAATTTGATCCTGAAATTGCTTTTCATTAGGGTCCTTAAGTCTAGTTTACTGCTAATGTTAACCTAAAATGTTTTCAAAGCAAAGGATATTTATAGGTGTCAAGCTTCAATTATGTAGACTGTTTCAATGTTAGTTTGGCTTTAAACGTTATATCTAAGTATAATATAAATATTTTTTAAAAACTTACAGAGTTTAAATAATGACGAGTGAGCGAAATTTATAAAAAATAATTAAGCACAGTAGTGCTTCATTATTGAGGTATTTAATACATTTAAGATAGTGTATATAATATATTCATTGAATTATTTTAATGCAAGCAAATACATAACAGTAATCTTTTATAATCTAGCAGTACATGTTTATAAAAATAACTTCTGAAATCTAACAAGACTGTGTCTTAATTTTTAAAATATTTTTATGTATTTTTCAGGAGTGAGCAACGTTAAATTTTATAAGTATTTTATATAAACCTAACAATGTTTACTACACCATTTTACTGCACTGAAAATTATTAAAATAAAACCATAATAAATAATCATTTTTATATACGTCTCGTTGAACAAAAGCATTCCCCCTGGTTATTGTGGTCTTGTAATATAGATGTATATGAGTACCATTTATTAAATTATCATGATCGAAAAACAATGCGCACTCATTTAATTATTTCCAATGAATGAATAGCAACCAAAAACTTTTTGATTTAAATAATCAACAGATTTAATAAACCTACAATTGACGGTAATTTCCTTTTACATATTTAAACGATATGTTTTTTAAATATATTTAGTGCTGTTATTACTCAAATGTAATGTTATAATTACATTTACATAAATGAATTTTGTATTTACTCAAATAAAATTAATGGCTTCATTAAGGATTTCCTGTAAAGTATGTCTTTGAACGTAGGCATGTGCAGGCTTACATATTACGAGACGTAATATTTTAATTTAAATAATAATTCGTATAATTATATACATTTATTTTTAACCGTTAAATTATTTTTTTGTGTGTGTTCTTGGTTAATTGATAAAATTACTGAAATACTTTCATTAAAATATATTGATCGAACGACTAACAATGGCAATATGTTTGATGTAAACATTTCGTTTTTCATCGTGTTTTTCCACTGAAATATCGCTTGAAATATAAAGTGTTAAAAATATCAGAAAATTATCCTTTTACCAAAAAAAGGATTTTTCATGTAGGATTTATTTCAGAGTGATTTTTTTTCATAACAATATTTAAGGATTTTCTAATAAAAAATAAGATATTTAATAAATCCAATTTTTTGTGATGGCGTGGGTTCAAACTTTTTACATTGTACATCAAAACAATTTAAGTTTATGTTATGTGTAAATTGAATATTTAAAAACATGTCATATATTTTTCTATAAACAACAACCAAACTCTGATAAAAAACAATAATTATCTTTGCTTTTATTTTAACGTTATATTTTGTTTGTTGTTAATAACAAAAAAAAATTTTCAAAGAAATACGATCATTTATTTTAAGGTTAAAAAATCACAGAAACATGATCGTTATAAATATGAAATTCTCGAATTCATGACAGCTTTTCTTGCGAAACTTCCTGGAATTCTTCATGTAATAGGGAACTCTTTAATGTGAAGAAAAATTCAATAACACCTGCTGTCCCAGTAACTATCAGATAAAGAATGATAAAGATGAAGTAAGGAAGATTCTTTCAGCTTGTTCGAGGAAAACGCTTATAAAATATGACATATTTCAGTTCAAAAACCTTTGTGAACTAAATGCCTGAGTTACTTGGTGGATCTATACAACAAAGCGTAACTTTTATATTCTTTATAACAAGTTCTAAGATACTTTGCTTGAAGAATATGTGTGACATGGTATTTTAATTGCGTATATTTTTTAGTTTTTTACTAGTCACATATAAAATTTATTTTATGATGTTTTGTTGCAGAAATGATATCGTTCGGTGACACTCCACTGAATCAGAGTGCGCGCGAGGAGCAAGAGTTTACGGTGCAGTGCAACGTCGTTGGGGTTCCAAAGCCAGTCATTTCATGGTCATTCAACAAAAAACCTATTGCTCGTAAGTAATTTTACATATTATAATAATTTAATTTGTATATTTTTTACGTTCATGATATATCCAAACTCATGTTATCTAAACAAAAATTCACTCCTTCTCTGTGAGAGTAGGAGGCCGCAAGTAAGGAGAGGAGGAGACAAGCATGGGATAGGGAATCAGAAATCAAATCAAAGGGATCAAAAGTAAATACAGCTATGTCCGGGTTGGTACATTTCAAGGGTTGGGTTTTTTCTATTGTATACAGAAAAATCGCAAAAAACAGGCTTTTTTCATAGTGATTTTTCTTTTTGTTGAACCTGGATGCCATTTATATTTTATTACAGTAATTATTGTAAATATTACTCTACTTGGACTTAATCTTGAAGATATTTTTCGTCGTTTTATAATTTTATAATTGGGAACCTTAAAATATATATATATAAAACAATCGATCAGATTTACTCTGGATCCCCAGCTGGTATGAAAATGTATTATTCATTGATCAGCAAAAAGGCATTCATGTACCATAGACTTTTTCAAAGTTACACGTTTTAGAAACTAAAATTAACATAAAACATATTTTATAACAAAAAAACTACCATAATTCGTATTTTAATCAGTCATTACCAAATTTAATTATTTGAAAAACTCGAGAAAATATAAAAACACCTGCTTTTTCGTTTTTTAATTATAAAATTTACTATAACTTTTTCCCCATCTGTTTAAAAATTGCTTTTGTAGTGTGGAATGGGTTGGGTGGGTATAACTTAAAGCTTTAAAAAATATCTATAAACCAAATCAATCCAATCAAAAATGAGTACACAGTAAACATGAAAACAACCACTAAAGTACATTTCGTACGCTAAAATTGATATTTCTGTAAACTCAAATCATAAGTTTTTACTTAGATTAACTAATTAATATTTGTATGTGAAAACTTGAGTCGAATTTAATTAGCAAGACTTACTCTTGTATTATATACACACGTAACCTACTTTGAAAATTTCAGAGCAACGCTAGCACATAAATTAAGTGTGTGTATATTCGTTTGCAACCTAAGTTGTAGTATTATTTGTAAATTACAAATTCATTATAAGATAATTTTAAAGGTATCAAATGTCCTAAAGTAAACATTTCCTGAATTTTAAAACAGCATATTTTTGGTTTTAGTCAAAATACGACAAACGTTAATTAAAAATAGTCTGAATGTTTTTTAAAAATTATCGAATTATCTTAATAGTATTAACCAAAAATTTATTTAATTTATTTAAAAAATACTACACAACGTAATGAAGATCTCTCATTGCCATATTTTTTATTAAATACTTTAAGGATTTAATGTCGTCAAGTGACAAAAACACAAGGAACAATTGCGGTTTAAATAAAACCAGAAGTGGTTTTAATATACCAAAATTTTAAAATGTATGGTTATACACTGTATGTAAAACGGAAAGGTTAAGTGTTGTAGAAGTCTTCCACAGAACACAGGTATTGTGTTGCTTAATTCAAACATCAAGAGGATCGGAGCTCTTACACACTACACATTACATATCCCACTCTATTCATCCTTAATAAGACGATCTTCAGGAGCAGCCCTTTTGTTCGTTATCCGGGAATGAAGCAGCAGTCGAATAACAAGCCAACATGGCGTGGGCCTCATGCCGTACTCTTACAGGCTTCACATAACACCCCGACGAATTGAAACTCTGGGCATACTGCCTGAAATGCTTTGAGAAAGCTGATGAGAAATCAGAGGCAATTGAGACGTTTTGACAACTAGATATGATTTACTCTTGTTACTAGCTTTCATACAGAATTTAACATTCAAAATACATTTCATAACATCCATAATTGTATCACACATCAATACACGTCTAATATATACTTGTTTATCTTAAATATTAATTTTTAAAAACATATATCATAATAAACAATCAGCCTTATTATTTACTTTATTATTTTTTTTTCCTAGTGGGAGCAAAATACCGCAATGTGGATAAAGGCCTGCTCATTGCCAACGTGTCCTTGTCTGACAAGGGAATATACACCTGCAGGGCTTTTCAAGTTTCCGCTGTCGCCAGCAACTTCGAGGACCTGACCATCAATCTCAGCGTGCAGCGTAAGTTTCCGAAATCCATTTTCATTATATCATGTATCACGGAAATAATCAATATCGAAATCAATACATCATGGAAAAAACAGTTTTTGATTTTAATGAATAATAGATTGATATTTCATGATTATAAGATAGCTTGATTGACTACAACACAAATAATCATGAAATTCAGAAATTGAAATTCATCACAATATTTAATTGGCATAATACGTAGGTTTTTCATTTATAGGATATGATTGCTAAAAATTCTTGCCTAGTACTAGTGATTCGTTGGCATAATTGGTAATGCACCGGCCATGTATGCTTGGGGATGTGGGTTCTCGAATCCCACGAATCACGATGATATTGATGATATTTTTCTAAGAGTTTCTTTAATCAATTTTCAATATTTGAAAAAATGTACTAAATCATTATCAATGAAATTCAGATCAAGTATGTAGTTCTGCTTGAATTGGAGTAATTTACTGCTCTCAAATTACATATGATAGAAACAATCGATTTACCAAGCATTATGTAGAAATATCCCTTTGTAATATTTGATAATAAACACGATTCATTCGTATAAAGAAGAAATATAAATATGTTTTTAGTTTATTCAATGGAGTATTCAGTAATAATATATTTTTTAAACTTTTTATTGAAATATCGGTAAAACACAAAACTGCTTTTCTAAATGGTAATAGTACGTTATTCCTTCAAACTTTAGTTATAATACATACACTTTTTTCAGAACATAAAAAAACTACAAACTAAAAATTGTTTAAATCTATTGCATTGAGTTGCAGTGAAAACCTTCGTATTAGTGGAAGTTCTGTGAATATAATTGTGCATGTGTTTTTTAAAATTCCCTTAAAAATAAAAAAATTCAAATACATAATAGAAATCGGAAGATACAATAATAATAACGAATATTTATATGATTAAATTTGTAATAAGAAGTAGAGATTTATATTCCGAGTAATTTACAATCAAAGTAAAAAAATGTAAGCTTATTGTACGTGCACACATATATAATGATCATTTTTTAATACAACATTGTTATAGTTTGTAAATCTACTCTACGAAAATTTGTTTTTAAAAAATATTTACTAAATTGTTATATTAAACTCCTGGAAAATATATATTATTTTTTAGGCAATATTAAAGAATATTTTGCTTTGGTATTCTTGTGAAACGTTCCAATAAAAGATGTTTTACTATCCACCCTTTGATAAAGAAAATGAAACCTGCAATATTAATATGTTTATCGTAGGGCGCTGCTGGAAAGCGCTTAGACAAAAAATCAATTTCGAAAATAAATTTAAATGCAATTTTCTTATAGAAGCATTACTACAATATTAAAAAAATTGCTTGATCTGCTTAATGAACATCTTCTCTACTAAAATACCATTTTAGTTTTCGTTGTTTGTAGAGTTTTTCATTTTGTGTTGTGCTATAATTTGTAAATATTTTTATATGAACAGAAAGATCTTTTTTTATTTCAATATCTGACAATGTTTTTAAGGACAAAAGAGCTCTCACTCGTCATCCTTAGCGGATGTATTAGATCTCTTATAAAATGCGCCAGTTGTCAGTATTTTCTTCATACCATTTGGTTTTATAAAATAGCTATAAGTAAAATAGTAAACAATTTTGTATACAATTTGCCTATATGCATGCTTATGTCACTAATGCCGAACTTTTTTTTTTAATAATATGAGCAATTTAAACATATTATAAATAACCAAATCATTCTTATAATTGCTATCGTAATATTTAAAAGCATTTCCAAGCCACAAATCCTATTTTCAACGTGAAATCTCAAAATAATTTATAGCGCGGTCGTGTGCTTCATAAACTAAATTTTTCTGACCCACATCGTGATATCATATTCATTATTTTATAAAAATCGATTGAATTATTGGCAAATGGCTATATTTGTGGCTACAAATTAAAATATGAGCTTTCGGTGTGAGTTCCATGAACCACTTTTAGCATTTATTAACCATGACACAGATTATTCCATAGTTTTTACAGGCTAACGAATCACATGACAATTTTTATTTAGAATTTAACAGTTGAACTATTGTGCCTGTTGTAAAACTTAAAAATGTACACATAAGAATCGTATTATTTTTCGTATAAATTTTTAGTTTTTGTTTTATGGATATAATCTTTTTCGATCACTAAACACAAGTTAGTTTCTATTTATTTAACTTTGATTATCAATTTATATATTTTTACTACATCGTATTAATTGATTTTGGATTCCAACTCTAGTTTTGCAGTCATTAGTAAACATGACCCAAAAACAGATAATTGGTCACGATTTAATACTCACTAGACTTATTATTTTAATAATAAGTATCATAACTTGCGAACGTATTTACAACGTTAATAAATTTGTTTTGTAAAACCAAAAGTAAAACCCCAATTCGCTGGATACAATTATATATATGGATAAAAAAGTTACAAATAAATTTCATATTTTACCAGCTTTTCCGGTGTTCTCCTTTTTAACAAAGTAATTAACTCAATAGTATTTTATTTTTAAAATAAAAACAAATTACACGAAACAAAATTACGTATACTAATAAATCACATTTTATATTTCAGATAAACCAATAGCAGTAAAGAAACTTCCCCTACACGCCAAAGTGGAACAGGCCTACGGATATCTGGGCGGTAAGTGTCATATCATCCGTCGCCCATACATTACGGCTATCGCCAGTGTGGCACAGCCCCGGCGCTTGCGAGGGACTAACAGGTCATCTGCGGGTATTATCACGGCATTATCCTGAAAACATGAAAATACATCCCGTCTCTTGAAAGCACTCCAGTTGAGCGATTTTATTTATGAAACATAATAGCCTTGTGGGAAAAATAAATACTACGTTCGAGTTTTTAATATTATGTTTGATTAATTAACCTCTCAACCTGTAGATGATCGATAACTCTCATGGATAATGACGTATTAACCCACTCGCTATATATTTAGTAAGTTAATTATGGAATAATAATTCAATACTGGTAATTAAATCCGGCGTCCGTATGCTTTGTTGTCTAATAAAAAAGTAAGTCAAGTATGAATTTAATATTCAAAGCACTTAAAAAAAATATTTATTCCAAAATTGCGCTGTCTGTCACATGTCTTTTTATTTCTAGTCACGCAAAGTATTTCAATATATACAAAAAGTATTATTTGAAAAATGAAAGTGAAAGTTTGAAAGTGATTTGTCCAACATGTGAGTTTGTATTTTGCGAATTAATATTTTAATTGACGTCATTATTACAAAGAATATTATAAAAACTGATTTATATTTATTTTATGATTTCCAATCGACATCCAAACGCTATTCTGGATTTGTTCGGCAGGTAGTCAGGTGGTGGTGTGAAAATTCTATCTTTACATTTGACATTTAAACACGGATTCGATTCTCTAAATAATCAACATTAACGAAACACATTTACGCCACCAGTTCATGAAATCTTTGGTGATATTTTTACCACAAAATAAAGGAGTGAAGGATAAATGATATCAAATCCATTAATATTTTTTACACATAATCTGATTTTAGCACCACTGCTGTAGTTTATTCATATTATAAATAAACAGGTATAATTAATTTCCATTAGGAACCGTGACGCTGGCTTGTCAGGCGGTGGCCGAGCCGGCCGCCAACTTCACGTGGCACCGCAACGGCAAATCCATCGCCATGAGCTCGGGCAGGATCTCGCTCAAGCCGCACATGTCGGAGCTCACAGTGCCCATCCCGGACCGCAACGCATACGGAGACTACATGTGCAAGGCCAAGAACTTCATGGGCACCATGGAGAGGATCATCAACCTCATGGAGGGCCAGCGACCCGATCCGCCCACGCAGGTAACATTACTATCACAATCATTACACTTTTGGATCAGTCACTTTAGAGACAATAAACAACTCAGTTTACATTGGATAAGAGCGCAGTTATCTCTCGTCAACTGTTATTAAAGTCATCACTATTGTTGCCATTGAATAGGAGATACTCCATTCACCCTCTAAGATGATAAAAAGTTTTTATTCCGCAGAATATTAAACTTTTTCAATATTCTTCTATGCAGACCTGCAAGTCGTTAAATCTTTTTTGACTTCATTCCTGGTTTTCTTAAGCGGCAGGTACTTTGTCAGGAACAAAAAAAAATCTTCAATCGGATTTCACGTATATGTTTTTTCAAATTCCCATTTATAAAAAAAGCTCAATAAAAATAAAAGCAATTTATTTTTTATGATTGAAACATTTTTTCTATAGAGTTTGCGGATATAATGTTAGATTAATTTATGACTTGTTTGTCAGTATTTTTGTTGTTGTTAAAAGTTCAATTACTTTACTTTGTATTTTTTTGTTAATTCATGAATCGATAGGTAAAAATTATGTTTGATTGAATATAATTATAAAATATTAAATCAATACGTACATTAAAAGTAATTTACAATGACAAAGAGAGCTTCAAATCTGACCGAGAGTTGGTTCTAAATTGCTCGTTAAGCACCCTACATGCCAGTAAACTCAGGTAGCTTCACACAAGTCACGGCAATAGATTGAATAGATGTTCAAATAAAAGCTATAACAGATTTCGCCGCTTGGTTTTATTATAAAACAGATTTTTGTTTTACTTATGTTAGATTAAGTGCTTAAATCATATATGTGTCTTTTTTGATAGCTTTGCAAAACTCTATTTACCCAAGAAGTCCATTAGACATTCTTACTTAAAACAGTACAAATGGATCGAGCAACTTTATCAATAATAAACAGACATCCAATGCAGTAGAATTGCGTAATATGTAAATCTATGACGTCAGATGAAGGCGCTTTCAAACACTTGAAGCTTTCGGAATAATAAGTATCCCACCAACTCCTCGGCTAGATCATCTCGTGCCAAACTTGCGCACCCGAAGTTCTGAAGTCAATGGCTCTAAAATAATACGGGACAGCCCCCACCGACACGTACCTACGCAAGTATGTGCTGGAATTTCAATAAGTTGGGTAAATCAATCTTCGGTGATTCCTTTACTGATTCTGAACTCAGCTTTATATACGAAGTTTTGAACATAATCCCTTGAGTTCGCTTCTTTGTAGTTCGGTTCTAGTATTTCTAAATAATTTTATGTATTTCATGTACTTTATTTCAAAACGAAAATAAAAAAAACTTTTACATAAAAATAGAAACCATAATAAATATTATATAAGAAAACAACGCATATTTTAAGAAGTATTTGGATTATTCGTAGGCCAATGACTTCTTTTTTTCAAACACATTTTAAACCTCACATCATTATTTAAATTTGTATAGTAAACAAAAACTCATTAAAAGATACTGCAGTTGTGAGTTTATATTGTTTGTACCTCGGATATAGTAGTAATGCACAATGTTGGCCGTAAATTCAGCTATGGAGCATTTCAGACATATGGGCAATGGGGGTGGAATGCTCTTTATAGGTCAGAGAGTATCACATTACATGCCCTGCCCTACGGCCGAATCTCTTCTTAAATTCACTACCCCAAATAGATTGGATTCATTAATGTGAATTTGTGAGTACTCCGCTCCTGATAAACGCAGATCGAGCCGAGGGTGAACAAAGTTATTACTATCTACCTTTGAAATGTTTCAGTTAACAAAATGAAATATTTTAATAAATCATCCTTTACAAAAAAAAATATTTTGGCGCTCAGTAATCAATTTACTTGATTTTAAAAGTAAAACCACGATATTATTAAAAGGCCGTATTTTAAAAAAAAAATTAATTGACTTTTCCGATGTGTTGTATTACTTTTTAGAAAAATAATCGAACCTTGTTAAATTGATAATAAAAACTGTAAATTACCGGTTACTTTTAAAACAAGGATTTTATATTCTGTTAAAAATTATAGTATACTTAAATTTTATTTTAGTTTTTAGCACTCTTTTATTTCTCTATAATTCTAATAAATAAAAGGGTAATGCTTTTTGGAAATTTTACGTGTCTTCTTTTGCAAATAAATATAAAAATATTTTTAAAATATCATTGAAAATACTACTAAATAATAAGTAAATATTCAATCGTTTGAATATGGTTACTCAAGGTTTCATTTATTATTCCACTATTTATTTATTGTAATAAATTTCTGCTTTTTAACATTTAAGATAGATATAATATTTTGTTTATTTACGTTACATAAATGTAGCCAAAAAAAATACGCTGGGGCTTCACAATCCGCCCTCGGTGATTGATTGCCCGATGCATGGCGCTATTTTTTTAAATATGATATCCTCTGACTCTAAACAAACAATAAAAAATATTTTTTACCAGATGTCTGAAACTTCCTTTTGCGAGTTGACATTTGAAAACGACAATTCAAAAAATGCATATTTATGAGTCAACCTGGCTATAATATTTAAACCAAGTCACTATATATATAAGCAATTATGAGTTTTTGTAGCTGTTGGTTTGTTTTGCGAATATAAACGACCTAATTGTTCACTTAAACGATAACATAATGAGTTATAAATTAACCTACAACCTAATCTCTAACGTTCGTAACTGCGACCTAACGACCACCGTGCCGTACATTCAATTAATCATTATATACTAAACTATTAAAACGTCATTACCATGTATTATTTTCTACTTTGCTTCATGACAATCATTGTGATATATCTCAAACTTTTGAGAACCGATATGAAGAATTACTGATACTGTGTAATAAACATGGTTATGTTAATAAGTGCACGTACGCCTGTAGATGCAATAAAATGCATACATGTGTCATATTAATGTATATTTATGTGATTAAGCACATTTTTTCATACATTGAAAACAATTAAAGAAAACTCTCAGAAAATATCATCGTGACTTGTGAGGATTTCATTAATTGTTTTCAATGTATGAAAAAATGTGCTTAATCACATAAATATACTTATACCTGCATGGGTAAATAAAAACGCATTCTGATTGACATTAATCTAAAATTAATATATATTAATGTATGTGAGTATTATCTATCATTTGTTGATATGGTCTCATACGAGAATGCCTCACGACTTTGTTTGAAACATCTCATGTGACAATTCACTGAACACATGCCGTTCTATGAATTTTAATTTTTATCGTTGCATTTGAAATTGCCATCAGTTTATGTAAAATTTTAACGTGTGTTGTCTTTTATGATTGGTTTGACATTGTGTTAATTCATTCTAACATCCAATCATCAAATATAATGTACTTCAATATTTGGATAGTATTAGTATACATATTGATGTACTGAAATCTACAAAATAAAAATCAAATACCTAAATTTTTTTAGCATAGTAATTTCTATTCAGATAACTTTGTTTTGATCTAAATGTCACAATTACCGAAAATAATATTTTATGATTGCCTTATTGCTTCACAAATAGATTATATTTGTTTATTATTATTTTACTTACTAATTCATTTTTTTTTTAAATAATTTAAGAGGTATATAAAGTATAATTTAAATTTTAGTAGCTCACTTTTCGCAGAGACTTTCTATCTAACATTCGTCAAAAATACTTGAGTAAAAAAAATTTTTTTTTATTTAAAATTATATTTATAACTAAAGGGTGCTAATATTATGTTAAAACTGTTTTTTTTTTAATTAAATGAATTTATTTAATTTCTTTATTTCTCTCAGGTTCCAAAAACTAAGAAACATGTATGATTTTATTTATCACTAAGACTATTGTATAAAGTCTCTTCATAATTATATTTAAAGATATATAATGTCTAAGCTTTGGGGAAACCTTAAATATTATTTAAATAAACTAAATAATATTGACTACCAAAACTCAATAAAGTGATAATAATTATATTTGAACTTTTTTTTTATCAAGAATGATTTTCCATTTCATTGTACTTTTGAAGTTATTTTCATTTTTTTATTTTTCTTTTTCTTTTCACTAATAATTCCAGCTATTGGTGTCATCCAAGATGTAAGGTAACTGAATTAATAATAAATTAGTCACTCTGTCGGACTGAGAGACACGAGAAGTAATCCAGAGGTACCTTCAGGATGTCACATGATCTAGAAGATACCCTTAAGGGCGAATAATTAATGAGGTCATTTGCAGTATGAGTAAAACGTGTAGACGACGAGAATAGGCCTCCGCCTTGCAGTAAATGAATAATGTCTGTGTCAACCAACAAGGATTATAAACTACCCCTAATATTTGCTTGTAAATTTACATACGGTGTTTGTTCTATCAGTACAAATCCACTCGCGTATTCCTGAAGCATTCTGTTTCCTGAAAAACAAAGCGCCCGACACTTTATATCTGTACTCGTTATAAATGAGATCTTCGCAGATATGTTAGATGTAAGTGAACGGAAAATATAAATCTTTCGTTTTATGTTTCTTCTTTTGGCATCGTCTCAGTGCTTTATTTTATGAAGTATTTCTATTAAAATATAAATAAAACTCTTTGTTTTAAATAAACATAATATTTTTACTTTCGATGGTGAATTAGATCAAAAAATATAACTAATTTGTATACATCAAAACCAGAATGTGCCTTTGCTCGTTTATGTTCCTAAAATAATTACTAAATCTAATCAACTCAGTTTACAATGTGCGGTGTATATATTACAGGTGATTATAAGGGGAGCCAACTCAGACACCTTGGACATAGAAATTCGAGGAACGAGACCTACCACGGGACCCTCCACCCTCGCCCCGCAGCCCAACAATCTACCCATCATAGGTAAGTTTCAATGAGCATTCCGGTACTTCAATATCTAGAATCATTGGATTTATAAAGTATTGATTTCCAATAATCTCTCTAAAAGAACATCTCGTTTTGCTGCTCTACTGACTTTTCAATTTCAAAATAAAAACTTCAATAACTTCCCCTAGATTGTCGAAACGACATTACTTGCAATTTTTCATCTCTCCATTATATTTCTCTCGCAATATTTGACCAGAATGTTATATATGACGGCAGTAGAGTGAAGAAATCGACCAATGAGACGCATTATAAAAGTCTGGATCTTCGAGATTGTAAATACAAGTGTCACTGAAGAGCAAATAAAATCAAGTAGCCGGAAGGGCACGGCCGGATCTATAAATATCACCTCAGGGCAAAGATTCTCTTTAGAAAATATGTCCGCTGGTACTTTGTAAACATACCTATCTCCATAAACAAACCTTTTTTTTATTCTATCCATCAACTTAAACTCTTTACTGTTGAGATCGTGTTGCGTAAATCAATAGACGATTTTTTACTATAAAATAATTATTTTTCCGAAGATCCGTAAGCACGATGTTTTAAATAAATGTAACAATATCAAAAAATATTATTCTGCAAATACTGGTTCCATAAATTGTACACATAATATTATTATTTAATGATAAGAACACAAAAGAGAAATGGATTAAGTCACGAGCCTACCAATACCAGAAAGCGTAAATTCTTATCCCACTTCTAACCCAATTTGTGTCGATGCACGTACCGTGTTTATTAATGCATCGTAATATTTTTTAACTTCATTTTGATTAGTTCATATCCGATTTTTTATAACAACCTTATATTATAATAAAAATATATCACATTCAAATTTAAAAATATCTTATCGTATTTAGTCTCTCAAATCAAAGATTCTTCACTTCTCTCTACCTTTATCACAAAAATCAAATCAGTTTTGTTTTTCATCGATTGGTATACTCGTACCTTCAGAAGATTTTTAATCAAGGACCTCCAAGCTTACCAAAAAGAGTTTTTTAAGAGTTTTTAAAGGTAAAAGTATCGATTCAATCCAAAATAGAAGCAAGGATTATGGGAGAACTTTTACTTGAAAGGTGCTTTCAAATTAAAAAAAAATCTAATAGATTCCTTGCCTTTTTTCCTTTGAGCATACTTTTACTTATATAATTCAAAGCATACTCTAGATTCTCAATGGCCTAAGACATTTTACATGCCGTATTGATTTTGCTGTTTTGATGGACTCGATGTCACCGGAGGTTATCAGAGTTAGGGACATGATCGGTTTTGTAATAACTATTAAACCTTCAAAGGTTCAAATATATTTAAATATTGCAAAAAATTTTAGAAAAACGTTTATCTGTAATATAGGTCAATGTCAAAAAATTAATTTCAATGTTAAATTGATAGAGGTTTTCTCAATGTTATTTATTATTGCCAGTTTATTTATTATCGGCGTGGCGTTAAATATAACATAGTACCCGATCATGTTTAAATTCGATTAAGGAAAAATTGTTAGATCGTGCTAAGGAGATTAGCTTTTATCTGTTTTGAATATTTTCGTTCGCAAAATACAAAGTTTTCTTCTGAATACTAATTCTCTATCGGCGTAGGTTTTCTTGAACAAAACCATCCAAACTCTTATCGCGTTTCCGGAAGGTAATGGAAAAAAATCAATCAATTTATGAACAAAGAGTGAAGATAACATAGAAATTCAAGTAAAAAATTCAACGATTCTCACTGACCTTAAAAATGTTAATATTCATTTTTACTTTATTTACTTAGGTTTTGTTATCATTCTCATTGTAAATTAACGAGCAAGACACTTGATCAAACAGGTTCCGCTTAAATTATTGACAGAACGAAAAAAAATTAAGATATTTTTTTACTCCTTTCTGCTTAAGTAAGTATCTTTCTGACGAATAAACTTGCCTTGCCTTGTCCCTCAACAAGAATAAACTTTATTTAGATATTTTTAGTATTTGGCATTGGCTAGAACGAGTGACGTCATTTGGTCGAGTGTAAATAAGAACATTACAATAATCATTATAAATAACCCCACAGCCTTACATAAGCTTCAACTTACGACGTGTTTGCGACAGTGAGTGTGCAGACACAACTCAGAGGCAGCGGTTATTGACAGTCGGTCCACCGTGACCGCCATCCTGTGATCCCTCCGGAGCGTTCACATTTCACATTTCCCGATCGATTTTTATTCCGCGGCTGTTTGCCCGTCTTGGCGGCCGAATAAAGGGAGTTCCGGGCATTGTGAGGAGCGATTGAATTCAATGCAAACATGCGGAATGACAAGTATGGAAATGCGGGCGAGGGAGAGGCTTGCGGAAATAGACTGAATCCTCTAAACAGGATACCTGCTTGTGCTTTTGGAAACACTCTGTCGCGCCAGCCTCCGTGTATTTGGGTACTTTTTCATTTTTATTCGGTTATTGGTTTCATTTTGAAGATATTTATGCGCTTGTTGTTGGTTGTTTTTCTATTCATTTATTTGATTATTTTGTTTTCTATAGCCATATCCCGATTAAATTTAAATTAGCTCGACAACATTTTCAGATTACTTATTTGCTTCATGCTTTCTGTTTATTATAAAATCTTGCTTTTATAATATCGTTCAATTTAATCAAAAACAACTGCTATGAAACAAAATTATACCAAAATATTAAGTGAATGATGCCTGTATCTTTATGCCAAAGGATTTTGTTTTCAGTCCTGAAGAATTCAAATATTATACAGCCCAGAAGCTTGCCTAATTGTTTTTTCGGATTTCACTCATAATATTTATTCTCTTTATAAATGTTTACAAAGACGTCACGGAGCCGTCGGTCAATTCAATACTCGCCAGTTTTGTTTTAACTCTTAACCACTCTTAGCAAAACAGACGTTTCATTAAAACTCAACCGCCGAGAGAAGACAACGATCACAATTGAAGGTTGAACAATGCCGAATTAGGCGGGCTAAAATTCGGAACCACCTCGAAAGTTAACTCCCGGCTTTGTCAAGTTCTCAATTATTTCGTCATCTAGCGACTTAGCCGGAATTTGTAATGTCGGTGCACGTGCAGCCGAGTTCCTGGAGAGTTGGAGAATTTCACGGATAACTTAGTTAGTATTTCGGCACACAGCCGCCAGCTCGCTCGCAATAAAGTCAAACGGCTCTCGCATGTGTGCGCAATAAACGAAAGTTGCGTTTTTATGCGTTTACTTCTAAGTTTTTTTAATCGCTAACTACTCTTTGTCCGCGAAGTACGAATTTTTCCTGAGAAATTTATATTCATGCGCATGAACTTTTAATGTGGTATTTCAACAAAAAACTTTGTTTTTAATTAGCAAGGTACAGTGTTTTTAGTTACATGATACAATGCAACGACAAATTGTAGTCGTATTCGATAAATGTTAGTCATAAAATTAAGCTATGGAATTTTAAATATATGTTTTAACTAGATTGTGTCTCTTAAATATATTATGTTTAAGATAACGTAGACAGAAAAACTGACATGTAGGGCAATATTATATTATTAATTGTTTAAAAAATGCAAAGTTAAGCTTAGGTGATGTTTATGGGATATCTTTTGTTTTATTATTTCAAGCGTGGTTTTTTGTTATATTAATTATTTTCAAATTCAGCTACTATGGTCAAGGCAGCGGGTGAAACTACTTTACTTGTTTCTCTAATGCATAATTGAATACATTAAAATAAAAACAGAAAATAAATTAGGCTCATATTGTTGTTTTTGAAATTATAAAGTCATATAATATTTTTTAATGAATCTATAAAGTATATAACGTATAAGTAATATTATGTATATGCGAATTTCTAATCCACGCGTTGTACCGTAGTTGCAGATAGTTGAAGGCGGACAGGAAAATTTGTATGGCAACTTCGTTAACGAGGCGAGGGAACGTTGCCCGTACCTTCGGGAAATGTAGGCACTTTTTGTAGCAAACCCTGCCTTCTCGCCTGCATTACATGCCACCTGAGCTTTGAGCTCGAAACTTCTGGAAAACGTGTATGTATTTATTTTTTCAATCCAATGAATATAATATTGCGTAAAAGCCACCGTCCACAGCTAAAATGTCGCAACGAATAGAAAACAAATAAATATTTCAAATACGGACTTATCAATTATTTAAAGAAGGATAAGTAACCCGAGGAACCTTAATTGGCCTACGAAAATATGATAAAATAAAAGTCTGCTAATAACCCCTGCTTTGATATCAAAAATAGTTGATTATCTACAAGTCAACATATAAAAAACATGCGTCTTTACAAAATCCTAATTTAATAATTCAAAAGAGCCACTGCATTAACAATAAAATAAATTTCAGCAAGGCTTTTGCTGAACTTGTTTAGTAAACAAATCGGACATACCAATACTACTAATAGATTCTTAATATCTTGTATTTTAAAATAAATTTTATCAATCATTTCAGCAAACTTTAGTCCCAGAATATGTTCAATCAAACGCAGTATCCCTATTAAAAATTACAATTCCTATTTAAGAAAAAATAATTTCAGTTTCAGTATTTTTTTCAAGCTTTGCAGCTTCTCTCATACCTTCCCGAATTGCTCTGGCGTATTTATTGCAGAAGTACGAGAAAGACTCGATTGAACTTTGGAAAATTCGGCACGTGAAGTAGAAGAAAACGCGACAAGCGAAATGAAGTACTTGATTTAGTTTTCTGTTTGTTAACAGTTTCTAAATTGGGCCAAAGAAGTTAATTTTATAGTTCTTGAATTGATAGGTATATAAGTATCTAAAAAAAGATTTCTTTTATAAAAATGTATAAACGCAGGGAGAATGAAATTTTATAATTTTAAGTTAATCCGTCTTTAATTTATAAAAAATGGCTCCATCCGAATTCGAGCCCAAAGCGGTCAGCAAGCCAGCGTAATACTCACTGGACCACATGGTTGTTTTAAAGTACTCTAGTAACGAGTAATACACGTTTCCCTGCAAATCAATACTCAGTTTACTTTCAAATTCGAGTTTCTCATTTGTAATAATGTTTTCTTTGCCCCAATGATTACTTGCAATACTTTTAAGACCAACTTTTAAATAAGTCCTAATCTAAGTGAGAAGTAAAAATGATTTCTTGGACTATCGAATCAAATAAGGCATCCGTTTTGGAAACTTTGGGGTCTCGACTTTTAGGGTCTGTAGTAAAAAAAAGTATTTTGACGAATTTCCCTATTTTGAGGAAAAAAATCCCAATGGGAAAACAATTCAAAGTTGTGACGGCGCGAACTTGAGAATCGGCAGTTTTTTTGTTAGATTACGAATAATGCATAAACTTATATTAAATTGGCAATGGACGACAGCAAAAATAACGCTTAAGCATAACGTGTGACTCAAAAATTTACTAATCAATGAGGAAATGCACTAACAATGATACACTATAAATGTAATTATTAATTATTTTGTGCTTTAATAATTTTATATAAATAATAAAGCAGTATACGTCTCGTGGTGTAAAATACTTTTTATAATAATAAATTATTTTACCTCAATATTTTCTATTTTGCACAGTAAAAAGACAAAAATATTACATATATATTTTCTCATCTATTTTAATATTCAAAAGTTATAACTCGTTTTCAAATTAACCATAAAGTATACATAAATAAATAGTATAATCAATAAAATAGTTTGTATGAGAGTTAAACAGAATGTTAAAATAATAATATACTTCTATAAATTTGATTTTATATAGTTCGTTTAGCTTCCAATCAAACTTCAGTTTAGTTGGTTACTAACATGAGTTATGACGATTGAATTTTTTCACATCTAAGTAAATTAATCCTCAATCTAATGTCCATAAATTCTCAAAATGATCAATACTTATGTAATATGACAAAACACGGTGTTATTGGGAGTGTCGTGGATTGGCGACTTGAGTTAATTCTCCAGATCAATTACCAATAATTTATACTATAATACAGCTTTAATCAAATAAATATGAATGTATCTGTAGATTGTAATCTACCGCTAAGTTGTTGTAAACAGTAAACACTAGTAACACTCATCTTAATTAAATAGTTTATGTCAACAAGTCGCATTACCCTTAATCCTTTGGCTTATATTAGGACTATGAGTTTAATCTCAAAGATAATATTAATCAGACCCTTTCTGTATTTTACGACCAATAATTTCTAAATATGTTCAATAGCGTGGATTTTTCATTATAATATTCGAATTGAGAGCTTAATGTAAGGGAATTATTTTATAAATACATTATTAATTATCAGCTTACAAGTCTTATTAATTAAGTTGGATATTTTGTTAGCCTATAAAAATAGATATTAATCAATAATTTTCTATATCAAACCATTTTCAGTTCCTATAAGTTTTATTCTAATTTCTACAATTTTTATTTTTTTACTCAATATTTATCATTGTATTCATCAATACGACCTTGGGTTAACGCCCCCAGAGCATAGAAGTGTTGATAACGTCTTCGAGCCATCGAACTTTCAGCATTTTTTGTTGTTATTTTTTTGCCCTGGCGGCTAGGTAATTGGTATCTTTATGCTGTCTTATAAATTACTGATAATGATAAAATATCGCCCACAGTGCTGCCAAAAAAAATAAACCTTTTGGTTATTATTTTTAATTATGATTTACTTTGTTGTGTACTCACATAGTAAACACAAAAAAATCAGATCTGAGTTGACGACAATACTGCCTTTTTGTCTGTATATTAAGCTACTATATTGCAAACTTATACACCTTTTTACTTCAATTTAATACTTTTTGTATTTAGTCATAACAAATTTATTAAATACTATCTTAAAGTTCAAAAATAATACAAACCCTATTACATGTTTTCTATAATTTCTGATGAATGCTGAGATGAAACAAGCTTTGGTTGATTTCGATATTTATAAAAGTTTTCTCATCTGCCTGCCTTCTTCTTACAGTTTCTGATTCTTTATAAATTGAGAGGTGAACATATAGAAAGTGTGGATATTTCCACTTATACATCTAAGATTCTTATTTTATACGGAATAAAAAAAAATAAAAACGATATCTTCATGTTTTTCTGAAGTGAACATTGTAAGCAGGTATATTGAGTGCTATGTAAATTTTTGTACAGTCGGGATTCTTGACTGGAAACAGCTGATCTAAAATGTTAGGTACATATACACTAGACCTTGATGAGATCTCTCTCCTGGGATAAAAATAGAAAAATTACTATGCATTCAAGAAATGTAAGTAATCGAACAAATAAAAACACACTAAAAAGTATACGTAAGTAAAAAAATACAAAGGTGGAGTTACAGGAATGAATTATTCCAAAAAAGGGAGAAAAAATTCTAAAATTATTTTATATTCTTGATAGACCTGTATGAGTAAATAATGAGGGTTTATTAAATATTTGATAATATTCATTAGGATATATAAATATTTTGAATGTGATTCTCCAAAAAATGGTAAAATTTCAAAAACATATGATTTTATGTTTAATATTAATAAATTATATGAAGGACGATTGTGAGTATTTTTAATCAATTTAAATATTGTTTTAACACAATTTTCGATATCGTAAAAAAATATACTTTTATAAAAACAATTTTTCGATTAAACTAATCTGCCGTGTAAGATCACACAGTGCAGGGTGGAAGGGAAAAGGCGACGCCAAGTTCGTAATTTGTTATCATTATCAATCTAAGAAGCTTAAATCCTAATTGAGGATCATTTAGTGGGAGAAGCAATAATAGATCACAGTAATTACAAGAGACTCCAAAGTGTGGTAAGTGAGAATAAAGGGTGGCTGGTCTGCTTGGAAAACAGAAAAACGTGCAAAGAACCCCGCGAGATGGATAATGATTGAAGATTATTGTAATGGCTTGGTTTAAGAACAACGCTTTTTTGCATTCTCCAAATGAAAAGGGCGCTTATGAAAGCATTACAGATTCTAATTGAGGAAATAACTTCTCGGTTTAAAACGTTTGCGTTTTCGGGATTTGAAAAACGTTACTGCTTTTTCATTTGATTTTCAGGATTCATAGTAGAGACATGAAATAAAAGGGGTGTTAGTGAAAGAAAGAGTATTCAGGTTTTAAATAATGATCTCTTTATCTTTATAAAGACGATTCATGGTCGTGTCATGATACTTAAAGTAACCCTTTTTTCACAGTCAAATTTATTCTCACATAACAATGTTCTTATTTGCTTATGTAATGCTTGTTATAATATTATGAAGCTCCTGTTATATTGAAATTGCTGATCATTATGTTGATGATATAGAAATATATTTTTCTATGAAAGTTTGAGCAATATATATATATATATTTATCAACATATCATATCAACATAATGATCAGCAATTTAAATATCACAGTAGCTTTATATATATATATATATATATAATTATTATTTTTAGATATATTTCTGTTAACCGTGTATTAACATTGTGCTTTGTTGTATTCCCACAGGATACAGGTTCCAGTACATGCTGGCCCCGACTCCAAAGATGGACTTGAAAGCCACCCACAAGCCCACCCCTCTGTCTAATGAAGTGGACTCGCCTACCCCCACCCCACCTGCCCCAACCCCTATGGAGGAGATAGAAGAGGAGCTGTGGGAGAACGCCAATGAGATGGAATTTGGCATTGAAGACGGTAACAACTCGAATATAATCATCTCATCGGAATAAAATCATTAAAAATTATTAAATACTGGAGTGTACCTGTTACTGATACACTCCTGTATTTCAACTTCCCCATATTACCGCAATGCCTATCGATTACCAGTTGCTCTAGAACGAATTAATTTTGATTTCCTCAACAATTCTTTGGGTAATACCACGGTCTTTATTTATTTTAAGGACATTGCTTTAGGATCATTTCTTTTAAACGATTTGAGGAAGGGTACATATCATAGTTCTAAGAAATCTCAGAATTTTTTTTTTTTAATGTGTGTATAATATCAGCATACTCTCGTACTATAATAAAGACACCCAGCTGAACAAATTACTTGTTTCAGGTAAGTACAAGTATTTGTACAACACTCTTTGCGGTTAAATGTAAAATGTGCGTTTCATTGTATTTGTCTTTAGACTTGAATTTCCTGGTGTTGAAATACACAATTATGTTAGTATTAAAAAAAGATGGATAGATATCTTATTAAGAAAAGTAATTTATTTGCGAGTATTAACGTTTTTCAACGTTGTATATTTTTGATGCGATAAAAAATCATATTTTAATTTTAATTGCATTCATTTACCCTTTCACATTCCCGTACGTCAGAATTTGAAAACTGCACCCCCTTTAATTGAAACGACGCGGCCGCCCTTTAAAATTAACCGCCGCGGGAGTGGCCCGTGGAGAGCATATCGGAAATCCACTACCGGATACTCTCCCAGCTGCTGTTTGTGCAGCCGACCGCAGATTTCCAGCAGTCATTTTAAACACGGCGGTTTGTGAAATACCATTTACATCCTATATGTGAAATGTCACCGGGGCGGCGACTCGCATCGCGAAATATTAAAACGGGATGAAATATTTAATCGACCTGCGGCGCTCACTGTTTATTTTTCTGGACGCCATTTTAGCCATCCGCCTAATCAGAGTTTCATCTGCCGTGGATTCCGTATATTCGCGGACGTGATCCGTTCATGCGAGTTGAACTTTCGACGTTCTAGTTTGTCGATTAGATCTCTAATCAGACGAGGTCAGCCATAATGCGGGCTGCAATCTTGTTGATGTCTGTGGGATTATATACAAACAACAGAACTAGTACTAGAGATGCATTATCTGGTGATATAAAGTCGTATTAGAATCTGGTGTTTACGATTTGATTATGATTGACATATACCTTCGTATTTACGATTAATACAATCTTGAGTCTCTAAAATGTAATCGTATGCAGAGTTTATAAATCACATTATGATCAAAATTGTAGCAACATTGTATAATTTTTTTTAAACAATTTGTCTCGACATATGCAATGTTTAGATCTAATCGGGGATCTCTCGGCAAGAGTCAAACCACTGAACCAACTAGCGTGATATTAACAAATCGCCAAATCAAAGGCTTACATAAAAATTGTTACCTTTTATTGCTTTCTTTGCTAGTGAATGATATTTGTTAATATGCATAATAACTGTTTATACGATAAATGCATTCCAAACAATCCACTATTGCTATGTGACGTACAAAAGCGCAATACGTGTATAATAATAATAACTAAATAGCTGGGCGTCAATCGATAAAACGTGACATCTTTTATCAGCTAACCTTTGTACTGCTTTTTTTATAGATCTCGAGCAAACTGGAGTATGAACCATCGCCTGTCTGCGAGTTTATGTTGAACTTTGGCCATAAATATCGACTAATGAATTCAACAGACTTGTGACGTCCGGGGGTGATCTCGTTAAAATTGGCCTTCCACCTTTCCGTTTCGAAACCTCTTTATTGGCACGAAATCTTCGGAAATAATTTTATATTCCATTAGGCGCGGGGGAGGGGGTCTCGGGGGGGCCGTCGCGGCGGGGCGCGAAGCGAACATTTATCAGCAGAAGTGGGAACTTTTATTAACTTCATGAGGAGCCGCCGTGAAATATGCGGACATGACAGCCGCCGTCGTGGCCGGTGATAAGTTTTTTTTTTATGTCACGTTATGAATCTAGCATTGAAAAAATTTCTAGAACTCCTTACATGGCCCTATCCAGTTTTACTCATCAGCTCTCGAAGGTTTCTTTAAATAACAAACTGTAAAAATCTTTATCAATTTATATATTTTTTGAAACCAACGCAACGTATGGAGAATAAATGCTCTACTCGATAGTCTGTTAACTGTTTAGTTAGTGTATTAAATTTTATATATGTATTGAACACTAAACCTACCGCCGCGAATAAATTTGACACTTCAACTGGGGGCGAACAGGTGCCGTCCTTGCTCAAGGACCAGCAAACTCAGGACAAAATAGTCTCCTTTACTAAGAAGACCATGACCCGAAGGAAGTAGCTCGAGAGGCAACGCTAGCTAGGCCCCAAAGTTCCTACCTGAGAAGAACAGCGTTAAAAAGGATCGAGAGCTGAAGAGGACGACAAGACACTGATTTTCATGCGTTTCAGCGCATCACTGAGACGCTGGATCATAGATAAATAGGGACGAATGTCAGAGATGAATATGAGAAAGGGGAGGCAGACTGGAAAACAGCGAAAGTGCTCTTCACGAATGAATGAATTAAATACCAACTATCGGCATCCGGAAGTAGTACTATAACGCTGCCCGGGACCGAGAGTAACAAAAAACTCGTTTCGTGTATTTTTGTGGTTCAAGTGGTGATTATTCTCCCCTCAGGTGCTACGTATCTGTTGACGGGGCTGCAGCACAACTCGCCGTACTACGTGCGCGTGATGTCGCGCAACTACGCGGGGCTGTCGCTGCCCTCGGAGCCTCTGCGCTGCCACACGCTGCTGCTGCAGCCGCTGACGGCCGCGGCCCCGACTCGGTCCCCGCCGGCGCCGGCGCTCTTCTCGGCGGCCGCCGCGGCTCTGGCCCTCGCCGCCCTGCTCCAGCCCTCCCTGGCCTCCCTGGCCTCCCTGCCCGCCAAGCTGAAGAAAGCCCGCGCAGATCTCAACACCGCGCTGCCGAGCGAACCGAGCGATGCCGAGCCTTCAAACGAAGATCCGCTGAGGTGTTAATGCTCGTATGGTGTTATCAAATGAAAAGCAGCACAGGTTATCAAAAATATACGTTTCTTATTCATTTACTAGAAATTTCAGCTGATACATTTGATTCCGGTTGATAATCAATACATATTCCGAAAATTGGTATCTTTACCGTTAAATTTTATGGACTATTAATCGAAATCAATTGTATTTTAATGCAGAAGTTCCTAGTAAAGACTAGCGAAGAGATACAATGTAATATCCCTTTTGCGTTTCTATCGCTTTTTGCAGATTGTTTACTAAAATTGATATAGATAAATCGTCAAAACAAATCTTTCTCCTAGTGTAAATCTCCAGATATTTATTATCTTTATTTTTTATATACTATATTTATTCTTATTTGTATGTGGTAACATCCCCAAATATACATTCTATTTTTGCTTGATTTCCTACATTAAGTACTTACGTTAAGATGCACTTGAATCCCTTAATATATTTTCTTTTGCATTATGTTTTTCAACAGTTAGGTACGCGTGAAAATCCTCAATATTAAAAGTTTATTTTTATTTTTGTACACATTTACTGAGGAATTATAATCATAATTAAAACAACTGGAAAGAAAATCAGTTTTACAGCTGTATCTAGAATATGGTATTGTAGAATTTTAAGTTGTAGTATTAATAATTAATTTATTATTGATTTCAATTTCAAGCAACATGAGGTCTGATAGTGCATCTTCTCAGATCGTTTCAATAATAATTAATAAATAATAATAATCCTATCAATTTTTCATATTTTAACTGGTCATATCAGCTACATTCACAACCTTTTCATTTACAATTATTATATTCTTGACAAGAAAAACAATTTTATACGTGAGTAAGTGGAAACCTTCACGGTCGAAATTGCACGAAGGGCCGCTTGGGTGACAGGTCTGAAAGAGTTGCCTGCTGCGAGCGATATCTGAGATTGTCAATGTAAGTAAAATTTTAATAAAAACAAAAACGATATTTTGAATGAGTCTGAGTAAATCCTGTAAGTGAGTAAGGCATCGGATAAATTAAAACCACCTTATACTTTGCTAAACCATCGTTCGCTCTTTGCTTCCACATAGTAAATTCAGGTTGCGCGATTGAAGCCTCCCATCCAATCAGATTCTGAAATATTCCAGTGCTAAGTCCCGAATACCAATATTCTACTTGCTGTTTATATAATAATCGGTATAAAGCGCCTTTGATAAACTATGTTTAAGCTTTATTTGTAAATAAAAGATACCCTATCGATTATTTTTTAGATAGATTAAGCTTTATTAAAGCTGTTCGTTTATTATAACAATTTGGAGGTGTCTTTAAATGTCTATTGCTTTTTGTATATAAAAAGTTTATTTATATTCTTACGCAGCCAAAAAGCTAAAATCCAAAAATGCTAATAAATTTATTCCAGATTGTCCTCAAGAGAATTAATTTTAACTAATCAAATCAGCTTGAGGACGTTAAACATGAGAATGCTTGTACGTTGGTGTATTAAGCTTTTTGTTATATTTTTGCTGTGTGTAGGTTTTAATACGTATATTTAAGTAAATAGTCGAAAACTTATATTTTCTCATTCAGAAAGAAATATTATTTGATATTTCAAATGTTGGTGGCTTATTAATTTCAACTTTCAAATATTTTGTTAGATTGTTAGAACAAGAATACAGTCACGATTATTTTGTAGTACACCATATTCCCTTGTAGGGATTAATATCCCAGTAGACTCCTAGTCATTAGGCTTCTCATTAAAAGAAGTATTGCTTAAAATAATGTGTTCAAATGCTGTTTATTTACCTTGTTTTTCAACATATATACAATATACAATCATTATTGTAATTATAATAAAAGTGAAATTTATTCCATGACGTTTTAATTCTTAACTCTTTGTGCAATTCGATATGCATGTAATGTTTAGTTGGAAATATTTTTTCTGTAAAACTATTTTGCTTTTTCGTTAAAAATCACAATTATAAAATTGTTTAAGTCAATAGAAATTATTTCAATAAACTAAAAGAAATTTTCATTTTTTAATTATTATAAAATTTATCATCGAATTCTGATGTTTAAAACTGCCAATGTATTATTTATACTAATACTCGAAAAATCGGTAGTTATGGAATATTTTAATACCATAATATAAAAAGACTCTCACGACAAATATTTTATTAAAAATTAAAAACAGATTTAAAAGATTGGATAGAAAAATATTGAAAAATCTAAGATCAAAAATGATTTCATTGATAATATAAACTAGCTAACATTCCCGCGTATTCAAAATGTAGAGGTTTTGGTTTATTGTATCGATTTTCCATAATAATATTAAGTAATCACCGTTTCCCTCTGAGTTAAGTAAAGACAATAGCTACATTTTTTCAAATGTGTATTCCCTTTTCCAAATTAATTGTAAGCTTAAGCATAAGAAAAATCCGCGTTATTTTATTTAATATCTAAAAGAGCATTTAATGCGACACTCATTTTAAAATAATCAGTGAGGAGCGACAATCCTTTGGAATTTCAAATATTAACATTCATATTTAATTCAATGTACTTGTTTTGTATTTATTCTAGGATCGTTAAATTATGTGAGAAAGATTTAGTTTTTTTAATCATCAGAAAATACTAAAAACTACTGGCCTATAATTGTGTCGAGATCTTAATATAAATCTCTAATTACTAAAATAAAACTATATGTGTGTTATAGAAATGATGCGCTCAGTCCCAATCACTGGAGATTAGAACATAAAATAGGGTGGATTCTCACAATTATGATACAAATATTATGAGACACCAGGTGAGAGCCTCACATGATAGCCTTCCATCCCCCAACTGTCGCTCTTCACCTGTTACCATTGTCGTTATGATTTCATAGTTTTATAGCGATTATTTAAGTAAGATAAGTACCTACACGCTAGCATAAGTCATGTAGAGCAGTTACTGATATTTGTTTCCGCCGGAAGCTTTTTGTAAACGAGGATACTGTAAAACTTTTATACTTTATATGAAACATCCCCTGCCACCCGGGATATCGTGTAAATCTTGCTACTTACATATTTTCTATGATGAGATTAGAAGGATGAAATTATTTATAATATAGGTATTTAAATACTATATAATATATATAACGATTTTATAAAAATAATGTGTTGTAATATGCTAATTATATATTGTTATTTATAAAGTATAACATTCCAAAGATATTTCTATGTAAAATCCGAAGCAAAATTTAGAGCGTTGATATCTGTAATAAATTATTTATTTCACCTTCAGAGATATTGTAAATTTTGTTTGTTCACTCGTGTTATCTGTGTAAAATATGGGAAATTAATATAAAATGTTTTTTCGAAGTCTAATATTTTATTCTGATCCACCTATTCTAGTATTTTTTCACACCAATCAAAACATCCTTGAAATTAATCTATCACAAAGGTTGAGAACAATCTACTAAATTATTAGTATATAGTCAATGCCTCAAGTAGATCAATTGAAACATGAAGAGATGTGTTAACTTAAAAGTTTGCTTTGTGACGTTGGCAGAGTACTACGAAAAGTAAGTGTTGTCTTTCATTCCCGTTTTAATTTTTAATTTTTACTGATTATTATTTTTATTTGAATGAAATGTCTCTAGTCAACAGGAAGAAACTATTCTTAATCAAAAACAACTAAATTATGCGTTAATAATTTAGTTAAGCCCCAAGCTTAAAAATCGATTAATGCGATCAAAACATTTAATAATTACTATATTATTTTTAGATAATTTATTCACAAATTATAGTTTCATATTGAACTGGCTCTATGAGTGTTTTGTGGAAAAAAGCTTTCCCGTATACTGAAAGCGTAGCAAGAAACTAGCAACGGTTAATATAAAACTATTGGTTGTTTCAGGCTGATAATGATTTTCGATATTTTTTAATTACAACATATGTTGAAATCATTCATTCTCTATTTTCCAATTTATTTTTTGGTTTATTTTAACATCCGTGTTTCTGATTTGACTCCTCACAAATTATCAAATTAATGATTTCTGTCTCGAAGTAGCTTGTATACAGAAACAGAAACAAGGATTTATTTGTTTAGTTAAGTGTTTATTTGGTTTTTTATTATTATTACAATACTTATATGATTTTTTGGTTATTTCTCTATTTCATAGAACTTTGGATTAATAAAAAATATATTTACAAAGCTTATAGATAGATGAGAAGTTATAAAATTAACAATTTTAATAACAATTGACGTATTAAAATATAAAGTTTATAGTACAATAAATTAATCGATATTAACATCTCTCTTAGAAAGCTGATTATTGGTATCAACCGAGATATTTCTCTATAAGCATTATCAATATATTTATAATTAATAAAAATAAAGTGACGATGTAAATTTTATAATGCCGTTATAAAATATAGAGAGATAACGTAAATACTTCTTACTTAGAAGCAATGTAAATATTGACTGCATTCAGAATATCTCAAGGGTAAGCAAAGTCAACTTCTATTTCCCAGTGACTTCCTTCATAATATTTTCAGTTGCAATTATATTTACTCTAAATTACATCAAATTATAGCAATTATCAATGATATTCCCAACAACTTAATATAAATATAGGAATTTTCAATAATTTATGAAAACAAATAATATAAATGTTTAATTTTTTAACGTAAGAGGACGATCGTTATTTATATGTTGCGATTATAATATATATATTTTTTTTCTTTATTGATATATTTCGACGGTGCATGTTTGCCGCAGGCTTCTTCAAGCAAACGACGTGCTTCAGTTCCATTTTTTTCAAGTCAAACCAAAGCTTCCTGCAATTGCTGTTATTTGGCAAAAAAAACTCGACATCTTCATTATTAAAAAAAAAATTATTGAGTTGCAATATGCGTTGGTTATTATGACTGCCTATTGTTGACAAATGTCTATGCTATAAAAAAAAATACAAGTTTAGACATGTACGTCGACTACATGTGTAGTTAGCGCCATCTATGTGTGAAACCTAAAAACTTGGTTGCGCACCTAGTATATGTGTGATTACAGAGTTATTGTAGTATTACGTAATCAAATATTTGTTAGTATCATATATACTAGCTACACTAGAAAAAATATATCAAGGTATAGTAACAATGAATCCGTCATACAATGTGTCTGCCGGAGTAGAAAAACCCTTCAATTGTAGGATTTCTTTAAGGATGATTATTTGCAATTCATTAACTAGAAATAATTATAGACCGATGATATCAGCTTGACGTGGCGTGATCATCTGATCAGCATGCATTTCGCCGGCCGTTTCCGCGGACTCCGCCCGGGCTGCATTTCACGAGAGCCGCGCACTTGTCGTTGCTGGAATCATTCGCAGTGCACGAAGCCACCTTGTGCCCACCACGCCGTATCTTGATCACTATTTTATTGTATAATCCCACGGAAACGTGATCATCTAATGTCGCAATATATCAAACATTTGCGGCAATGCATAAAGTACAATATTTATTTTTTTATTTATATTGCTGATGTTAATTATTTTATACCTCTCCGCTCTTCCCATTCTGTTTCTTGAGCGTATGTAAAAGATTGATAATGGAGCGATTGTGCTCTGGAAATACCCTGCAATGATGGGAACTTCTGCAGCAAGAATTTTGTAAAAAGAGGATTGTATAATAATACTTTTGGGCAGCAGCAATACGCAGACCTTTCGAATTTAAAACTGCTGTGTAGAAGGACTCAGAGACACTATTCTTCATTAGAAAACATGAAAAGATATAGATATTTGTTCTCTGAGGAGAAGCATTTGAAGAAGAATTAATTATTTACTTTTCTACATTCAAGCACTTTTAATCTTGTCATGAATCCGTCACGGTGAAGAGTTTTCAAAGATTTTCAAATCCTAATTTTGTTGATAGTGCGAATATGTCAGTAAAGAAATTCATTACTCAATAATTATGACATATTATTCATTAATAAACATATACATTAAATTATGAATAATTAAATTTTCCATTATACTGACATGTAGTTTTCCTTCACGCTTGGTACGTCACTGAATGATTCACTGTCAACTGTAATAAATTAGGTTTATGTAGGTGCTCGTGTTACATAGGAATAGTAAAATTATCTCAGCTCGAAGATATTCTTTTGTTACAATAGTAAAGTAAACACGCTTGAAGAGTTTAATTTATTTCAAATAAATAAATCAAGTTATTATAAAATTACGACGCCTTAGAATTTCCAATGAAGATTTTTTCATTCATTTTGAGTTGATTCGACTGAAAGCATCGCAGTCATTTTAAAAGATCAAAGTAAATATTTGAAGCAAACTTTTTCTAATGATTCTTTCAAAAATTCTTAGCCAAAAATTTTAATCGAAGTATTTCTCCTTGCAAATTGCAGACTTGTCGACAGAGGGAGGGTGCTCATGATAAAATATTAATAATAAAGCTGAATCTCATGTTGATTTTTATTTATCTCCTGTTTACTAAATTAACGATAACATTGGGAGTTGGTAAAAATAAAATTTTGAGAATTAATTTCCAAAAAAATTCAACGAATCAAGTGAGTCAATCCACGCCTCTGGCTTTGTGTACCTATATGCATTATTAAAAATATATAATTTCAGTAGATTTTCATTATTTTAAATAAATAACTAAATTATTTTCTAATGCGGAAGGAAGGAATATTCAATATTTAATAAAGCAAGTGGATTGAGTCTTTGCTGGTCTGTTTATACGTTAAAACTTTAAGATTTTAGTTGGCCAAAAAATTTTTTTATAATCATCAAAACATACAAACTATTTGATACTTTGTTTTAAAAAAATACCATTGCTTCCTTTATAATACTGGTAGAATGATTTTATCTCGTTGTGTTGTGTTTACTAAATTTGTTTTTAAATCTTCGCTGCACTGTGTGATTCATGGTCGTGTGGTTGCATTTAAAAAAATGTCCTCCTGCGGCCGGCCGCTGAGTAGCCGACTGTAAAAGTGTAGAAAAGTAAAAAAATATTGTATTTTTTATAACCCTTAGACAATCCAATCCGAAACTGAAAATGATAAAAAAAATACAGGTTTATGAACAAAAAATTGACATGCAAATCTGTTTTAAAAAAGAATGAACCAAAAACTATTATAACATACAATTAAATGTGTTGTTTTTTTATATGTGTAAAAACGATACGTAAAAATATTTAAGGTTTTTGTAAATGATTTTCAAGAGAGTTTCTGGACTTCTCGAGGTATGCATTACAAAACCTACATCAACGTTTGATATGATTTCCCTCGGCAGGCGTTTGAAATAACTGAATGCTTCTGTTAGGCATATGCGTTTTGCCTAGTGTGCATGGCGATAAGAGTATTATTAGTCGCACCTACCTCGGCTGGATCATTACAAGTCAATTACCAGCACTGCGGGTGCCGGAGCGCCGAGCGAGCGCGCCGGCCGTGTGACCTCTCAGCTCCGAATGCAGCTCTCTGATAAGGACTTGCATTGAGATGCATTTACTGTACTGCCCATTACGCTGCTATACAATTTCAAATATTCGTAATTAAATTAGACTAGATCCGTTTGAGATAAACACTCGGAACTGCCAAGAACAAATTCTATGGAAATTCCTTTGTGTGCTGGGCAGAAATACGGTTATTTTAATTAAATGAGCAATTATTTTTAATTTATTTATGAAATATATTTTGATATGCAAAGAAACAAAAATTTCAATATGACGTTTCAAAACTCTCTAATTTGAGGAACTTATATTGTGAATTGATATATTTTGCTAAACAAACTTTATTTTCTAAAATTTTGATATTTATTCTCAGAGGTTGGCGGCCATCTCACCAACCATGTACTGGAGAATAGTGTAGTGCAGGGGTCCCCAACCTTTTTGCACCTAAAAGCACATTCTAGAATGCCGGTCGGGCGGCGGGCACCATTTATTTTTTTGAGGTATATTTATAGTTGGACATAGTCAATAATACATATAATGCACAAAAATATTTCATTCCAAAAATATAATTATAAAATTGTGTATATTTTTATGTAAAATAAATAATAAGTATAAATAATAGCATAAAAATTCTGGTAATTGGATCGAGTTGGGGCAAATTATAATTATTTTTAATAGCAACTTTAAAATGTACATCTATAGCTTAACATTGCAAACAACAGCTTGGAATACGAAAAATATCAATTAGGGTCCGGACTAAGTTTAGTCCGTTAAGTATGCACCAAGAATATTCAATTAAAATTTTAATGGTTTTATTGGCTGATTTTTAAAAATATTGACCAATCAGAATTTCCCAAAGTCGACTCAATTATCAAAATTCATTATAAAAAAAGAGAAATATCAAAGTCAATGTGATTGTTGGTTCTCTTTTCATGAATGGTAATTTGTTTATGTGTACTATATTCCAAAAATCCTCATCTGATACATTGGATTCAAGAATAATTACTTTGAAAACTATAAAGATATAATTATTTTCGCTTATATTTCGCTGTTTAATTATCGTCTAATTGCAAAAACATCAGATAGACTTTCACATAGCTCTCATCTCACTTTTACCAAAGCAAAAATATCAGAGACACTTTCACATCGCTTTCACTGTACTACCGCAAAACTATCGGATTTATATTTATTCAGCAACTTTTTCACCAAGTATTTGAACAATATGGTGTACGAATTATTTGAGGGCGTTATTACAGAGACGAAGACAAACCAAACCACACCCATTAAATGCTATTTCAACAGGTTTATATATGATTTTCTGGAAAGAATTATTATTTTGAAAATTATAACAATATAATTATTTTCGCTTACATTTCTCTGTTTAATTATCAAATATTATTTTTTTTCGTAACTTTTTATTGTTAACTTAAATAATTATTTAACGTCACAAGCGGCGGGGACACGTAAAACTTAGAAAAAATTTAGTAAAAATTTAATTGATATAAATTAAAAAACTCTTATATGACCTAAACCGTATGTGAAAAATATTATATTAGTTTATTTTAAAAAAAAACTGAGCACGCAGAATTCATCAAAAATAATTTTTCCATTTATATCTTGAGAACGGCAAGCTTTTTTGTCGGAGCATACCGCAAAGCCTAAATGACGTAGCGAAACAAATAAATATTATTTTAAACAATTTTTTAATTTACTATTTTGTGTTTGTGTTTGATCCATGCTTCTTTATCTAACTAATAAAAGACAGAAAAATATTTTAAACAAATATAGCTAATCGCCATCCCCGTGAAAACATTACTCGTGCAATGTTCTTAAACTCAACCCGTACATATCATCTCATATAATTCTAGCTCGTAATGCTTACACGTAGTTTTACACGCATGTTTTAAATCAAATACTCCCAACCAACAATTAACCCGAAGTCTACGCACCGGATGTAAAATTAACATAAAATGTTCTACTTTACAACAGTTTTTATTTTCACTGCGTGTCTCTAATATTGCTTACAATGTTATGATAAAACTCATGAAAATCGCTAAAAACTCTCAAAATTACATTTCAGGGTGTGTAATGCATCCATGTTATTTGGTTGGCAAATAAATGACCCTTTTTTATTTTTGAGTGTGTTACTTTGCATGATTTTAACGGAAAACCTTTCTTTTTGATAGAGAAAAAATTAAAATGGATTCCACGAAGTACTTGGAATCAAGTTTTTTCATAAGACTTAAGAGAATTTAATATATTAGGAAACTTTTATAATTCAAAAGTTTGCTCTGCGAATTTAATATTAAATTCACATAATAAATCAATGTATACCTATTATTATACGTAGGTTATTTACAAGTTTTGTCATTTCAAAAATATTATGATCACGTGTTAAAAATGTACACAAATCTCATCCAAAATCAGCAATCATTCCTGACACACTGTAACAACCGTCTACCTACCTACACAGATACCGGCCCCCCGTGCTAGTAGTACTCGCCGGTAAACTTGATACGTGATTTGTATCAAATACAATTTAGTTGACAATAATGACGAGAATGAAGTGTAATAAATATTTGATAATGACAGTAAATGAGATAGGTTACGCTATACAAACGCATTTTCATCTGTAAATTCATCAACACAATAAAATAGTTATTTTATCAATACCTGTAAGTATAATACAATAAACCTGTTCAAATCCTTAACTGTATTATTTTTTAAATATTCTTTTGAAAAAGTGTAACAAAGATAATATTGGCAGTTTTTAACGGGCGAATCAATGCAAAACATAAATGTCTATTTTGTGGATTGAACGTCAATCGAGTGCGTATTTATTACTTATTGCAGGTTTATATTATTACTAATATGATTAGGCACATTATTTTTCACATTGAAGATGATTAAAAAAACTCTCAGAAAAATATCATCGTGATTCCAAAATATCGTCACAAATCACGATGATATTTTTTTGAGAGTTTCTTTTAATCATCTTCAATGTGTGAGATAATGTGATCATATTAGCAAAACATAAACACAAGAGATGAAGTGATCCACTGTCGTCGGGCGCTATACTCGCACACTTGTAGAGTATTCGATCGTGCAATTGAGAGGCGACAGGAGTGCACACTGGAGCGGGAACACTGGCGGGGGTATGTAGTGCATCGTTGTTTGCGTACGTAACCGCACGTCAAAAATCGCATATTTTGATGCAACCTTCGCTCCGGTCGCTGGCGGCGTCGCGAGTGCATCGGCGCGCTATCTCACCCGGCTATTGCATAGTCTCGGGTGGCACCGGCCGCAGTCCCGATCGTCCGAGATAACCTAGCGGCCTGAGGGGTCAGAGCCGCCGACGAACTTTGATTGCCAACCAGTCCGGCGGCAGACTCTCGTGAAGCACCAGCCCCGAGAAGCCCCCGACGCCGAATTGCGCGGGTGCCATATAAGCTCGGCTCCCTCCTCCCGACGCGCAGTACCGCGAGCGGCGCCCTCGCATCGCCATCGCCTCCCGCCCTGACCGGCCGCCCCGCAGATAACAGTTCTCCATCGGATCGGAAGGTTTCCCTTCGCGGTGCTCGGCCTCGCCACCATGGGAGAGTTCAGGACCGAATGCAAGGGCAGCATGATCGTGGTGTCCAACAGGCTGCCATTTGTGCTTCAGCGGAACGCCAAGGGAAATTTGGAGAGGAAAGCGAGGTGAGCTCTCGTCTCTGTTCTCGGTTTATACGATATCTTCTGATATTATCGATTGTCGACAGGTAGATACTATCCGATATGTTACCGGCTCCGCTTAGCTGTCAGACTGACAACGAGAATTTGTATTTTAAATTTATTATAAAATCAAAATCAATCATCCACACATTCTTCCAATAATACCACAACACTACCTAATGTTTATCCGAACTGTGATATTGAAATGCATAATATTAAAAATCCGTGTTGTAGGTATGTTACAGTTAATTTTATTTTGTGTTTATTCATTCTCAACGAGTCATTACTGTTTGGCATATTTCAATTGAACCCAAAGTTTGACTATCCATGGAGATTGTTCAAAATGTAAAAAAAACAATTAAATAGTGCAATGAGGAAAGCATATTTTATATAATATTCCAAGGCGTTTGTAAACATTGATGATTAAATAACCTCGTGCGCTAAACAACGTGACATGTTATTATTTATTATGGTGTTACACGGCATATTTACCAAATAATAATATACCACATTTATATTATATACGTTAAGAAAACAGTAATTACTTGTAAATAACCATTAGTGAGCTATTTTTTAATTTCTTTTTATGAGATTTATGATTGATTGAGTGATCTCATTATCATAATTTTTTTTTATACTAACAATAATTTTAATAATCGGTTACTTACTTGAGGTTGATGTGCAAACTGTATATAAAAATATATACGGGTAATAGTCAACGCTGAATATAAAAAAATAAAAATAAAATCAGTATTAAAAAGATAAAACATGTCGGGGTAGCTTGATATTTTGATTCTATCTTTATGTTTTGTTATGTTAACGGATACCTCAGCTCGTCTACTTGCATCGATGTGCATAATGTCTTAGAAATAAATGTTTACATTAGTACATTGCAGCTGTCTTGCTCTCAGCTCTCTTGTAGAATTTTAAATTGATTTCTAAAGCAATTAAATAACGTATTTATTTGACTTAAAAATAACAATTTAAAAAACAGTGAATCAAACCATAAAAAACGACGCAACTCAACAATTTTAATTGGTTTTAAAAATCCAACTCAGATAAACGTTGTAAATTGTTCTAAAAACTACAATGAAATCACTGTGTATTGTGATTCTAAATAAATTAACTGGCACGCTTGTGTGAATATTAGTTATTATTGTTGTGATAAAGGTCTCAAAATAGCACAGAGGTAAATATTACAAAGTCAAGTGCACTCCTCGCAGAAGGCCCTTTTAATTTGTATTCGTATGTAAAATCTCCGGAAGTGAAGTTTACCTTGAATGTTGAGTGTCGATCAAAATTAAAAGTCTCGGCAGTGTGAATACGCGAAGTCATGCACGTCACGTGTCGGAGTTGTGATTCAGATATATTGTAAACAATCAATTTTATATCCGCATAATCCACGGTGCATGTTATTGCTTGCAACGAAATTGCTGCGTTTCAAAAAACCACACAATTCAACAACGAGGCGTACTGAAACATTAACGTGCCAGTAAATAAGCACTTATTCAATCGGGGCATATTTTTTTTTAATTTCAACTTCAATTAGATCATCCAAACGAGGAGTTTATAGTTTACACTACATTATAAAAGTAGGCGACCACGTGCGGAAATAGGCAAGGGAGCAAGCTGTTCGAAGCAATAGGAGGCAAGTACTGCGTCTCCAGCATTTGCCTTTCAAACCTAGTCATTTTTTTTATATTTCAGAAAAAAATATTATCTGATGCAAGACTCATCGGAGTCATAGCGATATATATCTATACATTAGCACGCCTCGGCTGTGGAAAACGTGTCGTGACAATAGCGCTGGTCATAAAATTTGCCGACCGTCAATGGTCTCGTTTGTTTAGTTTTGTGTTTTTCATTTCCCGATACTGCCGGCGTGGCATATCCTGGTCGCCGAGACAACAAGGAACGATGCGCCTCAAGGCCACTGCACTCTGCGCTGGCAGATTACTGCAACTTATTATATTTACTTCTAATAACTATTCTATTTTGTAGATTAAATTAATCATTGATGACAGCAAAGATTCTTGAATTATGGGGATGATTATTATCATGACTACACCCATACCCGTTTTTCTAAATCTACCTCTCGGTTTCTCCGTCCATTGTGCAGTGAAATCAAAAATAAATTCTTAAATCTATGATTGGAAAAAGAAAAGAGAGCGAAAGCAGAAATTTGCATATACTCGAATGTGAAAAGAAACTTAATTTGTCTTGTATAATCCGTTTTATAAAATGGTCAATACTTCTTTTATCTGTTTGTTAGAATCTGATTAGAAGCGGTTAACTTCCGCGCATCTCGCGTGAGGATTGAGTCTTGTGGGATTTTCCATGCAATAGTTGAGACATAAATTAAAATAATGTCATTTTATTTTCCTTTAGTATTCTGAGTGGTGTTTATGGCACGTAGAGTACAATATAAAGGCATGAATCATTAATAATAATAAATATATATATATACTTTGTCGGGAGTACGAGTATTTGTATTTAATTACCTACCGAACAATATATGTACATGATTATAGTATAATAATTCATCTTAAAATAGTTGTTTGTTAGCACATATAATAAACTAGTGAATATTGCTTGAATATATGCATTGATTATAAATAATCATATGTTCAAATTGATTATTTTCAACGGTTCAAACTCCCTCCAATTGCAAAAGCCGACTCAATATTAAAAATATCAATTGTCTTAGTATCCATCCGGCATTCTCTTGGACGTCGATCTGGATTTTAAATTAATTTTAGTATGGTTGAAAATTGCAAATGAAAAATAAACACCATTGGTATTTCAAGTCCATACGCTGCTCAACTGAAACTATAAACGCTCGAGCCCTCCGCATTCTGTGTACTTTAGCGCGGAGTAAGTCGTGGACAATGAGGACTGAAGCCGGGAGGAAGATTGATGACTTTAGAATGTAGTGCTTGAGTGCCGAAAAAGAAACAATGCAATCTTTATATAAAAACGCCAGCTCGAGAAGCGACTGTCCTCTTTTTGTTTGAGAAATATTGTGGTTTCTTGGAAACATAGAGACTCGGAGGAAGTCGCGGAGAGTATTTCAATCTAATATACTAAAGATAGAGCACCGAAGAGATAAACAAACCCAGCACAGGAGATCGACATAATGGTGGAGGAATCTTATTTGTAATCCAAACCTAATCACTCTTATTTAATGAGAAAACGGTTTAAGGGGTGATTTTTTCGTTTTTCAATATCAATCTAACTCTAAATGATTCGCCCATGATGCTCAACATTTCTGTATATTTTCCTTTTATCAAGATTAGTCTCGATAATATTTTTGAAGTATAAATTTGAGATTATAAATAAAAAATTTAAATTTAAAAAAAACCATAGTAATTTAAAATGCGATAGTCGACATTTTTAAAAAAATTATGTTACTACTAAACTAAATTACAATTAAAACATTTTACAATTAGTCTTGAAAAGCATGTTAGAAACTCTTAATGTCGTGGATGTTGTTACTCCATAAAGTTTTATTTAGAGTTCAAATGTTATTCGTGGGATATGTCGATATCTACGTAATAACAAGGGACATCTTGATATTAATTATTACTCGGTTTAGGGCCTTGTAGCTCCATATGTATCGTATATCGCCTGACAGTCGCTCGTCAACTTCACGACAGCTAAACATCTCCACAGGATCCTATCTCCCTGTATCCTTTAATGATCTCGGAAGGTAGGGCTATAGCGAATCTCTAATGACGGAGTTATATATGTATACTCAAACAACGAACAAACACATTGTGTACTTAAATACCATCTATATATTTAGGCCCACCCTGCGTCTCGGTTTAACCCGGGCTTTGTAATAAAATGTGATACTTGGTCTACTACTACTATTCGAATGCTACTGATGTAGCAACTATTTGCGTAAAAAATGAGTCTTCGCCAAAAAAATCATCACTTTAATGCACTCTTGTTGAAGCACCGTGCATAAAAAGATTTATATATTTATGAATTGTCCCAGCTTCAAACAAACAAATTATGGTAAGACTACACGCAGATATGATGCGGTCATCCATAATATTTTATTTCGTAATTGATTTCTTACGACACTACAGAAACAATATAATAATGTATATATAAACAGCCTTGACGAGCATTGATAACATTATCTTTATTTAGTATGCAGGTATATAACAGGTATTATTATAAGTTTGTTTACGATCTAAGAAGTACTTTATTATCGCTTTCTCTTCGACCTTTATCAGATAACTATGAATTTACTATGAGGACTAGGTTAGATCAGATTTATTTACAATGCGCATCGAAAAAAATTAATGAAGCAAATCACTCGATGATAAACAACATTGGTGTCTTAGATATAAATTACCCCCATGTAATTAAATTTTATTCGAATTTACAAACTTTACTAACTTTTTAGCTTATCCCCCATTTGTTATTCCATGTGTAAAATGATTGATAGGTGTAAACATTTTTTAATAAACAATTGATGATAGAAAAATAAACTATAATATTCAAGACACTTTTAGACACCAACAACTATTTGTTGTAAACACAAATTCACACATTATAAGTACATATGCACACATTACTATTTACATTAAAAAGCTTTTATTCGTGAAATTAAAATATTTCATATCTATAGAGAAATTATAATATACAGCACCAATGATCTAACACAAGCCTGGTTTTCATAGAGATAGATTAGTTTTCCTGAATTAAAATTTAAAAAAAAAATTTCAGTGCTGGTGGACTGGTCACTGCAGTAGCACCGGTAGTCATCAATGGAAATGGAATATGGGTGGGGTGGCCTGGGATTCATCTGGATGACCCTGATGAAAAAATCCCTGAATCAGATCCCATGGACCTCACCCCCACAGCTGGCCTGTTATCCAAAAAGGTAACATAACAGAAAACTCTTTAGGACTTATTTACATAAATGTACTTTTATTCTCATTATGTTTATACGATTTGTGATTTAAATTGTCGTTTTTTAGGTAGTTTGTGTTAGTTCAGATAGAAAGCTCTTTGATATGTACTATAATGGATGCTGCAACGGAACATTCTGGCCACTCTTCCATTCCATGCCAGATAGGGCGACATTCATTGCTGACAATTGGAGAGCCTATGTTAAAGTCAATCAGACGTTTGCAACTCAAACGTTCAAGGCTTTAAATATGATCAATGCTGAAAAACAAAATAATGTTACGCCGATTGTATGGATTCATGATTATCACCTCATGTTGGCTGCTAACTGGATAAGACAGGTACGCTAATGAATAAGCTTTAATGAATAGAAAATAATATTTCATACAGTATGTAAATACGTTTCCTATAAGATAATAAATGTAGTTATGACTGTGAATCGTAAAATTATTTTTTTTGTATTTAAATTTTTAGTCAGCCGAAGACAACAATATGCCATGTAAATTAGGTTTCTTCCTTCACATACCATTCCCCCCGTGGGATATTTTCCGTTTATTCCCTTGGTCCGATGAGGTTCTTCAAGGAATACTTGGTAAATATTTAAAATATAATATATCAATAAAAATGACCTTTGTTTATTTTAGTAATAAAAGTTTTTAAAAAACCTCAATATGTAATTTTTTAAAATATATTAAACAATTATATTTTTTCAGGTTGTGATATGGTAGGATTTCATATTCTAGATTACTGCTTGAACTTCATTGACTGTTGTCAAAGAAAGCTCGGATGTCGAGTCGACCGTAAAAATCTCCTTGTAGAGTTAGGAGAGCGAACCGTGCGAGTGCGGCCACTCCCCATTGGTGTTCCGTTCGATAGATTTGTAGCACTTTCTCAAAAAGCAAAGACTTTACTTCCAAGCAATCAGAAAATAATTCTCGGAGTTGACAGACTAGATTATACCAAAGGCTTGGTCAATAGGCTCAAAGCCTTTGAGGTACTTTTGGAAAAGCATCCAGAACATAGAGGAGATGTCACTCTTCTGCAGATATCGGTACCATCAAGAACTGATGTAAAAGAGTATCAAGAATTAAAAGAAGAAATGGATCAACTAGTAGGAAAAATAAATGGAAGGTTTACTACTCCAAGTTGGTCTCCAATAAGGTAATAAAATTTATTTTGAAGCAAAATCAAAAAGATTAAGAAGCTACAAATTTTCATAACTTCTTTATTACCAAGTTTGTGGAAATCAATAACAATGATCTCTTTTTAGATGAAAAAAATTAAATAGTAATTATATCTGTATTCAAAAACTACATCACATAATAGCTGGCACTTTTTTTAATTTACAGGTACATTTATGGATGCGTAGCTCAAGATGAGCTGGCTTCATTTTACAGAGATGCGTCTGTAGCTTTAGTTACACCACTTAGAGATGGTATGAATCTCGTTGCCAAAGAGTTTGTGGCTTGTCAAATAAACAATCCTCCTGGAGTTCTCATCGTATCACCATTCGCCGGTGCTGGTGAAACAATGCATGAGGCACTAATCTGCAACCCTTATGAAATAGATGATGCTGCTCAAGTTATTCACAGGTATAAGAAAGCACTTTCATATCTTTTAATGTAAACAGTCAAATCTCATTAATTCATTTAATGAGCTTTTATTTGGTCCTACAATAAATGTTTTAGATATTTGTGATTCCGAGTTTGATTTATACAATATATATTAGTTTAGAATAATATTTGCCCACTCTTTTCATAGGGCTCTCACAATGCCTGAAGATGAGCGCACATTGAGAATGAATCATTTGAGGCGACGCGAACGAGTCCATGATGTGAACCACTGGATGAAAAGTTTTTTAAAAGCCATGGATTCATTAAAAGAAGAAAGAGATGAAGTTGGCGCTACCACTATGCATCCAGTCACCATTGACGATTTTGATGATTACCTCTCTAAGTGAATAAACTCTTTGCACCTTACTATACTTATGTATTTATATATTTTTGCTTTTGTTTGGATTATATGAATATTTGTAATATTTCAGATATATTGGCCATACACACAAGTTAGCACTTCTCTTAGACTATGACGGCACATTAGCTCCAATTGCTCCCCATCCAGATCTTGCTACCTTACCACCAGAAGCCAAACACACACTACAAAGACTTTCAAATCTGTCAGATGTGTATATAGCGATTATATCTGGTAGAAATGTAGATAATGTGAAAAATATGGTAAGATCTCTTACGTAGTAACGCATTATTATATTATGTAATAAATTATTTATACCTAGTTTTATTGATGTACTTACCTGTAGTGAAAACTTGTAATTTAGGTTGGCATTGAAGGCATCACATATGCAGGTAATCATGGATTAGAAATTCTTCATCCAGATGGAAGTAAATTTGTTCACCCGATGCCTGTAGAATTTGAAGATAAAGTTAGTGAACTTTTAAAAGCCCTACAAGAACAGGTTAATATAATAAATGTTCTCTCAAATTTATTTGATTATTTTCTTCAATATTATTTAATAATTAGTCAATTTTGTTAAAAATGTAGGTTTGCAGGGATGGTGCTTGGGTAGAAAACAAAGGAGCACTTTTAACATTCCATTACAGAGAGACACCCCTGAACCTTAGAGATGCCCTAGTGGACCAAGCAAAGAATTTAATTCAGAAAGCTGGTTTCCAGGCTGCGCTGGCTCACTGTGCCATTGAAGCCAAACCACCAGTCCAATGGAACAAAGGTTAACACTTAAGCTAATTTTAATTGTTAATTATTGCTTTGTACGTTTAATTTATAATGGTTTCCTTTTTTTCTAAAGGTAATAATAATATTTTGAAGTACAACCAAAAATTATATATTTTTCTTCTATTCATTTTCTATTCAGGACGAGCATCCATTTACATTCTGAGGACAGCTTTTGGAGTAGATTGGAGTGAGAGGATAAGAATTATATACGCTGGAGACGATGCCACTGATGAAGATGCTATGCAAGTGAGTTGAATTTATATTACTTTTGAATATTAGCTGTTCATAGAATTAAACTGCTTGTATAAAATATAATATTTTTATGATACTTTTTAGGCATTGAAAGGTATGGCTGCCACTTTCCGTGTTGCTACCTCTCACATCATCAAGACATCAGCCGAAAGACGTTTACCATCAACAGACTCCGTTCTTACAATGCTTAAATGGGTTGAGCGACACTTCAGTAGGCGTAAACCTCGTGCCAATTCATTAACATATAAAACAACTGTTAAGAGGGATGTTGTTAAGATGCAAATGTCATATAATATTCAAAACAGCATTCATAGCGCCAGCTCTGAAGAAGCAGAAGAGGACTCAACCTAATGTTAATACTGTTGTATTTTTATTTTATTTTAAAAATATATACACTATTGAGCTAAGAATGTTATTATTGTTAGACAAAAAAATACACAAATCAAAAAATGTGATAAATTATTGGTTCCTTTTAACATCAAACGAGTACAAAATTTCAAGGTATGAATAATAAATGTGTTTACAATCAACCAAATACTAATTTATATTATTTTTGTAGTTTTAAGTATCTAATAAACAAATTGTATTTTTGGAAAAACTTATCTCTAGTCAAAATTTAATACATCTAGAAAACAGCAATAATTTATTTTAACATCATTTATTATATTTAGTGGATAAAATTACTATTGTACAGATTTGATACATTGTGTTAATTAAGTAAACTTTGTTTGAAACTTCAAATAAACAAATTGATTTTACCCTTAGACTCATACACAGTATATGACCAAAAAAATTTAGATATAAAAGATTATTGCATATAAACAATACTTCTTATAAGTTTATTCCATAAAGACTTTCTTTGTAAAGCATATAATGAAAGTTGATTTAACATTAAATTATTATTATATCAGAAAAAAATAAATCTTTTTACTTTTAAGTATTACATGATATTTCTTTATGTATATAATGATGAAATGTGTACCATTTGAAATAAGACATAATTTTTTTAATTATTGATCGCTTAAATTGTTTTAAATTAATTTGTTTGAAAATAAATCTTTCATTATTACTAGTTGGTTTTTATATCTATTTAAACTATTATTTTTAATCTTTCCCATTCCTTTATTGAGCTAGTCCAAGCAATTCTCCTGAGAAAATAACTTATACTGAATGAATAAAATGTGATATGACATCACAGGATTCTCATTATCTTAAATAATTTTTTTCTTTTAAAAAAATGTTATTTAATTGATACAGCTAATATACCAATAGCATTAATAATGTTTGCAATATATTTAAGTTGTCATGATGCTTATTAATTCAGTAAAATTGATAATTCTTAAAGCATAAAATTCTAATAATGTAAATAGAACTATTTTATAAAAATACAATACCATCAATAGTGGTTAGTTGTAATATTAGATTCCTATAGTATTAAACTAAAATAATATTCAGAAACATATTTTTCTTAAACAATTACATACATTAAATTTAACTAGATATAATCGGTTACTTGCGGAAAATATTGAAAAATAAAATCATGAGGGACCTCTCTATGATAAAATTAAACAAAAATAACAGAGAAGCCCAAGTCGGCAACATAAGAATAATAAATATTGTTGTCTTCCTCCATGTTGTACACGTACAGCTGTCAGATTGACATTTAACGTGGACAAACAAATAGTTAGAAATAAAATATATTAAAAACGAAGATGAAGGAAGCAAAACTAGAAGTTTGTACAATAAATATATTCTCTTACATTATACATTTCACGGTACATCCGTATGTTTTGTGTGAATGTATTTAATTTTATGATATTAATTAGTTTTGTTGTGGGTAAGAGGTGTGTTCATGTGCTGGTGTAATTTAACTATTTATTATTTTCCAAGTAGAACTACTTCAATAGAAAGTTTGTTTTGAATTATTTTTACTTTTTATCAATTCAACATAAAGGTTTTGAACAGCAGAAAATATTATTATATAAATAAATGTTCCATAGTCCATAAAAAAACTAGGTATTTCTTTACCTCATTGTCATTGATTTGTGTATGTATTTTTTTAGTAATTGAACTTCGACATTCAATGATTAAATTTACAGATGTTTGATGAAACGTTCTCTGCGACCGTTGAAGGTGATATGGTTGTTCCTGGTTCACAATCTGTGATGGGGCCAGATGGGAAATTAGAATTCAACACACTAGACGAACCCATTAAAGACACCGTTGTAAGTTTAAATAAAATCTTTATTTTTTAAGCCTTATAAAAACTGTAATCTACATTTTTTTTACTAAAAAATTATCCTACAGATCAGAGATTTGAGAGCTGTTGGAATAAAATTCTTTCACGTCTTGTATCCGAAAGAAAAAGCAAGTCTTCTCAAAGAATGTAAGCATGAATAATTTAAAATAACTCTTAATTTATTAAATAAATTTGAGTACTTACATGAATAATGCAATTCCAGGGGATCTCTGGGGCCCGCTTTTTCTTTGTACATTGATGGCGACTATCCTTCAAGGCTCTGACAGAACTGATAATGGGAATGATGGTGGGCCAGAATTTGCAGAAGTATTTGTTATTGTTTGGATTGGTTCTATGATTGTTACAGTAAACTCTAAACTTCTAGGTGGAAACATGTATGTATACATTAAACAATTAACTCAAATTTTGAATTATTTTTCATATTTTGTTTTATAGGACTTGTTAATTAATTGTAATAAAAATATTTTCAGATCTTTCTTTCAATCTGTGTGCGTTTTGGGATATTGCTTGCTTCCAATAGCCGTTTCTCTATTGGTTTGCAGACTCATACTATTGACAAATCAAAATACATTTTTATTTTTCCTAAGACTTGTTATCACCATAATTGGATTCAGCTGGGCAACATTTGGTAAGGATTTCACTCTATGCAAGTCTAACTGTAATTTTTCGTCAATATATTAACTATCTAAGTATGTAATGTGCTTTTTTATTTCAGCATCCACCGCCTTTCTTGGTGATACTCAACCATCAGGGAGAAAAGCCTTAGCAATGTATCCCATATTTTTGTTTTATTTCATTATTTCTTGGCTGGTAATTTCCCACAGCTCATAAAATTATTTTTATTCAATAATGTAAAATATTAAATATTTTTAGTGTTGTATACCTAAGATAATATTTATTTTATTTGTATTATTTAAATTGTGATAAGTAAATATTCCCAGGACCGTGCATTCTTACTGTTGACCATATTGAAGTGAAGAAGCTTTCTTCCATTCTACTGTCCTTATTTTCTGTATGTTTAATGGATTTAAGGTTTATTGACTCCAATTTGTAAATATAAGTACTTGTGGTAATAATTATAAAAAATAATAATAGTATAAATGTTTTGTTAAATTCTTTAATGTACGCACAGTAAATTTATTGTATTTATATAAAATGTTTATGAAAAATATTTTCAATTTTGGCCCTCCATTTATTTATTTTTTCAACATTTAAATCTATTTTCAATCCATCTTAAAACTTTAATGACATCTAATTGAGAACCGAGACGCAATCCAGCAGCTGTCACAACATCTTTTTCTGTAGAGACTCTGAATGTTGCAGCTCTTCCTTTGAACATCTGAAATATAATCCAAAAAATAACATTAAATTTACTTCAATACACCCTTACACATCTCATAGATTTGTATTTCCTTTACGAACCTCCATCAATTTTTCATCTGAGACATCATCGCCAGCAAACATCACATCTACTATCTTATTCCAGTTTTCACCATATTTAGTTTTCAATATGAACTCTCCAGTATACCCTTTAACAGAATGTATTTATTCATGACAAAATATAAATTTTAAATAATTTGTCTTGTTTTAATAGAAATAAGTATTATTATTTTCAGTACCTTTATTCCAATTCACTGGTGGTTGAACTTCAATAGCACAAATTGCATCTGTAGGCACAAGTCCAAAGCTCCTTATAATTTTTCGGCCTTCCTCTATCACAGCCGGCCTATCCTTTTCTGGGGTTTCTCTATAGTGTAGTGTTAACGCTTCTCCTTTTGATTCAACCCAAGCTCCGTTGCGTGCAACCTTATCAGTGTTTGAAAAAACTGTTGTCATTGATTTATAAATATTATTATTTTTTGTTCTATTATTCTACTTTCAATATCACGGTGATAACATTTTGATAACCTGCACATTTGATAATGGCCTCTTAATAGTCTCTTAATCTTAATACAAAATTCTCTCATTTAAAATAATGATCTTATTTTAACCATCAATATCACACATTGAAGTACAGAATTAGAATATCTTTTGAAGAAATTTTGCAGTTACATTTATTTTTCATGGAGCTGTCTTTTTTGTCTTGCACATTCAAAATAGTCACATATTGCCAATTCGTAGCACTTTATAAATATATATATATAATAAATGTAATGTTAACTCTTAGAAAATCCATCAAGTACATGCACATTTATAGATTTTTTTTATTTTACAATTTTGTCAAATGGCATGCTAAAAGTATTTTTTTTTTTACTTTTCGTTGAAAGAAGTAAATATTTTCTCTTGAGAATTTTTAGCATCATGCATATATCTTACATTTTTTTGTGTTGTGAAAAATTGTCAATTTGCTTAAAACAATTAATCAATAGTTAATAATATTTGTTTGTATGCTTTAAATACTCTAAAAAATATCATTTCTTGTATTACCTTTTCTTTCAATGCTTTCTCAGCCCCCGTTATTTTATTGTGATCACTTGCTGAGACTTTATGGGTGTACCTTGATCCATCAGTATATATTATTTCGAATCCATGACTACCAGCATATGTGATCTCTGGAATACCAACCTGTAATAAAGTTTTTAGTTATTAAATTGTTTTATTGAGTATTAAAAATCGTTTTTGTTAGCAAAAATATTTTTACCAATTTTTTAACATTATCTGCTTGTCTTCCTGAAATAATTGCTGTAAATATTCTGGGGCATTTTGCTATTTTATGAAGAATTTTTTTGGTTTCATCTGTCATTAGTGCCAAATCTACTTGATCTGATATAGGGGCAAGGGTTCCATCATAATCCAAGAATAAAACCAATTTTTTCCCATCGTGAATATTTCTGAAAACACTCCATATTAAAAAAATATACTGCCACATTATTTTAAATCAACATCATAATTTTATAAAAAATTATTTTTTCAATGTCACTTTCACAATATAAATTATTTTGTGGTAAATTTCCACAAAAAAGAATCATAAAAGTTCATAAACACTCAGCAACTATATTTAAATTGATTACTTACGCTGAAAGATATGTGTTAATGTCTTGTGTTGTAGCCATATTTAATTATAAATATTACTCTTTGCAAATTTAGTCACTGCTATGTCACTTGCCAATATCCAACGCAAAACTAACACAATATGCTCTGATGACATAGGAAGTGAGCGTCGACAACCTTGAGAGAATAATAAATATCCCTGGTACCTTATCATGCATCATTATACAATACATATAAATAAAAATTTTGTATCTACTATGCCGTTAGTGAACTCAAGAACTTTAGATTATTCAATTAGCATGTACGTCATAACATCATTTAATGTCAAGTTTCTGCTTAGTAATATATTAAATACTTCTACACTTATTTTTTTTATGACAAAACAATAACATCAAAGTTATCATATTTTAATGACGCAAAATATAACTAACTGCATTATTTAATTTAAAAAAATATTTTTATATAATTCTAAAGAATTTTTTATTTTACAGGACTAAAAATAATAAATCATTATCTATCTTTAATATCTGTATTTTAAAACATAGTTTCTGCTTCAATTTAACACCTTTAAATAAATATTGTAACAATGAAGAAAATATAATATCACTAATTGTCAAACATTTAAATTGAAAGTCTATAAGTGAAATCATCCAACTTTTAGATTCCTTTAATAATTAAAATAAATATGAATATGAAAGACAAATCAAAACAGCATCCAAGCAACCAATTACTATACATATTTGCCAAATAAATATTTACTTTACTCATTATATCAGTAATTATTTGCATGATATTTATGTAGATTAGACTAAATAAAATATATCTAGTAGGTATGGAATATTTACTAGATGTGTTAGTGATAGCATCAAGCTCTTATCAATATTGTATTGATCTGTACAGTTATGTTTGTATACGTATAATATTAAACGTCTAAGCATGTTTTCTAAAAAGACTTAAAAAATATATATACAAAAACAAAATTAAATAAAAATACAATACAGAAATTCTTTCATATATAAGTTAGTAAGCTGTGATAATATTTTAAACTGATCGCAATAATTTTTTTTATTTGCTCACTAAAATTGATATCAATCATTGATATAAGTTTATGTGTATCTAATAGAGATTACTATCTTCTTTTATACAACACATTATCAATGCTTGTTTTATTCACAGAGGAATACTAAAATAGTTACATTTACCATCACGGTTATTATTTTAGAATATGATGGATTATCATGCAGTTTTTTTATTTGTAGAGCATTATTTGAAATATAACAATAACACTAGAGAATAATTTTTTCCTGCATCACAGCCAGAGTGGCACAGCTGTAACTAGAAATAAAGTGTACTATTTTGTATAGAAATTTCTGCAGTATACAAACTCGTGCACCCATCTCACATAGTGCATTACTTCAAGGTCTCAAGAAACATTTCCCAGTTGAACTCATCTGAAATAAGTCGACCACCAAGGATAAGTATGCAACATTGCTTTTTCTGATGCTTCCATATCTTTTAAATAAAGTTCCCCCAACGAAACTGCTAATGTTTACGGTATTTTTCACAGTTCCATATATTGAATACCCTATCTTAATTTCTAAATATGAGAAATCCTTATTTCTAAGTTGGCCAGTCGCCCATTTATTATAATTATTATCATAAGCCTTCATTTTATTTTTAATGAATACAGGCCTCTTCCTTATTAAGCTATAATATTGCGTTAAATATAAATTACTTTTCAAAGTTGAATAAGTGTAATGTGTAAATAACTTTTCAAAATTGAATATCTTCATAATAAAAATCCAGTTTTATTCCAACATCCTTATAAGTGTGAATTACAATCTCTGGCATACACTAAAAACATTTGAAATACTGATACAATTATGTTTATAACCTTGAAATTCTGTGTAGGTCAAATAATGTTAATAACAAAAAACAACACTCGAATCAAGGCATTAAATGTTTAATATTTTTCACTTAATTATTTGATAATTTTACAGAAATTATGTATATCAGTGAATATATTTATTTATCAGTGAGCATATGCCCATTGAAAATTTATTTAATAATTGAATTTCAACAAAATAAAAACGCTTAAAAAATCTAAATTATTAAATAATGTAATTTTTGTTGAATAAATAAATAAATATATATATATATATATATATATATATAACATTTATATTAGTGAGTCGCGTGGCTAATGAACATTTATTAGTTTGTTTTTTTTTTTTTTTTTAAATAATGGATTTTTCTTCATATGGCAGCCTCTATAAAGCTACCAAAGTCGCCAACTTAGCGATCCAAAATGCATTCAAATGACAGATTGCCGATAATTAATTAAGACTGTCTCCGTGTTTCTTTTTATTTCACTTAAATATACCGATTTTAAATTGATTAGATGTGGTTAAACAAGATTACAATTTTTCAATTATTTTTTTTGTTTACAAAAAATGAGAGTTACTATTAAAAGTAAGTGTTTTAAGTTATGTATCAATTGTGTGTTCAATTTATTTTCATACTGAACATATATAGTATTATATTTGTTAAAAAATTGCGATTCATTCATAACCAGTATTAATTAATGGCTTCCCCATCTTGTAAAAAAATGATGATCTAACTTATAGACAAATTGATCGACTGTTGTTGCCGTGATATTGTAAATAGATATAATCAGTTATAATCATTTTATTTATTTGTAGATTTGTTCTGTTAGTAGAATATTTACAGCATAATTGATATGTTTAGTAATTAAATTATATTCAGTGTATATGGATAGATGAATAGAGTATCCGGTGAAGTAAAAAAATGTAGAATTTGTAAACATGAATATGACGTGTTACTTTTAACCATACCGATGATTTAATATGTTTATATACCTTTTTTGAAGGGTATCCAATCATAAATAACATAATATTATCACTATTCCATGTTTTTGACCATATTATAGTCGTTTGTTAAACCAGTTTTAATACTAGGTAGTAAAAATATAGCCCACCTTTTGTTTTATAATTTTACTGTTCTTCCTGCTTAAAAACTATAAAATCATTAATAAAAAGCAGGTTTTATGATTGAAAAGATTTAATCATTTTATAATATCAACTTAAGTGGGATACTGATTTGTGATTCATGGTTGCAAAGTCATGGTATTTTTTGTCATATGATGGAAAACTTTTATTAATCAGTAAATGCGGTTTCTTATGTCTTTAGGTTAGGTTTGAACATATTTTATAGCATGATAATTTTACGAGTCAACTCACCAGCTTATTTGCAAATAATATCAATAATAGAAAAAAGATAAATGTAATGTAAAATATAAAAATATAGATACTACGGGTTTTAACATTAATCTAAACATTTGGACAGACACAATCCGCATTTTTGTCTCCTACACAAATAATCATATCTGAAAATGCACAAATAAACATTTACTGCATTATTACACCTTAAACATTTTTAATTTCTATGTGCTTTAATTTTTCTTAAGTAAAAAACCAAAATAAATACATGCATATTTAAATATTTTAAATAAAATAATTGAGTGATTTTCCCACATGTTAATTTTGACAGGTTTCACCAACCTTTCACATTGGCATTATCAAACTTAGTGCCAACGTGAAAGTTTGGCAAACCCATCAAAATTGACACGTGGAAAAATCACTCGAGTATTTTATTTAAAATATTAAAATAGAATTTCACCAAATACTATATGTCAAAAATATTGATTATTTTCATGCATATATGCTTGTTTCCAATTATTCCAGGCTGGACTGGTGTAGCGACATGGCGCTGGATAGCAAATGATGACAATTGTGGAATTTGCCGCATGCCCTTTGACGGCTGCTGTCCTGACTGCAAGCTTCCCGGTGACGACTGCCCGCTGGTGTGGGGTGCTTGCTCGCACTGCTTCCACATCCACTGCATCGTCAAGTGGTTGCACTCTCAACCCGTCCATCAACAGTGCCCCATGTGCCGACAAGACTGGAAATTTAACAACAAGTAATCTACCATCATCGCAGACCTCTTTCTTGAAAACGTTATGGCTGCTAAACAATAAACATTGACAATAACAATAACTCGTAATTTGTATTTTTGTTATAAGTGACAGTCCATGATGAAAACCAATTTTTGAGACAATTTTTCTACAATTTTTTGTGTGTACTGCGATAGTGTGAAGTTTTTTACAGTGAGTATTTATTTTTTTATAATGTTGCAATATTTATTTTTAATGTCGTGCATGTATTATCTAGATATCGCTTGTAAGATACTTTAAATAAAGTTATATTACTCATTATGACAACTAATTATTGCTGCTGCATACTGAGCATGCTAACGTATGGGACCCGGCGGAGCACCGTGCAGTCGCTTTGCTTTTAGTAATTTTTTATTTCCAACCACTAAGACTCGACAGCGTTTCACAATTACCATTTAAATTTTTGAGCACTAAATATATTTTTATGAAACAAAAGTTCAAATTAATAAAACTTACAATTGTAGCTTTTTTGTATTCGCACTGCTCGCTTAGTAGTATTTTGTCTATCCATTTAATTATGATGATGGTATTCAATATTTTTAACAGAAAGTACTCGGAATTCCATTTTAATATTTTAAATGAAATACTTTTGTGTACTTTGTGTTGAAATACCTTTAGGCATTATCAAACGGAGTCAATTTGATAATGCGAAGGTTGGCGAAACCGGTCACCGATACAATTAAACACGTAGAAAAATCACAAAAGTATTTTATTTAAAATATTTATGATGATGGATCACTCTTCGGTCCAATGAAATGCTAGATGTTGTATGTCGCTTATTTTAAACATTACCATAAGTTTATGTAAATATGCAGTTTTGTTAGTGATAAATAAATACATTTATCTAGGTACTTACTGATAAATTAAAATAGCGCTTTGTATTGTAGTATAAAATTAGCTTAAAGTATATTTCAATAGATGGCTCTGGTATTATTATCATATTAGTTGCTGATTGTTGCTAAAAATTTACTTGGATAATAGAAAATTAGAGAAGTATCCTATTGTTATTTTTATATAAGAAGTTGTCGAAAGCGATATGATATCAAATATGATATCATTTTTTTAAATGAAGAATGGGAACAACTATAACTCAAACAAACCGTGCAGACTTCACAAAGAAGAAGAATTCATACAAAGGCCTTACAAAATGCACGAACAGCATGAAAGATCTCTCGAGAGGTGAGCAGGAGGACGGTGGACGGAGGACGGAGCCGCGGCCGAGCCGGCAGTCTGCGCGCGACCGTGCCGGCGAGAGCGCGTCCGTCCCTGCTTCAGCCCGCGAGGCGCGATCCGCGGCGGCCCTCGCGTCACGCCCGCTGCTAGTAAACATCGCGTCAGGCCCGGACTCCCCGCCAAACCAGTTTCCGCTCCCGAGTCCGCGCGACACTTTGTAAACAAAATGTGTTTGAATTCTTTTCTGATCGTGCGTTACCGCCGTTCGTTCGGATGCGATCTGTGCAAATAGTGCTATTCGTCTACGGCGTTAATCTTAGAAAAATGTCACTTCGCTCCGTTGTAAGTGCCGGCTCTACCTCCGCGGCCGCCGACGATTCGGCCCGCGAGCGGCGAAGCGCGCCCCGCTGAGGCTGAGCTTGAATAAATCCAGACAGAATAATAAGCGAGCTGTGACGTCCGTCGTAAATATCAATTGTGCTATTCGGCTAGAGCGTTTCGGAATTCGGCCCGTTCGAAGTGACTGAAGTGCATCCGTTCGATTCTGTCGCGACGCCGCTTCGGAAGCGGAGTGCACCCGGGATCGCCGGAGACGTCTATCTTCGGTTAATTCAATTTGTAGTGCTAGTTCAATTGACATCAATTGAGGCGACGCTCTCGTCCTCGGCATGCTGGCCGTGCGCAACGGGTCGGTGAGCGCCAACGGGGGGAAGATGACTCGCCCCCCGCCCGTGCCGCCGCGCCCCGACAAGAGCCTCGTCGCGGACGCCCTGGCCAAGTCCAGGAAGGTCCCGGCCCCCGTCCTTCCCCCGGGACTCAAGAGGGAGTTCGCCAAGAAGGACCCCCCGTCCCCTAACGGCGACGCTCCCGCCAAGCCCAACGGCAACAGACTGCCCTCCCCCAAGCTCAACGGCCTCTCTAGAGTCAAGTCCTTCATCAGAGATGTCATCAACGACAAAAAACACTCGGATGACAAAAAAGGAACGCTAAATAAAAACAAGGAAACGGAGGCAGAGTCTGCGAAAAATGGAATCGCGAAGTCTCAAATACCTCTCCCGCATGCGCCGCCGGCGAAGGGCAAGGGCTCCGATGCGAATCTCAATTATCCGACCGAAGAGTCTGTTAAAAATCAGTCCAGCCAGTCGGTGGTTCGCTCCTTGTACAGCGTGCTCATCACGTCCGACAAGGTAAAGTCGCCGGCGGTCGAGAGCAATGCCAAGACCTCGGACAAAGTGACCGTCGTCAAGTCGAACAGTTTCGCGGAGAAGGCGATCCCCGTGCGGCGTGCGCCTCCTCCTCCGATATCCCCTAAGCCGACAAAAAAGCAGATAGAAGACAAACTGTCTCGAATCCAAAATGCGACTGAGAATTTTTCCATGAGAAAACTTTCCGCCAGTTGTGAAGAATTAAATAACTCTTCATCGAGACCGATCGTCTATCAATCTCCTTCTCCTAAAGTACCTTCCAGCCCCCTCTTCGCCAAGAAAGTTCCTCCTAGTCTTCCTTCTGGAAAACCTCCCGTCATCAAGAAAAAAGGAAACCTAGGCTCGCCTAACGAGTCGGAATCCAATCCTATCAGATCTTTTTTGTTCATCAAGAACACTAAGAGTTATCAGAAGAGATCGGATGATAAAGTCGTTACACCGGTTGTCACGGAACACAAGGACGTATTCACCGACAAGAGTCTCGAAAAGGATACGGCTTGCGCAACAGAGAAATTAATATCAGAAATAATATCCGCAAAAAACGAAGCGTTGGTATCCCAGTTCATGAACGGGATCCACAGCAAAGACGAGCCTGAAGAAAATGCCAGCAGAACTCCCGCCGCAAACTCCGAAGTATCGGAAGAAGATATTTCGTGCAACATTATCGATAACAGGACAACTAATTTAATCCCTCAAGTAGTTTCATCACAAAATGACGACCGAGTCAACTGTGTTAGCATTTCCTATAGTGAAAATTCACCCAAGCCGAACGACAGCGTCAGCCTGTGTAGCAGTGACGGCAGTTCGAGCGCGGGGAAAACTGTGCTGTTCATCAACAGCGAAATGTTCTCTGACGTCCCCAAACCCCTCGCGGCCTCCCACGGGAGCTCCCCCGACGGCACCGTCCGATCGCGTGGCAGTCCTTCCGGAAAACGCTTCGACGATATCGCGAATCACGAGCTTCTCATATCGGAACTGCAAGACATGCGCAAGGACGCCATGGAAGAGCGCGTCAACAGGAGGCAGAGGCAGCCCTCCCTGGAACTCGCTCCCTCCAGCCCCGATAGTATTAGCGCGGAAACCCAAAACATCCAACACTCCGATTGGATGCAGGTGGAGGATAACGGACTCCAAGTCCGATACTCCAGTTGTCAGATAGTGATCGAGGATTCATTGCCGGTGGACGATTCCGGGATTTGCCTGGACGATAACTTTTACACCCCGGAAAGTGCACCCTATTCCCTATCGCCCTCTTTGGTTTCCAGACTCAAGGAGCAGTTCACCCTCAACCAGAAGATGTCCTCGCTGCAGGGCCTCCCTCCCCTTCCCAAGAGTCTGAGCGGCTTTAACGTGGCGGACAGCGGGCCTCCCCCGCCCCCGCCCCCCGCGAGAGCCAACGCGCCCCCGCCCGTGCCCGCCCGCAGCGCCAACAGCTTCCGCTACAGCAACTGCGCCTCTCCCGGCTCGCCCGGAAGCCGCGGCGGCAGCAGCTCCCCGCCCACGCCCAGCTCCGGCAGCAGCGGCCGCCCTGCGCCGGCACCCATCCCCGCCTCGGCCCTGGCCCTGGCCCGCCACGGCAGCTCGTCTTCCTCCAGCGAAACGCAGCGACACCCGCGCAAGCTCACCACCCTCGACACGCAGCTCGCCGTGCTCAAGAGAGAAATGGTAAGTCTTCACTTCTCGTTGGAAAATAATTTTTCGCCGAAGCGAGAGAGCTGCGGTCTCTTTGTTGTTCGACTAAATTGTTTCAATTTTATCACGATCGGCTGTCGTTCCCTGACGCCGTCGATTGCAAAAACGTGAATCTGTGCCTCTCGGAGTTATTCGGTAAAAAACGACCTTGCGATACAAAATCTTGCAGCCGTTGAAAATTTTTAGAGGGAGCACCGCCACGGATACCGCTTCCGCCAGGCGTACTTAATGGATAAAAAATCACACAAGCGGTCCCCGTCGACCGTAAACTTCTAACCGACTCGGAAGCGTCACCCGTTGCCGATTGTGCAACATGTCAGCTCCACTACGCACCCGTATTGGATTTGCTCCACTTTTGTGAGTTAGAATCGATTCCGTTCACTTATCGCGGTACCGGCGAGTCACTGACGTAATTAAACCGCGCCGCCGACCCGGTGCGAGGCGAGCGCATCGCCATAATCATATCGCCGCAATTCGTATGCATTTTTTGTAAATTAAAACAACACCGAGCGGTTACACAATACTATTCACTGTCGACTAATTAAGAAAACTTCTCAGGTGAAGATTATATCACGATATTGCTCCGCTTTTTCTTTGAAAATCCAGCGGTGCGTATCCCAGCGATCCCCCGCGACCCCCTCCGAACCTCGGGTCCAGGCGTTCGGCAGAGATTTCTTAACTATGTTAAGTTAGTACGCTCAATAAACCCGTTGTTAATAACAACTAATAATTTGTACTTTCCCGGTCCCGTTAAAGGCAGTTTATTTGCGAAATTACATCATTCTTCCCCAGTCGGCAATTAAATGTAGGAAATCCGAACTCAAAACTGCGATGCGTGTTTTTTTGCTCTGTAGCATCACTGAACTATGATGTAAAAACTTGGATCATAAACTAACGGCACACTGCTTCATAAAACACGCTTATATGCTCAACATTATCTACCTTTGTTCCAATAATAAAAAAAATATTAAAACACAACACCGTTAACAACCAAATAATATCCACCTTACGATCTTCATTTAAGTACTTATTTTTACTGCTTTTGGTGTCCTTTCAATAAGCAACAGCATTCACAACTAACTTGCATGTTTACTTTTGATCCTGCATCCCAGAATATTAATGCGACAAAAATTGATTGGAATGTTATTATATCTACGCAATTATTGTAACACTATTGTCATTTTTTTTCGTGATTTTTGACATTCTTACGTAAAGTGATTTACTGATTTTATACTTTAATAAAAATTAATAATGAATCATATTACAAATAAAATTTTCAAGAACATAATTTGGGACTCATAATAAAAAGTTAAGACATCAAATGCAGATGGCCTCTTTTATAAAAACTTCGTATGACTGGGCTTATAATTAAGTATAAACGGCAAGCGTTAATATTCAAAAACAACTTGATTGTAAACGGATAATTTCTAGATTTTACCGAAGGCATTCCGGTCCGGTGGCATTTGCTTATTCATAGCGGCGAAGACCAGTACACGCCTTCCTGTGTATGATCATTTATTTCAAGTAATATATTACCAAATTTAGTTTATATGAAATCTTTAAATCTTAATAAGTGGCAATTTATATTAGCATATATCTAATATAAATATATTTTCTCGGCATCGTTTCCTCATCCAATGGTTGTGTGTTCTCAGAAATTCGACATAAGATTGACTTTGCTGGGTCCGGAAGCTCGTTGTCGTGCGAATTAAAAATATGGTGGAACGGTAAATTTTGTGCATGCCAAATATAATGTAAACGGAGCAATCTTCAACATAAGCAAAATCTTTGGTTATATGGGGTTTTTGACCGTCTTCGCTGTTTATATGTATCTGCAAATTTTTCTCTCCGTGGTTGATTGTAGAGATTTTTTTTGTTGATTATTTCCATTTTCGCTTGATCGCTGTCATTTGACGAAAAATCCGCATTAAACGCATTCACAATACATATCTAGGGAAAACAGATGCTGAAGTTCGGGAAACTAATGAATTCTTAAGCGTGTCACCGCAAACCTTGGGTATGCCGGAAAATCCCGCCTCATAAATAGAGACGAGAAATTTATTGGGGCAGTTTATTGGGCAGCGCGCGGGACCGCCTTTTAGCGTCCGCCGACAACTTGTAACGGTCTGCCCCTTCACACTGGGCTGGGGGCACCTTTAAAAAAATTATATATTTGGTCTCTTGTCTTTCGACATTACATTAAATCAGTTCAAATTACATTTTGAGTTATTTCATTTCTACTATATTCAAATGAAAGAAAAACAAAATATCATTGTAGCTAATGGATTTTCTAGTAAGTGGGTAATTCGGCGCTACATTTCTTCAGCATTGTTTCAGTCGATCGTTTGTTACTGTGAGAGGTTGTTTATTCAAATGCCCCATGTCCTGGGAAACATTGTATGCAAAATGATAATTTGTCAGGCGTTATAAAGAACAGTTAGTTTTTATGACCCAGATCTGTTTATGGTTTTGCGGCTTCTTTATCGCCAGTCACTGCAGGTTGGAAATAGCTGAATTCGGTCATCTCTTATACACAGATTATTTCATTATAAAAAATATCGTAAACCAGATTTAATATTACAAATATACGCACATATATATGACTCATTTATCGTTGAGGATACGCTCTTGCAAAAAGTGGTGTAGCTACTTTCAACAGGATGTGTTTTATTGTTTTACAAGTGGCTTAGTTTGCTACTAGTACATATTTTATTATGCGCATGCATTGATTGTTAGCTACCTGCATATGAGGTCTCATACAGAATACATAAAATTAATGCAGAACTCGTTTTCACCGGGAAACAGACTATTTAAACCGCAATGTCAGATCCCATGTACGCTGGTCGGCGTTGCAAGTGTTACCATGATTGTGAGTACTGCGCAGTATGGTTTATTATTCATATTAATGCGATTACAGGCTAGGATAAAATGTGACTGGCCGATAAACTCCGTATACATGTGGTTGAATCAAACAAAGTTTGGTATTATGCTAACATCTATTTTTATGTATAAAATTGTTGAAACATATCAACTTGAAAATAAAAAGTAAATTAATTGGATTAACACTTTTTATATTCTTTCAGCGTTTATTAACACAAATTTGACACTATCAAATAAGTTAAGTTTATTCTCAAACAAATGTCCACTTCATATAATATTTAATCAATAACAGTGGATACCAGATTGTTGCAAATAAAAAATAAATGTTGCTGCTCTGTAGAAGAAACAATTTTAAAAAACTTTTTTTCCGAGAACACAACCGAATTTTCTTGAATATTTGACAAATAAATAAAATAGTCAACAATCGAACCAAAAATAACCATTAAAGTAAAACCAAATTAATGTGAATTTTATTAATGTAATTTACTTGCAAAATAATCTTTGATAAAAATACTGCAGTAATATTTATATATTACCCATAAATGTAGCTAAAATTAATTTATAAAAATTTACAAATAAGTTTTGATTTTAACATAAATCTTCACTTAAAGTTTAAAAAAAACATTTTTTTTTGTTATTATAAAAGTACTATTTAGTACTTGTGTATCTAACCAGACTATCTTCTGCCAATTAATCTTCTGTCGATACTTGACAACTATCCCTCCTCAAGACTTGCGATCTGTAACTTCCCAAGTCCTGTGTAGCTGTAATGTGTGCGAAACGTTGACAAAACACGGACACGGAATCTGTGTTGAAGATCTACCGCATCATCAGCCGTAACACTCGAAAACTGAAACATTGTAATATTTGTTCGGATCTTAGGCAAATAAGTTTACATCATGTAAAGGTGGCACTGCGAATTATTATTTTAAACGCTCTAGACATGGTGGGCGGATCTCATCAGAATATGTTAAAAAAGAACTCGAAAATGTTCGCTCGTTAATATCATCCTGACAAACGTCCTTGAGTTGATATTCACAAAATACTAAACGGGTTTATAGTTTTCGAGTCTACACCAATCATCCACTTGATTATTTTCATTTTTTATTAAACCTCTACTTTAAGAAAAAAAAAAAAAATGGCAAAAAACTATCGAGAGGAGGCCTGAACGTGTGATGAAAAATACGTCTAATGATTGCACTTATATCTTAAAAAATAAACGTTTATTTATTTTTTTAATCTCTTTTTATATTTGAGAATTACATACAGCATTATCTACTTTAAAAATAAAGATTATATCAATTTGCTATACTTGTTATTTTTGTTTATTCCTGGGATTTTCTCCACCTTATTTAATTTATTTTTTATTAAGCAGTCTATTCCCAAGTCAATCACAACCCATATAAAAATAAATTTATTCTTAAAACTTTATTATTTATCCTCCGGTTTCTGGCACACATGCCAGGACCCATACAGGGTTGGAAATTTCGAATGCAAAGATCGTTCGACTTGTCATTGTATTGGCTTGAACTGAATTGTTTAGATTTCTTGACCTTCATAAGACTAGATTACTTTTTTAAAAAATGTTTGCCGCGTACATGCACGAGGTTTCAGATGGATGATGATAATAAAGGGATATTTTAACTGTAGTACGTGAAACTTTTCTGAGAAGTCTAACATTTAATATTTAACTGACAAAACTTGACTTTTTATTTACAAATTACTGTGTGCCAATATGTTAAGGACGTGTGAATTCTTTTAGTATTAAGACTCTTAAATTGCATGCTTAAAATCTATATTGATTGCATTGATTAACAAATTGGGTTTTGTCAAAAAACTTTTGAATAAAGTTGTTCAAATTTAAAATCTCCCTTCCTCTAACAATATAACTCGATATATTTTCAAATAATATAAGAACTTTAGATTATCTATCTACTATAATAATATCCATTGTGTGTGTGTATGTTTCATTTTTTGGTTTTCTATGGAATATCTTAAAAGATACTACGCTGATTTTTTGCATGTAAGTTTAGTAAATTTTTCCGCAGCTATGTGCCGAATTTCAAGACGATAGGATGATATTTTTACTCATAAACTAATTTAATAAATCTATAAAATATGCTTTAGCGAGTTTCAATGTGTACGAATTGTAGGATTTTATTGTTCAACGCGAGAATTTCAAATTTAGAACATTTACAAAAAAACAAATTTTGATGCTTCTTAGAAATTTTCAGTTTATGTCAGCTTGACACAAGTACCAATTTTATTTTTTTATCGAATTGCGTTAGAAATTATTAATCACATCATTAATAACTCAAAATGCCTCCGAAAACGTCATTCTGTGACGGGGGCAACATTTCTAGTTTCTAATAACACTCAACTTTAAGTACTTAACATATAAGGTCAAAATGCAACAAATTAATAATTATAAAGGTAATGCCTTTTATCATATTCATGGCCTGTGTTTAGACGCATTCGCTTGGTTTGCATTTTCATGGGGTTGCAGGGGAGGTTTTTTTACATTTTAGGCCAACAAAGTTGAGGGCTTGCGCCCCTCGGCCGCCCCCACTTTACGCATTGCAGCAGACTGGGGGAGCAGGCCCGCACCGAGCCGCCTGTGCCGGGAGCGGGGCGCTATATATAGCGGCTCCAGAGAGCGTCTCCTGGCCCCGCAGTTCCGCCTGTGTCAGGCATTAGTGTCTATTTTTGTTTGGCCTTTCGGGCACTCGAATCTGTCTCCGAGGCGCCTGCACGTGCTTGCATGCAACCGGATTGCCAACTGCTGAAGATCCCGGTGCATTCTGTTGAAAACTACCGAATGCATTACTTTATTTGTCGTCATTGTCACAATGAATCCTGATAAACATTTTGATCATCTTGATTTTTATATGATCTATGTAATTCAACGGTCCCTTATTTTATTTCAACCTATTAGATATTATATCAGCCGGGTTTAAATCTAGTCATTGTTTAGCTAAATTGAATATTTTATGAGCACAAGCTAGACGACAGCTTCTATCAAGACAGTCACTTTCGCGTGAATATATGTAAATATTGGAACTGTTTTTGTCGTATAAAATATGTCTGACTTTGTACTTAATTGTCCATGCAACCATGTGAGAACAACAAGACTCACACGAAATGCCAAAAAACAGACTTTTTTTTAAGGATTCAGGCAAGATTCGAATCCACTCACTAGTTATCGCAATCTGGTGTTCTATAATTTTGCTTCGATGCAGACCCACTGAATATTTAACAACCAGATTATCTACATTAAAAAAAATTGTTTCATTTTAAATGCTTGGCATTTAGATTATGAAATTTGATACCATAGGAATTGTTACTTTGAAGTAAAATATGGTTATTGAATCAATTCGAACTGTAATTTTTGATGGGAAGAGACGATCTCGTAATAACCGTGTCTACGATTCCATAAAATTCATCATGTACAGCGGTACTTTTTTATCATGCGCCATCTTCAAAACAATGCAGTGGTACCCTATCTAAATTAACGATATTGCGCTTTATCTAGCATCTAATAGAAAATTACCCATCAATAAAATTAGTAAAATGGTTACGCTCCAAAATCAGAGTCCCTTCTGCTGTCACTAACATTCCCACTAAAAATTCCATTCTTCTTCTCAAGCACCATTAGTTTTCTATTTTTGTGATCGCCACTTAAACCGCGTGTTAATATATATAAAGGTCGTTAATTTGTCGCACCTAATAATCGTCACTCTCTTCTCCTTCCCTTCGGCGCGACAGTAAGCGTAAAGCGCCATTCAGCCAATCTAAAAGCATAATCTCCGTCAGCACTGCCACCGGCGCAGCTTCACGGGAAGAGACTCTCCTGCTATAAGCTACTAATGAACCTCTTACTATTCCAAAATAAATAAACTTACTCATTGTTATGATACATACAAGCTTCTCTTCACATTGACCTTTAATAAATTATAATTAATGTGAATCAATGTTTTTTTTTTTTAATTTATTAGAGCTATCGCTAAAAAGTTCAATGCCAATAAGAAAAACCACAAAGAGCAGAACCATTATACTTAAAACCAATATTATTGATATCGTACCAAACACCCAGCACTTATGTTATCGTTTACCTAAAATTCCACATTCATTGTTATTATGTATAATTTAATATATTTGACTAGCAGCTGTAGCTACTTCTCGATAATTTATACAAAATACAAATAAAAAAAGAAAGAATGCCCACTTTCCTTGTGGACACGCGCAGAGAGATGAAGTGGCGTTGATTGACGGCTCGGGATGCCGTGCCAGGTGGAATGGTCGCCGGTCACCGCTCGTTAGAGGCTCGCACTGCAGGCCCTGTGATTCTAATTCAATCGTGTAACAAACTGCAGCTTATTGCGGTTTATTTGCCGGGCCGCATCCGCCTGCGCCCGGCCACCTGTGCGAGCTCCACTATTGAAAATGTGTTATTCGAGCATGTAGATAAGACTCGTTTACGATAATAGTGTGAATATTATTAATATACACCGGAGGAAAAAACTATGAATAATGTGTTTTGTTTCGTATGAATAATAAATCGGCATGGAAAATCAGCAATATGATTTATTATTGTTGTAGCTGTTTTTCAAGACGATAATTTTGTGCTGTATTGCTCACGATTTATGATCGATATAAACTTGTGGAATTATTAAAGTTGAAAATATGTAGTGAAATTTTTTGATTTTATTTATAAAAAATAAAACTGTTAAAACTTATGTACATTTAAAGTAACACTATGATTAAATTATTTTCATTAATTTATATCAGCGTTCAACAGTATGATCTGTTTGTTTGACTCGATGACACATAATATGAAATGTTTATTCTACTTGGTAAGCTCTTCTGCGCTAGATTCGCTTCCCGAGTCTGAGTGCCAATTATTGCTGGAGCGAGTCCAGCAAACTTCCAGGTACTCCATCATGGTTACGGTGACGTCATGACTCACTGGGGTTCTTCTGATGGAGCTCTGAGTAACTCGAGGCGAGTGAAATTCCCGTGTACGAGGATTTCTGGGAAGATTATTTGAAACTCACATGTGAGTGACTTCTTTATAACTCGAACTTGATAACGATGATGAATGTCATATCACTCAGAATTGTGTCATGTTATTCGAATATATATTTTTTGGCATTGGTACAGCTCAATGGTATTATTATTCAAAACAGTTTTTTAGAATGAACGAGAATCTAAGCTATTTATTGCTCAAACCATGTGTAGCTTGAGGTAAGCAAGGCGTATAGCACGTAGGTTTATTTTGTAATCCCATTATTGTAAGAAAAAACATATATCATGCCTACATATGTAGGTAGGTGGGTATGTATATGCCTACATGGAATGTTTGCATTACCAAGTGGTTAAGTGAGTATATCGACTTCGTTAAAAAGTTTAAAATAGATTATCCTGCACCTCTAGTCTTTCTCATGTGTCGCGTCATCGCGAGAGCGCGGCCCTCCGGGGCTACTCAAAATGCACTTATTGGATTATTGTACTCAGATCGTGCGTCACTGTCTCTCGTGTCATAAATATTGCATTAGGTCCTCCTCAGAAGAAAGCGTCATCGCCCCGACGCGTAGGATCAAACACAAACCCCGTGAACTCAGTGCGCACCTCGACATAATGTCACCTGTAATGCTAGTAAACTTATCTCACGCGGGCGGCGCATTATACACGCTTTCTTATATTTATTTATAACCTATCATCGAAATAATACAGACCCGACATTATTCTTTTTTCCAATACCCTATCGTATAAATAAACCTTTTAAGTTCTCAGAAATCGATTTAAAAAGGTTTTCTAATCGTAAACTACGCGGGCTGGAAATCGTAGGATCGCCGCAGCCTCGCCCGGACGCCTCCGTCGGGATATCTACAGAAGTTAATTTGATTGTCAGATGTTCCGTTCAAAACGGAGGATGAATGCTCGTGGATGCGCTATAATTAGCCTTATAAAAACTCCAATCGAGCCGATTTCATAATGCGATGCACCCACAAGTAAATCTAAAATGACGAGCCGCGCCGATCGAGAGTCGTTGCATAAGCGATTCCGCTAATGGCATCTGAACGAAAACAATTACAAACATCGCGGAGGCCGGGAGATGCCTTTCTAAAGTTTGATCTCCTCTTTACCGTTACATCTGACCGCGAGCGCGGCTCCGCGGCCCGCGAGGTGCCCGTCCAGGCGACAGAAATACTCCGGCACCAAACCTGAGGCGACTCGTTAGGAAAATAAACACCGCATTCCCGATCCCGGATCACGCTAATAACCATTGTTTCAGATAATCCGGTGTTTTTCAAGAATGTTGGTGGTTTATTTGCTTGGAGTATTAATGCTTACATACTACCACCGTAACAGCTTTGCCATTATATGATTGTCATTGCCGAATGACATCTAGCAACCCTGTATTTATAGTTTGGAGTAATGAATAATTCGTGTCATTTAAAAGTTTACTGTAAACTGTGATCAATTTTGACCTAGATCCGATTGATAAATATAAAATTTAACCAAGAAATACATAACCAGTATTCAGAAACGTTATCCTCGGCAGCACTAGAGGCTTACTCTACGCTCTACGCAATCTGATATTGTAGCGGTTTTCTGCCTGGAAACTATTCACCGTAGATAATTATTATCATCTCCGTACCTGTAGGCCGCTGCTCGTACACACGTTTGTCACGCTTTTCTCGAGATTACAACCGAAGAACGTAATATATAAGCATGCATTTTTTTAACTTATCTTACCAAATTTGGTCTGTTTTTTCTATTAATCATCTATGTCGAGTTATAATTAAACTATTAAGCATCGCGTGTTTAATTACTGAGCATTTTTGATTTATTGTAAATTTAAAAATGAGAAATGTTGATAATTACTCGTTATTTAGATCGCGTTGCTCGTGTTACGCTCAAACATCGCAAAATTACAACTTGGAAACGCACCATAATCGCCGTTTTAATTCCACACGAGATGAGTATCGCTGGCCATTATCATCACGCGGTACGGTCGGACGTCCTGCCGTGCACGGCTAATTGGGAGTACATTTCCACGAATCGCTTAACCACTGCCTGCTAATGGATCAAGTTGTTCGGAAGGACACTCGATACTATCTAGCTGTTTGTTCGCCGTCGACCTTAGATCCATTCCGATACGTTTCAACACCAATCCTTGCATTTTTGGCTCATTTCGAAATCTTCTCAACCGTGACGGCTGTTAATCCTCGCTGTTTGGTCGAAGATGCGACAACAGCGTCGACCAAATTAATTACTGTCTAAGTTCCAAAAGAAATCCTCACGCCCACATTCTGAAAAACTGATTGAATTTAGCAGTGAACATCAACCTTTCCAATAAAACGCTATTTATTTGTTGAATAATCTGTGATTACCATAGACCACACTATTAAATTGGTAAATTGATAACACTTACATATGTATGCCAAATAAAATCAAACAACTTAATTATAGAAATAACGTTTTATGGAATATTTGAGCGCATTGACAACTTAGTAATTTTAGTAACTTTGAATCAGTATTTTAGAGCTTAATTACTTAAAATTTGCAATAATTTCAAATACAAATATAAAAAAACTCTCGCGTACCGTACTTTTAAACTGCGACGCGATTTTTATTAACTTGCCAATTATCATCCGCACATGGACAGCCCACGCACCCGCTCACATCTCCATGCCCTCCATCTACAGTCTTGTTAGGACCAAAAAGGAGAATTCTAATTAATTATCTTCATTACGCGGTGCCTCTTCGAGCTTGAATCCACCACGGTGACTCGCACTTTTGTGTCATTACAACTGTCGACTTGTATTGTTTTTCATTCCTGATTTAGCCGACCTGAGCACTCTCGATCGTAATCGATTTGAATGGCAGTTCGCTGTTTAAATACGAATAATGGCAGCAATTCTCCACGAAAGTCTGTCGCCAAATAAGAAAGGAGATGTTTGCTGAAATGAAACTTTCTCGAATGCTTCTCCGTGGGTGACGCGCATCGCCTTGTCTCGAACTCCTGTTTGTCAAGCGCGTGAAATTTTATCAACTCTGGTTAAAAATGTATGATAATTAAACGTGCTGAATACATAATCATATACCACCGACGACCGGCGGGGGACTCCTCTCGACCTGCCTTCGTTGTCATCTTTGCGATCGTTTAATTTGGTTACTTTCTGTTTTCTACTTTTTACATATTTAAATACTACGAGTATCATACTTTTCTCTCGTTTCAAAACAAAGCGACTATTGTTATAATTATATCCGAACGGGCGTTCATAAGTAAAATATAATCTAATCATCATCGGTATGTGATTCGTCACGCAATCTATGCACGGTCGTATGATCAATGACCATTATAAGAGGCACGTCAACCATTCAAGCGCTCGATTAAACTATGGAAAAAATATTGATTCGTTTTATAAAATTCACACTCGTGTAACATCGTGAAAGCTTAGGGAACATACAATATACAGTAAGATTTATCAATTTATACCGTTTTCACTGTTTTCGAAAAAAATGTTATGATACTCGGAAATCTAAAAATTGTCGCTCTTACGATATGGAATACGTCATCTATTTTTCAGAGAGTTAATTCGATAGATGTGAGGCTGAACAGCTATCCGCGAGCGAGTCACCGACACCCGAGGCCCACTGGCGACCTACCGTCGCCAAAGACTCGAGCCGCACGCTCGCGGGGCCCCAGTCCCAGTTTCCTGCGCCGGTCGTGGATCGGTGAAGGTCGAGCAGGCCGGAGGCCCGAGGTGACGGGCTCCCGGTCGCGGAGCCGTTCCGCCGCCGACCTGATCCAGATCGGCCGGCCGGTTTTCTAATCGCCAATCAGCCGAGGGTCATAATCATAATTTCACGCGAACTGTCGCTCCGCGTCGCGTCGGTCCGAGTTACGTCTAATTATACCTTCGGACTTCGCGGTGGCTCGGTCGGTCTGGTCCTCGGCGATTCCGCCGAGCGGTTTCGGCCCTCGCGTTCACTCCCGATGCGGGAATAATCAGTCACGGGGAAATCTGTCCGTTGACGAAAATCCGATTGAGCTTTACATTTCAATCCGGCAAAAGCGTTCAGGTTTGCTCGCCGCGGCGGCAAACGAGGCCAGAAGTTCAGTGACCGGTTTTCGGACGCGATACAATACATTTCGAGTGTTAAATATCTCATTTTGCTTGTGATGTAATTCCAAGCTGACGTCAGAGTCGCACGTCGAGTCGACGCGGATCACGAAAATGACGAGCGACACTTCACTCCGGCCTCCGGGTTCGATGCCGTAAAAAGTCAACGCGCAACGAGAGGCGACCGTTCGTCGAAACCGGTTCGCCGAATCAGTCTGCCAGTTTACAAAAACAATAATCCTAACGAAGCGGACGATCCGGCGCGGGTTATCCGCAAGTAGGTCTCCCCGGGAGGCGCGCCGGGCCTATCGAGGACGGGCAGATGTACCGCCAAACTCACCATCGCCAGTGCCGCGGGTCAAGGGCGCCCGAGAGTACTCTTACTCCGGCCTCCGGTGTTGACAACGCGGTGTCGCTTATTGCACTTCGAACGCTATCCGCTCGTTCACCTTTTCATCGGCTTGCCGAATTAATAGTCGCGGGAGGCAGCGTGCTGCTCGTTATATCTATTGAGATTGATATTGAGGAGGTGTTTGTATACTTAGCAACTGAAGTCAACATTTGCGTCACAAATCACGAGTAGATACAGCACGATATTTTTTCCCGCGATTGCATCACGATCGGATAAAAAGTCCCGCGCAACGTTAACCGCGGTCCATTTTCTTCGGAGCCCACTTAGAATCGCACCCGAGGGCTGCCCGGGCAGGTCTGGCGGGTCTGGCGGGTCTGGCAGGACGAGTCACGCTTGTTTGTTTACCATTCGCGGTGATTCAGCGGCGGAGTACCGTTGCTGCACGCACGCCGTGTCATCGCGGCGCGGACGGCCCGCCCGGCATTCGACTTATTAGGCGGCACGAGGTTTCGTTTGTCCGTCTCTCCTCTTTGACGGTGTCGAACCTTTGTGTTGCGTTGAATACTTGAACTTTTTACAGCTATCCGCGCGGTTATTTTACATTTCGTACAAACTATCCGGCACTGTATGTTTTTGTTTCGTGATCTTACGAGATTGTACCTCAAATTAAATAAGTAAGTGCCAGTTACGAAATAGCCCAGTCGTGACCTCTCGCGTTGAATATCGACCGGCCGATTGGAGAGCGGTCGGAGATCTATCGTTCGCCGGCAAAATATCCATTTGAAAAAAGTGAAATCCAAAAATACGAACGCGGTTTTGTCCCCGTTAAAATCGATTCCTGCTATCGTTTGCGTGTGGATACGTTCATCGAATTTCGTGTTTATCGATGTTCCGGGCTATCGGTCATTCACTACGGTTAAGCTGAGTAGTATTTGAGAATAATGTTTGTACAAATTACCCGCCACACAAACAGACGACCGCGGGCCGGCCGTCTCCTCGGCTGCGCGTTTACTCTTCTTGCGAGATTTGTTTGGCTTACTTTTCAATTTTCAAACGTTCAATCACACCATAAATCGATCGATTGTGCCGACCTGTATCGTCGATTTAGTTTAATTTGGCTTCTTCTCCGAAAAGTGTATTGTTTTGAAAGTTTTCTAATAATACCATTACAGCTCGGTCAGCTTCGCTACGTATTATCAAATAGGGCAAATCTCGCATCCGACGATGGTCAATTTTTACCGCACATTATTTCAACAAGGGTATTATCTCATGTGTTTTGAAATCGCATAAAATATAGTAGCTCTTGGCCTAGGGTTTTTATTTACAAAAATATATTAAAATCATGATAACGTGTATTAATAAATGCGTGCGTTTATTGCGAATACCTTCACAGGTTGTATTATAAAATTCAAAAATCAAAACTACTCGTCGGCATTCAAATATTCACGATTCGGCCGAGCCTGCACTAATATACATAATACTGAGGAAAATATCGCTCGTCCGTGTGACATTTTGACAAAAATATTGCAAATAAACATTACTACAGGTCATGCTCCTCCGAGCGTGAAATTATGTTTTGTGCCCCTTCCACTTTCATTGTCTATTATGTGTCTCTTTTATGTTTAGTTGCATTTCATTCGCACCAATTCACATCCGAATAGAAAAAGAGAATCCGCGCGGGCCATTGTCTGGCGGGGAAAGACGCCAGTCAGATACGATCCTACAATATTTCACCGGACGGTTAAGTGTTTGGTGGCAATTGTACAAAACAGTCGAAACAATTAAGGGACTCGAATGGAATCTCAGGCGTTCCATTACCAATTTCATTGTTTCTACGGTAATTAGACCGTCTTCTTCCGGCTGCGCTCGCGGCATTGCTCCCGCTCGCCCGCGCCCTCCGCCATCAGGGCTGACGGCGCTGGCTAATTTGTATTACCATTTCGACACTGCGCAAACTTGATTACACTCCGCGTATTAAAAATATTTCGTTCGGCAATTGAAACTCCATTGAAAATAAAATTATGGTTTTTTACGCATTACGTGCACCTAGTTATTCCGATTCAACTTTTTAGTCCAAGATTTTCCTTTGTGATGCAACCGTCGACGTTACCGTTCGCTACATATATATATATATATATATATATTTAGAAACCGTGTGTTGCCATCGAACATCATCTTTTAAATTTATAGTAGTATCATTTGCGATCCGTTAGGACGCACCCCCCTTCTCACCTCTCACCTTCAGACTCGCGACTGACCCGGATGACCCGGGCGGGAGCCGGGACCCTCGCCGCCCCCCGTCCCGGCCGCCAGTTGCTCTCCGTTGTTTAGTAATTGCGCACTTGCGAGTACACTGCTCTCGCCGAGAACGCTGCACCGCGCCAGATGCAGGCCGAGGAACCTTTGGCTGCCGTGACCTTGAAGATGAAAATAATCACCATAAATCTACATGCTTACATTACATACATTCACAAGACATTACGTCAAGTGCCGGCTCCAAAAACACACATGCGAAGATACTAACGACGAGCGTGTATCGTGATTTTATTTAATACTGATATATTCTTTTTGAACAAAAATCCGTTATTGATAATGGTTTCCTGCGTTTGTGTTATTTTCATTTTGTCGCATCCGAGAAGCTGAGAACCGACGCTGTGCAAAATTCACCGTTTAGATCCCAGCGCACGTTATGCAGAACCTAAAGAATAACATAATGAATCGCATGAAAGAAAAGACAAACATTCGCACGCAACGGTATGTTGCATTAGGCTTGTATATTTACGCAACACTTTACCGCAATTCAAACAGTCCTGTCATCGACGAACCTTTGTGCGCAGTATGGACGACACCGGACGAGCGTCGATGGCGTCGCTTGATACCTATTATTGAAATAATCGAAGTCCAAAAATTATTTTTTTTTCTTTACAAAAACGTTCCCTCCGTACGCGTTGACGCTGATTGATGATACTTACTAACTCGTCAGTCAAATTACGAAACATTCTCATTCATTACTTCGTCCGTCGCTTATAATCGACGGAGCGTTTATTTGTTTGCGAAAAACAGCAGACGACCTTTAAAATCCTTTACCAACATTTGTTTCAAAACATTCAATCTAAATCGAGCATTGGTCATTCATTATTCAAACGGTTGCTTCTGCAATATGATTACAAGCGTATCTACCTTTGTTACAATCGATATGAGGTACAATGAATACAGGTAGGGTGCAATAAATCGTACGGAACTCCTTACGCGGCAGTCGAGCCAGCGCGAAGACTGGTTTAGCGACGGCCATAGATCTTCGGGTGTCGGACTCGGGGGCATTTGCGGCGGCGATCGACTCGAGCCGCATGCCTCGCCTGCACCCCCGGCCGGCGCGCATTCACACCTCCGAGCCGGGTGACTCGTCCGGAATATTCGTGCCACTTTCATTAATGCTATTTTATGAATTCGCATGACGGCTCTTCAAAGTTAAGTCGACCGTGTAATTCCTCAGCGCGCTTGTGGGCGGTGAGTGTTATTAATTTTAGTATATATTGGGCTCGGGAAAGGTAGCTTTGTGTTCTTTTGTTTTCACATACCTTCTCTCGTAGACATATCCTTAAATATATTATCCAATAAATGAGCTTTAGAGCACGATACTTTTGATTGTATAAGTGTATGAAAACAAAATAAAATTGAAATAAATGCGTTTAGAAAGTTTTTATATCTATATATATATTAAAATATCTCGATTTCCTAACAGAGATACAAAAATGTTTTCAACACATTCGTGTCAAACGGATGTGCTCCAAAACCGTTTTGCAATTATTCAATATGTCAATCAACCGGATGGGAGTAAATGTTTCACTTGAAAAATCCCCAGAAATGTGTCGCGGGTCTATTTCCGTCCGGCAGTATTTCACCCCAGTTTTCCAAACCGGCCCTGCAGCAGAGGGCCGGCTCCGCGCCCATTGTTCCTCCGCTCCTTCCTCAGCGCGCTCAGGCGGCTCCCGTCCGCGTCTTGCGCGCTCCTCATTTGTATGCGTATAGGGGAAGCACCTGAAATCACACACGACAAGAAATATATAGCCCTCTTAGTAAACTTGTATACGTGCGTGATACTAGTAAAGAAATTAATTCACTAACTAACGTGTCTACAGAGTCCTGATTTTTTTACAGGTTGAAATATGAAAGAAATCATTGTCTACAAATGTTCATATTATGATCTTCGTTACAAAAATATGAAAACAATAAAATTATATAATATAAGTGAATGCCATAATAATATATAATATACCACTGTAGTATGTGACTGTCATTTATTATTGAAAATAAAAAATACTTAGTATCCAGCAATATAAATATACAAAATATATAGTGTAACAATAGTTTAGAAAATTTATGATTTTTCATGTTATTTTTTTTTTTTAATAAGATCATAATTTTTTTGTGCGCTAGTAATTATTTATACAATAAATAATTAGAATCAGATATTAAAATGTATAATTATAGACAATACCCAATCGTCATATTTTTGACATTTCGTGCACGATGCTCACATTATTGTTGCAATTCCCCTATTTACACTGAACGTTATATTGCGGTCCTTCACAATCTGTGCATGCACCCAGTCACCATTCTCAGTTGTAACTTGTGTACTCGTTCCACATGAAACCAACGGATGGAATTCATCATACTTACTATAATAATACGAGAGTACATGAACAAATCTCTCCGAACGTACTTTCAATCAATAGACACAATTTAGCCTCTACAAAAAGCGTTCTTCACGATCTACACTGAATCGGTGTTTTATTTGATACATCGTGACAGTAATGTATTGCAATAACGTATCGACATTATACAGACAGAGCATCGTATGCGAGACGTAATAATTTACACATGATTGTTTTATCAAATAAATTTTCACGTGGCTTAAATAAACCCAGCGTTAGAACTTTTAATATTCGGAAGACAGTTAAGTTTTGATTTATATTTGAAAAAAATATATACCAAAGTTGAAAAAAGATATAAATAATAAAATAATTATCAGGTATATCTTCAACGAGGTGGCCTCTAATATAAATATATTGAATCCTTTATCTTCTGTAAACTGATCATTCTTCTGTAAATAAATTTACTTCTAACAATCAATCAACCGTTAAATTGTATTCTCCACATAATATTTATTTAACGTTTTAAAAAAATTATGAAGGAAAATGAACTTTTTCCCTATTAGAAAGCCGCATTTAATAAACATTAACCTGATTGGGCTACATTCAACAATGTTCTATATTGTAACCTTGTAACATCTCACCTGTATTGACTGGCATATTCTAACCTGAGTTTCCGTGACATTTGTTCGTAGTTAATTATATTAAAACAAAATAATTCGGTAGAAGTATAAGTAATCACGTTATTTGTATTTTTAACTATTTTTTTGGGAAAAACTTGTAAATATAAAGAATACTTTGTACTTACGACAAGAAATTTTCCTCCCCTGGTTTAGAATGACGACGTAAGATATATTGTATAATCCGAATCTCAAATTGTGTTTTTATCTTATTTTTTTGTTGTAGTATAAAAAGGTTATTTTAAACATTACTGCTTTTTCGTTTTGTCTCTTACAATGTTTGCCGATAGTGAGGCGATATATTGCCAAGTGTTCGTATTATATATATACAAGTATGAACCAACACTCATATAGGTACAAGTTAGTGCCTTTCTACGACCTGACCACGTACCAACATATCGAGCAATATGTCATTCGATCAATTTTAGTTGCGATGATAGATTACCTACGTTTCGTCATACTCGAAGTTCTGAGAAGTCGTTAAGTGCCAGTGTCAATATAATATCTAATATTAGACGTGTCAAGCGACACGACCGATTTATAAGTTTTCTCAAACAATCAATGGGCGCGTCATTCTTTCGGATTGTGTACCTTTTTAATTGCGTTGTTACTTTTTAACGGAGGTGTGAATTAATGTATCACGACAAATTGGATTGTGTGGAGGTGCGTGCCGCGGACTGGCGATTGTTTACCTGACATTGAATGTCTCTATTGCTAGAACAGCCAGACAGACTGCCAGGCTCTGTCGCCTTTACGTGTCAGACTTTCAAGAATATGTTCACATGTACATGGTGAATTTAACTATCCTACATTTGGATAAACTGTTATTAAAACTATGTATCAAATGAGAAAAATTATTGCAGATTATTCCTAAAATATTCGATTATACTATTGACCCTATAGATTTATAATTTTTAATTTTATCAAATATAATAAATATGTATATGTTATTTTTTTCTGTTCTTCTGTGATTGCTTCGTGTTTGGATTTCTTGTTCAGACTGTCATCTTAATATCCCTATCAAACGAGATTTAAACAAAATCAAGTGTCTTAGTGTATTTAAATATTTGTCAAATTCGAAAGGTAGTGCAGCGTACTGTTGGAATTTGATAATCATTAAAAGGTGTTATTAAAATAAAAAAATAAAAATTATAGCTTGCAGTAGATTTCAAATCAGGATAAGCATTTCAGCGCTGTAAATAGAAAATATAAAATTATACAGGGTACTTATAATGTTATAAAAACTATCAAAAATATAATCACAGAGACCTATGAGCTTTTTGTTGTAAATTGCAGCAATATAAAATATATACATATATGATGTTGAATATGCATTTAAAATGTTTGTAAGCATGTTTTAATCACACTATTTGTACGTATACACAATAAGTAGTATCATAGAACGTAGAATATCTCGCTTTGTATGCAAGGCGTCCGCTTTTCTTCATGTGTAGTCATTGTCTTTGTAATGCTAAACGCCGGACTATCATTTTGTTTCACTGCCGTTTGATACCGACCACTTTCATTCGCTCGTTTCTTTAAACTAATTGCCTAGCATAGAAAAGGTCAGGAAAAAAAACAACTTTTAATACCTACTTGTACTTTAAACGCAAACAAATCGCCTTCAATAAATCAGTGTGGTACTTAATCACTTCCTGCTTTATTAACCATTTGATTATTTTTTATTCGTCAGGTACTAAGAAAGCATCTCCTCTTTAGGGTTTTTAATAGGGCGCTGATGATATAAGCATGTTCCCAGAGCCGCTCGTGCTTCACGCAAAGCACATCAGCTCTACACAGCCGGAGTATTAATTATGCCACTCCCTTGCGTCAGCATCATCATTATCAGCGAATTGCGGTGTTGTCGTTACCGCTGGTGTCCCACCGGCTCCCCGCACCCCGTGACCTCTGGCGTGGACAGACCGGGCGCTAACGACACCCGCAGCCTCTAACATGAGGTCAACGTGTACGAGTACATCATACAATCAACAACTCTCCTAAAACAATTTAACCGAATCGTGTTAATTTTATTATTGAGAAATCACTTAATCAGTGGGATTTCCGTTGTAATTTTTTTTACATTTTAACGTAGCTAGCTTTGAAATGAAAAGCACTTACTTTTAGCAATATTGAATTATTTCTAATCGTTCCGTTTGTTTGTGGCTTTTTCGGCGGCACAGGAACATATATTTGCCCCTTAAACGCCTTCACTCTCACTCGGTGACTTGTGTCACCGTGGGGTTAAAATTACTTCTAATGAAACTCTTTCTTGTGTTTTTGAATTAATCACGTATCATAAATTAAATATTCACTTGAACATCCTTATATTCTTTTTATATAAAAAAAAGGTTTTTTTTGTTCATCATCATCTGCGTCTCCCTTTGTCTCTTCCAGTTTAATATTTTGTTCCCTATTAAGGATCTTCTTTGATCAGTCGCTCCTGCCACTTGGCATATGGCAAAAGTAGTATATATTATATTTTCAAATTATGTCCTTCGCTTACCTCGGAAGTTTTTTTTTTATTATTGTGTAGTATTTTTAATATTTTCACTGTCCCAGTTAAAACAATCCCGATTAGTCGAGCGTCAACTCCATATTAATGCAACATTAGCATACTTCAGAGTGTCCTTTGTAATTGCCACCAAAAATGGAAACTTCTCGTATTCGTTCCCACGAAAGACAGCCATAATAAGTATGACTAGAGAGAAACAGCGAAGTGTTATAAGAGCCCGGGCCTGTCGTGTATAATTTGAAATGATGTTACTCAAACTACTTATGGCCTTAAAGAAACGTACATCGTAAAGTCGTGCTGGTCTAATGCCGGCTAGCCGAGGAACACCTCCCCATGCACCATTTGCACATTACAACATACGCAGCGAATAAGATGGCAACTCAAAAAGTACCTACTGCTGTAGAAAACGATAATGTTTGGTTGTTAAATCTGCGGTCTAAATATTATTGAATTTATGTTGCAATGTTATGGGCTACGTACGTGGATTTTCTGTGATACGTGGCTGAATACGTACATGACTATCTTCTATTAACTTCGACCAGTTCCACCTGAAAGCGCTAACTAGTCAGACCGGCGTATTTTTTCATACTCCGCAACTGTTAGTGACAAGATATAAATTTATCAGCAAAATTAATGTTCTTAATAAAATATATTCAAGCTGTAATTTCGGAGCAAGAAATTATAAATTTAGTCGTTTTTTTAAATGTCATTTATTAATCATAGAATCGGGAGTACTCAATCATGCTCTGCTGACACTAAAGTCTATTTTAATCCTGTTTCATAATTGTAAATTGACCTGGGTATTTCTTTTGATTTGTATTTCAGTAAATAAACTTGACCATATTAATATTTATTAACAATTAAACTGACATCAAACTACTCTGCATTTACACTTAAATTTTATTGAATAACTAATAATCTACCCTTTCACCTATAATATTCTGCCAAAGAACGAAGAAAGAAATCTCAGAATACACGTTTGACTCAAATTTACTATCCCTCGCTTTTGTAACACTTTTTTTAGATAATATAATAACTACACGAGTTTGAAATTTGCGTGTCTAGAAGGACCATACATTCATTTTTCACTCACCTATCATGTTGCTTGTGTAAAGTGCCATGTAGATTATTGTAATTGTTTTTATTCGAACATTTGTATAATTATTTGCCAGAAACCGCGAATTTATCTTTTCAGCACCACATCCGGCCGGTAAAGCACTGTGGTTGTATTTATAGTTTTTTAAATAATATTTTGAGGTATTTTAACCATAATTTTATCACTGTGTTTCCCGCGGTCATAACTTGTATTCTTTTTGTGTAATATTTTCTAAAATTTTATGTTTCTTTGCATAATAAAGTTAAACTGTATACCTATTGTGCAATAATAAACTATTTCTCAGAATAAGAATCGAGATCTTGAAATAATAAAATGCATCATTAAACATGGAATATCCAATAAAATTATTGAAAATAGCATCTGTTTTTCTTTTATGAATCCAAGAGCTTTGAACCGACTCCAGCACGGGTTGGATCACTGGGCTCGCGTACTTAACTCTGGCCTGGAATTTATTATTATAAGATGAAAATAAAAATGCATGAAAGCTAAATAGCAAAATAATCTACCAAAATTATATTTAATAAAAACAAAAAAATATTCACATTAAAGGCCACTTTATATAGTAAATTTAAGTATATTCTTGATCATCTTTTAAAGAAAATCATCAAAATAGTAAATTTCATTTAAATCATAGATGAACAGCTTTGTAAGTATTGCTATTAAAATAATATGTTGTTTTCCTATAATGTTATGTAAGTATTTACATATTTATTTTAATAATCAATATTAAATGGTTTTAACAGTTTTTATTTTCGAAATGTCATGTTGTTTCCAGTTCCTGATTACACAGCATGAGTCAAGCCGAGTATTTCTCGGATTTATTGTAATTTACCTACTAATCACACACTCTTGCGTTGATTACATTGTTATACACTGAGCTGTTTAACCAATTACCTAGTAAATATTTGAAATTATCCCTGAATCGTCTGTATCACTTTCCAATACAAATATAGCATGAACTCAACGCGCTTATTATTAAACATAATATTCTAGTCATCTTACGTACCTGAAAGATAATCCAAAATGTAATAATAAAAATGCATTGTGAGTCGTTTTAAATAAGTTTTATTTTTAAACCAAATTGTGGTACTGTGGTATTTTATTTAATAGCCATTTTATTTAAATTCCTAATTTTACTAAATATCTTATTATGAATTCGATAAATCCATTAAAGAGCACGCATTGATAGATGGATGTGGACACGTTGTCTTGCTTCTTAAACTTAAAAGAGGTAAACAACAGTTCTTCCATCGATCGACAGGCGTACTTTATTTTAAGCTAACTGTGAATGAATGCTGTGTTTTGTTACCGAAAAAACCTGAACGCTACTTGTTAGCCAGCGATGCAGGCGCAGAGTTCAAAGTTATGTCGGTTTTAATTGTGACAGAAGTGGATTTAGGAAGACAATGAGTTTTCGTCATTTTCTTTTTATAAGTTCCTGTCATTATCAGCGATACATAAAAAGTGAAACGTTTTGTGGATGTCCGCTAAAATTCACAGATTACGGAACAATGGGCTTACTCTTATATTTTATTACCTACAAATTCGTGGGACTGTAATGTCTCTTTCTGCTTAACGGCATTCGTCGGAAATGTGGTGAAAGTATACTTTGAAAATTTAAGATGAGTCATATTTTAAGCCTATTTAGATTCGCCTTGTCTAACTTAGGTATTAACGTCGAATCTCACAATGTTTTGACGGTTGATATTTATGTTGTTCTATGTAAACATAAGGCCGACGATAAACATCCGGAAAATTCAAGCCGGGAGTCATTTTCAGGAAATCTAAATTTATCGTAGGCGACACACAGTGCACATTTCACCGTTCTAAATATAGTGATCACGAGAATCGGTTCGATTAAATCTAATGATTACTCGATACTATCAGAAAAAAAAATTATCATTCAGAAACCCGGTTTTTATATACCTGGTTTCAAAAATTTCAGAAGTTTACCTAGTATTGTAACAATGCTCGTCAACACAGCGGCCTTTTCTGACGTTTATATAAATTAATAGATATTCCTTTAGTTCTAGTTTATTTAATAATTCCACTAGATTTATTTGTGTTTTGTTTGTATAATGTATTGTCGCTACCGGGAAATTCCTTCTCGAGATTTACGATCCGAAATGTCAGCTTGTAAACTTGGCATTGAATGATTTCGTATTCGGTGGAATTTATTATTGGTAACCTCTTAATCATAATAAAACTCCGACATTGCGTTATTTATCAGATAATTTTAATAATTATCTTAATAAGAATACATTCTATATTTTTAAATCGTATATTTTGATCTCCAATGTTTCATAAAATTAAACATGTCTGCTTTTTGATTTTATAATCATATTGTAATATATTAATCTCAAAAATTATATAATTGGGTCGGAACATTTCACTATATTTTATATAATAATTCAGTAAGATTAATGTTAAAGCGTTATAACACTTAATTATAAATTTAATTATTTCTTTTGTCGCAAAAAATATTTACTGTTATCTTGAGCTTAAATTAAAATTCATTGCTTTTTGAGTATAGTATTATGTGTCTCCGTGGAAATTCAGAAGCTGTTGTTTTTAATTGTGTTTAAAAATACCGCGACTCGTTTAACAAGCACGTAGGAAGTTAAGTACGTTTTCAGGGAAAGCAGTTTTAGATATTAACATACTCTCCTATATCCGATTTTAAATGACCGCCACTTTAAAGCTTTACTTATGGATATTCAACTAGTTGTTATCTTTCATAAACCCTGAATCTAAAATATGTGGTTGTTGGCATTCATCCATGGCGTTCCAATGTTTCGTCTTGACTCACATTTGGATTTAAACGTTTCACCGTTTAACTGATCTTATTATTCGAGCTTATATAAAATAACAGAAATAATTTTAAAAAATATTTTTTATTTTTGAATTTCTGAAGATTTGTTCTGGATTAAGGTTAAGATTACAAAAGCTTGAGCTATTGCTTATAACACTTATGGCCTCTACACACGTAGCTAGTCAATAGCGTCCCTTTATTCGGGGTGTTTTTTTGTGATTTTGCCTAAAATGTAGAATGCGTGTAGAGGCCTTAACCATTTCTGTTTTTTCGTATCTCTGCTCCCCTATTGATTTATAATACAGAAACTGCGTTATATTTGCATGCATCCATGCTGATCCACGCTCCCGGCCAATTATGGGCCGCATTAGAAATCCGTCGCTTTTACATCTCCCATTTTTAAATATCAGCCCGCGCGCTCTCACCTGCAGCGGCTCGGCTTATCACCGGCGACATTTAACTCTCGGACTAAATCGGAAACTTCATGTTTTACGACCGTTCCTGAGGAAAGTTAGTATTGTACCGGTGGAACTCAATACTTTAAAGACTCCATTGAGCTCTATTTAGTTATATTATTATATGTAATAAAGGTTCTATTATAAACGTATATCAGTTACTAACTGGTAGTTTAACAACATCCTATAATTTATAACAATTTTTTATCGTTTACTTTGTGATTATCCACTTTTTAGTCGGTAATATTACTGGAAATTAAAAATAAAACTGGACACTTCCTTGGGACTATATAAAGTATTTTAAATACAATTTCTATTTAAATTAAACATTACCCATTACACAAACACACGCACACACACACACATATATATATATATATATATATATATATATATATATATATATATATATATATATATATATACACACCTTTGTATGTGTATGTACACATTTATTTTTCCATAAAATATAGATGGCAGTAAAAAAATAAAACCATTTGACTGTCAAGCTTATTTGCATAGTGAAAAAAAAATTATGGGTAACATTTTTAAATTTATTATAATCGGTGAAAATCACATAACATTTTTACTATTTTACAAATATAGTATTAGCTGCGAATAAAATGCCCACTAATATCCATATAAAATAATATATGGTATAAAGTTTTGGCCACCTTGAGGCTCTCCTCATACAGGTTTTTTTTTATTTTAAAATCAAAAATCTTTAAATCATTTAAGCTCGGATTCTTGGAAATATTATAAGAATTCGACATTAAAATGCTTGCATTAATCTGCTTATATTTTTAAATTGATATTTTAATTAACATCGTGACAGGGAAATAAATCCGACTATAAACGGATCGTTGCTGGTAGTTAATTATATTCTACTACGCACTATAAAAATAATATCGGCATTCAGAAAATATTCTCACAACAGTTTTTCGACTTTAATGATATCTACCGAAATAAAAATATACCCTATAATTTATATCTTACGTGTCAGGTTATTTCAAAACTTATGGCATCCATATAAAATCCAAATGATGATTTTCATTTATTTATGTTAGAGAATTAGGTATGATTGATTTTTAGCATTTAAATAGTGGCCAATAAAAATTCATTTCAACTTACTTATTATTCCTAAAAAGTTGCATGTGATGCTGAGTCAACCTATTTGGAGTATTATCTTTTATTATGAAACTAGTTGTATCATTACAAGTTAAGAGTTTTTACCAGAATAAGTATTATGTAACTTTTTATTTTTTTTACGCAACAGAGTTTATTACCGTTACCATTGAAAATCGTTACTATGAAAATAGACATTTATGCTTCAACTTTTACCATTTGAAAATAGCACCATGGCGTATAGTCGCTAAGTAGGCGAATAGCTGATTAAGAGTTAATTAACATCGACTCGTACATCTATCACAGGTCTTGCTGGCGACGACGGAAGTCGACGTACCTGGCTATCTCCAGTTTACCCGCCGTGTAATTACGTATGCTAATATATCCTAAGATAGGTTGTGAAAAAATGATATCGACTGTCCCGTTACTCGCGCCGGCGGGTCGTCCGCGCTACGCCGAGTGCTTTAGCGCTTCCTAACAGTTACAGAATGAACTCTCGACTAACTTATAATTATCTGCGAAATATAAGTTAGTGGGTAAGCAAGTTTTTGAAACAGACATGTGCAATCTCAATTATGTTATGTGTGTTTAAAAACTTCCAGCTCCATAACGCTATTTTGACATCCAAACGTGTGTGCTTTATTTATGTAACATGCTCCGTATGAGAAATTGTACTTATTGTTACCTATATTTAGATTTCCTTATTTTTGCCATCCGAATCTTTAGAGAATTCGTGGCGATGTTATGTGTTGATATTATTAAATTTGATAACACGTTGTGGTAATTTCGTTCGATAACAGTGAATTATTAGCGTAAATATATGTACCAGTCTACTTTCGCGACTCTCGGTTTTGATTGAACTGTGTTTTTTTTTTTTTGTTTTAAAGTTCGGATTGTTCTGAATCCCCGAAATCCCCGTTGCTTTGGCTCCCTATCAATTTTCTTGTTAAACTCGAGGCAGGATTCGGAGGCACTGCCTTTAAAATACAATTTCATTGGCTGTTTTCCAAACTACCGCGGGCAGTAGGAATCTTGCAGAAAACATTCAACGCGCCGCGCAAAACTGGCCGATGCAGTTCTCTCAAATAAGCGCCGTGCACACTTGTTAACTGTGCACTTTAAGTTGTGAACTTCTTTGCGCGCTGTATTTACAAACGACCGGTTCGAACAGTACATGCATGCAGCTTACCTTTTTCAATTTTTATCGTCTGTTGTTTATAGCAAAAGTAGATTCCGTCATGTGAATGCAGTAGTCGTATTACAAAACTATGATTTCCAATGTAGTTGTACAAAAACTTACTTTTTATTATACAACAACTGCAGGTGAAGAGTGCAGGAATAATACTTCACAAATTTTAGAAGCAACACAGTATGAACTTGTGCGGCAAAAATATTCAATTAAGTACTTACCGCGTGATGTGACTTGACTTGTTAATTAAAATTACAACAATCTAACATGACTTAGTTCTCCAGAAGAACAAAGTCATGGTGAAGTTTTGGCATTGAAAAAACAAAGTGATTTTCTGGTATTTTCGAGAAACAATGAATTTGCACAATTGTTGGTTGATTGTGAGAATGTACAGCAGATATCATTAAACCTCGCTATGAATGTCTGTTTGTCACACCGAACGGTTTATTAACCATTACAGACTGTGTTGTATATCAGATTCAAATTATATTTAAAGTAATTCATTGTTGCATGTACGCCCGTAGTATCCGTTAATTAACAATATTGGTCTGTTGGTGAGGCATTACATTAATTGATAGTTAATCTATTTTACAGGCGCCTTGTTTCTGAATCAATAAAGAAAAGCTATTATTGTTGTTTCACAATATTATAGTTTATAAAGTCTTGTTATAAAACCGTTTAGATAAGTAGGTTATCTTTATTATTATTAATAAGGCAATATGTTCTTATTGTTATTTATTATTTGTGACTGGTGGAATGAGATTTCCTTCGGTTGTTTTACGTCTCGTAAGCTACTTTGTATTGAATATAGATTGCAGCTCAAGACAAGACAAGTACAAATGCACTTGTTATTTACCTCCAGCCTTTGAGAAACGCCAGTTTACGTGGTCCCGCAAGAAGACGCCCACACGCCAGTTTCTAGTATGCCATCGTGATTCTAAATTACTACATTCGATTAATGTCTTGAGATTTATATCTGAGCTTTTCAATTAACAAAAATTATAGTCCCACTTTGTAACTTTTGTAACTTATTTATACCTGTACAATACAAAACTGAGTTAAACGGAAGATTGTTCTTGCAAACTGCAAGTGATATTTTTTTTCATTAACAATGTTAGTTGTACTTGGTATTTATTTTTAAAGTATATTTATTTCAATTTTTAATTAAAATTTCTTATTTTTTCCCTATAAAATATTAATTAATTCAGTTTAACATTGAAAAAATTCCGTTAAATATAAAAGTACTGTTACTTGCCGCTTAAATGTGGTTATTTTAGTTTTGTTCGCTTAAACGACTCTGACTGGATATTACATGCATTTTCGTTCACCTCATTCATTGGAAGTTAAACCGACACAATATCTCAAGACTATAGGGAAAGTCGCCGTCTATTATTGAGAGAAACACTTAATAATACAGCCTAGAACACCTCCCCAGTGGAAAGTTTGCTCTTTTTACGCATGATTCACTTTCCTTCGGGCGAGCTAATTCTACAGGAAATAATTGTCGAAGCAAAAATAAGCAAATTCAATAATTGATTTTGCTCTCTCGCCATCGCTCGAGGAAGTCTCCCCGCACGGCCGCTGGATCCGAGGAGAAATTGTGGTCGCGAGCCATCGGTACAAATTATAATTAGGTACCGGTAGCGTGTAGGCACACGCGCCGCACAACCTGTAGACATCATTTAGACAGTTTATTGGTTTGAAGCACGATTAAACCATATCAGGATTGCATTTTAACTAATCTTATTTGGTATTAGGTACGTGCGCGCCACTAGGAAGCCAATATTTTCTCTGTTATGTCTAAACATGGAAAGTTCTCAGCGGGAATCTACAGGTAGCCACTCAATACACTTGCCCGCTATTAACGTAAACTGTAAGCTCCGTATTTTTTTGTTTAGGCCTTCAGTTAAACCATTACTGAGTTTTGATTTATAAGCTCGATTAGATGAATATGTGTAATACGTGACCTTTTCGCAATAAAGTAGGGCAAGTTATTTGGAATTATCCCGTGTGCCGTTACTCGCTAACGCGCTCCTAGTCGGGCGCATGAATCATGTTCCGGGTCGGGTAATTAAAAATCTATATCTTATCAGCCAAACTTGATTAACGAGTCAAATAACGGATAACGCATCATCGATAGACTGTTTAGTTCCACCAACCGCGCGCCTTACCAATTTGATAACTAAAATATAAGCCGTTTACTTTATTCAATCAAAATAGTTTTTGATTTATCGCCTTACTGCATTCATATGTTAATATTTAAGTACTGTAAAAGTTAGCTATGTATTGTACCCTTTTCGGCTCACGTAATAACCGCTAAATTATTTTTTTATTCTCACATTTTTAAAATTTCATTTAAATTGTAAATTTATGTTTTATGTTACTTCATTTTACAATTATGCAATGTTGTTAATAAGATAATACATGAATAAATAAAATTACATTAATTCATTCAACCTACTTGTTACTAATACACTATGAATGCTCAATGATTACAATAACTAAACTAATGAACGGGTGTACCGGTTCAGTGTGTTTTGGGTATATTTAATAAAATTTTATTGCTCATTAAACACGTGTATACGTAACGCTAATGAGGAGAGATTGTTTTCTTCGGGAGGTCATCAACTCAGGTATATTCTCACGTTAAATTATAAATTGTGTAATTTCAATTTCTTTTCTCCTGAATAGATTAAGTGCTTCAGATAGACGGAGTACGTCTTTATATTCTAATGTCACATTAATGTCATTCTGAATTATTTTTAATTAATTGGTATACTGTAGAATCAGTTGTGCAATCGTTAAAAATGTATTAATCAAAACTAAAAACTAGACTCACTCTCGTTTTCTTTTTCTTTGTATATTTTATACAATGTTAATGAAAATCTAATAGAAATCTTTTTACAGGCATGTTGTCTAAATTATAATAGGTTATTGTTCTAGTAAGGTTTAAGGTGATAAATTATTTTTTTATCTCTTAAGATTCGTTTTTATTCGAAGTTAGAAATGTGAACCTAATTTGACAATTCCCTTCAAGGCTTTTAAATTATTAATTATTTTATTTGTATTTGCTTTTTCTTGTACTCTGTTAAGTAGCTCCTGTGGCTATGTCATTCTTCACCAAGATTGACCGGTCATTACTGAAAGTATAATTGTACGTAATATACATGTTGCATAGTTACTTATTGCTCACTTACCTTTATTTTATTTGAACACTGAAGCTACGCAACTCGATCCTAATTCTGATTAGTAAGCGACCGACAAAGCCTTTCAAACCAATTATTTAACGCCCATTTCGAAACGACGTCCTTGTTACAATGCAAAGTCGGCGTTAAACTTTATTTACCATTATCTAATTTTCTTCAGGCCCAATCTGGTACAAAAATGCTCGGCCCGAGTGCGACCTTCGCGCGCCGCGCTGATGTGAACTGATTCCTAGCCAGCCGTAAAGCCTCCTCCGAGTCACGGACACCAAAATAAAAATAATAACCGGCGTCTCAATTAAAAGTCAAATAAATAATGCATTGTTTTTTTTAGTAAACTTTAATTATTGCCTTTGTTATTTTATATTTTCTTCAACGGACGCAAAAGTTTCAATTGATTCTGTATCGTAAATCAATATTGATTCAATCGGTTTGATTTACGCAAGGTTAAGTTTATTAAATCTAAACGATATTAATTTTCGTATGAGGCAATGGTGGACGTAAAAATAATGCCGGAACTCTGACGATCGCCCGCTCCGCTGGCGGGGAGCCGCGGCGAGAACCGGTGGATTCACTTCTCAGGAGACATCCGTAAGAACCTCGAGTACTGAGACGGAATTAATTAGTCGACGACACTCGCGGGTCCCGGGCCGGACCTCCCGGCCGCGAACCTGCTCCGGCTTATTATTTATGGAAGAACTCATCTACCCGGCTGGGCGTAATTACATATTACGGGAGAGCACACTGCATAGAATAAGGTCATCATTCAAATGAGACTTCTGCATCGCCAAAGCATCCCTGGCCTCGACGCAAACTTGAGAGAAAATTACACCCATCCGTGGGTCTTTATTAAACTCGTGTGCACTATAAAAACCATTGAAGGCGTTGTACAAAGATGCATTACTGTATGGTGCTATGTTAATAATACTGTAATTACGTATATCTGACATGTTTCTTTTAATAATATCCGCCAACTAACAATAGCATATTTATAGCGTATGCCAAGTTTAGTCATGCGCAATCATATTTTTTTATACTGCACTTTATTTTATCTTCGATAAACAGTATTTATTGTGCTATACAAACTACGAGTGCAAAATTGGATTCAATATAATTATCATGCGTAATTATAAATGACATATGAACATCATGTGTTCTTCACACGTGTGCTTAATTATTTTAGGTTATATGCGAAATTCATTTTATGTGTACATTGCATTACTTCAGGTTAAACTATCAGTTTGCACTGTTGCGTGAAAAACCAGCTTTCTGGAAGTATGATTGCTTATTTTAAAACAAGCAATCGCTTTATCTAGATTTGCTTTGTTTTCACAACTATTTGTATATATTTCCAGTATTTGCTTGTGTGTTGCTTTATTGTAGTTTTTTTTTTTTATTATTTATGAATTTTAAACATTTGATTGACGCAGTAATCCAGTGGCATTTCTATCAAACAGCGCCGATTCCCTGTTGTCACCCGGGCGCCCATGCCTCCGCGCCCCCCGCCAGTCGCGGGCACTTGCACCTGCCTGGATTGTAAATTATCCATTTGTGGAATTTTTTTGTCGAGTCTATCGGAGTTGCTCCAGCAAACCGGTCGATCGACATCGCACACGACCCGCCGTGCGATTACTCGGCAGGTTTCGTTTCGATGTCCTTTTAATAAGTCCAGTCATTACGTATTTGTCTGGCGCTCATAATTTACGACATCACCGCTTTGTATCTGCGCCGAACACAATGCGACTAGTTTTAAGTTTAATGACGGATCTGAAGGATTGCTTAACGTATTCCATCACAATTCTTGCAGCACCACTCTGCTTTATTGTACAATAACAATTTAAATGTCACGTTAGTGTTTGATATAATTTATTATTCTCTGTCGCTCTATTTATTAGAACACTCATTACTTATGTCACATCTCTTCCTAAAAAATATTTTTCTCCTTATAAGAATTGACATTTCCAGGTTCAATAACAATCATGCTCTACCTTTTACAATTGGCTTGCGTTGAGTGAATATTAATAGGTTCTACGTCACTGAAAATCTTGTAATATTAAAATACTTGCACAATTTGGTTTTTATATTCAAAAATGTATTTGGATATAATTACCTCGGGACTGATTAAAGCCGGTTTTTACTGACTTGCGAAGAAATGCAAATAGCCGATCATCGGTAAAAAAAAAAACAATATTTTTTGTTTGTTTTTCTCCACTATGTGATACTATCCCAAGCGCCGGGAGCGCTGACTGGGTAATTTATTTTCTGATAATTTGCAATTTAAATTTCCCCACATTCCCACGTTGAGAGCGGCATCCGCTCTATGATGCCTCAATGATAGTGACTAATGGTATTATCTGTTTATTCACGGAGTTTCTTGACTCCTGGTGCGGTGCACCCTCGCCGGGCGGGCGCGCTCGAGTGTAAATCCCTCCCTCATCCTTCCATCCTGTTACTCTTATCGCGATCCACCGAGTATGACCGGTCTTGGTGCTGCCGTTTAGCATGTGGTTTAGATCTGCAAAGACTCAAAAAAATATATGACCCTGTTAAAAGGAACACGCGGTCGCGTCCGCTTTTGCAAGCAGCTCCTTGAATTTAACATTTGATGTCTTTTTTGTTTAATAACAATCTCGTCTTGCAATGATATTGTTGCGCTTACCATTGTTTACTTTATTTACTAAAATAAATTAAAATTCCATTCAAAAATTTTAATTATAATTATTTTGAGTTTGTTATTAAGTGCTGTCGTATACGTATAGTGTCATGTCATGCAATAATGCCTGGAATAGCGGATATACATAATGATTCAAAACTCGGTGTTTCCCGGAAAGCTTTTACTGTTTCAAATTAAATGTTGCTGTTTATTTTATCAGGTTTTATGTGATAAATATTTCACAATCGTTTCATATATAATTATAACTATTTTTTTTTAACTAACGTTAAAGAATTCAACACGAAACTGCACATATGAAAAATAATCTCAACCCACTCAATTATTTTTAAATTTTTTTTTCAATAAGGTTTTTATATCGTTTTAATATTCCATAAGGTCAATACTTTTTTTTTCTAGAGACAGTATCCATAGCCTTGCATGATGTACAATATATACCTATAAATTATTTATGGACAAAGTATACCATTACTGGGAACTTCTTGTATTAAATCATATGTTATGTTACATGGCCGTGACTTACATAAAATATGCACAAAGAATAATATAAAAATTTATCTTTAGTATAAATTCATTAAAATAACCAAAGACGCGTATATTACGTCCCTGCTGAGCGCAATGCGAAGGCGTACAAAATACTTAAAAACAAAGTCATAACTTATTATGAGCGTATTCACCTTTTTATTTTATTTTCTTGCCACAAATTGGAACATCTCAATCTTATAATAATAATTTATTTTTTTGCTATCTTAATATGAATTTCAATAAATATATTTGCTTACATACCATGTCAACGTGAAAACGATATAAAGCCACCCAGGAAAAATAGCAGCTGGGCATATGACTTAAAAATCATGTCCAGGTATGTGTCACTTGTAGGATTTCCGCTCGTTTATCGGATCTGTCGGGCGCCATCTTGTGGTCGTCTCCCGTTTCCGGTGTCGTAATGTTTTGAAGCCGGTATGGCTTTCAATTCCTGCCCGAGTGGCCGGCCAGACTACCTGCGTGCTCGGTTATATAATACCCACTAATACCGACTTGGCGTTCTATCGCTGCGAACTTTTCGTAACTTGACACACAAAAAGATAATCTATTAAATAATACTTACGTTAGTTAAAAACACATTAAAAATATTTCTTAATGAGACGTACTGCTACCACTATATATATATTTTTAGATAAGCAGATTTTTCGTAATCAGAATAGTGCTTGTAATTTCCTAGGTATAATAAAGCAAATCTATTTTTAAGTTTCGGTTACTCTGTTATTTCGTCATTAAATTATAGTATAGGGATACCGTACCTAATCAATAATATTTTCTGTACTTCTACACTTCTCAATGAAACCTGATTCTCGCTTCTGGTACATATTATATTGTATGAAATATCGATTTTGACTTGAAAATGCTGGCTCTAATCCCCGCACTGTTCCCACACACCTGCACTGCACCGACAAGCGCTCGGCGTGTCCGCATTTTAACAAGTGTGAATAGGTTTTTTAACCGTCGGTGTGCGTAGCTATTCGCGTAATGTCAACTCGAGTATTCTATTCTACACATGACAATTAAAAAGTGTACCTAATTATTTCTGTCGACTGTACGCCACTTAAAAATACGGAATAGGTATTTTGCTCTCGATTTTGTAGATACGCTTTCTATAAATTATACTTATACCTAAATAAATCAACGTGTATAATTTAATCAATAATAAAATTAAATATACGCATAATTTTTCAATAATTGCAATATAAATTAAGAATTCATAATTTAAGTCATCTGAGATAGTCACACACATAACTACATATTTTGTTGGTTTTTTTTTTTTAATATTTAAAATATAACCTGTTTAATGTGAACAAGCACAATGTTTAGGTACATTTACTTTTCAAAGAACTGAGTTTTGTATTTTTTACCATAAACGAATGCCAACACGTCGTTTTCAGATTTTTCTAAAAAATATATTTCCAGCTAACCAGTTACATAAAATAACATATAAAATAAACCGTGGAAACATTTTGAGAATATTTAATATGAGGCTGACTGTTTTCATTTTAAAAAAATATCAAGACAAGCCACTCGTGTGTGGACTCTTAAATCTCTAACAACGTGTGTTGACAAATATAACAGTATTCTGCCTTTATAACTGTTGTTTAGAATCTAACAAAAAAAACCTCAATCTGCAATTTTGACGTGTCAATCTCATACTACATTTTGCTGTTTAGTATCGAACAACTATAATTTCGATAAGTGCGAACCTAATTTTTTTTACATTTAAGTATACGTGATGATGAGCGACTGGTAGTGTATTTTTAAATACCATTGCAAAACCAACACAATCAATGTAATTGTTAAATATTTTATTTAATAACCTGTTGTTTACGTGAGTTTTTCTTTTTACGAGTATTTTATTCAAATCCAATGCTTGTCTTCAGAAATGGTATAGATAATTGTAAAAATACGTGACTTTGTTAAAAAATAACAAAATAAAATATTCCTTCAATTATTTTTCTAAATTTTATTAATAAAAAATATCCGTATTCCCTAGGTAATATAACAAACAATACCTTATTACGCGAGGTTTTTTATTACAATTTTATTGCAATCATTGTTTTTGTTTTCTAAAATAAATATGAACGTTCTTCCGCGAATGGCTGTTTTTGTTTACTCAACCAATAGTTTTCATTTTCTACTATTATTTCAATCAAATTTGTTATTATCAGAATTGAAATATTGTATCCGCAGTCATGTTTTATGACTTGGTGTTAGATTGTCCTAAATTGGTCAAGTCCTAAGGCTCCTTAAGCACGAAGGAAGTATCGAAAGTGATACCACATCGTTGATCAGAGCCGTTTCCTGTTGGCTCGCCTCCGAGCACAATGAGGCGAGTGGCCCGCCATGGAAGGGTCCTCCGAATGCATGAGCACGCCATTGAGTAATACAAGCACGCCTTCGTATCATAACATATCACATACTCAATTGATATTCAACTCAATTCGTGTTATGTCAAATTGATAATCATAAAATATATTTTTAGTTTTTTGCCGTGAGTAAGCGCTCACTCGTACGCTCAAAATTAATATAAAGTATATACATTTTTACAAGCTTTTTGTAATATATAATATGCATTGCAAAATAACTCATGCCTGATGGAACAATTCTGTTTCCACTGAAATTAGCAAATCTCATGTACCGTCATTAGGAATGAACTAACCTATTATTGTTTCTATTATATGGCAGATACTCTAATTGCTACGCTTTAAAAGTACATAATATTAATTAGTATGTTCAACAAATTGTCTTAATATTTGTAGTGCGCGGTGTCTAAACGCTCTCCGCTCGTTTTCCCACAAATTTTGTAAATCGCTGGGCAAAAAGTATCTGTGTACATTCTGTTGTCACGATACCAATCTACGAGTCCGTGTCAAACAAATCACAGTCTCGGGAATTTCATAACAGTGAAAGGATTTTTCTTATTACCTCCAGTCCGTCGTTACCAGAAACAAAACGTTTCCACGCAATCAGACATCTGGCGTATATACTAATTGTTATAATTTCATACTTAGACATGTTTCAAAAAAACTTCAGCAGAATAAAACAATTCAAAGAGATGCATAATGTCTTGATGAATCTTTTAGAAAGGAGTTTAAATTTTAAATATCAAGGCTTGTCATGTTGGTGGAGTTGTTATTTTGCGAGATTTTCTATTGTTTACTGAGATAACCTTGCATTTAAAGCTGTGCGATTTTAGATTATGGTTTTAATAATATAACATTAGCAAGTTATATTATATACGACGCTCAGAGCCAACCGTGGTTTTCTGCGCCTGAAATGAAACTAAGCAAACTTATTCTATAATACTATTTCATTGCAGCTTTGATATTACACTTATTATAAATAATAATCACATCAATTTCCTGCAGTGTCCTACAACGTGCTCCTACTACGTCCATCACAAAATAATCACGATGAGTAAACAAGGAATCTTGAAAAAATAAACACCGAGATTGTTTTCCCTATAGACTGATAACTTAAAATACTTATTTAAAAAATATATATATATATATATGCATATATACAAGTTTAAACTAAATAAATCATAGTAATCAAGATAAAGATAACTCTTCGAATTGTTCCATGTGAAGTTCCAAAAAAAAACGTTAATATATTCGAGATTGTTTGTCTATAGTTCTGGTTAAATGGCCATATTTTTTTCCACGAACATAGGTCTTTTTTTACGCTTCACAAAAAATATCCGGCCAATTACACTATAAACAAATCAACAACAGTCCATATGAAAAAGTATAGTTAAAGTCCGGCGCACGCGTGAAATTTACATGCAGACATGCTCAAAATATCACTCACCTCGTGGACGACGTTCAGCATGCTAATGATGTGGGCCAACGGGTGTTTCACTACAATGCGGACATATGGGTTTAACCATGGTGCATCCACAACGACAAGAATAATTAAAAGTCATTATTCAATTTATTTGGGCGTATTTTCGAAACAATAAATATAACCTTCTGCAGCTGATTGTCCTGGGAAAAATCCAATGGAAAGAAGCACTGGAAAGAGAAAACTAACGTGAAACTTCAATATTATTATGTTTAGTATGTTTTTAAATGCATTCATTGTGTGGTTCGTATATTTTTAACACAAACTAGTAGACGTAAACAGTATTTTATTATATACTTGATTTCACCTACAGTCAAAATATCCCTACTATTACATCTTTATGAATTAAATAACAGATTTAAACCAAAATTTTACTCATATTTAAAAAAAAACTCTTAATGCGCTGTAAAATTTAAGAGTCTCCAGCGTGCCATATAATTTGAATGGATACGTCGTTAGTAAATTCCTATACAGTATACATCATTCGCCGTATGTGAATTTCATACATTTTCTCCCATGTCCTTGGCCAGCTAAAATCTCATTGTTACACTCGGAGCACAGTTCATATTTAGGGCAGACCGAAACACAATCTGTCGCATACGAGTTTGGTGCAGGGTTGCCGCATCCAAATACCATATGTTTCAAAACAGATTGAACCCAACAACAATAAATCTTATGCTATAAAGTTTTTTGAATGTATGCTTTATTTTTTACTCAAACTGTCAACAGCTCGGGGGGGGGGGGGGGGGGGGGTGAGAATCAAGCCTCAAAAAGTTTAAAGCATTTTTTAAAAATAATTAAATTAAAAACAAAATGTTTAATATTTATTTAATCATTAAGTTCGAATCAATATATTTTAGATATAGCTGGAGCTTTTGGCGTCCGCAGAGACTACAGGCGCTCGCGGGGGGGAGGCAGCCCTGGGGTCGAGCCTATTGCGGCCAATGCCTACAACGAGGCTTATTGTCAATTATTATTGTTATCGACGATAACGGCTGCCGGGCTGCCCGGCGAGAGATCGTGCATGTCTGGTTATGCAACAAGGCGGGACCGAGCTACAGATCATCACATAAAACTGTATTGACATTGCATTGAAATTACCGTCGTCAAATATTTGCACGTAAATATTTTGATAGAGATAATCGCTTTTGTATCGCGACTTATACCAAATTATTTGCAGTTCGCATACCTTTCGCCAATTAAGTCAACACACTTCAAAAAAAACGTGGTACATTTTATTTTTAAATATATTTATAATTTTTAGAAAATAATACACTTTTATTATAGTATTTCGTGTTTTAAGATAAAACATTTGCTTCTAATTTTTATAATATGTAGAAATTTATAATATCGTCTTTATGCACGTCATTATTTTAAATAATCATATTGATGTACGTTCATATTATATGATGCAACTGATATTGAATGCATAATTAGTAAATGAGATTCAAGTCTCATACCCATTTAATTGACTATTTTGTTTGAATAATATTTTTTTCTATCGTAACACCTAAGTCAATACATATTTTTCGTAACAATAAAGTAACTCATACCATTTTCAATGGAATGTAATAATTACAAGCTGATGGCGACTGACAACATTCACATAAGTGCTAATTCTCCACACTGTAGTACCAGGTGTCGGCCTGCGTTCATTTATGGGAACAATCATGCCTGACAATGAAAACTACTTTGGGACATGAAATAAAAAATATTTAATGACGTTCTAACTGAAAACTGTCACCGATTCTGTAGCAACAGTTGTGTTGCGACACGGCTTTCAGAATAATTAACGGTGTGATGCATCGTCTAATAAAATTGTTTAGGAAATGGCTCCAGTACAAACATTCTTTTTGTTATTCAGTGAAGGTTTTTTTAAAAATATAAACAACCATTCATTATACTAGCTTTTAAGTGTGCAATTTATTACGTAAATGTAATGTAAAAATTAAAACCGAAAGCTGTGACATTACTTTTGTTAAAGTGCTCACGTCTTCCTTTGTTAATAATTTTTTTTTTAATAATCGATGTTTTATGTGTACATCATTCACCATCGATATCATTCATAATCAAGTCTTTATATAATATTATATTTATTTCAATAGTTAAACATACTATAACTATAGATAATAAGCATACATATTCTTAATGCTTGACATACCGTAATATTAAGTGGGGTTGCTTATACCCACTTCCATTAATTATATAATTTGACTTTTATTTTTTTTCGATATATTATTTATAAGCGATATCATGTATGTCTAATTGAGTCTAATTAGTTCATAAAATCCTAAATAAAAAATATTTTTGCTCAAATTTGTTTTCGGACTCAATCCCGAATCAATCAGAAGTCCATATCCTATACATTAAAAATGTGGATTTATTTATTTTGAAAATATACTTCTCAGTTAAAATGAATAAAAAATAAAAAATTACCCATGAATTAAACTAGGTAAATCACATCAGTTGTGAAGCGGAAAATGACTCAAAGCGTAATATGTATAATGAATGAACTTACATATGTTTTAATTTTTTCATGCAAATATACTGTTTGTCTCTAGGGAGCCATTTATCTCGCAATATTATGTAAATCGTACTTATGAGGTTATGAGTGTTGTTTTTTTTTTTCTACCTGTATTTTCACACAACTCTACTAACAATGTACTGATTTTCCACGCTGTCCATCCTCATGCTTGTATTACAGTGACTATAATTAATATGATAGAAAATCAGTTTATAGTAAGTAAATAATGATGCTATCATTTTCATCGTTTACAAAACGATCTACTGTGTATATTTAAAAAAAACCTTACATAAATAAAGACATCATCTCTTACGTATAGTCAGCAACGTTAAAATCCAGATATTGCAATCGCTTTTACAGCTTTTATATGTTCATATTTTTACTGGCCGTAAATTTGAATGTAGTTTACTAATCAGGCCAACATCAAAGTGATTCTTTAGTCGTTTTTTTTTATCGGAAATAATCTTTCGATCGTCTTTGGCGTTGGTCTCTTTGTTGGCCGTTTGAGATTTATAGCGCATTCGCGTATGTAATTATTACTAACCAATTTATTTAAAGGAGGTCACGGCGCTTCCATAAATTAACCCCAAGATCATGCTTATAGTCGGCGCTGTTATGACGATCAGCTTCAAATGAATCACGGAAAGCGAATTAATTCCCTAATAATCATAGATACGTGACTAATAAGCTGACCTTTTTTATATGATTGAGATTAAATTTTTTGTTTTTTTTTTTTACTTCTGCTTCAAGAATTAATTAACAAAAATACTATCATTACCAATCTATCCAGATAATGAATTAACAATTATACTTTCATATAATTTTTTAATTAGTATTCAATGACACTGCCAGTTCAAAACGAATTAAGATTTATGTGTCTAACAAATAAATATTACCATTTTTACTATTTTATTCGATGTTATAAAATAATTTACTTTGTAGTTTGGAGTGTTTATAATTCATATCTGAATATGATGTATGGCATTTACGAAAATTTGCACACTTCGCATGCACTACAACAATTGTAAATATAACTTGACATATTAAATAAAAAAACAAGTACTCGTTACTTACTGATACGTTTTATTCAGTTGATTTTGATGACTTGATTTATTTCGAATATACAGCTATATGATAATCTCTCACTTAATGTAGTATTATTAACATATGTAACTGCAGTTTTCTGGTTACATCTAAAATCTGTGATAGTATTAAATAACAGTCAACAGATAAGTACCAACGGTTTGTATTATATTACCTCATGTTACAATCGTTGCTTTTTTAATTATAAGCCGCAGCAGTGACCAATGCGGGTGGGCTCTGTAAGACTGCAAGTATATTATATTACATTTTTAAATAATCAACCATAATAAATTAATTAAGAGGTTCGTTGTTACATTGAGGCTTATAAATACGAATTATTTAATGAAAAAACAATAAATAACAAGTTGTATGCATCGAAGGCACATACGTATTTATTCTCAAATGAATCTTGGCTCTTAGTGAATCAGTAGTAATTTTGTATCTTTTCTTTATTCTAATGCAACGATGTAAAACCCGCCGATACGATCAGAAAGCTCTCGCGGGCGGGGCGTCGCTCGGGTGTTGGGTAACTGCCATCTCCGATCAAGCTGGAGGCTTTGTAACCTGGGCCACGTCTGGGCCCAGACGTGGCCCCACCTGGGCCCAGACGTGGCCCCACCTAGGCCTAGACGTGGCCCCACCTGGGCCCAGACGTGGCCCCACCTGGGCCTAGACGTGGCCCCACCTGGGCTCCACACAGGGACGCGCCCACGCGGCCCTCCGCGTACCACCGTGGATTATTTACTACTGTTCAAGGGTACTTTAGTATGGACTGTTTACTTTTACAGCTCGTGTACCAACACTATCGGATTTCGTAAAGACCACTTTATCTTTTTTGACTTTTGGAGGTTGAGAAAATTGCTACGAACGATCTGGGCTTAGATAAAATAAAATGCCTTGTTTTTTTTAACCAAATGTTATGCATAGAGTTTTTAGCAGTACATTTCATGTGTAAACATTAAAAATTAAACAATTTTTTTTCTGAATTCATTATTATTTTTTTATTTCAATTTTATAATTACTAAGTTTTTTAATATCTAAGCAGTAAAACAGGCGATTTTTATGTCGCATTAAAAAAACAACAAATAAAAAGTAATGGAGTAGAGAAGTAAGAAAGACGTGGTCATACTGCATTGGTTATTTATAAAACTCAGAAATTGTCATTCTTTTATAAATGAGTTAAAATTCAAGACGAAAATTATTCCAACATTAATATGCTACAATTGTAAAAATTCAGTTATATCACTGGAAAAAGAAACGAAGTATGCGTCTTTTTTCCCAAGGATGTGTTGCCTCAGTTCATAATATTATAACAACTTTTCTAATAACCAACCTTCAGTAACGGTGTGTTGTTTTTCAATGTAGGTATCGAGATGAAACTAAATTTATTACAAATATTTGATATTCAGTGGATCAAAACTAAGCACCTGCACCAACACTGATTTAACAATATGTTTAAGGTGCAAATAAAACAAACAAAAAAATCGCTGGTATATTTTCGATAATATGTGCGATATATGTTTCATTTTATTCCCACGGCATACATTTCTTTCTTATTTTATTTTTAAAATAAATATTATGTAATATTCGTAATAAATCACAATTTTGTTCATAAAAATATTTTGTCTTGATTATGCTAATATTTTGTAAGCATGTTCATTGTTTAATAAATATTTTTTTAGTTTTATTATAAGTTTTTGTCGCTCTCTAAGTTGAGTTTTTATAATATGATTGCATAATATATCCAAAAACGCCTTCTTTTTTTAAAACTATTACGTACACAATTCCCACATCGTAGAAGTAAAAAATACTCCTGGAAGACATCACCTTTCTACATATTAGGATAGCGGCTTGCCTCTCGTGCACGTTTACGGAAATGTGCATTTTCTGTCCGCATATATTTCCATCAATAACACAACAGTTTTCTCGAAAGAACTCTAATTTCCTGTAGTCGTTTTCCACACAAGGACTTCTCCCCTTTCATTCGGAGGCCCCATGACGCTACATCGCGTGACTCGGAAATCTCTGACTCACACACTAGAGAGTCGCCACTGCCGGTGCATACGAAACTTGGGTAGGGCTCGTGATACATCAATATCTATGCTATTAACGTTATTGCTTCAAATTTGATTGGTTTCACCCTCCGCGTTATTAAAGCCTTAGAAAACTCTTATCATCATTGATGTGTGGTGCAAGGGTCTTTTATTTTGATTACAACCTCAGTCACACAACAATAAAGAAAAAGGTTCAAATTCACACTGTTTCCCTAAAAAAGAGAAGCTTTATATAAATTAATTAATTTCATTTCAAATATGTTGTTTTATGAAAGATATTGTTAAAAGAAACATTTTTCCTTGTTTAAGATCAAAATATGGTTTGAAAACTTACACTACATAAATATAATACCATTCTGCCAATATGCTGTGCTTGAATATATTTCTTAAAAAAAATAACACGATCGGTTTCGTTTAACTCTAAATCTCCCAGTACGCCTCGCAAGTTTTATTTATTTGCAAATCAGGCTTCCTGTGCGGCTTCGAATTTCCCGGAATACACAATGGTTTTTTATCCTTAGTATGAAATTTACCTGGAATTCAGTAAAGTACCAACATTAGTCAGCGATTTATGCCCTTGGGGTGATAATTTACCATACATTTGGCTGTGAACGCTCCGCTCTTGGTCTTGCTCTCCGGCGAGCGCGGATTGACAGATAGATGACGTCACAAATTGCTGCAACGTGAATTTTGTAAAATAATTCGTTGCGTTAGTCTCTCGGAGAGCATTATATGGAAAATGTTATACATTTTAATGATGTCATGATCGTTTCACAACGAAATTGCCCACTAATTTGAATGGGATAGGTACCTAATGCAATTACTCCGGTGATGTAAGAAAAAATCAATGGCATGTACTTTGAAGGTGAAAGGTGACTTTTTGCGGTATTATAATTTTGAATCTATTGTGCTCAGCTAAGTAACTTAAATAGCGTATTTATGTGTAAAGTGACAAAGCCCATTATTATATTTTGGATATTTAACAGGAATAGAAAGTTTCACATTAGCACCTTTGTCGCTCGTTGCAATTTTTTTTGTTTTTATCTTTCTACAGTGAGAATGTTATTTCCACCTGTGGTTTTATTATAATGAGAACACTTTGATCACGTTTTTCACCTGCCCTGCCTGTCTACCTTTAAATGCATAAATTCTTATGTAATGATATCACCAAGGACATCACCTGTCATCCCATCGTGGCAAAAATGAATTTACTCAAATTGTTAAAATAAATTTATTTATACTTAGTTTATTATTAAAAAATAATATCAAAAGTGCTAAACTTTTTTCTTTCGCTAATCTTTTTTTGTTGATTTTAGAAAATACGAGATATCTTGAGAATTATATACTATACATATTATAAGTGATTATAAAATAATTCGAATTATATATTTAAATTAAATATTTATATAATCACCTTTCGGCGGCACTAGATTTGATCAAATTTCAATTTTAATACCAAAAACAAACACGATAATTTGATATTGAGTATAAAATTCATATTTATGTACTTAGCAAATATATTTAAATTCTAATATCAGAGTCCTTGAGACATGAATGAAGTCATATCGCCGCAGTTTACACAGCTCATTCCATACCGGTTGTGATGCCTGCCGTCCCGTCATCAATAACATTCCTCCGAGCAGGATTCGGCCAAAAATTATTACACAACTTAGTCACTAACTTGTTTCAAACCACAGCACTTGCCCGTGACCATTCATGCGTAGTTTTCCTCTCGGAACGTTGATATGATTCCTCGGAGGCATCATATGCAATTGTAGATATTATTCTGCACGGAGTCGGCCCAAGTCCCCGGCCGTGGGCAGGTCGGCGGCGGCAAGTTGTAAGGCTGCCACACCTGGAATGCAACACGGCAGGTGAATGCATTTATGCAGGAGAAGCCCACGGACAGGACAAAAACGGCGCTGAAGAGGATCGAGAGCTGAAGAGCACGGGACATCTTTTTCATGCTTTTCAGCTTTCATGTTTTTCAGCGCACCAAAGAATGCCAGAGACGAATAGAAGGGAGGGGAGGCAGACTGGGGAGCAGCGAAAAGTGCGCTCCCTGGGAAACTCCCCCTCACGAATGAATGATTATATTATATATTAAAAGACCAGCTGTCGGCACCCGGAAGTAGTACCACAGCGCTGCCCGGGGCCGACAGTAAAAAAAAAAAAAAAATAAAAAAAAAAAAAAAATAAAAAAATGCATATATTTCGAACCACTTAACAATTGTTCCAAACATTCATCTGCAAAGCTGTATTTTTGGTTCATTTGCATTTTACGCAAGTCAACAATATAATCGACATGTCGACGCCTATAGAAGTATTGTTTTTTTTATCTTGGTTTGCTAACTTATTTTCAAACCATAAATGCACAGTATGAAAAAAAAAAATACGCTCGTACTACGATCGAAAAATATCATTATGTGAATATATTCAGGATATATAAGGCCGATGTAATGCTTTGTGATTATACAAGTCTACGCAATATGTTCACGCGTTTTTATTACACTTATCACTATAGTGTTTCGTGATCAAAACACTACAACCGTCATTGTATTTCAAATGAGCCAGTATTACTGACTGCTTAATTTTTTGTCTGAGCAGGCATTATATTTTTATCTTGAGCGAATGCTAAAATGAGTAAACAAACATATTATGAATCATAGTGACGGCAGTGACCACCGCACGCGTGTTGTATATTGTATTATCTCTGAGATATTCAATTACTTTGGAATATCGAGCTCGCGAGATGGTATCCGATAGACGCCCGGACAATGTTCAATAGTTCACTCTCCGGAGACCGCCCGCCGCCCACCGCCGTTGTCTACGACATTATTATTCTCCTTACAAAAAGATTTCGTTATTTGGGTGTGCATAGCACCTACCCACCTCCAGAAATGTTTACCAAATCAGAATATTGACCCCAACGCACGTAAGAGCATATGGTCATTCCGAAACGAGCAACATTCGGGCATGACTTGAATAAAAAATACCAATGAGATTTATATTTTCTTTGACAATAAAATATGAAGCGAAATATTTTACACAAACCCACGATTTTCATCCGAACTGTATAATGGAATTTCTAGGAATCTTCGTGAATTTAAAAATAGCGTGGTTGCTATAAAATACTAAATATAGTGCTCTTGGGTTAAAATCAAGTAGTATTGCTTTTTTGTACACGAGGCTCCTAATTAGAGGATTGAATCTGGTACGCTTCATGGTATTTAGCAATGGGAATCTTTGCAAACAAACAACTTGATAATTTTGAAGTCATTTTATTCAATTAACGTAACGACCGTGTCCGAGCTCAGGAAAAAGCGCTACACTACGTTAGCGTGTTGCGACTTGTCGCGATTGTTCAGTGCCTGATGCTGGGCTACTGATGCTGATGGGTACTCGCGCCACACCGTAGCGTGACCTCTCATGTACCAGAATAACCTCGGAGTTTTGCTCATTCTATATATCACATCGCTCCGAGTATTCAAATAAAATGCGACTGCTTATCGACTGCTGTAGAAAACATATGATTGTTTTTTAGCAACTAAATATTCGCTGCGAGTGTTTCATTATGTGACATTAGTCGCCGCGTAGCCTTGGCACAAACGTGACTTACGTATAATTTATTGTTCAACGGGATATGGTTTTAACGCTATTGCATAGCTTAGCTGCGGCGATGGCTAACTTGCGACACTCAGTTCTACATTATGCTCTAAAGTTCAAGACGTCCACGTCACTCAACAATAACATTGCATTTACGTCTGTAATGATTCAATACCATGTTTATTCGTCCATCTTGTTTTAAGCGCCCGTATAGCACAAAGTGACATTTGCCGAATTGTATTATTAGCAATTCGACACACGACATTCGTTGTTACCTTATAAGGTTTTGAACTCAATTTAGATAGATATGTATTAGAATCGTATCTTGAAAATGATCCAAATTGCGATCAAATTTATGCTATTGTATTTTTAAAATTATGTTTGCAAAACAATAATGTTATTACCTCGAAGTCGGTACTTATGGACTCGCAGAATTCCATGATTTTGTGATAATTTTCAGAGGCGTGTGACAAAACCAACCATCATGTAGTTTCAAACCGTATCTAATAGACTAAATGAACCTATTTGGTTTTTATTCTCGGAATAAAACAACAATAGGTCCGTTTTTATGTTTGATATGCGTGCTTCCAGGACATCGTTTAGTTTCTTACTTTTTCATTCGTTATTAATGTTTAAAAAAATACTCGTTATTGTTGACAGCATAGATCTGTTGATTAACTAACATTCGGTAACACTCGAATAAGCAATATTTGCACAAGCGCCCGACCAAGCCAGTGCCAAGTACTTCATTGTAAAGCAATCGTTCGTCCGTCACGGCAGAGGAACTTCAAACGAGTGTGCTTCAATAAAGTATTCATTTTTTATGAACGATAAATATGATCCATTTTATGCTTCTATTATAAAACGCGCCGTGATGTTCAGCTAGCAGTGGAATAATTTCTCAAACGGACTTTTGTTCCACAAATAACAGTTCTATCACATTACACGAACACGTGTGCTTTTTGAAATTTCCATTTAGTTTGAAAAGGTGCCAGATCGGTTTCACATTTAAGTTATCACAGGAAGTTGGCATTTGCATGAAAGGTAATATAACCTGCGTGTGTCCTGTTTACCGGCAGTGTAACTTCTACCTGTCATCTTTGCGTAACAGAAAAAATCCATACGTAAAAATCGTTGAAACCTTAAAAATAAGAAGTGCTATGAAAGAGTTTTTATTATTTCTCTGAAAAAAATCAGTAGTCTAATAGCAGTGTTGGAGGTATTATTTTTTTTAATAGAGAATTTCGTAGAAACCCATTTATGACACGTGTACCTGGTCATCACTCTCGTTAACTTTGTCATGAAAATTCTCCGGAGGAACTTGACTTCACGGTTTTAAGTTCGTCAATCAATAAGAAGTTAGCGCAACTTCATTTGATTTTATATTACCACAAATTCTCTGTAGTATTGGCAACTTTGTAAACTGGAGGCCAACTGTTTTCTAAATGCTAGCATTAGATTATTCGGGTCATCTATTTATTGCATCAATAACTGTTATACCAATATACTCCAAAAGCGATCCACGGCTTGTTCACATAAAACTATTTTGGGGTTATTAAATCCAAACTATATTAGAATTTAAATGCTTTCTCGCGCATTATTTTCTGATTAGTGACATTTTAAGTCATTCCGATTTCCTTTTTAAAAGTTTAATTTATAAAAACATCCTGAAATCACCCACGCCACTTTCTCGTGCGTTTTTTTACGACTCACCAAATCCTATAAAAATAATAAACATGACAAAAATATACATAATTCTAATCCATACAAAATATGCAATGAAATCTATTTTATAAATTTCTATCGTGTAACAGACATATTTCACAAAAATTTTTTTTTTTTACTAAAGACATTAAATACGTAACTGGGAGATTTGCGTCTTTAGCTTTTGTTATTCTCCAAAATATTTCACGCAAAGGTCGAGTACTTTATAGTCTGACTACATTTGTGACAAAAATAGATTTATATCACACACCAAGATGAAATTCTGCTTCATGCCTATAATTAAATATGTCAGTGGTTCCTATGTGTTTTATTTGTCTCGCGTCTGTCTCATTGTTATTTTTAGACGCCACCAACGCCGTCGAATATTTAAAATTTAAGATATTTACGTAAACCCATACGTTAGTCTGACAACGTCTAGGGCAGTGTCTCCTAAACTGGACACCGAACAATCATATAAGTCAGTTTTTTACATACATCACAACTAGAAATAAAAATCATTTATAATGTGCGTTATCTTTGAGAGGCTTTGCTTATCTGAGTGACTACAATCGTTTATTAGATATTATCAATTGTATCAATATTTATTACTAGTATAATATATATAACCAGAAGTCTTAAGAGTATTTTTTTTATGAATACAAAGAGTTTTAAAATTTTCTAAAACATTTTTACAATTAAAAGTACATTAAATATTATTATGACAATTCGAAGCTTATCAAAATATTATGTTATATCAAACTACGCGTAGTTTTCTTTGGTTTCCATACAATTTATTTCACGTTGTTTTTTTTTTTTTTTGTTATCTTCAACTATGTTGTAATCGCTAACAGTTTGAATGTCACTGACACTATAATCTAAAACTGACTCACCCAGCCAGGTATGCTCCTCCTTCTACAATTAAATTTCCCACGAAATTACCATTAATTACTTATTATAATGCGATTAAAGCCGGCAATGGCCTTCAGCGATTTTTGTCGAGCGTCACATTTGCCACGTATTGAATGCGTTTCATTGCGCGCATGATGCTCCCGCACGAGAGCGAAATCTCGCTATCAAATGTTTGAATCGTTGACAGTCATCAGAAACAAAGAAAAGCCTCGCCAGGCACGCCGCAGAACTATCACGGACGGCGTCCTTTACATTCTCAAACAAATGTATTCTCGAGCTCTGCTCTCGTCACAATTTCTTTTACAATTACTACAAGTCTTATACTAATTTTCGTGTGTACGTCACGCTACTTTATATATTTTCGGGGTACTTTTGGTTCCTCGCTTTTAAGGCGTCTACACCCGTAGCAACAAATCGCGCCACCAACTTGCAGCTAGCCAAGATCGTCCCTTTATTTTGGATGCTATTGACTTATTATTTTTTTTTTATGGTCTTGTATAAGTAAACAACGCAATGTAGGACGCTATTGGCTAGCTGCAAGTTGGCAGCACAAATTGTTGCTACGGGTGTCGAGGCCTTGATAAATAGTTTTTTAGCAGGATGTACATTAATTGAAAGTAAATTAAATTATGTACAAAGTTTATATATATAACTTTCATAAGTTTATTTAGATCCACTTTACTTGCTCCACTCTTAAAAAATGATTTTTATTATCATGTTATTGAAAGTATCGGTTTTTTTGGTAAGATGGTGAAATTTTCTTCATGATTAAAATAACAAAAAAACATGTTTACCTGGACACATTTTTTATATTTTTTTCAAAATGAAAAAGCTTATCGTAACCTTGGATCCAAATATATGCCACAGGTATCTCAAATAAAATTAATTGTAGCGTTTTATTATTTTCATTACCATCTTTTAAATTTCTCAAATTACTGAGATTGTTATGTGGCTGCATTCAAACACTGATTTTGCACATGTTTTATACGGATTATTAGTTGTGCGGGTATGAGTTTACACACAATTTCCAACTAGTGCCATAAACCTGTGCTCGTTCACGCATTCTCTGGGAAAAGTGCGAGAAAATGCGCTGTGGAATCCTCGCGGCCCATATGCATTAATTGCAACACGGAAACAGTCGCAGCTAATCAACCAAGAAATATGCAACACAACAAAAAATAACTGTAGCTACTAGTAAATCGTGCACCTACGTTTAGTTAGTGCAGATTCAATTATTTCTAACTGCTTTGACATTCAAATTAATTGCCATGATATTATATAAAATAAATCATCTAGTTTTATTCCAAAAAACGATGAATCACAAATTTCCTTTGCAAAAACTTTGCAACAAAACCAATAACTCACTAAGCACTAAGGTAAATTAACCACTCCAACTAACTATCTCTGCTTTGCGGTGTGATCCTGTGTGGCCATTTTGCGAGCTCGAAAGTGTCACTCAATCCATTATTTTACACAACTTTCCAGGTCTTTAATTACCTGGCATCACAGTATCCTATTAAAGTAAGCGTAAATACATACGACAGGGGAAATTTATCTTTTCATCACGCAAGTTGTTCACATGCATCTACTGTATTTTTTCAACAATTCCGCTATTATTTAAATTGTAGATTCCTTTGTTAGACTTGGGAATAAGTAAAAATGTACTCAGTGGATAGACTCATCACATGAATTACCTTTTTAATGAACAGTGTCTCTTTAGAAGAGAGACACGGCGAACGAAAAAACAGCGCTTGCGGCCGAATTTATTGCAAAATTTCAATCGGGTTAATTTTTATATGTATTATGTGTTCTATTGTTTGGTTTGTTTATTGTAATGTGTAATTACGGGCTACGTAAATATTTGGACCGCATACCTAAATTATACTGTAATGCATTCAACCCACTCCCATTTTTTTACATTACACATACCTACATATTACTACATTATACTTATATCAGTACATAGTTTATAAAAGAAAATAAATATTTTCAATAAATAAATACTTATAAATGGTTATTAGTTCTGTACTTAAGGTAATAATGAGTAATATTTTGATAACTATAATTCTACCAGATTTCTACGCAAGCAGAATAAACTTTCAATAGTTATTCTCCGTCTGTTTTTTTAATGTACAAATGTCTTTTTGGCTTTATTGTTTTGCCCAGTAACCATAAAAATTCCAATTTAGCAACAAGTTAACTTCCTGTGTGTACAGAACTATTTTTCGCAATCAACAGGTCAGCAGTGAGTATAATGGTAAAAAAAAACGAGACTTTCATTTCAGATTTGATTGTTCAGAGTAAAAAAAATATCAACCATTTGAGAATTTCTTAGTGGCATTTTTCCCAATTGTAGACTCTTAAATGTTTTTTACTAAACATATTTTTATTTTAAATGACATGAATTAATGTAATAATGATGATGGCCTTCAAACGTTTTATATAATTCGCGTATACTTTCAAACTTTTAATATATCTACATATTTTTTATTGTACATTGATATTGTAAAGGCCTAAATAATGACTTGTTTTTCTCAGCAACGTGTACATGTAGAACTACGTTTTTTTAATTGTGATTATACTGGTAATAATAAGCCGGCCTTTAAATTACTTTGATTAAACATTAATAATTACATTCATTATAATGTTACAATATTTTCCAGTAACTCCTGATACATCTACTGTAGTCTCTTCGCCTACCTTACATTTCGAATAAAATACCACATCGAGTTTTCTCGCCAAGCTATTAATTTTCTCGTTTTCGTGAGCACAATGAGGAAAATGCAATATCTCCATTGACAGCCTGCCACTTTCTCGTGTAGATGTCAAGGTCAGTAAATTGAGGGCAAGCGCAAAGTGCCCCCAAATTTCCCCGACTGCACAGTGGTGCCCAAACCTTGGTTCGCTCTATCAATTAAAAATAATACATCGATCTAAGAATTTAAGTATGTTTTGCACAAAGCAGAGAAAATGAAACCAAACTATAATTATATTATTTCATTTATTTATGTTTATTTTAATATTCTATATCGATTAGTTGCATTTGTAAAAAAAATGCATTAAAAATTATTCACGTTATCCAAGTACAATAACTAAAGTAAATATACACGGAGAAGATTCGCCAAAGTCAAAATTTAAATATTAATAAATGTTCACTCGTCTGCTTTCGAGTGTTGCAGCTCTCCAAAGCGAGTCGATTTCAGCTAATGTAATTCAGATCCTCGCATCGAATGCACACCGCATCGTGCGATTCGCGGTCACATGGAGATGACGCGCATCCGCCTCGAGCGGCTGCTGCCCGGCCCCTGAACCGCTGCTGCTCCGATAGCCATGCTATGGTAACCAGGAGAGCCGATGAAAGGCAAACTGAGCATTCGATGCAGCTTATACGAATGCATAAACAGTTCCGAATAAGCAAAAAACCGCTACACTTAGCTCACAAGTTTCAACAAGCATAATTTCAAACTCTTTTTTTTCACCTATGAAGTAATATCTCTCACGACCATATTTGTTTAAAAAAATACTTTCATGGAAGTAGCATTGTTATTGAGAGAGATAAATACAAATCACAAATACACAAATGCATATACTCGCTAGGGTTATTGTGATTGTTCTATGACGCGTACTGGATTATTTTTTTTAACATTTCGTTCACAATAGAAAACCCACTCACGAGTGAGGGTTCCGCCGGTGAAGCATTGAGTATATATATTTTTTTATTATCGCACATGTACAGTGGTATCCGGTTAAGAACACTTTATCTTAATTTGTCAATTTACTTACGTCATATATCAGTTATAGATTTATCTATTTCGCCTTTTTATTTCTGTTGGAGTTTTTTTTTTTATTGGTCAATATTTTCATTAATAATTTATTTTGTTTGCAAAAGTCTGACAAAATGTGCTAAACAACAAGCGAAAATAATCAATACAAAAAAAATATTACATCTCAGGTTACAACGTCAGGCGTTGTACTCCACCACTCAACTGCACAGCCAGTCTGCATCAGCGAGAAAGTGGCCGCTACCGTTTTCGACAGCCTATCGCGCGAATTTCCCAAGCAAACTATTTACTTCTTGAATCACCGTTGTGGTTTGGAAAGGAAAGTGTCGGATGATAGTGTTTCAGAGACCCAGTCTGTTTGTTTTCTTGCCCAGGAGAAGCTCGACGCCCTACGCCCAACGCCCGAAGACAAATGGATTTTTTTATAATTTCTTGTTAGCACTTAAAAAAGTTGTCAAACGTATTTAAATAAATATATTTATACATACAAATACATGCATATAAATACATGCATACATCTATATGCATGCATACACATGTACAACTGACGTAACTGTGATACGTCAGCTTCAAGGTAAGCCAGAAGTCAAGGCCCACGGTGATGGATGCCTACGCGGTTTGTGCAGATGTTTTTGACCCAATACTTGTGGATCTTCGAATATATGCAAACGACACGACAGCCTCATTTTAATAAAACAACACATTTTATTTGTTCACTCTGTCCGCATGCTAAATTAAAAACAGGATACGCTTTGCTGTTTTACATTTTTATGGATAACCTTTCTGTTCAGCCGTCGATATTAGCAAAGGAATTATTATAATATATACCACTGCACTCGTAGCATATTTATACTGCTATCTAACTATTGATTATTCCAGACGTAACTTTAACGTTGATCGAATGAATAAAACTGTCTTGCGATACTACTATGAAATATTTTTTTGTGATGGTAACAGTACCAATGGAAGGTGAAGCTTCTTGCTATCGAAAACCGACAGCATCGTGTTGGTTTTTCCTGATGTATTTTGATAGTACCTACGGTCATTGCATTGCACTCGAAGATGTCAATCTGAGACTGACGAAACTGATCGCTTCAAAATATATAAAATGGAAGTACTAACGCACAATCGTCATTTGTAATAATTTGTGCGGTTTACGAGATTTTCCTATCGGCCACGCGTATTTACGGCTCAGTCGCAAAGTGGGTCTCCGAAAACCTCGGGGGAAATATCAAACAATAAGCCTGGGTGTAATTCGATGGAGCGTTGGAGGAGCGCGCTAGCCTTTGCTCGGGAAAGGTCCCGAGCTCTCGGCGAGGGAAATCACGAGCGGCTCGAATTATCTCCGGGCCTATCGGGCTCCGAGCCGTGCCGCGCGTTTCGCAAGCCCGCTAACCTTTATTGTTGTATAGTATGTTGCACACAGCTTTCCAAACTCCCTGCGAACCGCCGCGACTGCCTCGCTCTGCTGTGTCGACACACCGATATATCATTTTTTCATTCCAACTAACACACCCACCGTTAAACAAAGACCGTATTTTTTATAGTATCAAAAAATACAATAGTTGCATTGTCACAGTGATCTGCCATTTTTTTTTTTAATATACTAACTACGTAATATCACAAGTGACCGACCACTTGTGGCATTTTCAGATTTCAAATTTTAACAACACACGAGTATAATCGATTGCTATGATTGTACATTCAAACAAAAAAAAAAGTTTTGTAAAATAAGTAATGAGAGAAAGAGCTTATTTAAATTGTTTTAGTAAATAATCTGTATCTTTGTAACAATTTTTTAAAATGTTTCCACTTATATACTAATATTATGAGTGGCATTGTTACTTTTGTTTTGTATATTGGATAATCATCTAACAGAAGGAGGTTGTAACTATTCATTAGGGTGTTTACCTTACTATACAACTGAAATACGTAGGCACATATTAAATAATGTAACAAAAATATCTTTAAAAGATTAAAACATTAACGCCTTCTCCGATAATATGTTGCAAAACAATTTACTTGAGTTCCAAAATAAAATCATTTAAAAATAAACATTTCTTATTTGGATTTAGGTAGGCACGTAAGGTTATTACTTAATAAATCTCTTGACAACATTTTAATGGCTTATATTTTGCGCAACCTAATTCAATATTAAAGCCATCAAATATCCAAGATATATTCAATTTAATACACAAAGAACAGCTCGAAATTTATTTCTTTATCTGTTGAAGGATACAAAACATTACTGCAAAACATGAGATAATTATTTTTTCACTGTATTTCTAAATTCATTCATAGTCATAAAAAACACAAAACTCTGTCCAGACATACACTCGACACTCAATCCACCAAATAAATTTGCTGTAGTCACACAAGACAGGTGAAGTTCCTGATGACCTCGTTTAATAACATTACCTAGAAAAGGAAAAGAACGTTCCTCACATACTAATCAGCAGAGGGAGTATAAAGCCTGTGAATGCCAACATTTTAACTACAATGGATGTTATTTTTTATTCTAACGTTAGGCAGCATAAAAAAATGCTGCAACTATACTCTAAAAATTAGTAAATATTCAATTGGAATTAATAGTGAAACTTACATAAGTATATCTAAATACAAGTTTATATCGATTTATTTAAAATCGGAGGAATTTCATATAAATTTATGTTGTCATCCTGGTTCAACCAAAATAATAGAATTTTTATTCAATTAATACTTTATATATTTATCTTCTTAACTGCCTTTGTATTTTGAATCTTCAATCCTAACTTATTTTTTTGTACTTTTTCAGTTGAGCCTCCGGCAGTTGGACCTGTCTCTGCTGTCACAGCTGTGGTCGTTGAATGAGTCCATCCACGAGTTCCGGCAGTACATGGGAGAGCGCGGCCCTGGAGGAGGTCCAGGAGATGGCCTGGAAGATGAGGATGATGAAGATGGAGACGGAGACGACAGCTCCTCGGGAGATGAGGCCCCCCGTCGCCCTGCACCACCGGCGGTCGCCATCCGTGGCCGCACTCCCGTTTGAAGTGTCATTCAATCCCTCATTGAGAAACATTTCTGTCTATATCCTATATTGTTCATTAGAATTTTTTCTAATGTTATTGATATTGTCTTTAGATCTTATACCACATACACTTCTAAATTATTTATCTTTTGTATTGCCATCGTGAGACCTTCATTACTATTTTGATTCATTTGCATATTTCCCATATGAACAAAATTACCCATTGCACTTGCAGTATTGAAAATATATTGTATAATTTAACTCATTGGTATATTATGATGGCAGTTTACAATCCTTTATAAATACGTATCTCAAAAATAGTAATTCTTGTCCAGTAATCTAATGCTCTGATATGTGAACAAACAAAATACTTATAAATTAAGTCATTATAATAGATTGTTTGTCTTTTTAGGTACAATTGTGACTGTGTCAATTTTATGAACATGTAATCAAATACCTATGTAGTATATAAGGATCAATTGTTGGTGTCAACACTGTAAAAAGGTGTCACGTTTTATCTGCATTTATCAAAATGTTTTAAAATACTTGTCATGAAAACAAATCTCAGTTTTCATGCGCCTTAGAGATGTCTTGTAGTATATGAGTACCTCTAACCATAGTTCATTGTAAATTTGAATCTTTGACTAGATTTATTAGAATTGCAATTTCGCCATAAACATATAGCGATTGTTGTATTAGCTTAGCTTTATCTTCTGTAGAAATTTTATTGAATATATATCACTTGTTGTATATACCTTCGTTGAATAACTCAATATTTATTATCATACTGAAGTACATAATCATTTACAAAAATCGAAGATTGTACAATGTGTGTGTGTCTTCGATATAAATGTTGAGTAATTTATATTTATTTATCATGAAAATAGTTTTCTTCATTTCCCAAGACTTTTTTTTTTAAAGAGTTGGGATTTTTTAAAACAGATACAATACATTAAAAAACACTATTCAGAAAAATAAATTCACAAAAATAATCATTTTAAATATCAGGAAAAGTAAAAAAATTCTATAAAACAAGTCTGATTTGTAACATGAATCTGTATTATGTTGTATATAATAGCAGTAATTGTTCCTAACAATGTCATATTATTTTAATTTTGTCCACTGAATGCTTCTTTTTGCATTTTTTTTTTATGAAATAAATTCATATTAGAGATGAAAAAATATGTACTTACAAAAAAATATATTTATCAGTGATCCTATTTACGATGAAAGCTTGACTTTAAAGCAACACTAACCTAAAATTATAAAAAATATTTTAATTTTAAATTGATTGTCCTTCGTTAATTGACAATTCATTAGTATAGTAAGATATGATCTTATAGTCACATACTTCACGATTGAATAACATAACACTGTATTCTTTGTCATCATAAACTTTTCCATTCAATTCAATGTTTCCAAAATTAAAATTTCAAGTTTTCATAGCCATGGAAATTTTGATCTTCTCACATTTTCTAATCTCATATAATACGAATACAAAAAGCCTTGGAATTGGAATCACAACAAATCCTTTTCTAAACTATTGAAGACCATCGGGAAAAATACAACCATTAACATGAATTATCTCAAGTAACTCGGTTATATTGCAATATTTTATACTTCATTATATTTGTAATATTTATTCCCCTGTGGCCTTCAGTTGCTTCAGTGCCTTATTTTTGATATATTGATTCCACACGTGTTAGTGAAATTCCGTCTGTGTTTTCTTATACACATGCCTTCAATGAAGTCCTTCAAACCTGCCCTGATCTGCCCAAAGTTTATTTTGTTTGCTTAGCAATCAATCAGCCAAGGATGCTCATATTTCATTGGAATTACTGGTTGGATGTTAAGTTAGTTCATGAAAATCAAAATAATAATAGATCAGACTTCATTACAATGTGTCCAAAAATAATATTTATCTCAAATCGATTGATCAAAGAATATAAATTATGTCAAAATTTATGTAATTCTATACTAAAGTTTGGCTTTGATATGAGCATCATAACATGAATTAATAATCTCGTAAGTAATATGTTCAAATAACTATGTGAATATCCAAATGTCTAGGAGTTTACGATCATTATCATAATCTCCTTACCATTTGACCATATATTGAATAAATCAAATTGTTTACCAGTCTATTGTGGGTTATATCCTAGTTACCCATATAAGATCAGTTTGAAATGATATTTCATTTATCAAATATAACATGTTTCACAAATTTCTATGATTCATTCTCCCATTTCACAAATTTCTCAATATTGTATTTTGTTACTAAGATCTTGCTGTTTACATTTTTACCCTTTAAAAAATGTGTTCAACTTAATGTTGAAGTGTAGATCTACAGCAACACTAGAAGTGCTGCACGTTCACTGACTAAGTACCTACATATCTCATAAATAATTGTCATATAAATATTACAGCTGATGGCTCGCCACCGAATGACAAGAACGATATTACTGCACGTTTATGATGGCAAATTTGTACTGAATACCAAAATAGATTGTAAGCTTTATGAATTAATTTTGAATATGTACATAATATAATGTTATATCGATGTGATAGTAAAAAAAATTTGCAAATTTAATATGCAATTTTTGACCACTATTATCTGAAATAATATGTTGATAATGATGTTCATTAAATTGAAGACTTACTAATATTTAAAAATTTAAATATAAAATGATCAATGCCTAAATCTGTTATTTATGTCCTGCTCACTATTCTCCCTTGAATCTACGTCCATTGAAAGTTTTGATTTACAAAGATAGGTAAGATAGTAAAGATTGATAATAAAAAAAAGATATTTCTTATAAAAATGTTTATTCAACAATATGAAACCCATACAGGTTAAAAAGTAGCTGTATGTCATAATAAATTTATAAATATAAAGTAATAAAGCGGTTACAACACGATCTAGTAGTCAGATATAAAAATCGATAATAATACCAATGTATTATACTTTTAAACAATATAACCATTCGTTCTCTATAAATTATAATTTGTTTTAATGTGATAAAAAAACTTTATTTGTACATTTGAAAAAAACATAATTTACATAAAACTTGATTAAATATGGACGCTTAAAATTCATGAGCTTAATATATCTATATCGATGCTGGAAAGGAGAACTTACATAAGGAACTGTATCTTAACTAATAAGGCAAAAGAGATTCTTAACATGTTTTTCTAGAGAAAATGTATATAATTTTGCGAAGCTTCCATAATATACATTTTATTTAATGTTCAAGTTATTTCTCCTTTCTGGTGTCGATATGCTATCATCTAATTATTACTAAAGGTGGTATTCAAATAAATGTAGCTTTTATTAACATACTCTTTAAGCATAAGAAACAATCGTCAAACCAGATACATGCATTGCACGACTCCAACATTGTAAACCATTAAATCTTACAAGTATCTAACCTTCAAAATTAAATTCAAACCCGTCATCAATTTTAAGTGTGAAAAATGCAAAATACTCAAATAACAAAAAATCAATGAATATCATCATTCACTATAACTATAACAAATATAGTTTTAAATACATCAAAACTATTTTTAGTACAAGTATTGTTGGAACTTTGTAAATAAGCATAGTTGCAATTGAATTAATTATTAAGAAGTTTGTTTCATTGTAAATTTAATTTACAAGATAAGTACAGTCCTTTGCAAGCTAGTAGACTCCATAACATGTGATAATCAGAGTGATGACTGCACATTTTAGTCTATAAAAATAATTTATATTTTAATATCAAAAAAATAGAAGAGAAGACCAGATTTGGTTGTAGAGATGGATTTATGCTTATTACAATGCAGATTATTATTATTCATAAGAGAGCTGACCATGCAAAATATATAATCATACTGAAAAATACTAAAATATAATTTAATACATCTCCGTAAATATACGAAAACCATCCCATTTGTACCGAGGCAAGCATGTTTTAAAACTACTAAGTACTATCATATCACCACTATTCGTACTCATATGTACCGCATTGTTATATTTAACAAAGAGAATGTATCATATAAAAATAAATTACATCTACCAGCAGACACCATGGAAACAATAATTTGTAATTCTTGCATAGCCACAGAGCAACCATCCAAGGTAAACTGAAAATATATTTACAGTAAATGCACTCTATGCAAAAGGAACTAAATAAATTTTAATCAATAGCTAGCCAATTGTAAATTTAGGTCGATCGTATTAAAAAGGCCCCGCCATGAAATTGTACCAATTATTCTGTAATACACATACACTACGGTGGAAAAATAAATAGAAATATATAATACTGAAAAGTAATCTCATTTCAAAAGTGAAATAGATAAGCAGGTCAGGATTAGGAATTAGCGTCTGCCATCTGAAGGACCCTCTTCAAGTTTCCTCCAGACAACATTACACATTTCTCTCACGAGTGCTTTTTCACAATCATCCATGTCAGCTGAACTGTTGTCGTCCACTGTGGCCTCCCCCCGACCCATCCCGCGACTCTCCCCTTGTCCCTCTCCACGACCCTCGCGCTCCAGCTGCTCGCGCACTTCCAAGACCTGCAGCGCACGCACCACAGCCTCAGGCCGACCCCAGGGGCCCCCACACTCAACTTCCCCATTCCCGCTAGGCGTCTGCGTTAACTCACCACGCAAAATTTTTTTCTCTTCTTCTAGCTGTTTTATCTTTCCTTCTAAGTTCCTGACATATTGCATAGTTTGGTCAGGGTAGGCACTGCGCTGTCTTAGTAAATTCTCATTGAGTATACGCTCTCGATTAGCAGAATGCCGGGGGGGATTCCCTGTGTTTTCTGTGAACTGCGCTGGTACTCGCGGCTCATCAGCATTAGTGCTGGAACTACTGCCATCTCCGTCATCTCTAAGGCCACCCCCACCTCCACCACTGGCTCCACAAGAAGGACACGCACCTCCACGTTCTTCATCAAGATATAGACACAACTCCTTAAGCTCCAGATTGTCTTTGATTAATTCTTGCTGTTTGTTGTCCAACTCTCGTAGTTTACTCTGGTATGCTGATACCTCCTGACGCATGACACTGGCAGTGTAGCGCCCAAATCTCTGCCACTCTCTAGCGAGCTTCCGCCCTTTTTGCCTATCATCATCCAGGAAACAGCAAAGATCTCGAAGTTCTTGATTATCATCCCCAAGCCTTCGGTTGGACTCCTTCAATATTCTCAACTCATTGACAAGTGTCTGCATACGCTCATGCCGTTCGATGGAGAGCTTGGCGCCCTCCATTTCAGCTTTTTTTGCAAACTTCAGCATTTCAGCAGGTGGTAAGCGAAGAAACTCCTCATCAGAGAGACGCAAGCCAATCTTATCAGTGTCGAGTGGACGGAGGTCGTCGTCAATAATTCTCGGTCTTCTTTGGGGTCCAGGCTGTTGTGGGCCAGGACGATTCTCAGTGAGCGTTCCTGTGGGATACTGGCGCCGGGTGGACAGTGGGTATAACTTGAGGTCTGGCACTGAGGGCGGAAAGGCGTGTCGCTTGACTGGGGCTGACTCGACAGGTTCTACGTCGTGGGCAAGTTCAGGCGCATAAGGCTTAAGGATACCGGAGTTCACAGCGGGTGGCTGAGGAGGCGGTTGGTACCGCGGAGGGGCCGCCCCTGCCACCTCCGGTTGTAGTGACTGCTTCGCAGAGTACTGAACTCGCTTTTGCTTGTTTGACATGTTATATGGCGAAAATGGAGATCAACAGAAGCGGTAGAGTCTTGTCCAAAACATAAGTTATTGTCGCCCTTATTTGTGAATGTCCGAAACGAAACTCTTCGTGTTCGCTATGTAGGTCAATGTCTTGTTATGAAGCATCTCAGTAAAACAAAACATTTTTTATCGATTATAATCCTCATTTGTATGCTTCTATTATTTTAAATCAACTTAAATTAACAGTCCAAAATCTGTCATAAATCTTATTGCGGATGTGATAATATAAACAAATCTGTCATGGCACTCAGCACTTGTACGAAACAATTTAATATGGCCTCTTTAATTTTTAAACAAATCTGTTCCGGATAGCATTTTATGGACCCACGACGTCAATTGGTTGCCTTGAACACTTATTTGCGGAAAACATTAAATTGAAATATGAAAATCACAAAGATAATAAAACATATGCGCATACGCAACCCAATCGTATGAACCACATAATATGAAAGGAATTCAATCAATGAAGCAGGGGTTGCCTACAAAGCGGATCTCGCTCGTTGAAATCTCCCAGATTGAAGTAAAAATAGTTTTTGGCATTTTTTTTCAGCATATATAAGACCAATGCAAATATATTTTACTGCTGTTTGTTTAACGAAAATGAGTACAAAAGACGCAGCGTGATGATTAAATAATGTGATGAGAAAATCTAAAACAATTATTAGACATCAATATTTATTTTTATTTATTACCAAAATTATACTATAATTGCAAAGTCACCGATTAACAGTTTGTACGGAAACAGAATCTAAATAAATATTATTTAACCTTACTTAAGTATAATTTAACTATTATCATTTAATGAACGTTAAGTAATTTAATAAATATATATAAATTAAACGATTGATCAAGAACATAATCGTATTTACTTGATTAATTTATAATTTTGATCGGTTTATTAAGTAGGCTATGCTACAGATGAACTTAATGTATATTTTTAAGAATGGCAGCATTATCAAAACAAAATCTTCTGACAGATAACAAATATGGCGCCAGAAATCTTAGTTTCGTTTGGATCGAGTCAGAGATAGATTTTTTAAATATTATGAAGAATTGAATTTTACTGCATCAGGTACGTATTCATTTTAATATACATATCATAATTTTTACGTAATTTTACGGAATGTTTTGCCACGAAATGGAAATACTTATGCATTGGAATTTTTTTAGATTACTTATTTATATTATGATTATTATTACAGTTCAATGTATTTTAAGTATGAGCTTTAAAAATTAATGCGTTATGTTTTATTATAGTGACAATATGGATAAAGAAGATAGAAAATCTAGAATAGATCTGACATCACTTCCCACAAGGCAATATTTGGACCAGACTGTGGTGCCAATTTTGTTGCAAGGATTGTCGGCAGTCGCCAAGGAAAGACCTCCCGATCCTATTAATTTCTTAGCAGCCTTTTTAGTTAAAAATAAAACAAACTATGATAATGCAGCATCAGCATCACCATCCACGACTACACAGTAAATAAAATATTACTACTGTTAAGTTCTTTTATCATTTTTTTACCCAAATAAAAAAAATATGTAAAAAAAATTATTACTTTTTCAGTTCATCCTTAATTTTTTTAAAAATTAACATCAAACAGAATTATAAGGCTGTAAGTTAGTAACCTCTTTTTATTATAACTGATACAATGATTAGGTTTCCTTCTATAGTTAAACAATACATCCACAAACTTAGTCAATTTATAGTGTGCATTGTTTTGCATAATCGAGTTCTTTATTCTGATAGGCTGTATCTATGTATGTAAGGACTGGTTGGTTTCGTGCAACGATTAATAGCTTTAAGATTTACAAGTGCCTAGTAGACTGATGCTTTAAAAATGGGTTATAACGACTTCTTCAAAGATATGCTACACACCCAGATAGAGGTATTTGCCTTGCAGAAATTATAAAACAAATACAATAGTTTTTGATTTACAGTTTGTCCCATGTAATTTTTTATATGGTTTGAAGGTAGGTCTCAATACCGTTTTTGTGTAAAAGTATTATATTTCTGATGTATGGTTATCTGTTACCATAGTATTTTTAAAATAACATTTGGATAATTTTACCAATGAATGTCTTTTGTTTCAATTTATTTATAAAAGTACTAAGCATTATTTATATTGTGTCATACTCTTTGTCTCCATTATATTGCAATAATTTTTGTAAAATAGTAATGTCCGTTGAACATGTGTCACCAGAAGATGGTGAAAAAGAAGAAGAAGGACTTGGGGTAAATTTAATGTTTTAAAATATTTTGTTGTAGTTTAACAGTTAAATGTAAAATCTGTTGAACACAAAAAATATTTATTAATATTATTGAATATAATTTTAAGCATATTATTTATAAAAACAATTATAGCAATATCATGGTAAGAGAAATGATGATGGAGAGCGTCACGGTTACGGCTGGGCTATTTTACCAAATCAGGATATATACCAAGGATATTATCTTAAAGGCTTGAGACAAGGGAAAGGAATGTACGTTTTTAGAAATGGCGCACGATATGAAGGTTTATTCAGGAAGGGCGTAAAGTATGGATTTGGAAAAATGGTATATCCAGATGGTTCTAAGTACGAAGGTGAATGGAAAAATGATTTTAAGCATGGCTTTGGGGCATATTACTATCCAAATAATGACATTTATGAAGGAGGTTGGTATAAGAGTAAACGCCATGGACTAGGCACTTACATGTACTCTAAGTTCAAAACAACTTTTATGGGTAGGTGGGTTAATGGTGTTAAAGAAGGACCAGGTCAACTTATATATTCTGGCTATAGATATCATGGATCCTGGAGTGATAACAAGCCAATTGGACCAGGAGTTTTCACTTTTGAGTCGGGATGTATGCAAGACGGTATCTATGAAATGGAAAAAAAAGATGCTGAACTTGGAGAAGAGTCAAAAGAGGAAGCTCAAATAGAAAATTCCATTTGGAAGCCAATAAAAGTTATACCTTATTGCACTGAATTGCTTCCTCCTCAACCCATGCCGCTACCAACGTCTGATTCGCTTCCATCACTTTCTGATCAGCCTTATTATAATTCCAGTACATTATTATTTGAGCCTAGCAGCAATGAAGATTCTGAGGAAGAATGTGATATCTGGTTGGGTCATGATCTTGAAACAATTTTAAAATTGCAAGATGCTTAGACATGCATTATTTTAATGTTTTATATTTTTTACATAAAAGTACCAAAACATGGAAAACTAATAATATTTACTCCATACAAAGAAAATGATGCCACTTAAAGTGTTTTATTGAACTAGTACGTATATAAATTACTGTATTTTCAATTTGTGCATACTATTAATTAAACATTATAATTTCCCATTATTATTTGATGATTTATTTCGATTTGAAATACTAAATGTAGATGACATCACTTTGCAGCTGTAATATTTTCATTATTTGTAAGATTTATAATAAAAACTGCATTATTTCTTTCTGAAAAATCTTGTCCTTCTGACAAAAAAAAACCTGTTAAGTTACAGCGATTGGTTTTTTTTAAAATTATTTGTTAGGAATAATATTAAAACTTTGTACAGCTTATTATAACAAAAACTAACTTTATTTGTGGTTTTGTTAATTTCTCTAATTACTAAGCAGATATAAAATTACATTGTGTTATTCCTTATAATTATGAATTTTCAATGTTAGTATCTAACAAAGAGAAAAGTACAAGTACTTTTAAAAAATATATGCAATTAAAATAAACTATTGTTTCTAATGATCTTCTATTTCAATATTTTATTAGAATAATCGTTTTTAATACTTAAACTAGGGGTAGCAAACTTTGTGTACATAAGATTTACTTTTTATCTTCAAAATGTGTCGCCATCGACTTGTCATAGGCGTAGTCAAATAAGTGGGGAGAGGGAGGTGTGAAATACACATTATGTGTATAAAGTGTGTTTCAGTACGAGGTGCACTCTCGCGAGCTATGCGTAGATAAGAAAAAAATATTAAAAACAATTATTTGACGATGATCGATCAAAATTGGCTTCGCGATCGAACTGTTTGCGACCCTTGCTCTACGCCATAGTCTAGAGCAGAGGTGAAGTGTTTTCTTTATGGTCGGTCATAAAGAAATAATAAAAGCGTAAAACTTCATTGTCTATGTGCCAGCAGGCTGCCGCCGGTATTGTTTTGATTTTGCAAAATAATATTCATTTGTATAGTTTTGGATCAATATACAACCTAAATAAATCTAGTAAACCGCCTTTAAATTTATATAATATTATTCACAATTAGCAAACCGTCTTGGGACGCAAATTTTGTCGCTGTCGCATTTCCTTATAATGTCAATATTTAGGCCTCACTTTTGCGAATAGCAGGTTGTCGGCTTTATCTTGTAAAACAATTTTTGTAGAAACCGCGCGGCACCAGTTTGTTCTAATATATCAATTTATCTTTCAGAGTTTATTGTGTGGTGTTTTCGTCGACGAATTTGTGATGTTACTAAACGTAGGATGGCCGCATCAAGTGTTCAAGCTTCGGGAAAGAAAATTAAGCCCATCAAACACCCTGGGCTCGTTTTGAAGAGCCCGATCGCGTATCATGGAGCATCAGATCTTTCAGTTTTGCCTATCGACAAGGACGGAATCGGTATATTAAATATTTATTTTACCAAGTGTATCAATTACATTTGGTGTAATTTAAATTTTTTCTTGAATTTCAGCTGTTTGTCAGAAGTGTGGAGCAATAGGAGTTAAACACGCGTTTTACACTAAACAGAGAAAATTTTGCAGTGTTACTTGTGCCAGAGGTTACACTGGATATTACAATACCCAGAAACATTTAGATGATGATTCCAGCAATGACTTAAAAGCTGAAGATAAGAAAAGTGTTTCAGCATATTGTAATACTAAAAAGCACGTGAGCTATAAATTTAAACTAATGGAGGACAGCGATCATTTAGTGGGAATGATCCCGATGGAGCCATTACCACGACTCTCTGGAGTATGGCAGGCCTCCGTAGACGACTTCATGCAACCTCCAGCTATCAAGACCAGTCATTTGAACAACACTTATGAATGGTCTAGTGACCTTTTATTCGGCTGTGACTTTTTAGCTGCCCCAGTAAAACTTTTTGCTCACGCTCCCCTCACGGACATGTGGGATACTGCTCTCGAGGGAATGAAGGTGGAAGTAAAGAACAGAGACTGTCAAAATTTCTCTCAAAAATTGTCAGATTATTTCTGGGTTGCCACAGTTTTAAAGCTAAAAGGGTACATGGGCCTTCTTCGCTACGAAGGTTTTGGCACCGATGATTCCAAAGATTTCTGGGTAAACTTAATGTATTCCGAGGTGCATCCGGTAGGCTGGTGTGCAACTAGAGGAAAGCCCCTCATTCCTCCACATAGTATAGAGAACAAATATTCTGATTGGAAAAGCTTTCTGGTCCGACAACTCACCGGAGCGAGAACCCTACCAACAGAGTTTTATAGTAAGGCTAGTGAAAGCCTGAAGTCCAGATTTCGTCCAGGACACACGCTTGAAGTTGTTGACAAAAACCGAATCTCTCAAGTGAAAGTCGCCATTGTATATGAAATAGTAGGAAAGAGATTACATGTAAGGTATTACGACAGTACCCCAGAGGACAATGGTTTCTGGTGTCATGAGGATTCTCCCCTTATCCATCCTGTGGGTTGGGCTAGGGCTGTTGGTCACATGCTGGATGCTCCATATACGTACATTGAAAGGCTTGATACCGAACTTCCTGACCCTGATGATACCACTCCAGATCTATTCAAGTATTATGTAAACAATGATCCACACAATATCAACTTTGAACCATGCTTTGTGGAAGGCATGAAGGTCGAAGCTATAGACCCGCTGAACTTGTCATCTGTGTGTGTGGCTACAGTCATGAGAGTTCTGTTCCACGGCCACATAATGATTCGTATCGACTGTTATCCTCCTGATGAATCTGGAGCAGATTGGTTCTGTTATCATGAGCGGTCTCCTTGCATATTTCCTGCAGGATACTGTGCCGCTAGAGGTATTCCGCTAACACTAGCAGCAGGCCAAGTGCCCCAGGTACCGGCCTCGCCCAGCAGAATCATTCCTACTGTACACCACCATGGGTTTGTTACAGGAATGAGATTAGAATGTGCAGATCTCATGGATCCTCGATTAGTTTGCGTTGCCACCATAGCTAGAGTAGTCGGACGGTTACTCAAGGTTGGTCTATATTGAAATCTTATTTAAAACATTTTCATTAGGTTCTAGTATTTTTAATGAAATAAAATATTAGATTTTTGTGTACTGTTGAATCCTATAAATTATTATTATTTTTATGTGTAGAGTTTTCAATATTAGTTATTAGGTAATTTTTTATCTCATCAGGTTCACTTTGATGGCTGGGGAGAAGAGTACGATCAATGGTTAGATTGCGAAAGCACAGATATCTACCCTGTGGGCTGGTGCCGTGCTGTAGGCCATAAGTTGGAAGGTCCCTTCGTGCCGGCACGTCAACCACCTGCGGGTGTACGTAAGAGAGGCCGAAAAAAGAAAGCCACCAAAACTCCAACCGAGGTCAAAAACGGTTCAGGCAATAGCCAAGGTAATGATCAATTTGTCACTGTTGAGATAAATTTGCCTTTAATACCTAATTTAACTAATTACTGGCTGTATTTTTTTTCAGAACCCTTAGATATTGTGAACAGCAATGATGGAGCTCTGTTTGATTCTTCAGTTAAGGATGAACTAATGGATAACTTTGAAATGTCCACATCAGACATATGCGATGATATCAAACTCAATTCTCCGAAAATGCCCTCACTGGAAAACATAATGGATGAAAAACCTTCTGACCATTTAGAGTTGGAGAATAGTTTGAATTTTGATATGAGTAGTATTGACGGAAAACCGTCTCTGTTTGAATCAAACGACCCCAGCGATAGCTTAGAAAATAACACAATGGACATTGATACTGCTGAAATGAGCGAGCTTCCAGAAATTATTGTGAGTATTTAAAAAAAATTCACTACAGTATTCTCCTTTATATGAGCTATAAAACTCGTAGTTAATAACTTTGAATTTTTATTAGCATTTGAAATCCATTATATTCACTAATTAAAAATTCAAGGTTACAGTTCTCAAAAATTTTGCAAAATAACATTTTATTGAAATACTACGCCGCATTTTTAATTATTATTATTTTTCTTTTTTTAGGTCAAGTCACCAATAGCCAAAGCTATTCCACGGTTGGTTGGAAATTTGTCAGTCGATGTAAATCTGCTGAGCACGATAGAGCCTGAGCTATGGGACTGTGATGATGTGGCTCAGTTTCTGTCCATCAATGATTGTGCCCCATATTGCATTAATTTTTGTCAAATCACAGGAAAAATGATGTTAGATCTAACCAAAGATGAAATCATTGAATTACTAGAAATGAAAGTTGGACCATCATTAAAAATATATGATTTAATTCAACAACTAAAATGCAAAATTAAACCAGCTCAAGCTCGAATAAAAGCTGCTTTTAAGTAATTAGTGAAATATATGACACTACATTTAAAAAATTATCTCTTCTATGTATTAACTCTAAATATATATAAGTAGTGAGATGAAATACCTCAGAAGTGTCCGTTAGTGTTATCTTTCTTCAAGCAGTTAATTATAATTTAAATCCTGTTTGATCTCGTCGATTTTTCATTTGTTTTGAATAGTTTTTGGTCTAGTTTATACGAAATATCTAAACTCATTTTCAAGGAAAGTCGTGGTATTGTTTGGTTAGCTTAAACAATAGATTAATCAGTCATGATTTTATATTTAATCATTTCAGTTCATTGATATGTCTTATATAAGAGTTTTTAATTTTTTTTAAGCAATTTATTTCCATGGAAATTATTATTGTCAGTGGTGTGCAATAAAGGTATACAATGTATGAAATGCCGCAATTTTTTTTCTTTTGGTCAAGATTCACATGTGTGTTTTATAATAGTGTAACATCATATCATCTCTTAATAGCAGAGCAAATGATAAAATAAGCTAGACTTTTATATATTCCATGCATTCACCCCATGCCACCGCTATTTACATGGAATCAAAACTCTAAATTAGTGGTACTTTTGGGACAATACTTTTTTAGAGAAACTTTTTATAAGAATAATTATTATTTAAATAAAAATGAAATGCATGTACTAGTAAATCCTTTACATGTATACAGTATAAAAATATATGGGGATGATAATATACCCTTCATTACTGATTCACTATACTAAAATCTTGATAAAACTGCTATATATTTATATATATATATACCATTTCTTGTTATATATAATCTTATTTTACTAGTTATACTCAATAAATTTCCCAATATTTTTCATAGTGTTATTTTTATATTTCTAATTTAGAATTTTACATTACACCTTTTCTTTATATAGTAGGAGATATTCCTAATTGTACTGTGGAATATATTTATCGTTCATTCATTCATTGTTTGTGTGAATAATTTATATCGATCTTCATGCTACACATCCATCTTATGTAAATAATATGATTTGAAATAGAAATTCACCATTGAATGATTAATATGATAAGTTAATTTTTATCCTTTAATATTTGTAAATGCTAAAATATTTTTTTTGATAGGCAATGCACATAAAATGATTTTTTTTTTTTACTTATTCTTAATTATCACTGCTCATAAATATTTGTGTACCAATATGTCAATCTCGCAGGCGGATGTCAGAAGTCAAGGGACGCCGCTGTTCTCTGTGGCTCTCGTGAAAGTACTGTCCTCTTATTAATTTAATGTGAATTTTGGTAATAACAATTTTATTTTAAAATGTATTTTTCTGGTCTGTTTAATTATTTTATTTTAGGTGTAATCTCAAAATTTTAACTGAATTCAGTGCATGTATATAATCTTTTATTGTTATATGTACAATATATAACAAGTATCCAATTCGAGTACCATGGTTTACCAATTATCATAGTGGTTTTTGTACCAAGAGTTAATTATAGTGTACTAATAAAATAAAGTTCTTGCTACCATGAAAAAAATCTTAATACTCAATGTCTCCTATAAATGGCATTTTTATGTTATTCATTATTAGTAGATATTGTTCAGCTTTATTAGTGATAACTAGTTTAAAATCAGTACCATGTTATATCATTTATTTCGGTAAGTATTATTATATTTTTGACTACATGTGATTCCTAAACGTGCATGGTTTTATAAATAATGCGTAATGCTATCCACTAACCTCTAGTATTGTATAATACCACCACCAAATATTTTTATCTCATTGTAAAAATTAAGTATATTGTAGATTATATACTTTTTTTTACCTACCAAATGATGTAGGTAATAGATTTTTGTTCACAATCGGACACTGATGGACTGTTTCATACTATTTTTTGTACTGATTTATATTAATAAAAATAAAGCTAATGTAAGATTTTTTATTCTAATGAGATTCTTAAAGCAAAAATGTGTATAAATGATGAGCCGTCGAGGGAGAGAGATTCAGAGCCAAGCTACCATGAAAATCTCCAACCTAACCTATCATGAGATTAACAAGTCAAATGGAATTTACTTGCTTGTTACCATACATGTTCTGTGAGATGGTCACCAACCTCCTCCTCCAAGAGGCATTTGAAGTATTCATAACCATAATCCAGTTTATATAATCTGACAGATTTCTGACTTATGATAGTTCAAGTACTACTAAATTATCAGTAAAACAATATTATCTGTGTGTATCAAATTCTCACTAGTATGAATTTAAGAGGAGAAAACATACTTGATTTAAAAAAATAATTTCCACACGTTATTAGGTCAATATAAATGTATGATTTTCTCGAGCTCTATGATACTAAAGGAAAAAATATAATAATGTAGGACCTTTCATCAGCCATTGCTGCAAATAAGAGATTTTTCTATTCATATCCAGATTAGTTGCTTCAAGAAATTGTCACTGTTTTGCTCCCTTCACATGATAGCAAGAACCATTCCATCCAGGCAGATCTATTGACCTTCCAGCAAACCTGCCAGTCCAAGGTTTACTGGACAATCTAATCTAGTATTTTTTTAAATGAATTTCCTAGACCTCACTGAAAAAGTTTATGCCTATTTGAGGAGGAATGATACAGCAAAACACTACAGAAGGTAGCTGTACGAGTTGATTTAAAATAACATTAAATATTTTTGAAGTGACAACTATTATTTAATTTTGTATTTGATAAAACAAGTTAATAATTTATAACTTGGTGAATCACTGCATTGACCATATCAACTGAGCTGTTTTCATTAATTCTGGGTTTTTATCACTATGCTACAATTAGCAAATCAGAGCATCCATCAGCATGATTATTTATTATATGATGGCTCACTTTTTCTATTTAGTCCACGAGCGGGAGACATTCAAGTTCAATAATCTGAGTGACTAAGCGTACTATTCTGTAAGAGGCCACAATCAGATAGGAATATAGAGGGAGGGTTGTGTCCGGTTTGCTCAGAGTAACGCTGCTTGGCAGCACTGGTAGCTGTACCTGGTTCAGTCATGCAGATTGCACTTTTAAAACAAACCTCTCCATTTTTCTGTTCACCAGCCAGGAAGGATGAAATTGAAAGATTTCAATTTACAAATGTAACTTTATTTATAGACTTGATGCATATCTAACTTCTATACAATGAGCCAATAAATTACTTTTGTTTAGTCTGTTTGAAAAGTCATTTCTAGATCAGATTTATGATGAACAATTATTAACAAAAAAATGATGACACAACATTCAACATAGTTTATTACCATACATTATACAGATGTACAACTACTTGAGAATTTATAGAGTGCATTATTTTGTTTCACTCAATACAAACATTCTAAAAAAATTATATATATATATTACAAGCCTACATTTATGACCATTGCAGTTCTGTTTATGATAGTTGAAATAATTATCAAATTAATAAGCAACGTAATTTTAAATCTCTTAAATAATTTATAATGAATGAATAGTACAAAATGAAGATGAAAAGTATGATGAAACATGTAATGTATGCAAACAAATATTAAGATTACTGGCAGTTTACTCGAAAGAGTCAAATAAGACATTCTTAAATTAAAGAACTTTTATAAAAAAAAATATATTGAAAACCAAGACAATTGTACTATGTGCTAAAGATGTACATTTTTCATAACTGAATATCAATGATTTATAAAACATCTAATACAATTTAAGCGCATAAAGACTACTTTAACTTTTAAGTGATATTTACATAATATTTTATTATCACAATATTGGTACTTCGCAGACTGTCGCTTGTAAACCTTTAATGCCCTTAGCCACACTTCAGATGATTTCTTAGAAAATAAATATGTTGAATAGAATTTAGAAATACTCGGACAATGAAAAGTATAATATAAGAACGCTAAGGTATACAATGTGTACTCTATAAGTTTCTTAAAATTAAATAAACTCTTAATGCACCAGAGTCTGATTAGAGATCAGAAAGGATTTAATCTATAATACGTGACAAATCATCGACGAGTTCACAACGCTAGGTCACGAGCTAAAGGCGTTATTATTTAACATATAATAAAAATATCACCCAAACAAAATATACAATAATAGAGCGTAAAAATATAAAGTAATTTGTATCTTTTAAAAGTAATTAATTATAAAATTTATAATTTTGGCATTCACTTTATACACAATAGAGCTCTTTACTTTCTGGAAGTGTGGCACTCTGATTGAGGTGTCGACCACTTGTAGATCATTACCCGAATTCTTCGTGACTCCATTGCACGCTTATCACACGGGTGGAGAACAGCCAAGTTCCATATCCTAATGATCATCTACTGAACTTCATTGGACGGCACCATATCGCACAGTTCTTGGCGCCCAGCCTCCGTTTCGAAGATCGGGATGGTCAGCTTTGTGGTCAGAGAGTCGTTGTGGACCTCCAAAGAATTGGAGGCATAGTGAAGAACGAGTGCCTTAAGGGAACTGTAAATGTTATAGGGTTCCGCGAATCCATAGCCACGTTCTGTTTTGTTGATGATGCAGTGATAGATGTTGCCATTGCACTTAATAGAGAGAGCAAACTGACCCGTACTGTTGGGGCGAATGAGAAAGGTACCGGTGGGGTGGTGTTTGAGCAGTTCTTCAGCTTGAAGTCGTGTGTAACTGTCTGCATACCATGCTGCCTCATTCTGGTGTGGCAACATGTCTTCTCCTCCCCACTCATCACCACCGTCTCCGCCATTCAGCAAAATCCGGATGTGAGAGTCTCCCAGTCCCCGCAGCTTCAACCACCTACAATGGATGAAATCATTATAAATATATATAAGAAGAATTTTAGAGATAGTGCTTGAAATACTTTAAGAAACACGTATAAAGAAAGAAGGGAAGATTACTCACGCTTTGTGCTTGTCTCGTTGCCTGAATAGATTAATAATATCTGGCTTGAGGGAAGTCATTTCTCTCTCTAATGTACGGTTGTAGGCCACCTGCTGCTTCAGATTAGACTCGAGCTTGATCCGACTTTCACACAGAGCTCTCAGGCGATCCTTCAGCATATCACAGTTATACATTAGACTGGTTATCTCGTGCGGTTGAGCTTCCTTCTGGAACTTGTCCTGCAATCGTATCTGCTCCTCGAATATTTGCACGGCTTGGAAGAAGGCGTCCAGCGCCTGCTTCTTGCTCTTGGCTTCAAGTTCAGTGCGATCATAGTCATGCGAGTAATCATCGTAAGTTTTAGTTTTCTGAATGAATTCTTTTTGAATCTCCTGAAACTTACAGATCAAACTGTTCAAGTCCACAGAGCTGGCCAACTCTTCCTCCTGTGACTTGGACAGTGGGTACACAAGTTTGATGTCGAGACTAGTATTGCAATGAGCTAACGACACTTCATGATAATAACGGACCAACTCCACCACAGAATTAAACTCATACGGTTCACAGAACCCATATTTTCCATTATAATGGCATATTTTGATCAATTTATTAGACCCTCCCTTTCGGACAGTAAGGGTATACCCTGATCCCTTATTTGATGCGTTTCGCACAAGAAATGTGCCATCACAGGTATCTTGAAGCTTTTCGTTGACCTCATCTCTGCAAATCAGAAAGTAAAACATTTATATATGGATAATTAATCAAATGCTTTTTTAGGTACATTTTAAAAAAAATATTAGTTTCAAAAGTTATCTATATATTTCATCAGTAGATAATGAAATACATAATGTATTGTAAAATGATTTAACTTTGTACTGGAAAAACATTCTTTTGGGAGAATCGTAAAATATTGTAATATCCCTAATGTAGTGAAATTTAGACATACAATTTATATGATTCATATAAAGTAAAGAAAAATTAACATAAGAAAAAACTTAAGCTTAAAACTGATGAAAGGTTAATATCAAAAACAAAACACAACCCTAAAAAAAAAAAACACTTTAAAAATGTGTTAACATAATTATAAATAGATTAATTTATTTTATCAGCGATTTGTGAAATCAGTAGCTAATAGAGAATATTTTGAGAATTATATACTTTAACCTGCATAACTCTCATAATCAAGTCGTTACAATGTAATTTTGGAATATTTAAAATTCTTATTGAATTCCAGTTAATGCTATTGCAGATATAGGACTGTCAATACTATAAAATTTGGTAATGAAATGATTTTGTTTAAAAGTTTTAATAAAATAGTTTCTTTAGATCTCTGAAAAGGTGATGTTTACCTCGTTATTTCGCCCCAATACCATTCTGCATCTTCCAAAGAGCCTTGATCCAATCCTCTCGTAATATGCAGAGAATCTCCTTCAATCATTCTTTTGTTGAAGCGACTTATATATAACAAGTAATCTAAAACAATAAAAAAGTAATATGACATAACAATTCCCACAGATAGATGTAAAAATTATAAGTTTACTTATGATTTACATTTTAAATTATAAATACTATTATACATAAATCTGTTACTCACATTGATATTCACCCCCATTACAAAATTTGTTATCCTAGACACTAGACGTTAAAGCAGTTTCATCTGAAAAAAAGTATTATATTTATTTACATATTAAAAACGAAAACAAAAAAAAAAAACTCCAGCAACTAAATATAGTATATGTTTTTTTAAAGTTAGTAATTTAAAAAACAAAATTTTACATGTTTATCATGGTATAATTGTGGTGTACTGATTGGAAGTAGACCCTAAGCGCTTAACGCAATAACAGAAACTGGAACATTATTAATATATAAGGGTATTCCACATTTTTACTAAGATATTGAAAAGTGTGCAATTTTTCTTATCTGGGAATAAACTAATGTTTTCAAATGTCTATAATAGCAAATTAAAAACAATTGTTTTTGAAAAGTTGTCTTTAAAATGCAGCCTGTTAGTAACCTAATTTTTAGTGATAAGAGATGACAAAATAGCAATCAAGGCTGTATAGTAAATAAATTAAATCCATTTATCAGGATTTATTAGCCATGACAACTCAAGACAATAGTAATAATATTTTGTATTTTTAATGTTGATTATTTTATATATAAAATGTGTCGTATTAAGACAACAAAATTATATCTTTTATTTTACTTAAAACTACTAGATAGATTTTTGGGGTTTCATATTTTTAATTGCCTCCATAGCGAAAGTAAATCCTCGAGATCATTGCTAATTTTGCGAATATACTGACATAGTTTACAGTTATCATTTTATATTTACTACATAAAAGTTAAAGAATTACATTTTAATATTGTAATTCTAATTGTAAAAAGAATTTATGGGTTTTAATGTAGTTTTTATTTAAAACCACGAACTAGAATTTATATTATGTTGCACCACTTCCTTCTTTATTGATAAAGAATCAGCTAGAATTTTATCAACAGCAAATAATTTCAGCTAGAATGAACTATTTAAGTTATATACCTATGAATACAAAACAAACACGAGAAGCTTTCAATTTAAGGGACATAATAATTCATATATTAATTTCTATAGTAGCTGTACTACAATAGTAGTGAATTAGCAGAAGTAGCTCCAGCTGATGTCCTAAATAATTTATAATGACTACAGGTGTTAAAATGGTTAAAATTATGTTTATGCTGATAAAAAAAACTAAATTAATACTAGAAAATATAGATTTATTAAATCTAACTAGACTGTGTCAGTTTATAAAGCGGAAGAAACATCCTAAAACTGATCATTGACAACCCGCAGGCCGTGAAGCCGATAAGTAATGAACAAAGAACTTGAGAATATCGCGTACTTATCATGTATTTTAACATACCAAATAAATCATTTTTGAATTCTCCGGCTTTTATTACATCGGCCGATGAAATAACGTTGACCTACAAAACACAGCCCCAACTCCAAACAGAACTCACTATAAGTCAGTCACTTCCCGTAGCGGCCATCGCAAACCGAACCGATAACCGATCATAAACCATCGCGAACGAAACAATTTCAACCCAGTGCTCGCACCATAGAGCCACAGAGCGCTCGCATCATAGAGCCATAAAGTGCTCACACCACAAAGCCACGAAGTGAACTTTATGACAGCGATGTAGCCTAAAAAAAACTTTAACTTTCAAGATTCTTTATTGTGTCTTATAGTAATATACATTGTGTCCTTAGAGCTATGTTAACAATACTGATAGTTTTGCCCCTGGTACTGCGCGCAGTTTCAGGGGCTTACATCTTGTGGTCTTAAGTGGTAGCGTACATGTTTATCTTGTGTTTGTGTTTGTAGTAAGGGAAGGGAAAATATGTGTTAAAAACCCTTTTGTAGCATGAGTTGAAATAAATATTAAAATAAGGTAACGTAACAACATAACATAACAATATAACAGTGGGGGGGGGGGGGTGGGATGGGGGTGGCGGACGGGTGGGTAAACTGAGCGATTTTACTGAGCTTATATAATTCAATACATCCTAGTTATTATAAAGGAACAGTAGCTGGCTTACATGACTAACAACACATATTGTATTTTAGATCTTAAGTATTTTAGGGCTAGGGATGGGGTACAATAATCATCCCAACATTTCTGGTCTTTGCTACATCCAGCCATATATATATATATATATATATATATATACTTTATAAAATCTAATTAAATCGTAATGTGCTCTTTAAAACTTATAATGAATGTTTGTACTTTTTTTCAAATAACGTGATAATTATATTCAATCTTCATCAATTTATTCACAGTTTAAAATTAAGTTTTTATGTTACAAAAAAAATATTATTGGTAACTATTGGTAGAACAAATTAACATTTTAAGCGTTGTAAATAACGTATCAAAGCATTGGCTATATAGTTTGGCTGAAATTTCAGATATTAAAAAAATAGTGCAAAGAATTTTATACATAAGATCAAAATAAATAATTATTTTACTCTTGTCATTTCAACTTTTAGTAGCAAAATAACAAAAAAAAATTATATAGCTAATCATTTATTAATTAATTTTAATATATAATGGTTGGCAAATAATGATAAATAATTCATTTATTGGTTATTATATTAAAGTTTTACAAATTTATAAAATTTTTGAGACAGTTTTCACAAAAATCAATAATATAAGAAAATAAGATTCTATTTTTTCTTAAGTGTCAATTATTTAACATCAAATCCACATAACATTTAATTTAATTCATATAGCGTTGTGGCTAATAATTAACTAAAATTACAACAAAAAATAAAAATAATAATTCTACATATTTTTGGATAGGTTTGTAAAAAGAATTTTTATTTTTTAAAATGATTTACCATGCCAGCTTTCTGGCAATTTCAATAGATGTAGCACGTTTATGTTTCCAATTGCCACACATTGCATTGTCTATGTAATAACGCCTGTAAAACCACACCAGAATAAATTTTGAGCTCTATGGTATTATTTTAGTGCTACCAAGCTAAATATTTTTTTTTCACGAGACCAATGTTTTCTTTCATTGACAAAAAAATATATAAATCTCAATGAAGAATACTTAAACTTTTGTACAGTAAGTAAATTGAAATCAATCAAATTAATAAATAATATTTATAAATTAGTAAAAAATATATAATTTGGAATAATACCAATAATGAGATTTTCGCCATAGGTGGAAATTTTCAGTTTGTTGCTGGCAATACATTTCTTTCCATTTATTTCTAGTCCATTTTCGCTTGCAAGCACTTGTGAGCTGCAATGGCCTTTGGAAAAATCATGGGACGTGCTTAAAAGTTGTCAGATCTGTACTTATTATATATTGATATTTCAATACGTTGTTTCAAGTATCCGTCATGGCTGATAACGAAAATAATGATAATGGTGACAAAAATGACGACAGTCAAGTTGTTGAAGCTGAAAATTCTAACGAAGAAGTTGATGTGAGTATGCAGTTCTTATTCTTTATTATCATATAAAAATAAAGTGAAATTTCAATGACAAAAACAAAACTGTCTATTTATAGATTTTATATAAATACACATTTTTTGGCCTCCTATTTATGTTAGGAAACAGGGAAATATGTACTTGTTGAAACGAGTGCGAAGGTTATTTCTATCATTATTAACTAGAGGGAATATCTTCTTTTTATCAAAGACTTAAAATTTATGCTAACTTCAATACACATCAGATGTTTCTTCCACTTGAAACCAACATTTTAAGTAAAAAAATAGGTGTCCATGTCTTCAATTAAAATTGTAATTTTTTGGATGTATTAGGACAATTAATGTTTAAAATTAACAATCCCATTATAAAATAAGTCACGTTTTTTGTTCGTAATAATGAGTATATTACTGAGGTTCAATATACTTTTCAGTCTTCTAGGGCCTCATTCAATTCCATAAAGTGTAATCTGTGTATAAAAGTTTAACTCATTAATTGTGTATTTTGTAGATCAATGCCCAAATTGATGCTGAACGAGAAAAGTACCAACCAACCAAACTAGAATCGTTTTTTGCCATCACAAAGTCATTGATTATCAGAGCTCTAGTTATATATTTCATAACATCATTCTTCAGGAGGCCTGCGGCCCCCACTGCTGATCTCAAGGTGGCCGGGGGACCAACTGCAGCACCCAGCTCTAATATGTTTTTAAATGGAACTGTGTATGATATGTATTGTTATTTATCTGAAAGTGAAAAGTTTACGGAGTTTTCTAACCCTGAGAAACTGATATGGACCCAAAGCGACCTTGTGTACGGAGATTGGTACTCAGGTGAGAATGGGGATGGCACATTTAGTTTTGAAACTTCATTCAAAACTTCTCACACATTAAGACACAATGGTTCTATTTATTTACATGTGTACATTACAAAAAGTGGCAAATCGCCTGATCCTGATAGTGAAAAGGGTCACTTCGCAGGAAAGTATTATAGCTATTCTAGAAAAATGGTTAATAAATTTAAAAAACTTAAATATCTCAAAACACACAATCTGTTGACTGGTGCATCTGAAAAGTCTGCTGAAGAAATACTAAAGGCTGAAACGATGAAAGAAGAAATAATCTCACACTGGCACCCAAACCTGACCGTCAATATCGTGACTGATCAAACTAACTGGGTGCAGGGAAGTGTACCGCCTCCCTTAGATGAGTTTATATATTTTTTACCTGATGGCAAGCAATACAAACCCCCGGTGTTTTTAAATGACTACTGGAACATGCTGAGAGACTACACTCCGATCAATGACACAGTGAAGGAGTTGCACTTAAGGTTGACTGTTCAGCCCCTAAGTCTTTTCAAGTGGCAGCTTTACACGGCTCAGTCCATGCGAGACAAGTTGGGCATGATGGCCTCATTCACAAATGTAGATGAGCAAGATGATGACCAGGACACCATGAAGGAACTTCTCCTCGATACATCACCTTATCTCTTGGGTCTCACTATTGCTGTTTCATTACTGCATTCTGTCTTTGAGTTATTAGCTTTCAAAAATGACATTCAGTTTTGGAATAACAGAAAGTCTCTGGAAGGACTCTCTGTGCGATCTGTGTTTTTCAATGTAGTGCAGTCTGTAATTGTGCTCTTGTATGTATTAGATAATGAGACTAATACGATGGTGCGTATTTCATGTTTTATCGGATTGGTTATTGAAATATGGAAAATCAACAAAGCTGTCGATTTAAAAATCAACAGAGAGAATCCTATCTTAGGTGTCATACCAAGAATCACATTCTCTGACAAGGGTTCCTATGTAGAATCCAGTACGAGACAATATGACAAGATGGCCTTTAAGTATCTATCGTGGGCATGTTTCCCTCTGCTGATAGGCTATAGTGTATATTCCCTTTTGTACAACGAGCACAAAGGCTGGTATTCCTTTGTGTTAAATATGTTGTATGGATATCTCCTAACATTCGGGTTCATCATGATGACTCCTCAACTATTCATCAACTACAAGTTGAAGTCTGTAGCACATCTACCGTGGCGTATGATGTCATACAAGTTCCTGAACACTTTTATTGATGATATCTTTGCATTTGTAATTAAAATGCCGACCATGTATAGGCTCGGCTGCTTCAGAGATGGTAAGTTTCACCAGTATATAAATTAATTACATTCTTGTAACATTAGTTAAAATAATGCTACATAGAAAATTATTTTCCATTAAATTTATACATTTTACACCAGGGTTAGTTTTAACATCGAATTTTATTTTGTTTCAGACATTGTGTTCTTTATCTTCTTATATCAACGTTGGGTGTACAGAGTTGACAAGACAAGAGTAAATGAATTTGGATTTTCCGGCGATATGGAAGATAAAAAACAACCAGAAGAACAGGCTGCAATAGAAAACACACCTGCTCAGAAAACACAGAAAAAGAAAAATGATTAATCTACAAACTGTAACTATTTAGGGTAGTCACTGGTTATTTCGTTGAATAGGTTATGAACATATATTTAATATTTAGTATAAATGAATTGTGTCCACGGCTGCCAACACTGGAGGAGTTCATCCTCATTTGCAGTTACTCGGTGATTGGCGTAACATATACTATATATCAGTGTTGTCTTTGCTTATCAATATAATTTTTATTGTTGTATTTGCAAAGTTATGAATTTAAGTAATGTGTAAATGTGAATTGATATTATAAAATCAAACATTGATGTTGTTAAAAGTGCTATTGTTTAATGAATTGCCAATGATAATTTCCCAAAAATAAAACATTTATAGGAGTGAACTGACCGTCAAGTTCTTCAAGTGTCGACAATTTCCATGTTACTGTTACTATGTGAATAAATATAATGTATTAATAAAATGATAGAACCAATACAATATCTTATATTATATTTATTGTTTTCTTGTTACAAAAAAGATAAATAAAATTATTATTTATCTTTAAAAACTATTTTTTTTACCTGCCCACTGTAAGAATAAAACAATAAACCAAGTTATTTTATTATATAAAATGTATACATTTTTAAAACTATGTTTAATATTATCACGATAATAATAAAAAAAAGAGTAGTTATATAAATAAATAAAGTATCTTTAGCATGAAAGCAAAGGTTTTGGAAAATGAATTCTCAAGAATATAGTTCCGGGTAAAACAGATTTAGTCATGTTTATAAACTAAAATTTTTTAACAATCACTTTTTTCTCTTTTTACTACTAAGTACTCCCCGTGAACTTTCATATGAACCTTAAGGTTGTGACCTCCTGTGAAAGCTTTTGAACATATCTTGCATACATATGGTTTTTCCCCGGTATGTACACGTGTATGTTTAATTAAAACAGACCGTGTGTAAAATTGCTTAGGACAATAATCACATTTGTGAGGACGATTATCGAGGTGTCTATTTTGGTGACAAGAAAGCTGAGATGTCGTCTTGAAGCGCGCAGGGCAGTAGCTACAGGGGTGAGGTCTTTCCCCCGTATGGCTCATTGTGTGAATTCTCAGCTGTAATGACATGAATTACTCAATTCATATCGTATATATATATATATATAGAATATGAATTGATTTAATTAATTTGTTACATACTTTTATATCTAAAAATTATGAACTAATAATGTAACCTTGAAAAATGTAATATTAGAATTATATGTTAATCATATGTGTATGGATGTTGTTAACAGTTGGAGAAAAATTAAAATTTTACTGACCACATCTACTATAGACTGTGATCATATTAAATGAAAAAAAAATTTCCTGGAAGAAAATTAAAAATATATTTATGAATATCTTACCTGTTCTCTGACTTTGAATCTAAGCCCGCACTCTGAACAGACGTATCTCGGCGGAGTTTTTGCAGTTTCGTGAAGTCGCATGTGAACTTTTAGTCGTTCTTTAGATTTTAATACATTTTTACAAATATGGCAAGATACATTCCTCACTGGTAAATGATGCCTAACCATATGATTCTTGAAAATATGATTTTTAAATTAAACACAAGCTTGTAAAGTTGTAAAAAATTTCTATTCACGAGATTGTTGGTTATTGAATATGAAAATACTTACTACAATTCCAACTCGGTATCTGCAAGAAAATTCGCAGTCATCACAATAATAGTTCCTATCCTGACTATGAGTCTTTTTATGTTCTGCAAGTTCTTGCAGAGATTCAAAGCTGCAAAAATAAAAGTAACTTATGTAAATAAATAGAAATTAAAAACAGAATTATTTATTTTTTTATTTTATTTTTGCTCCCTTAAAGGGAACCCTTATTGAATATTATAATAAAAGTAATGAAGATACTTTTATGTCATCATAGTAGTTTTTATATAATGTTTTTGTTTCAAGTAGTTTCACTTTAGAAATTTTATGGGGTTTTCAAGAATATTAAATAATGTGGGGTGTCATGTAAAGTGCAACATCAAAGAAGCATTTGACAATATCTCTTGTATTATTAGATTTGTAGTGATTTTTAGATATATTTACAAATAAAATATATTATATTTAAAGTAATACAAATATAAAATTGGTGAAGAAGTGAATGCATATTAAAATGTAAATATTTAAAAACATAATGACCTTGTTTTGCAGACCTTGCATACTCCTTGAGACGAAGGAAAGTGCATAAACTTATAATGCTTTCGCATATACCTTACTTTTTCAAAGAGTTTATGGCATATTTTACACAATGAACCCTTAAAAACAATCAAAAGAAATTATACAAAGATTATTTTAAAAAAAAAGGTAGAACAATATGACTTTAAAATTTTATATCAATACCTTAGATTGATTTAAATGTATACTTCGTATATGCGATTCAAGTATATCAGAGTTTTTACATTTTTTTTTACATAAATGACAAATGTAAGAAATTTTATCTTTAGGTAAATGCTTAAATCTGTGAACAATAAATAAAATATAATTAGTTATTTAATATAATGCATTGGTAAAAATTATATTTTATAAGTAAAAGACCTGTTTGATATAAACAAATGAGTTTTTTAATAATCTATAATATAGTATTTCATCTATGCAGGTCTGTTTACAAATATGTTAATTTATCTTTGTCATCACTTTTACAGTCACTCAATGCTTTTCAGCTTCTATGAGTGTGTAGATAGCAAGTTATTGATATTAAAATTTGGTCTGTTACAACTATAGTTCAATTTATAAACGTACTTAAAATTTAGATAAATGCAGTTGAAGTGGGTGAGCATTTCATTATAAAAAATCTATATTATATAAAACATGAAAATCTGTGACTCCACAAATATACTGCAATTAAAAGCTTTAGGGTTTAACTCTTTGCACTCGAGAGGTGCGTTTCGGTCACCACTTTGTTTGGTGCGGAAATTCGATGTGCGGTGATAACTATTCATGGTGATAGCTTGTTTATGTGATCTTGTTCTTTAAAGTTCGTTCTTAAACACTGTCTATATAATTTTACAAAGATTATGTTATCTCCCTTTCAAACTACGTAAGAATTTGTTATCTAAGATAAGTGCGGCACCATTAAGGACTGCACCCTGGACTGCGGTCTCAGTTCGACCTTGACAGCCCTGGCAAAAGGACTAGATGTGTACCTAATATTTTTTGCTTGTACTTCTTATCGTAATCATTCATTTGAAGGTCCTTATTTGTTTAAACTTATATTGCACTGAGGAATAGACTTTTTTCTCCCCCACAATATTAATTAGCTTTCCATTCACTTATCGCACTATTATTTTGTTTGCTTTATAATATCTAATACCATTAAGATAATATGTATGTAATATGTAAGATAAAGACATCAAATGACATACTATTGTGATACTTGTCCCGAAAAGCCGGGCATGCATCTCGGCAATTGTTGCATTAAATATCATACAAAGCAAAATTACAAAGACTTATGTTTACGAAATTATCTTCGTAAATATGTAAATATACATTAAATATTCAAATATAATAGTTTTATGTGTTAATTTGTGTGTGTGATCATTTTAAGTTAGAGGTAAGAAATTCACCAAAAGCGCTACGAAATACTTCGAGTTGCTGATTAGTCCGCGCGGAAACGGTCTCGAGTGCAAAGGGGGTTTGTAGGTAAATAAATATATTATTTGTATATTTTATACGACGATTATAATTGAAGTAATATGAATCAAAAATATCTATATAAAACCACAAATATAAATAAAGTTTCACCTACCCGTGACAAAGAAGATCTGGCCAATCAAACGATGTTTCTCTGCAAATGTTACAACGTTTTTCATTTTTATGAGAATTCAAATGACTTGAAAAATCTTCAAAAATCTCGGATTTAAATCCTGGACAAAAACCTATAAAAACCATAAAAATTGTAACCATATTGATAAACGTGTAGTTGATGAAGTAAAGATTTCATCTATTGTTTCTTTTCACCAGCAGCACATTTTAAACTAACCCAGAGACGCGGATATTTAGCACATTACCCCCTAGGCAAGTGATGTAATTTTTATTTATTAATATCACACACACCTTGCAATATATCAATATGTGGGGGATATCAAAATAATAAAAAACTTTTTTTTTTTAAAGATTTGCATTTGGAGTATGTATATTTGCCTTTAATATTTACCACAGAAATAAGATTTTTCTTTTTTCGGCGTAATTAATAGAGTTTTTTTTCCATTTTTACATAGAGATTTTTTCTTTTTAATTATTTTCTTTCCTTTAAGTCTATTGGTATTTATTTTTGAAGTTTTAACCTCTGTAATAAAAAGAAAACAGTATTATTATACATGATATGATTAGTAGACAGAAAATACTTGTATAATAAAGAAAAGTAAAAGTACTTGTGATAGAATTTTCAAGATAATTTGGAGATACTTCATCGTTATAATAGTTATTTGCTAAATGCTCAGTATTATTATCATAACAAGAATCATATTCATTAAGATCTTCTAATTTGACATGAAAAGTGTTGGAGTCATTGAGATCAGTTATTTCTTCTTTGAGAGGAAAATCTGCACTAACCTAAAATAAATAAACTTACAAAAATAGGCACCAATTGAAAATAATTTAAAAACAACCCAATCACAAGCGTAACAATAAATTGTTGCTTTTTTTGGGAATAATCTTAAAACTTACGACATAGTCAAATCTTTGATTTAGTTTTGTAATCAACTCAAGCTTGTTTTTAATTATTAACGAAGCTTTTCCTGTTGTAAATCTAATTGAGAATTTTAAAATCAAACAACCAAAATGTATTGACGCAATGACTTAATAAGCAATATTTACCATATGAGTCATGATTTGTACCAACCTATTTTAAAGAAGCATGACATTATTATGAGGCAAGCGATATTATTTCAAAGTTATTGACTACAGTATTGAATTGAGAGATTTCATTAATTATTCTTTATATATTCTGAAATATTGTTGCAAAAAAAAGCATATTGAGATTTTATTTACATATAATGGGATTACTCATGAAGTATGGTATTGATAAGTAAGTTTCAACAATTTACAGTTACGTATGTGGCAGTTTATAGAAAAATTATTTACATGGCTTAATTTAACAATTGCTAATGATTGACACTGTTTTAATGAGGACTCAGAGAGTTGACATTTGCTTTTAAAGTTGTGTAATGTTATCACAAGTTCTGAACATGAAAAACATAGAACCCTGGGAAGTCCATCATCAGAAGACACCTAAAAATATAAAATTATGTTAGAGAGCTGAAAAATAAACAATTAATCAATCAAAACAATAAATAAAAAATTACCATTAATCCCGTACAATTTGTAAACATAGCTTCTAATTTACTCTCCATAAAAAATAATTGACTTTCTGATGAATCCAAACAGGCCCGACAGATTTTTTTTAATGAAGTATCATTAAATCTTTCTTCCATGTTTATTGAAAATATTTTAGTTTCAAAATTATAATCCTCTTTTCTTTTATTATATATCCATTACATATTAGGAAAAATATTTCACCAGTAGAAAAAAAGCAAAATATGAATGACAACAAACTCGATCACAATCTGTCATGGACAAGCGATGATTGTACTGTTAAGGAAACATGTTGTCAGTGTCATAAAATTTAACTTCTTCTTCGTCATTTATTTATAAGGCTGCATTTTTAAAAAACAAAGAAACTATGTTTAAGTTTTTTAACATGCATACAATACAATATATCTTACATATATAGCAGATTGTTTTTTTTTTAATGAAATGAAAATAAAAAAAGTTTTTTTTTAACAAATACAAAATAATATGTAAATATCAATAAAAAATACACTGTTTTAATAAAATATATTATTTTTTATTTGATTTTAAAACGCATCGCGACAGCAACAAAAAATGTACTCATTTGTACGAGGTTCAAGGCAGTGTTGAAATAATAATAGTCTGGAACCGACGGCTTGCGATCAGACTGACAACAAACAGAGGAGTAGAAAGAGCAAAAGTATGCGGTCTAGCTACTCGCACGCGTGTGAATCCCTCTCCTGGTCTGGTGCGGTCTGACGGAGAGCCGGCGCGTCCACAGTGAGCGCTGCCGGGCCGGTGGGCGGTTTCGTGGCTGTCGGCGGATCACGCGTATGTTTACACAAGTCGCCCGAGAAGCGCTCGGTCGTGCGATCGGTCTCCCGCCGGGCAGCGTCACAGTCTCGATTCGTTTGACAGATGTCAATTCTCAATTTTGCCGAATAGGTCGCAATATTGTGTGAAAATTAATCAGCCAGCGCTGGATTTGGGCGGCTGGATCATTTCGTGAAGTGCTATGTGCGACAGAACGTTATTATGGTGCAGATTTTCATCGTTTTAATTGATTATTCTCAAAATGGTGGTAGAGAGTGTATTTTTTTGCCGAGGAATGAGTGCAGCGGAGAGATAACGCTAGATCGAGGATGCGATCGGAACTGATTCGATTCGGTAGCTGTTATTGCTTAATCGACTTCGGGACTGTCATTTTGAACGTTCCCCTGTAAATTTCAAGAATGGTGGAAAACGGAGCATCGAGCGGCGGGAGCGGAGGGAGCGAGAGTCCCGGGGGCTCGGTGGTGCACTCGGGGCTGCTGGAGACGCTGGTGCGAGGCACGTGGTACCGGGTGCACTGCTCCCTCGAAGACGATTATCTCAGTGTGTGTCTGGACGATAGCTACGACGCTTCCACCACGCTCAACGGCACCCTCAACAACAACGTGGAGACTCCCAACGGCGACTTCACGGAGGTGCCCGACTCCGTAGCGAACCAGAAGAGGCTGGTCCAGGTCATCAAGAGTGACAACAACGGTTTGGGGATTTCCATTAAAGGTGGCGTCGAGAACAATATGCCCATTCTTATATCGAAGATATTCAAAGGGATGGCTGCCGACCTCACGGAGCAGCTTTACGTGGGAGATGCCATCCTCTCCGTTAATGGAGAGGATCTGAAGGATGCTACTCACGAAGAAGCTGTGAAGGCATTGAAAAGAGCCGGAAAGGTTGTGCAGCTTGAAGGTAATGTTTATTTAGACTTTTTAAATGGTAAAAAAAATAATTTGTCAACAATGTCATGTAGGTAGGAAGGATGAAGTGATATTAAAATATGCAAGGTCTAATGCAAGCTACCTGATGCACGAGAGCTACTTAGAGCCACGAGAACTAACGCCTCTATTTTGTAAGTATTCACTTAGTTTAATGACATGAGTCTTGTGATAACATATTATTTTACATTTCTGTGAGTTAGTAGGTTATGAATTCTGAAAAAAATAGTCCGTGTGCGTGCATAATTACTTCACAAAACGTAATTATTTAGTAGGTGTTTTTTTATTGCTTGGCATCATTTTATTTGCTTGACGCAGAGATTCCACAGCGATGTTGAGTGATCGCTCTAGAGCCCTAAGAATTTACACCTGACAAAAGGAGGACGCTCGCTATTGTATTGCCGCACCACGCATTATCCTACGAATCTTTGGATGCCATATATTATCGGTTGATTCTTTTTGCCTCTATCCACAATATAGCAGTTTACTCCATGAAAATTTCACCATAATAAATAATTCTGAAATGCAACCTGTAGGTAGGTCTATCTGTATTGCTGTGGAAAGCGTGCCCTGAATCTTGGTCGTGTTGACGTCCTGGAAATCTGCCACTTATCGATAGTTTGTCTTGTTTCAACAACAAATCTTTATATCTATTGTGACTTAATATAATGAGGTTTTGTAGGATTTAAAATGTCATCCCCTGAGCTCAGAAATAATACGTGCAAACGAATAATTTTTACAGGATTTCTGAAGGCATGTTGTGTTGGCATTTTTCCCTTTCCGGATCATTCCCTCCCCGTTTCCCGCTTTTACAGTGGTGCGGAGCGAGTGGTGTTAACATGACTTTCTTTATCTTAAAGTCATTTCACTGTGACGTCTAGCCATTTAAATATCCGCCTGTTTGCGTGCGAGCACTCAAGTCTCCCGTGCCAGCCACTCCGGGGGAGGAGCACGGAGCCCTGCCACACCGACGTCGGCTCCTCTCCAAATTAAGAATAAATAAATTACGTCGGTAACCTATTTAGTTTTTTTTGTTATTGTCTCAGTTTGCTAAATAAATATCTGCCTGTATTTTTCTTGCAATGACACAGTAAGGGTTGGCGCCGTCTGGGGTCTCGATTTCTTTTCGTCTTTTCTGCGGATCTTCCGTACTATGCCCTAGCAATAATTTAACTTGCTATAAAATGCTGATATTTGTCTATCCGAAAGGTAAGGCGGTAGGTATGCTTAAACAGATAAAATATATTCGTTTTCTTACCGGGCATTTTCCGATGCGATAAAAAAGACGCGCGGCTTAAATATCTCGAATCACGAGGCTATGTAAATTCGTTTCGCAGTCGCGTCCCCGCGGTGATAAATGTTCGGTTGTCCTCACATTTTACCTAAATTTATATCCAGTTTCATTATTGCCGCCTTCGACTATTTATGGCTCTGAATTACAAGGACCCCGGAGTGACAGCCGCAGCGCAGGCTTACCGACCTCGGGCCGTCTTAGCGCCTCGGCTTTTCCCCGCATTTTCCATTCTGTCTGCGTTGCCAACTGTTGGGGCTGTGAACGCGGAAATCATGCTTTGTAGCGAGACTTGGAATTCGCACCAAGAAATTTTGTTTAGTAAATAATTATATTAACACAGCTATTCCCCGTAGCCGCCGAGTGTATAGTGATAACATGTTAAGTTTAGCTTTCGGTGTCGGTAAATACCGTTTTATACAAAAAAAAGTTAAATACCTTAGTATGCTATTCCGCTGATAAATATGTCTATGTATTACGAAATAAATTATTTGATTAATCTTGAATGAACGTGCCCGCGTACGTAACAATGAAAATCCGTTTGGATGTACAATTGTAGCAGGAAATTTACATTTCCGAATCACGTATTTTAATTTTGCACGGTGAATAGACATCAATCACATATTCGTTGAATCTAAAAAACTAACAACGATTTATACCTCTGCGTTGTTCTCTGATTGTTCATGTATTTTTTTGCAAAAATAAAATAAACAATTTATTGAATTGAGCGAGAGGAGAATGTTTACATTTGCCAGCACCCAGATACTATTTTTTTCAATTGTTTTAGGGTTTATTTTACCGCACTTCATATTTTATTGACTAGAATCCGTCTCGCACATATGTTTCACTTTTGAATGATCTTAGCGAGATACACAGTGGCGTACATCGTATTTTCAGATGAGAAAATTTTCGCCAAATTATTGAAAGAGTAGCGAATGAAAACATATTTTTATAATTTTTCTGTTTGATTTGTTGCCTAAAAATACGTTTTAATAATATATATTTTTTTAAATTTACATTTTGTAGTAATAAAGATATCATAGATTTTAATAGCTCATTTCATTTCCCCTAGCAAATTTAAAGTATAATTCAAATTTTACTCGATTATAAACTTTTGTTCGTCTATTTTTTTAAAGCGCATCCGCCCAATGCAATTATATGCAGCAAAACGGAAGTGGTTTTTACCCGATTTCACAGTTCTGTTCGTTTGTACACGATGCTATTACTTTAAAAAAAGCAACTTTATTTTTTATGATTGTTATTCAGTGGCGCTTTAAAGCCGGGGCTCATCGCGCCATTCGGCTGCTGTTGTTGTCCCAAATCACTTTGTTATAAAATCAGTGTGCTTGTTACTTATTTTATAAATTTCAATCGAGTTTTCAATTATCCTTTTAGATATTAAGCAAATCATTGGGCCAAAGAATTAACAGGTGGTATTCTAGCAAGTGGTATCATGCAACACCGTTTTTTTTTTTGTTTTGAAGTGAAACTTTTGTAACCGCAATGGGTAAACTGGTATTGTCAAGATTATGTGGTAAATTTTGATCAATATTAGAAATTTTTATTTTGGAGCAAATCATACTTCGCATGCCTTTTTGATACCAATTTCAGTATCCAAATAAAAATGTCAGTTTTCATAAGATTTGATATTAAAAATATATATTGGACCAGTATTTGCTATCGTCAAATGTGATAGTTTTACACACAATAATGCCAATGAAAGAAACATTCAGTTATTAATTCAGTAACGAGATCGAAAATACATGTGTATTTTTATATTAACCTAAAATTAGTAAAAATACTTTTTATCCTAAATTAAAAAAAAACCTTATCTATTTGAAACAGCCCACTCGAAATATATGTTGGGTACTTATAATAAAACTGTACTTGTGAATCTAACATTAAAAAAATATTAAACTTCTCGAATTTTATAATAATACCGTCGTCAGGGAAAAACGGTTTTGTGACATGACAGCCAGTATATATTTTTTACGTAAAAAAAGCTGTAGTTGTATTTACGTGAAATTATGCTATCCTTCAATAAAAATAATGCCCATGTTAGTAATAAGTAATTTGATTACCAAAATGGATATTAGTACAGTTAAACCATTTTATCCATGTCTTTTCTATTTAAGTTTGTAGGTTGCATAATTTTTATTCGGTTGTTGGCTGTCAGCGTGCGGTCGACAAATCAACATTGCAGCAAGTTCATCATTATATACCTTGTCTAATCTAACGACACTTTAAACCAAAACGCCACTACCTTTAGATACATTTATACATCGAAAAGGATTTGTTCATTTGGTTAGTGCTATTTAAGACAGTTAACCAGATACTACAGGATTGCAGTAGCGCTAAAGCTGTGTTACGGATGCCGATGGTGTTGGTTTAGTAGTGAAATCGCTGTTGAAATGCTACATTGAATCTCGTCCATGGTTAAATGTCTGACAGCGTGACCGACAGTTTGAACTGGCTGAGTTTCATGAAGCTGCTCATAGCGAGTAAATGGATTTTTTATTGGTCTTTAAATTGGATTTTTGTGCTTGGAAAATAAGGGATCTACGATTGAAAATAGTCAATATCTATTGAAGTAAAGTAAAAACCTGAACAATATCAATTTATCCGGGATTTGACACAAGGGTTGTATAATAAGAAAAAAAGTAAACTGGAACAGTGTCTAGAGTCAGCGCTTTGGAAACAGCCGTGAAAACACTTTATACATAATTTTTGCCGCATTTCTTGTTAGTAAAAAATGAATACAGTAGATTTTCAACGGTTTACAAATCAACCGTCGATAATACCCATTTATATGCAACGACAATGGCGCGGTCTAACTGTAGTCGGGCAGCAATAGAAATAAATTTTCAAAACTTTTTCAAAGGATTTCCGGTACGTCCGGGGGCTTCTGCGCCGAGTTAGAGAGCGCTCCGCCGGTTCGGACGACATTTGCATTTATAAAATGTAATAGATGAAACTGAGAGCGAATATTAAAGTGTATCCACTGCGAACATCGGCTGGGGGAGGTCCGCGCGGGGATTTATGCAAGTCACGCGGTAAGTGTAAGCGGAGAGGCAGATAAAGGAGCCCCTGTTATGGCCCCGGGAAATATGGCCACGTCAACTGAAGCGAGCCGAGAATTTTGAGAAAAATCTTTTAAATATTTGGAAAAGCGCATGTTGAATGTTTTGGTCTGATTTTAGTTTAGTTATGATCTGTGAAAAAGAACAAAGAGAATTAAGAAGATCGCCGTAAAGATATATTATAGACCTAATTCAGCCATTTTGAAAAATTTCCTGCTAATGTTCAATAGGTCATGTTTCGTTTTCTCGGAGCGTACAGCATACATTTATTATTCTATCATTTGATTTGACTTTTTACGAATTAAGTTGATTATAATCATTCGACGGTGTTCATCAATATTGTCTTCCTATTTCGATATAAGGATATCAGGTTTTTATGTTTATCAAAACGGTATAATTTTTTTGATAATCTCTCATCAAAAGCATCGCCTTAGGTTTTATAAAATATTAATGATAGGTAAAATGCGTCAGTCGACTTTTTTACAATTTAATTTATGGTTTATTCAGAATTATACTGAAATTGACCTTTCCACTTGAGTAGATCTAATCACGGCAATCTTGTTTTTTATTAGCTTGCCGGCAAACGTGATTGAATAACGTATTTTTAAAAAAAACATATTAACGATATTTAAACAAGTCTGTTCATTTCCAAACCAAATTCCCACACCACAATAGTTCGCCAAACGTTTCTCATCCATTCTTTCGCATCTTATTATACAAAAAAAAAAAAAACAAAACAGTGTTCAAGAAATGCTTGTCAATCTCCACTTAGTTTGGTTCGATTTTAATTGATTGGTTCTGGAAACTCGTAAAATGAATGCGTTTAGATACCTTTTAAACTGGCTGCTCAATTTATCATTTTCGAAAAAATACTTAGTATTTTTTTGTATTAGCACACATAATGTATTGGTCGAGATTGACCAGGTTTATGTTATTAAAAAGTATATTTTAAGTGTCACTTAATTTGTACCCACAATACACCTTTTTTTTTCTGGTGTTATTTCCTCATAGGAGGTTGGTGACTTATTCATATTGTTGCGGTCTAGCAGTAAGTTTGAAAAACGAACACCATAAACAAAGGGACTCTGGAAGGATCGAGCGACCATCGATTAGGAGCGCCGATACGCGGTCTTGGAGAAGCGAGGAGTGCGCCTCGCGCGAGCTCCCGAATGTTGGAGATGCAAGGGGGGAAGCCATTTTGTGATTAGTGTCAAAGAGGGCTTCGGTCTGTCTGCACTCATAACAATGTTAATATAAATATATAATGTGAAAATAAATACTCTGTACGTAGATAAATAAATATAACTTGTGTTGACATAAATAAGCGTTTAAATGTGAACGCCGGCACGTTACAATATAATATATTTCTATCCTAAGCTAGTCTCACTTTCGGCCGTACTTCCTACTTCGTACTCCGTAAGTTTCCTTTTTCCAATGCCCATTTTTCTTCTTATTTTTTTTTGGACAGTCAGCTGTATATATTACACTTGTAGTGACGGAGGCGCGGTAGTCTAAAGGACTCGTTTCGTCCAGCCGTCAAGTATGTCGGCATGTCTGCGATGTCCGCCGAAGTCGCCGTCAGTAATGTATTCACCGGTGGCGTGCCCCAGCCCGCAGTGACCCGCCGCCCCCGACAATTGGCAGCCGCCGGGCTCCAATTGACCGGGGCCCCGCGTCTTGAGTCTCGAGCGGCCATCCTCAATTACCAGGGACAAGGCGGCCGGCCCGCCTCCGCAGCGCTAATGATACCAATAAAGGAGGATCGCGGCCATTAATGCGAGGAATTGCGAGATGGAGAGAGCCGGCCATGTTTGCCGAACTCAAAATAGACGCGGTAAAAGCCGCGCCGGCAGTTTTCCTTTGTCTTGTGCTTGTATTATCAATATTAACTAAAACTGTTTTTTTTTTAAGTTGATAATACGATAAGAGCGAATTCATACATGTTGTAATAAGCGTTTTTTTTACGATTGCTTAATGAATAGCATTGCTGTATCCGTTTGCGATGCTACTGATTTATTTTGAGGTCCGAAGTACTTATTCACATACTTATAATAAATTTCTATCGATTTCAATTCCAGGTTTCAAAAACATTGATTATTTGATATTGATTTTTAACTATTTTCATAATCTGCACACTGCGCGTATTTATTGCAACATGCCTTATTCAGCACAACTGGTCTTCGGAACAAGAACATTACTCATAAAATAAATTGTAAAAATTATATTTTAAAATAGCTTTTCCCGTGATTTACTTGACTTGGCTTAGTCTCATCATCCTTTTTTTATTTGTCTTTTTGTTCATGTGTTAAAACTTACAATTATTTTAATTTTATAATTTCCTTTTTAATGCATGATTATTACCAAGTTTCATTATGGTTTTATTATTATCGGGTTATTGGGTATTTGTATCGGCTTACATAACTTTATCAACATTTTATCAAATACTGTAGCTAGAATTTAGTAGAATAATAAGCACCTGTCAAATATTAAACATATAAACACGTCGAGTGGCTGTATACTTTCGGACAACATGTCGAAAAATTGCCTTCCAGCCACAACTTGAAACTACGAATTCAATATCCATAGAAATCCGAATCGTAGCAGAAGTGCCGCATGCGTGCAAACCTAGGCGATTTGTTGACAACCAGATCTTCCAGTCTAGGAGCTTTTATGTCCTGAAAGCTTTTATTTGAATTGAAAGCCATTTTTTACCAGTCTTATTTCACCGCGAAAACTATTCTGTCGTTTCTAGTTTTTTTTTTTTTTTTACAAAATGTGAAGTAAACGTAAACTCTATAAATATATATTTTTATATGAAAGAGGCCCAAAGAAAATGGCGATGGAAGCCTTTTTGGAAGGCGGGGATCTGCTTTTCCCATTACACAACAGAAGAACGAAACCCGCGCCTGTGTGATTTTGTACGTTTCGACAAAAAGAATATTTATTGAATGAAGGGTTACATGTTGAATGAGATTCGAAGGACACTTTATCGGTACTTTTGGTACGTTTATATTATTGTTAATGCGGGCGGTGGATCTCGGGACCTTTACTGTGTATAACGGAGAATCGGTAAAAAAACATTCCATGGCAAGGAACCCCGCAATTACTAAACATACCTTATGAGTTATGGCAGTATTCGTATTGATTTTCCCTACTGAGCCTGGTGACTGGTGATTGATCTTCTAACACCCGGAGGTTCTATATTTGGTATACCGCCTTAGACTCTATGCGAGGATTTTAAGATTTATAAATATACAACTGCATTTTATTTGCCCTATGCCTTGTTTAATACATGCATTATAGTAATCGATATCACGATGTTGAAAATAGCTCAATCTTATTGAATTTTGATTTCGTCTACTAATTTTATCATTTCCATAAATTATAAAGTATTTTTTTTATTAGTTCATTCACCTGTAATTAAATCGTCTTAGTTTTAAATGTACATTACAATTATTGTAATAAATTAAAAACAATGACCAGTATACACTCCCGATGTTACCATTAAAAATAATATAAAGCAGGATTGTGTTAGCTTGATAAATAATGTTTAAATAAAAATGTTAATTCATATCCGGCGATATGTATATACGTTGTATATTGAAATTCGATTCATTTTAATATTAAAATAATTGATGCAATTCAATATACTTTTTTTTATTATATACTCGACTATAATGTTGTAACCAAAAATGAAAGATAACGCAATTTAAATTATTTTATTGTACAGTCATAAATTGCAGTAAAAATGTTATTACAAGTGCGCGTTTTTACTATTAAAATTTAGAGTACTGATTCGAACACGGTCGGATGCGGTTAAGTATTTTCATTTTGTTGGTGTTACAGTAAAATTGTATGGAAATTTTGTAGCCGGACGAATTATGGAAGAATTGTAACCGATGCTTTACACAACGCGCAGGTGACGTCGGAATACCAAATGTGTTTGTCCCTTTAACTCTCTGTTAGAGGCGCGTTAGCCATTCGTTTTAATTCCTGTTTGGGTGAATAATAGTCTTCACGATAATGGAGGTAATAACTAACATTATCCAAATTTACTTCGCAGGAGCGTAGTAATTTGAAGTTTTACGGTTGTGTTTTTGTCGGCGACATTGCTTTTATTGGTTTTGAGCTCGGTTGTTTTGGACAGAAGTTACTTCTCATGATGACACGGCATTGTTAAAAAAAAGATACCTCTGAGTTTTTATTATAATTACAATGGTCTAAAAAAAGAAAGTGGTATCTATACTATAAGTATTCTTGGATGGAGTTTTGTGATATTAAGTAACAATACGACTACCTGAACTTCACTTATCGGCAATATTTTCAGTATAGTCATCAAACTGTGCTGATGGAGTACACATACCTCAGTGAAAGACCAAAACTTTTATTCATATATTCAGTATTTATCAATTATGGTTAAACAATATAATGATGACATAGGACGTATCTATTGATTAAGTTTTCTCAAATGAAATCTAAATATGAAATATCAAAGAGACAGGGGATTGCATAAATGGCCCCTTCGTATTTATATACCCTGGATAAAAGGTTGTTACCTTCTTAAAGCCACGATTCAATAATTTTTTTAAATCCTACCACTCATTAGCCATGTATTGTATTATTCGCTTTATAAATAATCAGAACATCAACAGAATATATATTATGAAAAATATCAAACATAAAACATGGCTTCCCATGGCCACTAGCCTGGGGCAGGATGCACGGGAGTTTCAATAATTCACTGTGGCTCAGGGAAAGGCAGGCAAACAAACAACTCAATGACCGAATCTTCATTTTAGAATATTCTCGAAGCTTTGCGTTTGCGAACAATTTTCCAGATCAAATATTCGATGATCAGATCTTTTATTTTCAACATCTTGGCAGGTCGCCAGCAAAATGTCGGGGTCTGCGGTTTGCACCCCTGGTCCAGGGTTTTAAGTGTGCTTTAGTATTGAAGCGTATATTCCGCTGGAATAACTCAGACGCCACCAAAAAACGTCTCTCCAACAGTCTAGAGAACGGAAGGAAGGCCGGTAGGAGAGTGCTGGTCATTTTCAGACGCCTATTCTCACCATAAATCTAGCTTAGGTGATAGAGCCTAATTGATTTCTGTATTACTAAAGTTTCTCGAAGATTGATGGTTACAATAAAACACGACACTTACAACAATGCGCTTGTTATTGAAATCTCTGCACCTTTATATAATATAATTGTATATAGTCATCACGACGAGAATATTTGTTTTTAAATATACAAAAGCAAATAAAATTCATATAACTTTTTGATATTGTTTTCTCAAAATAGAAATGCTACGCAATTTATAACGCTATTTTAATCAGACAAAAGAAACGAAATTAAAAATCCGAGACTGTAGACACGCAGATTAATTCATTTTTAATTAGTTTCTGAAGCAATTACGCGTATTCAAGCTGTAATTAAGATTTGTGGCGTACTCTGCGATGTCAACAAATACCTAAGCGTTCCGCTCTGCGATTTCCTCATACTCAACTACCAAACAACCAGTACCAAGTGTAATAACAACAGTGGGCCTCGTGTGATATTTTGTTTTTGTCCATCACTTTATTTGTATTTGACTTATGTGCGTTTTATTTTCGTTGCAGTGAAATACTTGCGCGAGGTGACGCCGTACTTCCGCGCGGCGAGCATCATCAGCGAGGTGGGGTGGGAGCTGCAGAGGGGGTTCTTGTCCGCTGCGCCGCCCGCCCCGCCCGCGGCCCGCGCGCCCCGCCGCCCCGACGCCCGCCACGTGCCCCTGCTCCTGGCGTACGTGGCCAGAGGTCTGCGACATCCTGATGCTGGTGAGCGGAAAATTAAACAATTTCCATTTTCGATGTCGATGAACGTGTCGGCCGCGCCCAGCGGGACGCGGACATCGCAACGTGCACGGGGAAATAATTGAACGGTCCCGGATTTCACCCGGTCCGAATTGATTTTCGCGTACGCATGAAAATGATTTAAAGCGACCGTTTCAATTACTGTTTTTTCGGTTGAAAAGTGATTCGCTTGACAATAAATTGATTAATGTCTATACGGGGACGGATTTGATAAGTTGCATTTAAATAAATATATTTTATGTACACGTATACACATTAAATGTTCGAAAAATTTAATGAGCTACATGTAGACTTTGAACTCTCACCTAACGGCGTACTTGGACTGATGACTAATCCCTTGATTCATGAAACAGTGGCATTTAGATGATAATTTAAATTGCTGTACCCGTGAATTGTATATTTTCACAATAAATAAACGATGGTTGTTTAATTAGGACATGTAATTTTCAAGTTTAATTAAATTACCAAAGAGACTGGATAATATTGTGAATATTGAATATTTAATACTTGTGAAGCGAAAAGGTAATTAATATTCATAATAAGCTTTGTGCATTTGCTCTGAGAGTTTATTGTGAAAGATTTTCCGCCTTTTAGGTAGTTAGTGGATGTTTGTATTTGCATCATTTGTAAGGTTGTCAGCAAAATATGGCGTACGCAGAGGACACGATGAGTTATGATGCCTTCATCCTTGCTTCAGGAAACGTTTGCACCACCAGGCCGCTCAATATTCAGCGATTGTCTTACAATATGACGCCAAAGAGTGTTTTAAATATGGGTATGCATCAGATATATTTGTCTTACATACAAATATTACAACACGTTGGTGCTATATGTGAGTACACATAATTATTTTTTGATAAAATTCGTAAATCTCATAGTATTTTTTTATTTACAAATAAGTCTAATACTGAATGATAATTTTTTTGTGTTTTTACTACTCCCTTGCTACTGTCGCTTTGATTTTTACCTGAATAAACCAAATTTACTAAATACGTTAATGTTATTTAGCGAAGTAAAAATATTTAAGCCTATTAATGTATTTTGATTTTTATTTACAATTTTTAATTCCTTTTATATGGTGCGGTAAGTAAAATTATTGAAACAAAAAAGTAATCAAAATATATATTACATATTTAATGAAATAAAACGAAAAGTATGGTGAAATTTGATAACGATAAGACACGTGCAAGCGTCATAGATTTGCTTAGTGCAAATATGAGCGATATCGTGCGGTAACCATATACGAATTATTATTAAACGGAAGTTGAATAATCAAAAGTGATTTGGTTTTATGAATGAAGTTAGGCGTAGGTCGCCGAGTCTGCACCGCAGGCCACGCGGCTCGGAGAGGTTCGGCCGGCACCTCCAGCAGGGTGAGGCCGCGGGGCTGACGAGGCTGCTCGTCCTGCGACGATACCCGCATTCCTCGCGCCGATTAATCTCCGTGATATATTACGCAATTAATTTGTTTTCGAATTCAAATTCCGGCTATGATTTGTGTGCTCATTTCAATATTAAACGCATTAAAAACTAGTTACGTTTTCAATGTCTGCGCGGCTTTTTTAAAGTCTGCTTATTCTTGCATCAGATTTACCGTCGAGTTTATGCGAGCTATTATTTAATATACCAATAAAAATTTCCGGCTCGATTGACATCACTAATTGAGAATTTATTGGTATATATTTCCTGTGATGAATTATTATAATTTACACAGAAATATTTTAACTTTCTAAATAAAAAAAATGTTAGGGTTGTTAAACGGATATTAGAACTACTCTAACAGAAGGAATATTATACATAGTGTTATATATTGCATTCTGTATTATTCAATTGACAAAAACTCGAACGGTCATATATATATACGAAACAATATTTTTTATGCGGTCTTTGTGCAAATTGTTTTCACTCTAATCATAAAAATGTCACTATGTGGGAAATATTAAATATTTGTTTTGATTATTAATTACAATTCACATAACGGTTTTATACACTTTATCCGCCACCGACCTGCAAAAATTCTGGTACAGTGTTGTCATGACCAGTCTGCTCTCTTATCGTGTGCAGGTCCTCCGAGGGGTCACCCTGTATCAAGATTTCCCCATTTTGCAGTTAATACATCTCAATATTAGTCTCGATTATTAATCACACTAATACGTGGAATTTTTCGCGTCCTTAAGGCCGGGCAGGCCGTCCCGGATGGCCTTGTTTTCCCGCGTGACACGTGGCCTTTTATTTGACGTTGAGTTGGGTTTGGATTAAATCAAACTTTCCGCGGCTCGGCCTGAGGCTCGCGCCGGCGGTGGCGTGGTGCTGCTGCCACGTTAAATATTTGTATTATCATGCCTTATTAAAACGGCGGAACGCCAGGGCAGGCGGAGTGTGTGGAAGTGGTTTGCGGGATTACGCCAGGGGCGCGCCTCGTGGCTGAGTGCTTATTACCGGAAAATTACAGCAAAAAAAACATTTTAATTATTTAACCTAAAAGCTCTGAAAGAGTTAGCAAGTATGCTCATTTTCGACGAATTAATAGCACCAATGAAATAATATATGGCCGCACGTTTAACCGTCTCGTGTAGTCGCTTGTTAAACAAGATATAACATTATTATCTGTTTTTTATTTTATTGTAAAAATTTTATGCCTCACGAGCTGTGCAATTAAATGATAAATATGAACTCTGATGTCATTATATGAAAGATTATTCACAACTTCTATAGTAATGGACTCTGCAAATGAGGATTTAATGTGGGTACGTGTCAAAGCGTTTTATTGTAAAATAATAAAACATAATTTGCATGAGTTTTAGTGATTAAAACATAAAATACACAAAAGTGTTGTCCATCAGAATTAAAAAATTTCGCTCCATGTTTTTGCCTTTGTTTTGACGCAATGTCGAAAATATTGGTTTAAATTATTTCACTTTACGAATTTAAAAAAATAATATGTATGACTGTGCGGTTGTTATTGCAGGCAGCCATTTCCGACCCTTTTACGAAAGAAGTAATATATATCAAATAAATTAATGTCCCCGATCCTACTATCGATATCATGAAAAAATGAATTATCGCATCCTGCAACACGTATATCGTATGATATCCGAATATCAATATTATTAAATGGCAGTATGTAAATTTTCGGCGTGGCACCACCACTGGATGCTGTGTATTAACTAAATGTTGGTCTAGTCCCCGAACAGCTGTAGGACCGAATATATAATTTAGGCAGTGTCGGAGCGCTGCGGCGTCACCGGGCCGGGCCGGCCGGCTCGCCTGACCGCCGGGCCGGGAAGGCGACTCGGCTAATGCGGCGGTCCCTGCGAATTGTATCGTCTTGCGGTAGCCCCGGTAGCTTCTTCCGGCAACATCACAACTTTGTGTCTTCCCCGCTGCACTTAATACTGTGTTGTATTCAGTACGTATGCGAGGCATCTGCCTGCAAACAGAGAACAAAGGAGCTTCTATTACCCACACAGGAAACTATCTTGCATTATACACTGTGCCTTTTATTACCGAGTGCTGATATCATGAAATGTAGGCATTTTTTAAATTCATAAGTGGCAGACACTGAGCCGTGGTAAGTGGAAATTTTCGATGGAATTATCTTTGAAAGTAATTAATTTATTAAAAATTTACGAATAGTGAAGTATTAAAGGATAATTGAATAAATAAATGAGTGCACTTGAAAATGCTTCGATCATGTTACAAGACGATCAACCTTTGATGACCAAACGACGCTAAAATGACTTCGGCAGGGTAGATGGTCGTTTTTGTATCGACAGTAGTGGCACTAGTACAATAGGTTAGTATTGGATACATAGTGATTGATTGTTTATTCTTATTTATACATGGCCATTTAATTGACTATAGTGGGATGTTCGTAACGGTTGAACGAAAGAGGCTATCGGCGTGATCGACAACTAAATAACACATTTCTTCTCTAACTAGATGTAGAAACAATTCCGATTCAATCTGTATTTTCCGATAGAGAATACGTTCTGCCTCGCAGAGCCGGACTTGTCGATTATTTTCAGATTTGATTTCGCCCCTTCCCGGCACTTTAATAATTATGGAACGAGCGCAGAGTTGACCGCCCCTTTATTGAATTGACAGCCGTTAATGGATTTTCAAAATAACGGGAATATTTAGTTTGTTTGTAATAAACTGTGTTTCGCTCGGCTAATGCGATTTTTTGCACGACTGGCTCTGGACATTTTAAAGCTCCAGTTGTTGCAATTCTGTTTTAATTATTGTATGCAATGCTTTAGCCGGCGTGGCGTAATTGGATGGTTAACTATTAATGCGAAATGTACTCTTACCGTTTGAGTACCAGCATTTGAATTAATACACTGAAAAAAAAAAATTGATATAATTTAATACACTCGCAGGTTATTAAATAATTAATACATCGCTTTTAAATGCATCACAGATAGGTGTATTTATTTTTTGTCATTTATATTACTTGCATGTAATATTTTTAGATTTTCTGTCTTTTTGTTACAAAGCGTTCGACGAGGCATGAAACGTGTACTTTTGAAATGCTTGAAAGGATTAATGACGCTTTTCATTTAGGATTTTATTAAGGTGTTTCAAGTAGATACTTGAAATAATAGTTGAAGGTAGGTGTAGGTGATCTCTCAGGATTGTTGTCTCGAGAGGTGGGTGCATTGTTATTGCCTGGTGAGGTACGAAGTGACGTAATAGAGCGAGTCGCCCACTCGAGTCCCACGAGCGACCGTTCAATCAACTCGCTAACTTATCGCCCGTCGATTATTCTCCGTTACAATAAACCCCTGTCATTTTTCAACGAGTCTTTTAGACAATTTAAAACGTGTTTTGTACAAAAATCAATGGACTTCTGTCGCCCCGTCGTGATTTATCTATCTTTGCGAACGCGAATGAACAATATTATAATTTGAACTTGTACATAAATCGTTTGAAATAAATTCTTCTGTTTTGTATTTGCATAAGTCACCGAGGGGTCCTAGAATATTGTAAAATGTTCCTCGCTAAGCAGATCTGAGTTTCTGTGCCGTGCACAATGCTACGGACTCAGAATTAATTATGGCTATAAAATGATAAATTATATACAAATAGACTATATTTTAACCGCTAGGAGCTGAGTAAAGCGCTTTTCCTGTATAACTGTGTTGCTAGATTTGTTGTGTTGTCAGTGGAGGACCACCCCTTCTCTCCGGGCGGAAGAGGGACGCTCAGAAGTTTTACTATTATATTAATATTCACTATAAAAAAAAAAAAATATATATATATATATATATTTATATATATTTGTGTGCGAGTATTGACACAATGTATTAACTATTTTTAACATATGGTTTATATAAATAACGACAAACGATCATTACTTTGCTATCGATTTTTGAAATAGATTTAATAATTGTAAAATTAATACTAAAACTGGTCATTGAACTTTCAACCCACTGATATTAGTGTTTATAAAGGTTAAAATTACTAATAATATTGACTTTTCTAACATATTTGCGCCATCGATAGTAGATTGCTCAATTACGAACTTCATTCGGGCTCACCTTTAGTCGTAGTTCTCTATGTATAAAACCTATCATAATGGAACAGTTCAACTCGCATTACCTGCCCTCTGTCCCCGGTATCCCAATTAACTCGTGGGTTAAAAGTGACATAATTTATTTAGTTAGTACGCTCAGAGGTCCTGGCCGAAACACGTAACGAGACAAACTGGAATTAATGATTTATTAGCAGGGATTAATATAGTTGAATTTAACATAAGGATCCTTCTACATTTTATATATAATAGTTTCATAGCCAATGTATTATTTAATGTAAATGTTTAGTTGAAAGGTATTCCGTTTCTGCTGTTTATACTAGAGGTAGTGGCAGCATTGTGTGTAAGAGGAGATTATCTCAATATTAAATTTACGAGTGAGGCACAGCCAGCTTCTAGGATCTCTATGATTTATTATATAATTAATATACGTACTGATTTAGTGCGTGGGCTTCATTTACACTACTGAGGGCGTAGGAGTATTACGTATGCATGAAGCATACTGAGTAAATATTACAAATGTTAAAAGATTAAATTGCTTATAATTGTGTATTATTAATGTAAATATACGTATAATTTTAACAATACAGTTATACCTTTACAATTGAGTTCGTGTTTCGTGACGATGACGATAATATTCTGATGATATATTGTGCACATCATATCTATATTCTGTTGTAAGTGGCTACAACTTTGAGCGCGCGTGTAACTGGAGCAGTGTATCGCTGGCCGCGCGCACAGCTGGAGTGGCAGATGGAGTGGCAGATGCGTTATGTGTATCGTCGACGCGACCGCTCGAGTTACACGCGTATAAATGACGGTTAATGAACGTAATCACCTGAAAATACACAAAGATTCATTTGACAATCACGCGCTTACTGTACTTTAGCACATTCTGCATTTATGCACTTCCGTCGAGTAATAAAACGGCTCTGGTTTATTAGTTTTATTTGGTAGTTTGCCTCTGTAGAGGGGCGCCTGCGGTCGAGGTGCAATCGCCCCGGGCCCATCCGCAATATTCATTTACGAACTCGCTTGGAAATTGCTAAGCGCTTATAAATGTAGCCTCCTCCCTGAACTTACTTTAGTATTTATTTCAATTAGTATTTTGCTCGCGGTAAGAAAGAGCAGGACTATTAGGGCGAAGCTCGGGAATAAATCCCCTTTAACGCACTCCAGGGCGCGGGGATTTGCTTGCAGGCTTTTTTTAGTAGCCCTCCGGCGGCCCGTGCGCACAGTTTTATTCTGAATTAATTTGCGAAAAAACTAATGAGATCCTAGAGGAAGCGACTTGCCGCCCGCGAGTCCCCGCGATACACCCCCGGCGCGGTAGAAGGGGATGCACGACCCCCGGACAGTGCCGGAGCCTCTGCCGGGAGTCCCCGCGCGATGAATCACGGCCGGTGCGTCCGCCGGAATTGAAAGGAACCGCGCGGGAAATACGCGGAGAGTACCTCGGCCGATATTTTATTTTCTTTGTAAAGTTCACACGGTAGGTCCGGCAGTCGCTTTCTTTTATTAATGGGCGCACTCAATCAGGGTCCGTTCGTTTTGTGCCGGCAAATTGGACTTCGCATTCATTAGAGGGCGGCGGTCCGGGTCGCCCCTCCGGGGCTCGTGAATCTAAGAAATCCCCCGGAGGGCTGCGGCGATAACTTTTCATGTATGCAAAATTAAGATTTTCACAGCTCAACGGGTCCAGCTCTGAGAGGTAATTTAACTTTTATGAAGTGATGGGATTCAGAATCGCGAGTACTTCTTTTATCTCCCCCGCGACCGAATATCGCACCGTAAAGTTCACCCTGTGCCTCCCGGCAACCCACGACCACCTTTATCGGATTAATTTAACACAATGAGCGCTTCAATTTTATTAACGCATTCGTTTATTACATTGTAAAACGCTGCGGAATTAATTTTCTAATAATGTGATGTAAAAAATGTTGTACCATGTATTTTGCAATTATGTAATACATAATTGCATTAGGTATTAGGGAATGCTCATCATGAATGTATCTTTATCCTCTACCCACGTAAAGTGTATGTGACGACGGCGCTTTGCTCGGAGTAGTCGTTGAAAGTTTCCCTCGGAGTGCGACCGGAGGCAGTGCGGTCCGCGCGGCCGGACACCCTTTGAGGCGCGTGTCGGGGTTAATTGAATATCGCCTGCAGAGCGCCGCCGGGTCGGCCGGGCGCATCGCCCGGATTCCTGCGTTTGTTCAGCGGCGGCTTTAAAGGGATTAAAGTAACAAGGTATTCGTGAGGCTCCCATTTGCCGAACTCGCTTCATGCCGCGTGCTTCTCCGTTTCGCACTGGGCCCGTCAGTTCAGGAACGCCCGCTACGCAACACCCATTAAACCCCTCGAAAATACCGACAATCGTTCAATTAAAGCGATCATTGTTATATTGAACGTTATTATACATTCAACATTTCGTGTTGTTTTTTTTTTTTTGGAATAAATTTAAAGGCGGATTCTCGGGAATGTTTTTTCTCGACTCCGAAACAACAACTTTGTAATCAATTTAATTAGACTGTAAATTATCGCGCAAATGAATAATTTAGCGATGTTGTTGAGGGTCATCGGAGTGGGTCGGGTGACAGATTCGGCAAAATAATACTATTCCGTTTCGCCAGTCATACCTAAGACGGGCTCGTATAAGCGCGTAAATGAAAAAAAAAACGTAATCCTCTCCTGTATTTTATTTTAATTCAGTCTATTACTAAACATTAGCGTTTTAATATATACTCATTTGAATTAATTTGTACCGATTTAAAAGTACTCCAAACCAATTATACCACGCTATTATACTTAGTCAAATAAATATTTTTAAAAGGATGATTTGCAATTTTTTTATCACGATCTTTACCGTTTCATACATTATACTCAAAAGAGTGTTCGTGATGCTAGATGGAAAAAAAGCTCTATCTTTTTTTTTGCTGTGTTTTTGTAGATTCGAATGACGAGTGCTCGGGCACCGGCGGCCGCTCTCCCAGGCGGGGAGATATAAAGGAGTGATTCTTTATGGGCGGCTAGTTAGGCTCTGATAAAGATTCCTAATAACAAAGACCTTTCAAGGGACGTGGGCGGGCGTATCTCCGTATCTGGTAGCCCGACCGGCTTTCTTTCATTACATTCTTATCGCGGAGTTTCGGGAAATCTTTTTTTTTTGTATCCACCCTGTCGGCGGGCGGAGCGTCTCCCTGTACATGCGTCGTTAATTCTTACCGGAGAGGTATGCGACAAGTATTCGTTAACCGGAACGGACGCGTCGGAATTCAAATTAAAATGTAACCGTTTGGGTGGTGTTCAGATTGTATTACATTACATTTCAATTGATGTGTTGATTTTTATAGCTGTAAAACAAATACCGGATAGGACCTTTTGTTGAGTGGATTTTTTATGAGTCCTAACGCGTTGTTTTTATATTTTTTTACGTTTGTATGTAAAGTTAACCATTTTTGAGGATGCAGTGCGTGTATATACATAAAAATTATGCACATTTATTACTTTGTGTATAAACACAAAGTAATAAAGTTCACATAAGTGAATAAATTCATGTTTAATACATTCAAGATTTTTTCTTATTGTTTTGATATTTGTTGATCTTGTGTACACTTCTCATCGTAGATATTATTCAAACATATAAAAAACGGGTTTCGTTGATTTTGACATATTTAGCTAATGTCAAATCTTTTATAGATTTTTTTATTTGAGTCTGGTAAACGTTATTGTTATTCTCGATCTCCGTTCTGAAACCTCGATCTCCATTTGCAACGAGATGAAATGATACATCACACGCATCAAACTAAATTAGATGCCAAGCACTGGTTAATGGTTGGTTTTTAATCTGTTTGAATGCGGACTTAAACATTTGCAAACTCGACTTCGGTGCTCCTTTCATCTTGCAGGCAAGGATAAGCCGTCCTTAGCGCTCAACGCTCTGGTCGGGTGGGTTTTTGAGGCCTGCCGTTCGGGTAATCTGCACCCGGGAGCCCTCGCGAATTATATTTCAAATAAAGTTGGATAAACATTAAATACTTCTTACTTTATTGATATATACTTTTTAAAAAAGTAGCACAGATACGAAGACGGATAAGTCCTCGTAAGTGCGGACTGTGATGGCGGGTTTTTGGTTTTGGAGTGGAGATTGGTCTCGCATAGCATTACGAACTGAAAAATTGAGATTTGTATGGATGCTTTTGTTTGTAGATTGTAGTAATTGTAATTTGAGTGTGATAATGTGTGTTGCAGAGGGGCGCACGATCGAGCTGCACTCGCCGGACGGCGTGCACGCGCTGCGGCTGCGGGCGGCTGACGCGGCCGGGGCGGCGCGCTGGCACCGCGCGCTGGCGGCGGGAGCTCGCCGGGCCCAGAGGGCTGCGGCCGCACACGCGCGCTCCGCCCTCGCGCCCCTCGTCGGCGACCTGCGCCACATGGGCTGGCTGGCGCGCCGCCACGCTGACTCGCAGGTGAGCCCCTCCACCCACACCCGACTGTCTATCTACCCGGTCTCTCTTTTATTATTAGGTGTACAATTAGGTTTTATAGGATTTTCAAGAGATGACGTTACTAGTATAAAATCGAAACGGACAGTGATGCAACTAGCTTCATTTTATAACCCCATCATTAGGCTTTCTTTTTCATTATGTGTCATTTCGCTGAAGTGGAAATATCTTAGTTTTTGTGTGCTCCGAATATATCAACTTTTGTGCCAACAAAACACAATTTGCGGGAAAGCTTACTTTTCTGCTTCCATTTGAAGAAAAGTACAGCTGAAAGCCATCGAATGCTGCAAGAAGCTAACGGGGAACACGCTTCATCGGTTTCCATGTGTAAATTTTGGTATAAACGTTTTAGAAGTGGTGATTTTAATACCGATGACAAAGAGCGCGAAGGGCGGCCAGAAAAGTTTGAGGATGCTGAATTGAAGGCTATATTGGATGAAGACACGTGCCAAACGCAAGAAGAACTCGCAAAAACATTGGGAGTGGCTCAACAAGCCATATCCGTTTGCTTAAAATCCATCGGAATGGTCCAAAAGGTAGGATATTGGGTGCCGTATGAATTGAAGACGAGAGACGTCGAACGCCGTTTTTTCACTTGTGAACAGCTGCTCCAACGGCAAAAAAGAATGGGTTTTTTGCATCGTATTGTGACTGGTGACGAACAATGGGTTCAATACGATAACCCCAAGCGCAAAAAATCCTGGGGAAAGCCTGGCCATACGCCAAAGCCGAATATTCACGGTAGAAAGGCCATGCTCTGCTACTACCAAGTGAAACCATCACAGGGTAACTTTACCAAACTCAATTGATGCGTTTGAGCCGAGAACTGCGGGAAAAACGGCCACAATACAAGGATAGGCACGGCAAGGTAATTTTGCAACATGACAACGCTCGGCCACATGTTGCGCAGCCGGTCAAAACATACCTTGAAACGCAGAAATGGGAAGTCCTATCCCACCCGCCATATAGCCCAGACATTGCTCCTTGCGACTACCATTTGTTTTCGTCGATGACGCAGGTTCTTGAGGGTCAGCACTTCCGCTCTTTTGAAGAAGTTCAAAATTGGATTGATTCATCATCGTTTCATCACACACATCGTTTTTTCGAGATGGTATCCGAAAATTGCCAGAAAGATGGGAAAAAGTAGTGGCCAGCGATGGACAATACTTTGAAAAATGAACTTGTAACATTTTCACAATAAATCGTCAAACTTGAAAAAAAATCCTTGTAACTTATTTGTACAGCTAATATTTGCCATCATTGTACTATACATGCACCGGAAAGCCCTCTCTCTACCTGCATAGCAACAAATCGCGTCATCGACTTGTAGCTACCCTTTATTTTGAATGTTTTGCCTAAAATGAATCCGCTATTGGCTTGCTGCAAGTTGGTGCCTTTAGGCAAAATTATAAAGCACCCGAAAAAGGGACGCTGTTGGCTGATTGCAAATCAGTCACATGTTGTGTCGCAACGGGCTTTACCATTATAGTCATATGATGGTTACGATTCTCTGTTATAACTTGTCCGTGAATACATTACGTGATTTCCAACAATAACAACAACTCTAAAGGAAAGATCCCACTATTTTCAATTATAATTATAGTTTCATTTTTATTATTATTCATACTATTATTCATATGCATATTCAGGTTATATTAGATGAAGTTAATATTTTAAATATGATATTACTATTCAATCAAAATACAAAAAAGTTTTTTGTTGTTTTTTTTTTAATTCTGAAATGAAATCCCATCGAAATGAGCATAGTTTTTTTCTTCAGGTTACAATATTTGTAATATTTAAATCGAAACAATGACAACTTATATGCATATTATTGAATCACTTTTTCCTTCACTGTAAATGCAGTGAAGTAACAAGACGTGACGGCGTATTCCGATCACGTCGAGCCGTGCATTCGCGCCAGCCCGGCTATCCGACCTCGTCCTCTCCGAGGCGGCCGCTTCGTAAATCAGCTGTGATTGTTTATTAATTTCGTAATTATCCCCACTCAGGTGGCTATCTACACGTGCCTGTCCTCGATGGAAATGTTGAATATATACATTCAATTCTATATGCTTTTAGCCGAATCGATTGTAAAACGGTAGTCATTTGAGGTAATTTAAAAGACGATCTTTATCTTTGTCAAACAAGTTTGTGAATAGACGCACGGTTTTTAAAAATTGACTATCTGCGTCGTGTGTGTGATCAAATGACAACGTTTTTGTAGTTCTACATCATTTTTATAATCTATTAGTAAATAAAAGTGATAAAAGCAAGTTTCCGCAAAAGATTATCGTTTATGACAAAAACTAAAAAATAAGTTACATTTTTTCAGATGTTGCTCTCAGTTAATTTATTTATTTTTAGTTAATCCGAGAAAATTCAGGATATTTTTTCATATCATTATTAGAATTGTGAGGTTTTTATTTTATTAATAAATAACTTGTACTAGCCATAAATTGTTAAGTACTTTTAAAGCCCCATCTCGTGATATAATTTATATAGATAAAAAAATATTTAATAGCTCTAATACATTTTTCTATACATAGTCTTCCTTTTTCTGGCAGTCTATTGTTTGCTGGAATTTCCGACACTCGATTTTCTCAAGGCTAATGAGATTTGCTCTGAATACTCGTCCATAGTGAGGCTCCTCAAATGGCAAATGTCAAAGAGGGAGTTCGATACGTATTGTTTTTTTACGGTGGCATTTGAAACTCTTCAATCATTTGCCTGAGGAGCTCCTATAATCTACATAATATTAAAATTCTTAAGTCGCCGGGTTGTGGTTATTTATTTGGCGTGTTGACAATTTTCCAGGGAATCTTCAAAACTCGTTTTTAATGCCTTTGCAATTAAATTCTCAGGTGTGAGTAGCATAAAGAAGACGGGCTATTAACATGTAAATAAATTACTAGAATCTATCACTACACATATAATTTCGATTCATTATCACAAAACAAATCTTAAACTACCTTCTTAATTATCAATATTAAGATATATATTTAAATACACGAGTTAATGTGTCACTAGGTAATAGTGCCATATGATGTTATATGCATTAAATTTTTGATAACTACATAATATTGTTTAAAGCATCATCAAACGTAACACTCAGGATTATGTGTTGCTATATGGTTACCGAATTAAAATTATCTTTTTATATCGCGTGTAGAAATTCGGATGAATTATATCAAACGTTTCAATGAATATGTATTGCATAAGATTTTATTCAAGCCTTTATTTCTCAGAAATCAATTCACATGAATAAAATAACGGAAAGAATGCATATTAAAATTTGCCAATAACAATTTAATAGTTGGATATTAAGAGAGGAATTTGGAAACTGAATATAAAACACACGACATTCAGATTTCATCCTCGATAAGCGTTTTATTCGCAAAAAAAAAAACAATAAATTAAAGTTCGTCGGGCTCGATGAGCGTTTCGAAGTCCCATTGGCGATGGTTCCATGGCGGCTGTGCTGGCTTGGAACGGTTTACTCACAAGAAAAATATGGTTTTGTTCCGTGTGCTTTCAGTGATAAAAAATTTACCTGCTATTATTTTAACTTACATTGAAGCATCATACGATAGACTTGTGAAGATTTTTAATGAAAAATATACATAAACGGTGAACAAGTAAACAAAATGGCGTATAAAAAATATATTTACTCTGTTATTGCCCGACTCTAAATTTTGTTGACCTCAAGTAACAAAAACATGAAATTCAAAGTTCTTATTGCGGGCAATGACTTTCTGTGTTTTCATAATGAAAACTGAAAGTTTTTTTGACATTTATTTATCAAGTGCTAATATACTAGTTTGACAATTAAATGAATGCATTTGCCACATTCTACAGAATAAAGACCGCGTGCTCGCACATAGGCTCTTTACGCATCTGCATGTGACAATTCAACTCAAAGGAATACCTGAGAGAACAATCAGATAAAAACCGTATGCATAATTGATTTTGAATAAATGAAATTTTTTTTAAATATTGTCATGTATGCCAGAATAATGGACTTGTATATTTTTGCCTTTTAATGCTGGTTTCTACACTCAACAAATATTTTTATATTCGATTGAAAATTTGATGGTCTAATAATGGATAATGGACGTGCATCTCCCAGTGCGCGGGCCGTCAGCTGTATTATTCACCTCGGGTGGCCGGGGCGACTCCTCGCGCCTGCTCGCCGCCGTGGGACGACACCGAGGTTAATCATCTCGGACGGGACGCGCGTGTTCTCGTGGATTATTTAAAACACTACACTATGTGCGGAGATGTGCAACATACACAGGCCCGTACCACAAAACGACGGGTTTCTATTCTTAGTACATCTAATTTTTATTTATTAATCCTTTTTATATGTATACGACATTAGATTTCTAGTAGTACATTTTTTATTAAGATGTGTTTGTTGATTGTTGGCAGTATAGCTATTTGTAAATATGTAAAATTGGAGCGACGTTTATAACTGAATTTACGTGTGTAGATAAACTCGTGTGTAGATAAACTCGAGAGAAACACTAATTTTATTATTCATTTATACTCAGAACATCCTGTCAATGTATATAATTTTGTATACAACTAGTACGTCTTTCACTTTTCACTATTTAACCTTGTGAAAAATAATTCAATAAAAAATTCCAAAGGATAATAATTATTATTCATATTCAAAAATAAAATATGATATTTTATCAAAATCTATAGGAAATTTTTCATAAAACGTCATATTTTTTTTCGATTTATTTATTGATATTTGTGTATGGTTAAAAAAATATTATGGAATTTTATAAATACATGTATAATAGTATAAACCGACGAATATTGGAATAAACATCCCTTAATAGTAGGTCCTGCTCCGTGCAGACCTGCCGATGTTTTTCCGATACAAAATTATCTCAATAAAATATAACAGTACAACGTAATGCATTTATTTATCTTCGCCTCATAATTCCAGCCACTCCGGGTCTTGTTAAACCCCGTGTACAGCGGAGACAAAGAAAAAAATGGCTTTCGGGCAAAAAGCTGAAGCAGCATTCGAGTTCGCGCAAACGATGCAATATTTATCGAAGCATAAACTCCAGTCGACGAGCATCAAGCTGTTTTTACCTGCAGGTGTGTTCGGAATAAAAGTTTATTAGGAGCGGCGCGAGTGCCCGGCTGTCGGGCAACTTAAATTTTAAACCCCGCATTAATTAAGCGCAGGCACCCTTTTATTAATTAGACAAGTATGGAACAGCCGTATTATGTTTAATTATTATCAAAGAAAATCGAGAAATTCCTACGCTTATATTCATAACACAAGACGCTGATATAAAATGTTTGGGTAAATTTGAATTTATGGATGAATCTGGGAGCAGCAAGGTGTGCAGAGGCGTTTCAAACTCTTGCCTTTCAATCTGCCAAGAGACTTATGTTGTCCCGGTAAACATAATCTGTTTTCAAATTTGATCATAATTTAATGTAATTTAAAATGTTGCAACAACAATACAATTTGTTCATGAAATTATTTTTTTTAGATTTTTAAATAAAGTATTTTAGCATAACTTGTTTGGTGACAGTTAAATTATAATACCGCTTGATAACAAGACTTAGACAAACTTTATCCTCAACATAATATATTACCGATTATCTTCATACGTTAGGAGAGAAACTCATTTTACATGTTCTTAAGTTTGAACAAGGTAGAATAGCATCATCCGTTAATCGTGGCTTATCATACTTTCTAAATTTATTTTATAATCAAAATCTTCTTGATTCTTATTGGTAATGTATGTTTCCATATTGATTCTTGTTTTTATTTTAAAATAGACAGGATGATTTATTCCAACGATAAGAAAATTAATTATATATCAAACAATTTACGTTATATCCGGGTTTGAAAATTTATGACAAACAACCTTTCTAGACAAACAATCCTTTATTTAAAAAAATAAATAAATTAAGTATCAATGTTTTCATCGTCACCTATGGTGGAACGATTTGGATATTTTAGCTACAAAAAGTAGACTCAACGGTCATAATTCATGAATGTTACGTAATTGAGTTTAATGTTTGTTGAAGTCAGTTTTGAAGGGTCAGCCTGCAAGGGGTCTAAAATAATATAGTAAATGTTCACCGTCCTGTTAGATCCTACTATTATTTTAATCCATATCTTAGCGAAATTTATGCTTGACCATGTTGGGTTATAATCGTATGAAATACGGCCTGGCTTACATTGTCAGATGGTTTTGCTATTAATAGAATTCTGTTCATTCCTATACTATCTCCTATAGTCTGCGTGGTTGAGAGTGATGCTCGTACGAATGTATTTATTTCTGTGGGAGGTTGGCTATCATATTGTATGCATATTAACTTGGAAGGAAATGAAAGTGGGTCATGCGGTAATAATAATGGTGACTTGTGAAATGGTAGGATTCTTTCTTTGTGATCTTACAGAGTATCATTAAAGAGAAAATAATCATAGCTATGATTTCTTCTGCTATTCAATTAGGGGGCATAATAGTTTTCAAACATGAACTATTAAGGTTTATTTTTAGGCCAGCTATAGTAATAGACTTTGGTGTCATGCGCTGTCGACTCTGTTAAGTAATATTCGTGGAAGTTTGACGTGACAGTGCGTAAAGCAGAGGTGTGTCTAAACGCAGTAGGTTGTTTATTGTAAATGTCTCTACGTTGTCACCATTGAGCGTTTCTAAGAAAACTTAAGTTAATGCTGTGTTGGCCATTAAAATATTCACTTCAGAAATACACTTGTTTTTATTTAAGCGTTTTAAGATATACAAGTTTACTCGTCAATATATAATACTCGGATAATTATTTTAAATTCTTTTCAAATATTCACAAAAAAAAACATTTACAAAGTACATGGAAATTATCCATCTGTTATTTCCGCTGTTTTCAATTATCGTTACACGTTGGACGTTTTAAATTTCATTGATACATGTCAACTTTAAGGGCTCCTCATTTTTCAGGTCGTTTCAAATCTTGAGGGTACTGGGGTGGGTTTGACGAAGGCTCGCCACTCGATGTGCTAGTCCTCACCCACTTTCCGCTTTTGAAAGCCTGGCTCTCATTTTCGTGTTTTACTCTTAACTATGATCGTGCCACGGTTCCTCTGCGTGCTACGGTGCTGGCTGCTTCTCTTGTGCTGGGATTTATCCCATCCGCGGGCTGTTATTACTGAGAGAATACATTCATTAGAGATTTTTTTATGAACCCAAACTTATTGTTCAGATATACAAAGAAACATCATACAACTTGCTTTCAACGACGATTCTCTTTTTTGATAGTTTAATTGAATTTTAACATTCAGGCGATTTGAAAGAAAAAAAGAGTAATTTTTTTTCTGTCTTTATTAGATTATTGGTAGAATAGTCTATACAAATATTATCTACTAACATAAGTTATATGATAATTTACTATTTTTTATATTATCAATACAAAAATGCGATTTTAAATTAACTTATGTATCTATAACTATAACCATACTTAATCGTCATAACATTTTATTTCATTAGCTAATGTGTATGCAACAGCCTAAAAACGACAATTGATTATTAAATAGTAAAAAAAACTATGTATTTACATTTGTTATGTTGGTTGATTTTAGTGTGGAACTATAATATTTATGTTGGTCGTATTTTTTTCTATTAACCTTTATAAGATGATTGGAAAGTTTCGTATGGCTGTTTAGTATTAGCGCTGGATACTGCGGAGTGTTCCTCGATCACTCGTTAATCTTTCCCAAGTTAGAGAAGATTTTGAGATTATCCTCGAACCTTTTTTTTTGGGCACTTCGGTTCCGTGACCGCAACAAAGTTGTAGTAAGACTTTGAAAGTAAATCGGCCGGGCCTGCCTCGTGCTCCGGGCTCGGTTCCCTTCGTTTGTCGAGTCTAATTAAAACTAAATAAACTCAATAGTAATGAAAATTGTCGACATTCTTCCCCAACTTGTTACAGACTTAAATGACGACTTTCACAACACGTAAACCACAAAACTTTCAGTGAAACTTGCCAGAACGATGGCAATAAAACATGTTAATAAGCCTTAAAACATTAATTAAATATGAAACATTAGCAATTGAAAATTAGTTGTATTTAAATTATATCAATAATTTTTATTTATTCATACGTATGCCAGTTAGTTTTTTCTACTAGCGTTTAAGTTTTTACAGTATGTATACATATTATAAATCAAGATTGTGATATTGTTTAAACAAGAATATTCAATTGATACAGTTTTGAACCTAATTCAAAATTAATTATTTCTGTTTACTTTTTAAACATATCTATTATTTTTATTTATTATATCTTTAAAAATACACGCTAAAGTTAAAATAAACATGAAAATATTATCACAATTAATATCTCAGTTTTCATCTCATGTATTATTCATATTTTACAAAATTTATGCTTTTCGTACTGAAATCAAAATAAAATTTAAACCAAAACTTCTGCGGTCATATTGTAAATCAAAAATTCCGTGACACAATGTGACGTCAGGCTGTGTTGAGTTAAAATAAATAAACATAATACGCACATAAATAAGCCGCGTAAGCCGCAACGTAAGTCCGTAGTTTTTTTTGTATCCCGAACTGTAAGCTGCCCACACAATAGATTTGCTAAAGTAGCAAACAATGTAGACGCGCACATTGTTCCCTCAGCTTTGGAATCTGGCTAAGTAATGCACGGAAATAAGTTTAGTAAACTGAAATAATTGATTGCACCCTTTTACACAGCTACAGACGCCCTTAATACCGAAGCCAGCATTGTGAACGATATTGGCTTACATGTCGTAAATTCAAGCATTTTTTTATGACAGATTTGATACCGTTGAACTAAAAAACAAACAGGCCGAATGACTATGTATCTTAGTGATATTTTATTTTTATCGCGAATGAGTTATATATAAATATATTTTATATGTTAGCCATGATTGAAAATGCGCTAGTTTATTTAAATTAAAAATGTATGGTGATACTGAATACTTACAATGACACAAATATATTTAGTAATTATGAATAATAATTTTTTTTATTGATGAAAATTTAATCTTGAAAATTAAAATTGATCACAAATGTAATATAATAATGAAATAAAAATTTATAAATATAATGTATATTTTTTTATGTAGACACTCATAACTACAGCGCAAATTTATTGTTTTTGAATTATTAATATTTTAAAGTGAGGATTGTACGATACAACTTTTGTAAATAATCAAACATTGTAATTTTTTTGTATTTTAGTGCACGTAACGTCATTTAAATTATTACCAGGCAACAGTGCAGGAGGATATACACGGGGCAGAGAGAGCACACCGGCCAGCGCACCGGTTGTCGTGTTTCCGTTTTGTAAACATAAATTCGCTTCCCGTTCGCGCGGCCCGTCTGAATGCAAGTTCATTAATCCGGAATTCGGCATGTCTGTTTTTTAAGGCTCAACTGCCGTTCAATGAGGGACGCTATTAATGATCAGCTTGGCCGCTCCGTATTTTAATTAAATATTTCCACACAACGGCGGCGCACCCGCTCCTGCAAAGTGGACGGGGAAATTGCCACGGCTGAAAGCTGCGAATCTGTATTTTTGGAGAGTTTTTTTATTTGCATTTTTCGCATGATTTATGTGTCTAGTTGGATTAACTTTCGGATGTATCGCGTTTTAACGTCGCTCGAGCGATTGGTCTGCCACATCGTGATAATAGTATGAAAAATGAAAACAGGAAAATCGCTTTGGATACCGACGCGTTACTTGTGGGTTTGATTTGTTATATTTGTAGTGTTATCGTGATCTATATTGTAGTATTTGTTTGGGTATATATATTTAAATTTGATTAAGATTGAATTTACAATGAAAGTGTATAATTTACTCCCTCCCCATTTTTTTTATTGATTTCTGCGCTGTTGTATAATTTGGTCATTTAATATCTCTTCTATTATTTCTTAACATATCAATTTTGATTATAATTAAAAAGTAGCAATTCAATTAAATTTGTCAAAAAATCTGTGGTTACTCTCTCTCTTAAATCAGTGGTGAAATTTAAATTAGAAACAATAAAAATAATAAGCAAACACAGGAACAATGATTTATCACATAAATGGAGCTAGACGGAAACGCTTGTAAATGAGAGAAATTATTCAAACAAGGAAAATATCGTAAATGTAAATAAAAGTCAGTTTCGTATTCTTACAATATCTACATTTTGCATTTACGTTCGTTTTATGTAATTGGTAAATGGTTCGATGAATTATAAAATGATTTAGGCCGTAGTGGGCTTTTGTAAAAAAATATAGTTTTATGACCAGATGAATGTAACGTGCTCAATAACTAAAGTCGTAAATTTAAATTATTAAGTGCGCTCGGGTGCTATAATTCACGCAGATTTTTAAATCGTAGAATTATTAATGTCGTCCAGTACAGGCACGGGGATTGTAAAAAAAGTAAATCGTAAAACACACGTAATTACACCCCATTACGGCCTTTATTTCAATGGAAGAAAACCTCTTTTACATTTTTTCCTGAGCACCCCCGCGAACACTAATTTGCGTAAATTTTAATTCAGGTGTTAACGGATTAAGGTATAAACGCTTTTACTTATCCCCACAATGGTTCTTAACCTCTGCGGGCGGAGGCTCCGCCGCCGGAGCGCCTCCGCCCGCCTGTCCCGCCGGCCCCGCGACTGCCCCTTTATCCGATGGGCCGAGGGTCACAAATTCATTAGCAATAAAAATAATTTATTGCCTGTTAGGTTTTTGGTACTGAAATTCCGCTTTATAGCGGCAATTACAAATGTAATTCTATATTTCCATACACCGCGGTACAGGTAGGAGACTCGTTGTTAATTTACGAGGTTGGCGGCTCCCAGCGCGCGGCACTCTCCGCGTCCCGCCGAGGTTAGTTTTGAATTTGTTTATATTAAAACGACAGCCGAGGTCATTAACATTCCTATTACCTTAATCAGCATTATAATGTAGCAGGCTGCCCTTCAAATTAATATTTACGCAAAATATAACTTTCAACGAAATCTAAGATTATAGTTACCTGAATAAATAGTCTTCAAAGCAAACGTAAATATTTAAGCGTTTATTTTATCATGTTTTATCTTCGGTATTTATTTAGGAATTTTCCACATAATGAGAATTCTTTGTGATTTTCTGTCTTCTTCTTTTTTGCGAGTTATTTTTCTTAGCAGAGGTCGCTATTTTAGGCATTCTCGGCATTGCTCGCGAGAGCGAATCGGATTGAGTGAGCACTCTGTAGGTGCATGTGACGCGATCCGCACCTGCGGCCCGGGCGTCGAGTTCAATTTCCACGTGTAATATTTTGTTTATCTTTTAATTACCGTTTCATAATACCTCTGTTCTTAACAGCTAAAATAAAGGTTCCAAACACGAATGTAATTTCACATATAAATTGATAAAGTTTTATAAAAATGTTTAAGTTTTATTTAAAATATTTCACAATGGTAAATAATAACTCAAGGATTCTTAAATTCCAGAGACCATACATAAATATTAATTACATACACGTTTTATTGGAAACATAAGGTAGTTTGGCTTCTTAAGTGGTCATTTTAAATAACACCCAAATATTACATGGTGTACATGGAAGGTACAGTAATTAAGTGTTGTATATTATTAATTTTCTACTTGCTGGGTTTATCAATAGTGAATAATAGTCGTTTGGTTGAGGTAAAACATTTTAAACGAATATTTTAAGCATTATGTTTAAATGAGCACTCTCGGTGGAAAACGTTACTAAAATTTTATAATACAATCCTTTTTTGTTGTTCATAAAGTGTATATATTTACATATTATAGTGTTAATGTCTTTCTACTTTAATCATGTATAAAAGAGAAAGGATTGTTACTAAAAAAAATGAATGCTTACTTTAAGTAATTTATACATAATTTTAAATACAAAAGTATGTTTTAAATATATTTTGTGCTTGCATACATATATGTAAATAATTTTGTAAAGAAGTATTTTATTCAATAAATATTTAACACACACTGGTAGCTCTCCTAAATTATTGGTAATTTTAAATGTAGTTTCATCGACGAAAATATATTACTTAGATACTTTAATTGGAGAACTTCAAAAGAGGTTTTTTTCTGTACAAAAAAATGCCAATGTACTTTTTGTGACTTCATTGATTTATGATTTGATCTTTGTCAGCATTTTATGAACCTTCGCCCCTAGTTAATAGGAGACGGTTTGCAAGTAGCAGCTACTGGTTCAGTCATCTAAAACATTACATCAGATTCAGAAAAATTGCGCTGCGAGCCATCGGTATTGTTTTTTATTCAAGGTTCTGTGCGCGGTACAAACTAGTTTTTTGCAGATTCACAAAAAATAGCATTTAACGCGATTCATCCGCACACTGAAGAGCATTCAACGAGTTTTATAAAAACAAATACTCTTCTAAAATCTCATTTCATTTTACACGATTGATTATGGAGTGACTGACGCGCTGTGTACTTATTTCTTATTTTATGGCTTTAGCCTTTTGGTGACCTTTCCGCGACCTGGGAAGACCGCCTCGTCTCCTCGCGAGATACCTCCGCGGGTATTTATTCAAATTGCTTCTTTTATTTATCATCCCAATCAGACAGATTAAAGGCCAGAGTTTGTACAAACACACTTTAAATTTAATGAAGTGTTTTGAAATTTTGTTTGTATTTCTTATTTCAAGCTTACTCGCTCCAAAACAATCCCGCTAACGAAACGGCTGTATTGGAATAGAAAGCAAATATAATTTATAATGATTTGTCATTTTATACAATTCACTAAGCGTTATTCAATGTAAATATTCAGTGCATTTATCCGAGCTATGGTTAGTTGTATTTTCCGCTTGTTTTACATAAATTAATGTTATTAGATTAGAATAACGAAGATACTGGATATAATTTATTTTCAAATCAATATGGATACAAAAATATTTTTTGCTTTTATAAAAATATGTTCATGTGTTATAAAATGTTGAAAAAGATATATATAAATATATTAAAGCATTTTTCATAATGATAGTTTTGATTTTATAAATGTTTTTTTAATTGCATAGCAGGAGCAAGTACAAGTAATAAGATTTCACACAAACAAATCAGGATGCTAGTAGACATCCACTGGAATAATTTTTGCTCCAGTGGTGTGCACTCAAATAAAAGTTAACGAAAAATTATATATCAGCATTGAAAATAATTACTAGTATTACAGTTATACGTTACTAAATACGCCCTTTGGATACTTAAAACAAAAAAAATTGTTTGATAAGCGAGAATACCACTGGAATGATTTTTGATCAGGTCGACTATAACGCGATTGTAGTTAACGAAACGAATATTACAGTATTGAAAATATTTACGCAGGGAGGTTTTCTAGTAACTTGTTACTGAATCTATTCTGTCTGGGTGTCCTACAGTGCTGCAACTAGTCACGGGCCCCGAAGACTCGGAGGCGTTGACTGGCCCGGCGACGTGCGCCGCGATGCGATCTCAGCCATTACCGCCCGTCCGGTCTCGCTGAGATGTTTATGCTACGATTTTCATTGCATAATGTCCCATTAATTGAGCCATTCAATAGCGTGAAATTTAAATTCACCCGTTCATCACCGCATAACACGGAGCTGTCGGCCGTACAAACATATATCGTTTTATTATTTAAATAACTTTTTGTCTTGGGAAAATGATATTTTTGACGTAAAAAATATTCTACAGAAGATGCACTGGAGCGGTTTATTTTTTTTTCTATTATTAAAAATTGTAATATAAATAAATGGAATATAAATGTATCCATTAGCTTATTATAAAATATATTTTAATGAATTCAGCTGCTAGTTCTAATTTAACGCGTACAAGCAAAAGTGATCACCAGGCTATTAAAAAGTTGATATTTCCAGTCTACGAACTCGAAATAAAATGCTTGTTTTTAATTAAGTTCGATAATAGTTCAATTCCAAGATCACAAGCTATTTTTTAGATTTTTAATTAAAAACAAGAATTGGCTTTTGCAGTTTTCACCTGAGTTTCAATTTTCGAGCAAATGTTTGTTTTTTTATATTTTTTTTACTTAAAGTACAATTCGATTTGTATGTATATTGGTGTTTTTGATATGCAATTTTTCCTCTCTCCGAGTAAAATTGGTTTAGGAATTTAAAATAAAAATCAACGTTTTAATATAATTAACGATGCACTGTTTCTTGTAGCTGATATTACGAGATGTGAAGGTGCGCGAGTCTTGTGCCTCGGTGTGACAAAGTGGGCTTCCTTCTGAAGCCCGTTATTCTACTGCTTGAAGATTAAACTTCAGCTTCTCGAACGCTGGAGCATGATCGCGGGGATGATAACAAACAGGAACAGCTGTTTTACGATATACCCGCCGGGCCGCGGGCGCCACTCGATCACGAGACATTGTTGTCTCTGTCCCCCTCTTTTCTCACCCCGTCGCCTCTCCCTCCCCCCTCCCCCTCCCGCCCTTATCCACCCCCTTCGGTTGCAGCCAGATTTTTCCGCTGCGCTGGGTAAACATTTTGCAGCGATATTTTCGGCACGTCGCTCCCGTTGGCAAATATTTGCCGGAGTGCTTAGCGGGAGGCGGGCGGTCCGCGGCCCGACTCGTTCGCACCTCTGATGGATGAATATCAATTGTCGATTAGAACACGGACGGAAAATAAATCCCCGTTTTAATTATATTCATTTCGTTAAGGGTATAGAGAAAAGTAAATTCAAATTGTAATTTGTTTGCAGGTTAAAAGTAAAAGGAAAAACGTCTGAAAACGAACCCTCTTTGGGATTTTTCTGTATAAAACAAGATAAATGCCGAAGACATATCAAGCTATTAAGAACACAGTAAGAGCTTCTGAGTGCTTTCTCGTACTTGATTACCTGCATCTTCGATTATGGTATCCTATTCTCATAGAATAGTGCGAATATGACTCCTCGTTTTCAGATATTTGAGCTTGGGTGTCTCGGATGAGCTTGTGGAATAAAGATAAAAAATCTGTACCATATTTCATTTTTAAAATTGATTCGAGTACATTTACATATTAATATTTTTGAATAAAATACTTTGGTGGTTTTCCACATTTTCGTTTTTATTAGTGACCGGTTTCGCCAATCTTTCACGTTGGCATTATCAAACACTCTGTTTTAAGTATTTTATTCAAAAATATTAAAATGGAATTCCACCAAGTACTCTCTGTCAAAAATATTGAATTTCTTAACATTTACATATTGTTAATATTCTGTATGTTTTATTTGATTTGGAATAGGTATTATAATAGCGCACTCAAAATGTTGACGGTAATCATAAAACATCACATTCTTGATTTGCAATATTTATTTATACGAAATAAAAAATTGGATCAAGTATTTAAATTAAAATTTCAACTATTTTTTGTGGTAGTTTTATGAAATATTAAATAATTAATGATGGATCACGTACAATGCTAACCTAATTAGTGCAGAACGAGCAACACCCAAGCTCACATTTAGGGCCCAGTAAATACCCATCGGGTTCTGACGCTATAAATATCTTCATTTTTCAAAACGTTTCATTAATTTTCTTCAAAATATGCGTTCGAAATTCGGGATATTTCTCCCGGGATTCGGTAATTTTTCTCTAGATTTGATTAAGTGGAAATATTCCAATTAATTCCCGAAAACTCCGCGCGTATTTTTGGACGGATTACTCGGAAGGTGAGTAGTCCAGGGCCCGGCATTCCTCCGGCCGGCTCCTCTGACCCTAGCCCGGATTTACAAAACACATCAAACGCCTAACCGGAACCTACTGACTAATATTTGAATTCCTCCCGATTTATGTTGACATGTTTGAGGTAAACATGCCAATAACAGAGCCCAAAGAATGCGCAAACACCAACGAAAACATCGTGATCTGATCTTTTTTGAACGTAGATTTGGTTACAGCCGTGACCCTTGCTGTCCAAACCCGAGCTTGACGAGGTTTATTTTTTACGTTAAATAAAAAACATTTGAAAATTTTATGCTAACTTAATTTTATCGATAATAAATAATAATACAATTGATATATAAGTTTTATAGAATTTTATAGCGAACAATCATTTTCGGTGAAAGGTAGATAGAAAAAAAAATATTATTTTGAAACAGTGGTCACAATTGTTTAATTGTTTTTCTTTAAAATATATTTCGTGATAGAATATAAATCTGAAATTACATAAACTTACTTTAAAGTCGAATGCTGATGAAAAAATATTGGTTCAATTTAAATACGTGATAGCAACATTTATGAATGTGTCAATTTCTGTGTGACGTAACCACGTCCAAGAGATTGTGAGATAATGTAAGTTTTTAGAGTAATTTTGCTTTGCAATTGGCTCTAGTTTTTTTAGAAGCATAAAAAGTATCATTTGGTAGTACTTTGCATCGTTACACATGCATCGAGACAACTTGTAACCGATTTTTAATTAATAAATAGCGTCTTTTTTCTGTGGTGTGTTTTTTTATTGTTTAGCTTAAGAAAACAATGCGAAAGAGGACACTTTTGACTAGTTATCATTCGGTTGTCAGTTGTGTCGCAGCGTGTGTATAGGGGTTTTATGTTTTGAGTGCTTCAATATTTTTTTTTATCTAATGGTCCAAGCAATTAACAGCAGTTATTTTATTTAAATACAAATGCTATCACCCTTTAGTACTCTCTTTTAACTGTAAAATGTGTAACTCAGCTTATAAATCCAAAATCTCACCGAAACATCCCTGTGAAAAGGATGGTGATCCAACATTGGCATTAAAGCGGCAACAAGAGAATGCGCGAAAATGACTTGATCTAATCACACCACAACGCAATCGCAACAATGCTGTTTTAAGGCCAGCAGCCCCGAGGTCATGCTGGTCCGTTAACCATAAAACTAGCAGCACGACATGCACGCGATGTATGGGTACAATTTAAATACACATTGTTTAATATTTTATTTTGATCATCTAGATCGAAATATAAGTTTCGTAGCATGTGAGTCCACTGCTGGACAAACATAATTTAATTATCACTGCTGGTTATAAAAACCAGGATGCTGATGCAATCGTTACATGTTGTTTTATTCACATTTGTTATTCTGGTGCAATGAAAATAAATAAACCAACTTAAGTTGCCTATATTTATTTGCACATATAGTTTTTGGAATCATGTTTTTTATAAATATTTTAATGTCGTATACGCTTGCAAACAGTTTATCTATTGAAATGTATTGAATGTCATTTTTTAGGGTGGATTACAATAGAATACGCGCATCGCAGTATATCTGACAATCAACGGCGATAAATTAACGAACGAGATCCTCGGCTTTTGTGTATCTCCCTTATTTATTGAAGATATCAGCCGCTTAATCCAAAATCGATCTTATTAGTTCAGTACTCGTTTACTATTAATAAAAGACACGACTTCGGCTAGCGGCCGCGGAGCTTCCCCGAAAGAGATAAATACCCCAAAGAAAAGATATAAGCCGTCCCTTGCGTTATCATGAAATATGCCTCGGTTTCGGGGGTTGGGTTCACATAAATATTAGAAATTACGCCATAATTAAAGCTGAGTGGCTGACGTATGGCGCTTGGTCGGCGGCCGGCGAATCCCCGCATGCGAGAGTGACGTATGGACGGAGGAGAGGGACCTTATCGTGGATATTAGCGCCGCTCGCATCGAAGACACCTGTGGGCGCGGGGCGTGGGGCGGGGCTCTGGGCGCGCCGGCTCTCACCTGTATGCCAGCCGGCTTGGGGATATCACGAACTAACAGAATTCGGTAAGGTGGCGAGCGGTCGAAACGCTCTGAAGAATTTCACGGAGATCTCGATGTGGGAATGCTTGAGGAAGCCGGTATAAATATGAATAATTACTCAGGATATGTTTTCAGTTTTTTTAATACAGAGATTTAAAACTGATTAATCACCGTGAATTCTGATTACCCAAACCCAATTCGAAGTGTAATTAACACTCAAATTAATTGAGTTATGTGTTGTCAAACGTATAGCAAAATTGTATTCATCCAATGTCAAATTACGTTTTGTTATTTCAACCCATATTATTGTTTGATTTTCAGGTACTTTTGAAATAAGTTCATCGTAAATCCTTTCATTTTAATTAAATTTATTTTCGCGTCAATTATTACGAGAGATTTTATTTTGAAGACGAAGCCCTCCGCGCCGCGCCGATACGGCCCGCCCGGGGTTAGGGGTGTAATTGAATTGGTCATAGTGAAAAGGGTAATAAATACCCCACTCCTGCGTCGATAGAGGTGGCGCAGAGAAAATATTTATTTTTTATCTAACACCGGCTAGTTCCTAGGGAGGGATCTGGCTGGAAACCATCCCTGTAAGTGGTTCCTGAAAGTGATTCTACTTGATTGGTTAAAAAAATATCCCTTTTTTTTGTCTAACTGAACTGAACGCCTGAGCCTTTTTGTGAAGGTTATCATACTTTAGCGAAACTTATGTTATTTAAAAAATTATTTTTATTTCCGAAGCGTGGAGGTGATTCATGCAAATGTGAATCGTTTGAGAATAATTACGATTATTATCTCACGGACAAAAAAAGCACTGCTGATGTTCCGATTGTTATAAAATAATCACAGGATGTAAACTCGCGTTAAATATCAAAGTGCCTCTCACGTGACTAAATTGAGGTCTGCAGTTGTGTAAAAGTTTAATTGGTCGTGAATTTATCATTGCCAGCTCGTCTGGTGCCGGCGGCAGTCTGACGCGGCCTCGCATGTGTCAACGTCTCTCTCAGATGGTGCTCCGGCCCGCCGAGGAGTTTGACGTTTGCCGAGGCTGAGGGAGAATATTAGTTCCCTCGCTCGGGAAATGAGAGAACTTAACTCGAAGCACGTGTTCCAAATGTGCTGATGCGACCCCGGGTATTAATAATACTCTTGCATCTTCTTATTTTCCGCTGTAAACATGTTGTTCATATTAAGAACTGTAATAATAAGACAGAACGTTCCTCTGGAAGTGTTTCTATATTAAAAATTCATATAATTTTTATATTTTTACTATACTTTGTTTACTAGGTATCAAAATACACATGTCAATGATTCGGATCTTATTTTTATGCTAAAGGTGTAGAAAATTCGTATTATTATGCATTCATAATTCAAACTAAGTTTTCTTTGGTTCATAAATGTGCTGATGTATCAAATCAATTATATTTCATATACTTTATAGAAATACATTCTCTCGTAAGGCACCGAGTCTGAGCTCGGAAGCAGTATAGTATTCCTAATTGACACCGTATCGTTATGACGAATATGTGTTTTATTTTGACGAATAGGCAGTGTTTTGATTGTAAAAAGCATGTCGTCATTAGAAATCGGCCAAAGAAGGTGGCCCGTGCGCCGCAGGTTTAATGAGGACACAAGCAGCACTCGACGTGATGGATGGTCCTCGGCTGCGCACTCGAATCGGGAATGAATAAATCAATGGAGCCATTCTGAGCTCGCCGCCCTTTTTAATGTGCCACTCATAAAACTGTTCCTGCGTATGATTGTCCAAGTATCGACATTTGTAACAGTGATGGAATGAATGTCATTATATATCATAAAGGACAAGCCGACGAGTGAAGGTAATTGTTATTAATGGATGGTATTACAAAAAAATATGGCAGTATCGAGGTTTTTAATCAAGATTAAAAAAAAACTTCATAATGAGCTTTTTGTATGAATAAAAAATTGCGTATTTAGGTAGACGAGTACCTGGCTATCTCGATCTCGCTGCGTTAGTGAATTTCCCTAATTTTCAATATTAATTTATCTGATTGTATTCCGATTGTATTGTTTTTCGAACGTTGATTAAATCCAGTTGAATAAATTATACCCAGTCACGGACGAGTCGGGTTATCTACGAACGAATTGAACTATGTTTTATTTCCACCTGTCCATTCAATATTAGGACAGAGCGCCCGCACCTCGCAACGGTCCCGCTTTCATATCTAAACAATTCAATGAACCCATTTCTCTCCGATTAGTTTTGCCACAGTGTTTCGAAACGAGCGACTCACCGGTTTGCCGATATTCGCAATATGTGGATTTTTATGTAACATTTTGGCAATATTGCAATAAAATGAGATCTGTGTCTCTTCGGTTCGGAAATACGTGTTGCGAATAATATGATTGGCACGCAATCTTCTCTACTGCTCGTGCCGAAAATGTCAGACGTATTTCTAAAATACAGTAGCGAAAACGAACGCCGGAATACAGCGAGCCTGCAGAAACAAACAGCTACGTTCCCGGATGTAAATTATATATTATTTATGTTGCCGCTGCGATGCACTCGCCAGATGCCGCAAATGACTCGGCGCGGTCGGTTATGATGTCATCCGTGTGGGATTCGAATGAAATAATTTGCCGAAGACACTTGTGACGTCACGAGGCTTTGCCGAAGTCGTTAACTTCATCAAAGCGACAAGCTGGACGCGGCTCGTTAAGTGCGGCCTCACTTAAATCAATTGGATATTTTACTGATATGAGCAAGTTCTTGCACACGGCTCCGAGGAGCGACGTAAATGGTCTCGAGTGGAACTCCCGGCGTAGCGAAAATTCAGCTTTTTTTGGTGCGAAGCGTGCTTGATGTGTGGCCTGTTCTCACGTGATGTGAATTTTTGTATCCACTCACGGAATTAGAGATGCATTTCGAAAATTGAAAACAAATCGCCAACAACTTGGCGTGTCAATGGATCAGATTACGCTAGCAAAAGATATATACTTCATTGTATGTTTTGCTTGTGAGTAATGTTCACAAACACGCGCTGCTGCGATGAAGCGAGGGCAAATATTTCACGATGGACTTGCAGGACACATTTGTATCGAAATTTTAAATGAACTGAAAAATGAAGACTTTGTCTTCACTTTTCGCGCGTTATAAGTTCCTGTAATTTATCTGCGCTATCTTTATATAGCCATAATAGAAATTCCACGTTGATAAATAATCCGACAGAAGTTATAAGAAAAACGTAGAATTTATTGGCATGTTGTAAATGGCGATTAATCACGGCTGTAATATTGAGTAGTATATTGTGTATAATTAGTGAGATTCAGAAGTGTTGCGAACTTGTGCTAATAATGATCGATTTCCTTGCAGGCCAGCTTGTCCGCCAGTTCGGAGAGCTCGGAGGAGGCCGACCGCTGGCAGCCAGTGTTTGCCGCCATCACCGACACCGAGCTCAGGTACCTCTTTGCTTATTGACCCTACTTGCATGTCCTCTATGACTTCACACAAAAATGTTTGATTTTAATTTGATATACAAACCACTCTATAATTACTCTGAAATAACTTGTTTTTTTTTTTATTTTTGCCTTTTGAAATTAGATATATAGTATATTTTGTGTATTTGTATTACTCAAATTCCATTTTTACTTTAAAAAAATACGATATAAATAGAAACTCGTTTTCAACACTAGATGAATTATTTAGGTTTGATAATTCTCTAAATGTATAGGCACATTTTTTAATGCATTATCGATTCTTAGCTGTATTCCAGTAGCGGGTAACTATTTATACTTTAAATTCCACGTTAAATGGTTTTTGTGTAAAATTATAAAACATTAAACCCCCAGGGAATGGGCTTATTCCAGACTTCTCCTTTATTTCTTCACCAACTTTTACCGTCTCCTTGTAAAGTGCATCAGCTTTAATCTATGATATAAAATCCGTAAACGATTTTACGGCTCTTCTTAAAGTAATATTTATCGAATCGTTATTGCTTATTCAGCGCTCCGAAATTTGACATAATGCACAAGTTTGATAATAAAAACGAGCCGATCGGAAGACATAAAAAATATCCGAAGACTCCCAAAGGCGGTCGTGACCGCAGCGCGGGCGTCGGGCTCCCCGGGAAATTCAATAACGCGGGGCGTGGAACTGTGAAACGAGAATATGTATTCAAGGAAATATATTTTTATATATTTTTTGCCTCATAAAGGCGGCATTTTCATCCCGATAATATGAAATGTAATTTTCTTTGGTTTTAACGAATCGAACGTATTTGGCATGTCGGCGCCTACGCTGTGTGATTTATTTAGGTTCTGTCCGCTTTCGCAGTAATTTTGCGGCTCGAGCAAACGGTCTAAGCTAATATTCTCGTCTCAGTGCACACATCGAACCGGGATGCGATTATAGGTTTCGGGACCTTTTTGGCTTACCTAGCGAGGAGGGCGTCTGGGCGCGAGTCCGGCGCCGCTCCCCCTCCCCCGAGAGCAATTAAAAGTTCTCCGTTAAAGTTTAATCAAAGAGCCTTCGCCCCTTTTGCCCCCGCCCGCCGCAGCCCCTGGCGAATTTAAGTTGATTCACGGAGTTTGTATTTGCGCGCGATTATCTCGAGAGTACGCCGGAGCGATTCGGATCAAAACGGTGTTAGGTGGGACATTGCAAGATTAGAACTCCCCTCGGAGAGTAATCGATCGCTTCGAGCGACACGCCGGCGATTGGTATGACATCCTCATCTCAATACCCGCCGGAAGATGTCATTGAACTAAATTAAATTAGTTCAGATCAGTATTTCTCGCAAGTTAAATGCCATCTTTCCGTAAAGTGACTAACTTTACGGGCTGACGAATTTGTAATCGCGAGAGCGTCATTTTCAGCGACATGCAATTTATCTTAGCTGATGTTGGTTCGCGCTGAGACGAAGGAAGGAACGCACCTCCTAAAACAAAGATGCATATAATATACTTATGATAACGATAAGTCTTCCCCGATGTCTTTTTACCGTGTCAGGTATTTAGGGGAGTAAAGTTATACTGAATATGGCGCCGAGAAGTGCAGGAAATTTAAATCGATACTACGTTATTATACATATTAAACAATCTTCTTTATAGCCTAGGTGTATGGCGACAAAATATAACTTTGTGTAAGGGGAGAAAATGAAAAATAACTTGTACAATATATTAAACTGATAGGAGAGTGCTTAAATTAGAAGGGTACATTTATATTGTTAAGAATGCTAGTAAGTGTCCATGATAAATGTGGCGATTGGTTTTTGCGGATGTCGCTGGAAGTTTGATGGCGGTCTGTCGCCGGAAAGCTTGTCCCCGCCCCTGCGCCGCCTGCACTGCCGGCGACCCTCCCTGCGCCTCCCCCCCCTGCACCCCGGATTATATTCAGATAATACGCCTCATTTTGTCTGAAAGCCAGCCGTCCTATCGCCGCTGTTCTTCCACCGGGGCTGGATTGAGATAAATGTGCAGCGCGGCGGACGCATTCGTCACACTTCTCTCCCTCGGCGAAAAAGCCAAATTTAAAAAAGATAAATTATCCAGGAAAATATTATCATCTCCGGTGAAGTGTTCGCTCATACGATTGTTTATGGCGTTCATTTATAATTTTTTTTATTTTTGTGAAGCAAATTTTGGTGATTGAAATTTGTTGTGAGATTTTTTTTATGATATATATTTGTAGATCAAAATTCAATAAATGAGACTTGATGTAATAATTTATCGGTTCAACTGATTTTTAAAGCATAAAAATATTAAAGAAAGATTTATTTCCGGATCCCCCGAAGTGGCCGGCAAATCGATCCCGTCGCTCTGCTCGTTCCCGGAATGGCGCGCCGCAGCGCCGGGACGCTCGCCGGGCCGGGACGCTCGCTGCGGCGACATTCGCCGGCACACGCGGTATTCTTTATGACGCGACATAAAACTTGCCACCGGTTTAATTAGATTCATTATTCACGGAGCGTGAGTTACTCCGCTTCCAGTTACACGCTTTACGTGCGACGCCGATTGTTACGGCAGCGCACTCCCTAATGAATATTGAGTCGCGATAAACTTAAGTTCTTCGAATGCAACACTGCACGCGCTGCGAGCTCAGATTGGAGATTAATTTTTCTGTCTGCATATTAAATAAAAGACCCTATTTAGTAACTTGCAAAACTGTTAAGGTTTATCGTGTATACTCTGTCACCTGACCTGCGTATTTTGGTTTTTGTCAAGCCGGGTGAGATCGGCGAGGGCAGGGTCTCCGGCGTGAGGATGTTTGTTTTGCCGTCGATAGATCGGGCGGGGGCGCCGCGCCTATCGCGGGAGTGTTTATTTTGTCCTCGATGGATCGGGCCTTTCCGAGCCCGACCCGCGGCTAATGTCGCCGGGATGCTATAAAAACGCGTTAAAGAAAATATTCCGAGATATGCAAATGGGGGACGAGCGGGGGTTACCAAATTCACCAGGTAATAACGCAGGCGTGATAAGAATTTTCGGTAAGCCCCGGGAAAATCGAGGGAATTTTTTCGTAGAAAAGGGTTCTGATCTGTCATACAGGTAAAAAATGATCAGATTATATAACAAAGAGCAGTTTAAAGTCTGATCGCCTAAATTACCAGCGGTATTTTTTTTCGTTTAATCTATTTCAACTTTTATTAAATTTATTTTTGGGAACATAGGCTGATGTTTAAAAGAAGTGCTTTATCCGTAAGTCGTATTAATCGCAAATGTTATTAAATATAAATTTTTACTTTATGGAAGAAATATAATATGTTCCCACTGTACTTGTACGGCAGCAATGAATATGTGCTACCGTTTGCGCTAAAGACGCCGCTCCTCGTACTCCGAGTTGTCTCGCCCATACCTGTCAGACCAGGGAGATGAAGCCGTAAGGCGCGCCGGGCGGCTCGGAGGTGTCACCCACAGGTGTGTTGACCCTATTTATTTACCGAGCGCCCGGGACCCGCGTCTGCCGAGATCTGCAGCCGGGCCAGGTCGGTGTTTTATAGGTGAGCTTTGTAATGCTTTGTGTCTCTCTATTGTTTCCCAGGTTTCTTTAGACGCGGGAGCGGCGCGGAGTGCGCCTCGAGTGCTCCCTCTTATAATATTACCGGGTCTTTAGAAATATATCAAAGAGAGACGTGCCCGTCTACGGCCTTATTATTTAATAATAAAATTGTAAAGAACTAATAAAATCAAAGGAATCGTAAAACTCCCGGGAATAAGCAGACGGAGCGGCGCGCGCACACTCGCGACAAGCACGCGTCCGCTGAAGTATGCTTTGTATATATTTTTTATTGTTTCGCTCGGGCGTGCCGGGTCGAATATTGCAGAAATTCAGATTTTTCAGTGCAGAGTTTTGTGCTGAAATTTTCAGTTTATCTAGTATTTTTTAAAAGTTTATCCCGTAATATCACCTGCCTTTGTGAAATTATATTTTTTGCGGGCCATTAAAATCGCGCACGTCCCACCGTGATCGATCACGCTGTCGAACTGCAGAACTGGGGGAAATAGCGAGCGTTGATATTTTTTAATTGAATGTTTTGGGGCTTCCCCCGGTTTAATACAACAATGTAACGATAAGCGACTCTCGGTTACTTATAATGTTTATTATTGTGATTTGTAGTTTTGATTTTAATATTATTACTTTTTAAATTATACTTTGAAAGTGTCAAAAAATATCTATGTTTTTAATTAAATTATAAAGTTGGCTTTTAAATTTTAAAATTAATTATAAAATGTATTTGTAATATCATCGGTGAAAAATTGTAAATTGCCTGCGAGGGCCAATTGCCGCGCTCGGCACTGCGATCAGAGCACCTCCGCGAATTCGGTCATATTACTGAGAAACTGCTTTGGCAATTTCGCCCTCTTTGTTTTCGGCGGTCCGATTTTACGAATAACCCTTTGCGCCCCCTCCGCCAGTTTTCCAGTTACCCAGATAGTCTATTCAATCTGCAGGACGATCTGCCGGATCCTCGGCTTCCCGGGAGCTCCGGAATCCGGGCGGATCCTCGAGACGGCAGTTGACGGGAGCCCATAAACTTGCGTGGAAATGCAAATTGGTTCCCCGCCGAAGTCCTCTTCGGCTTTTCCTGTCACACGCGCCCTTCCCGCCCCGCGCCCTTCACCAAATTGGATATTTAAAACCCGCAAGCAAGAGTTGTCAATCATTTTCACGCGCCGACTCTAATGGCACGGAAAGCCGTATTTTTTGCATGGGAATAATATCGATTTGTGAATATCGTTTCGATTTGAATGATGTGTTTTTATAAGGTTGTGGATATATATATTCAAGTTGGTATTTTTTTAGTAAGAATTGACGGCGGCACTAACTAATTTGATATTTTTTTGATTTCACGCGAGAATCAGTCGCCGAACATAATGGATGCCGCGGGAGCTGACGAGATCCGGGCCGAATCAAACTGCCGCGCCGCCTGAAAGTGTTATTACAGCGAATAAATCAAAGTTATTTGACATTAATCTTGTCTGCTTCCGCGCCGTAGCGTGAAGGGTCTGCGTGGTTCGGCGCTTCCAGAACATTCTCGCAAATTGTCGCCGATCAGGCGCCACCTGAAGGCGAAGGCTCGTCTGTCGCCGCGCCTCTCCGCCCCTCCCCCTCCGACTTCTCGGTCGATCTGGAAGGCAATTGTCTAAACTAAACTAATTTGAGATAAGGGTTCGGCGATGCGTCGTCGGCTTATCTGGATAAACGGAATGGATGCAATTTAGCTCGATCGGTACGTTTTCTCGACTCGCGTTCGGTCGTTTCGTTATAATGTTTTCTTATAATAACTATTTCTTTTTATACTTGTATATTCACCTTACCGTAAGCTTTTTTATCATTTGATCAGAAAATACATTTTCATTGCTCTCTATATTTTATTATGAAGTATGATAATTGCTGGTTAATTTTTTTGAACATCATTATAATAATCAACACATATACATACTATATGATTCTTACGGATGTATGATTGGTTAGTAAGGCGGTATTCGCATCCTGTGGCGACCCAGACAAGTCGAGTTCGTTTCGGGCGACCCGCTGTAATTGTGCGCCATGATATGCACTATCGCCGACCAGCAGCGGCTCGGGAAAAAACCCATTACGAGATACACTCCTCGCTGGCTGATCACCTCGGAGTGTGTGGAGGTTTTTGCGCAGAAAAACTGTGCAGTTTTCAATTTAGCCTCAAGATGGCGTCGCGAATGGAGCGTCTCTTGTAATGCGATCTTTCTAATACGTTTTTGCGGGATGTCAGTGGCGTTTTCCTTTTTTTTTTGCCGGCCTGATCCGCTTGCCGTCGATTTACTGCCGGCCATTTTTTTGTACCGATAAATTAATAAAATCGGATCTCTGGCGAGAGACGGATGTTGCCATTAAATAATCCCGGTTATTTTTCTCATTCATCCTGTTGCTCGAACACAAATCATCTTAAGAAAGGACTCGCAATATCTATGAGTCAGCTCCCGGAAGAAGCTGAGATAAATATGGTGACATTGGATATTTATTATTTTTTGCCCGATGTCATCGCAGATAAAATATAAACCCTTCTTCATAACACCAGGGTACGAGACCATTAAATCACTGTATCTATAGGCTTTATATAGAAAAATACACATTATAGATGAAAATACACATACATTAGTATAAATCTTAACAAGTGTAATATATTTTTTTTCTTTTGTTTCTAGCGGGAAAACACCATATTCCAATTAATAGAATAAATATAAAAAAAATAAATACCCGCCTATGCGTGTGTATTTTGTAAACATTGCATCTTGTGTAGTGAAATATATGCATACAGTTTATTAATTCAATATTAATAAGGTTTTATTTATGATATCAAGTGTTAAATAAACAAAATTATAGTATCTTTAAATTTTAATTTATTTATCAACCTAAAAGCCAATAATTTATTTATAACACTAACCGTGTTAAATATTCTAAAACAATTCATACTTTGTTTTCCTACCATCAGTGGCAATAATACAGTCAATGATTCGAAAATCACAACTTCTATAATAAATGAAAGTAAATATTCAATTCATCGCACAGTTATGGAGCCATGGTAGTCGAAAAGGGAATGCGCCGGACGCGATTGCAAGAGGGTGAGGATTTGAATCTCACACGTGTCTCCAAAAAACCCGTGAATTAAATAAGTTGATTATTTGATTTAATCTTTATTTTTAAATAAAAACGCATTTCACCTCGAAGGAAAATAAAGTACTTTTTCAATAATTTATTCTCTCGTTTATTAAAACAATTCGTTCCATCATTTCAAAGTGCTCACATATAAAATGCAAAAATATAATGAACTTTCTGAAAAAAATATTAATGTTTAATATTTCGCACGTGTATCCAGCTTACAAAATAAACTGAAAATTAAAACAGTCCATCAGCGAGGGGGTGTCCCCGAGGAGGGGAGGCCCTGCAAGGTCACCGCAAGGCCGCGCCTGACGAAGCGCAAATCCTCCACTCGATGTAAACTTCTCACTTTGTTTTTCCGCGCTCTGGTTATTGAGGTCGCTCCACTCCTGCAGACGGTGAACGCGCCAGACAAGTGTGGTGCTAAACGGCACAAGTATTGTTTCGTATATATTTGGACGCATTGATGTCTATTTTATCGTTGCTCACAGACAGCTTCATCCGTGACGCAGTAGCATTCTCACCAAGAGGATATTGTTTGAGTGGTTTATCGTAAAATTGAGATTATGGCTTAACTTCAATCTAATTGTTGCAGACACGGTGTATTCAGCATTTTCCGCAAGAGTATATTATCTGATGTATTTAGGTTCTAAACAGACCGTTAAGTTAAGATTTCTCCTCAACTAAAAAAAAGCTAATCTCGCAACCGCGCAGATAAACCATTACTTGCGAAAATACCGCTGCAGCTCGGTACGTGTCTGTCGACTGCGGAGCCCCGGTACGGTACATGTTAATGAGTTCATTATTATAGGTCATGTGTCCGAGTTTTCACAATAGCGGACATTTTGATGATGTAATTACGGTATTTCTAGCGTTTGTGGAATAGGTGAATTTCTAAGCCACCACGTGAGGGTTCAATAGTAAATGATTTTTTTTTTTAAATTCAAAAGTATAATTTTGATTGAAAAATTGAATATATTGCACTGAATTGTTAAAAAATCAGAGCGCTGATATGTGGTCTATATGAAGCTTATAGTCTTGTCTGTCGAGACACATGTCTGGCGTGGCACGTGTCCGCGCGCCTATTGTCTTGGATATTGAACTACCCCCGCGGCCGATGGCGCGCCGCCACGCTGTGCCGCCGCGACGCCAGATTTGATTATTCATGAAGTGAGCACTATAGGCGGCATTGTGCTCTGGTGACGAGAGGCTGTCGGGGCGGAGGGATCACGCTATCGCGCCCGCCTACGCAAATATTTTATTTATTTTGTCGCTGTGAGTGTTTGCACATCTGAATGCGCGGTTTCGGCTCTGTCATTTTAGACAAACGTGTTTTGTTTTTGGGATGTTTACGTTGTGTTTACAATAAAATGCAGTGATGTATATTAATAGCACGAAGCAACCTTTTTTGTCCACGAAAAAAAATACTTCTAAGTCTGGCTTAGTCACTTATTCTTTTTTTCTTATTAGGCATTCTAGTGATATTTTCATAATATTTCATTGTCGAATGTTAATTTACGTTTAAAACAAAATTGGGTACAATTAATTTTCAATAAAAATCGACTAAACAAGAAGTAATATTTTTGAATAAAATATTTGAGTGATTTTTCACATTTTTGTTTTTATTAGTGACCGGTTTCGCCAACCTTTCACGTTGGCATTATCACTCTGTTTGATAATGCCAACGTGAAAGGTTGGCGAAACCGGTCACTAATAAAAACAAAAATGTGGAAAATCACTCAAGTATTTTATTCAAAAATATTAAAATGGAATTCCACCAAGTACTCTGTCAAAAATATTGAATTTCGAAACAAGAAGTATTTATTTAAAAAATTTAAAAAAAACTGTATAGATTCAGATCAATCCAGAGATTGGAACTTTGGTTTATACATTCACAGCAAAAGTCATTCAATGAATTGAAATTTGTCTGTTGAATAAAAAAATAGAATTGATTTACATATTTTAGTGCGATTAAAGTGGTGTGACTATTTTTAAGCAGTGCATAAAAATGTGTTCTCGCTGTCCAGACCCGGACAGCGGGAAATGCTATTTCTCGACGTTTGCTGAATACGTCATTTACCTGTCGAGAACTTTTGCCGCCGATTTATTTTATAATGGATAAATCGAAAGGTAATAAATATAATTTCCTAAAGTAATACAAAACGTAAATTGAGTATATTCTATTTAACAACGGGAGATAATTTTAATTTCGCTTGAAATATATAAATATTACCTTTGAAGCCTATATAAGCGACTAAAGAAATATGACGTAAGTATAATTAGTGTTTTATAATGAGTTAAATTTAACTTTTTCTTGATTTTCAACTTCACCATTAAATTTGAAAGTTGGCCCTAGTCGAGATTCAAAATAGTCCCTGCAGCACGACCTCTCGCGAAGCCATTATCTCCAGAACGAAATTATTCAAGCCAATTACGAAGCTGCCATCACTTATTGTCCCTTCACTAACCGAACCGCAAACTTGAGGCAGAAAGTTGCAGCTCCAGGCGGGATATTTCTCAACTGGCACTCCTGCATTAAGCACAACTGACAAAGTATTCCTTTTAATTTATTGTTTTGTCAAGTATGGAGATATATTGTTTTAATAGCGTTAATAATAATTAAAAGTAGTTTTGGTGAAGCAATATCCCTAAATATAAGTTAAGCCAATATCTTTTGCTATTTGATAATATAATTGAGTCAGGTGTATATAGCTGAAAATATATTTGACAAATTCATAGTCAATTATTCTATTGTATTATTCCCCACACTATAAGTGTAAAACAATAGTTATTTATTTATGTGTGCTAATAGATATCATCGGTGGTTTATCGATTTTCTTGAATTTCTGACAACAATAATTTTCGGTTACTACCAAAACAACATCGGGATAAATATATATTTCAGAATTGTTTCTGACGTAAGCAAAAGTGATGACGCAAATACAACCATGATGTTATTCAATAACTTGTTATTTTAATGTGTATATTATGTTATTTTAGTTTAACACAATTATAAAAATATTGTTTTGTTTAAACTAGTACCACTTGAAATGACCTTGACCGTTCGTCATGACAAACGTTTTTCTGCTTGCTTTATATCTGCGGGTATGTTTTATTATTTTATTCAAATTATCAAAGTCTTTGAATAATAACAGCGCTTTAAGTAAATTGTATTCGTTTTCAAAATACGTTTATGCATTGGATTGTATAGTTTTCCTGTTGGCAAGTCGCGCGGCTCTCCGGACAATCCCTTGCCGCCGTCGGTGAGGATAATTGACTCTCAGTGCTCGGAGTAAGTTCATTAAGGGCATTGAAATGGCGCGGGCGGGCATTGTCTGCCGCAGACGGTCTGTCTCCATAAAAAATCATTTTAAATTACACGAATCACGGGGTTCTCCAGTGCCCGGTTATAATGGATTTGTTTTTGTGCCCCTTCAGTTAAATGCAGCTTTTGTTGTTGTTGATTGCGCGGGGGCGCAGCCTTAATGAGGCTCCGTTTTTGATGTACGGCCGGCCTTGTATTTATTGCCGGTGTGATTAGGTGATGCTATCTGGGTTAAATGCTGACATAATTCATTTGAAATAACACATTCAACTATGAAAACCCCCGTTATGACGTTACATGCATCTACTCATTAACGCGTTTAGTCGCAAATAAATTACTCAATATTTTTATATAAGCGCCAATTACTTTAAAAATTTGAAAAAATTATACAAACTAATTTTTTAATAAATTTATATCTTCAAACAATATTATTTATTATCAGTTGAATGTTTTTTTTTAGTTAATAGTATTTTTTAAAATTGCTATGCTATGGGACGCAAAGATTTTGAATATGAAATAAAAAAAATCATAATATTGGATACCGAGAACTTATTACGATATTATTTACTATTGTTTTATCGATAAATATGTATACAAAATAATATCGCACTTAAGTATGCAAGATATTAAAAACCTGTGTGTCTGCTACACGTTGTTTTGATTAACTGTGCGGGTTGCTGATCAGCCAGGCGCTGTAGCTCATAGTGGTAAGAAGGAAATTCGTATTCAATTTTGATAATATACAATAAAGTGTTTAAAATGAAAAGCGTAATTTTGTATAAATTTAAATTAAATTATTTATTAAACGTGCGCACGAAAGATATTTATAATTACCTGTCAGCCTGTCAATTGCGTCACAATATTTGCTATTTTATCCCACGAATTACTTAACTAAATGGTGCGGCATATTTGATTACCTTTATCAGCCGGTGATTTTAATCACAAAAAGCATTTTTAAAATAAGTTTTGAACAATGCCGCCACCTTTCAACCAAATATTGAAAGAATATTAGTTATTTTTGACGAGGAAATATTTCAATACAGTTATACTTTTTACATATAAACTTTGTCACGATAATAGTGAATCCTGATAAGTGTTTATAGACATAAATTGTAGCAATAGAAGATTATCATCCTTGTTACGTGATTTTTATGACGGCTTCTACAAAATTCGAATACAGTGGCTACTGGACATTGCTTGCGTCTCGAAAAACTTTCATTATTGTATTGTATTGTTTGTATTATTTAGTGAAACCGAAATAAAAATTAGCGAGACTGTCAATATCAAATGTCTGTTTTTTTTATTGTCAGGTTCTACGAGGTGGCCCCGTGGTCGGTGGAGGCGTGGGGCTCCCCCGCGGAGGCTCTGCCGCTGGCCGCGCTGCGCCTGGTGGGCTGGGCGCGCGGGGCGGGCGCGGGCGGGGCGGGGGCGGGGGCGGGCGGGGCGGGGGGCGCGGGCGGGCTGGTGCTGTCTGTGCGCTGCGGCACGGCGCGGGGAGTGGTGCAGCACGCCCTGCGCGCCGAGACGCACCGCGACCTGGCGGCCTGGGCGGGCGCGCTCGTGAGCGGCGCGCACGAGGCCGTCATGCAGCAGAAGGAGTTCGTCTTCAGTGAGTATCTTATTTGTATATTTCGTATATGCTATAAATACTATTATAATTTTAATATTAACACACTAAAGGCGGGGCGGGTACTAGTACCCGTTTCGCCGACTGCTGTCTAAAAGCGGGACGCGTATACCTTTTTAAATGTGTTTACTCTAATAGCGGCAGAAGATCATTTTACTCTTTAGGTTTACAGCTCGTAATGTCGTCAACGTTACTTCTACCAATACTGTCCAGTGATTCTGAACAAAGTGACAATGAAGAAGTGGAGCGGTCAGAGAATGATAATCCTCCAATTATTGAACAATTTTTAGGACAAAATGGTATTGTTGTGATTCCAAGTAATCCGCAAAGTGTGTATGAAGCGGTTCAACTTTTTATAGGAAACGATTTATTTGACTACTACTTTATAGACTAGATTTCACACGTGCAATTTTACGACAATTTTAGTCAATTTGGTTACCCGCTTAAAGTGTGTTAAAAAAATAAAACCAATACAAGTCGACCACTGCAAAATTAATATATTGTAAAAATACTCATTTTTTTATTTACACTGAGCCCTGTAGAAGTATGCAATCTTTGTTCATAAACAAAGTGATATGCTTATTTTTCCTAACGAGCAGTCATCTTTTTTGGAGGCGTAAACTTCATACCGATCTCCTCAGGCTTCGCCTTAAACATATCCTATTTCTCTGGCACGCCATAGTATTGTCTGTTAAACGAGAAAAAAAGGTACATAACATTAATAAGAAAAGAGACAGCCGTGAGAACAGAGCTCGCCCGAACGGCGTGGTTTGTATCCGGCAGGGCAATTTACAAGACGAATGAGTACTTATACTAATAATATTAATTAATTTAAATATGTGGGTTCATACAATTAAATTATGTCGGCCGTTAAAATAAGACGCATTAAATTACTAACGGAACGCACTGCTAAAGGGGACTTTTTTTTAACGTTTAAAGGGAGAGAAAGTGCTGTGGTAGGCAGAATCATACTATAAAGGCAAAGGAATACAAAGAATACTGAATTTTTTCGTCGAGGCGACTTTTGCCTGTTAAGCGAATTTAGAAAAACAATAAATCTGCGTTCGTAATTTTTTTTTCAATATATTCGAGTATATAAATGACGGTAATATGTGATGATTTCAATATGACCCAGGTTGAGATGAGATTTGTATCAGTTGATGGGGCGTGGCTGGCGTGCGCGCAATCGTGTCTATGCCAGATGTTTTGAGGCCAATAGTGTTTCATCTTGTCAGTCCTTTATCGTTTGGCTGGCGTTAGCCGCTCTGGTGATGTTAACAATCCCCCTGACTGCTGCTGTGCGTGTGGACAGGGTGCGCGCACTTGGGGCGCGCGGCGCAGCTGTGGCTGCACTACGAGGGCGGGGCGGCCCTGAGGGCGGGCGGGCGGGTGCTGTGGCGCGCGCCCTTCCACCGCCTGCGCTCCTCGGCTGACGACGGAGAGCGCCTTCTCTGGCTGGACTTCGGCGGAGACGAGGGCGAGATCGTAAGTTTCTGCTTTTTTATATTACCATCGCGTAGAATGACCCCAGAAATCGTGCGCTCACGTTCTTTACGCAGGCAAAGAAGCACTGACACACCTTGTTGTGATTTTTTTACTGTAATGTTCTTTTTGTGTGTAACATTATTAATACACTTGTATTGAATGTGAATTAAATAAAATAATTCATAAATCCATGTAATTTGAAGGTTTTGTTGTATTAGAAGTAGACTGACGAGGATTATCTTCATATAAAAAACCTTGATATCATTATTTGTTTAGTGACATTATTTTCAGAATTCACGTACTCATGAAAAAATATGTGTAAAAAAGTATATTTTTTTTACACTCGAGCATAAAAAAATCCAAATTTAATAATTTAACATCAAATAGACAATATGGAAATGAGCTTCCTGCAGCGGTGTTTCCTCCGTCACATAGACTTGAAAAATTTCGGAAGAATATGAACAAATAATTTATAAGAAGTTCGTGCATCCGACTCTTATTGTTTCAGACTTTTCATTCTGTTGATTCGAGTCTGGGAGCTGCCGTCGTGGATCTTTAAATATTAAAAAAGACCACAGAAAGAAAAAGTCATAACATAACGCAATATGGGTTTCTGAACATAATGCTAAAATATTAAAAATTACACAACGAAGTATAGCAAAGAGCCTTTCATATGATTAATATTACGAGTTTTGTTCGCTTGAAATGTGATGAAAGTGCGTAGTCTCCTCTCGTCTAACTTAATTACGAACACAGTAAGAATATTTTTACAAGAATTTGATTACACGAAAGCATTCATAAAGTCTGCTCAGTTCGGTGAGAACTATATTATTAGATTATTCGTAGGAGTGACGGGGAAAGGTCAGCTCGAGAGAAAGTAGCAACGAAAAGATATTAATTACACTTCGTTATTGTACTGTATTATTCAACATCCGTGCTATTGCGCACGTGCACGCGTTATTCTGTATGCCTTTATTTAACTAAATTATATTACTTTCTCTCGAAAATGAAGTGAAGAATTATATAATATCAAAGTAATTAATTTTAAATCATGATTAATGTGTTCATCCAAATTATTTATCCTCGTCTAATGAAACTTCGCTAACTATAACGATTTATTGGAGTTATATTAAAAATAATTGAATCTTAAATAATGAAGCTCCACCAAATAAATTACCCGTCGGTCAATAAATAAATTGCTTGCAATCAATATCAGCTTCATTCAATTTGCAATGCTGAAGTATATATTTAATATCGGAGAGGCGCTCGGGTTCGCTCGCACTATAATAGCACTTCATAGAAATTTCAAATTGAACAGACTTGCTCTTTTTATTTCGGACACTGAATGAAATTTTAAGTGCCATAATATATTTTATTAAAAGTTACCGTGCCGCTTTCTCTATATAGCGTTTGTGTATCTTTACAAATTTATCCGTGCTGTAATTCTCAGCAGTAAAACACAATAAGCCATCTCACACAGCTAGTTCCAGAATTCCGTTCACGCCGGTACAAAGGCAGCCGCGTCGCATTCAAATTTATCATTTTTGCGAGTCACGTTAAAAGACAATAATTCAAATGATATAACGCGATAGAGCTCCGGCGTTATTGTACGACACACATGATATTAATTTGTATAGAGATACCGCTCTTCCTTTCATCTTTATTAATGCGTCACATTAGAGCGACGCGCACCGACATGCGAATACTTCTTACTTCAGCGCGAGGCCCATCGCGGGCTCCCGAGTCACTCGCGAACAATGTAATCCCGGATCCATCGCCGGCGGCTCCTCTGTAACCTGCCATTTCATTATCTCTAACTATGCAAAGTTTTAATTTAGTTCGGATGAGTTGATTTTGTATTACTAGAATCGCTTTCAATTACCGTTTGTTTCGAAAGATGTCGTTTTCTTAATTACTACGACTTTCCGCGCAGCTACGCACCAACACGCTCACGAAGCCTTCCAGAATTAGCAATTTTAATCTTACACTTATACGCATACGTACGCACGTTTTAATAGAATGCTTGAATATAATGTACATATATTATTCACACCCTGAAATAATTCTAAACGCCAAGGTCTCGTAGGTTTTTATTAAGTAATGCAGTTTTATTTTAAAATCAACATGCATCTCTATACATCCGATCCAATAAAATATAACCGCTTTGAACACAAAAAAGATACAAAAAAAACATGAATAATGTTTTTTTGTGAATTAATGATAGCAAAAATATTGTAAATATTGCTTGCGTAAATTTATATTTTATAATTTTATTGTGGAAAATTTTGATATTTTCAAAACATATTGCTCGGTACTAACGATATTCCATGTTTTACACGCAATCATTATCACTATTAAATTGTTAATATAAGATATTAATATGAGCATGTCATCCCTAAATTTGCGTGGGCTTGGTTATAATATTTGCATAGAAACATATTATAATATTACCACCTATCAATTATTCATATCAAATTTCAGCTAATGTGAGTACAGTTTTATTACATATGAAACCATGCAGAAGCTGACGTATCAACATGATTGTAACATCAGCATTTCGTAAAATTTGTCTGACTTCCTAGGAATAAATTTATATCTTGTAACAGTACGCTTTACGCCGGAACTGTCGCGGAAATGAGAAGAGTTTATATTTCTGAAAGACGTCACAAAACTTCTATTTTATCATTTAGCGTAATAAGACCTTGCTTGGACGTACGCGTGTGCGAATTTAACACTTGAAGAACCACTCACTACATTTTTTTGGTGATCTTAATGTATAATTTTGAATGGTAGTCTGGACAATAAGTGACATTCTATATATCGGGCTTGGGGTTAACTTGAGAGTTATTAGATTAAGGTCACAAAATATGGTAAATGGTTATTGTGGTGCTTTGTAAATTCAGAAAAGACCGAGTGCTTTTGGGGACTGTCAATTTGATTGGTGATTTTAAACGGATTTAGTTACGGATATACATTAATGTTGCATGGTGTGGGTTATTTATCAGTTTTAAGCAGGATTGATGGTAATATTGCGTTGCAGGAGCTCGATATGGAGGGCAGCCCGAAGCCCGCCGTGTTCATTCTGCACAACTTCCTGTCTGCGCGCGTGCACGGCTTGCCGCCCTAGTGGGGCGCGGGCGGGCAGGGGGCGCAGTCCCCGCCCTCCCTTACGGTAAGTCCTAATAATCCCTACCCATTGACTACCTGCAGCTAGCAGCCCCGGTGACTCTCCAGCTGCTCGCTCATCTTTATCTCTTTCAGTCTATGCGATCCTTCACTATGGCTTTCGATTAACTGGAAACCCTATCATTTGCACATCGAAATCTGCAAGTACGACCCTAACCTTTTTCCATACCATTTGCGCCACCTGGAGCAATATTGGAAAATTGATTAAAAATTTAAAAATATATTTATCAAGATTCAGAACTCTTAATAAATATGTTAGGCATGAGTTGAAAGATGTTAAAATAAAAAAAAAAAACAATAGATTAAATTATTATTTATAAAAATGAATATTCTTTCACTAAGTGACAATGTTTAAAAAAATCCCATCCACCCGTTTGCATTGAAGGACAGTTCAAACATAGTTCTGACATCATTTAACCATTAAATCGTAAAAGTACACTTTTATAAAAATTTGTTTTATAATTACACTGCATTTTCTGAAAAATGTATTTTTCTAAATGCAAATTAAGGCTGGTGCGAGTTTGGTGTGTTTGTTAGTACACCAGTACATTCTAGATATCTAGATTCTAGGGTATGTCGCTTGGGCGGTGTATTAATCCGACTTGTGATGGTTTCTTCCAGCCTCTCTCAAACGAAGACGTGCAGAGCGACATCGCGGTGCTGAACGGAGTCTGAGAAGCCGCCAGTGCCGCGGAGTGTAGTGCTCGTACTCGTGCTTCAGTGCCGTGTGATAGACAGTGCCGCAGGTCCGGGGCCTCAGCGGGCAGAGCCCCGCGCGGGGGTGATGAATCTCTTACGCATATTGTTTAGACCGATTGAAACGCCATGTGATTTATTGGAGAAAATTTCGCACAATTTGTTTTTATGACCTTGGACTACGTATTCAATGCGTTCGAATATGTAAATAACATATCTATGTACATAAAGTATTTTGACATTTAATGTTGTGGGATAAACGATTTCTGTCGAGTATCATTACCGTGAGAACTGCCATCACACCGCGAATCCCCTTTTCTACTTAACTACTTGTAAGATGTGATGGTTTAATCTCAGATTAATTTAATTTAAGTCTAATGTAATTCTGTTTTAACAGCGCGGTTCTGGGCATAATCAATTAATAAACAATTAATATGTAATGACGAGCATCGAACTTGGTAAGTTTGTACCCAATTTTATTTTTCTAATCGATAAAGTATAGAAGGTAACTGTCAATCCTTAAATCTTTCGGTGTACTCTTTAGAATATCAGACAATAATATTGAAAATGAAATATTAATATAAATTTTCCATACAATGTAGATATTTTCGGAAAGTTGCTGAACGCTGTCTGTCTATTAGTAGGTTTTCAAATGCAAAGTTAAGGAATCTTCTAAATGTATTTAATTAAGAGATTCAAATTTTGTTAAGTAGAGCTCAAACATATTTGCACCTTTGAGGTATTAAGAGCGTTTGCGCTTTTCGTGGATTTAATATTTATTTTCAGTACATCTGTATATATATCTAAATATTTCAAGCATATCTAAATTATACAATGTAATAATTATCAGTACTTACGACGTGAATACGAGCGTAACATTCATATGGACCGACCCTTACCTGGACCGAAAGATAGTTTAATAAATTTTTGATGTTTTACCTGTTTAATAATAAAATGATATCCTCGCATTCCATCTGTTATATTCCGCCACACTTTCAAAGTGAAAGGTTTTTTATATCGAATTATACTAATATCGCATTAAGGCCGTAGGGACTGTACATATCACTAACCATTTCATGTATCTAAACATTATTAGTGAATTTATATTTTTATTTGTGTTCTGTCGATTTATGAATCCATGTATCCGTGCATTTTGAAATAACTACGCTGTTTCTAGGATTTGTACTTTTTAATATAATATCATGTAATATTAAAGTCTACCCTACACGTCCTCACTTATCTATAAAACAATCTCTTCGAAAAGTGTCTTCCGCAGTGTTCCAGTGGCGGCGCGTGGCTCACAGAAGGCATCACATCAGCCATATTCCTAGAAATCTAATCAAAATATCAATTGAAAATCTTTATAGGGAATTCGTAGATTTATGTATATTTTCCTTGTATTTCTGAAGATTTTAAAAATGTATTTAATTAATTAAATATACGAATGAATGAATTCTTAGCAAGAAAGATTACATATTGTTTACTAGATTTCTAGGACAATCTGGTGCATTTATATAAATGATTCATTTGTATAGATGGTTATATTTTTGTGAATTTTCAGAGGGTTGTTAGTAACAAATATTGTATTATATTATTTAATCGAGGGACTTCATAAACTGTAAATAAAAATGATGATTATTAATGGTGGTTTTTTTATACGCTTTTATTTTGATTTTTACTATATTTTTTATGTTCTTTTTAAAATTTTACCCCCAAGGCAAATTTTGAATCTTGAAATATTTTCGCGAACTCAAAGGCTATTTTAATTCCAAAAACTTATATTACTCCAGCAGTTCAAAGGCATGATACTTTAATTCGTGGAAGTTTTTCCTTCGACTTATTTAAATCCAAAATAAATTCTTAACGCGCTAATTACTTCCTTTTTGACTTTCCTTATCACGACAAATAAGCCGAAAATACATTTCCCATTGGAAAGAGACAGCCTCATTAAATATGTAAAAGCTAGAATTTGACTTCAAACATATCCCAATACATCCAAATTATAATATACTTTTCACATTTATTTAAATATAATATAATTTTTCATCTTTCTGCTACTTACTACTAGCATAAATGTATTTTTAAAAGCATATCAAAACCTGAGAATATTTCAGATTTTAAGAAATAAAATCCTATAAGCAGAGAATTCACCGGTACTTTATTGTGTTCAAGATTCAGCGTTATGAAGAATGTTTCATCAAATACAAAGCACCGTTTGTCATTGAAAATACGCTAAGGTAAAAATAAATATCAATATCGTTATGCCGTCTAGAGTGGAGGACGTCGCGGTGCCTGCTGAAAAATTTACTTAAGATTAATGTTGGGATTTAGGGCGCGGGTGTTTCAGTAAACACTGAACAGAAGTGATCGGGGATGAATCAGTCACCGGAGGGCTGCCGTATGACGGATGACAGGCGGCCTCCGGGGGAGCTAAATGATCTCTGATGGAAGACACGGAAGCTCGAATGCGACACCAGCCCACCTACTAGCTCAGAACTTGCACTATATCATTCTACATTTCACCAGTAAGAATAACATCTACATTGGGTGATACGGGGACCTCCAGTATTGCCTTACACGAGATCAGAGTGCTGAACGCTATATGCCGCTCATGTAGAGTTGATTTGTTTTTAAAATACAAATACAGATACATTCGGTTAATCTATCCTAGCTCCTATTGTTAATCAGTGCATATAATTAAAAAATAAAATAAAATCAGGTGTCGTTTGTTGTAATAGTAATAATGATAGTTTTAAACAGCAAAACAGGCGGCCTTATACGGATTACCAATCACTTTGTAGCTAAAGTGCAATTCATATTATGTATTGTGTATATTTCGTAGTATCCTCTAATATCAAGGCAGGTCTGCTTGCAGCAGTCCCTTGTATGGGACTCTGTTGTGTGAGTATAATAGTTTAATGCAAAATCATATGTACCGAGAATCTGGGTATTTTAGTGTAATTTATTAATTTATTTAAATATAAACTAATTTATTTGGTTTTATTCTGACATTATTTTTAAAACCTTTTATTTTAACCAATTATCAAATGAGTTTTACTAGTATTATTTTATGATAATTCCGGAATTCCCAAACCTTTACAACCTGATAATAATATTATAATATATGGTCGTTTTTGAATCAAATTACTTACAGCGATCAATTCCGTTTTCCGATTTTCAGTTTTAGGCAGTTTGTTAAAGCTAAAATTGCATAATTTGAGGCCCCGCGTCGGATTACACCGGAGAAACAATAATTCCGGAATGAAGAAGCAGCCGTGCAGAAGGAGATAAGTCTGCAGATGTGAGCAGCGAACCAAGAAATATACAACTTTCTTCTTTTAAAAGCACTAAGTTTGGGATTCGAATTAAAACAAAAAAGGTAAGTAAAGCCTTGAGCAGCGCTGACTGTTTTGTGATAAAACAACCTCGAAGAAAATCTGAAACATAGTTAACAGTGTGAATTGCATTATGGAACTGGTGTAATATTTTTAATTTAACTGAAGATAGCTTCTTGGTGGTATATACTTAGTTAGTACTTCATATTGCCTTGATAAAAAAGGAATAATTTAATAGATCAGATGAAATGTTTTATGCAGGTATGTATATGGAGATTTGAAGAAATGTATTTTCGTAAATCGTGTTATATATAATATGTCAGTGAACATTTACGTCCATGAATTGATTTTATCATGTTAAATATGAAAATGTTGATGTTTAGATTAGTTAAAAGCTCACGGATGTCTGCAAGGTTTATTTTCGTCTCGCGAGTAATTTAAAATCTCGTACTCCGTCCGTTTTGGGTGAATATAACCGAAGCATAATTAGTTTGATTAAATCTTGCTTCCCGTTATTCCAGCGTAATGAAAAATTATGAAATTAGTATTCCGGGAAAGTTTTGGCCGAATGTTGATGTTGCAAACTAAACGATCAGGATCTCCACCGGCAAATCCCAAAAACTCCATTTGAATATTAACAATGGCGGCTCATTCCCGCGCGGAGTAAGACAAAATAAGAAAATAGCTCGCTGTTCGCTGTCACGGCGCGGGGGCGCGGGCCACTCCCGTGATGGATGGATCGCCGAGTTATTGTTGTGGAAAGTTACTTTTTACTTGGGAAACTGGAGATTTAATAAATAAACTTGTATTGTGCCCTAAACGGGTCGAATTTTGTAAATATTGCTTGTTCCGCTGTCTTTTGTGGAGAGTGACGCGAGCGGGTCATTAGCAGGTCTGCCAGGCCGGAGTGTGAACGCGCGTTGTTTCCGGTCGCTCTTGCACGCGGCCGATTTATTAACATATTGTATAAAAAGGGTACAAGGCAGTGAAATTAATACCTTTTAGTGAACACTTGCAACGATAAATAAGCGTAAATTTTCTCTACTTCAGAAGTAATTCAATACGTTTTTCAGTAAAATAAAGTAATATAATGAAGTGTTTTTAAAAGTGCCCTGTTACCCGTTCCCAGATATTCCATCTCCTGGATGTTGTTAAAAGCTGTTTTCGTTAGTCTACAATCAATCTTATTCTGTTTTTATATTCAGTGTTCTCGTTTACAACTCAGCATAAAGTAGATAAGAAATTTTTGCTTTGAAAAACTTGTTATTGAGGATTGTTTTTGTAGCGTAAAAATTGTAAAAAATCTGAAAAAAAACATCCCCCCAATAAAAAAGTTTCAATAAGACCAAAAATAATTTTCAAAATATATATTTTGTATTTAAGCTTTGAATAATTTGAGAGTGATTTGAATTTGATTAACTTTGTGATAATATAAAGATGTATATTTTTATCCATTTCATATTTTAACAATTTTCCTTTGACTATTTCCACGACTAAAATTTTAAAAGTATTTATTGGTTAGTAAGCTTTTGAGTACGAAATAAATTTGTAAGTTTTCCGTTGACATTGCTTTTTTCTAGTGGTAACTATATAGTAAAGAAATAAAGTTTCTTTGTGGCAGGATTGGGCGATATTAAAAATGTTTCAATCGGTTTCTTTTAGTTCCACAAATTCCAGCCGGGATATTTCCGAGCGTTTATATTGCGGCGAAGGCGTAAAACTAAGTTACGGCAACTAACTGCGGCGCTTCTCGACCAGTCGCGGCCGCACCAGATAGAATCGGAAACACTCCCTTAGACTTATTACGTTTTTCTTTTACTTATTTATTACTTACCGCACTATAATATCGAATTTTTGATAAACAAGTTCCATCGGGTGTTTACGAACTGTTCTGCTGGTTGCTGGTGCTGGAGGACGGTAAGATTGCTTGTGGTGTAGTTGGAGCTATCAGGGGAAGTCTGCCTGTCTCGGGCGAGTTCATCACGCCTCTATTTGTCAGAGCTGAGGTTAGGTCAAATCATTTTAACATCACGATATTATCACTAGACTTCGTGAGGTCAAATGCGTTACGGGTGTTCCAAATAACGTTTATTAATGACCGACACCGTGCAATCGTAGTATTATATGGACTTAAAAACAATATATCATAGTCAAAGAATAAAAAAGTTAATGCTTTTTTCCTGTATTGACTCACCATCGGAAAATATTAACTCAGTTCCAATAAAAAAATGGCAATATATTCACAATCTATACATACATGTTTTTACTAATATCTGGTGGGTTCAAATATACAAAGTCAATATCGAATTGTATATCGAAAAAAAACAATAACAATTGTAAACTTCTGCAAGTAAGAACTAAATACAAACACTAGTTAGTTCTTCAGCTCTCTCTCTAAAGTACCTTCAACGTCTTTATTAGTGTTAGTCTGAGGCACGGGTAAAGCAAGAGTACTTCAATGGGGTCAGTTGAATGGGCTGGCCAAGTTTTTTGACCCTGTAATGTCTCCGGGCGGGTATGAATACAGCACGGCTGACTTTGGTCCTTAACCCCTCCACCTGTGCCCGGCCGGGTAAAATACCCCTCGAGTAGCAGATATATTCCATCCGATGGTCTCGTACGTGTCAGCAATAAAAAACTTATCCGGCGCTGGCGCGGAAACTCTAAGTAAAAAAACACTACTCGCGTTTTATTAATCTTGTCTGTTTTTGAAGAAGGATGTGGGCATAAAATATTTATTGCATGTGCAAGGCCCGGGTGTGAGAATATATATGATCGAAATGAGAAAATTTCATTAAGTTTATGTGAGCGTATTATTCATTAATGTTCATCCTAGAGGCGGTGCTCCCACAAAGGAAACAATGAAAATGAATAAATTTATGAAATCCGAAGTAGATGCATAAACACGAATTAATTTGCATAAACTGTCTCCCTCTTGTTCTTGTAAATTTTAATTAAATAGTAAAAAGGCTTAAGAGTTTTGTTTTTAAATTTTAAGTAAATAAAGCATTTTATTAGCGTGCTTATACAAGGTAAGTGCTCGCTGTTTTAAAAATGCAACATTGTGACGATGTTTTTTGGCACTTGGAAGTTTTTATTAAAAGCGTTTTATTTTTATACACATTTAAAGTGCAAAATTACGTTTTCTATTGAAATAATAAAATAAAGACGCTTAAAAGCGTATATTGAAAAGTTAAATAGGACGCTATAAAACCTTTTAAAATTAATAAAAAAAAATATCGCTTTCAATAAAATGATCTACGGATATAAAACAATAATGAGTTAAATATACGTCAGTCAGTATCGAATAAAAGTAGGTTTTTTATGAGCTTCCGTACTACTCAAACTACTAATCCTAATCTTTAACTCTGAAGCTGAGATTGTTTATGAAACTTTTACCACAACATAAGCACATCGTAATTTTGATCTAAAATAGACCGCTACATTGAATGTCAATACTTTTTAACAAGAAATGTGATGAAACTTATTTTCAATGACGCAGTACTAGGTATCGCTGTTTTCAATTTTTCAGCTGGAGGTAGTGGAACCATAGGTCAGTGACAATAAAACAGCAAGGCATCGCGAGAACGGCGTACGGGGTATAAACAATATATTTTTATACTATTTTATTTTTTAATACGCTGTACATAATTGCATCTTGCTCGCCATAAATAAGCAAACGAAAATTAATATCGCATCCAAATATGAAACTAGGTTATATTGAGAACAATAACGGGCAACAGGAGCGCGGCGATATGAAACAGAAGCGGAGTCCCGCCCGGCGCGGCGTAATTTAAGTCAACGAACATTACGAAAGGTTTTCGGATATTAAAAATATACGTACAAATGGGAAGTGAACGGATGCAATGCCGCGTCATCTGGCAGAACAACCCGGCGCAGTGACGTCACGGCTGTTTACATTTAAATTTGCGAGAAACCCCGGGGAGGGAGTCATTGAATGTTAGTCGATCTGCAGCTTTATTGCGCAGCAGCCCCGCCGGCCCGGGACCCTCCCCGCTTCATCGCGCCGCGTGGGCCCGATGAAAACATTTCCTGGGGCTTTCTACAGAGACCTTCGCCTTTATTATCCAAACTTTATATTTTTTAAAGTTTTGTAAAAATAATTGTGTAAAGTTTTTGAGCGGACAATACGCATAGCTCACGACAAAGCATCCGTTACACAAAACATTTTTTTTATCAAAGTAAAATCATTTACACCAATTTTATTATTGTATAATTTTTGTAGAATATATTTACCTAGAGCAATGAAGATTTTATATATTATTGTAGTAAGATCGCTTTTATTCTTACTTATAATTTTTTTGCGTAAGCTTTTATGTGCTACAGTGCTTTTGTAATAAAATATAAAATGTTTTGAGCACTATGCACGAAGTGCTAAAATTTCTACATTATGTTTTTTTGCCGTACTAAATGAAAATTCTCTAATTATATCAAAGTTATAAAGGAAATGTATATATATCAGATTTTTATAAGTGTCTACATTAAAATGTTTTCAATAATTATACGTTTTAGTTTCTGGAAAAAAAACTCTCAATAATTAAATTTTGTCATTAAACATCTTACTGAATATTGTTAAATATTTAATATATGATAAATATTTTGTACATTAAAGAGTACATTGTAACTTACTGTGTGATGAAGTACGTAGGCGTACATTCACAAGTCCATATCATGTACAGAGCTCCAGCCTGGCTGCTTCGATTGCCAGCCCCGGGTTTGCGGAAGTCCTTTCATCGTAATCTAGTAACCTTAGTTTTGGCTTGATAGGTCGTCTCATGAAATTTTCCCCCGAGTTTATGATTCTCATTTTATAAAATATGCATAGATGTATCAAGTAAAATTATACATGTTTTATGTCTTTTTATATTTTTAAACAAAAACGGTACAGCCCGATTGTTATTAATAATTGAAATTTATTTTAGCTAGATTACATTTTCAAAAACAATACAACGCGCCCTGTTTTCGTTTCATATCTTAATAATACAAATGATTTCGGTATTTCGGGTATGCTTCATCAATATTTATCAGGTATGCTTCATCTTGGATTAAAAAAAACCGGCTTAAAAATAAAATATATTTATTTTCAGTCTTCGTTGATATTTTAGAATGTGTCAGATGTTGTACAAGACAAAGCCATCAATAAAGTTTTTTAAGGTTTAAGGTAGCGGGAGCGGCTGAAAGTAACTTATTTCATGTTTCTGGAAGTCGTAATTTAGAAAGAATTTCATAACTACTTTTTAAATTACGAGAAACTTTACCTTTTTCACTTAGTAAGCTTAAGGAATACGTAATTATTATGAAAAGTTTGTAGCTTTCTTGGTTTACTGAATATAAAAGATATAATATTTTTTCAACCATCTGTTATTTAGATAAACATAAAATATGCAAATTGAAGTAACCAACAGTAAATCCTTATCTTTCTTAGATTTCTCTGAGTATTATGACTGAAAAATGAGAAACAGTGTTTTTATTTTACTTTTATAGCAGTCACTTCACTTTCATAAATTATTTTCACATTGAGATATTGTTAAACATCGAGATAACTTGCTTTTAAAAATATATATTTGATCTAATACCTGGCATGTTATGACTGGTATGAGGTCGAAGTTAAGGACGCAAAAACTGTTTTAAGGACGCAAAAACTGTTTTATTGCGAATGTATATGGACAACATTTAAATTTTGCGGTTTACTATCACATTGATTAATTGATTAATACATGATATACAAGACTAAGTAGCCTTTTAGCCTTTCGTTTACAGATTTTTTTTAGATTTTACATAAAATTTATTATTTGCGATCGACTAACCTGATATAATTTCTATTTCATTTTTAAAAATCAACAGTGGTTATATTTTTTAAAATAAAAATATTATTTTATAATTAATTTAGAAAAATAAATGAGAAAAAAATTAATGGGATACTCTACCATTGAAGACAACGAAAAAAATATATATTACAAAAAATATCTAAAATTGGCGAGTATAAAAGGGTTTTGAAGATAATCTTTAATAATGAGTTCCCTCGGGATGGTGATTGTAACCAAAGTGTGCAGATTTATTCAAGGAAACTCCTGCTGAAATATTCGCACCACACACGCTCGTATTTGTTTAATTAACATCAATAATAAAGTCCAACAAAGAGCCGCCCAGGGAGAGCCGGGCCGGCTGGAACTCAAACAAAACACCGCGGGCAGGGAGACGCTTTAATGACGTGAAAAGTCCTCAGTAACGCGAGTTCTTATTTTAATGCTTACAATTAGACCGCATCGGTCGCGGGTCGCGGGGGTGGGCGGCCCGGGGGTTGAGCGGTCCAGGGGTGGGCGGTCCGGGGTGGGCGGCCCGAGGGGGCTGCCATTGAGTCAGCAATGAAACCTGCCAGCATTGTTGTTGGCAAACGAGAGCCGGCGGTCCTGCTTCACACACTATTCATTCTTTGTCTGTTGTACTATTCACACACACTTGCCATCTCATCTCATATCTCTAATATGTGGAAAATTATTGTAATTGTATTAATTTATTTTGTTCTACAAATAATTTTGCAATGCCTCAGAATTGTGTTTTTGTGTTTGAAAAAATACGCACTGAAAAACGGAGATATTTTTTATATATGAGGTAAAATTTTATTTATTCTAAAAAACATGCCACTTCTGATACGATGTAAATGTACGTATTTAAATACATAAATATATTTGATTAAGTTTGTGCTTATTTATAATTCAATGTTCTATGATACTTGTCATATGATTTATTTAAATATCTGTTGGTCCATCAATTCATGAATGAAAAATGTTTAATGATATATTTGTTTGTTCTGTGCATTTTAAACATAATTGAATTGTTATTGAATTTTTTCAGTGTAGGTATGCGCAATGTTTATTTAGTAAATACACTGTGAAAACATTTTCGATACATCAGCAGCGATGCGAGATTCACAAGTCCGTAAATAACCACTCAGCCCCGTCAGGAGCTGTCGCCACAGCTGCCGCGTCATTATGCACGTAGTCGCTGTGTTCTTTGCCGTTGCTCACCTGGAAGCGCAGGTACATCAAAAGGTACGACAAACAACGGTCGCACCGAAGCGGGCTTCTTCCCCGAATGGGGAGAATTTCGCACGTCTTTGGGCGCGAGAGAAGGACCGGCGCGTGCCCGCAATTAGGAAGGCTGTGCGAGCTTTGTGCCCGTAATTTTACTCGCTAAATAAACCCCTGCGTGAATTTTCGTTTTCCAAAGACCCGCATTTCTTTTATGAGCGATATTACAATAAAACCGGCACGAGTGATAATAGATAATATTTTGCGCTATTACAAAAAAAATATCTAAGTGCCCACTTGGGAGAGTGCCGACTTGTTGTAGTGCTTAGTGAATAAAGTCTCAAACGGTCGTTTCTTTAAAAAAATAATATTACGTAAAAGGTTATTTCAACAATTCGAATAGCTGCCGTAATGGAACATTAAGAAATCGTTGGCTTATCATACGCGAGTCAGAATTTATCCTTTAGCTTTAAATGAATGTGATTACTTTTTTTGCCTTCCGGGGCCTTTTGGCGGAAAAGCCCTCTGTGAATATTCGAGTTATATTTTCACTCCATCAGATGTGTTAATGTGAAATATTCTCAGAAAACTTGTATAGGCCGTGTTATAATATTATCCAAATAAGACCCTTTTTATATTACTTCGCTAAAATATATTATTTCCGAGTACGTCAACGGTAAATCCTCCATGTATTAATATGTTTTTATCTTTTGAAATGTTTATTTTTGATTTAATTTGAATGATTTATTTAAATAAAGACTTACATGCTAAATCAATTTACGTTATAATGCATCATAGATTTGTTTATAAACATAAATTTTGCATATATCAAAAATCAAAGTAATACAAATAATATGTGATATAAATTCTTATTTATAGTTTTATAATACGCAATATCGACTAATAATTGAATAAATGGGTAGATTTATTTATATAAAAAGCTTATATAATATTAAAAAATGGATTAGTTGTAATATTTAACATTTTTTTTAAAACAATATATTTTAACTACAAGTATAAAAATGTTTTAATTCTCACTCAATGTTAATCTTACATGTCAATACGAGTGTCTTTGTTTGTACTATTTAAATTCTATGGTGGAAAGCAAAGTTGTATCTATCAAATAATTAATAAAAAGCATTATAAAAATAAAATATTCATGAAAATAGTAATTTAATAAAACCTTCAAGTCTTTTTTTCGTGGAAAAGTAAGTTGATATGAATAAAGCAATGAAACCAAGCCACTATAGTCCATTACACTACATCATAAAAAATATCTTTGACTTCAAAAAAATTCTCCTTGTGTAATCGTATTTTCTACGGGTACTTTATAATCTTACATAACGACAACACAAAATTAGAGTTTTAAATTTCCTCCGTAAAAATATTACGAGTTGAAATGTATTTTTCAGTACGCGGAGAAATGCTCGTATATTAAATAAAATAAGGAGAGCTTTGTTAGATCCTTATCCGGAGCGTCGACCCGGAGAGGGCAGCTCTGCTGGTGTCCCGAGAGCCCCGCCCGCTGCCTCGGAGGCGTGCTGGTGATTTTGTATCGCTTACTTTGCTTTCCTGAAAGAATTTTCACCGTTGCTTAGCTCGCCGAGCGTAATGATACCGCTCTTTCCTAAACTTTTAATTAAATATCTAACTAAGTCGCCTACAATAATAGTACAAAACAGAACTCGAAACGAAAAACTACGTTTAAATTTGAGTGCAATTAGAAGATGTTTGATTTTAAAAATAATGTTACGTATAGCAAATAGTCTTCCCGCTCTCTTGTGTATGGCTGCCATTATGTAGCCTGAGCTTGTGTGAAGGATCGGTAATGGAGTGGTGGAGTTGGAATGATTGTGGAGGGATGTGTTCTGGAAGTACGTGAGGGGCTTCTGCTATTGTTTCTTTGGCTTGCTGCAGAAGGAGTATCAGATCTAAACGCCAAAGGTTTGCAATACGCAGACTTTACCTTCTAATAAAAAAACTACGGTGTAGAAGGACCCGAGGACCCACTACACTATTTTCCCTATGAAAACCATACAACACAAGCTCAGCATAAATTTATGCTCAGTGAAATAGTCGCCAACCTCCACTAAGGAGAGAATCCGGAGAAGAATAGCAAATATATATTTTTTTATTTTATTAAATGCTCCGTATTTTAACGTAATTCGTTTACGGTACTAACTTGCAAATTTGTTTAGTTTGTAATTGTTTATATTTGTATCTTAAAAGAGCCTACCATTAATTTGGAAGAATATAATAATATTAGTTATTAATTGAAGCTCTTAAAAAATATGTTCAATATTTACACTTTACGATGTTCATGTTGATGCAAAAGGCGTGGTCTTTCATTGCATGCTACATAAATCATAACAGACAGGATGATGATAGTGTTTCTTTGCTGAATATATGAACGTAAGCGTTGATTATATAGGAAAATATAACTTCTGATAAAAGTCAAAACTATTATTAATTATGCACGAGTGACTATCCACGTGTCTGATGAAAAGCGCCGCATTGGGCATTTACCATATTGTGGTTGCATTAAAACATACGGATGGATGCCACAGTTTCATAAGTATTATTTATTTATGGTCATGTCAGAATCAAACTCTGGCAGAGAGCTAAACAAATACGCCATCTAATAAAACGTATATTTTTTTAACTCAAATTTGATCAACACGAAATGGTTAAAATTGATCAAAAACTTTTTTAAAAAATTAGTATTTTTACGATATAAATATTTTATTTTATATATTTAAGGAAAACTAAATGTAACATGTATTCATTATTTATATTATTAAGAAGTGTATGAGTATTCAATATGTACGTATTAATTGTTAAATATTTTAGATTGCATCACGGTCACTTAAAAAATATTTTAAGCAAATTCTAAAAATGTATTTTTTATACTTGCTTCACAAAACAAAATAAACAATATATAGAATTATCGCTCAGTTATAAATTGACGAATCCACCAGGCTTATTGAATCTCATTGTGATTAAAACGGAGTTGTATTGTACTTAAAGTTTAATGGAAAATAGTGAGGGATGAATCGGTACAAAGATCATGGGTTCGGTAGTTAGAAAGATAGTCCCCCGCCGGCCGCGCCGAGGGCTGATTCACGGCTTCCCTGCCGATGTGTTATGCCTAATTATTTCGGGCAGAACCTTTCAATTATCCCGGCCAGGGCTGTTATTAAGCCGCCGTATATTACCGCGGGGAAGGCTGCACGCCGCCGCTCCGGGAAGTCATTTGTAAGTGCGTCGAGCCTCGGCGCCCGGAGTGTGATTTGTGCCTTTGTTGATACTTTGGACACGTTGGTATTATTTTTGACGTGCGTACGACCAAAACTTTACTAAATTTTGAACACACGTGAAAAAATCGCCAAAATTATTATGCTGGTTTCGTTTGCGAATTATTTATAATTTGTCTACGTCCTTAACTGTATATTATTGTATTTTTCACAAGTTGGAATGCGTGATGGCATATTAAAAGAATAAGTATGGGACCGCTTTCAAGTGAAGGTGGCCAAAACTTTACGTAAAGCTGAAATATAATAATTTCGCGTAACCTCAGATATTGGGGTAATTTATTGGGTATTATTTATCATTTGTCCTTATCTCTATAATTTATGCTTACGTGTTTAAGCCTGAGGTAATCAGGAGCATAATTTCCTCCAGATAGATCAAAGCGAAAAGAAATGAAGTCGGTAGTAAATAAGCAAATTGGAGCTGCTTGTCTTATTATTAATGAGATAATTACGTTTGCATCCGCGGGGAATAGTTGTACTCGAATGAGCGGCGGCATCGAAGGGCCCGGGGCGGCCGCGCCGGGACACCAATCGGCTTAGTAATTAAATAATTCATCTTAATTTAAGCGAAGTTTATGGAAACTTTGCCAAATCCTGTTGACTAAAGTTTAATCTCTTTATCGAGCGCCGGCGCCGGCTATCTCCCCGCGCCGCGCCCGGAGTGTCAATACTGTGCTCCGCCTCTCCTGGCGACTTCCGGCCGACACTTCTTACCGATCGTTATTAAACATTTCATTATCTCGAGCCCCGTCTACTTCTTGAGTTCCTGCCGAAAATCATACCGAGATGAAAATTTTGTGCACGCAGATGTCTCAAAAAACGCAGGAAAAATTGGCAAAGTGTTATTGTGCGCCCGTAAGCGTCTACCGTAAACCATTTCCTCGCGAGAAAATGCGCCGCTCCGTGCCGAGCGAATAAACAAACGAAAGAATTTGTAGATTCTTATTTTGGTACGAAATAAATAATACTCCAGGTCAAATATGCAAACGGTAATTTATCGCCCATAAATTCTTTTCGAAGCATTTTTTCTACTTCAGTACGAAGAGGTCCCCGATGAACGATTTATAATACACGCTACAAAGCCTGAGGTCATTTAGATTTCTCAAGGAACATGTTCCAAAGTGAGCTGTATTACTACACTCTTAGCGGAATCCCGATCCGCAAGTTTGGCGAGATCAAACGTTCAATATTTTATCTAACTTCTCAAAAAAATGGGTCACGAATAAAGGACGCCCCCCCGGAGATTCGCCGGTCGATGAGCGGGGAATGCGAGAAAAAGTTTAAGCGTATTGAGATCGCGATCACGTAGCCTGTCCCGAATTTCCATATCAGATTGACCTAAAATATTCGAATGTGACTTTTAAGCTCTCCGTTGTAATGGGTTTCGTATACCCGCGGGACCGCGGCCTTACGTATTCCGGCCGAGTCGGAACGGTCACGCTCGCTTCGTTCGCGGCGCCTCTCGCGAAAGAAATAAAGGAATTGTTCCCCAACGACATCCAAAACAGCGCGACTCCGAGGCTCCGGCTCGTCGGCCGGAAGCGATCACTCGTCGGCGTCGCCGGCCAGACTAAGTGTGCGCTGAATTGTGTATTCAATGTCAATGGCTCGACAGGCGTCCTTACGCCGCGGCGCCCCTCGGGACGCCCTGCGCCTCCCCACGAGCGTGTTGCTTCTCGCATCGAGCAGAAAACATGCATGTATTAACTGTGAATCGGTAAACGTGTGAGATAAATTAATAAATAAAATTTGCAATTAAATTATGTTTATTTTTATTTATCATTCAACGAATTACAAAAAAACTGAAATTAACAGTGATGTGGTTGTGCAGATATGACCCCGACGGTCTCGGACTGCGGTTCAATGAATAGGGATACGCAGAAGGGTTCCGCCGATAGGCAAGTAACCGATGCTATGACCTGTTTCGCTCCCCACACTTTCAGCACAAAAAAACTTTTTCATCTCCATGTGATGGATTCGAGTGATAAAGTTCTAGTCCTCCCGCTTTATTTTATACGTTGAAGGGCAAACTTTGGGGGGAATCGTAGAGACTTTTTACTTACATGACATACATACGTAAACTTTATAGGTACAAGGTGTATTTATGTGTGTTCCCCAAATGTATTAACACATGTGAGCATGAAAAGTTTTTGATTTCGTGAAAATTCAATTTTGTTTCGTGACAACACTTCAATAGGTATATTATTGCTTGAGTCACACGAAAAAACTTTTTTTCAAAACATACCTTTCAGATATCTAATTATAAACTAATTTTAAAATAAAATTACAGCCATTATTTTTGTTCTGAATGTATTTTTGCATAAACTAATATTAAATACAAGTTACCTGACTTAGGACCATAAAAAAATAAGATATGCCTGTAAGTACACGGATGTTCATTAAAAAAGTATTCATAATTACCCTATTATCACTAACTACCGCCATAAATAAAAACAACAGTTGCTTTTTTAACAAAGTTCCAAAATTTCTTTGTAGTTTTAACCAAATTTAATTAAAATCAAATATTGTTTAGTAATCAGCAAAACCGGACAATGCAATTATATGCTCGAGATAAATAAAAAAACTAACTTCAATACAATGTAATCTCATCGTAGTTACATTAAAAAGACGGAAAAAATAATTACATTGATATTTTATCCACTCAATAAATACCAGATATTATTCCATGGTAATGGAAAAATCAATGTAATTATGAGGGCTTAAAATATTTTTTATCAGCAAGAAAAGAAGAATTCATCAAATGTCTTCTTTATTTTTAATGCGAAAAAAATGATTCGGAAGAGTGAGCTGAAAATATTTAAACCGCTCCTTCGAGGCAAAACTGAACAAGAAAATATATTCAATCTTTCTCGAGGGAAATTATTTTTATGAATACCTACCGAGAACTCCGTTATATTTTCCCATTAGTTATTTTTGATTTTTAGACCTGACACGTTTTAAAAATATTTCAGAAAGATACCGGCAATCACTTTTCATCTGTACTTACGAGAACACGGCGGAACAAAAAAAAAATACCGAAAACAAAGAGCACAGTGCGCCGAGTTCCCTAAATTTTAGCGAGTTTTTAAATCAGCACAATTTTTTGCAGAGATCGCTAAGTATCGTTTATGAAATTGCTTTTACATTTTTCATCATTAATGTATAAAATGTTTTTTTGTTCATCTTACATTAAGGTAAAAAAATATATTAAGATCATTTTATACGCATTTTTAATATATTATTCAAAATATTATATATATGTTAATGTTTTTCAGGATTATAACAACTTTTTTAATGCACAGTAAAAAAGTTATATCTGTTTAATTAAAAATGATTGGTATTGAATTCTTGTTCCATGATAACAACTATTGAAGTAAACAAACAGAAGAATATATTTAATTATATCTTAAGTATTGCTGTTCAGAAATAATATTTAAAGGATACAATGTCTATGTAAAAAAATAGTCCTAAGATTTAGTATTATTTTCTGAAACGTGACCTAATAAGCTTTTTACTCAAAATTATTTAAGGTTTCTTTATAAACATTACGAGTTAACGAAAAATTCAGAAATATCTATCGTGATAAAATAATTCATTTCAAGTAGCTTCTTGTCTTTTATCTATAGACTAGAAATGTAGCCCGTCACAGAATGACGCGCATTCGATGAACGATGCATCTTGCACAAAAAAATGAATGAGGAGAGCGGATAGGAGAGATACCACTAAGCATAGAAAATTATGTATTATGTAAAATGTCAAAAATTTTAAGTCAATAGCTTTTTTAACCAATTCGTTTAAATAGCTATACGAGTCCTACAAAAGTTACAAGATTGGTTTAAATTTTTGAAAGATAAAAGTGACTCTCTTAGTGTGTATGTTATCAGAATTAATAGACCCGACGCGGCGCCCGACCCGGCCCAGAGCCGCGCTAATGGATATAACACGGAACTAAGACGGATTGCCGAGTGATTCATCAATACGACGTATGACGCGGCGACGTTTCATATATCATAACTTAATCATTGTCGGTAGTAATGATCCATCGCGGATTCTCCACTGGAAGTGAACGCTAATTTTTGTATAGAAACCGATTGATCGATTGGATATATTTGACTTTCCCCATAATTAGGATAACTTATTCGTAAATATTAAAATAAATAATTTTGAAGTAAACGAATTTTTATTTTGATAATATAAAATGTTTTACTATTACCCATTTTGCGCTCGTCTTTTGTGTGTGTTTTGTAGTCAGTGCTGTCAATTTACCAAAAAAAAAAAACAAAAATCTACTATTTAAAAAACCTGCAGGGGTATTACAATTTAAGAGACGTTTAAAAGATGCCAACGATCTCTCTCTAGACGAAAGTATTGGTTGTAAAATGAAACACCACAAACACATTTTTAGTATATAAAATACTTTATATTGACAAAGCTAAATGTGTGGTAGGTGCGTTAAAGCAAGGGAGTTTTAAATTATTCAAGGGTTTTATAACTGTGTTTATTTGAATAATTTTCTTGCTCTCTGATCTCGTATTAAACTGACTAATTTGTGAAAAAAAAGTTTCCCCCAGCACTCCTGCCTTATCTGCGGCGCCACTCTGCGTCCAAAATGCGTGTGAAATATCGTATAAGACCGGATTTACTTTTATTAGGAATTTTTTATAAGCGAACCCATAAAAAGCTCTACGAATAAAATGGTCACTTACGATTCCATAAACGTTACAAGCACACAATATAGGCGCTCACTTACAACGAAATTCCTCTCGGAGGAATGTAATTAATGTTGCGAAAAACAAGAAGCTTTGCTTATAATAATTAAGCCAAACGACACTAGAATATTTTACATATCTGAGTTTACCGAGAGTACGCGGTCATAAAGTGGTAGAAACCGAATACAGTGTGGTCTCGATTCAACAAAAATATCAACATTGATCTCGATAAAAGCTACCGTAACTCAAGCAGCAGGCTGTACATCGCTGCCATCTGAGAAGTTCCATTTGGTTGGAAGCATGCACAAGTTGGAGGAAATGGAATAAATTCCACGCGAAGAAAAGAGACGCCCGGAGCGAGTGCATACGTACCTCATGCATATATAATTTGTAACTTCTTCTCAACTTTCGAGTAACTTTGAACGCTTTGAAAACCTGTCGAATTTTTGATAAATCTTTGCGCGGTCTCCGGAAAATTTCGATCAGGATGTTCTATTTATACAGCATTAAAGTAGGACGAGTGTCAAGAGGCTGTTCGGGAAATGTTCAAAGAGGAATTTTTGCGGCAAAGTTTTCCTTTCCCGCAGGTAGTCAACTGACTTATTGCTACATAATAATACACTTTACTCTCGAGTCAAAATAACTCAATCGTCTTTAAAAGCCGACCGGAGTTAGCGAAAAAAGCTGTTCACGTGTCGTATAAAAATGTGATTAAATTTCCTGCGGTTACAATATGGAAATTTGTTTTTTTAAATAGCGCTCGTATGTGAAAATAATAGAATTTATAAGGCAAATAAAGCTTTTTCAGAACAAGAGCGGCTCCACATATTTATAAGTCGGGCTCCGGCTGGCGGGCCGGAATGGCGGCGTTCTCTTTGTGTTATTCCGCTTAGCGCAGAGATGACGATGTTTTATAAAAAGTAGAGAAAAACCTAACCTAACCTTAACAACACTGCTAGTGTGTATCCACATTGTCTGTGTGTATGTATGTACACGCACACATATATCTATAAAATTTGACCATAAAATAAATAAATGGAAAATAACAATATTTTTTCTAAATTGTGAAATTCAGATGATTTGCTTTCTTGGGTAGCTGCTTGACGTTTTTGCTCGTATGCTAAGACCATCTTCAGGGACTTAATAAAAAATCCCGCACAGAGGTCGAAGCGTCGGAGGACTGAAACGTTTAAACAGTTCAACACCCATAATTCCAAATCATCTGTTCACAACGGTTGCCAAAATATTTGAATATTGGAAAAGGTAAATTACTTATTACAAAAACTAGTCACCCGGTAAAAAGTAAGATGTTGAAATTTCTGATGGCGATGAATACCATCCTGAAATATATAATCGCGGAAGTTCTGTTGGGTTTTCACGAACATACTACGAGGGACGCAATGAATACAACGTTTCCCTCATTCCGAAATAAATTATTTGTGTATTTCCTTAATACAAATGAGCCCGTGTATAATAAGGTCCCCGCCACAGCAGCGCCGGACACATCCGGACAAATATTTAATTACAATTTACACAAGTAGAGTTCCGCCGCCGGGGCGGGTCACGAGAGGCGAGAATCCTCTGGCGGGCCGCGCGGCTCCCGCCTCGGTGCGCCCACAAAGGCGGTCGCCCCGCCACGCGAAAATACGCCGAATAAATCTCTCGCCTCAAAGGCTTTTGTCATTTATATCTCTCCTACCTGAGAGCTATTAAAGTTTGCAACAAAAGAGGACCAGTTATTGTTATTGGCTTTTTTTGTTTCTATTTCGGTTTAATTAAAAGCTGACAATGCGCCGAGCGCTGCGATGATTTATCTCGCGCGATATTTGATTTTGAATGAGTTTATTTGAAAAATATTATAATTTCGCCACGCCCGCGGCGCCTCCACACACGGCGACTCGCTCCCCCGGGTCGCTCATTCAATCATTTAGGAGTACTAATGAAAACGCCCGTATTATTTTTCATCCCTTTGATTTTATTTAAAAACGGATTCTTAAATTCATATTGAATTTCCCTCTTTCTAATAAAAATATAATATGTATCGTAATATAACATAAGTTTTTGTTGAATATTGATAGTTTAATAAACAATGTTATTTACTGCAAAGAAAAGTATATATAATTATGCTATTGGGCAGCAGCAATACGCAGACTTTTCCTTCCAATATAAAACTGCGGTGTAGAAGGACTTGGGGACTCACTACACTACACCACGGCATGAGTAAATGCTCAGTGAAATGCTCGCTAACCTCCTCTGAGGAGAGGCACTCGAAGAAGAAGATTTATTTTATAACTCCCTATTTTTTACTATTTATAATTTTGATTGACTTGTTGATTTTTATAAATATTTAGCTTTTATTTTATGAGTGATAATTTTTGAAAATTTATTGCAACAAAAACAAATATGCAAATTATATTATGTGCTATACTTTGTCAAATATTTCATGTGTACTTTATTTATTAATTTTATTGTGCGCAATGTAATGTTAAATTACTTTTATTATACTATGAATCAAGTTCAAGGTTAATTAATAGGCTTGTTTGTTTTACGACGTAAGATGTGATATGTGGACTGAATAATAAAAAAAATTGGTAACTGACCTGAAAGTAAACTTTTCCCCGCGCCTGGATTACTGCAATTGCGTCTACACTGAACAGACAAAGAATAGATTAATTTGGATGTACATCTTTATTATACTATAACACTAGGTAGACTGATATCTTGTTTTTTTATAGTTCTCTGATGTTAGTGTTGTGAACCGGAAAAAGGATTTCCGGTAAGATATGTCATTATGTGATTAGTGCAATCTGAAATATCGTACATACGAAAATATCGTACATATAAAAATACACACAACCTACAATCATTCACGACTCTTACTTTTCAACATGTTTCTGAATCAGCCAATGATATTAGGGTTTTATGTTGCAAAAAGGCTTCATGTGCCCGACCCCAATACACGAAAAACGACATTATATAGCAAAATTTACATACAGAGACCATATTTTAAGGTCTTTATTCTGTTAAAACTTACCGTATATTCATAGAACTTTAGTTTGGTGTTAATTTGCGCGATGTTTTTTTGTACTATTTATTTGATCGTACCAAGAACACAGTACAATATAAAAATGCGATGATTCAAACTATACATATTGATTTTATTTGTATTTTAATAATAGTATTATTTGTAAGTACGTGTACTACATGAACTGTCGATTGATATAACAAAAACAATGATAAAATTAATGAATTATTAAATAGTGTGACATCAAAAATAAGGGTATTGCTTATAAATCAATCTTAACATTAATATGGAAGAGATCAGAAGAAAACAAATCGGAAGAAAATTGAACAAAAAAATTGCAAACACACGGACGGAAATTGAAGGATAATAAAAAGGAATCGGGAAAAATAGGGAATGTAGGCATATTTGCATAGGACCCGCGGGTCGGCCGAGCAACCGCCGAGCGGCGGCGGTAAACTGAAATAGATAGGGGCCCGGCTAAGGGTCGGTATTATTTACTTTTTATATCGAAAGCGGCTGTTTGGATTTTCTTCCGCGTAAAAGGCATTTAAATTTCCTTTCGACCGGTTCATTTCAATCTACTCCTGCGCGCTCGTCAGCTGCAGACTCCTGGCGCTCGTCGATTTTTAAACTAGTAAAACCGAGTTTAACGATTTATTAACGGCGAATCGCTCGTCGTAAATATCATATTTATTTCTATGATCCAAAAGTAATCGAAGCGCGCGCCTTTAAGGATGTGTAGAGAATGAATCGCCGTTTCGTATTTATGGCCGACATTATCGCCAGATTTCGTACATCGGCGTCGCTATGAAAACACGTTAACCCCATTAAAGATTAACTTTCCTCCGGAGACCCGGGATGGAACACCAGAGGACTCTGACGTCGAACCCATTGAGATTTTTTTTTGTAAACTCCGGGCTTTCGTCAAACTCCATAATATATTTACGCATTATACGAATATTCTTTTGTTAACCGACTTCAAACGCGCACTATTCGCATTATGTTCATTTAACAAAAGAAATGAAAAATCGATTGTTAAACAAATACATTATTTACAGAACGCAAAAAAGTGCGAGTTTGATTAAAATTAAAAGTATATATTTTTTTCATTTGATTTTTGACTGGAAAATATTTCAATTGAAAGCCTTATATGAAAATTCTCTTTGATGAAATCTGATAAAATAAAAAAAATCGTTATTTAATCGAATGCTTTCGTTGAAAACATTTACGTAACGCTACATTTCTTATTTGGTGAAATTGAATAAGAGTAAAATAAGATATCAATTGCTAAAAGTTTAACATTCTCAGAATCGCTAAGCCTCTCCATTCAATCTGTTGAAATATCTCTGAACTATTTACCTCGGTGGAAACGTCTCGGGGATACTTTCATTTGCTAATGGCGAATGCAAAGGAGACATTTCCATCCGGCATTATTAATACCGGACCCTCCGACTGTAGAGACGGGGCTCCGCGGACGCTACAGGGATAGTCAATTAGAGGTGACGGAGGGGACATTCGTTATGATCAAGTCCGCCGACGGCGAGTAGCGTTGCTTTTTGCTTTCATGTGTCCTGTCACCGTTTAATGTATCATAAAACCCCCGACGGGAATTACGCTCCGGTATTTTTAACAAACGAGGTATTTTAACACGATCAACAAGTAACAACTTTTAGAGAGTGATATATTTTTAAAATTCATGAAATAAATTGGAGTTTGACCTTTGATAAAAATAGATACGAAAAATTTAATCAAATTACTGGTTACTAGTATATTATGTCACCAGGATAATGCAATTTGTAACTTTTTGTATCTGCGTTTACAGTCGATATAACTGAAAATAAAATTGATGTGATGGTTTCCAGACGAAATTCAACGAAGAAAAACATGTGGTATGTGGTTAGACAGATAGATAGAAAGGCAAAAATTGAATAATTATAATTGTGATAGTGAATATTCGTTAAGTCAGCTGAATTTTTTGTGAATGTGCTACAGTTATGTTTAGTTACTTCAGAATTTCTGTAATAACATTTTTTAAATTCGTTGATTTTGACATTTATTTTGAGGTTTCTCTCGCTTTATAAAAATAAAAAAAATCCAAAAGTTTTTATGCTGTGAACGCGGCCTTTCTAAACTAACTGGCAAATAATATTCATTTGAGACTAATATTCTCTCGTGTTTTGTATCTCTCTCGGTTATGTAAATTCTTTTAGAATGGTTCGGCGAAACTTTACGACACTCCTGTTCACTTTCCGTGCAAATATTTACTCTAAGTATTACTCCCGGGGAAAGCATCGAGGAAAAACTTCATAGATTCGATTTCACGGAGAAATATCACATGACAATAAAAACGACGACTTTCATCTCCGACCCGACCTGAAGTCTGGAGAAAAGGTGACAGACACCGAGGCATATTTTTATTAAGGGGTTTGTATCTACAAAAATAGTTATATTTTTATGTAAATTTGGAAAAATAATACTTAATTGTTTGATCTAAGTTTGCAGAAATAACTATGTCCATTACTCCAGTTAAAACCCTCTATATTTGCGTTTCACACTGTGCATATATTAAAATAAATAATTATTAATGCAAAATATATATTTAATTGTCTAATCTTTAATTTCGAATAATACGCGTTTTTAACAATACCCCTTATTATATCTCTTCAATAACCTTTTATATATTTATTCAATGTAAACATTGGAATGAAATAAAAACAGGTATTTAAATAATTTTTATAGAAAACAAATTTCAGAAAAGTGCTAATGAAAAAATAAATTTATATACAAAATTCTAAACGGTGTTTTGAACAATAATATATACTATATGAATTTAAATGCGTTTGTAAAATAAATAAAAAATTGTCTTTCTATTATGCTTGGTATGAAATAAATGGCATAGGATTTAAAAGTATCTAGATAATTCTAAGAAATAGGCTACGAAAATAAAACACTAAAGTAATTAAAAAAGTAAGTTTTAGACTTTTCCCCCCAGTGGTTTTGAGTTGCCACCGTTTCAAATTGAACATATAAATAATAAAACAAGGCCATCTAGATAGTGGTGGAATTTGCAAGATCTGATTAGTAAAACCGGTTGTCTCCCCCGGCTTCGGTTGGCCGGCGCGGGCGCCCGAGCGCGGCCGTGCGGCTCGGGAGCTGCGGGGCTGCGGGGTGCGGGACTGCGGGGTGCGGGACTGCGGGGGTGCGGGGTGCGGGGCTGCGGGGTGCGGGGCTGCGGGGGCTGCGGGGGTTGCGGGCTGACCGGGCGCCCGCAGCCCGAGGACCGAGGCAACCCTCCCTGGCACTCCTCATATTTTATGATTAATTTATTTTTAAACTTGGGATTTCACGTGTAGCAAAATGTGAGCTTTAATTTGACAAAAATACACAAAAAATCATCACGTCATTTTTATGTTTATTTTAAAAATTTACGTGAAATTGTTCCTTAAATGAATTATAAGTGTTTTTTTGATATATTAATACAGATTCTACAGTATATTTTTCTTATCACCAATTCTAATGAAATTAATTGCGTTACTAATATTATGATGGATCTATTAGGATTCTAAATATAGGCAACGAAGAGCAAGGAATATGATCTATACCTGAACTGAACATATAAATAACTATTTTAAAGTTACATTTGCCATAATCTGAATGAAAGTTTTACAGTAATAAAATTATCAAATATCGTTATAATCTGTTGATTGTAACATTGTTTGTTTTGTTGAATGTTAATGAATTGAATTCAGCATCTGGAAAGTAAGGCCGGCCTGGTGTATAGACGGGCTGCCATCACTCGGCCGCAGTTAGTTGTGGAACATTCCTCGCGTGCGCGAGTGCCGGGGTGTTTCGAGCCCTTCGGGGCGCCGGAACCTTCATGTAAATGAGATTGTAAAATGTTTCATATGAACAGTGTGACGGTTGCAGTGCCACTAGGCTGGTGCTTTGGGAGACTATTTTAATGCCAGGAATGTGCTGTGTACTCCACAATAAAGTATATAAAAGCAAGGAATGCTAATGTTTACGTATAAACTCAACGACTTTGATATTTTATTTATTTAAATTTGTAACATATATTAATTGCATCATACTCAGGAAATGCTTGTAACTGAGATTTACTAATCAGCAAGGTGGTTATGATATTCGGTTCTCTTTAGATACGTTGGTCTGTCTCGGCCGCGACTGCACTAGTCAACGAAGTACTCCAAATTAAAGTAACATTTACATAGTTTATACATACTTCTTGCATCTTCAAACTGTCTGCTAGCTCGACTTGGGATCGACTAATGATGATTGCAGGGAACCGTTCCGCGGTTTGATGCATTGGTGTGTCGAACTTTGTGCGAGTCTGCACCGGATTGTACCATTTAGTAAGTAGATTTCAAACAAAAAAATATTTAATTTATGTAAAAAATCGTGGTGAAATTTTTTAAAGATGTTAAGATGTTATTGTATTTTCTAAAAAAAACTTTTTGAATAATTGAAACGAATTATTACTAAAAAGTAATAATTCGTTTCAATTATTCTAAAAGTTTTTAACAAAAGAAAAAATTTAAAACAAAAGTTTTAAATTTTTTTTCTTCTCTTAATATAGGAGATAATTAAAGCATATAGTAAATTATGCATTATCATCGTTTTTAATTCTAATTAAGTGATTTAAAAAGATTAGTCCTTCATATTCTACTAATTCATAGATGCGATACGCGGGGATATATTCAAAAATACTTGATCAGAGTTAATCTGTCGTGTCATAAGTCACCCTCCCGGGCTTACCGGGGCCATTCTGCTGGCTTCGGGCAGCTTCGGGTGAATCCGGACAGCTTCGGGAGACTTTCGTGGGGTTCGGGTGACTGCGGGAGCGAGGGGCAAAATCACACTGTGATTATAATAATTTTCCAGAAGAGACGGCGGGGGTTGAGGCTGGAAAGCCCCGCTTTATCCTCTTGGGCGTCCTACTATTTTGACATTTTTGCCGTAAACAATGTTGAAATATTGCTTTTTGTAATGCAGAAACCCACAAGTCCCCTCTTCCGGATGGAGTAACTCTATTTATATAAAAATAAAAGATGCACTGTAAATAAAGCAACGTAGGTCTGACCGCAATTATAAACGAAATTCCATTTAAGAGTTATTTTATGATAGGTTTAGCGTGAATGTTTATAATTGCAGAAACAAAATGTTATATTTTCATGTTTCACGTTTGAGTTGAGTATTCTCATGTGGATTTAAGTGTTTTGGTTATATTTTAATACAGCTTTACATTCGTATTTCACTTCTGAACAGCTTTCAAACATTTAAGTGTATCAATGTATTCAATATTGTTTTATTATTAAAAAAGAATCGTTAGAATTCTTAAAAAAAATATTTATTTGAATAAGATATGCTTGCTAAAGAGTATTATGTTTTTCAACATTTAATTTAATAATAACGAAAAAAAGGAGTGAACTTTTTGAAAATTTCACTTAATTTTTTTAAAATTTATACTGAAGTAAGCGGCTTTAGATTCCGATCTAAATTTTAATACGTTACGGGGCGTTAATTGGCCATTCAGGGTGTAGTACCACCAAGCAGCGATGCAACAGAGCAAGATCAATACTCGCCAGCCGCGCCGCCCCGGCCGGAACTTCTTTAAAAAGGGACGCCCGTGTATCTATACACACTCTCGTTATTTACGACCATAAACCAAACAAATAAAAGGTAACGAACACAAAGATCCGAATATGATTTATGGTATAATGTTGCCTCGGTATACATTAGCATTTGCTTCCGCCGGGTGCCGAAGGGTGGTTCCTTACCTGCCCCAAGAAAGGAGCGGAGAGTCCAGTGGCGCCGGTAAGAAGAGGGTAATACCTAATAGACAAGTGGCCTACCTGTACAGCCGCAATAAACGCAGTGGCGTAACTGGCCTCCTGATACACTTAATGTTAAATAAATGTATCTAGTAATCGTTGATATATTTTTAAATGTTAGTTAAATTATCAAGACATAATTGACTTTATACATTTATTTTTTCTTCATAAAATCGATGAAGATATGACTAAAAGGATTATTTCTGCTATGGGAAAAACTCGGTCTCGGTAGTCTTGACAGAATAAAAACTTTACCAATATGCCGGGGCCGCAGTGTGGCATGTCGCGTGACGTCACGGCGGGTCACGTGCCCGGCCGCCTGGGCCAATGAGGGCCCGCGGGCGACACGTCCCGTCAGCATATTGGCGACCTATCAAATAATGCCGGCGTAAATGTTACACCCTGTAGAGTGTTGTAGGCGGCGGGTGTTAGCGAATTGGCTAACCACTGTTTTCAGCTTTGATTGAAATCGTTTAACGTTCAATTATATAGTAAAAGTGAAACTGAATATGAGAATGAATTTTATCCGAAAGTGTTTTGTAATCGTAAGTTTTATGATAAAAAAAATTATGCCTAATTTTATTTAAAAAAAATATTTCTTAGATTTTCATCGTGGTGTCATAAAAGCGATATTTTCCTGGAAATTGATATTTTGTCTTATATGCTTTATTTTCTTTATCAATGTGGTTTTGGATTTTTTAAATTACATATGTCCTTAATTCATCAATATTTTATTATTTGGTTACATGTTATGAAATTAAATTCGGTAAGAACATTAAAAAAAACATGTTAAAAAAAACATTGAAAATAGTTAATTTATTTGTACAATGTTTATTTATAATGGGATTTTTGATATTTTATTTGTTTTGTTGAGTTTTCGTTATCAACGGTAGTTACAAGAAAACGAAAAAAATAGTTTAATATTACTGAAGTCTATATTTTATTGAATTCGCGAAGGGACTCGCGCACGTGCATTGGATTCGTTAGTTTTAATTTGCAAAGTTTTAATTGATTGACACGTGCAAAGTTAAAACTAGTCGTTGAGTTTTAAGTAATAATGAGCTGCGGAAAACTTATTAAGTTGCTCTGCCGCCATTGCAAACAACAAAAGAGTCTCTGTGCGGCGGAAAATGGCGCTTGAAGTCGAAGATGCTCGAGCGGGCCTGGCGCTGCAAGGTAATGGCGAGGCACTGGGATTCCTCGTCGGTTAGCCTCCATTATATTATTCCTCTCCTTTTCTAGTCTGTCAGTACTAGAATTTCTAGATTCCGAAGACTCATTTTGACGAGGAATTCTTCTCCGGATACGGGCCTCTTAAAACTTTTCTACTCTCCATAGGAAAAAGAACTAAAGTCCTCTCATTATTCTTGCTAATCATGCTCACAACACAAAGATTGCATTTTGGGATCATATCCCCTATTAGATTCATTAAATGAAAAACTTATAATAATACGATACTTATACCATACAGTTAATTAAAATTATTTTGTTAACTATTGTTATATGTAATTATAACGTTTTTTAAAATAATTTTTAGCATATTTAACGACTTCATCTCCATATATTTAAGAGTGATTTGCTAAAATTTCACGTTTCTTTGACTTAAAAGCATAATACTCGTCTAAAAGTATCTTAGTAAAAAAACGAACCAAATATAAAAGACCGACCTTTCTAGTAGCAGTATTTACGTTATCTTCGTAAACAAGACTCCTTTTTCCTTTTATGGTAGAAAAATAGTTACAAAAACACTAGTATGAATATATCCTTTGATATATCTCATATCCTCGGATGAATTTGAATCCCGGGCGCAAAATAACATATTTCCAGTATATTTACTGCAGACCGCGATTCATTTTCTGGTATTTTTTCGCGTTTGTTTTTTTAGCCTTTGCCAGAGGCGGTACTGCAAGTGTTTTAAAAATTGCAAGCGGGGTTAGATTGACTACATTCATCTCAAGTTTTGACGGGAAAAAAAACTTTCATCATTTTAAATACAGTATTTTTTAATAATTTAGCAAAAGTAAAATGTCATTCAGTTATGCCACAAATATAAAATATTAACTATTATAATTAAGTAAGAAAATCATATACAATGTTATATATAATATAATATGTTATTTAAACTCTCGGGAAAAAAATATTTTGACTGTAGAAGACGGCTTTATTATATTGAAAACCACAAATACCTAGAACTCCAATGATTAATTCTATTTTCTTCATACATATATATATATATATATATATATATTGTACAATCCATAAATTGTGTCTACAGGTATTCATCATGTAAACAATTTAATAATGTAGTGAATTCATGAATTCTAAAGGTACTAAAGACGCGTGGGAAAAAGTTAAAGATCTGATTCCAAGAAACGAACGATCTTCTGAACGTATTTATATTCGTATTTCGACAATATATTTTTAGAACAAACTTCTGGAATTTTAAAAATGATTTAAAAAATTGAAAATGTACTACATATCATTTTAAATTAAAAATTGTATTCAACAATTATTTAAATCATATTATCTTATATTAATATATGAAAACTTCAAGTCTAGCAGGAAGGCTGTTTATTATTTCAAGTGTAGACTGATCAGGCCAGTCGACTTTTTCAATTAGCCAGTCTCCGTTCATCGCACGCCACGAAGGGTTATTTACAAAAATTTGCATGCATTTTTTTGGCTTTCAGGCCATTTGTGTCGGGCAATTTACGTTTCCGGCATAAATTATGATTAAAAATAAATACCTATTAGAACCGACGAGTAGTCGCTTTAAAACTAGAAGGTGCTTTAAGCTAATTGCTTACTATTAAATGTTTAGAAGTTATTTTATTTACTTTTGTGTACAAAACCATAGTTCATCATCTATCAAACATTATCATGGTACCAATACAGAATTAGCAAAAATATATAGTATATTTATATACAGGATAGTCATAAAACATCAGAAATTAAAGCTTGTTTATAAGTTTACTGGTGTGATCAGCTATTTGTATATACTCGTAGCAGTATGTAAAAGCGTTGCTTTCAAAGTTTTGTTATTTTACCCAATAAGTATGCTATAAATAGTATATAATCATAATAATGTAAATAATTCAAAGTTCTATTAAGTATAAAGAAACTTTGTGAAATGCCAGACTTTACCAACTGAACTGTGAACTAACTTTCCGTCGTGCTCATAGTTTAATCAGTTAGGACAGTCAGCACAAATATTTTTTTTATTTATAAAGAAAAAACGCAAACATAGTTTCTTTTTGTAAACATTTTGGTAAACTTGTTTTTATGTGTATTTCCAAAAAATATAGTCTTGTATTGTATGATATATTTTAATTGCTAAAAATATTAAATATTTTAAAGAGACAGGAAAGATTTGAACCCACTGCTTGGCACAGTCGTGGCCTTCGGCATCATTCACGCTTTCAACACTTAGTCTTTTGATTAAAAAATATATTTTTTAATATCTCATTATTTTAATATAAGATTTGGTTTCACTGTCATACATCAAATTTGAAGTTTTAAGTATTATGCACTTATTTCAGGAAGAACTATGTTCACTCGGCAAGGAAAACATTTTTCAATGAAATAGGTTGTAATGCGCAACTCTAACCGCCTTTAGCTGAAAACGAATAGGAATGAAGATACGCATTTCTGCGCACGGAAGTGTCACACAAGCGGGATTGCAATATTTATGATTATTTTATATTAAATCGGAAAGCGGCGTATGAGTAATATGATAACGGCTCGAAAAGGCGAAATTTATCGCCTGCATACCCCAAAAAACCATAATCATATATTCCGGGCAAAGTTTCGCATAACTGCAGGGCGGCCTACTGCATGTAAATCAACCCCGCGCCTGGCGGCGGATCGAAGCCTCAGTTATCGCCGCTCATATTCTACTTTATTATTTATAAGGTCGTTATCACTTTGCTTTATTAAACCAATATCTCAGTGTCGGGCGGACTGCCGAGTATTTGCAAACATAACGCCGGGTTTATTGGCAATATGGAGCGGCCGGGCATTGTGGGGCAGCGCGAGGAGCGGGTGCTGCGGGAGTCCCCGATTTCCTCGCTTCCCTCGCTCCCCCACTTGCTTCAAAACCATTTTAGTTTTATAATTTCAATAAATCACAGCTTTTCAAACCATCTTTGGTCTATTTACTTCCCCCCTAAGGTCCACGTAACGAATTATCTTTCGCTTTCCGGGACTCTTACTAAGATAATTAAAAACAAAATAAATATGTGAAAGCGTCAAATAGTATATTTATTCTTGTTGAGGGACAAGGCATTTGAATGGTGAAGATCCATTATTATAATTATTACTAGCAATGTAGCCCGTCATAAAATGACGTATTTGATGAACGATGCGATAGTGTTTTGAAAATTGACCGGGTCATCATCAGATGCACGACTAAACTGAGTCATGAGTTTAGTTTTAGTTACTTTTTATAATTATAATAATATTATATTTATTTTATAGTAGTCAATAATAAAATAATTTTGGCGAGTTTTTTTAGTTGCGAGATTATCGTTTTAGGCGATGTACTCAGCCATGTGCAATTATGTTCGACTTAATTAACCATTTGTGAAAATTGATAAAACAAAAAAATAGTATCATTCAATTTTGCGAGGGTTTTTTTCGCACATATGATTTGGGACCGATGTTTACATTACGATTGATTTTTAAATCTATTCTTATCATATCACAATTTTTATATAAGAAAAATCATTGTTTTAAGTGATATTCTGTTTCGTTGATAATCATGATCCCTGAAAGTACTTTGTGCATATAGGGGAAGGTTGGGTATAAATATGCTAATTGCATGTGAATCTTATTATGGAAATTACCTCGGTTCGCTGTTGATCTTTCATGTGTGATGTTTTTCGATTTTTCTTAAAATCACGTACCAACGATATAATGTTATTACAGCAGTTAGTGCAGCATGGCAACACTTCCGTTTTGTCACCAGCGTACTTAGCTGCAGCGCGGGGGGCGGGGGAGTATTCTGCGCACGCACGCCCTGTAATTACCCGCCTACAACTAACTATTAATTAACCCCAATTCACTCATACACTCGTATAATTAATGGATTCCAGAATAATCCGTAGTCCAAGGCTACCCTTCAAGGAGGTCTCGGGTTTATACAGACGAAAAAACATGATAAATATCCACAGTAAGTGATTGATGGCTGTTTGCGTAAATGAAAATAACAAAGTATTAGAAGATGAATAATTAATTTATTTTAAACTTTATCCCGGCATATTTTAATGAAAGCATTGTAATTATCATTTTGAAAAAGAAAAATATACATTTTCAATCAAGTTGAAGATTTAAATAACAATAATGTTTTATTGCTAATATGATTAGGCACATTAGTTCACACATAGAAGATGAATAAAGAAATTCTCAGAAAAATATCATCGTGATTTGTGTGGGATTTGAACCCACATCCCCAGGCTTACATGGCCGGTGTACTGACCCTTGTACTAACGAATCAAATGCAAATCACTAAATATTGGTTGACCTGGGCACATTGGTTCATATGTAGAGTATGATTGTTAAAAATTCTCGATTTATGGATGTGATTCGTTAGTACAAGGGTCAGTACACTGGCCATGTAAGCCCGGGGATGTGGGTTCAAATCCCACACAAATCACGATTATATTTTTCTGAGAATTTCTTTAATCATCTTCTATGTGTGAACTAATGTGCTTATCATATTAGTAATAATATAATAAACACGTAATGGGTAATAAATACGCATCTCATTGACGTTCAATCCAAAAAATAGACATAAATAATGTGTTACTATATGTATATATATATCGTTTAAAATCTACTTCTACAAACTATGAGATTTTAACATTTGTAAAACACTGTATTCTCTAAAAAAATATTAAATATTATATCTGTGTGTCTATGGTTTTCTTTAATTTAATAAAAAATAAATTTCACTACAAACACAATTATTGAATTTAGTGAATCAAACAGATTATCTATGTAAGTTTATTCTTAATAGATTTGAAAGAAAAAGCACATTTTTATTTTTGCCAATCTTAAATATTTGAAAGCATCAATAAAAAAATCTATTGTTAAACATCACTTCATTGAATCTTCATAAAAATATTGTAATAGAGCATTTTAATACATAATATCAATACATACTCGCAATCAATTGTTTTAGATTGTTGAATGTAATTTTAAGTAATCATAAAAATATTGTAAAATAAAAGTGTATTATGTTCAGTTGTCTCAACGATCATGTAAATTCTTAATAAAAAAAAACTAACATAGCCCAAAGGATGTCGACCGATTGAATTCACGAACTGCCAAGAAAACTACTCGTAACAGGTTTGAAAAGGGACGCTTGAACTTTTATAAATCAATTTAAATGCGACATTCGTAATTAATCTTAAAACGAAGTTTAAAGCGACATTTAAAATAATATATTTCATGACGCGTTTTTCACTGAGTCCGGAAATATGATTTATGGAATAAGCACATTTTTTCATACATTGAAAACAATTAAAGAAAACTCTCAGAAAATATCATCGTGACTTGTGAGGGATGAGAGTTTTCTTTAATTGTTTTCAATGTATGAAAAAATGTGCTTAATCACATAAATATACTAATACCTGCATGGGTAAATAAAAACGCATTCTGATTGACATTAATCTAAAATTAATATAATTTATGGAATAAGTAAGTTAAGGCGACGTGAAGAAAAAAGAAGTGATATATACGCGCGATATGCGGGGCTGTGAATTTTAATGTAGACATAAGGCGAAACTGAACCATTTCGTCATTCTATGACGAATCTGAGAATTTTATATAATAAAGGATGAAGTTTGAAAGGATGTAAGATTGAATGACGGAAACCATACTTTTTGTAAGAGGAACCAAATGCGCTCGTCTTTCTTTGACGGAGGGTGTATTCTATAGAGAACTATAGTCTTTAGAAGAACGGGAGTGTCTCTTGTCAAAGATTTTATGTGCAGGAGGTAATTTGGAAAGCTAAAAGATTTTCATTTGCTATCCTATCGACAAAAAGCTTTGTTAAAACGTGAGCTATATCTTTTGTATATAATATTATATATGCATATTTATAAGGAATTCAATTTCATTATTTTTTAAAGAAATAAATTACATTTTTTCTTAAATAAATAGAGGTCATTTTTGATGCATACATAGAGTTAAAATATAATATGTTGATACGTTTTGAGTTATGCAAGCCACTTTTTTATTGTAAATTAATATTAATGCCAAAATAAAGTGCAATGGCCTTCAAACTTGTTTGTTTGAAATAAACAGCATAAATTAATTATAAAAATATTCAAAATTGAAAAACTTTATCATAATTCAACTGGGTGCTATAAGAAAAAAAATATCCGCTATATCTTGAATTCTTCATTTCCGCCTTATCGACAATTACTAGCAATTGAGATCTTATTTATCTATTACTATTAGATAAATTTCAAACGGAAGATTTCAAACGGCGTTTAAAAAATTTATAAACTTTTTTAATAATACTTGAAGTAGAACAGGTAATCTCAAAGCTAGATTTTAATTCAAGCTTCGTAAGACATCTTATAAAGAAACGAAAACGATTAAATATCTACAAGTAAGTTGAAAAGAATAGTTAAATATCTCCCAGTAAATGAAAAAATTCCTAAAACGTTTTAAAAAGTAAGTACTTTTTAGTTCGCAAAGTTATTTAATTTTCAAAGTATTCATATTTAGCCAAGAGAGAACTAAAACCAGACGAGAAACTTTGAGTTTTTCCAATTCAACTGTCTTAAAATTTAAGAAAACCACCTGCTCGCATTCCTTACATCTCGACACAACACAGAAATGGCGTGAACTTCTTACTATTTTTTTATTAAAAAAATTATCTATACCACGAGGCTTACTAAAACAAATTTATTTGGAAATGTACAATTTGTGTATAAAACGTAAAGAAAAATCACAAAAAACATTTATTTTCCGACTAATTCAAACATTTCTAAAATAAAAATATTAATATCTAAAAGGTCCTGTTTGTAAATAAGTTCATTGTGGTAAGGATGAAAGTATTAGTAAAACTATTTTTTAGTAGTATTGAAATGGTAAAATGACAAATCTTCCACTTTCAAGTCATGGTCCCACTATCGATTAAAGCTAGATAAATAAAACATCAACTTCAAAGGGTTCATTTTTTCACACAAAGCGACATTATTTTATTACATGTATATCCGCCATCGATACAAGCACGGAGCAACAACACAAACAAGTACTTTAGCTTCAAAATACAGCGAAATTCCATTACTCATTCTCATCATGAAATTGGATTGAGTCGACAGGCGACCGTATGTAACGACATTACAAGAAGCAGCGTGTACCCGCTGCGGCCGGGCACATGCTTAACAATGAGCCGTGCGGTGCTCTCCGTGGCCGGCACTGTTTGGCTCAGTATCAATTTGGTTAGAGAGGCCTGGGGACTTTTTACTGTAGACGTACTAGACACAAATATTCTGCTGCTTTACATACTAACGAACTCATGTACATACAAAAATAGACATTTTTTCAGTGTGGTGAGTTTGCGATGTAAGCGTTTAATTATACATCATGAGTGTCAAATAATTTTTGACACTCAACCTTATGCATATTTGCTTTGTAGAATTGTAAAAATAATCATTCAAATTAACACACACACACATATATATATATATATATATATATATTATTTTAGACAGGTTGACTGATCGATGAGTTTATGAAAAGCGCCTGTCTATAATTTGGGAGGCCGAAAGCGAAAGAGGCAGATATCAGGTGATTAGGTTTGTTTATAAGTTAGGCTTACATCAAATCAGTAAAATGCCTTGCAAATCACAAAAAAACTAGCACCATACTTTTTACTTCATTTTAATAATATGTTATTCAATATATTTTTATTGAAATAAGAAAATATGAAGACATAGAACTTCGAATTGTCCAGTCAGAGAAAAAACACATTCTGACAATCTCAACTTGTTTCTTTATCTCCTGAAAAAAGTTCCAGAGATGAAAACACAAAGAGCACAAATATTTTTTTAAGAAACTTTAAAAGTTTTCACTTGTAATATGTACAATACGAATTCTATACATACAGTTTTTAATCATTTTTCACAATATTTGATTTGTATGAAAATTTATCGGGATCTTCTAAAAAAGAGTTTTTTTCTAAAGAAAATGTTCAATAGTTTCAAAACCAGCTCAGAAACTTAGTCTTTGAAAGAGTCGATTTAATGTTTTTTTAGTACATTAAAGAAAGAACAATTGAATTATTTGTACTTAAATCTTGTTTCAGCATTACATGATAAAAATCCCCGAAATTGTGAAAAATTCGTGTTAAAAATCTTTGAGTGGGTAGCAAAAACTATTCATGAGAAGGAGGGTCTGAATCATCCCCTCTAGAACTATCCCTCAGATACAGCATTAGTCATCCTTTACAGAATCCTTGCGAGAAGAACTTGGATGTGAAGGCTTTGTTCGTGTTTTTTGTCTCCTCTTTTCTCAATTGACGACTCACTATTGAAAAGCCCCTTGTTTTTGTAAGACAATGTGGACAATAGCACATTGTGAATATCAACTAGGCATGTGCTGACTCAGGGAAACTTTCGGGTACAGCAATTTGTTTATTTTGAAATAAGGAATTATATATAATATATGGAAAATAATATACATAATCCTAATTTAATGAAAATATATTATGTAGAAATTTTTAATGTAAAAGGTATACTAAAATATATTGTATATGTCAAATCATCAAATTTACAACTTTACAAAGATAAAAGTAATGTTTGTATCTTTAAAAGCGAATCGAGACGAATATGTACAATATTGGTTATTAAATTTCGATAAATCTTTTTTAGAATATGTCATTTTAATGAACAAATAAATAATTGGTAATTGATTAAAAAAAACTTTATTAAATTTTTAAAAAAAATTATAAGATTTAAAAAATAAACTTCTTCCATCAAGGTGATGAATATATTATTAAATTATTTCTAAAAATTCTATGTAATATTTCGGTTACTGACTTTTCTGAAAAGTTGATATTAAAAAGTTATCACATTTCCATTCAAGTACTAAATATCCCCGTGAATTAAGCACTAGTCGATAAATTCCAAGCATTAGCCCGTTTCGACGAATTAAACTGTAATACAGCAGCATCCTTTCCACTTGGTTGACTTTATCTAAGACCAATCACTTTACTTTTAGCGAGAGGATTCTTTCCCCGGCGCGGCGCCGTGGCAAGTGTCGCAGAAGAGTCCCCAACGGTTCCGAAGGACCCGGTCTGAATGCGAATTAGCTTTGCAAGAGAGATATGCATTAAAAACCCAACAGCACAATCCGAAACATTTAAAAAATATATAGATATCACGAAAAGGTTACCACTTATAATAAATTAAAACTGTATATTTTTCACACGTCGTTTTTAGTATGAAAAAGCTTTTTTTATTCAAAATGAATTCATAGTAATAAATCATTAGAATAATACTGCTTAACGTTGTGGTACGGTAGAAATCACATGAAATTAAATTCGAATGACATCTTGTATAAACTATGCCCGTGTTATTATTAAAATTTCCCTCTTTTTAGCACAAATTATTTATGCTAGCCAAATATTTCGACAGACATTTTTTTTGCGTCCACCACAGAGAATTTTTGACTTTGGTATTTTGATATTTATTTGCAGACCTTTAGTTATACTCATTAGTTGTGGTTGTTCAAAATTTGTAACGTTTTTATTTACAAAACTACAGACAACATCCGACTTAATGAATTTAACTATGATACTCTTTTCAATATAATAATTAATGTAATATTTTAAAGTAAAAGTGTATTTTAATTTAATTTAGAAAGCTGAAACATACTAGGGATATTATAAATATTTTATACTTCTTTTTGATTCGTTCGTTGTTAAAAAATATTAAATTAACCACATTGTAATCTGTGTTTATTATATCTCTTGAGATATTTCGTATCTGGGTTCGTATCCGGTGACCAAATCAAATAAAAATAATATTTTAATGTTTCGTTTAAAGCCAAATTTCAGGTAGTTGATTATGATAAAATTTTGGAATGTAACAATACGGACAGTCGTCGTAATTGTTTCACTCCTTATCGCTTATTAACCTACCCTTCTCATAAGGCTTAGAGAGAGGGTGTACATCGACTTTAGATAGCTCATCGGAGTGGAATATATCCAAAAAAATATTTGAAGTAAGAATTGAAAAACATTTAATTAGCTGACGGCAAAATTGGAAAAATCGATCTTTTAATACAAAAAAATACTTTTGAAAATTGTCAATTCTTCATGATTATATAAGTTTAAAAAATAATAGTTCAATTTACCCACAGTACGATATAAAGAACACTCTCAGAAACTTTACATTCCTTCTCTTTTTTGGATTTTATATTAAATACAAAAAAATGATGCAATGTTTTTCGTGGAATGAGTTAAGTCCGCAGATCATCCGAGTAAACAAAAGGAAATCCACAAATGATGCATTTAATTTTTATAATGTCGATGAGTGGGGAGTTCCGGTATAATCTTCATCCCCCCCCCGGCCCGAGGGACTTTTCTGCATTAAATTTTTTTTTCCTTATTGGCTAAATTTATATCTCAGAGATTCTCGAGTAAACAGCCCAAAGCTTTTCATAGCTGCAAATTTTAATTCTGCAAACACATCATTTTACCGTTTACAGTTTGTTTATTAATTAATCATTATGATATCACTTAAGACGTTTTACTAATATAATTTATTATGTACATATTTTAATAATATTACTATGTAGTTTAATCTTAGTTATTTTGTATTTCAGAAATATAAATATTATAACGCACATAAAATTGCTGAAACATGTTGGCGTAAACGTACTGGTGTTTCTCGGTCAAAATATATTGTATTATACGTTGACTCTTTTGAGTTGTTAATAGTTGTCTTTTCTTAGTTAAAATTTTTAACGAGCACTTCAGCCACTCAGAGAAAATATCTTGTTTATCTTACACAATAATTGAAAAGACATATTTATGTATGTACCATATATTGAACAGACGCAATACGATCCTTGTGATCGCACTCGTACCGAAATAGATATTACTTTTTACTTTACAAAATATTGATAAACGTACATAGCGATTATACGTAATGATTGGATCAATGCTATAACTCCTTTCTAAGGATTACGTTTAGAGCCTAAACGAAGCTTAGCAGATCTTAAGTCAGGGTTAAAGCTCAGGATCATCCATCACACAGGCTCTGTTCCACACTTAGCCCAGAAGTCGATGGCTGACATTGCCGTTGATCCCCAAAGGAAGCCGTTTATCGGTCGAGTATTTGATTAACTCCGAGCTGGCGGGATTGACAAACAATATAGCGCCATGCATATTTGATGCACGGCACACTCTGAGGCTGCGGTGGTTGAATATTTGACGGCGTTATTCGCCAATCTGTTGTCGTCGTTGGATTCCGAACCCGGTGTGTTCACAGACGACTGTTATGTTGTTACTTTTCTACCTCTAATACAGATGTGCTGCTCGATAACTGGCGACAGTTGACGCTATCAAAACATGCTTTCAATTGAATGATGTTAACATGAATAAGTAAACGTTGAAGTTGTATAATTGTTAGTAATTACTTAAGGAATTAATGTCTCTTATTAGATATGTGGAATTAATTACTTGATGGTAACAGAATAGTTGTATTAGTAATACGAAAATTGGATTGATATTATATAATAAATATGTGATTATATTTGGTATTGATTAAGGATTAGTGTTATAATTGGTCTTATATTATAATATAATACCAGTTGAGAATTATACATTAGTGAAATGCTGCTAGAATAAAATATTATCCAATTATGGCTGCTCTCTTAATCAATAGACATGTCTACTATTTTATTTTTATAAAACTATTGTTTTTCCATTGATTTAATTTGCAGATATTCGTAATTGAGGTAAATTCAGATTCTTGATTTATAGTTGGATTAATTATGAAGTTCGCGGCGGGCTCGAGACACGTTACAATCGTGGCGATATTAATTGCCTATCATTATCCCCCCGAGACTGACGCGCCCGCCCGACCTGTGACGTCACGGTATCTTTGGCCGGTGGTGTTGCCATTAATCGGAGACATCACCGGCACAGCGGGCGTAATTACGTTATATTTGGCCGCGGGCGTATTGTGTGTGGGGAGGGCCGCAAATGAAGTGGAAAACGATGTACACTCGGAGAGGCGGAGGCGCCGAAGACACTCTGGGCAAAGAGCCGATTATTATAATTTTATGGTCCTGAAACTATGATTACTTATGACTTGTGTACAGTCCTGGGATTTTTAATGAGAGAATTTAAACGCTGCCTTAAAATAATTGATAAAATTGACGTGGAGCATTTAGGAAAAATAAGAATTTTGGCATATTGGGTTGATAGTTTAATATTCAGTTTGATCCCTAACCTAAGAGGCTTATCCCGATTTGGCTCATTGTATCTTTTGTGTTAGTGCGATTGTTTTATTATCTTTCCAGCTGCTTTCCAGTAATCTTAAATATGAATCCAGTGAGGGCACATCGAAAACGCACGAAGACATTTTAAACCGCAAATCTTGAAGAAAGGCACCAGCAATAATTACGGAATACACAATACTGAACAAAAAATATGCATGAACGCATACCAGAAAAGAAAGCGCACTAAAATATAACAATGTCCACTGATTTCACTAATTTTACACGGCCAATATTTGCAACCAACAGGTTTTGGATATTGCGGGAATACCAACAACGCAATAATGGCAAAACCAGCTCCAGTGCGGAGGATTCAATTTTGCTCATGAATGTCAAATAAACTGCGATGCTGTTTTGGATATTGACAAAGGTAGGCCAATAGTCCGCCCGGGGTTCATTATCATGCCGGCAGTGCGGGCCCGCGGGGGTGCAGTGCCCGGAGCCTCTATTTAAGTTTTGTTTCAAAAGAAACTGCGTACATTTTGCCACTTTGAAAAAATACACGTAAAATAGTTGGCTTATATAATTTTGATTTTTTAAATACATTTCCAATGAATTGAATTGAAAATGTATGAAATTAAAAATGATCGTTGCCCCAAATTTACCCCAAGTGAAATGATACATTATAAACACTTTTGTCGGCTACTTATTCTAGTTCAAGCTCTCATCTATATAACCACACAAGCCAACAATAATTGAAAGTTACGAATAATACTTGTCAATATTTTATGACTTTCATAACGATTTATGTACTGCACGCTCAAGGGAGGGAGCTAAAACAGTTTCCGAGCTTATCGCGGCCCCATGATAAACACTCGCTGCTAGTCACTTTCAGGCATTTTCCGTCTTGGTTTTGCCGCGGCCACTGGGCGCAGTGGCATCGCATGTTTACCTTTACAAATGATGCGGCCATCGCCCGAGGAGCACACTCTTGCACGATTTATAGTCGAACAATTATTCCGTTGCCATCCAAACTACACGAACTCGCGCACCTCGAGACTCGTGCGCTCACCGCCCGATGCTTTCTTCTGTTTAATTGATTCACTGTACAATGGGTGCAGTTTACATAGTGGCGTGATCACTCTACTGAGTGTACTTAGTATAGCTTTCAGAGATCATAGGCTTGGAAACATTTCATATGGATATTACTTTAGTCACATCAACACAGAGACGACGATATTATAGAATATTTTTTTGAGACCTCGCTTAAGCACTGATTGGTAACTAAAGTGTACTTAAAAAATCATAGCAAATTATAATATAATAACGATGTCAAAACGTGTTAAATTTTAGGTGGATATTGATTTATTAAACATGTTTGTCTTCAATGACAACGATCAATAGTCGGTCGGCTTACATTCGGTCGATTTGCTTTGCAGTGAACTGAGACGTTGAAGTGGACACGAGTAATCGTGCGTGATGAGACCTTTCAATTTGAATGCAATTATGCGGAGAATAGGTTTAAGTAAAAACCTAATTCTTTTAAATGCGAAAATCGTTAGACAAGAGCCTAGGTTCTCAGCAAATATACAAAATAATTTAAGTTTTCATTTTTGTTAGTAACTTTTCTAACAGAAATAAAAACAAAACTTAAGTATTCGTTCGGATTTAATAAGTAATATTTGCTCTTTGAAACAAACGCTCTACATAATATCATTGCAATTAATAAAAATACACTAAAAAGATTAAAAAAATAAACATAAAATAACGGTAAGAATTGAAACTTAGAATAAGTACATAGTTTAGTTACGTTTTGAAATTTATCGAAATTGTTTTTAGTACTATATTATAAACGGAGAAAAAATAGGAATCTCTGAAATTTATTAAAGCGTAGTGTCATTTTATTATTATCACGAATATATATATATATATTTTAAATTTTGTTCATTACAGAGGTACAATGGCTTGTTTTCGTCTGTTTTATTTTAATATTAAAATCAATGCTATGTTAACGAGAACATATTCATATATCAGTAAAGCGTATGCTAAAATTGGAGTTTAATAGTAAATAAAATAATAAAATGAGCAAAAGAGATGACGAAGACAAGTACTTTTATGGCAACGAAACAGACAAAAAGACAAAATTAAAGATTAGCAAACATCGTATTACTGTAATGTCGTTTTGAAAGTTGTTTTTTTCATCTCGTGAAATGATGTTTACCGAGGCAGCTCGAGCAGACCAAAGTTGCGGGATTAAAAAGCTTTGCGATAATGACGAACGTTCGCTCGTCTATTTTGCGTACAGTGGTTGACCATTTTAAATGAACATTTCAATGTTACGAACCTGGAGTTAATTAAGTCAGCCGTCAGTCTTCAGATCAGCGCCCCGAAAGCTAATCGGAACTTGTAATTACGGTTGATTTTCAAATTCCAAATATGACGGTTAGTTAAATTATATTTAGTCAAAAGCGAATATTTTATAAATTTAATTATATCAAAGCAGCTCGGAAAATTCTGTCCCGTAATTTGAATAGTTGGTGAGATTACACGGAGGCTTTTGTTGGAGTTGCTATGTGAGAACTCGTGCTTATTCTTATTTGATGCTATGCACGTGATCATTATTTTCTCGGAGGAAGTCGGTGCTTGGGCTGTTTGTGTTTTCATACAATCCCTATTCTGTTTACACAATGCGATGTACTCGTGTAAGATGAATCGTTATGTAGTGTCAAAGTAATGCAAATACATATTTCAAACATGCCCATAACGTCGTTCACTCTGTTTTCCTTTGTTATCACGAAACAAGAGCATAAATTTCTAACATTGGAGGCTTTGAACTTTACACTATACGTAAATATGAGTTGGATGAGCTTGTTTTGATAAAAAATAATAAATGTTATAAAAACACGTAGCATTATATTCATACGTGTACCTGATGTAATAAAATCGTAGATATCTTACATTTTGTTTAGAAAAGAAATATTTGAAAATCATATTTTATCACCGCATTTAAAATATAACTATTTTCTATCCACACTCGTACTATCGTTGAAATATTCCAAAAATTTACTATTAATCTTTGTTTGTTCAGTGTATATCCACAGTTTGTCATATAACCATATACTTTTTTAAAGTAATTATTTTAAATACCTCTAATACTGGTTTTTTATTTCATAGATAACGAAAAGTATAAATCTAGTATTAGATTCAAGTAGCTCCAGATTATAAGCTCTTGTATATTTACCGTCAACTAATGTAAACTCATAAATATTTTTCTTATCAGTCAAGAATGTGACAGGAAACTGGAAGAGCTCGAGTCTTGTAATGATATTTAAATGTCTTTGAGTTATCCCGTCCATAGGCCCGTAAGGATTCAACGTCTGTCACGTAAGTGTACTTTATAAAGTATTAACGCGTTGTATTTAAATAGTTTTTATTATTTTTGCTTAGCAGGTAAATGGAAATTTCTCATGTATTTTTAATATACAAAAAATATATGAATATTGTTATAACGCTCCTATTAAATTTGGTAATCAATGAATGCACCCGAATTGCAAATCTTATCCACTTATGTTGGCGGCCTTGTTTTAGTAGAAATAACAGTTTAAAGATTAGCAAATGAACTGAGAGAGCCGAGAAATAGAATTTCTCGTAGCTAAGAAGAAGTTTGCTTGACAAATCCCCGGATTTTCTCAGACGAAAGCGGTTCTGCGTTTAGTTTAAGCCAGGAAGGAAATTCTTGGACGGAAAGATTTTGCTTTGTAAACGAAAATTCTCTATTAGGTTTTACTTATTACGAAAATTATTCTTCCTCATCAAGCGCTGTTCACGAGACGAATTATTATAAGTTTCTTTAATTAGTTTTGCGTGGATTAAATATTTTAATTTATGCTAAATAATTCTTGAAAATAATTGCCACGCGTTAGCTTTTTACTAAGCAACACCATAACGCTCACTTTGAAGTAAATGAGAGTATAAATTTTTCTTTAAGAAGCTAACAAAGAAGGTATTTTAATGAGTTTTTATTTTATTTGTGAATTATTAAAAAAACTTTTTGATGCCTCAATGAAAATAATACCATAAATGCATATAACATTAAATCTATTTTTAATAATCTATTTTTCAATATGATTTTTTATGTTTGAAACTGTTGGTGTACATAATATTGCAAAACCGTTTGATACTCCACAGGGCAGGCTTCTTTGAGATTTCAGCAATTCAGGTGTTGCAGGAAAAGGTTTAATGGCAGTTTATAAATTTATTGCTCCCCTTTGACTGTCTGGATTTGATTAAACGGTTTAAAAGATTTATTGATGTGAACATGATTCATTTACACTTAAATACATTAATTAAAAACGTAATTTTTTTTTGTAATGATTACCGATCGATATTGACTGAGTGTCGTATTACTTTATTATTATTATAAAATATTTTTGAAACGTATTTTTATTAGTTGTTTGCACAAAACTAGAAAAAAAACCCAGGCCAACGATATTCAATTAGTTGTAAGTTTATTGTTATTAAATAATGGTTTTCACTTCTATCAAACAGCTTTTAGGTAGAGTTAAGTTCCACATAAACAATATATTCTCATTTGGCAAGTCATTCGTAACGAATTCTAGGATTTAAAGATCTTAGCGAGTCTACCAATAATCTTACTTACTGCGTCCAAAGATAAAGTTTTTTTTTATTTTATATACAAACAAATACACATATTTTGTGGATTTTATAAATCGTTTACGTAGATCTTTATACGATATTTTACGTAGATCATGTTTTGTCAAATTGATAGATAAATAATTGAATCCATGATGTATCCTACATAAGCAGAATTAATCAATCACAACAATATAAAATAGAAACGAAGATTTTATTCGAAGTAGAAAATTTAAGTTATGTTTTGGTTGGCGGCAGTAGGCTTGATTTTGGTCTGCGATAGCAATTAATGAAGCCACTTCATACTAGTGTCAGGTGTATTTTGTTGTTAGATTAATTGAGTGCATTCAAATTTCCTGTCAACGTAAGTTTAGCCGCAAGTTAGACGAGATCAATATCTGCTGGCGAGGTTTAATTAATTGCGTTGGCCCTGTCGGCGCCGCGAGCTCCGGGGGTGCGGCTTCTAACGGAATGCCGATTACAACTGTCATTTGAATCTGTGGTTATAAACTCAACTTCACTACTTGTATATTAAATTGGGTATATCTGATCTATTTAAGTGTTGAAATGTGAGGTATATATTTAACACATAGACTTTTCGAAGGATCGCATTAAGTTCAGAGTTAAGAGTTAAGAGTAAAAGTATAGGAATACTTGAGTTTAGTTACATGAAACAAAGGCAAAAAACATGTTGAAAAAGCTAATTGAATATAAAAAAAGAAGATATTATTTTAATGAAAATAAAATGAACAGAATTTTTTTTATAAATTACCATTGGTTTTCAGAATAAATTTCACAACTTTTAATACTATCAGTTACTGTCAAACTTTGATCATGAAATGTAAAAATCATTTCTCTGCAAGTATATTAAACATGGCTATAAAGCTGATTAAGCGTCTTTGTCTAATTTCACCCCAAACGTCAGAGTTTCGCGGTCGAGCCTTAAAAGGTTTTCATGAAATATTGGCTGTTAAAGATGATCAAAGATGATTATTATTGAATTAAACTTTAGAACTTTATAACAGTATGAATTTATAATTAATTAATTCAGATTGATTGATTGAGGATGACGATTTTTCGAAAAGATAATTTGTACACCCTGTGATATCACCCGACAGGCTCTATTCTTATAAAAGTTCCTACGAAACAAAGTTTTAAATATTGTTAATTAATTTTCCCAAGTAATAAAACGTTCACAAATTTCTAAAATATATTTGTAAATAAACAGTGAAGTGGAGTGTGTATAAATATCTGTTGCTCGCTGACTGTAATTTAGAAAAAAAGTTTTTGATATAATTGATTATTAAAATCCCACTTTCTTTGGTCTTGTCATTGAAAAAACATAATATTTTTCGTTGAAATCTTTGAACAAAGCAATAAGCCAATTTTCCAACTCGGAAGCTATCACCAAGTTTTTCTTTGTTTGAAGTTTGAATCGAGGGGCTGCCGTCCAAAACACCAGAGAAAGAACCGAATGTTTACGTGTTTATATTTAATAACATTCACTTTATCACGTGAAAAAGAAAATTTATTAAAATATAGCAAAGCAATAATTAGATATAGTTTATTGTGAAATATAATATTTTGCGAGGGAATAATCATACTCTATTAAAATGTACAATAGTACTAGGCGCTAGATATACCGTGTAAGTTATATTCATTGGTGATTTTGAATTACCTATTAGTTATTTTTATTGTGTAGAGCAATGCTTCTCAAAGTGGTCCCTACGGACCCCAGGGGGTCCCTGGGATCATTCAGGGGGTCGATTTGGGGGTCCCTGAACAACGTCAGGGGGTCCGCGCAAGGTTTAATATAAAATAAAAAAAATTGTGACACATTTTTATTAATATGGAAGTTAAAATAAATACATCATTAGTGATTTTTACGTCTTAAGTAAAATATTATTATAGACAGGTGCATAAAATACAAGTAATAACAGGCATCGCGGTGAGTCAGGTAGGTTAATACAGGAACGCAATAGAGTCGATACTTGCACCAACTAGTCTATAATATGAAATTATGTAGTTTTTCACCCAGGGTCCGTAGGCAAGTTTTGACTATGAAAGGGGGTCCGTGGGCAAGATTTGACTATGAAAAGGGGTCCGTGGGGCAAAAGAGTTTGAGAACCACTGGTGAAGAGTATTAAAAATATTACGTATAAAAACATACATTTATAAAATCACACCCAAGAAGTGTATTTTTAAATAGATAAAAAATATTATGATAAAAGATTTACTAGTATTAATTCAAGATCGCAATTCCCATGAATTCGCTAATGAATGCGAAATAACGAACAACAGCGAAGGGGATTGAATAACGGCGAGAAATCTAATCGAAGCGGATATGTCCGGCGCGCGGCGTCCTCCCCTGAACTGACCCCGTCGGTCAGCGCGTACACCGGCTAATCAATTTTCCGATATAAATGACTTGGATTTAATTAAACAGGCCCGAAATTTTGATTCGGGTGACGTTAATGATTTCACGGGGGGTTCATTGAATTACGCTCGCATTGTTGCGCCCGGGCCGGCCTGGAGCGACGGTCGGCCGCGCAAATCTATTACCGCCAGAGCGCTCTGCTGCTTTGAACCAGTACATGCTGCTAGTTTGCTATCATCACGAAGTACACTGTCGTGATGATGTAAACATTATTTTTATCTTCTTCTTATGATGCCTCTCCTCATAGGAATTTTGTGTTTATTTTATCGATTATGTTTCTATCCTGGGCCAGTCTTACTTATAAACCCGTACTTCCGACCTCCAGTCACTGGCGCGAATTTCGCATCCACGTAAACTCCCTTCTTCCAGTGCTCCGTACTCTTTCGATTTTTCCTTGGAAAATCAGCTGTATGATGCTATATTTACTGTTATGAAAAATGTGGCCAAAATCAGCTTCTTTACCAACGCCAGGAGTTCTCTTTCTTTGCGTATTTGATGATGTGTTAAAATTCATACTTGGTCTTGAATAAAATGACGTCATTGGTGTCAGATTTTGAATATTAAAAATAATAAACGTATCCAAATGATAAATTTTTTTGTTAACATTTTTAAACTTTCCCAAATTTATTCAAAGGCTTGCGTTACTATGGTAAAATATAATTAAATAACGAATAAATCATTATATTAAAAATAGGATCCATCGTTCTTAAAAAAAAAAAACTATATAAAATAAAAATGTAAAAGCCGAAAGTTCTATGTTTCTTATATAAAGTATTTAACAAAGCATGTTTTTTAATATGATTAGGCACATTAGTTCATATATAGAAGATGATTTAAAGAAACTCTCAGAAAAATATCATCGTGATTTGTGTGAGATTTGAACCCACATCTCCTGGTTTACATGACCGGTGTACGAACCCTTGTACTAACGAATCACATCCGTTTATCGAGAATTTTTAACAATCATACTCTACATATGAATCAATGTGCCCAGGCCAATCAATATTTAGTGATTTGCAAGCACTGGACTTTTTGAACAAAGTAACAAGTGAAGCGATTTTACACAAATCACGATGATATTTTTCTGAGAGTTTCTTTAAATCATCTTCTATATATGAACTAATGTGCCTAATCATATTAGTAATAATATAATAAACCCGTAATGGGTAATAAATACGCATCTGATTGACCTATCCATAAATAGATATAAAAAAGCATGTTTCAATAACTTAAGTAAAAAGGGATGTTTCACTATCTTAAGAGGTTTTTTTATGGGCTCATTGTGATGAGAATTTATTAGATCTCATGAATGAAATACACAATTTGATTCAAAATAAATACTACATATATCAGGCAGAATAATAATTATAAATACGAACACTGTGACTAAATTAGTATGAAGTTTAAGTGTAAGTTATTTTTATTAATACATTTAATATATTAAATTAAGATAAGGTTTTTGTTGTTTTTATTTAATCAACCATAGCCTGATTACATTAGATACCTGAATTTAGAATTTACAAAGACGTGAATTTTTATATAATTTAATATAAATTAAGAATTCAAACATACATTTAAAGGTGTCTTCAAATTTTTTTTGTAATTTGCATCTGACTTTTAAAACCTGACCGACAGAAATATAATGAGAGAGAAGGTTTGTTAAAAAAGACCATCCTTTATTACTTTAGGAGAAACAGATAAAAGATTTTCCGACTTAAGGTGGGATTATTAAAAAAAAAATATTCGCCGTTAAATAAAATGAACGTACGAAGCAAAGAGCGTCACAACTCAAAATATATTGTGTTATCGTTCAGACATGGACAGGTGATAATAATTGTTTGTATTTTTTAATATCACAAATTATCAAAAATAAGCTCACTGAAAATTCATATGAACAAAGAATAGGATTTTAAAATAAAAGATTTTTGCGTTTCAGCGTTATTTTCTATGACTGAAAATGTAGACTGTCCAAAATACACCTTCTAAAATCATGGCATATTTAATTTGGTGAATATTGCAAACCTTTTTTCATCTCGTAATCTTAGCCATCCGTATTATAATGCTCTAAGGCTGCGTCGACAATGAGGGGCTAACAAGGGAGGGGGGAGGGTGTGACAAAGGATAGTCCATGGGGTGGGTACGGTGGGAAAAGATATTCCCAGGGTTACAAAATTATTTGTATTTCTGATTTTTCGATATAATATATAAGTGTTATTTCAAATAATTGAAATTTAAAAAAATAATTTATTTCAAACACAATTTATTTGACTTGTATGATTTTAATTTACGACCGCAAATGATAAATATTTTCAGAAAGTTGCGGAAGCAAAAGTTTATATGTTTAGTTTTAACTCTTTAGTCGAAACAATTCGATGAAAAATTCTATTAAAAATATTGTTTATAATTATTTAATATACATAAAACTAAACATTATTCTAATTGTGAGGTGACAAGGTAGATATCAAATTTATAATAAAATTATATATATATATATATATATATTTATATATATATATTTATACATATATATTTATATATATAACATATTTAATTTGGGGATTTGCACACCCCTACTGTCGGGACTTGGTAATAATGGAACCCGAAGCAGCGCTTCCATTTTCTTTCTCTAGCTTGCCGTGCCGCAACCGTGAACGTACCGTGCCGTACCGGGTCTGCAGGTAAGCTGTCGTGTTTATTGAAGGTTTAGGGGATTATTGAATGGCGAATGCTGCAGGGACGGTGGACTGAAAAGAGTCCGGCGCGGGTGTTTGTACAGGTAGATGAATGGCTTCAGCGACTGAATTGATGGAATAACTCCCTCAGTGTTTGGTTTGGATAATACCTGCTTTTATATTATTAATCCAATGGACTTGTGATTTGCATATATAATGCAAAAGTTTTTACCGTAGTAAGTACCACATCTAAATGTGGTACTTTTATAAAATATTTGAAGGCTCTTAATTTAATAGTTTTTATCACTATGTATATAATCATAAATGAATATCCACTGCTTACTGGAGAAAGACTGTTCTTCTTTAATTAGATTAGTTTTCTACTATTTTTATTCGCAATACCCATTGATTTTTTAGATCTTACTTTTTGTAGACATTTTCGTTTACATACAATGTTTCAACATGAGTTAGTTCGATTGAATTAATCGTCCAATTGTAAACGCAATCTATCGTTTATTTTAATAAACGACCTAATCATTTTTTGTTTTTAGTGTATCTATTACATATAATAGATAGTAAAAATGTGCTATTGGAAGAAAGTCTCTATATTTAATGCTAATAAATTTAAAATAAGTTTTTTATTTAGTATTCTTTGTCCGTACCAAAATTTTAATTTCAAAATATTTTTCGTAGGCTAACTAATAATAACTAATAATTCATGCATCCAAAAGTACTCTTACCGAATTATACTGTATTAGAAATTGTTCTCAGTATTACATTCTATTTTAGATTACTCTGCAATTTCAATAAATATATTTTATGGTGTGAAATGAAGGGTATGCAATAACTGAAATTTTGATAAATTGATCATATTAATAATTATCCTAGATCTAGCATAACCTATTTCGTAATAAATACTGGATATTTGATTTGATACAGTAAAAAAACCACTCAATGTGCATCAATTTATCAAGATTTGTTACAAAATATGTGATTTTTTCGTTTTTTTTAATCACATTTTCGCTTCATGATTGCATTAAAATATTAAAAGGACTAAGACGAACACTTTTGGATGATTGCCCCCCCACATGTATAATAATTTCTGATATATATATATATTTAGAAAAATGAATCAATCAGGAGATTGACTCAAATCTTTTCGATCTCTGTCTTAGCTTTATATCATTTTGTAAATATATATGCTTTAAGTAAAAAAAGTCTCACAACTACATAAGCACGTCTTTTAATTGAATTCTTTGATACAATATAGTATATATATTTTATACAAAAAACAGCAACGAAATTTCCGAAAGAGATTTCAATAATATTTTACTATAAAAGCCAACTTTCATAAAAAAAGAATAATAAAAAGGATGTTTGTTTTTTGCGGCACAAAGGCAGCGGAACACCTACAACTCCAGAAATAATTTCTCATCCCTGCGGAGGATGTATCGGGTTTTCTGTCTCTCGGCGGCGGGGGAAGCCTTCCACGGTATTTCCGTTAGCTGTAATAAAGGACGATTTATCTGAAACGTTAAAATTGTGAGCTATGTAAGTTGGCCAAATCAGTCTCTAAGAGAAGGTTATGGTTCGTACGCAGTGTATAAAGATGCTCGCAAATGGAAACATATAGGACAGCGCGGGCTGTAAACAGCTCGTTTTAAAATCTCTGTTTTATCTCACAGCTTTCCTGATAACTTAAAACCGCAATATTATACGGTATAGTATTTGTTAACCTTTCTTGAAAGTGCGAAATACTGCTCGTAATGTTATTTTTACGAAAAAATACCTAAAAAGTTGAGAAAGTTTTTTGTTTTTTTTTTGTTTTTTCTTATAAAAATAGATTTGTATTTAAATTTAATGAGGAAAAACGTGAAACGTAAAAAATGGTCAGTTTATTGTTTCCAAAGAAAATAGGCGATGTTTAGTATCAGAAAACTATTAAAGGTTTTTTTTAAATTTAGATAACGAGAACACATTTTATTTATTTCACATTTATTTAAGATATCTAAACCCTGTCAATATTATAAATAAGTGAAGACAATGACTTCAAGAATATTTTTTATTGTGTACATTAATTGTATTTGGCTATCAAAAATGCTCTCCCCGCTATCCCTATTCTGTTGCTCGTGCATGGCTGCTATTCTGTACCCTGAGCTTGTGTAAAGGATCGGTAATCGAGTGGTGGACTTGGAATGATTGTGGAGGGATGTGCTCTGGAAGTACCTTGTCGAGGTGGGGGGCTTCTGTTATTGTTTCTGTAGCGAGCTGCGGAAAAAGTTCCAGATCTAAACGCCAGAGCTTTATAACGAAAAGATTATACAATAACGCTATAGGGCAGCAGCAATACGCAGACTTTTCCTTCGAATATAAAACTGCGGTGTAAAAAAACCCGGGGACTCACTACACTATTTTCCCCTTAAAAAACCATGAACATGAAGCATAAATTTATGCTCAATGAGATGTTCGTTAACCTCCTCTGAGGAGAGGTATCCCATGAAGAATCAAAGATGCCATGTAAAATCTTTAGTGAAGTATTTTTTTAATATAAATACGTTTTATTTGAAATTATATTCCCTAACCCGGACAACACTGTTTATCTAGTTAAGCATTCGTGCACTTTGGCCGGGTGAGTTTCAATTATTTATGCAATGATAAATTAGGTTTATGTTGTGCAAGCAGCGAGCCTTAAGGCGCAGGGCACGCCGCGCATACAGAGCGCAGTCGGGCCTGGGCTGGGGTGGCCGCCCCGGCGTGCAACTCGGGCGTGCACCTGAAATATGAAATTCATCCTGAAATATTCAAGCTATACTTAAAACTCAATATTTTTTACTCTTTGACTCTCATATAAAAAAAGACGTAAGCCAAATTATAAAGCTAAAAAAATCATATGTGAACTGTCATGATATACGTTAATTTAAATATTTAAAATAATTGAAATTTTCACGTTTGAGTAGACTCTACTACTCAAACTAGACTCTACCCTACTCAGTAGAGTGTTATAATACGTAAATACTGGAAAAACCAAAAGCTGTGGGTTTGATCCCACCTGTATGCAGTAAAAAAAATTTTAGGGATTTTTTCTCATCGTTTCATGAGTAGTTTAGACTTAAAAACTGTTTGATTGATTTTTAATGTGTTCAAATCGTAAAAATTATTATTATTTTACACAATCCATGATTTTTAAAACTTAAATGAACAATTTTTTTACTTGTTATTATTGCAAATACGATGTTTTTAAAAACCGAAAAAAAACCAGTCATTTATTAAATAAGTAATTGATACTTTTTGGGTTTATTTTTTCATACAGGATTATTCATTATTTCTCGATGATAATTTTGACCATTATGAATATGCTCTAATAACTGGGTGATTGCTAAAAAACACATTTTTTATGAGACCTACAAATCTGTGCCAATTATGTAACCATTCGAAAGTTATTCTAGGATATTATAAAAATTATACTAAATGTTCTATCGTGGTGTTATTTTAATGAAAAATAAGCTTTGTGCAAATTCTAGGATGATTTATTATATTTATGATGGAGGCTTATTGTTGTTTACGATAATAAAAAAAACGTTCTCATATAATAAATTCGCTCTGATTACAACTCCCTTCCTTGCAGAGCGAAGCTAAGGAGCATTATTGTGAGTCGTTTATCAGGTTTTAGATAATGTCAAAAATATAAACAGAGCTCCTCCAACGGTCGCGGCTCGTAATAAAACGTCACAAAGATAACCTTAAAAAACGTCCTTTGTGGGATATATCGGCCGAAAAAACCAGGCGGGAGGATGTCGGCGAGGAGACGGCGGGCGGGGCCGAGATAAGCCCCGAAATAAAAGCCAGAAGAAATGGGGCGCAGCTCATGCGTGATGAGATAATGTCCTGTGAACGCAACAAGTCCTGTGAGATTCTGCGAAGGCTTCATTAGCCACGAGCCATCTGGCGGCAGCGAGACGCCGAGGGGCGCCGCGCGTCGGTCCGCGTCCCTCATGTCATCGCTTTGTTACCGCACAACTATGAGTATACAAATTTTCAGGAGGATGTTACTAAGCCATTATTTATAACCCTTTTCACTTGAAAACGTTTGCTGATGACAATCTTTTCTTTGACTTTAGAACAAATATTCTGGTTGATACTAAACGCATCCATGACAGAAAACAGTATATTTTTAAAGTAAGCACAGATAGATTAAAAAAGATAGAATAAAAATATAATAGAGCTGTAGCAGACCTATAAAGTAATAAAAAAACTAACTATCTTCAAATGTCAGCACTGACTGCGAGGTATACATAATACCGTGACATTAACGTGAAACTTGCACCGACTTATTTATTGTAAGCAACTACTGTTAAATTCAACACTTACTTAACGTATTATGAAAGAATGCACCAAAATAATACATAAATTAAACTTGTATATTTAAAATTAATTATTTCATTTAAATCAAATAAACAAAAAAATCTTGACAAAAACAATCCACGTTTTACTAAATATGCTTTAGATTATTCATTGATGCCTTAAAAGTTTCATCCATGCAATTATGACCGTTGTAAAATCGTTGATTGGTTTGTTGTTCATTATTACTTTAAAGTGAAATATTACGAACATCTGGTAAGCAAACTGTTTATGCTGCCGTTTTGTGGCTTTCTGTCATACAATAAAAAAAAACTGGAGTTTCATTGATCCATCTCGTCTGTGGGCGTCATCTACATATTTTCCAATCTCTTGAGTTCAAAAAACGCGCTTTGGGTCCAACGATACTCCGAGATCCAAAAAATGTAAGCCTTATATTGGTAATACAAAACCAAATCCCAAGCGTTGTTAGCATGACAATATTTCTTTAGTTATGCCGTTGTATATTTCACGCAAAATTGTATTATTTGTTTCAATTCAGACTAGTAAATATAGGAGAGAATTCCTTTCTTTTGCTACTGCAACCGCGAGAGATACCAGATATTAGAATTAATTATTATTGTTTTATATTTATAATTTTAAAAGAAAGATTTTTCTGTTTGCATTATTATTGTAAATAAAATATTAATATTAGATGTTCTCTATCCAGCGTTGGACGAAAATTTCTGTGATTCGTCATTCGAAGCGATCTTTTGATAATTTTTGTTAGGTCTCTCCCACCAATTTTATGAAGTCGTCCTTGTTTGTGCTTTTGATGTCTTTGAGTTTCAAAGGAGCCAAACAAGGCCTTTCGTAGCCTTTAGATGATCTCTTTGCCAGGTGATATTACCAGCCCACTGCTACTTGAAACTTTTGTTCGTAATAAAAATCCGCAATTATGTTAACTTTTAATATTTCGCTTAGTATCTGCGATATTGTGACATTGCGATTTTATTTATTTTTACAAAATTCGCTTACAAAAAACCGCATTTCTGCTTGAGAGCTATGATTTAACAATTTTTTTGGAACTGTTAAGTTTTCAATCAAAAATGGCATTCAGCAACCCAAAAATTCTGCTGCAAATTTAAAATTATATATTTCTTTTCTTTTCAAAACTGTTGAATAATGTGAAATGACATAGTTTATTGTACATTTCCATAATACTATTTTATTTTTACATTATACCACTTGACCAGAACATCATGTCTCTGTGGTAGTAAAATAACCGCAAATAAACTCACAGCCAGTCAGTAAAACCGGATAAAATATATTCGAGTAATATTTTGTGGTACTTTGCTTGTGGCTAGAAAAAAATTATGAAAAATCTGAATATTCCCCCGGGAGCAAGAGCAGGCTAAACGTGGTCTGGAGCCAGATAGTCAGCGCGCCGATATGCCCATTCAAACAAGTATCTCCAACTACGCTGGTAAAATTTTCAAGTCATTCGAGAGTACAAATATCTAACATATAGTAAATACGTAGTATTTCAGAGGTAATCAGAAATTATGGTTGATATTTGTTAGTCTTTTTTTATATCATTTCAATCACTAATAAAATAACAATATTATTTAGAGTAGACTCGTGCTCGGCTATCTAATAAAATATAAAAAAATCTAATATATAACTTATGTTTTTTTCATAAGATTTGTGTTGTTAGGACGTAAATGGAAAAAGTACTTCGCTGTTATATTATAAGAAAAAGTTTGGCAATATTAAAAATCTTGGAAGGAAACACTTTTATATCTAATATCAACTTAGTTTTATTTTCTTGGCTAATAAATAGTTTATATGAGCTTTATTGGTTTTCAGAGATCTTGGGCTTTTGCAGAGTGTGTAGGTAAAACATAACATATACGGTTTTATTTATCTGTAGATAATTGTTGTTCTATTGCAGAAAAAAATCAAAAAGTGTATTTTTATTCTAGAAATGCAGTCGTCAGAGCTCTAGTAGAGTTAATGCACCCAGAAACATAAAACAAAATGCGATGTAATAATCTATTTAATTACTACACTAGATGAAGTAATGGAGGTTATGGTTATAGACTTATGGTAAGATGGTCTTTGCAATTAGAAACAATATGAAGACTGAAATGTGATGCCTTTTCTTAAATTTGTAATGAATGTTCTACATTAGTGTAAATTAATGCAAATCGATAGTACAACTGCTCAGTTACCAACGAAAGGCAAAAATAAATTCTTCAAAAGTAAACTGTGATTGGAAATATGTTTTTAGATTATTAAAGCATTGAAATATAAAAAATGCAACTTGTAGAATATTTTTTTATCGTTAGTTACCATATAAGAAAATTTCGATTTTGACTTAATATTAAATTGCTTTGGCATGTTCTTAGCAAAAAAAAATTTAAGAATACTTTCGAGGCTTCAAATTTACTGTTGGCTCTCAAGTATCATATAATTTTATAGTATAGTCTGAAGCTGTATTATTTCTTGTCAAATTTTACTAATCTGTCTAAATATCTACTAATTTATAATAGTATTTGATAATAAATTACTTAGCCAGATAATTAATTGATGGAAGAAAATTTAAATAAAATAACTGATATTATCTGATTGAATATTTGTATTTTTTCACCCTAATACTTAATTCGGATTGTAAAGAATCGAATTCTATTTTATAATTAAACGTATTGTTTGCCCACTTGAAAACATAAGAAGATCTATAATAAATAACCACTTTAGGAATATTTTCTGTGACTTCGATGAAATATGTAGTGATTATTTTTAAAATTGCATAAATTTTCAATGATTTTTTTAATAATATTACATAGTGAATTTTCTTTTAAATAACGTTTTTGTGTTATTACATTTCTGCAAACCATTATTACTCTAAAAAAATCTTAATTTGTTCTTAGAATTGCATTTATTGTTAAGTTTAAAAATTACTTATCTATACATGAATCATAATTTTATTTTAATGTAGACGTTTCGGTTTTAAATCGGCGTTAAAATTCTCAATATGTTCTGCTTAAAATAAAGCCAGCATTTTAATATAGTATGGGAAGGAGAAGCATGTGCTAAATTATCCGTAAAATGATTATTAATGAAACCGTAGACTATTTACTTAGCGGGGGCCTATTAATTGGATTGTACAATAAAACAATATAATTAATTTCTAAGAGCAGCTCTGATTAAGTTAGATATTATGTTTGCTACATAGTGGTTAGCTTGGGGGCTTTCAATTATTATAAAACAAAGCTTTGTTTGTTATTTTCAACAAAAAATAACATGAAACATTATCCTCAAAATACGCAGCTCTTAGATTGAAAAATTCAATATTATTATAAGTTTTGATTACACGAACCTTTCATTGACTATTAAAATAGCAATTATTATTTTCATTATTTAAGAGATGGTGTTGTTTTATAGGGTATTTAAGAAAATACATTTATTTGTTTTTGAAGAGTTAAAACACATACATGTCAGCTCCATAATATATTTTACCAACACCGATTTTTTATAAATAATATTGCATTAACGCTAAGAAAATATTACTTTAAAAAATGAATAAACTTTTCATAAATCGCGAGATTATTATATTTTTTTACCATTATATTTTGTGTCCCTGTCAGTTTAGTTTGGTTAGTCTGCACGGAAATATGCAATATTTTGCTTTCAAACAAACAATGAGTAACAAACAGGAATGCTAAAAGAAAAATTCTACAAAAACCAAGTAAATATTGAAGAGTAACATGAAAAAAGTTGAAAAGACTTGAGCTGCGTGCTCTCGTAATACATCATAACTAAAATTGCGGCCGCTACAAAATTTTCCACTCCTAAAAGCCGTACATCAAAACTGAACATTACTCGGCAGTATAGAGCTTCATCAAACATGGGGCAAACATTCTGTACTAAAGCAACAATGTCCATCATCTTCGAGGCGGTGGGGTGGGGCGGGAGGGGCGAGGGTAACGACGCTCCCTCTACCCCTATGGCAAGGGAATGGGGCTGTTAGCCCCCCGCGCCTAAGGGACCACTGGCGGCGACACCGACAGCTAACGAGCCACGGAGTGTTTCTTTATCAGAGTTTCAGGAGAAAAATACAACTACATTTAATATATAAATTAAAATTATTAGCTACCATTAGGATACTGCCGAAGTCCATTAAGCACGCCGTTTGCTTGATATTGAAGCCATTAAAGTTCTATTAAATAAAAAATTCTTAAACTGTTTTTAAAAATGCTTTAAACATCAAAACGAAGAATGCTTCCATTAAACAGTTGTTGTCTCTAATACAACTGTTTTATGCTGAAATTTTGTAATAAATATTACTAATTCACTGATAAAGTTTACAATAAATAAAAGCTTTAATTTTTTAGCATCACTAGCACATAGTGTAAAAGTTAAATACAAGTATAGATTGGATTGTTTGGATAGTCACTGTAATTAAATACTAGAGTAATAAATTACAGCAAAAAGGGTGGAAAAACATTGTAACTTGCACAGCCACGCGAGCGCACCTTTGTGATCAGTGGAGGAGCCCACACCGCTAATTATAAATATTCCCTTAGAATATGACAGAGAGACCCACCCCCGCGCTACACCCTTACAGACACTAAACACACCTCAGCATTGTACGGCGGTTAGACTGAGCAGAGCTGCGCCCAATACTGGCGGGACTATTCTTATTTATGAGATTTTCTTCAAACTTGTCGCAAACTTCAATATTCTCGCTATTTATGGCTGTTGCGATGTATCATAACTTTTGACCGTTTTGAAATAGAAGCAATCAAAATTTTCTTTTTTGACATAGAAAAATTGCCTTTGTTGTAAATATGAATTCACTCGTTACCAACTTATTTGATATTCATTAAACAAAAGAAATTCGCATGACAAATTTTAATGACACGACATTTAATTAATGAGTTAACTCAGGTGTGATTGTTTCCCTGTATTTCTGTAAAAAAATATTTAGCGCTTTTCTTTTAATTGATTAAATTGTATTTTTTTAAATCATTCATTTGTTAATGTTGAATATGCACCAGCTTTTATTATTGTCTTCTTATCTATATTCTAAATCATGTAAAGATGCTTTTATTTTTCAACCTGAAAAATTTCAACCCTTGAGTTTCATGTATCGATTAAAGCTTTTCATTCTGAAAATATCTTTCTGAATGATAATGCATGTGTTTTTTTTAACGGAAAAACGTAAAAAAAACCCGTTTAGTAATGGTTTTTTTATAATTTGTAACCGAAGCATTAAACGCTGTGTGGTGGATGCTGACTTCGTGACGTTAAATTCTCCGTCGTGGTCACCCCACCTTCCACTGAGTGTTATTTTATGTTTTTGTGTTATAATATCACGTGATACAGCCCGGCTATTCGGTTTAAAAGTGGAGCTTGTTCAGACCCGGGGAGCTTTCGTAGCTGCACTTTAATGTAATTAAAGCTGAAATATGGATATTGCGTCTGCTTTTGTGTCTCAGACCGGCGGCTCAATTATGTCGGATTGTTTTTGGCTCCCATAAAGCTTAGTTACTTCAGCATTGTTGCGGTAGCCTTCGTTCAAAGAAAACTCTTCAAAAAGGTAATTGTTATTCTACCGAACAGTTTTGGGAAAAAATCTAAGAATTTTTTTTTCAGTTATGGAATAATCTTTATTATAACTACCAATCATTTTTTTTATTTTTGCTTAATTAATTATTTGATTTTATAATCATTGAGATATAATAAATAGAAAAGTAATTAATATATATTTTTAAGTATTTTTAGTGATTTTTGCGTTTATTTTTTACATATACTATATATTTATATGAAGCTGAAAAGAGAGAGTATTTTTCAAAGTGTTGATTTTTAATGAGTCAATAAAGTTCCAGCTATCCAAATCAAGTATAAAGTTGATTTCAGAATTCAAATAAAAATTGTGTGTTTGTGTAATATTTTTAGAAAGCTTTTACATTCAATTTTGACCGATAACATCAAAGCCTCGTTAAATAAAACGTAATCACAGCAAGCCAATAAGATTGCGTGCTTTCTCCCCAAATAACTTGATTTATATTAATACACAGTATTGTATAATTGCTATAAAATTACTGCTTTTAATAATTCGCTCATAGTCAAAAATAAGACTTTAAGAACTATATTATTAGATGTACACATCATCGACTGTTGAATATATCAAAGCACGTCACATACCAATAATATGTATTATAAAATTGCAAGATAAAATAGGGGTTAACCGTAACTAAATAAAATCAGTTTACCAAAAAAATGTTTAATCGTAGACGTAGAAATAATTTTAACTTAAAATTTTTGTTAAAATAAATACATATCAATCACGCTGTTAAGTTTGAATAATTTGATACGAATATATAAATTTGTCTGCTTATAATAAATTTGTTTTTAATCGTATAATAAGCTTAATTTTTCTCAAAAAGTTAGGCTTATTATACATATGTGTCTAAAAGATTTATATAATAAAAAAACTCAAATGAGAAAAATCGACAAAAGTCGACCACCATAAATTTAAAAAAATAATTAAACTGAGAAACTTTGAGTATATTATAAGCATTGAAAAAAATTGCTGTAAAATAATGTTTAACACAATTCACTCCATTAAATCGCGTCATCGAAAGTTTTTTTATTGTTCAGCTAGCTTGTGAGTATCCATAAGTCGGAGAACTTTATTTTATTAGCATAAAGTATGTACATAATAATATTATCTCTCAATATTAAGTATTTGAGAACACTATTCAGTAACTGATGCGTATATGAGCAATAATCTTTCAAACAGAAGCAATAAGTTTCCAATTCGATTTAAAGAGATGATATTTTCTTTCTTAGTACTAGAGATTCAACTGAAATATTGTATTAGGTACATGAAAACGGCATTACTGGAAATTTGATAAGTCAAACGGAAAGTTTTAATGGCGAATCGAAACCTTCGACATCCATTTTACGGTTATTTGTCAATAAAAGTTTTCTTCTTGGGGCAAAGAGAGCCAGCTCGAAAGTTCTAGTAACGGTGGTGATTATCGGTTTTCAAATTGTACTTAGACCAATGGCGGTTAGATTGGCAATCATCGGCGAACTTTTACACTGGTCGTTTTTGATCAATTTCTAAGTTATGCAATTACATTTATTTGTAAGGAAAAATCCCATAAGTAGTTTTTTTTATTTTAAATTTATTTAAACATTGCAATCTTTTTGAATTACAAACACAACAACAACAACATTTCTATTTGTGATTAAACCATGATGTAAATTATTTGGCGGCTTCAATTTTTTTTAGAAATCCCATTGTACGAATTTTATTAAACTTAATTGAAATTTCTCATCTGACGAATAAAATATTTTAAGAGCTTCTTTTAAATATATTGAATATTGACGCATTAAATTTTTTCTTTCTTTATACTATAATGTGAAAAAAATATGTTAATATTTTTAGTCGTATGTATATAATTTAACAAATAAAAGTGAGAGATAGTTCATTAAAAACATATTTGCTTCATATTAAATGGTAATGGTTATTATTAGCAAAGTGTAGGAAATTAAACTTTCTAACTTAAATTTTGCTATAAATGATAAGTTTACAACGCAAATTTCTCAAATATTATATTAAAAAGTATTCCCTGATCGATGATAGTCCCTAATTTCGACATACCCGTAACTATCGACGAACAAGATAGGAAATCTCACCGAATCTGAATGAAGTCAAGAGCTGTTCCCGTGAATATATTAGAAGAGGAATCGCAGAACCAAAAGTTCCCTAACTACTGCCGTGTACTTCTGTGATAAAGTTTGTCTCACTCGCAGTGTGAATTTCTCCCTGAAAGCCTTAAAAGCTTCCGAGATCAATACCGAATTCAGTTTGCGGTGGAATGAATGGCGTAACGGCGGCTGTAATTGATAATTATACCAAGACAGTCCAATCAACGTGACAAATTATCTGTAGATTAAAAACTTTGTGTCATGTATTTTTACATAAACGTGAATTTTTTAAAAATGATTTCTTATTTTTTAACAATAAATTGAGTAATGAAAATCACTAAAAATATGTATTTAATAAGCTGGTATAAATTCAATCTAATTTAATAATTTTTTTTTGAGTTAATGTATCTCATATTATAACATCATAATTATTTATAATCCATCTCAGCATACGTTCAGCATTATGAAAATATTTTATTAAAATTACTGTTTGCGATAGGTGAAACTGAAATTAATTTGAAAACTGTGAAAATATAACTATTATAATATTTAACACGGCTTGTTCTAGGGTCGGTGCTTGAACAAAACACAGAGCTGAGAAGTGAGGAACGGTCGTTAACGGCTCACGCGCCGGGAGGCCCGCTGGCTGGAATAGTTGGGAGCACCTCAATCCGGCCTGCGACTGACAGCTCGCTCAATCCAATTCTTCTTGCGTGCTGGGCCACAAATTTAATATCAAGAGACCGCAAACGACGTGTGAAATATTGGAACTTTTCAATATTCCAGTCACGTTCCAAGTACGATTGTTTGCAAACTCAATTTAATGAATTTCTACAAGGTGTAAAATAAAATTAATGGGCTAAAATCTTTATTTAAATAAACATAAGATAAATCAGATGTTGGCTGAAAAAAAAAGGATCGCGTTTTTAAAGTATTATTCTTGAGCCAATTAAATATTTTAAGAATTGTCTTGCAAACATAATTATCATTTCTTATATGTATTTAACAAAATGTATTTATTTATACAAAATTATTATATATTTGGTATATCTGTGTTCATATTATATTCTGAAAATAAAATTATATTTTTATCTGTAATTCAACAAAAATTCATTAAAAATGATTATTTTTTTATAGGTATTGTTCGTTTTACCATGAAAACCTGTGCACAAAATGTAGTGTTTCTATATATGTAAAAAGTTTTTTTTAACTTTTGCATAACACTGTATTAAAAAGCTCACTATAAAAGCAAAGTGCCAATATAATGGATATTTTTTAATGTAAGTTCGTTTCACGAAAATTATAAATATTTTTTTTTCTATATTACCTTGTAAAACTGGTGACTTGGTGGTCCTTATGATAGTGAAAATTTTATTACTTAGCTATAATTTTTCTTTTGTAGTCGCTTTGAATAGAGAGATTACACACCGCCCGGTGGCAGAGTTGAGGGCACTTTGAAAACTTACTTTTTAAATTAGTCCTTGTAACGACGGAAAATAATTTTAACCACACTTTTGCTCCGCAGAATTAAGCTTCATTAAAATACATTTCACAGTTTCTTTTGCTATTCCAAAACATATTATTCTGTTTTCGTAAGGAACGGATATTGTGTTTCACTAAAAAAAATCCAGATATATCATTAAGCACGAATTATACTCATTTCCCAAAAATGTGATTCAATGTATATTTTAGTAATGCTATTCAACTACAAACGTTATTATGGAACACAGATATTGTTTTTAATAAAAAAAAATAATGAACTAGTTCAGGTCGCAAGATTGTTCAGAATACAAATGCACGCAGTTAGGGCAGAAAACAAAATATCAAATTGGTATTATGTTCAATTACATTCAATTATCTAGGACTTTCGGATCCACCCCAGCAGCAATATCATCTCGAGGAGTTTGTCTTACACGGTTACACCTATAGAGGATACATGAATGTTACATTGAATACGGCCTGGGCCGCCATTACCGCCGCCGCACGCCCTTCCTTTATTACGCACGGAAAGCGGACGTGACGTCACGAAACGGCTTGGAGCCTGATCTGTCTTGGGTCCACTGTTTCCATTTGCTTTTCGGTGGTTTTTTTGTGAGAGACAAAAGAGTCCATGAAAGGTGTGGTTGTGAGGAATACAAGTGGAGGGATTGTTCTCGAAAAGGATGTGGGTATATTTTTATATTTTCAATGGAACCACCATACGATGAAATAGTCGTAATATAATACAATAAATTACAGCAGTTGTGAATCGAATATATCGCGAATATAAGTCGACACTAAAATAAATGTGTTTTATACCAATAACAGTTTTAGAAGTACACGATAAATTGTTTCAAGATATAAAAATGTTTTGATTTATTAAATTTTATTTAATAATATGACATCCAAAGGAATCAAGAATAAATCTATTTTTTGTATCATTTCTATAAGAATAAATAGAAAATAAGCTTGATTTGTGTTCGCTTTGTTTGTCATCTCTCTAAGGACGTTAATCATTTATTTTTTGATGACTTGCTGACATGTCTCCGAAAATTTGATTTATCAGAAAATGTATATTTATATTATTAGAATTTATAAATAAAATCAGGTATAAACTCAACAATTTGACTGTGACTTGATTTTAACGAAACGTAGAAATTTTATTGATCAAGTGGTTGTGGAATTTGAAGCGTTTTTTTTTTTTTTTTTTTCACATATTTATTAAAAAAAAGTTAATCGATAAGTATAACGTTTGTATATTTTAATGAAAAATATTTAAATTTATATTTAGTGTTTATTTTAGCATGAGTTAAAGTTTTCCAAATTATTTTCCATCAATTTGATGATAAAGCTTACATTGTTAATAAAAACATTAAAATTTATTTGGGCTCTCGATTTTCATAGCACACTACAACGAATTTCTAATAACACCTTGGTATTGAACGTCTGCCTGAAACCCACTTCTAGAACAATATTCTCAATAAACCGTAGCACTAATTTCAATCAGATTACTTGTAAGTGCATAATACCTACAAGTAGTAACTGTCGACTAACACACGGACCGCATGTACTATAGCTTACTGATTTTAAATGTTATTAATGTAATTATTTCTGTGAATTCGAAGTTCATTAAATGAGGTGTAATACAAAATAACAATTATTAAAAATTATTAATATAGCACAATTAAATATCGATCGATAGATAAGAAAGCATTTTTAATCACTTTTTATTTAAGTGCTATTTTATTTTAAAATATCGGCTTGTGTTATTGGAATTTCAGAATATTTTTGTTTGGATGACGCAACTATAAAGATGTCTCAACGTTTTGAATCGAAAACGACTTGGGGGGATGGCTGGGCGAGGATTCCTGGCGCCAGAGGCGGCGAGCGTCCAGACGTCCGGGACGTCGCCCGGCGGATAGGAATGCTAATGCACTCGGACTGGCACGCTCATAAATCATACCTGGGGGCTCCTATTTGTCTACTGAGATTCTATTAAGGAAGTTGGAAACGTCTGTTTATGTCTCAGGACTGTACGTATAAAATCTTATGGAATTATCACGTTCGTTTATACGTCTACCATCAGTAATATATAATGTTTTGATAATATAAAAAAATACTTCTGAAAGAGCTGTGATATTTATATTTTACTTGATGTGGAATATAATAAAAAAAAAAAAATGTTTTATATCTGCTCAAACTGAATATAAGGTTGGACGAATAAATAAAGCCTATATTATAAAATAAGCTGCTATATCAACCATAAGAAGAAATATAACAGTTGAGTTAAAACCTACGCTATATTTCTTGGTAGAATTTATGTTAAGTCTATTGTACTGTAAAGGAACTACGTTATTCTTATAGAATAAAGGCAAATCCGTTAAAAATTTCCAAACAGTTTATCATAAGAAGGTTGGAAAGCATGCATCTTTATATTTTTAGTTACTTCATGTATAAAACTGAATTTATACATGAAGTAACTAAAAATGTGATTTAAAATAAATAACTGTAGCCAAAGGATTTGATTTAAAATGTTTAAACTATACTATTTTTTAGAAATTTTTGATAAAATTTAATCGCGTTTAACAAAAAAAATATTTTTTAATTACGAATGATTTATTAAAATAATTTTTTTTCATTTGTACTTTATTTACACATTGAAAATGTATGAAATCAAATTATTTATATATATATATATATATATTAGAAATATAGTAAATGATCTGCAAAAAATCACTGGAATATTTTAGTTTAAAGCAAATCATTTCCATAAAATGTATTTATTTTACTTTTTTAATTGATGTAAATGTGATTTACAAAGGGAAAAATATAAATATACAACCACAAACATTCAAGAATAATTGGATTAACAACAACGAATATGCTTTAATTCAATTTAAATACTAGTTAATCAAGTGGTTTAAATACGTTATTTGTAGTTATTTTTAATTTTTAAATGTGACATAATAAAATATATAAGTTTGGATATTATTTTTTAAAAATACCATATAATATTCTGAATGCATATTCGTACAACAATATATTATATCAGACTGTATGCACAAGCGGTCTGTTATTCAGTAGCTATTCAGATATCAGAAAAAATTTATTCAAGTAGGAAAGAATGCATGAAAATTTTGCAGATTTTATTTTTATCGTTCTTACAAACAGAAACCACCTGCAACTCTAATCGAAGAATATTTTCCACTACACAATGCCTGACTAGAGGCTATTGTTGTGTTTGCTGAACTTTTGTTTGCATGAGGATATCTATTATACTTACCCAGGACTTTCTATAATCTCACAAGTTGTGATATCAGATTTTGCGTCAACACCGCATAATATCTTGAGAGGAGCTCTTACACTGCAACGGAATATTTATCAGAATATGAACGTTTGAAATTCGTGAGTTATTTTATTTATGATTAATTGAAATTCTATGGGAAAATTATTATCTTTAAAACAATTTTAAAGCATTTATTTGACTCAAGTGTTAATGATTACTGGGAAATTGTTGTACGGTATTTACATAAAAAATACAAAAGTTAAAAAAAAGTATTTAAGTTATCTTAGCTTAAGACATTTATTAGATTATATTATTTAAATATTAAGGTTTAGTTTAGTTAAAGTATTTTTAAATATTAAAAATCCCTCTGTTTTATTACATTTAATGTTACCACCGGCATAAATATAGATTTAGTTTTACTTAGAATTTATCTTTTGAAAGGATACGTAATGTATTCGTGGAACCAACTTTTACTTTAATGTACATTAAATGTGTAATAACAGTTTCTTTGAAATTTCGAAAAGTAGTTACAATACTTAGTGAGTTGCTAAGAAGATAAGTCATGTTTAGTAATGGAAGCCCTCAAATGTGTGCTACGGTTTTGTAAATTGATAAATTATCAACAAATTGTAAGAGTAAATTGTTTTCTCGCAGAAAAAATAAAATATCACGACTAAAAAGAATAGAATCGTAGAAAGCAAGAAACACGAATAAAAGCTTGAGAATCTGGCTTCACTCATGTTGTTTTAAATAGAGTATTTATGCACGCGGTGCGCTATGTTTACGTGGAAGTATAGCTCATTTTAATATGTACATAAAAAGTTTAATGATAGTTCCTCTGAAATGCCTGAAACATGCCTGAAACAACCCTGAAGCGGGCGTCGCTCGCGTGGGCGCTGCACTGGGGCCGCATTGCACTGACAGGGGAGGAGCACCGCAGGCGCCCGGGCCGAGTGCCCTCCTCGAATAAACCCTGCACTTTATCCCTTTTGCGCTGAACACCTCTCCTCTACAAGAAAATTGCCTTTACTCAAACGGCATTTGTTATATACACATTTGTTAAAGGATCTGCGGGGTGACTGCGAGACGTGAAAATTGTATTGCTGCACTGAAAGGAATCTAATCATATTATAAGTAAATGTATTTTTAAATATCTATTTATTCATTTGAAATTTTTTTTGGGTATGTTTCATTGATTGGGTATGTTAAAACGACCATCTGTGATTTCGCCGTAGTTATTTAAGTAGGTACTTTTGTGATATAGAAAATGACTTAAAGAAACTCTCAGAAAAATATCATCGTGATTTGTGTGGGACATGAACCCACATCTCCTGGTTTACATGACTGGTGTACGAACTCTTGTACTAACGAATCACTTCCGTTTATCGAGAATTTTTAACAGTCATACTCTACATATTAATCAATGTGCCCAGGCCAATCAATATTTAGTGATTTGCAAGCACTGGACTTTTTTGAACAAAGTAACAAGTCACTAATCATATTAACAAGTTACTAAACATATTAATAAGTTACTAATCATATTAGTAATAATATAATAAACCCGTAATGGGTAATAAATACGCATCTGATTGACCAATCCGTAAATAGATATAGGTACTTTTGGTGTTCAATAACTTAAAACTATAGATAATTAAAAAAAAAAAATACTATGGATTTTGTATATTTTTTAATACAAAGCATTTAAAATCGATGCTATAGATATTCAGACCTCCAAACAAATCATAACACGTTAAGTAATAAAATCGTATACATAGCTTTATTGATAAATCATTTGAATCTCGGATAACTGTGTTTGTTGTATGTACCGGAGGTGTTAGTCGTAAAACGCCGCGTTCGCGTAGCGAGGAGCAAAAATAATGGAAAAATCGAATTATTCACTGAGAATATTATGAATTCCGCATACAACAGTCGGGATTGCGAGTCGCCCGCGGCTGCGGACTGCGGCATTGGTTTGCGCTGCCGAACAAAACAAAGAATGAAAAACTAATGTTTGCGGTGCAGCCTTCGCGGGCGTAAAATGTATAACCTGTGGAGCATCGGAGGTTTTATAGGCCGTAAAGGTTTTTCCATTTCCCGACGAGTAATGATTTCACGGAATGGCTGAACTTACAATGAACCCTGACGCTGGACTCCCGAGGTCGCTGACTGCTGCTTGTACTAGCACTACAAATAAAGCTTTCAAAACTGAAATTAAACTGCTTCAAGCTTTTATTATAAAATATTTTAGTAGTATTAAAAAGTATTTATGATATAATATTTGCTTTTAATTAAAATAATAAAACTATTCACTTAAACACGTATGTATAATGGTTTTCGGTTGGCTCTGCATTCTTATACTATGTATGTAACGAAAAATATACAAATACATAGGTTTTATTAATATTTTTGCAAATAAACGTAAAAAGACTGCCTCTGTTGTTTGGTGAATAAAGTTTAGGATTTTGAATTTTCAGTATAAATTACCTTCTGTTTTGAATTTTATTTTTGTATATTTTTTTAATACTAAACGAAATATTGTAATACGAGATGTCTTAGAAGAGTTCATAAATAATAATGATCATCAAGAGATATGCACGGCGAACTCAAGTTTCCTCTTACATTTTATTTTTCCTTGTTTTATCGCCTATATCAGTTATCTTCCCTTTTAAAAGTCCTGATTGTTTTTCTTTTAAACTTGTTATTGAATTCGTTTTATGTTTGTTATTGTTGTAAACTTGTATATTTTATGTTCCCTCTTTCCTCATTGCGAATAGGGATTATCTTTCCTGCGTTCGCTTCTACGTTAAACATGTGAACTGTAAAATATTCTGTAATAAGTTTTAATTGGATAAAATTTATCTTAGTTTTTAAAATGAAAATTATTTCAGTACGAGACCCAAACCGTCTTTAATACTACAAAGCTTTCAAAGCGTACAGTCGTTTAAAAATTCAAAACAAAGTTTAAACCTGATGGCGCTCGTTTTGAAGCATTCATAAATAGTAGCAAACTATTTTTTCCTCGTGATCAAGACTTTCCTAACAGTTTCCACATTAAAATGTACTTTAAAAAAGCTTAATGTGAACTCTTCCAGCCGTTCCGTGTTGATGGCCGCGCGTTACTTCTGTCTGGGAAAGATAATTCTGCTCGGGAAAAATATCGTCTTTGTTCTAAGTGGCTCGCAAAACTAAGTAAATATGAAATAAAAGCTTTCTGAGCTCCACACCCCTACATAAATATTTATTATTTACTAAATAAGATATTGTTTAAGGTATTACCACTTTAGCTAAGAAGATGAAATATTGTAAAATATGGTGATATTTGAATATTTTATATTCATTTATTAACGTATTGGATGCTAGTGCAAGGAATTCACTTCACGTACAAAATTTGAAGCATTTCCTGTGTATCTCGTCACGGTCTCTTCACTAAAATTTGAAGAAAAAGTAATGTGTTCGAATATCTGTTTTGATGCAGATTATTTTTATATATATTTGAACTTTTATTAAATCTGGAGACGACAATATTTGCTATCAAAAATTTAATTTTTTTAGTATCTTTAAGTGATGATGGATAAGCGGATATAAGCAGCTTTAGTCTTTTGGAGTCACAGGGATGCTCTACAAGTCTACAATGTCTATTTTTACTTATTGTTGATTTGAGACGCATTTTTTAAATAAAGAAAAAATTATTTACACATTTTTTTTTCTTTATAAAAACTATCGTTGCTTTTTTGTTCAAAATTTTAATTAATTTTTTTATTTGTAAATATTTAATACAATTATTTTATATTAATTTTTTATATTTAACTTTTAATAATAAAGAAATGATAAGATGTTTTTGTAATTTTGTAAAAAGACACGGAGACCCACTACACTATTCTCCCTAATAAAAACTATGACGGTTAGTGAGATGGATCTGAGGAGAGGTACCCGAAGAAGAAGTAATATAACATTAACGTTTAAAAAATGAAGTCTATGCTAATGTTTTATTAATAAATAGATCTTGTTTAATTATTTGATAATGTGTGCTTTTAGCACGTTGGCTTATGACAGGTAAAAAAACTCCAACTAACTTTAGCTGGATTATAATTAGGTTATTTTGGAGGTGTTAAAGTTTTAGAATTAATTAGAAACACGAGAACACAAGTAGCTCCCTATTAACATATCCGACCGCTCTCTCGCAAAGTATTTCTGTGCAACTCAGGAACACGAAATGAATGAATTATTACGTGTCCTGACAGAATATTAACTTATCGGCGAAGTTTTGGACTGCTTTCACTCAGCCGTATATGTATTCGGCGAATCAAACTATTGTATGAACTTATAGACGAGCCTTCCGGGGTGCTTTTTCAGACTTGATCAAAGTCTCCACGAAAACCTTGACTGGCCGCTTTTCAGCGGTAACAGAATTTAAGATATTTATTATGCAAATTTATTGAATGGTAATCTGCTGTTGCTTTAATATTTATGATCCCTCTAAAGCGTTTACTTGTAAATTGTAGGTGCTTTGGCCGGGCGTCCCAGACTGTTCGTTCGGCCAGAACTCATCCCGGGGAACTCGGGGTCGGGCGGGTGAACTCGGGATTAGCGGGTGAAGTGTTGGCGGTTCGCAGCGCTCTCGATTGAAGGTTCATTTTAATAATTGCGGTTTATTGCTCGCGGCGAATGCGGATCGTTAAAAGATAAGCTTGATAACTTTGGCTATTATGTTGCTTTGTAGCTGCCTTGTCAGTGTTGAAGATAAATGTTTGTTTTGGTTTGCCCGGAGGTGTTGCATTCGTTTCGCGTGCTTTACTGTGCATTGTACGTAGAGTTTATTGCGATCGTAAGATAACGGCGTTTAATTTATAATTATGTAAGATAACAGTGGCAATTTTCTAATAAAGGGGTACTTTATTATTTAGGTATTTGTGGGTGAATTTGATTAAACCATTATTAGAAATGGAATATTTACATAAAATTATTTTAAACGTCGTTGTAGTATCAATTTATTATTTTCTTCGGAAGTCATTAATTATATAATATAAAGTTTATGTACTTTTTTACATCATAAGTTAGCAGTAATTTTAATGTTCTTGTTATATTTGGCTTATGTGTATGTATAGGATGGTTTCAATTCCTCCTATTTCAAAAAAAATCTTTTGATATTACGTATAAATAAATCCAAACAAAAACTAAAAATATAATTGAAAATTCATTGTGCAGCACGATGTTAACATTTCGCATCTAAAGTTAACAAAACGAATCAATATTTTGTAAAACGATGATGACAGTTTCAAATGGTGTCATAAAATTAAATTATTTTGTCGATCTTAATGACAGGTTCGTTGATGTCTCATGAAAAACCAAGCGTTTTAGTGCATATATTGATTTGGTTAGTCAATTCCATCGCTTTTTTCGGATAATTGTTAGTTCAAGCAATCTCTTATTTTTATGCAAAGACACGTTACTAAGAATAGATTTATTCACGTACTTACTGAATATGTTTGTTGAAACTGATTTTGTAATCACATATTTCATATATATATATTTCACTGTATACACTAATAAACGTTTTTATAAGTAATATTTTCAAGTCAGATCTAAAAACGTATAAATTAAACATACATTCAAACGAGTAATCACACGGAGTAGTACACTATCTGGGAGACAAAATGCCACTAATTATTTTAATACTCATTCGTTTGACGCAGCACATTTTTGACAAACGTAACAATAATATTTACTTGTATATTTCACCATCAGGCGACACGATAGTTATTGGTATACGCCAAAAATAGTATGCCAAAAAATTATTGGTCAAACAGTTATAATTTAATATCTATGTCATTAATAATGGAGTGATTACTATTAAACCATTGAGAATATTGAAATGTCCCGGAACTATTAAATGTCACCCATAAGTAAAGGAAATTGAAATGGCAATGGTTGTGCCAGACCAGTCAAATAGCGGTTGGATAGCGGGTTACGGCACTTCTGGAGTAGGGGCTGACAAAGAAGATGCAAGCATTTTTAATCAGGATGTTTACGTTTCAAATGAAATATCAGTTTTTTTTTTTAAATTCAAAAAAATATCAATATTTTTCTGCAATAAAACAAGCTCCAAACAAGATTAGTTGAAAATAATAGCGAAAGCTGTCAAGCCTTGTACCTGGAATACACGAGATATAAAATTAATTATGATTAAAAAGGATCAAGAAGTTAAGTTCAACAAGTGTTTTTTCAAGATGTATATTTTAGTTTTTATATTAATTGAAATAAAAAAAAAATTACTTACACAAAAAAGCAAATGTAAGCACCTATTACTATTGTATAAATTTTAAGTAACTACGAGTACATGAATAGTATTTTTTATTGTGTTCTTAATTGAATTAATAAAAACTTAAGGTTTATTTAAATGTACAAATTATTTATAGAAGAAGTAAAAAGGTAAATAAACGACTGCTTTATAGGCCAATATCTAATCTAATTTTCGGTATTTCTAATTGAGAATAGAAAATCAAAACCATGGGGCGTTTGGTTAATTAGTTTTGAATTCACTTGTACTATAAATATTATACTTTGTCACAATTATAATATCGACCTGACTTTCATTTCAGTACATCGAATATTGAGAAGTGCTCTTTTCTGAATTGTAACAATAAAAGTGGTATTGTACTGTTTATTCTTGCATTTATTTAGTATGAAGCGATCTTTCGAGTGTTGTAGTCGCGTCATGTTAGTTATACGATTTACTTGTGAAAATCAAGTTAATATTACAAAGTGAAAGAAAGAACGTAATTTGCAAATATAATGTACTCGCATTTATGTTCTGCTGACTTTTCTACGATTAAATATAATATGGTTAATTATATATTTGTGAGCATGTGAATTCTATGTATTCGCGATTGAAGTATTTATTATTTTTAAAATTGCAATGATACTTGAAGAATTGTTTGTGTCTTGTAGTCGGTCAGATCAACTCAATTGAAATGACTGGTTTTGTATTATTGAAAAGTTATGAAGTTATAATATTTTTAATATTTACTAAAGATAGCAAGTGAGTGTACATGCAGTAATTATAAAGAATATTCTAGTACAGTTGTCTCAGTAATTTTTGTATCGTTGAATGCAACGTTGTAACATTTTCAATTATTGCAATAATTACTTTTTGGCAGTATTTAGAGATATACCTACTGATATTTTTTAGCTCATTTATGTTTTTGTTATAATAATCAGGTGAGTAGTATCACATACAATTAAAGTAAAAAGTGAACTCAATATTGCTTAAAATATATTTGTAATATAAAATGTCCATTCTGTTTATTTGTTTGTGTAATAAAGTGATGTGCTGTGATTATTGACAGTTAAGTTCTCCCGTTCTTTAGTGCGGCTGGTGGCAGCCATTTTTGCCGTGAAGACATTGCGCCACAGTAAAAAGGTAGGATTTTTTATATCTATTTAGACGATTTGATACTTTGTGCGTTTTTGTCTTGACTCGTCAGTTTCTTTCGAATAGCAGATATAAGGTAAAAATATTTTTTAACTTTAGTTTTTGATATACTGAAATAAATAATTTATTTACATAGATTTGTAAAATTAGGAACTAAACGGTATACATACGCAAACATATATTTTCTGATGCACTATCAATCAAGCTTATTATGAAAAAATAATTGATCGGTTGTTCATACTTGTAAATAATATATTGGTCGTATAATAAACGAAGAAAAAAAAACTAAGGCGTCAAGTTGTTTCCGAATGAATTGACACCACCTATCGGCGAGACGGGGCGGGGAGTTTAATCGGAGAACAATCGATGGTTAAACTTCGGACTTTGGGAACAGCCCGGTTTGGTTCGGTTCGGTCTGGTTTGGTTAGGGCCGACGTTGCGGTTCGAGGAGACTACCCGGGCTGAGGCGAAGCTCCGAGGCGGCCGCACCATGCAGAATTCCCTGTGCAGTAAAAATTATTCAAATCACTTAGAAATTTTAACAATTAACCAGCTAAAAATTATAATAAGTCTATGGGTATTATTAAAAAAATAATAAAACAGTTTATTTGATATAAATGCGTTGATTTTTGTGGTAGTTTCCGAATACGCAAAATAAGCAAAATGAGTCAAAATGTCACGGGTTACAAGAACAGTTTTCAACAAAAAAAGACAGAAATAACGGGCTTCCTCAAGTGCCAGCGGATTTTTATATAAATCGCTGTAATATAAAGCAAGGGAAAAGGTCCACGACCCATCCATTTCCTGCATCCGTTCTCAAACAGAATCGAGACAGTTTTCAAATTACGGATATCAAACATTTTAAAATATCCGTGTCTTTTCTCCGTGATGTATCGGATTGCCAGGAATGTTGTTCAAACATGAAATATTTTATTAATAAATATTGTTTGATATAAGCTTTGTTTACATTATTTATAGTTAATGATATCAAATTGGTTTGAACTACTCGTTTATTCTACGATCCAAACGACTAATGGTTATTGTTATTGTAGTGCTTCACTGTAACGTTTGCATTGTCAATAAAGTACTTATCGAATAAGCGGGATATAATGCGTCAGGTATATATTTAGTTATGAGTACTCGATATACGAACTTTAAAATTGAAAGATAAGGAATAACGAGGTAACGTTTTTATAGTTCTCGAAGGGCAAAAGAGTAAGGAAAGGCTTGCGAACGACTCGGAATACATTAAAAGACAAGCTGAGGTGGCTCACCTCCCCTATTCGGAGAAGATATAATGGTCGCCTTTGGGGCGGAAGATTCCTTACTAATTCATCCCCAGAAATGAATTGTTAGGGGCTGCGGCTGCGTTTTCAATTAATTCCGAAGTGAAAGGTCCCATTGTCTGGCTGACATCCAGCTTACGGAGCTCGGGAGCCGATGATTTAAGTGCGCCTTGTACTTTCTGTGATAAACTCAAAAGCATCTCGAATTTGTTTCAAACGACCCGACGTTTTGTTCTAGATATTACCCGTACTTTGTCGCTTGCAAGAATTGAACTTATCGATTTTCAATTTGATGTCAAGTTGTTCCAATGAAGCCGTCAATCTTAAGGACTTCGTTATTCTGTGAAAAAAAATTACTTGAAATTATAAAGAAGTCATGGTCACCGTTGCGAAATTTGTGTTTTTAGAATTTGAGCAAGATAATTAAATAAAAATCTTTATCATAAATAATTTTTGATTCAATTCATTTGTAATATGTGGTTTTATTTCGCAATGTTTGCAAAAAATAGCATTAGATAAAACATGTATAACGTAATGTAAATAATATAGACTTTAGATAATTGTTGGCATTGTTGAAAGTTGTCTTAATTAAAATGAATATCAGTTGGAAATCAAGCCAATCGTTTATTGTGATAACAAATCAGTAAATTATTTTGCTGACAACGTTCATATTGTTTGCAAGGAAGGATATCGGGTGTTTGTTTTGTTCATCGAGTTGGTAAATAAATATTTCGCAAACATTTACTCTACGGCAGCTGGCAGAGATTAATATTTCAAATGAAAAAGTAAATGAGTTGTTTCATGACATAATTTAACTACCATCGCCGTGTAAATGTCATTTTGTTCACAAAACATATTGAATGAAAATTAATTAATTTTAAACAAACAATGATGAGCGATGGTATTGAATGTAAACAGATTACAATGCGAATTATGATAAGTACGGATTTATAAATATGAATTCACATAAATTACGGCAAACTTCTAAAAAGCAAATATTTAATACGCATATAATAAATTAAAGCAGGTCCATTATGGTAATTGAGGGGTACAATAAAAGAGACATTACGACCCCTATTTCGAAATGCTTCTTGTCCCCAGTTTTCTGGTTCATCTGCATGCAGCCCGCGTCTCAGTTAGCGTCACTCCAAAGAACAGTTATGGACGCACCGCAATTTGTTAGAAAACTTTTTATTCAATTTACTCCCGAACGTTGACTTCTTACTTCCCCGAATTAGCAGTGGATAAATACGTTTTCCTCCCCCCGGGACTTCAAACTGCGAACTCCGCACCTTCGAGAGGAGTTCTGAAATGTAAATGCTGCGACGTACATCTCCATTTGTGCATCGTCCTCTTTTATTACGGAAAGTGTCTGAGGTGAAGAGTAAATTAGAAGTAGTGTTTGGTATTTAAGGCGCGAGTGCGGTAGTTTCTGGGCCGTAACATATTTCGGCCGCCAGCGCATTCATCATACAGAAGTTCAGAAGCGAGAATGGGAGTTTTATATTTCTTTATTTTTTACGCTCAGAAGTACGCGTGTAAATTATTCTGAGCGTAAGGTAACTCACTTTACCGTTTTGGGATTAAAACTTTATGCTTCGGGATAAGTTTGAATTTTTTCAACCTTTCTAAAAATATAAAATATTAAAACCTTTACACGGTGTTTTTTTTTTAAACTTAGTTAGTCTTTAGCTTAAAAGAAAAAAACAGTCTTTCAGACAATTTTTTAAAAATATTTTCTTATTATAAATAACAATCGTTTGTTATAAATATGATTTATATTTTAAGAAAATGAACTTTTTTGGGTAAGCTGAGAATTTTGACTTGTCCCGTATTATTATTGCATAATTTTTTTAGATAAAATGTTACATACTTGAATTCAATATGTGTTCTCGTAGAGATCCATGCAAAGTTGATGTGCAAGGCTCCGCAAAGTGAAATCTAATTTCCTGTTCTAGTATCTGTTTAACATAGACAAATACGGGAAAGTGAACTGGCATCCGTAATTTCATTGTCTGCATCCACCCTTACGGATATTTTTCCAGGCGTAAGTAAATGGCCATTTTCTACATAAAATAAAGTGGTTCCTCGAATCGCATCCGCTCCGTAAAGAAGTCCGGAGTAAATAAAAATACCCTATGCAACAAAGAAAAAGTAAACATCGTATTTTTTATGATTTAAAAAATATTTACAAGTGTTTAACGATTTTGGGCAACGTTACATTTATTATGGCAACAACAACAAAAAAAAATATTTTTTTTATACAATTTGTGTATATATATAATGCAAATTTGCGTTTTGTTTTGCTAATGCATTCATTTCAGTTTTAGTTCTATACGAAATATAGGAGTTAAGCCATTTCTATTTTAATTTAGTCGATGACACATTTTTAGTCAAATAATTTATTTATTTAATTAAAACAAACGAGGTTAAACGCAGTATCATTCCTAGTAAACGGATAAACGTATTTAATAAAGCACGGCAAGATAACGCGCGAGGCTTCCGAAGTCCACAGAATGGACGAGTCAGCGGAAGCGAGTGCATGCGGGGAGTCAAGTTGCAGTCTACCTGACAAATTCCCCGATTGAATGACGTCACAAATCACTCCCGACCGAGAGGCGTTATATTGCAATTTATAACGTGCGCTTCGATAAATTGGGAATGAGTAATGCCCGCCGGCGGGAGGTGGCTCGGTATCGGCTCGCCGATCCAGAAATACGAGAGCGGCCCCTAAATCTTGCCACTTGTTATCGACGCGCTGCGACTCGTGATGTACGAGCAAACAGCGCAGATTATTCCAGGGTGTACATTTCATGCTCGTTAGATATTATTGGGTGATATTGTCATTTGTTATCGCTGCGTTACAGCGCGTTTTGTTTTTCGTTTTTTTTGTTACGCTGTGAAGGCGAAATGTTCACATTGTATCAACGTGCACTTATTTATAAGCAAAAAAAAATATATATATATACATAGCGTACGTCGATATCTGATATCTAAAAAATAAGATTAAAATAAGCATTATACAGTGTTTTGTTAAATAGATTGACACATAGTATAAACATTGTACAGTGATTCAACAATAAGTAAATTCTGAAATAGTTCAAAAATCATCTCGGTATTAATAAAAATGAGTTATCTATTTCCGAGATAATATTTGAGGTTTCATAATACTAGAGGAGTGACTTATCTTTAAAGGATAAAACACCCTTACCGATCTTATTATCAATGCTTTTTAAGGTATTAACAGATAAAATTATAAAAAAAACAACAGGGAATGTAACCCTGCAAAAGCCATAGTTGTATAAACTACACTAGCTTAACGTTAGGACTGGAGCGATGAGTGTTTGCTTAGAAAGCTTGATTTTTATCTTCTTCGCTTTTCTGGGTCATTAATCCAGCGTGTCCATACGTGTGAGAGGATCCCAGAGAGCTTTCTCTGGCGGGTATAGGCGATAGGGTAAAGTATAGAGTATATAAGGTATAGAGGACCATGCAAAGTCCTTCACCCCGCCCGGTCGGCTGGCCGGTATGTTCTAAATTACCACCCCCTAGGAAATGTATTTCCCTGCCAACGATGAAATATAACCCCAATTAAAGTCCTGAGGGTGGGTATTTTAAAAATAAGGGCGCGGAGTTAATGACTTCTTTATAAAGGTACGCGAGGACATTTTCAGTTGTATTTATCCAGATTGAATACCAAAATTAAGTGGTCAGAGGGAGACCACAGTCTTTAGTGCCTTGTAATATGATAATGACATGATTTCGTCAAATTGAAGTCATTATTTTCATTCAATGTTGATTGAATTAAAACAATATCGCTAAAAGCTTTTGAAATAACTAGCGAAACGAAACAAAACAATAGCTCTTGTTACTAGCTATTTAGTTATTCGTTGTAAATTGTGGAAGAAATAATTCATGATATTAATGGAGCCATTATCGTAATTTTGAAAACACACATGGAAATTTATTTCTTGCTTCGAACTAAAATCATAATTTCCGAATTAAAACCGTTGAAATGAAACACACGGAGCTAATGAATTCCGGGAGTTAAGTGTGTTCCCCTGCGCGGTTACCGCAGTGGCCCGCCGCCTCCATTGACCGGAGGTAACTACATCCTCTGTGGAGGGCTGAAGGGTTCATTATTATATGAAAATTGAAGGGATGAAAGATGATTTTAATTATCTCATAGGCTAAATAAAAGCACACTGTTATTATTCATACTAATATATTAGGGCAGTATTCATCACAATATTTATTGCAAATATATGAGTTATTTATTAATTTCTTGAGATTAGTTTAGTTTTAATAAATATATAAAAATCTATTTGGAACTATAAGCTTGATGTATCTGGATTGTTTTATTTATTATAAAAAATGTGTCCGATTAAGGTTAATAAACGTAAAAATAACACCCACCAATTGTCATTTTAGTTTTTCAAGAGAAAGTTTTTTCTCTTACAGGATCTAAATATATAAAATGTTTGTTTGTTTATTGTCAAAATATTTTTTGCTAAGAATTTATAATATCTTTAATATCACTAGAAATTCAAATACTTAAAATTCATGCATTTGCTTAATGTAATATAACTGATTGGCGTATGAAAATTATCCAAATATTTTTTTCTTAAAAAGTATTATAATTGTTTTTGTTAAATCACTATTGATATACATGCGAACAAAAATTTAAGCACCTTCCACACATTCGTGGTCCCCTTCATCGAGGTTACTAATTTATTAATTTGAAAGTCTAACAACCTCACGATATGTTAAAGATTACGTCTTAGAACATTTATAGGTTTCATCTTCGTAAGTCGAGATGAACTTTATTCCACGAGAACAAATATCAAAGATCTAACCCAGATACTTCAATAATCAACTTTGGTATTTTAGGCTAACAACTAAAGTCGAGTCCTCGGCATAACTTATATCTGACGACTGATGATCCACTCTAACTTTTGACTTGGCAAAGTTAATACGAAAAGCTCTACTTTAACTTGAGCGTATCCTTTGTCAGAGGGAGGAAGAAACTTCTGCTGTGACTGAAGAGTGGGACTCCTGACAAATACAAGTTTGATCGCCGGCGCTGAGTACTTACGAGCACCTATCGTGCGAGCTATCAACAATTTTCGTGCTTACTTTGTTTGATAAAACAAAACATCTTCTGCGTAGGTAAATATTAAATTTCACCTTCACAGAATTAATTTTACCTCCAAGTTAGTTTATCACTTTAATTTATGTTAGTACTGTATGTATAAGTATGTACACGTTAACGGGCAGACAATACAAGTTTAATTATTTTACACATGAAAACTACATGTTTATTTTGATACTGCGCTATACAAAATAAATTCTTCTCAAATAGTAAGTTTAAAACCAGACTTGAAATAAACTATTTTAAATTCACGAGTTTAGTTATACAAGAGAATAACCGTTAAAATTTATTACTTGTAAAATAAATTGCCTTATTATTTATTCTGTTTCATTGCACGGAAATATTTTTTTTATCAGGAATTTTATGTCATTATTGTGTATGGAGTCGGGGCTACCTACCAGAAGTATTGATTTTAATATTAAAATATTGATGCGTTTGAATAAACCGAAAAATTGAATAGATGTGAAGTATATGTGAGTATACTATTAATAAAATATTTAAAAATAGTTATGGTTAGCTGTCTCATGAAATTAAAAAAAAAACAACAGAAAATGAAGGTTATTGGGTAATTGAGGCACTTTACAAAAGATGGAGATACATCTCTCAAAAGATTAGTGCTAAATTCACGGAAGAGTAGTAAAGATTAGAGGCAGATAACTAGCCATCCAATTTTGTACGCTTTAAATGACACAGTTATAATATATATTAAAAACGGACCGGAGAAGTATGAATGGCGCCTTTCATACATCAGACTCTAAGAGGCAGTAGCACATGACGTTACAATTTTAATTTAAATAGTGACAAAAAAGAAAATGTTAAGACTATTGCAATCTTGTCCACTCACTAAAATAATATTTTTAATGCAGTAACAATATAAGTTGATATACGTTTTTTGGAGTGCTTGTTCTTTGCTTGCGTTTTCCAGTATAAACTTTTCAGGAAATTTCTGAATGACGACTTTCCACGGCGCGCAATCCATCCAGCGGCGGATGCGGATAACGAGGTTTCCTCAGCGGACGGTCAGGTAAATTAGCAGGTAGATCACCCCCTGCCCCATCGCCGCCCCGCCCGTCTCATTACCGGCCATCCCTCTCTGCCTCCGGTGGCGGCGTCTTGGGCCGCGGCTGCAGAGCGGGTTACGGAAGGCTCAACCGAGTCGCATTGTTCTAACTCATACTTACTGAGACCTTTCAGTGTTATGTTTAATGAATTATAAAAAAAAAACTTTCATTATTAGATATGTATTATATGTATGTAAATATTTTCGCTGTAGTGTAAGGCCGTGGCGAGTAAAAAAGGTTGGGTAACGCACCGCATTACTCAAAAAGCGTGTCTAATACAATTATATAAATAAATAATTGAAATAGGTAGTAGCGCAAATAACACTTTTATTTATTCATACGCGATATTTTAGAAAGTTGACGAAAAGACGCGAAACAGTCGGCAGTTAAATTATTGAGAGCATTTCGCTCAGTTGTATGAAACAAAAGATTTTCAAAGCGCAAAAGCACTATTTTTCTCTTTATAAAAAGCTGTTAATCCAGAGAAAAGAGATACAAAAGTAGTTTTTCAATTATCGATATTTGTGTGGCGCGTCGCAGAGTCCACAGTAATCTCGCCCCGCCCGAGGAGCAGCGAACACTTCCCACAAGTAAGCAGAGGCCGCAGTTCTGCGTGAAGCGGATTATTCCGATGGATCCTTTTTGTAGCGCTTTTTTCCTTTTTTATGGCGCTTGCGATGAGCAATTCTTATTTGATGTCGGGTGAAGGGATACATAATGAAGGGGAGTAATGAAAGTGTTTTCTTAATTCGTTTGCGAGGCAAAGTTATGAAAGAATAAGAAAGCATCGCGTTCAACGCTCGTATTTTTCATCCAATTACATTTTTCCTTAGATTTACCCGATTAAATACACAGGATTGTGTAATTTATTTACTAATTACGTAAAATGTATTAGGCCATACTTTTGCAGGCCATACAATTCGTGATGGATAGTAATTTAAATGGTAATCTTACATTATTTTTTTACTATTTTTTTTTCTTGGCATAAATAAAACATTCATCACGAAATTATTGTGTGATAAAAAAATAAACTGAATGAGCTCCAAAATTTACCAAAAGAAAATGGAAGATTTTTTGTATGTAATAAGAATATGTACTGTTATAATTTAATCAGTGCAGCGTTAGCAACCATATACAGTTTCACGATGCGTTATAACTGTATTAAAATACATAAGTAATTTTATAAAATACCGAAACGAATAGCAGGAAAGGGTATAATTTAATTACGGTACCCTTTGTATGAATATTTAATATTTTTACCATTTTTTCTAATTCTTTTTCGCAGAATATTTGAATGAATGATAATATCAAATTATGGTAGCTTTATAAAAAAAAAACATATAGAATAAATAAATATTTCGAGTAACACGTGTTCTTCAATATTTTTACTGATAATAACAAATATGTAGCTATTGAATTTCTATTGAATTGTGTTTATTTTATTATTGTAACTCATACCCGTATAAGAGGTAGAAATCTAAAGCAAAGCCTTAATTACCAAACGAATCGTGTATTAAATAATTAACCTGATAACATACAGGATTCTATTACGAGGTAGCGCAGCGTGTCGAACGGTCTGGAAGCCCCTAGAACAGCCTGTCGGTACTCAGCGCAGACACGGGCCGGAGCAGTCTGCCTCGCGGTGGCGGTTTACAAGATACGATGTGACGCAACACGACACGAGACGACACGAGACGACACGAGGCGACACGAGGCGACACGAGACGACACGGGGCGACGCGGGGCGACACTACACGACACGGCACGACTGCGAGCGACCGTTTTGATAAGATCATGAATTCGGAATGAGATGCAATCCCGCTAGACAGAACGCTCCACCCTAGATTATGTTTCCTTGGTGGGTTTATAAAATAACGACTGCATCAAAAATAATAATTCAATATAAAACCTGGACATATTTTATACATCTTTTGCGAAATATTATTAGTATATACAATATTTTTAGTACATTAATATTAATATAATTATAAATATGCCAAATTAAATTGAATTGCGTTAATTTTACGTATTTTTGCCTAGGTATCATTGAGAGTTCTGACTCATTTCAATATGTCTAGTGTATATGTCTCCGTTATACGACAAGATGGATGACGTGAGCGACCGAAGTCTCGGGAGACAAGTGACATGGCACAGGGGATTGTCAAACAAAAAGCATGGCGATGTTGTGTGGAGGTATTAATTTAGGGGGGAATTGACATCAACCAGTGTGACGATGTATGTTGATTGGTATTCGTAAACATAACATCAATATATATTTCATAAGTGTAACTCGTTATTAAATCTATTCCATCAAAAGAACTTCATTAGCTGCCTTTACGCTTCATACAAGCGTAAAGGCAGCTTACGTTTTTGCTAGCATGAAATTTATATTAATCAACACTTTTTAGGTATCGAACATGGCTGCGTACAATTTCGTGATTAAAATATTTGCATTTTTCAAAGTTATTAATTTTTACACACTGAGTGAACAAAACTAATTAAAATTCCATAATTCTATCCGTATAAAATTATTCACTATCTTAAATTTTATACAAAGTAATATTGAATATTTTTGCAGCGATAAATTTCTCAATCTATCGCGAGAAAAACCGGTTGGACGGAAGGAAAATTGGACGTGCACTGGCAAAGGTTTTTAAAGAATAAATTCTCGCTGGACCGTATGACCCCATCTGCTTCTTATAGTACCTACCGGCAGAAAGAGCATTGTCAAGTGGAGACGATTCTCAGGAGAAGAAACCTGAAGACTTCGATCCACTCCTATAAAGATGGCATTCTTGACAAGATATGAGAACGATTTATTTGGAAGTTGTTGAGTTTTATGATAAGTGAGATGTTTTTTTTTGTTTAGTGACTGTCGAGCATATTGCATTTTATATAGGTGGTTTGTTGGCTCAGTTATTAGAGCTGTTGGCTTTTTACCAAAATTTTGCCAAATTCATCCCCGTCCTGATAGGTAAATTCTATGCTTATGTATTTGGATTCAACCCTGTTTTGTTTCAGTCAAAGATTTATTTTCCCGTTTCAGTATAAATACTTAAGAATTTTTAAAATACCGTAAAAGTTTTATTTTAAAGAAAAAAAAATTAAGTGTAAAAAAGATTAAAAATAAATAAATAACCCTACTAGGTGGAGACTTTAATATATAAAATCTGCATGATGATGTTTATTAAGATTATAAATATAGCAATTAAATTAACAGATTTGCATTGAAATTAATTAAATCAGTTTTTTAAAGATTGAACTAAAATTGAGTGAAACATTACCACTTATTAAACAAAATAAAATTCGTAAAAGATTAAATCAAATATTTGGATATAATTTAATTAAAAAGTATGAGTTGAGTTTATATGAAGACAGTTCATATGTCGAGATCAATAAGAAAACGAACAAAAACGAAAATTCATCTCAGTCAGAAGCTTCACGCTAAGAGCTCTGGATGCCTTTTCTGGTCAAAACTTTGCAGGCAAGGTGAAATTTTCCCTACAAAGTGACCTCTGAATAATGCTCCGGCCTGGCGGAGTGAGCTTCCACCTGCGACCAGATCCGGTAATGTGCGACTTAATACGGGCAATGAATTATCCAAAAGATTTTCATTTCATTTTCCGCACGACTCGCGTACGTGTATGTATGAATGTATAAAGCGGAGCCTTTTTGACCGCAGATTTTTATGGGAGGTTCTGTGTGTTATGATGGCACATAAAACTTGCGAGAAAATAAATGGGAGACTCAGCATAACTTTTTAGATTATTCAGATTGTGGGAAAATCGCAGGCTATCCGGTAGATATTGAAATATTTGTATTATACTGCTGAAAAACATATTCGCTTTCATAAAACACAAAAGTATTTTTTTGAAAATTCAATATTTGTATTTGAAAATGCAAAAAATATATAAATAGAGTGGTGGTATATAATGATATTTTAGTAATATAATGATCTACATTCACGCAATTATTTTATAATGTTAGTATTCATATTACGTGCTTTAAGGGGTCATGATTATTTAAAGGGTTTCCATTTGGAAAATAGTTGTTGAAATGATCAGTATCACCTTTAATTTACTAATTAGAAGATGGAAAACTAAAAACCCTTCCCTTTCATCGTCGATACTGGTTACATGCAAAGGGAATAGCACCGCACCATGTGATGTCAAGCCACTTTATATTGGCAATAAACCGAGTGCTAACTCGGCAAGTATGCACGACCGCGGGCCTTCCCCGCCAGGTGTACCGTGTACCTTCTACCTACTTCATAATGCCGAGTGACATCGATCTAGGGGTCGGCCAGACTAGACTAAGCCACTGCTTACACTTGTAAGGCTGATTAAGTGTCGGAATTTCAGATTTTTGTGGAGCATATTATTTTTAATAAAAGTGTTCTTGTTTTTGTTTGAAAAAATTACTCCGCAATAATGTAATTACATCACGTCGTCTGCTGCTGCTATCGTGAATTTCTATCGCATTTTATTTTTTTAATATTGAATGTTTGCTGTTTGAATTTATGTAATCTACCGCTCGATGATAAAAAGCAATAAAAAGTCTATTGAGAGGTACAATAAACATGCGTACTTGTGAATATGTTTGTGTACATAAATTAAATATATTATATGATGTTATCGTTACTCGAGGGTTGAAATATAGCGATAGCGTGTTGTGAGAGTCAAGACCATACGAGGAGATCTATATTGCAGACAGAAGTTAAAAGAAGTTTGATTATTTAAGTATTTATAGAAGTAAGAAATATAAATTATACAATCTCTCAAATTAGCAGACGTTTGCGTGGGTCGCCGAAACGATGGCCATAAGACATGTGCCGGGGGATGAGGCGCGCTTTCTAACTGCAGGGCGTGATTGTTGATGGGGGTAATCAAATAACTATTATTACTTGCTTTATTATTAAATTATTCAAATTATAAAAATTAACATTCTTGAGACCAAAGAGATGAAGATGGAAAATTGAGGCTCCTGTTGTGGTTGAATGTCGAAGAAATTGCAAGATTAATTGTTAGCTTGTTGGATCAGTTATAAGAACTGTTAATTTTTTCCAAATACTTTGATGAGATTCTCCCCATCCTGGAATATGAATTCTAAGCCGATACAACTGGGTTTTCTGTATTTTTTTTATGTAATCATTCATTATATATAATAATAGTATGATCAAAAAGCTTGACATTATATTGTATATTTAAGGTGTATTATTATAAGATAAATCATATTTGTGCGATTTTTTTCAAAGTATCATGGCTTCATTAAAGAAAAACTTACATCTGAGGCATGAAATTTTTTCTGTAATACAAGTACTGAGTATTTTCAGTTGTATATTGTATTAAATTTTTAAACAATAGATTTATTCAAATTAAAATTTGACCTAACTTGATTGTGGATTTTATAAAAAAACTCATTATTTTCTTAAAAAAAGGATATTATTTCAAGTCGGATTCAAAATAAATTTTTCATTCACGGGGCGATGTCTACGAAAAGCATCGTCAGCAGGAGAAGTTAGACTGATGGCAAAGCAGCCGAAGCAGCACTTTAGTAGTCAGCTGCTTACATGAAATAAGTCTTAGTAAGGCTGAGTCTGAGATCCGCATTGGATTTTAATATTACCAATATATTTTCTTTATATAAAGTTTGAGTGATAGAATGCACAAACTTTATCCTTAAATTTAAATACAGTATATTATTTTTAATGCTCGTTTCTGCATTTATTTAAATATTTAGGATCTACAAATTGTTTCTTTTTTTATTAAATTCATTGATAGTAAAAATTCACTTTTAGAAAAAACCTTGAACATACGTTTCTTTAGAAAATATTTTGTCGTTGATTTTTCAGTTTTCTTCGGGACGCTTACCAAAGAAATAAAAAAATAAAGATTCTCATATTACTATGAATATTATAATTTGATGGGTTTCTTTATATCCTTACAAGATAAGAATTCATTTAAATAAACTATGACATATTGGTTTTTTATTGATATAAATATGGCCTCTAATGCGACGTGGCGTGTCGGTTGAGGAGCGCCTCCCCGGTCGCGTGCGCTCGCCCCCATGGCAAATCTTTTTAAAAATTGATGAGCCTTCAATTTCAGTGCGGGTTTTTGTGATTGTCATTTCATGTAATTGTGAATGTTTGATGTCCAAGTTTTGTCAGAGATGGAATAAGGTTATATATGTTTGCGGGGGCATTCTTCCAACATCTCAGGAATGGTTGGTTCTTGTTATTCTCTGGCACTGCTTTAAAACCTACGTTTTTAGTGCATTCATAGTTTTTGAAATTTTATATTCAATATCATCAAAAATAATGATAAATTGTAGCTAACTTAACTTACTTACATTACGTAGTCTTCCAAGAATAAAAAAAGATCAAGAGGTATATAATGAAATGACTTGATGATGTTTCAGAAACCGTATATTTTATTAGGAGTTAAATGAAACATTGTGGTACCCAAGAATAACTTTTAGTATATTTTATTACTAAGGGTTAAGAGCCAAAGGAATCAATGATGAATATAACGTAAATATTGCTCAATAAAGCCGTCATATTAAACTCACTAGTAAAATCTACATCCGCGAGCGCCAGAGTATGAATTGTTTTTACGTCCGACATAAATACATAATTTATCGAAACATAAATTCATGTGAGCAAATAAACAGTTGTATTTCACTTTTATGTGTTTTTCAAGTTTTGTTCGCGAAAGACAACAAAGGCGTAATGTAATTTTAAACAGCAACAACGTTAGCCGTAAATTTATGGCGAATTTCGAATCACAAATGGATGAACGATCGCTTGACACATGGCGCTGGAATGCTACACAAAACATCAGACGTCAATTATTTCCCAGTCCAAAAAATACCGTCATTTCAATCCCAGCTCGAAGCACCAGTCATAACGTACGCTCAATTTATTCGTCGAAATTTATTAATCGTACGATAACACACAAATCCATAAAACGTCCATTTATACTGACGAATGTCCACCGGTAAAATTATATATTGAACCGGAAAATACATGCGATATTGCTGAATGCTTTATGATTAAAGTGTCCTGGAAATGCAGATTTTTTAAAAATTGCATGAAAATTTTGCAAAAGTTTTATTTTTATATGAAGTGTTTTTGTTAGTAAAATATTTTTAATCCTTTTTTAAATCACTTTTAAAAACACAAAATATTTATTTTCACGTGTATTCTACATTTCGTGCAGTGCTATGACCAAATACATAACAGTAAGTAATCGACACTATTTTAATTAAAATATTGGTTTTTGTTTTACATATACCACGCAAATATCACGATTGAGAACACATTTATTTCGTTACTAATTTTAATTGGAATATTTTCAATCACTATCTGCAATTTGTGTGTGGGTTGATGTTACTTGCGTTGATTTTAACATTTTTTGTAGTATAAAAATATTTTTTTAGTAAAAATCCGTCCAATACTAACTTCTCATAATCGGCGTTTTTTGATGGTCGTCTTATAAAAAAAAAAATTAAAAACGAATTATTTTCAAGACATATTTTCAAGCATAGGCAGATTATCTTAGTGGAATAACATTAAAAATAGAATACTAGAACTCCCACTCCTGAGCCTCTTGTTTTGTTTATTTTAATTATTATGACTATCCACTTAAGTCTAGCTGGAGTTTTTTAGATAAACTACAATAATTTGTACTGGTATTTTGCGTAGAAAAATATTTTGAATTAGTTATAGGCAAAGATAAACTGTCTTCAAATATTTCTATTTTTTTTTTTTTTTATAAAATAGGGTAAAAAAAATTATTAAATAAATTTGTAAAAATTCCGTTACATTTAATTTTGAAACAATTTTTTTAATATCATAAAATATGAAAACAGGCTCCTGTGGTTGTCAATTTGAGGTACAAAATTATCTACATGGAAAGATATCATTTACATTTTTACGCTCCGACAAAAACACAATAGAAAAAAGCTCCTTTGAAAAAAAATAAATCACAATTTCAACAGAGTAAAGGTTTTTATGTACATAATTATAAACATCGATTATTATTTTAAAAATCAGTTATATACGGTGCAGATGTTCAAAAAGACCCGTAGAGTTTAACAGTGTGAGATGCGATAAATGGGTAACTAGGAAAGTAGTTTATCGAGCTCGATGAACTGTGGCAGATACATCGTGCGCGGTGAACTGTTGGCGGCGAACCGACTGGCGATGGCGGCCAGATTTATCGTATCGCAGGCCGCGGCTCGTCCGCCGTGTTGATTAATGTGTTGCCCGGCGTCCGGTCTTCCCTACTGGATAAAATGTGTTTCAATCATACGGTGCTACGATTTAGATAAAGGAAAACGCGAAAAGCTGATATTGTCGCGATTTCACTGCGAATCCGTTGACCGAGTGCAAAGCATTTGCATTAATATTACTATGCGTATGTTTTACTTTGCACCTATTTTCTGATAAAAATATACAATGTTTTTTTTATTGCACCGATGACTGTGCGCAGATTTAAAGAAAATAAACCTTTAGAATACACTTCTTTCCGAAACTGGTTTTTTTACGATTTGTTATTTACAATAAGATTTTGCTGATCTATAACATCGGATTTGGGCGCAATTGATTCTAAATTCTAAATTCTTCCAAATGGTTGCCTACCTGTCTTTTTTTACCGGCTTCGTACTTCTATTTATTTCTTGTTGAATAATCTGCATTGTTATAAATTTCTTGTTTAGAAATTTAAAATTTATAAAAATTTAGTTTCTGATATTTTTTAAATTATATTATTAAGTAAATTCAATAGAATATTAAAAAAAATCTGATGTAGAGAGGTTTTAATATACGAAAGCAAAATATTAAATAAAATATATTGTATTGTAATAAGTTCAAAGTAATTGTGCACCCACAAACAAGAGATTATTATTGCTATAAATTTGTACTCTCAGCAATATTAATTATGTATCACAATAATACATAATTTACCCTACGTTATGTGGGTCTGGATACAATATGAATGCGATAACATCTTTCCGTTTGTTGCGGTCCTTTCCCAGACGTTAAGCATCCGCACAGGTCATCTCTAGGACTCTGTCGGCTACCTCAGTTATGGCTCAGGCTGCTGCAAACAATGAACATTTGAGCTGGAGGTGTTTTGCAAATGTAAAAGATATGAGAATAGATTGTATAAATAAGATGAAACTTTAATTTTAATAGTTATATTTATTATAAGAAAGTGAATTGGAGTTAAATAGAAAAAAAATAGAAACTATTAGATAATAAACAAACAATTAAAAGAAAATTAATTGATAATTGACCAGGAAAATCTCTCAGGTGAATTATTTTAAGTTTTGTTAAAAATCCATAAAACCAGCCAAATAGTTAATATTTCATAAGATTATGCAAAAATTACACAGAGAAAACCTTTTGTGTATTAACTATTATTATTGTATATTTTTCACGAAAAAATACCAATAGCAACCATACTTTCTTATTTTTGCTTGCTTAAATGAATCGTTAATCATCAACGAATAATCATACTAGGAATAAAAATAATGGTTTTTCACAGCTCGGTAATAATATAAGAAAACGTAGAATCTATATTTTCTTATGACAAATATCCGCGAACGTTCATCCGAACAACTAGCATTAGTCAGTATCCAATTTCTCAGCTGATTGAACCGCGCGAAAATTTCTCTCTTATCTCAGAATAAACTGCGTATATACTTATAACGTGGCGTAGCTCGTTGCTCCCTGAATACTATTGCAGTTTCTTCGGTACTCGTCGGAGCCTCTCGTAGTGGCAAAAGCTCGTAGCGGATACTCAGGGCCTCGTAGCGCAGCTGTAGGGCTCTCAGATGTGGCAATGTTGAATATAACCTATATGTATTATTTCAAGAAAATATCATATCTCTGAAAATATATTCATCGATGAAGTATCTTTATGATTTGTAAGGTAAAAGTATAAACTAAAAAAAAAAAATTATTACAACTAAAATCTTGCTTTTTAATAGTCATTTTAGGAAAAATCTGCTCTTATAGAGGAATTGGATAGAATGCACTTAATAAGACACCAAATAATTTATTACTATTATTGACTTCTCTTAAATTTATAAAGTTATAAAATATGAAGTGTCAGAGTGAATAAAAAAATAGAAAAAAATGAAAACAATGGACAGCCATTAATCCAAAGGACTTGTTACCACCTACTGTAACCTCCTATTTTTCTCAAGAATTGTAACGATATATTTTTTTCGGCGAAAAAATAGAGGTACTCAAATGAAAGCGCTTCTTCTATCTTTTCAATTTCACGAATCTTCACGTAGATATTTCAAATAAACACTGAAATAAATCGTTAATTTCGCGAAGCCTCCGTGTTTTTCCCGGTCTGCAGGCCCTTACTAAATCAGCGGAGCCGGAAGTGCGCCAGCGCCGCGGCCGGGCGCTGCACGGCGGCCCATTCATTATATTTTATCTGTTTAAGCAAGTAGACTATTGTTTACTTAATAACTTTGTGTGAGAGAAGCACGCTTGCTTCCCCTGCACTGGAAGGGTGAATTTGTTTTGTGAGTGCTCTAAAGAAAAACGGTCCACCCTCTGAATGTTAACGAATGATCGATATTCTTGTGTAAGCTCTAGTTTGTTACGGACGATACAAAGTGAAGACAAATACAAAACGAAATGGACTTTATTGGAATTCTTTTGTATCAAGATTAATTAATGTCTTTATTATTGTTTCAATATTGATTATGTATTTCGACTTTTACATAGATATATTGTTTTTGTTTCATCAGAGGAAGCGAGTCACAAAAAAAAATATTACTCCATAGTATAAAAAAATACTTTGAATTGCGCCGTTATTTTTTTACAAGCGTTCTCGAGTCAGCGATGCAGTGTGCGAGAAAAATAATGAAATATTAATTTAGCGTTGTATTTTTTCAAGATACAATATGGAAATAAACAAAAATCTATGGTTTGGAAATTTTATAAACTTTTTATCGATAATTTTGCAAGAAAATTTATCGGCTGTATTTCATTTTTACACCCAAATCCCGCTTACTCGAGATAATAACATGACAATTGCAAGCAAAGCATAGCGCAGCAGATATTTGGTCATAACATCGCCGGGAAAGCTTTTTAAGGTCCGAGCGACAGATATTTCCCTGACGATAAGATCGGAGGTCCAGCGAGGGTCTCGGGCCAGTTTACGGCCCCCGAGGGACGCCCGCCGGGGAGCGTCAACTTAGGGATAAGTCTGTTATAGTTTCATCTTCTTGTCATATACGAGGAAGGACCCGAGAACGCCGTGTGACATTTCCTAACTACGTTGTATGCCGGGATATGAATATTTGAAGGGTTGACCCCGAAAGACCGTATTAACCACGGAATAAATCAATATCTGAGTAGGGATCTCGGAAATGCCCTAGAGATAAGAATAAAACACTCAAACTCACGGAGACGATCGTTAGAGGTCCGTTTTTTCTTCAGGATAATTGGTGCTCGAGAAGTACGATTCTTTTCAATTTCTTTTGTTTAAGTCGCTCACTATTTGTTGTTCGGTTTGTATGAAACAAGCCATGAAGCGATTTGAAAGAGCGAGCACGTTTTGTATTCCCGCTTAATGCAATTCCCGTTGAAAGGAAATTCTCTATTTAAACGAAAGCGTTTTCCTGAAACCCCCGCACACACATTAGCGCAGCTTTTGCGATTAGTGCGGAAAATATTTGATAATGCGAAATAAAATGCCAAGCGGGGCTTTTACTCGAGATGGAGCTAATCAACGTTTTAAAAATTTAACGGTCGCGTTCAATGCCGGCACGTAAAACGAATAAAAAACACAATTTATGTAAGTCAAACATAGAGGAAAATTTATATTAACATATTTATATCAAAAAGCACCATTGTTAATACGATTCCATAAAATAACCGTTTGAAGGGAATAAGTGGCAGAATGCTTAAAATTCGTCTGAATTTAAATATCGTGAAAGAATTTAGTAAAAAGTAAAAATCTTAACTTGCGATAACACAAAAAATAAATTAAAAACCTATTGAGGATCTCTCCTTATTTTCGAGCGTATAATTTAATTGAATATTGGGGTAGACCGCCATTAAAAAAATCCTCTTAAACACCCCATTACGCCAGGAACACGGAGTCACCACAGCGCCGGAGTAATCTCGTAAGCGCTTTGCAATTAGAACAATATTGACATTGCATTAGCACAGAGCGGAGAGAGAAATACTAACGCTTCAATTAAAGAGACTTTGTGATGGCCTCCCCTGGCTTCTACTGTATTTATTTTAATTTGAGCGAATTGAGGCTGGGAGGCGATGATAATGTATGTATTAGGGAAGGCCTTCATTAGAGGTCTTTGGGCTCATTACCTAACAAAAGCTTGAATAAAAATGGTAATTGAGGATGTAGAAGAATACTATTTGAAAAAAGGACATTTTTTCAGCATATTTTGATGCCATTAAAAACCTTAACATATTTAAAAAGTGATTCAATTTATTAAATATTGAAACTCTAAAGATAGGGTAAGGAGGTGCGATTTCTTGTGAATCACAATTGGAAAAAAGAAATGAGGTACGGCATTATTATAGTCCTTTTGAAATGGTATCTAGGCCTTCAATTCATTTGTTACTAAAAACACTGCTGAATTAGTCTTAAGAAAATTTCATTGTTTGGAGAGACTTTGTATTACAAGACAAATATATAAAATAGAATGTAGTGAAATTATTTTGTATATAAAAAATGTAGGCACTAAAATCAGAAAAAAAGTTTAAGTATGTTGTTTTATTATAATCATTAATTTATTAAACATATGTTCACTTTGAGAACAATGTCTTAATGGTTGAATTGATCACTTTATTATTTTATTATTATATACAAAAAAAACGTTTTCATAAGAAAGAGAATACATTAAATAAATTAACAGAAAGTCATTACTTTAACAGATAAGAAATCGTTCACATATATAAAAAAGACACCTAATTCTCTTCATTTTTTTATTCTTAACATTTATTATTTGCTTTCATGGCGATGCTCAAACAACATTGATTAATTCATTCATACATCTCTCATTTAACTCGCGTATTGGATGATGGCCATAAAACAATTGGTTTTTATAAATGTGCGGAAAAATACCGTGCTTTTGCAATACATTTTTAAAGCTTTATTTCCAAGAAGTTAAAAATATTAATACTGTATGCCCCGTGGCAATTGATTTTATACGGACGTCTGTTGAAATTTTTAGTATAATAGGATCGCGTCTAAATATTTTATTTGTATGATTATGTTATGTGTACACGCAGTATGTTTAGTACTTGATGTATCAAAGTCAAAAAAAAAATCGATGGAATTTCTTTTTTCATGTCTTTCGTGTAAGGCTGATAACCACCCGATGATGCAGAAAGCTTTCGATTGAGCGCACAGTAAAACACGAAAAAAAGCATCCCCCTTCCCGTTGCGTCCTGAAGTGCTCGCATTATCATTCGGCGTCCCCGGTTTGGGTCCGGAGTCCTCATCGCCCGGGCCGGTCCGTCCCCGGCCGTCAAATATTCATGTTACGACAAGTCAGCTCAGGCGAACCGTGAAACTCCAACAAGATTAGTCAGGAAGGCCGTGACCGCCGCGCCCGGAGCTCAAAGCACCGCCGCCATTTACTCTCCGCGGAAAACAAAACTGCGCGATTAAATATTAAAACTTGATCAGTTCTATTACTGAATTAAATAAGATGTTATTTTATATTTTTACAAATCGATTCTGAGTTCTAACCTAACCCATGTATAGTCCTGCCGTCTTTCGTACCGCGTTGATTCAACGTGTGACTGAAGAGATGAACATTAACTTCTAGGAGTATTTTGTTATGACTACTGGTTGTAAGACAAGACAATTGCTGCCGCTTTATTTGAATAATCGTAAATTTAATGACTCCAATTCTATTTGATACTATCGCTTTTACATAAAGAAAAATGTTTGAGTATATATATGTGTTTAGTTTTAAGTGTTTAATCAAAAGATTTATAACAATCAACGGAACAGATTGCCTCTAAACTCACCGCTTTAATTTAGATTACAGTTCGGTCTGTTCATGCTGTAATTAATATCCCATAAAGCCGTATATTTCGCTACAATAATATTTGATTATCAGCACATATTCACGCCACGTTTCTTGTAATCAAAATCTGCACACGGCAGCACTAGCGCCGGGGAGTATTGTATTACAAGGGGCTCCGTTTTATTAATATTAGTCAAAGCTAATTCACCTGTCGTTATCCCCGGGCCGCCGGTAATTAGGTTACCGTCACATGTTTCGTCAAGTGCCGACCTGCTTCTAATGAATGACGGCGTGCGGCGCCTCGGAGGTTCCGGAATAATGACGAAGTCACGTTCGCCCTGAGAGAGGAATTTCAAGTTCACTGGCGGCCATCCCCGCCAAGAGGAAAGTTCGCAGGCGCTTCCAAACTCGAGAAATTAACAAATGGATATTAATATTCACGAAGAAATGATTAGAAATTTTTTTCAATTACAGAGTTTGACTTTAGCATGAAGACGGCAACCTTTTTACACTGCTCAGCGCTTATAGGGATTAAATATTAAAAATATTTTCACGATTGCGGCTGAGCCCACTCTTCTAACCACTGAAAAATTTATTTTTTTTATTTTAACGCTTAAAACACATTTATATTGTATCAATATTTTTATTGATTAATAATTCACTCTCGAAACAACAAAACAAATCCTTTTTTATTCGTTTATGAGAAAAGATATCAAATTCATAATTTATTTAAAACATGAATTTATTTAATCTATGATATGCAAAGAAATTATAATTGTTTATTATAATATTTAATTTTAAATAATTCCTAATAGTGTCGATTACTTTTGTTTATTGTAACATTAAAATAAATGTTTAAAAGCTTAAACGAATGTTTATTTCCAAGACAGCAAGTGCTTTAAAGTAAAAATAATGGTTGAAATCGCAAATAAAAATCTTTGGTCGGCCAAAAGCATTCAACTCTATTTTAAACCAGTCGGAATAAAGTATTAATTATTACAGTCGTAAAAATAAACGGCATTGATAAGGCTCGTGAAACATAAAACGCTTTGAGATATATCCAAAAATGGCGGAGGTACTCGAGACTGCTGGCCCCTAGGACCCGCCATTATTAGTTTAATCTCTCTAGTTCCTGGGAAGATATGAAGAACCCTTTTGAAATTTAATATCGGAGTCAGTGAGGGATAAGATGTCGACCTTTAGCTCCGAGCTGCTTAGTCAGTTTCTCGATGCTCAATTCAACAGTTTAAGCATTTAACGATAAAAGCATCTTAATATTCCTTTTTTTTTTTTTTTTAAAGAAATACTTGATTAAAAGTAAACCAAGAAAAAATCAATGAATCCTTTTATTTAAGTGACTGCAAAAAAATTGTGGGTAATCATTAGCGCATTTTAGATTTGAATGCTATATTGAACTACAATTATATATTTTTTACTGTGGGACTGTTTTTAGCAAAATCAAACGTATTCGTTTTTATACAGCTTATATTTTTACGTTTTAAAAAAATATATTTAAATATTGAGTTCAACGAAATCATTGAAATATGTTTTATTGTAACGGTTTAAAAAACGGATTAAAGTTCTTAATCAAGAAGGAAAAATATCCCTATAATAAATAAATCTACTGATTTTTTATGATTTATCAAAATGAAAAATTTAGAATTAATGTGGTATTGAAAATATGTACTTTTCCATCGCTCTAAAATCTCTATCTTATTGAAAATAAAATTACATAATATATGTTCTTCTACCTGATTCCGCAGTATAAAACCCAGAGAGAACATGAGACATGTCTGAAGAGAAAAGAGTGTGATTGTACATACCGATAAATAAAACTTTTCACTTGGAAATCCTACCAGATAATGCTATGATAACTGCTTCATAAATTAAAGAAATTTTTAGGTACAAAGCAATTTAAATATCCATTTCATTTTATATACAAAAACATATTTAACGGTGTCTTAGAAATCAATTTTTTATTAATATTTTAAATGATTAGTGAGTTCATTCATACTTACACAAAAATATGCTGACGTCATTTATTGTCTGAGCCCCTATTTTTTCTTAGAGTAAGATAGGGATGAAGAATGATCCTTCTCCGTTCAATTACATGCTATTAATCACTCGCCTACCACCGACCAGCGACTGACTGGTAAGAGCGAATTTTCGAAGATTAGGTCGATGATACAAGAAGACCAGGACAATGATAATTATACAAAACCAATATTAACAGATTCTAGAACACGAAATCAATTAATTTCAATATAAATAACCGCTTTATATCAATAAAACGCATAATTTTTAACTTACTGAGTTTTAACAACAACAAATTTTTTATTTTTGTAATTTAAGGCATTTTTATGATGTTCACTGTACTTATCATTATATTTAATCCTTTTGTAGTTTATGCAAAAAAGATAGACACATAATTATTGTATATTTGTTGACACGGATTTCGTTATTTCAATTAAATATTATTACTTAAACCAAAGAAAAAATCAGAACAATAATCCTTATAAAACAGTAACCAAACAACATCGTTTTTTTATCCCCAGTAACGAATTTTTTTTTTTTTAGATGTATGGTAATAAAGTTTGAATATACACGAATTGCACTTTTGTAACAACGCGGGGTGTTTTATGACTCATTGGCAATATTGCGACTGCAAATAGTGTTTTGTGATTGTTGCAAAAATAAATATCAGAGTTATACAATAGTTCATTTTTAATTGAACAGTTTCGATAGTAAATAGAAATATGTTTGAAGATATTTACAAAGATATACAACCCCATAAAAAAGATAAACAGCATTAAAAGTTTAGAAATGCAGCTATCTGAATCTTTATAAAAAAAAGGTTGTTGACTGATTTTCGGACTGACAAAAATGTTCAGGAATCAGTCAACAATATTTTTCTGATTTACTTCAGCAAAATACCGTTTAAATAAGACTCGCGCTGTGAAGGCACGTTATATTAAAAAAACTTGCTTACAATATTGCTTACTTTGGAAATAAAAGAGACATGATACTGTTAATAATAAGCGCAAACTATATTATCAGTCTACTTTTCCTACATGGCATGCCCTCTCCGCACGCCATTGGCATATATAGCAATCAGTGAAAAATGTTTCGCAGTTTATTGTATATTGTTTTCGTTGATCGTCAAATTATAACATTATTAATAAAAAAAATAACTGTATTTAAAAAAGGTACTATAGATATTTTCTGTAACGTGTTTAATTAATACGTGTTATAAAATTGTTAGTGTAAGAGATTATAAAATTTGGTTTTAGTAACAAAATAAACAGCATAATTTTAAGGTTTTGAGCTCGATTATCTTGCAGGTAATAGTCTCAATTTTTTATAAATTTATATGATAATAAATGTTCTTAGTATTTTTTTTAAAGTTTAATACGTTGTAGATATAACGTTGATGGTACGTACTATGCGACGTAATTGCAGTAATAGGTTCAGTTGGATGGAGGTATTGGCTTATCGTTGTATTACAGTACGGTGAGTTCAGAGTGTCGAGTGACGGTACAATCTTCCCGTCCCTCGCTCTCGGCTGTGGGTTCTTAGCATTGGAATACATCTGTCTACTACAATACTGATAATAAGATAACTCGACTAGCAAACGCTACGGTGGTACCCGATTAAGGTTAAATTCAATAGATCTTCGTAAATCGTCTGTTTACTATATCCTACAAAATAATGTTATGTTATTAAAACTTATAATTCATATTAATGTTAACCAATAAAGTTCGCGTTAAAAGAAATTTATTATTTCTTATAAAAATATTATTCTGCTTCATACATTTGATCTGATAAAAAATACGTTTGTACATTATGAGTTATTTACGGATCCTTTTTTTACCATCGTCTTCATCAGTTTCTACCTTTCAATAAGGCTTGAAACTATTTCCGTCGTCGGGAGGTTTATTTTCTGTGAACTTATTCAAGTTGTTATTCTGACGGTGTCAAGATTTATATTCCTTCTTGAAAATTCTTTTTGAGTTTTATCTTTTTATCTTTCAAGCATTTCGCTTAAAATTGTACCCCACCATATCGGTTGTTGGAATGTTTGTTATTTATTGAAATGTATTGTATTAAAAAATGTGTTTAAAATCACCAGTGAGTGCTTTCAAGTGTTTTGAAAATATTTATGTAATACAGTTAAAATAAAAGTACGCTAACAGCTAATAATGTCATGAACACGAATTCAGAAATATTCGTTTGTGTTTAATTTCACGGATTCGTTCGAAAAGAGTATTCAGAAACATTAAAGCCTTACCATTAGCACAAGCGCTCTTTTATAACACGCAATCAAACATTATCAAACACGCATAACAGCACAATTACAGTCTTTGACTATTCATTCAAATAATACTTAGCAGACTCGAGGGTCTACTGCGATTGAACTTCTGTACGGGTGGTTTTCAGGAGTACAATTGCAGACGACTTCTTCGGGCCAGGTAGGCTCCGATTGATTGGACGCCCCGTGCCTCGGCCGGCTCACCTGGCCTGCGAGCAAACAGACGTGACGGCCAAATAACAAGCGCCCCGGACTTTGCCTAGCTGTAGTAACAAAGTTTCTTGTTTACTCTAGAACCGAAACATTTGTACGTACGTGGGATTGGAGATCTTTGTTGCTAAGGGCAGCGCTGTTAAATAGAAAGCCCATACCACACATTTTACATTCCTATTTAAAAAGTAATATTATACATACTTAAAATATGCACGTTTAGACTGCTTTTGTGGTTTAAACATATTCCTGAATTAAATAACATTGAAATTCCAGCCGAGAATGTAATTTTACTGGATTTGACATTGTCCCAACGAAGAGCTATGATATTTACATATAAATATTATACAAGTTAGTGGTACCAATTTTTTAAAATTTTATTAAATATAAAATGATATATCAACGAATGATACAAATGGTTTCATAAAACTTATTTTTGATGTAAATTGTAAAGTTAGCTATAGCAGCAGTAACTATTTCAGAATCTAATTTGAAATAACAAAGCAATTAGCGGTTACTAGATGTATCTAAGTTATTTATGACTGTTGGTTTAGGATCAAATTGAATGAATTATGTAGCGCTGTTTGAAGCCACAATGTTGATTTGCATATCGAACTACAGTTAATTAACTTTATAATTAGATCACACTGTGTTGTAAATATTACATGAACCATAACATTCTTTTAAATGAGGTAATTAAATTAGGTACCCGTTCCTCGAGTTTATATAATGATATTATTTCAGAAAATATGTGAGAGAGAAGAGAAATATATTGTCTTCTATATCTCGTATATGGACTTGTATTATTGTTGAAATGAAAATCTTAAACAAAGAAATAATATATTTTTTTAAAGATCTCATTACAATTGACCTTAAATATATTTTTACAATAAATAAATTTTCTGAATTATAAACCTACATTTAATACATTTGTTTTTATATATATTTAGTTTCTTAGGATTATGAAACCAGACAGTAACTATTTTTATTTTATTTTATAAACCGTTTTTATTAGGTATAGTTTTTGTGACAAGTAATGTTCTAATACAAAAAAAAAATCAAAATCATCAAAAATTTTCAAAAGGTTTATTTTGTAGTTATTTTATTTTATGATATATAAAACAACATAATATTAAATATTGCATGAAAGTATTATTATCGAATAAATTATTTGAAACTATTGTTTTGTGTATATCACCGGATCTGCATCTCCGCGTCGAATCTGAATCACTCTGTCTCAACTAGGGTCTCTAATGGATGTCACATAAAAAGCTTCCTTGGAATCTCCGATCCTCGAGTGTTCTCAGCCAGTCGCCGGGAAGATTGCTACTAAGGTTCAGCAGACGCTGGCACCGAGGGACAAGGAGCGGGGCGTAACTGCAAAGTGATCCCTCTGACAGGGGAGGGGGCGGCTTGTCTTTTATCTTTCGTTTAAGTGATCATGTTCCCAACGTTTCCTCTAGTTTAAAAATAATTCAAATAGAAATTGCAAGTAAGCATTCGCAGACACAAGAAGAATACAACGACGGGAATGTGCAGTTTTTTGAGAAGGAATTTCATTCGTTGTGACTTAATTTTATTTGTCTACGCGAAGTTCTTCCCCGAGTAAAGAATGGATAATGCAATTTAGGAATTTTTAATATCTCTTGTCATTGAGTTTGAATTTTAATGTGTTGACTTGGTATTTTTCCATTTGATTAAGATGGATATCTCTACCAATGTTTGAAAAGAAAATGTCACACGATAGAACAAAGGAAAACCTTATTTACTTAGGTTTTTAACATTAATTGATTTCATTTATTTTCGAGCAGGCTTAAGTATAATTGTTATGTTGTATCTGAGATACAAAAATAAAAATTAAATGCTGAATACAAAACATTATGTAATTAGTTGGAAGAAATAATTGAGAATTGTAACGAAGAAGCCAGCCTTTTTTAGTAAAGAGGGTAAAAATGTTTCGACGTCGGATTATGCAAAGCGGAAGATTAATGAGCAGCGACAAATTAAATTATTTATTTGAAGTTTCTGTCTTTCTTGTGAAGAACAATTATATTTCAAACTCATCGTTTTTGGCAGCCTTATAATTCTTATTAAGGCGCGTACCCCTTCAAACTCCTAAGTCATTTATCGCCCAAGTGGGACGTCCTTGCGCACTCCGAGCCCGGTGTCATGTTGCTGCGTATTGTGTCATTAATTGAATCACTCGTGATTAAATTATTCTTCTTCATCCGGTTTTCTTCGTTTTGACTTCGGAAAGGCGACGCCGGCGTCACCTTGGCCGACGGGTTTAATCCAGTGCCGGGGTTGTAGGCGCAAGTCGTGCGGCAATAATGAGTAACAGGGATTTTTTAAAGTATGAATATCTTATCTCAATCAAATAAATTCACAATTTTTAAAAATATTTTTACTAAATTTTATTTATAATAAGATTTGCAAACTGTAAGTAGTCTAGATTTTTCGGAATAACATTGGGCTTAACATAGAAAGACTTTGATACTAAGCAAATAAATCATTTTTCAAAGTACGTGCAAACTTAAAAAAAATATGAGTTCACTACATGATATCTACGGTTACCAGTTCTATGAGTATTACAGATAGGTTTTCATGGGTTTATACATAGCAAGCGTTATTTTTTTTTTATTAATAACTTGTTAAATTGAAAAAAATCTTCGTTCTAACGACTTACACACGTACCTTCCTTAATTGTCATGTGTGTGTCATATTTTTGACTTTATCGTCTCGCACAACTGCAGGCTATCTCGAGTCATGAATGCTTCTTCAACTGAATGATTCATACCGCGTACAGTAGCATACAACAATAAAACCTCTTTGAATCCCCCTCCGCGTGTCTCCAGTCGACGTGCATTAAACCGACGACCATCCCAAGGAGTGGTCGCTGTTAATATCTGCCTACATTTGAATTTTATTGGATCCTAACAATAGCTAGTGTACAACTCCAAAGTCAGAATATTCATCAAAATAATCGGAGTCTCGCAAATATTTAAACTTGACAGTATAAAAAAAATCTGTATTGATTTCTTAGACTTTATCTGTACCTTTGCGGGAATTTTTAGTTTTTACGTGTGCCAGTACGGCTCTGATGTAAACCCAAACAGAAAAATAACCTCTTACGGAATTCATTATCGCTACTACAGTAAATTATAATTATGGTGTTTCTTAATAATTATCTCACGTTATAATTACATTTACTTTAATTGAAATATTCGTCTGGTGCGATCAACCGCCTTGTTGTAAAATTTTCACACCTTATTCGAACATTAATCCTCGCTAAGTTTCTTTATCAAAATTAAGCACGCACTTTATCAAGTTAAATATTAAATTGTAAAATTTGTAATACGCAGTTGAACCGGTTTGCGGTCGGGTTGTGTCTATAGACCTGGAGATCAATGGGTGATAAAAAGTTTAATTATGTGGTTCCGAAGAAGGAAAAGAAGAATGAGGCCAGACAGTTGGATTGATGATATCGGGAAGTGACTGAGACTACGCGAGGAGTTGAAGTGAGAGAGATAAAAGAAATCTGAAACCTATAACAAGACCTCTTGGTTCATAATTCTCGGACTTTTTTTTCCAAAAAACACCGTATCCATTGAGATACAATTATGGCGCATTTAATTAAGTTGAAATATCTAAATATTATGAACCCAAAATGATGAAGTAAGAAGGTTATCCAAGAAAAATCTAATATTTCAATAAAAAGAAAATGCGAAAGGAGGAATAGATTTCTTTTATATAACTCAAGATCTGCAAACGTTACGGATTGAGAGTAAAAAAAAAAATATTAAGAAGTAAAGTAAAGAGTAAGTTTATTAGTTCGAAATATTATATAAGACTGTGTAACTTCTCGGGAAATATACAGTTTAAGTTTTGGTGATGTTCGCCAAAATATAATAAATAGTTTAAGTACGGGTATAGATAGATGTGTATGAACATTGTTTCGACCATTTTTTTTCAATGATAATCGTTTTTTAAAAGATACCTCGTGCAAACCATGAAAGTATTTTTAAAATTGTAAAACATTGCAAAAAAGTCAATCTCCACAAACATTAAAAAATGCGATAAAATTCAAGCACACAATATGGGTGAACACGTATTTTATCGATATGTACTCTCCATTGTACGGTTCAATGATGTAGTTTTTCCCAAATACTTTTATGAACAGAGACGTGACGAAAATCCTAAAAATATTTTCAGTGATATAATAGTTCTCATAAAACGTGACATATTTGAATTTCAAAGTTAAAATTAAATTTTGTTGAAATTAGACGACAGCAGAAACTTCTGCGCTGGATGTTTGCTTCCCAATTAATTTATATTTACATAATTTGAATAGCTATTGTACCCAGAATCACCATGAAGCACATAGATGTAATTTCGATCCAAGGATCCACTGTGCTTGTTTTACTGGCAATTTACCTACGGGCTCGTGGCAAGACGGCGAGTCTACAAAGTAACGCTCCTCAGTGATATCGATCGAATTAATCAGGTGAAATGACAACACCCGAGATTTACCAACACACACCCGCTGGATCCGAATCAAGTCACACACGTACACACACAGTCTCGCCTCTAAAGTTATACTGCCCCTCCCCGCCGCCCTCGCCCCGCCCCCGGGGATATGTTAGCAAAATAATTGCGTCGTTACCGCTGGCAGTGCGGCCGGCGCATTATACGCTAGGCGTAACGACCACTATTGCTCGCTGGCAGAGGTGCGGACCTCCGCCTCTAATTATTCTGTCTGGAATTTTCGACTTTTTAATTTAACGAAGCGTAGCTATTGAAAAAGCAATGTACGTGGTCCCCGACTTTTACTGTTTGATTCGCGATTAACGCCAACCATTTGTGACAACTCAACGCTAGAATCATTCATTCATATTTATATGATTGTATTTTTGAATACGAATATGAAAACGTTTTTTTTTTCTTTCTACATTATAATCACTAGAATACCAGTGCTCTCTGTGAACTGTATAATGCGATGATTGTGGCGATATAATTTTATAAAATAAAGTGTGATAAATTGATATGCCCAAATACGTGTAAAACAAATAAAAAATAAAGTGAGTTATTAGCTTTTTTTAACAAAAGTTTTGTTTTGGATTGAAAAATATAGTTGCGGGTTGCACGTAGACACAGCTATACATTGAACAATGAACATTTTAATATTCTTCCAAAAAATAAAGAGATACTAAAAAATCCACCAGGAGAATACTATTTCAGAGTCTGTCTTTTTTAATGAAATTATGGGGTCTTAGCCGGTGTTTCGAGATGCAAATGGAACTATGGCCGTAAGATGAATCGAGATATAAAAACCTTATGTAGCTGTAGACATTTAATCTTCACACATAATAAACCTTTTAAAAAAATTACTTCATTCATTTTATATGATGAAAAGGCATTTTATTTATTATTTTCTATTATAAAATAACGTACAGTAGTAAATTGGACGATATGTTTGAGAAAATATTTATGATTTATTAATAAAGATTTATACAAAAACTTTTAATTTAAAAGAGTTAAAAATACATATTATTTTAACAATATGAATAAATATGTTAACCCTAAAACTGCAACACTAAAATTGACGGCGCTCAATTTGATATTATATGGTTTCCAAAATTTTGGCGTGTTTATTTTCAATTACACTGAAAAGACACAAATAGTGTTATTTTAGAACGAAGGTTTACAATGCCTCATCCGTCAGACAAAGATATAAATACAATGACAGTGGAAAATGGAATCATAAAGAGCGAGATGAAAACGTACGAATAAAAAGCTTTTCAGCTTCCGGGGAGGGATAGATGCTTCCAGTGCTGGTCGCCATAGCTCTACTAATGTACAGAACTTGTCATCACAATCTCTTTTATTATTAACTTTAATTAGGCAATTACTGGGTATGAGCTAACAACGCATTATGGCTTCAGGCTCCGATGCAGAGCATTACAGATTTCCAACTAGGGTTGACAAATAAACGCCCAAAATTATTAAAATATACATTATAATTATAATATGTAAAACATGTATAAGATATTCAACTGTTGTAATCAGTTACAAAGTTGTATGTGTATTTTTTCACACAAAAGCCTTGTTGTTTGAAAATATTTCATACGTTAATTTAATTTTTTTTTTCATTGCTCTTTAAAAGTTTGACGATAAAATTGACATTATTTAGCAACATTAAAAAAATCATTATAGGAAAAAAATATTATTTTTATTAGTTGTGCGACAATCAGGGTTCAAAATTAGTTTTAAAGTTCTTAAATATCTTATAACCGTCTGAAATATTTTAATATTTTGAAGTAAGAAAACTTCATTCGGATCTATTGAATACTTATTTATGAAAAGTAGTTTAAATGAATTTAATGTGAATTTGTACCATATATTAACGTTTGTGATATTGGGAGAGTTTCCATCATTCCTGTTGGTTGTGTGCGTATGCTAAATCGTTGTTAACCTACAATAGTGCCTTTTTGTATATTGAATCAGAAAAACATAAAATTGATAAAACAGCGCTTAAATTTCGCAAATGGTAACAAAAATTCAATGTATTTGAATTGTAGCTATAAATCTAGGGCAGTATCTTATTTATAGCGTGGCAATAAAACTACTGTTTTTATTGCCTGAGTAAAACATAAAGTCTGCAGTCTTAAGTGTCGACAGAATCCTTTCCAGACTCACGAGGCTAGGGTAGGAGGCTCCATGTGCTTTAGCCTGGCTTATCCGCTAGTATAACGCCATGATCTCCAAAGCCTTCGCGGTGAATATTTTCGCAAATGAAATTATAATCATTTCGATATTTGATTGCGTAAGTCATTAAATAGCTTGTGGCATTCAATTTATTTGATAATAAAATAATCAAATCAACAATTGATGTGTGAATTTTATTGTATCAATAAAATAAATAATTAAAGATCAATAAAACCTAAATTACTTATGACTAAAGCATATTATATATTTCATGATTTTAATATAAATTTTTTTTATAGGGCTATGAAATATTTTAAAGTCTTTAAGAAATGGAAGATTATTTCTCAGCAATTTATAATAAAATATTTTAAAAATATTATCGCTTTTTTACGGTTTTTGTAGATAAAACTTTGCAGCCTTTTGTAGTTTCTATCATTTATATTGCTCGAGTATAAAAAAATCAGCGAAAAAATATTTCTGGGCGTAAATAAATTACGGTAATATTTTCTGAAGTACAACATAATACCGCAAATATGATATCTCACTGAGAGATGTTTTTCTTATATTGAAAATGAGTCCCTAAACAAAGCCTTACTTCTCGTTACGGCGGCGGGGAGTGTAGGCAGGCGCCTCGTCAATAGGGACCCATAAAAGAGAGAGGTGAGACAGTTACGGGTGTTGCGGGCTCGCTCTACCTGACTTCAATTTTACTTCATAAACGCAGATCATCATACACGCCGACGTAACAAGCACCGAAATCTTTTATTACACACTCCCACGCCGCGCGAGTCGCACGACTGAAGAAAGGATTATTTTTATTGATTTTAGGACATATTGAAGGAACGCCCTTCGTATTCGATTGCGGGAAGTTTATTATTTCGTGTTTAAGATTTTATGCGCCGTAATATTTTTCAGTGTATCATAACAATGAATAAACCAACTAAATACAGAAACTATTGCCATTTTTGCTATAAAATCTTATTCAATGTGACTATGTACAAAAATTTGGTGAAGCTATAATTTCCCTCTTTTTAGTTGTCTTCGAATGTTTAGTATTTAAAGTTATTATGCATGTCAACCACCACTGGTTACATATAATTAACAATATTACTTATATTTTGGTAGTGTGCTTTTTTTTACAAAAAAGTATTAGATTACAAGTTGATATTTTCAAACTGAATACAAAATAAATAATACCTAAATATGACATGATATTACAAAATTGTTTGATCTAGAAAATTGGTTGATGTACAAGATTTGAAATTCAATATTTCTGGTTTACTAATTATAAAAATTATCCCTAAGACAGGAAATCTTGACTCATAAGAATTATTCTATATTATACGTAAGGTTTTGCTACGATGAATAATACATTGTTAAATTACATTCAAACCAATGTCTTCATGCGCGTCATTAGCCTGACGTATTCCGGATTTCCTCACTCAAGGCAATGGTCCCTATATGCGGGGCTCATTACGTATCCCATTTCGTACAATTTGCGCGCCGTTGCAGCGCGCATATCGCACGTGGCACGACATGAAAATGCTCCCGTATCTTATCCACGAGGGCATAATGCGAATTGCCATGTGACCCGAAACGTCGTCATCCATTCCGCGTCATATCCCGCCAGTACGTCCCGGAATAATAGACCCGAGGAGCACGCTCCAGACCATCGCGGCGGTGCGTAATTTGAATACGAATTCCTACAAATGATACACGGCCGGGGACGGGGCACGTACTGCTCGGGAACCGTAACGAATAACTCTCGGGCACAAAAAACGGGCTGTTTTCTATGGCTAAAGATGAAATACGACAAGTGAGACCGAATCGTATCGCAATATTAGAGAGCATCCTTCCGCTTTTTGCCGTTGAAATACATTAATCAAGAATGATTCATTTCGGGATTTACCGCTTTTTGCGTCACAGGGGAAATTAACTTAAAATGAGAACTAGTATTAATCAAAAACGCCTATTTATATTGTTGAGTTTATAATGTACATATTTTAAAACAGATTTTGCTTTATTAATCAGATTCCCCGTGGAATGGTTTATTTAACATTAAAAGCAAACAACTGTACGCAGTATAAATAGTCTTTTCTCTATTGCACGTTTCATGATAATAACTTCTACTCTTTTAACTACTTGAGATGGCCTAAAGATAGGTTAATCGACTTTTTGAAAATTGACTACAAAGAAAAGTTTGAAGAATAAAAACTTTGCGAAATATTTTAAGGTTATAAAGATGCTTTACGCAAATGACGTAATAAAATGTGAGATAAAAGATTGATAGTAAAGAATGATCTCCGTTTGACTGCTCGCGGTGCTGTGCACTCTTTATTTCGCGAGTTGGTCGCCCCAGAATTTTTACAGCTACTCAGGTGGTTATGATTTATCCGCGCTTTATTCAGGTACGGCCTTACGTAGGTTTATCTTCTTGTGCTAAAAAAACTTCATCTTGTAGACATTATGGCTTATTTAAGAAGTCAACCAAGTTAAAACTCGGGCAGTGAGACCGTAAGTAAAAAAACTCATTTTTAATTCAGCACAATTAAGGAGAATGTTACATAATTTTTTTGAAAAGGAAATTAAGCCAAAAATAAGTTTTTATTTATTCTAAAATTCTTGATGTCCACTATTTATCACACGTTTGCACAAATGGGTGATTATTGGCAAAAATTGAATATCAACGTATATTTATCGTTAAATATTATTTACTTGCTATATATAAACTGCAATTAGTTGTAATAATATTTTCTAATACATAATTATATAATTAACTTGCATAAAGTGTAGCTGTTCTATTTTATAAAATAAACATAAAAATAAGAAAACTACAATGGTAAAAGGTATGTAGTTAAATATTGCAAAAAATATAAAGTCGTTATATTTAATATAAATTATATAGTCTAGGCCGAGAGGTTCCCGGTTCGATTTAAGTCTTTACAGACAAATTCCAAATTGATGTTATCAAGCTCACACCTGTTTCAGTTCGATTGGATACGATTTGTATAGACATCGCAAGTGTCAATTCAAATTGGTTTTTTTTAAAGGTTGTATTTTTTTAGCTTTATAAATTATTCACAAAATACATTTCTCAATAAAAAGTTCAGCTGAACAGCTTGATCTTTTGCGCAGGAACGAACAATATAAATAAAATACTGTACGTTGGAAAAATGTCGACGTGCTCATATTGGTCTGCCTAGAATTCTAAAAAAATCATTATTGAAGCTCAGGCAGAAAGTCACGATTCACAATAATACAAATCAAAGAGCTCTGCATAAAAACTTTTTGAATACGAAAAACAACTTTTTGAATTTGATTAAAACTACACATTGTGTTTTTTTTTACACTATCTTAATCTCTAAACGTGGCAGTAATGGCGCGATATACAAATCTTTTTTGGAGAATCGTATTCTTATAAGCGAAATTACCAGCAAGCTCGACGCGAGAAATCTTCCAGCTAAAAATAAATCTATCGGCAAATCTAATAACACAGCGCACTTTATCTGGAGCATCTGAAGACGCCGGAGACGCTGCGCAATATCCGACGTGACAAATAAATAATCGAAATACCCGCGATGGACGCCCGGCCGGGGACTGGCTCGGCTCTAGAGCTGGGCTATTTACGGTGACTGACCATTTTAATAAATAAAACCAAGTATTTATATTCAACTTCTTACTCTCTGTTAATGAATTATTATTTTTATAATGCTTCATGAACGGTAAACACCCAAGCTCAGATAATCAAAAGGAAGAGCTACACATAGGCAAATATTTTGTGTAAGTAAAAGTAGTCTACAGTATCTTGTTTTTTGAACAGATTTAAGACATCTTGAATTATAATACCAAGTATACTAAAGGATGTAACAAGAGAGGTTGTATATAAATTACCTACTAATGAGATGGTCAAAGCTTTTGGTATAAGTAGGCGAATAGCGGCGAAGAAAACGGACAAAAGAAAAGTAAGAAAGGGTTCTATTTATGGTTGAATTTCTAAGTAAATATGGATAACTCAATAACATCTGCGCTGGTTTAGTTATATCGGTAACTTTGAATGAACAAAGAATATTAGTCAGATTAGTATAATCTGCACGAATACGAACTTTTTTTCCTTTTGAGACTAAAATGTCAGAGGTAACTACGGATGTCATAGAATTATGTTATAATAATCATCAATACGTTCTTTTGAATTTTTTTCTATTTATTGCAATGCATGCTTTACATTTTAAAAAACTACTTTACTGTAAAATCACTTATTTTAAATGCGTTCATTTTCCAAGTATGATGGGAAATATTCATGATAAGCTGATCATTTTGAAAACTTGACGAATGTATTGAATAAGTATAATGTAATCCATACAAATTATCGAAGTTTTTGTTGGTTATATGTTCACAAATCACCTGAGTGACTAAAAATTACGTTTAATAACGACTGGTTACAAATTTTAAACAAGGTGAAAATTCCTTGAATAACGAGTAAAAATATAATTTTTATTATCTGTAAAACAGTTTTACAACAGCACTTGGCGAAATTGTTATAACCATTTTTTTATAACACTGTGCGTGCGTACGGGCTCTAAAATTTATTTTATCTAACCGATGTAGATACGAGAAAATCTTTTTTTATATTTTTCGGGCTACTGACCGCAGCTCTAGTGCTCCGTGTATTTCATGCCGTAATGATTATTTTGCGATTTGGTCGGTAATATTATTTCGAGCGACCACATGTCGGACGCCCAACGTCCTAACACGATGAGGTCCTTCTTTTTCAATCACGGAAATTCCTCTAGGAAATAGGCTCTGGGCGCTCTTCACGCCCTGCTCTTATAAAGCACAGAAAAACGCATCGGAAAAAACCGATCTTCAAAATGTTTTCTAGGGAAACCCTCAACAATCAAGGGCATATATATTTTTTTCAATATTTTTGACAGAGAGCACTTGACGAAATTACATTTTCATTTTTAACATGTTTTTATTATTTTTATTGTTATGACTAGTATCGCTAATTTATCTCGTTGGCATTTTCAAACGAAGTTTAAAACTAGTCATATAAAAGTAAAAACGTGCATATGTTTTCAATCGCTAAATATCTAGAAAAATAATTGTACGGTATTTTTAATAGTTTATAAATATAAACTCGTATTTAAATCTAATTTTTTTTACTTAAATGAGTGGTGAGTACTTTTTTTTTACTCGGAGTTTATAAGATTTGGGTTCAAAGTCTAAATTTAGGAAATTGCAGATAAATTATGATTTTCGATACTTATTTATAGCAATTTATTTTTTTATATCTACAAGTCTTTATCCTATATGAACAGAGCTCGGTTATCCAAATTTTTATCAAAAGAACCTTTGACATCAAAATATCTTTTCATAAATTACTTTACAAATATAGTAAGAAAGTAATCTGTCTATGATCGAAAAAATAATGTTTTATTATTGTTAGAGAATAAAAATGTTTTTGACAGACGGCATTATAGAATAACAAAAATTGAACAGATTACTCCGCAAATAATCTGTTCACCCCTTCGTGCCTTCCCCATTTCCGGAGGGCTCCGACATCTTGTGACCCCTCCCGTCCCCGACTCCCTCCGCCCCTCGCCTCTGGATCTGACCTGAAGATAACTTCATCAAAACGCCGAGATACTTCTGTCAGGCTGTCTTAGTTTAAGGGTGTCTTTCTATGGAAATCTCACAGATTTATAAGGGTGGAAACATATTATACTGTAACAAAAAAATATTATCTAGAAGTAAGCATGATTGAATTACTTTTCTGAACGTATAAAAATTCAAAACATGATTATAAGATATGTTTATTCTTTTAATGTTCCACATACAATAAAAATGCTAATAAATGAAATATATTTTAGAAATATTTGTATCTCAATATATTTAGCCTTATATTGTATAAACGATGAAGTCCTAACAACCACTTTGTTAACTGTGATCCTATAGATTATTGTAAGCATTAACCGTTTTTTACAAACATGAAATAATTTTTTCTATGACATTTATTTAGAGATGTTGCTTAAATACAGGCGTTTAAATTACCTCTTTCGCGTAGTTAACCATTAATATCTAAGCTTTATAATTATGGCTAATTACTTCGCATTATGAAGACATACATTTTCACATTCCGTTTTAAGCAAGAAGTCAAAGAAAATACACATTGCGATGCAGTTTCATTTCGATTGTTCTTTATTACCGTTTGCAGATTATTTGAAGAAGAGTCTGAAATGGAAACCCAAACTTCAGGCAAGTTTGACTTGAGATCTCCGCCCCGAGTCTCGCTCCGGCTTATCTGAAGGGCGATTCTCGCGACTGTTTGCAGAGGCATTCGGAGATAAAGTTTCCGTTCCGTGAAATTTGGGATTTTATTGACTTAAAATTAATGTTTTATTTTCGAATTGATCTTTGCTGAGTTTTCGTAGCTTTTCGTCGTTTTTAATGATTTTGTCGTAAAACGTTCGTAAATATTAAAAAAAGACAGAAATATATATTTTTATATTGTAATATGATTTGTTAAACTCACAACGCAGAAAATAATATTTTTCTGGTAAAATATAAAACCTTTACGAAAACGAAGATTTGATTAAAGTGTGACGCATTTGATGATTGATTATTTTGACAATGAATTAAAGCAATTTAAAAATACAAATTATTAAAATGATATTAAAAAAATTGACAGCGAAATGTTATAAAAAACCATCTTTTGAATATGAAAATCGCTGTAATTTTTATTTCCGTATTTTTAAAAATAATTTTCGTTTTGTTTTTTTTTCAATATAATAGGACAATTATTGTTTTGTTAGAAGGTTGAGTTAATAATTAAGAAGTGCTCAGGACAGTACAAGATTTCTAAACTCCTTTTTTATACTGTAAGTAACATATTCTATTTTTGATAAAAAAAATATTTCATATTAATGTTATTAAATATATTTCTAAAATTCGCAAATAGTACTATGCTTGTAAATATACGAGCGGCTAAATTTGCTTACTCCTTAACTTAAGTAACAAAAATTGAATCGATTTTATGTAAGACACTCTCTGCTGCGTACGGCGATACTTATGAGTGTTGCTAAGATGTGAGATAAAAGAAGAGGCTTTTAGTATCTGCTTACGCCCTCCGCGGGGTGCCTCGCCTCGGCCGCAGTCGTAAGTGATTCGCAAAGACAGGACTCGAGAAATTTGAATAAAACTGGATTATTCTCTTACCGAGGCGAGGATTTTTGAACGCCAACTGTCGACGAAAGGATAAAAACGTACTCTTGCTGTTTAGCTGAATTTGAATCATTAACTTATGTACATTGCTTCTTGGAGTCGTAAGTTTTTATTTGGACAAAAAGATGAACTTGTACTCATGATAACATTTAATATAGAAACGACTGTGATGAGTTCAAGTATTGTTACAAAAAAACACTTATGTAGGTATCTAGATTTAAAAACTGCACGGGTAAAAAATATCTAATTTATCTATTAAATAAAATACGAATGTGATACCTAAGCAACAAAAATGATTTTTTAAAAAATAACAGAGAAATTGTAACAAACTTCGGAGAAAAACGTTTTAACATTAATAACCAGAATCTTTATGGCTTGAGTAATGTTGAAGGTGTGTTATTATACAGAGTCAGCCTTTATGTTTTAAATTTGTTTTACAGATGCAAAGAGAACTCAGTATGAAGTGCTTTGGCTATGCGTTAATGAATAAGTTATTAGGGAAATATCAAAGCGTGGAGTCATTTCTTCATATGATGAGATGCCAAAAATATGTACATAAATCTTGGATGATTATTACGTCCCGTGCACACTGAAGTGAAAGGATCCTACTTTGGTTTAATTTTTTGAAATTTCTTGACCCTTCTCTCCGTATGAAAGGATAAGGAATCAGTCATCTGTAAAGTACGCCACAAAAACTTCACGTTTAAAACATTGTTCCTTTCTTGTTCCTATTTTCACCGATTGAAGTTAAAAAGAAAATCTCGGAATCGACCTTCTACCGAGTAACGCTTATCAAAATACAACATCTGGGGAGTAAACCTTTTTAAAATAGGAAATTTGAATAGAATTGAATCTGTTATTTTATGACTTTCTCGTGTATTTGAAAACGTATTTTGCATATCGATAATGGAAAGAGGAAGCAACCACGTGATAAATTTTACAGCAAATGGTTTCAAAGTTTATTTTCAATGAAAAAATACAGCTTACTAAAGAAATATTGTAAAATGTACCACATTCGAATTTTCAAAAGGTTAATTTTATTTTACACTCTTCATTTCAAAAAAAAGTTAATTCGTGTAACGGTTTATTTTTAATGTAAATAACAAGACATTAAAAAAATGTATTTTGTTGTCAGAAACGATATGTTATTTTTTTAATAAAATAATAATACTACTGAGTAAAACGTAGGTAAGATATTTATAAATAAAGTTTTATGCAAAAGCTGATTCGAACGCTGTTTTTGGGCAACTAATTTTTTCGTGTTAATCAATTATACGAAGGTTCTAATAAGTATTGCTTGACTGCACTGAATCATTCAGCTCAAGGTCTGCACGGTCGTCCGTCTGGAGTAATTATCTTGGCGGCGGTGAGACACGAGCAGACAGGAGTGCGTGCTTCATGGGACCCATCAACAGAACACCAAGGGTAATTAGGGGAGGCGTGCACACGCCCTGATAAGGTACGCATCCCCCCTGCACGTCTCCTGCTCTACTATTGAATGTCTTACCCGCGTCAAGAGTTGGTCATCGCACCTTTGTGACTTTAGGGCCATTGTGAAATGTAAAATTTGGGTAGGTTGTTTGGGGTTTGTTTAAGGTAGGTAAGATCGATTGCAGTCTTGTTTTATCTCTTTGTTGTCTAGTTTGACTGATATTTTTTATTCATACTAAAATGATGTTTGTGTTTTTTTTATTAAAACATTTAACAAAAGCTTAGATTTGATGTACCTGTATTTCTCTGAAAAGAAAAATCGTAAAATTCAAGAAGCATAATGCGATATAATGGTGGAGTTTCTGAGAAAAAAATAACAAGTATTCTTCTATTGAAAGTAAACTCATTTTAAAAGATTTCAAAGGTTCAACATAAATATTAACAGTCCATAAATATTTTCAATATAATTTTTTTACGTTTTATTCATGATTTAGTAATTATTGTATTTCAATAGACACGCGACTTTTATTTACTGAAATAAATAATTTATTTTAAGTCATTAACCGGGTATGTATTTTATTTTGGCAGAAAATAGCAATGCGGTGTAATTTTTAAAATTTCTCCAAATTAAAAAAAAAGTAAGTGATCTACATGCCGATATAAAATTATTATGTTTCAAATTATTGCTGCCATATTATTCGTGCAACATATCACCACAAAATAAATGCCAGATATACTCGTATGTTAACCAAAGAGCTTCTTCACTTTCACGTTAATTCTATTGTTACATTTTCGGGAATACAAATTAAACCTCTCATGGAGGTATATTTTATTAACACGTGCCTATCCAATGCAACACGAGACATCCAAATCATCGAGTGATATCAGATAATCTAGTTTGTTTCTTTATTATGTTTTTCAGATTCTATGTCAGTATTCATATTTTTATATTAATATAGTATTTTACATCATTTAGTAGTAAAGATTTAACGATTATCACGAATATAGTGTGGTAAACACGGATTTAGAAATGTATCATAAAATGTCCTTATTCAAATCACAGTGAGAGAACTTTACGATATGGGATATTTTATTCGAGACCGCTGCGAGGTGCATGGAGTCTGGGACTGCAATCTTGAACGGTCTTCCTGGAGCGCGCCGGGCCAGGGAAGCCTCGCGCTGAATCATAAACTCACAAATAAAGACAACTTTCTGTTCCTGAAGACCGGGCTTCCTTCCCCGGAAACATGTTGCAGGCACGAGAGAAAACTAACTTAAACGGCAGCCGAGGGAATTTACTGTACACTTGCTGTGGAGAATTTATTTTTAGTGTAGTGCATTTTAGAGTTTTGATTTTTTGATCGAATCGTCTATTTCTGAATTTTATACTTTTCCTAACTTCACCTTAAAAAAAACGCCAAAAAGTTTTAATTGACTTGTATTAAAAACAGTTATTCAATAAATTTATAGATTGTAATGATAATTGATGATGTAATTAGGATATTTTAAGGTTTTACCATTGTTTTCTTTTTACAATAGAGTTTTAAAAATGAACAGCTTCATATCGTCAGAAGTTAAAAGTTAAATTTGATTTGTAAAATGATAATCAATGAACCAGAATTCATAAAGTAATGAACCTAGAAAAAATTACGTTTTTTCTTCTTGTTCCCTTCCACTGCTTCTTCTTGGGAATATTTTTTGGTAAATGTTTCTTTGTTTTGAATATTTATTTAGTTCATGATTAAATTCGTTTTAATGTTCGGACATTATATTTTTAAGTTATCAAAAATAGAAGCACACTGAAAAGTATTCGTTTACACGCACAAATAATTTAAATAGAGTCGTTTTTGTAAATACTGGCAAGACAATACAAACTCTTTGATCATTTAAAAGCATTGTCAAAAATTAATTTAACTGTCTCAGTGATGAATATCCTAAATCTCGTAAATTCGGTTCTATTATTTAAACTTATAGTACAAAGTAATAAATAACTACTTCTACAAATCGTACATTTTTATTAAGATGAAATAAAAGTTTACATAACGATCTCACATGGGAGGCGAGTTGAACTAAATAAATAATTATTTTTATTAAAATTCCTTTTGCTTCAAATACATAATATAAAATAAACTGCTTATTATTAAGTAAAAAAATATTATTTAAGATATCTCAAAAAACCTTTAAAAAAATAAAAACATATTTGGCTATTTAGAACAGGTCGGAATTTTAAGTTAGTATTTGATTCAAAGCTTCTCCGACGGATCCTTTGAAAGATTTAAAGAAAATACTCTCCCGGAGCGAAAAACCACCTTGCCACAAGAGTGTCTGCCAGGTGTCAGTTAGAACTGCAGCATTTTAAGCATTGGATTCTATTTACATTGTTTCAAATATTAAAAAGGTTTTATAAAATTATAGGTTTGTATAGAAATATTACTGACATAACATACTCATTTGGTATTGTATGTGTATTTGATTCATATTGCAAGTTTCTTTTATTTCAGAAGAAAACAAATTAAAAAGACTTATTAATAATTCTGATACGTAATACTGGAAGATTTATAGTCATTAAAATAATCGTGAAATTGAGCTGCGTGGAGCTCCCGCGGCTCACCTCAATTAATTCTACCGGAGACTCCCTCCCTTTGTTATTGAGATTCCAATACTTGCAAGACCACCAGGTAAAAAAGTTTTGATTGGTTTTATCCTCCGGAATTTTTATTAAATATTTCATTTCGGGAATATTTCAACTCTTTGTGAAGATTTCTTCGAGTGGCGATCCGGCCAATCAATTCGAAAAATGATTGAAAAAACTTTCTCATTGAAACCGAGTTTTTCGATCATTAAAATCATAATATATTCTTTGACAAAAATAGGAAATAACTCATTTAATCGACCGGATGGTTAGAAATATGTTAAAATGAATTAAAAAAATATATCGAAAACTAAATCAAATCTAAGAATACACATAAGTAATACTTTTAAATTAAATAATTAATTCCCTTACACATAGCTAGTCAGAAATAATTTTATACCTGTGGAAATTTTTCTAAATGTAGGTTCTAATTTTTTGTACGAGTATATTTGCTAATTATTTTTTTCTTTAACTTTTTACACATCATATCAATTTATTTGTATACAAATGAATGAATACTCTAAAATTTATTAGATATTTTATAATTTATATAACTATTTAGATTGTTCGACCAAAAAAAATTAAATATTCACTCTAGGAAAAATAAAAAATGGAGAAAAAAATTATTAACAAAAATTTATATTCTTTGTACAAATATACGAATAAATGTGGATTTTTTGTTTATTTTCTTCCAAAAATCATTCCTTATAATTATCCTAATAAGCCTCACAACGTAAAATAAAAAAGTCTCATTTTAAACGAAACCCTTGCTTCTTGAAATATTCTTGACATTTAAAAATAATATTCAAGTACGGTACGCAATTCAATAATTCATATTTGTAAATTACGATGAATTTAGCTTGGCCTTTAAAAAAACACTCGGTTGAATATTCCACAAAAACGTTCATTTATGAGCCTCGAAAAATTTCAATACATTGTGCTTGCACGGGTAATAAAACATCGCATTTCAAAAGGAACTCTTATCTCTCTACTTAATGTGGACACTTTATATACGGGGATTCGATGAATTTTGAAGAGAGAGGAGAATAGCCACTCGGAGTATTAGCAGACCGGAAATTACGTTTCTTGGACACGTCCAGGCGTTATTTTTCTCCGTCACCGTTGAACATGGACTGGCACTGAAGAAAGAATATACATTTACCAGACTATTGGGAAAATGTGCATTTGTTACCGGACTCAAGTTACGGATCTAAAGTATAATGTTGTTTGGTCTGTCTACATGTTCTCAGAAAAATACGTCCTAAATATACAATTAAAACAAAAAAGGTATTAATACTATATGAAGAATTTTTGAAAACCTATCATTTATAATTTATGAAATAAACTCATGTTACAAAGTTTTTTGTATTTATTTATATGATGCAGATTTTCAGTATTTTAAACGTATAATACTGATAAATAAGTGGATAATCCTTAGAGTCTTTTGCGTCCTTGACATAAAGGTAGAATTTTTTAAAATAATATAGATGAATAAGGGTTGCCCGAAAACATAGTTTGTGACTAAAAATTTTAAAGGGTATAATGAAAATTCCACGTTGGGGTTTTTGCTAGTTTGAAATATTTTGATCATTAATTTAAATTATTTTCGACTGGAATTAAAACTAAAATTTAAAATTTAGGTGGTAACAAATGAAACCGGAATGTTTAACACCGAAAACTTTTGCTATCGAATCAGCAGATAATTTAGGTCGAGTGTTACCAAATAATACTTAAACAATGATTATTAAATTATTTAAAAAAAATTATAGCACAAATGAATTGTGTACAACAAGTGAAAACTGAAAACAACTAAATTTCTTTAAGTATATAAAATATAATATCTTAAAGAGATACAGCTAAAGTAATGTGAATAACGCAAACTGTTTTTTCTTTTACTTTCACATCTATTGTTAAAACTTGCAGCTATAAATAAAAACAAAAAATGTTAGATATGCTTTAATTTTCCGTACGATTCAAATCAGAATTTTTTCTGAGCAGAACCGCAAAGTTCACAGTCCGGAGTCAGAAGTTTTCAGTATTATTTCTTACGGCGTTTCTTTGCGAACATCGCGGGAAAATAAAATGCGGGCATTAAAAGCGAGTTCTGTCTGGAATGCTCCAACTTCTTCGAAAGGAAAATGGCGGGGTTTTTCCGCAAGATGGCGGGTGACAAATGACCGCGGGGCCGATGACAGAGATGCTGGTACTTAACTGGATGCAGTTTGACGTTGATGGAAGATAAATAGCTCGAGCGTGTTGTGAACGGTTACGCCTTTTCAGAGCCGTCCAAGAAAAGTAGTCGATTAGATGTCGTCATAGTTGTATATTCAATAGTTATTCACTTATTTCAACATGTCTCACTTTTTCCATGTAAAATTTACTCTTAATAAACATTGAATTTTTTTATTGATTGCATTTATTTCTCTTAAACACAAGCAGTTAATTTTTTTGGATATTGTTGTTTTTGTTGTCTACATAGAACTTTTTCATTATTTTGTTGTTTTTATTGAAAAAAGACTTTAATACTTGTTGCCAACTTAAATGTAGTGTGATCTTTAATGAGCCTCAAACAGCAAAAAAAAATAGTATTAATTTATTAACAACCGGGAGACGGGGATTGTGATTAATTTTTTTTTGGAGATGAGTATTATTTTTATATATTCTAAATTATGAATTTATACATTTATAAACTTTTTTACTTCACTTTATAATTTTTTTAGTACAATGATTAAAATAACTAGTTGCTTTTTTCACTTCACCACTGACAATAATTAGATTTAGCGAAATTATAAATATAAGTGATAGGCAAAATAACATAATGAAATGAGTATCTACTGCCTATGAAGCAATTTTCAGTTGTATGAAAACTTTTATTAAGTTTCTATAGGCATATATTAGTATTGGTTTGATTATATATTGTTTAATTTATCTAAAAGCCAATCTTAAGTAAATTAAGTTGTAATACATATTTTTTAAATATATTTGTTTTGTCTTATATCATTTTTTTGTAGTAAATTTATAAAAAAATTATATTAAAAAATATATTGTTTTTTAAATCAATACTACGAAGACCAAAATCATTTTAAAAGATTAATGGTAAAACTATCAAAACCATCATTGTTATGTTTTTTTTTATTTTTCTTAAATTATTTATAAAAATAATGTTTACCATATTGTACATATTTAATAAATATGAGATTAAGTAAACTAAAACTTAGAGAAGGTCAGAGATTTATTTTAAACCAAAAAAATATTAATACAACGGAATTGAAATTTATAATAGAAAGTATTTGGTTTTACTTTGAACATTATTAAATAATTAGCTGGTGTTCTAATTAATCAATATGATTTTCAATAAAATGTTTATCGGCATTAAAGGAGTAATTTTCATTTTAAAATATTGATTGAAAAAATGAATTCATAAATGAGGAAGAATTTCCATTTTTCAAGAAATTCGCATTTATAAATTTTAACTCAAAAAAGAAATGAGTTTACAGATTTAAAAAGAAAATCTTTTTCAAACTTTTATTGAATATTCCATTAAAATATTAACGTCGTCCAAGAACGCGACATACTAATAGAAAGCGGACAAAGAAGACGAATTCAATACGAGTTCGGAAAAGTGAATGAAGATGTTTATTCAAAAAATCCAATAAGCAATATTATATCCTGCCTGGAATTTTAGATTATACTTCTGAGAGTGATCGGAATTCTTTCGGCAGAATAGAGTCAGTCGGCCAGAAAGTGATTAGAGGTGGAGCGGTACGCACCGGCGTCGCCCATCGGCCAGGTAAATTAATTGCAGGCGCCGTCCGCCCTCGGACCGATTTCATTACCTCCCTGCGGCCCGCCCCGGCCAATCTATCTACGGCGGATTACCGTACGATTGGTTTATAGATACCAATCTATTTCTGCGAATATGTAAGTGTACGACCCGCCGGTAATCTGGCTTGAATCAATTTCGGTTCCCTGCGGAGTGCTTAGGCTCAGTCAATATGTGTGAATTATGTATGTAGGTGGAAACAATGATGTTTGATTAAGTGGGCCTGGAAGGTGCGCGCTTATTTATCGCCTGCCGATGCCTTGTTTATCTTCAGTTTTTGTTACAGAAATATTGTTGTGATAGCATGTAACAAGAAATGGATGTATCTTTCTTTGCACGATGGATTGGTGTTAGAAAAAAGCATAGTTCAAAAATGATTTATTTATTGGTTATGTACGTGTACACAGCATATTTGTGAAAATACCTCTATTAATGGAGAATACGGAGTAAAAACGTTTTCAGACAAATATATTATATTTCATTTAAAAGACACCTAAGACATAACATTGGCACTAAGTTTTTTTACAACTATGAGTTAGCCTTGCACGAATTTACTGGTGTAATATATTAATATTAAAGTATATATCTATTACGTTTTATCTATAATATATATCATTTAAAGTGGCGAAATGTTCAAGATAATCGAATGATGATTTTACGTATATTATAACGACAGATTAAGTAAATATTTATAAAAGCAAGAAATACTCGAATTGTAATTAACTTTGATTAATTAAAAAAATATTTTTTTATATCCGACTAATTAATTTTAATATGTACATTAGTATTTGAAAAATAAATGATGATATTATTTTACTAAAAATGTTATTAACGAGACTATTTAAAATAAAAACCTTTTATGGAGTTTACTCATATCATTGACTACGTATTTTTTTAAATCAAATAAATTATGCATAAATAATTGATTAAAAAAAATTGTGTAGTAATTCGAAGACAATAATAAAATAGATAAAGCAGCATCAAGTTCAAAGCAAAAATATACGTGTCAATCAGAACAAGCTAGTTACAAATCATGAGTACATATTGAAAAGTATTATTACGAATAACTGAAATAATTATTGAAATGAATGTAACTGCGTAAGTAGCTTTAGTGTTTGATGAAAAAAACTACGTAGATTTTATTTAATATCCCAAAAACTCTTGAAAAAATTACAAATTTCATACTTTAATAAATTGAAATATTTTCCAATATACTGGTTGAGCTTATTTTCACATAAATAAACTATAACTTTATCGCTGTATGAGAACATGCTGAAAGTTCAATACGCTGTCACATCCATCATACAATGTTACGTTTTCATTAGAAAGCCCCGGGGAAAAGCTCACGTCCCCGCCTGGCGGGAAGGCAGCTTGTGCAGGTGTATTGCAGTAGACCCCCTGCACAAGGTACCTGTAGTGCAAAGTGCACGGCTCCCTTATTTAGAAGCTACTTGAGCCATAATTTGAATGCTTTCAGCTTCCTTGCAAGTCTGGTTTCTAAGTGAGCGTCCAACATTACTGAACAAAATTATAAGGCGGAGCAGGGAGACTGCTTATTACGCCGGGCGTCCGTGGAGCCGGGCTTCGTGCGAGGCTTGCGTACCACCACCCCGTGCATTGTGTTGATGTGTGGGATATAAGTGAAGTCTGCAAAAGCTCCAACAGTAAAATACCCACGTATACCATACAATTTAACTACCAATCAAAATCACTGCCATTCGGCAACCACGAAAGGCTAAAAAAGAAAGACCTAAAATATGAGAACTTATGGTGCAATAGATGACTACATCAAAGTGTAGGACTCTACTTTTAGTATTTATTATAAAATAAATACTAGGTGTGTATCGTTTCTATTTTGAATAACCGAAAATTTAATATTTATAAAATTTTAATCAAGTATTTCATTCAATTTAAAGTATTAAATAAGTAGTTGATTATAACAAAGTATTTTTTTTAAATTGAAATTGTTAACATTTATTGAAACATTGAAGTGTTCCTTGTTCTATGAAAAACAGCTTGTATTTTGTAGACTTATCTTTGAAATTCACACGAAGTTTAGAGTCCATAAAGAAGGCTGAGGCACAACAAACCAAAGTTTATATTCCTAATTCCTGATCTACAGAAACAGAGCAGCAAGTTTCCAAATCTAGGAGCTTTTTTATTTAGTCCCAAACTCCTGTTAAACTTGGATGTTAGTTTGTTTGTTTTTAAAATAAAAACAAGACTTTCGACAAAGAATTCTTTTATGCTTTTGAAAAACGGTAAAATAAAAAGCAATTTAATAATTATTTTTTTACTAAATAAAATATAAATATATGGTTAATATTTAATTTTAAGCATCGAGGGCTTAAAATGTTTAGTGGTTAAATATATCTGCTAATACAATCACCATTACTAGATATACCAGATGGCTATTTCACAATATAATGTCACATTCAAAAAATCAAAAAATTATTATTATTCTTATGCCTACCAAACTCTTGATTCTAAAAAATAAAATAAAAACATAGTTTAAAAAATTTCCAACTTCAATCATATCAAAAATAATTTATCTCTCAGACAAAAAATATTTTACATTTTTATTCTTAAATTGATGATTATTCAATTTATATGATAAGAGTAGAAATAATATTATATCTTTTCATAATATAGCAATACATTTCAGATTCTTTTAAATATTTAATTATTTAAGAAAAGACGTTAAAGAATGCATAAATTAGGTCATAAAGTTTCCGATTGATTTATGAAAAAAACAAGATTTGGTAAAAATTCAAATCATCGGGCAGGGTGTGGGTGCAATTTCACCTGTAGCTCGCTGAAATTGATTGAATATTTTTCTTCTTATGTTTTTGATATATATAAAGCACAAAGTAAATATTGTTAGGCTGATTCAATGATATTTTATCAAACCAGCACTCCAGTATACAAGCATGGTATGATACTTCTGTTAGGAGAAATATTCAACTTTTGCATTTCAGCCACTGAAAACAAAGTCCCAACAATAGAAGGACCGCGGGAGTCTACGAGCCACGTACTTCAACTAAGTTTGGTACACATAATAATTTTCTCTGTGAAATATTTCCTTTCTATTGTGCTATTGCTATTAGTACTCGCCAGCAGTCAAGTGTGGCGTACCAGGAACAATGCCCGCGGATACTGCGAACATCCGAAACTTCCGATTTTATTGTTAGACTATAAAATAATTACTTTGATACAAATTAATCATATCGAGAGAAATTTAACTAAATTTATATGTAGATGATTAGTTTAGTTGATCACGAAGTATACACCACATTATATAAATGATAAATAGGTTTTTTTTTAAATTAAAGAATTATTATGAACGACACATTCTTTAACTGATATATTTTTTTAAATTATCTACTACAGTAAAAAAAAAAGGAATATTAAAATACGAAATATAACGATTGACTGAGAATGAAAGTTGACCAGAGACCAGAGTTGTATTAAACATGCTAAAACTAATGTTTTATATTTTAATATTTTTTACCCGAATGAACATACAATATTTGTTTCAGCTGCTTGCTAACAAAACGCAATTCAAAAGTGTACTCAAACATTTATGTGGATAAAATAAAAACAAAATAACACCGAAAAGTTTTGAAGGCGCTCTAAATATTTAACTGAAAGCATGAATTTTCTCCACGCAAGCGGCCAGTCGGCTCTTTGTTCGACTCCCATTCCTCTCCCTGCAATCTTACGTATTATATATTCTAGTGTAAAACGGAGGATACAGTTACCGGTGAGAGTTTCAGTTAGCCCGACTTGCAGTGTGCACAGCAACTGAAACTTCAGCGTGGGGAGTTCGAGACTTTATTCCGAGGATAATTCAATAGGGGAATCTTTTTTTCTCTAAACTGCTTAATGGAAAGATTCACTGTGCGCAGCTGATTACAATTTTATGTTGAAATCTTTGTAAAGTTAAAAAAAACATTTGTTACGTTTAAAGTAGTAAACATTTATGTGTTGTTGCTTCTTAAGTTAAAGTTTGATTTATATATATTGAGGTTGGTCTAATGTGATATCAGTTCTTATTTCGTTTTAGGTTTTAAAAAAAGCCGCTGAACCGTGCCAACAAAATGAATTATAGTTATATAGCTATTTTATATATTTCAATTTGATAAAGTAGGTAAAAAGTTATTAGCCCATTGGTAATCTTAAAAAAGCTTAAAGAAAGATAACCCTAAAATATGTGATCTGATAGTGTAAGAGATGATAACCGCTTGGCAATGGACTATTGTTATAGTTAGTATTTTTTTTAAGACGACGATTTTATAGTTAAAACAAAAAAAATGGTCCAATGATTCACAAATCAAACCTGTAGTGATCCATAAATCTAAATAATTTAATCAAAATTCAAAAATATTACTGTACAGTTCCGTTAATAAATAATTTATAAAAAATTTTAGAAGCCATTTTCTTCCCGAAACCCTAAAATGATTTTTTTCCGTGAATCTACTGAAAAACAAAATATCTGCGTTATTAAATCCAAACAATTGCTTGGATTGTGTAACTATGATAAACTATGCGAGAGTACTTGGAAGTTCAAATTTGAATTTCTGGGTGGAGAAAATATTTTCTTAATGAACAAAATTATACCTTATCTTTTATAAAAGCAAACAGTCAGAAATGAGGCTACACGAAAAATGTATAAATCTGAAAAAAAGAAAATATTTTATGAATAATTACTTGTCATAAAGTTCAGAAGCATTTGTTAAAACTTTGTTTTAAAATCGATATTTAAAATCAAATATTGCGTTTTATTATTATTATTATTATGCATAATAAAACATTTTCATATAAATAAATCTTTTGTTAATACATATATACTTATCATGATTACGTGAATTTAAAGTTATGTAGATTATTGGAAAAGATTTTCTTCAAACGTAATTTCGAGAGGGATTATTTTTTTAGGAATACAATTGATGATTCTCTCGGTTTGATTACATTATTGTATCAGATAAACACAAATATTGGTTTGCTACAGTTGAAAAAACATGCAACAAAAACGATAAATCCGGCTCCAATATTGAATAAATCAATTTAACTGTACCACCAGCGATAGCAGCTGGAAGCCAATCAAGCCAAATTAATTTGAAATTAGCAACAAATCCAAATATTTTCCTCTGGAAACAAACGCTCGATACTCTTCAAACGGAATGCTCCGCCCCCCGCAGTGGTTCCAAATTAAAAAAAATATATTTTAGATAAAACAAATCTTACATACTATATATTTGAACAAAATACGAATCATATTTTAATGCTTAAGTGGTTAAAGTATAAAGTTTAACAGGTCACTCACTAATTTATAAAAGTATTACATCGCATCGCTTTTTTTTTACTCAACCATTGAAATTTTTCAAGCATATTATTATGTTTTTTTTTTAATTAAAAATTATAATATTTTAAATTTTACCACGAGAGTCAAAATACCAAAATGGTGTTAATTAAACTACAAAATATTGGAATGAAATTTAAGATTGATTTAAATGAAATTTGGAATTTATGATATACAATTTATTTATAAAACTATATAACTCAATTGCACGAGGTCTTTCAAATTGAATATTTAAATGTGTTTTAAAAATTACACGATAAAGCGCTAATCATGGTTTTGATATTCATATGATAATATATTCGTGAATTTGAAAGATTTCACAGAAAATTATATTATTTTAAATATAACAGAAAACAGTTTTAAATGTTAATAAACGAGTACAACCTGTTAAGTAACATACATGTATAAGGGTTGATGGAAAAAATCATAGTGGTTTCTGTTTTCAGTAATGTAATTTGTTTGATGATTATGTAATTTTGTAGATTATGTATTATTTTTTTCTCTAATTTTTCAAATACCTTACATTATATATTATTGCTTGAAGAAATAATTATACTTGAATTGATTGATTATCTACAAATGATTGTAAGATGTAAAATTTTAATATTACATGCTATGTCTGTGCTATGAATCAAACTTCGTTTAAATGCTACTGTCAAATAAAACATAACTGTTATTGACAAATCGATACATTGCGGACTTATGCGTTAATTTTATTGCACCGTCAAAAGTTTATATTTAATAAAGAAGAGCACAAACATACAAAACAATGTATTTCGTGTAAATAAAATAATATAAAAACAGGATGAAGGTTATGCGGTAAATAAACTTAGGGCGAATTCCAAGAAGACAAGAAAAGCCCAAGGAAAGAATAAGAGACCATCAACTCGCCGTGTCTTCTATACTAATACCTATTTCATTTAATGGAGCCTGTATACAGACATAACTACAAAAACGACATTTACGTGACCTGTTAGACATAAAAATACATGCCGCTGTAAAGCAGATCTGGTCGGGCTAACCCTCGGCGGAATCCTCTGGCGGCGGGGTTATTGTTGCCCGCAGATTTGCGGGCAGTGCCAGTCGTGTGATCCAATTATGAGCGGATTTGGCTGTTTGTGTCGGCTTACTCCAGGTTACTGATACGCGTCAATCAGCCCTCGCAGCGCTCTGCCGTCAGCCTGCAGTCCTCCCCCGTTTACCTGCCCCTTTTCGTTTTGAGGGTTTGGGTAAATTGACCGCTTACAGAATTTCAAAAACGAACCGTGCGAGGTCTTTTGTCGATTTTGTTTTATCGTCGGCCTATATTCGATTTCGAAATTCGCCGCAAGTTTTAAATTGAAAAATAAAAATGCAAATCCTTTCTGAATCAAGATAATAAATTTTATGCTATCGTATTATCGTGGATTAAAGTTAAAAGGTGTCTTTTATGAAGGAGGTTTTACGGTCGTAGTCGTATATATTTTCATTTCATATTTAATCCAAATATGAAGTAAGTATGCAGTTTTCAAGCTCAAGTCTGTATAAAGCAGCTGGTTTGGACAGAAATCAAATTCCAAATGTAAGGCGTCATAGAATGATTCAAAAATGTTCAATCAAACCACTAATGAGATCGTATTATGGATAATTGTTAGTGACTTATTAACTATATATAAAACAAAATAGATACAAAAAACGTGTTTTTACAGTTTTACTAATTACAAGAATATGAAAAATAAATAAATATTACACAGTAAGTACATATAATTCATTCGAATTAAAAGGTGTTTTGTGAAAAAACATTTTCTGGTAGTTCATGTTCAAAACTCAAACGAAAAACATTTATAATAAAAAAAATATTTCTATAAAAGTACAGTTTTACTATCTTTTTTATGAAAGTATCATTCTAAATAAAACGATATGCTTGAGATAATGAAAAAATAAACAAATTATTTATAAATTCAACAAACAGCCGTTAATAGTGATTCATGACCGGGCCGATCATTTGGATCACCAGAAATTTCAAAGACAGGAAAAATTTCATAATCTGTTTTTTATTTTACGACCTGGGCAACCTTCACCCTGGCCCGTGCGTATTTTTCATTAATCCATTTTTCCTTATAAGACCATCTGCATTCATGAATACATTAAATAAATTTTCATTTTATTGCTCATTTGTTCTGGAAGTCGGCAGGGAACCTGAGGCCCGGTTTTTTATAATCTCATTTACATGAATGTCTCCTTACCCCGGGTTCGCTATTTTTATGCGCCTCCCCGCGGCCACGTGGTTCTGGCGCCGCTCGAATACAATTTCGCTTCAAAGGATTTTATAGGTAATAAAAAACACCCCCCGACCGGGCGGTTTGGTGATGTTCGGATAAGTCTTGGCCTGTCGGTGCGCGTATTGATTTTACATGCCGCGGTGCGAGCACACACGCCCGGACTCATCTCCACCGGGTCCGCCGAGCCGAGCACATCTCATCCCCCGGCAAACTAAGCCGGCCTCACATTTGCACCCCGAGCCTTGGAGTAATTAAACATTTCATATTAAATTTTCTTAACGAATACGCGTAGAATAAAAATTACATTATTTTTGGAAACACGTTAAACGAGTCAATACATATCTATTGGATACGTGTTATTCACATAAAATATATTTTTACAAATAAATTTGATTACGTGTAAACATAATAATGGCAAATTGTGATTATTTTTTTATTAATAATATATATTTTTAAATCTGTTTATATTACTCAAGATACCGCTGTATATTTAATATAAAGTAGTAAAAAAATAAATTTAGTAGTGTGATCAATTTTTATGTTTATTTTAAAAAATAGTATGAAACCAAATACCTTTACATTTCAAAAATACCTGAAACGTTTCTGTTGCAAGTATAATTCCATTTAATAAATCAAAATAAATTAAATTATTTATGCAGTATGAAAGAAAATATCTAGTTGATTTTTTTGGTGTGATGTTTTGCTTAAGATTATGTCAGTTGCATAATTGCAAGTAAATAGTATCAGCAATGAGTCAGCTATAAATATTAATTTTAATCATAATTTTAACAAAAGCATAAATTTATGTTGTTAACGCCAAAACCACATTTACATTGATATTTTTATGGTAGTATTTATTTGGGTAAATGATATTCAAATATAAATTTAATATTTGAAGTACGCCTGAGTCCCTGGTTTCCATACATTAGTATTATCGCGGTTTTCACTTGAAACGCCTTAGTCGGCCCCAGTCCCAGCATTTCCAATTCCAGTACTCATCTCGCACATAGCCATAAAAGTAGTTTGATTTCTGCCCCAGCTCGTGGAATCAAGCTCTGCACTTTAGAAAATAGCTTAGTTTTGCTTCGCGGAGCGTTTTCTTTTAAAGAATTTTACATTAAAATATGGACTGCCGGGAAATGAGCTTAGAAAATGTGCACTCGCTCGAGAGGCTCGTGCGCTCGACAGCGGAAAATATTTGAAAACTTGCGAAGCATTCTTCAAAATATTGACGATGAATATTTCAACATAAAAAAGTGTCTCTAGCACCTTTATGTATTTCTGCCTAGAAGACATAAATTTCCATAGTAAATATGTCCCTTTTTCCATCTTCACCGACGTTGCACTATGAAAAATTCTTACATTGATCATTTTTTACTGGCCCTAAACTTTTAGTAGGTCCAAAGCAAAATAACAAAATGTAGTTTTTGTAAAAAATATTAGATTGAATGAATTTAGTTTTCTCTCATATAAATTTTTATTTAATAATCATGTTAATACTGTAAAAACTATTAAAGATTGTTAACATTTGACGAGTTGATTATCGTTGTTTCTTTTTCCTCAAGTGCCTCTCCTCAGAGAAGGTTGGTGACCATCTCATTGAACATGCATTCATTCTAAGCCAGTCTTACTAATTTGGCTGTTATAATTTCAGTTATATAAAATTTGTTTTGCCTCTTTTTAATTAAGAATACAAACGATATTGATCCTGAAGGCAGAAAAATAAATTCACCTTAAAAAAAAACTTAGCTATCGGAGTTGGCTTGAGTTAATAATGACTTCATATTTTCTGACGTTGATAAGTGCTCGGTTATTTCAGGTTATGTAGAATAATATGAGATTATTGATTTTTCCTCAACTGATAACACGTGAACAATTAAAAACATTAATTGCAGTGATAATCGATATACTCAAAATTTTAGTTAAGTTATAAAAAGGTGGAGGTAATATTGCTTGTATCATACAAATTACTTGAATTATGACTTTTTGAGGCGGGTTTTATACTCATTTGTTTCTCTCATTTAAAATCTGATATATTTAACAAAGATAATTGCCACCCCCACGTGTAAGGGATATTAGTCCATTACGATAATACCGCTCCGCGTTATCATGCTGTATTCCTTTTTTCAACACGTGAGATCCCTCGGATTATGCCGGTACAAATTGTATATTGCAAGAGATATCGCATAAAATATAAACCGAACGGGATAACGTGATTTTATTAAATTTATAACACAGAGGCGACAAAGGGACATTTCATTTACAAATGTTTCCATTTTTATACTCGATTCTTAACATTTTATAGCTGGCGCGAGATTCTTTAGAGGCATTTAGTATACGCCCGAAAGAAGCAAATAATTTTCAATTTTTAAAATAAACATAACGGTTCAAAATAAAGAAACAACTAAATTTTACAACATTTTTATTATGGTAGGTTAAAATAGTAATTAAATTGTTGAAATAATTTAAATCTTATAAATAATAAAAATGAGTATTATTAAGTAAATAAACATTATATTTATAGTATATTATAAGATCATAGTACGAAAGATTATGTGATATCGGGAAAACATTTTATCAATTTTAGTACTTAAGTTTGTGTATTGGAAAAGTTTAATCATAAACTGTAGTAGCCAAAATTATAGTTTTTATTAAATTATTGACAATTTATTGCCTTTCAGTGCAAATTAACAACAAAAAAACATATCAATAGATTAAAAATATCACATTTGTATGGAATTGTAGCGAGTATCGATTTCGCGAACACTGTCTACATACTCGTTTCTTTCGTGAAGTTATACCCACACAGCAGGATACAAACAAAAATTGCTGAGAGAACTAGCTGGAATAATTACTTAAGATATAACTTTTTCTCTATAGCGTATTAGTTTTTCCAGAATATTTTAAGAAACGCTCATCATAGGTAACGAAAAACATCATAAATACAGTTGTGGGTGAAATAAATGAAACAAAAATTATTATAATCAAGGTCGCAAAAATATAAAAATATCGAAACTAGTTATGCAAAATATTATTCTAATAAACTCACTGTGAAGATTTAAATAAAAAGTTATATTTTTTTCATTATATTAATGGATCTTCACCATTCAAATGCCTTGTCCCTCAACAACATAAAAATATCGAAAAAATTATGGATTAAATATTGTACTTGACTATTTTAATCAGTATGAAAATAGTTGTGTAAAATAGACAAGTTTCACGAACTTGTAAATAGTGTAAAAGAATCACTTTAAAATGGACGGAAAGATCACTTTACTGAACAATAGGGTGAGTATAAACTTAAAGCTAACCCCCTCCGAGATGAAACCACCTCTTGTTAACTGCGGCTTCGAGCTTGCATCTCCTCCATGTCGTGACAGCCGAGCGAGACGGCGCGCTCCCTCTCACTCGCACCCCCGCACCCCCGCGATATAAATCCGTCTTTATTCATCGCGGTTAACATGACGGCGAGTCGTTTCAATTGATTGCCTGTCTTTTTTGATAACGAAATAGTTTTTTGTCGTCACGAGAGCCCCGCCGCCCCTCTGGAGTGCGGCCCTCGTGTTTTCGAGTTTATTCTGGCAGATAAGACAACAGCTTTCGAAGAAATTTGCGAACATTTATTTTTCAACTATTGACTCGTGTTCTCTGAGCGATTTTGTTTTCTAAAGATTTTTTTATTTATTTTAATACCGAAACTTTTTATATTTTATATTTTTATACAGAACATTTTCGACCTTTTTTTACATCATCAGTTCAGGTGGAATTTATAAAATATACAGCAAACAACGTAAAAAGTGTACCTTTTTTACAACAGTTTTTTCATGGTTTTCTTATGATTTCTCCGAAGTATAAACTTAGCTCAACATCCCGGCTCTACCCACATCATCTCTCTGAACAATGTACAGTAGAGTATAAATTTTATATTTACTCTGGCGTTAATACCAAGAAAAAAAATATCGAATAAAACACACCCAAGAAACTTCCGACATAAATATGGTACATCGGAAAATAATAAGATTATTTCAAACGTCATTCATGCACCCAAAAACAACAAATCACCTAACGTCAACTCTCTGACTACCAACTTTTCAGAACTCCTTATGTCATCAGCCCCCGTTGCTCCGGGGGTCGAGTTGAAGCGATGCGGTTAATTGATGTCCGTGCGCAGCTCCGCAACTCCAGGGTTACTTTCTCACGGGCTTGTGTAACCATAAGTTAGTTGACTTAAGATAATGATCGGGTCTACGGGGCCCGGTTCGCTGAAATAATCTGGGGTGCGGCAGACCCGAAACATGCCTCAAGAGGCTTGTTCTCGGAGCGATTATCCGGGAACTTGAGGGTCGTGGAAGCCGCGGAGGTGAAAGTGCACGTAAGAATATTCGAAGATCTTTTCATTGTGAAATGTTGGGTTCTCGAGGGTATGACCTCCGGGCAAAAGAGATATCGGATAAATCGATTAAGAAACACCGCGCTTTACGGTACTGAAAAACAATTTAATCGTTTTTGGGATACCAACATACAATTCTATTGTTCACTAAGTGTTCACTAAAATTAATGTTTTAAAATTATATAATATTTCTTCAGCGATAATTGATAATTTATTATGATTAACTTTTTAGTTGTTGTATAAAAAAAATAAGCATGATGTTGTGTGGCGTGTCATACTCAAACATATTCATATCTCCATAAAGAATCCCTTAGTGACGTTCAGCTCTCCGCAGATAAGTCGCACTCGAGGCAGAAGCTGTTCGCGGAGATGAGACGAGCCAGAACGGCAAATAACTTTTTCAGAGAAGGCTTTTTATTTCGACTTGTGTCTCATTCAGGCTTCAGAAATGCCCACTGTGGCCGCAGAAGAGCCGCGCCCGCTCTCTGGCCCGGAGACTCGCTGGCTGGCGGGCCGAGCGTCACTGCAGTGGGCTTTCACTTACTTCCCTCACAAGTACGATTGAGCTCAGTAATGAGGGTGTCTGAGGAGTGCACCCATTTTGAAGGAAATGGGAAAATGTGTATCACTCTTTGACTGAGGGGGAAATTGAGACGAATATTTTGAAGAGCTGTGACGTAAAAAAAATACGTAGCACAATATATACAAGACGTTATATATAATCACACGTATTTTACAACTAAACTAATAATAGTTAACAAAAATACAATGTTTTTTTTATAAAAAGCCTGAAATAATGTTGGTTTAACACTAGTTTCATTAATAAAAATAGTTTCAAAGTAAAGAGGTGATCCACAAAAATAATTAAGTATTTTTGTCTAAAACATGTTTCTTGTTAAGAATATTTAATTTTTTTATAAAATTGCATCGTCTTTAAAAGTTTTGACTTTCTTCAATAGTTAAAAACATTAAAAAAAAAAAAACATGAAATATCTCGAAGATAAAAATTCTGTTATTCGAAAAATCTTCTTGAGTTTTTTTTTGTGTTATTGTGATTTACTAGCAGCAAGTATTTTAAGAGTTAAATATATCAAAAAAATATTTATATTTAGGAAAGGATGAAAAAAGAAGAATCGAGCAGCTGTAGACATGTTGATCACCAAAAAGATGTCTTAGAATATGAAATATATACAAACTTCATTGAGATGCCTTTCTAAGAAAGACCGCGCATAAGATTGCATGGTAACATTATGTTAATATTTCCATTCATCTGGAATCTGCAAGCGAAAAATGAGGCAAAAGCGATGCATACAAGACAGCCTCACGTCGCGACGAGACAAAAAATCTCATTTGCGTTTGCCCACTGTAAGACTACGCTGTTTGAGTTAGCAATGTGAAATATTGTTTCCGTGAAGGCTTGAATAAGTTATAGCCCACAAATTTATCAAAACATAAACTTTAGCTTGACAAATAAAAACTTTGATCATTAATTATATTTTAAGTATTTTCTGATTTAATTATGATTTTCTATTTAAATAAACCATGCGTATTCAGGAATATTCGTTATTTTAAATACTGAGACGAGTTTGATGTTTTTATAAATTGCATTTAAACATCATATAACATATATTGTTCATAATATTTATTTGAGATAATAATTATGTGTTTTATTTTGACGTGTGCGAGGATATCACTGAAAACTTTATTTGTTTAGTATCCAACATTTTTTGCGGTTCAATGTAAATATGTTCTTATATGTGTGTTTTAACAAATATACCTTACTGGTTACCAAACATTAGTAAAAATAAAAAAAAATAGATTTGGTTTTGCAATTCCTCGGTAAAAACAAATTCTCTCCCATTCAAAATAATTTTAAGCTGCATTTCATTTCAATAATATTTTTTTATTTAACAAAAGATTTTTAAGTTAGATCACTGATCTCCAAATGCAGTCTGAATAGTTTCATAGAGGGAAAATGGAGATTTCATGCAATAGATAGTGTTTTACTGAGTCGTTTGTCTCTAGAAGGCAGTCACAATATCGAGCTCTCTGCAGGTGCGACTGCCGCCTCTCGGTAACCAGCTCTTGGGGCTCGTATTCATATTCCTTTCGCCGGGAAGCTCTTTCAATAAGACACACTCGTACGTCAATGCGGAATCACTGGGGCGAACAAAACTCGAACAAATGGAAGTGTCGAGTGAACGGAGGGAAAAAATAACAGCGTCATACATCGCCGTCACGCCAGAGCCGAGACTTATCCACTGAGCGGGGCCCTTGAGCCTTCAATTCTGGCAGCGAACAAAAACATAATGTTGCAAGTGTCTGAAAAAAGCAAGGTGTTTTTTCCTTTTTTCTCTCCAGAATGATGTGAGACTGTGAATTTATGATGGATTGCCCGTAATGGACCACTACGCGTTTATCTTTATTTAAAAGCCTCCGAAAAGATAAGACCTTGAGGTAGTAATTTTAATTTATTATCTTAGTTTTTTGTTTTAGATTTTTATCTTTGAAACATTAAAGATTACTAAACATTAACAAGTATAATTATCTTAAAACTTTAGCAATATAAAAGTAATGGCAGTTTTACAGTGGTTTGTGAAATTAATAAAAATATATATTTTATATCTGCATGATTGCAGCGTAGATACTAAATAAAAATTATCATCGACACTTAATAACTTCAGTGCTAATTAACATTTATAGCTAGAAAAAGATAGAATCTTCTTCTGCGAGTGGCTCTCCTCAGAGCAGGTTGGTGACCATCTCACTGAACACATATTCATCCTGGGCCAGTCTCAGATATAATCAATAGGTCGCAAATTGTTAACAATAAACATAGAATAAGTCAAAACAGCGTGACGTATTTTTAGATAACGTAATTAAATTACTCAGCACCAATGAATCCATAGATTGCCTCAACATGTCAAATATTGTTGTTTATCAGTTTGCCTTAGTGCCTTGAAAGCTTTCATGGTAGTTTTTACAATTAAAATCTGCAGAGGGAATTTCTCGTTTAACTCTTTTCATTTAAAATGAGATCTCATTATCTGCAAGTAAGTGCGTTACTCAATCAACTACAAGGCGTTTATAACTTTTAGACTCCTTGAAAAAATCTATTGAATAAATTAAAATACTCGATACCTTGTTTAGTCAAAAAAATATTTATCGAATAAATTTAAAGCGTTGTCCTTGAAGAACGCCTGAAAAGCAGGCCCCGTAAGCGGTTAATCACTTACCGTTCCACAATCACTTAAGCCCCGTGGACACCCTGGTGCGGTTAATCATCCCCCGCCCGGCCCCGCGGAGCTCCCGGCAGCCCCAGCGCTGACGAAGCCTCCGATGGACGTCTGCCAGTCTCCCGACCACTCAATTTATATCCTATTAAATTGAAATTGTGATATATCTGAGTAAACCGAGGTTTTCACTTTGATTCAGATTTATGACGAGTTTCTCGCTATTTCCTATTTTTTTTATCTCCGGGAGTTCCTTTTGACGCTGACATGATAAACCTTTTTTAATATTACTGCTTGAAAGTGCATTTAGATAACGGCGGTTTTGATTTTCGGTTTTAAAAGTGGTATAGTACAAAATAAAATTTTCAATGGTGACTTGATATAATCATACATATATTGATGACAAATATATTAACTGTATTTTTCTTCGCAGAAAATATTATGTACGGTTTCTTCAATAGTTTTTCATTGTTAGGTTTCAATAGATTATAGCTGTATTTTGAAGACTAGCTCAAATGTCACGACCCGGTACTGATCCGCCATGTATTCATTGTGGGCCATCGGTTTGGTAAATACTTTCATGATAACTATTGTGTGCCACATTAAAAATGTTTTGTAAAATTTTTATAGTTTGAATGTTTATTGGAAATACATTTCATTTATTGTCCAGAAGTACGCTGGAACATGCACATACTCATTTAATAAAATCCATAAAACTAAGAAAGGAAATTGTATATTTCTTAAGAAAATATTAAAAAATGCAGCCTTCTGATTGATTAAAAACATTTGGATTTTCTTTTTGTTTTAATTTTTTACTGTTTTTAATCTTTATTTAAGTTAAATAAGCTTGTTATCATATAAATCTATGTAATGAAGAAGTATCTTAAGTATTGGTATCAATATTTTTTTACTATACTTATGTCAGAATATTAACCATAAAATTTATTATAAAAAAATGAGTTTTAATAGTCCTTGACATAGCATCCGTGTCTCTAAATCATTTTAAAACTATCAAGCAACCGAGCTACAAAGCATTTCAACTATACAATATATTCACCCCTAGCAACTACCTGACCAAGGTTATTCTCTCTTTTCTGCCTCTCATGGCAGGATCAATAAGGGTTCGAGGATGTCGACGACATGAAGCGTTCGAGTTCTTCGTCTTGTGAATCTTGGCCTGATATACGTTAAACAAATAATTAAAAATTGTTTTTGTTTATTTTTTGGTATCTTTTCTGGGTTTTCAGTTCACAAAATTAACAATACTATTTATATAAATTTAAAAATCGAGAAAATTTAAAAAAAAATCGAAACTGCAAACATGTTAAATGTAAAAAAAGTTATCTGTTAAATATTCAAGTATTATTTTTAATATTAAAATATGCAATATTTATTAACATCATATTTTTTTGCAATCCAATAACGTGTTACTTAATTTAATGATTTAAACGATATTAATATTTTTGAATAAAATACTTGAGTGATTTTCCACATTTTTATTTTTATTAGTGACCGGTTTCGCCAACCTTTCACGTTGGCATTATCAAACAGAGCTTATTATTATATTAAATCTCACTCTGTTTGATAATGCCAACGTGAAAGGTTGGCGAAACCGGTCACTAATAAAAATAAAAATGTGGAAAATTACTCAAGTATTTTAGTCAAAAATATTAAAATGGAATTCCACCAAGTACTCTCTGTCAAAAATATTGAATTTCTTAAACGATATCCATAAACAATTAAATATCAGTTAAAACAAAAGCTTAAAATATAGCTTTAATCAATGTTAAAAATATATTTGAATAGTAACGAGACATGTATTGAAAAAATTATAAATCGACTCTAGTTTTAAAGTTGAGTTGAAAATTTTAATATTCACGTAATAATTTGTAAACGAAATAATATTATCAAAACAATTTCACTTTAGGAAGTTTATCCCTAGAGTGCCAAATTGTTCTCTATGATACGATTGTGTTCAAAAATTGATTAAAACAAGACTACACCGCGATAGATACAAGCCCAGTGGCGTCTCGCATTCATGTATGCAGCAATGTGGTTCTTTTGTCGAATGTATATGACTGCAGGGGTGTCCCGCGGGAGGTTCGCGGCCGGCCGTGGCCCCCAGGACCAGCAGTCGTAGTTTCCATTAAATTAATTGAGCCGGGCCTGCAATGCGAGCTCTGAGAGGTTTGCAAACACTGAAATTGTATTTTTTAGACATTTTCAATTTTTTTTAAATGAGTGTGTTTTCCAGTCAAATTATAACTGAAATAAACAAGACGGATAATTTTTTAAAGTTCATTATAATCATCATAAAAAAGTAATTATTCCATTGTTGATACATTACATGACAAAAATTATTTACTGTTATCTTAAATTAAAAAAAAATGGTAAACCTTTTTAAATTTATTTCACAACGCACTATATTTTCAAGCAAAATTTTATGATTATACTGACAACCCAATAAATCTTATTTTTTTACCCTATGAGATTACACTTTTTCTTGGTGTTTATCAGCATGGATAGTTCATTTTTTTATATTAATACTGAAAATTCTTCTTTGTGATTATTTTAATAACGTTATTTTAATTTTTTTATCTACAATATATTTTAGTATGTTTGTTAAAAAATGATTATTATGAGTTTTCACAAAGCTATTTTGTATAAATTATAGCGAATACAAAATACGTTTTATTTATTTATTATCCAGCTGTTGTGTTTTAAACTCGTTTTTTGTGTAATATTCCATCGTATTGTATTCATTTTTTGCTTAAGTACATTATAAATCTTAGCTGAGCTTCGTAATAAACATGTTTACTCCCCGATATATTCTCCTTTGTAAATTCTGAGCGTGAAAAATACATTTCAATACAATAGCGTTACGTGCAAATGTTACTAAGAGCGATCATTGTTATTCGTTTTATATTTCATAATACCTTCTAAAAAGAACCGTTTAGATCTTCTTTGTGCGAGAGCAGGCGCAGCGGGTAGAAAGGGACGCCTGCTATTTGTAAGGCTCTTCTCATAACAAAAGGAACCATTTAACACTTGATACAGGCCAAGTGATAGTTGGAGACATTTTAAGTTCCCTTATTAAACGATAGCTCAGGAACTTAAGCGGAAGATATTTCAGTGCGGTTAAGTTTGCCCTTACTTCCGCGAAGAGAGGCTTCGAGTTATGCCGAAATTGCGCTGATAAATTATTACAAATATTTCTATTCAAATATTTAGATAACAATTAATATTGCTATGTTCAGAACTGAGCTGGTAATTCTAGGATATTTCCTTGCTGAGAACTATCGCCGTGTTTGAGGTAGCGACCCAGTATCTTTCGTCTGAGAACGATCGTGTTGCGAATATTCTGACCCAAACTTTATTAATTAACTATACAGTATTATTATTTAAGAAGTTACTCGAGTAGCTTTTAGAACCATGCAATGATGTATAAAATTAATAAACAAGGTTTATTGGATCAATACAACTATGCGTGATAAGTCAGTAGAAATTTCGGAAATCCGTGTAGATTTATTTTTTGAAAATAAATACCATCACATCGCTAATATACTTGCCTGTAATTTAAGCACACAATTTTATGTCAACATATAATCTTAACCCGTCTTCTTTGCTTAAACGATCTTTTAGTATGCGAAAGTCGTTTGTGGCTCCGTGGTAGTTTTACTACTTGAACAACATCGGCAACTTTAATCCAGAAACAGTTTAAAAATTTCATCTCCGTTTTTTTAGAGTTTTCTTCAACACTTTTAAGTGCGCTTGAGTCAACCTCCTTTCTGTTATCATTAATATCAAAATAAAATTTAATCTACGTTTTCTTATAAAACAAAGTTAAGAATGTACGCCAGTTGGTCATGAAGGTTTCTACCTTTCTGTTTTGGAAGCCAAATAAATTTTCATATGAATAAAATTTTTGAATCAAGTTTAGCGTCACAAATATATGTGTTGAATAAATACAAAGGTTTTATATAAACATCTCCAAACAGAGTCAACGTAGATATATGATATTGATTCAATACGCTAACAGTAAAATGTACATAAAATTTTTTTTTTAAATCGCTGGCACAATAAAGAAAAAACACGGCAACATTATATTTTTTTCTTTCATATTGGTAATTTAACTCCTTGTTAAAATAGTGATCTGAGTAAATTGAAAATAGTGATCTTAATCTCTATGGATTTTTTTTTATTGCAATGATGGACTTAATTATAAAAAAAAACCAATTAACTACCGAGTCTTTACGCAAATAGTATTGATTGAGCTATCATAAAGTTTTTTGTGCCAGAAAGGCGTTATCTATAAATTAGCGTTAGCATCTAGTAAGTTATTAACTTTTATACGGTCTTTTATACGATGCGTCTAATGTATATATTCCTATATACGTTGTAGTATCATTTTTTTAACGTTTCCGTTTTTTTAAATTTGTACACAGATACTTATATCTACTAGAAATGTAAGATAATTTACATATAGTCGACGTATAATTTAATTGAATGTATATAACCTTGACCAATACTTGAAAAGCAAATAAAACTAGTGACATATTTTTTTAAATGTATATTTATTTGAGTGAATTTAAATGTTGTATTATTTGTATGATAGAAAGTGCCCGTTACACGACAAACCTCGTGCTCTACCGGGGGTAGTCATTTGGGGCAGGTGATGCATAATGCATGGCCGCCGTACGTCTCCATATGGATACAGTGCCGGCGGTTCGGGAAATCAGCTTCATTGGATTAGCCTCTAGTCACCGGCGCCGCCCGCCCTGGAAATGGTAATTCTGGCGCCGCCATGCCCGGCTCTGTTTGCGTAGCTGCAAAAATGCCAGCTACGTGTATCGGAACAGGTCACGTGTGAATTGAGGCTTTAGGGGCGGCTGTGTTGGCCAACCCTCGTGTGCATATGGATTGCAAATATGCGATTGACCTAAAGCAAACATAAGATTAATTTATTTTAGATACAAAAATAAAACATTTAAGGTTAATTTAAATAAATAAAGATAAACTTATGAAAGATGATTTCAGGCTTGAATTGCTTTGTTGCGTACAAATTGGACATCACTGCGCCGACCTGCGCTGTAATACGCGGTCATCGCACTTACGTCTCAGGGCCGGCGGGGAAACTTTCTTCACCTCATAAGTTATTAGATTGAACAAGCTCGGAGAGAAATTGTCCAAGTTGGCCGCCCTTTGTCTCCGCCCCGGCGCGCGTACAATGGCCGGCGAGTCCGCGGTTATTGGATCCCGCCGCGAGTCCAGCCCAGTTATGACAACACAGGGTGCTGTTTGTTGTAGAGCCTTTGCGGCTCCGTACCCTGAAAGAAATGTATGCTGAAGCACCGAACGAAAGTAGATTACTTTTTTTAAACATAAATATTTTTTTGTTAAAATCTGCGCTGAAGACACTGATTATCGATACTGCTGATGTTAGTGTCTAGGATGCAGATATTGACAGTGAAATCTATTGATGATGATCATGGATGCAAAAAAAGACTTTACTTATTTTTTTATTTTATATATTGATATTGCAGCAGTAATATTTATAACAAATATAAATTCTTGTTTCGGAAATATTATATTGATTCTCAAACGGAATGTAAATTAAGTTGTAATAAAATAACTCAATTTAATTATGTATAAATCGATGAAATTGCGTATATTTCATTTTCGTTTTTTTTCTGTTCCTGCAAAGGAGATTTACAGATCTCAGCTTGATTTTGAGAATTCCCGCACAATTATGTTGATTTTTTACATTTCCAAGGAGATAACTCATTTTTATTAAAGAACTTATAAATGGGACGGCATTTGCACAAGAAGTGCGTGAAACAACAGCGGCGCCGCGCGGAGCTCCCGACCCGCCGGGTTTAAATAAAATGTGACAGATACAAAAAACCTGAGCCTTTAAAAAGACATTGAAGAATACTTGTAACGCTGGAGGATAATTGAAAAAAAAACGTGGAATGACTTTTGACTGAGGTTGCTTCAGGAAGAATAAATGTTCACTTGTCGTCAGAGTTCAGAAAGCATTTTTTCTCCAGTCTGCGGGCGGAAAGATTAACTTAATGCCTTATTTACTGTTTTAGAGCGTAGAGAACCCCTTTGTTATTTAAGATTTAAAATAACAGTAGTAGAATAAAAAAAAATACCCATATTTTTTTATGTAAATAATAGGCCTATCAATTAGGCTAAAAAGATCGGGAAAAATAGCAACTGAAACTATGGGTTTCGTAGAATAAAAAGTTAAACGATTTTTTTAAATTAAACAATATTTTTACTCATACGCAACACTTTATTTGAAATGGTGTAATTCACTAAAAATGAGAAAAACACATTAATCCACATTAACACAATAGAAAAGTATTCCGTTGATTTGGTTGATAATAATTATTAAATTGTTATAACAAAAAGTGTCACGTTGCACAGAAATGATGCTTTAGTAGTAAAATATGAACATTTAAGGCTAAAAAAGAGTAATACATTTTTTATATACATATAAATATATATCCATGAAGTATATGAAAGAAAATAAATTTGTATTTATTAGTCGGTTACCTTGTAATTCTAAAAGCTAACAACGATTTTACGATTAAGTTAAACCAACGGAGAGTCTGCCTATCGCCTAAACAGATTCAAAAATGATGTTTGTATTTTATTCGTTTGTTCTTCGTGCGCAATTTGAAGGCTCTGTTTACAAAGTCAAAAGGATATCAAATACCTGTCTGGTGTATTTGACGTGCGGATCACCTGGGAGCCCTTCAGCGCCGGCTGGTCGGCCCAGCGAGGCTTTGTGGAATTTCCGAGTGGTGAGAATTTATTTGTTACCCCAATCGAGGAAGTTGCGCTCAGGTCATGTGTTCATCGGATAAGTAAAGACAAAGTCAATAAACTATACAATCTAAATAGATATTTTATTTGGTAATGATAAATGAAATATGATATTCTTGAAATATGTTTAACTGCGAAAAAATGTACCTGATTATTTTTACACAAAAATAATAAGAATACATGATTTTTTTGATATTTGCGAAGGTTTTAAATATCTACGATAATTTATTGTTTATTTACGAGCAGATTTTAATAAATATTGTTTTTATTTTATTGTTGGTTTCTGGTAGTTGAGCAGGTAGAATCGATCAGATTTAAAAGAATTCTGAAATCATGTCATCAATCAACCTATGACTTCATGACCAATGATAAACTATGTTTATCATCAATCTACAAAGCGCTATAGATATGGAATAATCTGTTTTGTATATAATGATATAAAATATTTATTGCATGACTAAATATTTAATATAGAATAGTTTCTACTACTTTTTATTAAATTTTCTTTTGCTTAATATATCATTCGATTTAAACCTTTTCGAGTATACTCGAATAATTTCCATACGCCATAAGGTACGCCATATAATGGCTCTTCAGAAAACCCGCAAAAAGCGCCTTCGAACCTTTCTACAGTATTAGCGACCGTTGATAATATTTCTCCCGCTTCAACCGAGTGCGTCTCTTCGTTTTGTTGAATCCTAAAATATAAATGCAGCAAAGTACAGCACCACCTCCCTGGAGGGTTATTTATAATCATTGAAACTACGAACTTGCGTGTTCTCGACAGCGCCATTAAACACCACCGCCCTTTATCTGCCTTCTCATACTTCAATTAATAGTATAGTTATTGAGTTGTTATAAAGTAGAATAGTCCTGTGTCATCTTATATGAATCAAAGCATGAAATTTAACCTCAGTACCAAGCTTGTAGAAAAAAAACCAGAAGAGAAAAGTAAACGTGCGAGAGACATGTGAGCTCGGCTTACCTGATCGAGAGATTAAAAACCACATTACAGAAAGCAATCACAAGAAAATTGTTAAAAACAATTGCGTGTTTATCTCGCAAGTATTTAATATTTGTGTATTATAAATCCTAAAACTAAATCCTCTTTGACAATGAGTTTAATAAACTGGAGTACAATGAGTGACGTTTTCCTTAGCGAAAAATTGGTTCTTAAATGTCACTGAGACATTTGATATTTGACAACATCTCATTTGTAATATAGAAATCTTAATTGGTTTTATTATAAAATCTTGACAAACATAACAGAACGCGTAACAAATTATATCTCGGTCGTAAGTTTTTCCAATACGAACACGCTGATTTTGTGAGGTTGTTAATTGCAATGTGTGAAAAAAATGTGTATGCAAAAATATAAATACTCGAGCAAAGTGAAATTCTAATATCTAGTACTTAATATTTCCCTGCTTACAAATTGCATTTAAGTAGAGATGCAAGTTGGCGTAATGCACGAAGCTCGTTAAGGCATTTCAATGAGGAAATGCCTCACTCAACAAAATAAATTAAATCTGATTAAATCTTTGCCATCCCGTGTCTCTCTCTTGCAAGTTGTCGTTTAAGCCGTGATGTATAAATTGACATTTCTATAGAAGGCAATGCTGATAACCATTATAGATGGAAGAATGAAACTTTTCATTAAAGAATTTAACAAAGTTTTTATGAAGTTTATCATAAATGAAGATAAATCATTGTAATTTTGTTCCTGTACGCACTTTATTTTGAATAATTCTCATAAACACTTTGGTATAGAATATTTCTTTAGGTTTTTTATTTGTTTTTGTACTACAAGGTGATATTTCAATAATCATTAACTTTGAACAGCTAAAAAAATCACTTTTAATGTTAAATGTATAAAAATAACACATGAGTATTATACTAAGTTAATCGATTCTCAAATGTTCATAGCGTGTCAAAATTAAATACATAATTTTCAAAATCAATATTAGTATAGCATGTCACGAAATAAGAAATGATATACACAGTGAAATGCTCGAATGTGGTTTCATAATGAAATTACATGAAATTAATTGAAGCAAGTTATTATTTCTTCCAGGAAATAGGCTATTTACACTTTTAATTGAAGCAAATACAATAGTTTCGTGTCTATCCAGGGACGTTCGTGCGAAGCGTAATATAAATTGTAAACTCCTTTTTTTATCTTTGGTCAGCGGTACCTCTGTAAAACTTTTTGTAGAGCCATTAATGTGTCAATTTATTTGTTGAAAATCTTGTGGCCGAATTCAGATCTTTTTTTTTCGGGTCAATGAAGATGGTTCTCGACTTTTCCGCGAGTTTTCTCCCGAACTCTGCCGTCACGCTCTGGAGAAGATTTTCAGGACATTCCTAATTCAATATCAGGGATCTTTTTTACTCCCTTTTCCGGCGATTTGCACTCAGACAAATTCACGATATGTCCCTTTCAGAGAAAAGGTCACTAAAAAAGATTATATCAAAATCGAAACTGTATCACTGATTCTGGCTCCTATTTGATATCGGTCAGATTTATAGTTTTTTTCTGGAGAGATAAAGATCAAATAGCATTAGCATAATGAGATTCTGATTTATCAACATCAGCACGATGCGCCTGGTTGCTCTGCCTAGCGCTGATATTTCCCACCGTACGTCGATTTTAAAATAATTGTATGCATTTTTATTACAGTTATGTTTTCTACGTTTTAAAATGTTTCTAAATTTCTTGCAATACCTTTTACGCAGTAGTACGCGTAGTACGCATTGAAAGAGGTTTGTAATCTATTACGTGAAACCGTTTGTACAGAAAAGCAGATTGAAGTTTCTTTATTTTAGGAAAAAAATTTACAATCATATTATTTGAATCGCACATTTTGAGGCCTAAATATTTTTTTTAAAGAAGTATGAAATTCCTTAGCCTAAGCTTTGATTTAATTAATACATTTAATTAATTAAGAGTATGTATCCGGGCTATGTTATTTATGGCTTGAGGTTTTACTCTCGTACCGGTCTATAATATTCATGCATATTATCTGGGAGGGATGTACTGCTTATGCTCTGCCGACAAACCCTTTTCAATGAGGATATTAGTATTCTAATTATTTGCAAGTTTACCCAAATTTTAATCCTTCCGTGCGACCAATAGGTCTCCACAGTAATTAGGCGAAAAACCTTTCCTTTGGGGGAGAAAGGATAACGAGGTTTTTATTGATTGTAATGAATTAAAAATAGGATTCGAATATATTACTGAAACCACAGTGAATACGATACATATCTGTTTTTTACGTTAATGAGATAAAGTGGCTACAATATCCGACTTAGTGCTAATTCCCGTAGTTAAACAAAGATAAAGATAGCTTGGAATAATGAAGCTTTGGGTTTTTGTGCTTTATGTTAGGTTTTGTAAAGAAGTGAGGTGGATTCCAAATTTATTTTATTTAGTTTTTGGTTCTGTGAGTTTGTTGTTGTTTATCCCTACAGTAGTCATTATCAATATAACTATGTATTTATGATGCACACAAAACACGAGGGGATATTTTTTAGGGACACCACAGAGAGGTGGCAATTTTTTCATGAAATGTATTGCAAAATTTTCTGTTACAAAAATGATTCTGGAAAGTAAACAGGCGAGCGGCGTTGTCTGAACCGATCCCACCACACACGGCGCTTGATAAGTTACAAGCCCAGTCTCCGTTCGGAAACGCGAAACCTTTACCGTGGATTACATTTACTGCCCCCTCATGGGAGTTTTCAATGTGTAATATGGCATGCTACAAGGCCCCGCCCGGCCCGGGAGAGATAATGTATGTGCATTTTGTGGAGGTTTTCTCGCGCTGTTTTTGTGTGTTAATATTTTTGCGAAATCTTTGTTAAGAGTCTATCAAATGTGAAATTATCTCGTAAACGTCTAGGCTTGTTGGATTTTGAATTTCGACAAAAGAATTAGCGTGGCTGGCATAAACATGCCGCAAAGGCTTTTATGAAGAGCGGTGTACTGAAAAATGTAATTTAGTCACGTCTCTTCAAAGCGTACTGCTATGAACAGTAAAATATTTTTGAAAAGAAATACCTTTGTTAATATATACATATTTTTGGTCTCATACCAGTGAGCTAAACTGCTGGTTAGCTATGTAGTCAGTTGGTTTATGAAGTTCAGGGTTGAAACTCTGATTGATGTAGTTTTTAAAATATGTCTTTAAAAATACATTGTTGCATACGAAAATAAATATTTCGGACAAAAAAACACTCAGTCACAACTGCGCCGCTTTTTTGAAAACCATATGTGCGAGATATATAAAACCAAAAAAAAAAAGAAGTGTTCGTTTATTTGCAGCGAAGAAAGCAAATAAAAACCCAGCAAACTTTCTGTATTTCTACCTCGAAAAGGAGATATGAATCTCGAATCGATCGTCTAAAGATAGCTGCTGGCGCATCTTTATCAGCACGGGATATTCAATAAAAATACCAACAATTTTACAGCGTAAATATTTTACTCTCAACTACTAAAAATAGCGATGTAGAGTCGAAGGTTTAGTCCTTTGTTGTTAAGTAATTTTTAAATGTTTAAAACGTCTACTTACAAAGAAAATAATATTGTTAGTGTGTGAGAAGAGATGTAAAGATATGAAAAAGTTTTCAGAAATCGAAGCAATGTAGAATCGATAAAAAATACTGAGCATTTCAGAGCGTTGTTTGTGTTTCAGTAGATCGAGTATAAAATAAGAGATATTTTTGTTTTGTTATTGCGTTTTCTTAAATACAGTATCATATTTCTTCATATTATTTTGTGTTCTTGAGCGCGTATTGGAACTTTGCTTCGACTCGAGGATTGTTTATTCTCGAATGATTGGAAACTGAGTTTAAATTAAAACGAATTGGGAAGTATTGTGCTTGAGTTTTCTAATTAATTCCTAGAATATGTAGAGTATTATGATTAACAGGAAGGTTTCTTTCAAGCGTTTGAAATTTTAATCATCTAACTTATTTCACCCACCAAATAATTAAATAGGGTTGTTTACAATTTATCATATAAAAGAATGCTTAAAATGATATTTTAGAAGAGTTTATGATTAGCGTATTTAAACACACACTAATTTTTTTTTTAGTATAAATACAAGACATGCTCTAAAAAATGAACACAGGGTAGGTTGATACAATAAAACTATGAAGAATCCGTTCGTATAAAGCTACAAGCTTATTATATTATCAATCATGCCAAGAACCACAAAAAAATAATACAATAGGTACCTAATCGACGTCATCACAAGTTTTGTAAATTTTTAATATCAAAAACAACAAAATAAGCTAATGATGTCGTTATATAAAACATGACAATCTAATACTCTTCACTATACACATAAAATAAGAATACAACTGCTATATATAAGTATACGTGTGCTTTTAATTATAATTTAAAATAAATGATCGACATAATTTTTTTTTAAAATATAATCCACAGTATATTTTTTAATATTTTTATTAATTAACAATAGAAAAGGCTATGTATACAATACGGTATGTGGCTATCTCTTGATCCTGCGCGCAGGATGTGTCGATTACAAGATGTGGCTTTGGTGGTAGCGTAGATGGATTTCTCTGTCTTCGTTATTGAGTTTGTGTAGAGAAAAAAATTGTGTAAAAGACCCATTAGGGAAATGCAATTCACGCTTTAAATTGAATTTTAATAAATTTTGAATAATAAAGTATTTATATGTATAAATATAAATATTTATAAATAAAGTTACACATAATGTGTATTCATCATCTAGTGACAAACATATAAACCTTTTGGTAGTGTGCATCACCGACTACTGTGCTTTTGTTTTGGTTCAGAGCTTTGCTATACACTTGGGAGTAAAATTATTTTTTCTAAGAGGCCATCTATGGACATAAAACTAAACCGATTTAGTCCGGAAAATTTTTATCTCCAAATACGTAAGGTTCTTTTAAGGTTCAATAAAATATCAAAGGGGTGAGTGGCTTTCGGATGTAACCTGAGATAAGTGATGCAAAGGGATATACTAGAATACTTCAAGTTGTTGTTACAAGATGTCTTAACTATAATATTTTTCTAGATGTAAAATATGATTATTCAATAATATTTATAATAATATTTTTCTTATTTCTCATACAGAACCACAATTGAAGATTTCTTTCAAAAAATCCCTTGTATTTTGCTAATTCAATAAAAAAAAAGTATACATTAATTTGGTGGAACGAGTCGTTGCCTGCGAGATATATGCAATGGTGGGTTGAATGTAGAATCTTAATTACTGAGAACAATAAGCTGCAGTGCACACGTGTACACGTCACACATAGACAATTACAGTCTCCCCTGCTCTATATTATATATTCAAAACAGTATCAATAATTAAATCGGCAATTATTTTACGACGTGTTACTTCGTATCTGAATTTAAAATTAAATTTTAATTTATTGATTTTAAAGGCATGGATAAATATAAAACGGATTTGAAATGCTAATTCTGGAGTTAGGAAAGCTTACATAAGATATGGCCGTGATAATTATTATTCAAAACGAAGCAGAAAGAGAAGAAAAAAAAAACTGTAGACGTTACGTTTATTCCTCGTGAAAAATATTTTTCAAGAAAACGTGATTTTTTAGTATTATTAAAAAGCCTCGCCGCCCCAAAATTAAATGTGTGACAACGAAGGAATTCTGCGAAATCCCCGAAGACGTGAAATAATAAATAGGAACAATATTTTTTTCAGCCCAGGCCAGAAATCTTCTCAGTGTATTTTCAGTCAAATTTACAAGACTTTACCTTCTGTCACCTTTGTTTGTTCCACCCAAACATCATTTTATTATTCGTCATTTGTTTTATCTTTGTTTTTCAAATTCATAAATAGACTACTTCTTGTGTTTTGGCATGGAGTTAAATTAAAGTTAATTAAATCAAGTATAGAAACATAAACTTGTGTTTAGTTTAAAAGATAAATAAACTAAGTCGAAAAACTAACTGAGGGTAAAAATAAACGTAAACATAATATAAATTAAAAATTGGTATACCTTTTTTTAAGGGCCAAAGTTTAAACTAATACATATTCAGATACTCGCAAGTCGAATAAGGAATTAAATGAAATATGAAGTCGTTGGGTGAGTTTATTATTCAGAATAACAGAAAATACTGCCGGAAAGACAGCTTCCATTTAAAAATGAAAACACTTATAAAAGCGTTTAATTTAAATCCAAGATCTCTTATTCAGTTAGAAGCTATAACGTGTGTCTACCTACGTATATTTCAGGGTCAAGTATATTCGCAGATATTAACAAGTGAAAGGGTTGAAATAAATAGATCGCGTTGAATGTTCAATAGGTATACGGCAGGGTAGTTAAGCGTTTCCGCTTCTTTCACCCGCCACTACTCTTCGCCATGCTGTGATCTGTCCGAATTAAGTAAATTGTACGAGCGGTCTTCAGAACGCATGCACCCCCTGGCCGGGCTGGCCGGGCTGGCCGCCCTGGCCGTCCTGGCCGCCCTGGCCGCCCTGGCCTTCTCGCCCCCGCCCCCTCTTATGTTTGCCGACAAACCCTGATTAAGCTGTGCAGACTGTATCCAATTTGGACTTAGATTGTCCGGTTTAACCCATTCGCGCCGAGCTAGGGCGGGTATTCCGGCCGCGTAGAGTAAATTAAAAATAAGGGTCGTGCCGTGAACTTTAATTAAGCGAGTGTAAGTATTTTAGTTTATTCCGTCTATTTTGTTTGTCGTTGGATGTGTGTGATTTACGACCTATTCCGGAAGACTTTTTGCCGGGGTTTGCGAGGGCCGTGCTTCATTTTAGCACTTAACTAGATTATTATAGGCTTTGCGGGTTAATTTAACGCGCTCGTAATTTATCCGAGCATTACAAAAGCTACGACAATGTTTTTTTTATCATTATTTCTTGCGCGGGGGCTTTATGAAAGTCTTGCAAAATGTCTCTACGCTCGTTATTTACCCCTTTCGATGGTTTGTTAGGGTTTTTTTTAGTTTATCGAGAGCAAGGAACGTTTAACGAGAGAGTCGTTAATTAATTTGTTTCCAAAAGCGGAAAACATTCAAAATAAAATAACTGGAATTAAAAGTCTTTAACTTTACTTATCTGCAAAAAAAGAGATCCGTGAGCAATGATTTCGACATTAGATAAGTTTGGGCCGTATACGCCCAAACCAAGCCACACTTTGCGTGCTTTAAACTTACACGAGAAAAATCTTATTAAGATTGTGTCTATGGATAATTTATGATTATTAAAGAATTTAAAAAAAGTTGCTTTATCTAGATTCGAACCGGGGACTTGGCAGTCGGCAAGCAAGTGTCCATCCGCTGGAGCGCGAGGCGGGTTTTTTTTGTACTGGTGCTTGTACTTGTTGATTCGTGTAATTTATATGCGTTTAAATGCCTAAATGCCGGCGCGACCCCATTTGTTTATGCATTCTTATTCCCGGGCCATTAGCGGCGGCGGCCGCGCGGATTTGCAGGTAATGGGGAGTCGGCTTAGCGGCCGCTCGAAGCAATTTGAAACTTTATACTTCGCAGAGCGGGCGGAGTGGCATGCCCCATAGCCGACTTGATTTATTGCTCTCGTCACGGATATTTCCAAATGATAATTTATCTCCTCGGCTACTTCGGAATGGCCGCGAAATTGAAACTTCAAAGTTTGCCCGGCGGAAATGTTTCCTCTAATGAAACGGTAAACATCGCTCTGGGGGTATATTGAGAAAGATGAGCTCAAGTTGATTTATATTTTAGATTTTCGAGTTGCTCCGAGATCGTCCGGGATCTTTTGTTTGTTCGTTGTGAAAGTTTCTAATGACTTGTTGAATGCCAAATACAATCATATTGTGTGAATAGAAGTACTTCGGCTTTTAAATTTGTATTTGAAATTCAATCTAGCAGATATGATTAAAAATACTCATTTTGAAGTTAAACAATAAGTATGCTTTATTGCGCTGCACATACTTAGACTTAATTTCTATTCTTAGAGTAGCTCTGGTCTCGAATCCTTTCAATGAATAAAGACTCATAAAAGAAATTAACTTTGATATTCAACCCTTTAAGTTAAGGGTTATTACATTTTATTGCAAAAAAGTTCGAAGGAGGATAAAGGCATTCGTTTAATATCTTCTATTGCAATATATTAAAACATATTATATCTTGGCTCCGAATATCAATGTATATCATATCTAAGCTTTAATTATTTTTTTATTAAAATTGTCAATGTCGTTAATTAAGTGTCGTGTGTTTTCGATCAGTTTGACATTGAGGTCGTCTGTTCTTGATCAATCAAGATGCTTAAAAGAAACGGCTTGGACTTTTCGATTTGTACGGAGCACTCGGTTTATTCAACAGTGATCGATCGTTGTAAAGCACATTCAATGATTTATTTTATCGTCTACGTGTGGCATTGCAAAATGATTTGACAGCCTTTGAGAATACTATTATAATATGCACTACAGTGTAATTGCAAATCAAATTTTGAGAAAAGCCTTACTCCACAAAAGGTTGAAAAGATTGGTTTAACTTTTACTCGTAAAGCGAATGTCTGCAAACACAGTCTGTTAGCTCTTTTTTATGAAGACAATAACTTGATCGCAGTGTGGCTCTGTCCGAAGCAAAAGTATCGTTCTTTCACCACTGAAATGAAATAATTTCGATCGGCGACTAACAATTTGAGTCTATTCCAGCGTCTAGACGTTAATTACTTTTCTGGGCATTGTTTCAAGTTTTTCCATTGAAAATGACTTTTTGAGTTTACTCTGCACACTTGGTCGAGAGCAATGCTCTTCTTCGCACTGAGTACCGTGCACGTCACGTGTAAGCACATGCTGGTCCGTGTACACGTGGGTCTGCCCATTTCCATTGCCTTCAGTTAGAACAGAGCGTTGTAAATAAAGAGAAACCGCATTCTCTACAGGTAGCGTATATTAACTCGCTTTGGAGGAAACTAATTTCTAAAAGATTCCTTTTTGTTGCGCAAAAAGAACATTTTATTCACCTTTGCGCAGATGTGGCGGTCGGTTGTGTTTCAGCACGTTAAGGGCTTGTTGAGACATAAATTATTTTTAAACCTCCATTAAACAGATTAGGGTTTGTTTTAATCATAATAACTCGGGAATGTGTACAGCATACGTCTTATAACTAATGCTTCAAACTTTATCACCTTATTTTTGTATACTTAAATAGCTGTGAAACAAAAATAAACCAATTTTAATATTTTTAAGATAATATACACGAATAATAACATTACGGGCAAAAATACAAAGATTACTGTAGATAGTGCAACAGTGATTGAAATCATTTTAATTATAAGGAATCAATTTATTACCATGTTATTATTATTTCAGAGATACACTTAACCATCTTTAATTCACTACGAGAAAGTAAGCATTCAATAATTTAATGAAATAGTTAAAGTTTATATTTTGTGTGAAATCTGTTTGTTTATTGATTTATATTTATTCTATTATGAAAGGTATTATTTTTGAGTTTCTAATAAATTAATGAGTTTGTTGTTCAACATTTTCAGACCTGTTTCTTTACTTAAACATTTAAAGCAAAAAATGTATATATATATATATATATTGTAACATTGTTTTGCTTAATTTTGCACGCAAAATTGAACACAGACTGAAAAATGTCAAACAAATATTTTTTTATTAAATATTCAAATGTACGTAATAGTGATAAAACGAAAAGGTGTATTCTTGGAATCACTTTAAACACGGGCAAAGTAGACGGTCTGGTATACATGCAGGGGGTAGCTCCAGCCAACGAGTACAACCTTTTCTATGAGGGTGCTCTTATAATGGGTCTGCTCGATTCACCGTTGCTAGGGTATTTAAATGTAAACGTAGATCTATCTAAACACTCAACTCTATTCAAGTATCCAAAAACAAACAACGCACATATTTGCATTGTATTTACTAACCACAAATATACTTAGTCGTTAAAAGGATTTTTTCCGATGGTTGAAAATGAAAAAAAAAACTTTTGTATTTTATTCATGCTGACACTATTTAATTGCACGGAAAATATATTATTTAGAATTATATTATTTATGGCATGTAGTGGAAAGTTTCAATGTATTCTACTTCTTCTGAATTTTGTTTTGAGTTATTTAATTTCGATACAAGAAATGCGGTGCGTAAATTTTTTGCTAAGCACTACCAATATTTTTACTCCAGGAATTATATGAAAATGACTACCGAGTATGCAGTTGAGTGATTTTTTGTCACGTAAGATGCAAGTCGGTGATTTTAAGTTCTACATACGAGTTTTAAGTACGTTTGGTGTCGCATGCAGGTGCATGCATAGCAGGTCGCACGCGCTGGTGGCCTACAGCGGTGGAGCATTCCTAAGTTAGTTTGCAATGTGCCTGCCAGTATTTGACTAAGCCGGTGCAATTTTGCCTCGGAATCTGCACCAATTACGGCGGAGGTCATAAGGTAAGTTTGAATGCATCCCATAATGCTGTTGTTTAAATGCACGTCCGGACAATTAATCCCGTCTGCACAGGAAGTATTGCCATTTTCGGTACATTGGATTATTTATATGCAACTTAGTTCCGGAAATGCTGGATTACGAGTTTGGAGAGTTTAATGCGCGATGAGGTTTTAAATGCTAGTGGAATAGTTTGTGGTGGTGGCTTTTAATTAAAACATACGGAAGTATGTGCAGTTATAAAACGTGTTGAACTGGCTTTACATTTATTATTTAAATTGATAGAAGTTAGAACATTTAAATATTTACAGTAGATTAACAGATATTACAGAATGAAGAATTTACAATTGTATCAGTGGAATCAATCCGATGCCAAAATATTTCAATTGCGATGGGTTTAAAAAATTGTAGTTATTTATAATTGAAATAACAAAAAAATAAAGATTTCAAAAACATAACTCCAACTACAGTTGTTTTCAAGTACAGACGTTGAATTATAGCGTAGTTATAACGTAAAATTATTAGGGTAATTTTAAAAGTACAATTCAATTTGATAACCTTCCCTTCTCCGACCACAAACCAAAAAGATTTCCTATTCAAATAAAATCATAAATGAGGGATTGAAATAGAATTGACAATCATTTATATATAATCCGAAAATCAATGATCTTCACCCACAAGTGAAATATTTACTTTAAATTACTCACTTGGGTCTTCTGTCCTTAAAGTTTAAATTATATTATCACCGTAATAAACTAATGTCCAATATACGGTCTCGCAAGAGCCTTTCAGGGGACAGGCTGGTAAACTATGCGAGCTGCCAGGGCGGGGGTGACGTCACAATTTAAAGTTTTTGCTGCATCGAGGTTTTAGAGGGAATAATAATTTATATTTAGGATGGAATTTGCATAAGGTGCTGCTAATAACTGAATAACAGATTGTGGGAGATAAATCAAAATATAAGAAGTGTTGAATTTTAATAGTATTTAAATTTTAATTAATTCCATGACCGAAATGTTTCGTGGAAAGTTGCTTTAGGGAATTCTTGCTTCATAATTGGGAAGAGCGTATTTGTAAACAATATGCTAAGGGTAAAGGTAATGTAATAAGAGAACGGGTATTGCGTACTATGTTTTAATGAGATATTGTTCATGAAACCGCCATCTGACAAGCTGACGAATTAGGAGTGTAATAATCGAAATCGCATTTAATAACATGTGAATATTTATTTAAAATCTTATGAAAGTAAAAAGACACATAAAAACGAATCATTAATAAATATAAGTGACTTTAAATCTGATTGTATTTGATATTATTTGGTTTGACATTTCAGTAATTCAATTAAAATTGTATTTAGTTATCTTCTAGTTGTATGTTTCTAGCTTATATAAAATATGAAAAATTCGTACTACTTCAGATAAAAAAGACAGATTTAACAAAAAATTTGTTGAAACAATAGCCTTTTTCTATATTTATTTTAAGTTTAAAAACACAAAATTATTCAATTTTAAACTTTGCACTTTGATGAAACATCTTTTAATAATTTTATTTAACTTAACGTAAATTTCAAAACAAAATATTTACATTGATATTGAATTTATAAACTTACAATTTCCATTGCTAGATTCATATAACATTTAAATATGATTTGATGCGTGCACGAGTTAAAACAATATATTTTTTAACAAACATACAAAAACATGTTTATTTTGAGTAAATTTCTGAATGGCCAAAGTATTCACGCTGATATTTTCATTACTCTAGTTTTCAATCCCCGCCCTTGAGGGTGCTATCTGGCCGACATTCCTGAAGCCCAGGCCGCGCCTCCGAGAGCCTCGGACGGGTCTCCAGCACCGGCCAGACTAATTACGGGCGCCAATTATTTAATCAGCGGGGCTTATTAAGGAACTTGGGCCGTTTGTCCACCGCGGCTGGAGCCCCCGAGTCTAGACTGTCACGTGACGAGGGCCCCTCCCCTTCTCCCACTTCGAGATGGAATTCGGACCATCACGCCATAGTCCAGTCATTGATGTACTTGTGATTGGAGTAATTTTTTTTCATACTCTGTTTTAAAAAATAATAAGTTATGTCACATGTAAGCGGTAATTTTATCAGAATATATTTTTTTAAATTTATAAACGTACACAAAGTTTCTATAAGCAGTATAGTTCCTGGTCTCTAAAAATTTGTCCATCAGGCTTTTTTCAACGCCATAGTCCAGTCATTGATGTACTTGTGATTGGAGTAATTTTTTTTCATACTCTGTTTTAAAAAATAATAAGTTATATCACATGTAAGCGGTAATTTTATCAGAATATTTTTTTTTAAATTTATAAACGTACACAAAGTTTCTATAAGCGGTATAGTTTCTGGTCTCTAATAATTTGTCCATCAGGCTTTTTTCAACGCCTTAGTCCAGTCATTGATGTACTAGTGATTGGAGTTATTTTTTTCCATACATTGTTTTGAAAAATAAAAAAGGTTTATTACACGTTAGCGGTAATTTTATCATAATATATTTTTTTAAATTTATAAACGTACACAAAGTTTCTATAAACGGTATAATTTCTGGTCTCTAATAATATGTCCATCAGGCTTTTTTCAATTTTAGAAAGTATTATTTAGAATCCAGTCTAATGCACGAAAGATGTTGAAATATGTAAAAATAATTTTAAACTTCTAATGAAAACGTTTATTAGTTTATTAAAAAGTTATGTCACAAATGTTTTTTCGGAGAATTTCATTTCGTGTTTTAAGTTTGTTGACGAAAGTAAAATGTTGTTTTTCTTTCCGGATTGGATATTCACATTATGAAATGCATTTCTTTAAAGTATTATTCTACTCATGGATTTGAGGAACACTTATAATATCAGAGTTCTGCGAATCACCTCTTAAGAACCTCTGTACTAGACGTTACGTTATTTATAGTAATAGCTATAAAATTTTGAGTCTTATAAAACAAGATCTTCTTCTTTGATATGATTCACAAAAAATAATAATTTCTCTTCAATAGATAAATAGACTTATTTAAAACTATAACGCTGGTGTCTTCTTTTATGTGCGATCGTGACTAGGGGCTACATTTATACTATTGAAGTTATTATGCCTGCCATAATACGTGTCTGGCACACTCAATATCAGTAAATTTGAGAGGACCTTAAGTTATGAAAAAAACTTTTGAAAAGTGTCCTTTACCTGAAGTGAACACTTTAAAAAATTATTTTACTCTCAAAATTTTTTCTAACATATATATATATAAATTTAAAGCTAATGCAATCATTATACATTGTGTAATATGCGCTAAAAAAATGCTCATTTAAATGAATACAAGTTTTAAGGCGTGCGATAGATAAATATATTTAATATTATATATAAAAATTATATTATTTTATTAATGAGCAATAAAAATTATTTAACTTTTAATTTATAAAATTATTTGGCATAAAAACAACAATAGAAAATAATAAATATGTTACAATAACTTTTCAACGAAATTTTTGATAAAACAAACATTTTGCCTTTCAGCCGAAAAAGAGGTCCTAATATGGAAAATAACAATACCAACACAAATTTTTAACAAATATTTATTTATAAAAGCCACTCTTATATATCATCTAAATCTTATTCATTTATCTCAGATGAAGTTTAAAATGTTTCATACAAATTGTGTTGCGTGTTTTTTTATTTTGCCAAATATTGTTTTTACTCACGTATCACTCGGGAAATGTGTTTTACATTTTCAATCAACCAATTTTAAGGTTTATTCAATCAAAGGAAAAATCAATAATTTCATTACTTTATAATATTGCATATTTAAATTTCCGTCTCTAATAGAAATATCGAGATTCCCCGTATGATTGAGGCAGCGCCTCGCGGGAGTTATGATGATCGGCCGCCTATAAAGAAGTATCACTCGTCCTGCACTTAGCATAACTTGCGCAGAAGAATCGCTGAGTTAGTCAATTGTTTCCCATTACATCTCAGGCGATGGCCCTCCAACCTTCAGCCTCCAGCCGGCGGCGGAGAGGCGCTCTTGCTTTTTACAAGCACAGAGCTGAAGCAGGGCTAAAATATTTTAAAACTAAGTTTTTTGTTAGTTTCAGACTATGTTTCAAAGCATATTCAAAAGTGCATCGACATCTTCAAAGCATTAATTAATAAAAATATATTTATAAATGCATTGTATTACGATTTCTCGGAAAGAGAGAAGAAATCATGCATTGAGATAAAAATACAAAACTTTTTTTTTAAATTGTAAAATTTAAGACGTTACTGAAGTATTGTAATAAGCGAAGTAAAAGTTATATTTACAGTGAAAAGACTGCAAATTTCACAAAATAGAATTGTTAGTTCACTTAAAAATATATTTTTTCAAATTAGTCTTTATGCTCTATATTACTCTTTAAAAGTTATTATGTTTAGAAAAAGCATTATTTCTGTCAGAAAAAGAAATGAAATAACCTCGTTATCTATTATAGTTATATTTGACTCAATTTGAAAACATTGTTTCCTCCATTGAAGTTTGTCTTTTCAGATCGAATTTGTTATTAATAAAAAAATATATAAGAATAATTAAGAAGATGACGTTTTTATACATTTAAGGTAAATTTTGTAATTTTAGCCAAACTACAAGAATAAGCAATTAATTTTCCAAACCATTTTTTTAGATTTGTAATTATTTCTTTGTCATAAGAAAAAAATGTGTTACTTAAAAAGTCCTTTTATATATTATTTAAAATAATACATCTCGTATTAAAATTATGTTACACGATAATCATTCTTCCTTGTCTCTGCTTTTCTCTCTAAGATCGAAAAAGACATCCCTTTTGTCAGTGTACCCTCATGGCACTGATGTGAAGGCTCGCCTGCCTCAATGATCCGGAAAGTTATTTTGAGGGGAGAATTTGGCTCTGCAGGGTCATCTAGGCCAGGCAAGTCAATGTAGAGAAGGCACAATAAGTGCAAGTTGAATCAGTTTTGATGAAACAAGATGAAAACATATATCTCAGAAATATTATAATCTATTCACACTTCTTTTGAAAAAAGTTACATCGATAACCTGTAAAATAGTTTCATAAGCTGCAAATATTTAAACTACCCTTTTTTCATATAATTTGACATAAACTTTACCTTCGTATTATTTATCAAAACTACTTTATATTGTTTGTACAGTACAATTTATATAAACAATTTAAAAAAAAATCTCATTGCATGAATATTACCACCATTATTATTTTATTTCTTATTTTCATATTTATTTATGACTAAAAGTTAACCACTTTTTAACAAGTTACTAAGTGTATAGACGGAATTATAAAAATACAAAAGTTATGTTTTTATTTAAAAGTAACTTGTTAGTTTTTAATAAGTGGCAGGACGGTTCGGCCCAGCTCGCGAAAGGAGAATCTCCCTCCACCCTCCTGCTCTAAATGGTGATCGAATAGGAAAACGTTCAACAACGGAGACACGTGAGGATTACGGACACCCCCTTCCAGGAAAACCTTCCCACCACCTTCCTTCGGCACGGGGAAACTTCAGAAGCCTTTTATTGAGATATATCTGCTCTTACTGAGGCGAGTGTATTATTCAAAGATTTCGTGGAATGCTTCAACGAAACTACAATTAATAACAATTAATAAAATGTATAAATGACATAAAAAAAAATCTTTTGATAAATGAATAAGTTTATTAAAAATATTCTGTGCTTATAATAATTTATTAATGAGTTGATAATAGTTTGATGCTCGAAGTCCTAATAAGTAATTCTATTATTTATAAGGACTATTCTAGAGGTAAATTCTCAAACATGTCTTTAAAATACAGATTTAATTTTTATAAGGCAAATTTCTGTCAAAAATAAACGTAATAGGATGAATAAAAGTATTATAATTATAAGTCTTAAATGTCTTCATGTTATTGTACTAAGAAAAAAAAAAAAGGTTCAAAGGTTAATTTCTTTGATAAGAAATATTCATATAAAATATTTAAAGAAATATATGTGAAACTGAGAACTCTGAGATAAAAGAAAAAAAATGAGATTCTTGAGAAACATTCGATAGGATTCTAATTAGACGAAAAAATCAATTAAATGTCTTCAATATTCCGATTTTTAAGCTTATCATATTTTTAAAAACAGTTATAAACGGGATTTAACATTCATTATAACTTTAAAAAATGAATGTCAATAAAACTAAATGTTATTATAATACAGTGAAAATAGCATTTATTCCAGATAACGAGGAAAGTTACTGAAAGAAGAAATAAAAAAATAATTCAGTTAAAGTTAAATCTCAAAAAGCTTCTCGTTTAAAATAAATATAAATTTAGCTGTTTAAATAATTATGTTAGGGAAACGAATCTAATAGGTATTATAACTTTGGCCGTAAAAGTTGGTTGTTAATTACTTCATATTTACCCTTATTTAGATAGCTTATATTTAAAGACAACAGTTGGCACGCGTCTAATTTATAATCGGATTATATTTCACATTAGGTCAAACATTCTGTATAAGCGCTGACAGTTAATATTTCTGCTTACCTTCTTATTGTGATGTTCAAATGTGTTAGAGGATGTTCTATAAGTTAACTTGTTCTGTATTGCTGTCATTGCTTTATTCGGATAAAAAAACACATAGATAAATGCTTTTATAGATAAACGTTTTTATTGATGAAATAATTTGATTTTATTATGTGTAAAAAAAAGATAAATTCAGGATTATTAGACACTTATCGCAGCATTCTTTTTTCCAATTTAATTTGACACACAATTTCTTTAGACAAATCAAAATTTGACGTTTCTTGAGCCATTGTTTTTATTCCAACGATGATAATTAAGGTTATAATATATGCCACACTCGGTTGTGTTTCAGATCATTTAAAAGAAATTATATACCTATAATGAAAATGTTTAAAAAAAGAATTTTATTATTCATTTAAAATTATAATAAAAGCAAATTTAGTATAATTTAGAAACAAAAAATATAAAATATGTTTTTCGTCTGAAATGTGTTGTATTTCGTCAGCATTTCAAATATTGACAAAAGGAAAAAAAACTGCAGACATAAGCTGTTGAAGGGATGTTTACAATCGGCTAGGAAGAGAGACGTCACGCTCGGACTTTAAAGTATCCGCAGATGTAACGTGTCATGGAGAGGAGGCTGGGGGTGGCAATCCCTCGTTAGACGAAAGGATGGTCAATGGATCACGTTGGCGCGTGACAATACTAGTGACGGCCTCAATCACTGTACATAACAAAAGGAGTCAATCGAAATTTATCAAGATTGTTACATTTGTAGTTATATTTAGAAAGTCATCGAATCGATTTATGATAGGAACTTAAAAATAAATATGCACGCGTGTAAAAAAAATCGAATAATTAATAGTTTGAAAAATACTGTAATATAAGATTTTCAGATCTTGGAAAATGGGTCAATGTAGAATGACAATTATACTTTTAATATTTTAAATAGGTAAAGTACTTGAGTGATTTTCCATATATAAAATTTCGCCAACCTTTCATGTTGGCGATTTCAATTAAACTTATACAAATAACAAAGTTAAAAATAAATGTAACGGTCATCAAACACTATCAATGTTCATTGATTTTTTTTATGTTTTATCAATTTCAATATCAGTAGCCTACTAGATACAACAAAAAGTTTAATTTGTTATTTAATTTGATTATAATTTTTTTTTTCTGATGTACCACTAGAAATATTTTTTTTAATTGTAATTATCCTATTTATTTGCTTGTACACCAATTATGTCAATCTAATAAAACAATAAATAATCGCACACTAGATATATCAGTGTGAAATCTAAGAATGTGCTCATACGCAAAAAGTTATCTTTATTAATATATAGAAAGACAGCTATAAATTTACTAAGAAGTCCATTCGTTGTATTTTAGAGAAAATACACACGCAAGAACAAAGGTTGTTCTAAATAAACCATCCAATATATTCTCGGAAGAGTAGGTAATTATTTGTTTGGTGTTGAGGTGGGACTCGCCCCCGTTCTCCAGGCGGAGGTGCTTTTCCTTGTACTTTTACGCTCTGCAAGTAGGTCCTGGAAAGCAAATAGATATCCTCGGATCGTATTTTGATATTGGAAAAACTTTTGAGCTAATCGCCTACGCAATATATCAAAGCCCTCGTGCTTTTGTTCAGTATTTAGAGTTTAATTTTTAAAGGCTTTTATCGGCAAACTCTATATTTAATGAGTATTTTATATTAAGCCAAAAAAAGATTTTATATTCAATGATCAAAGCAAAATTGAAGCACAAAATAAATATTTTTTTTGATATTTAAATATATTGATTTATTAAAACATTAATATATTAGCTGTACAAATAAGTTTTAAAGGATTTTTTTTCAATTTCGACGATTTATTGTGAAAAAATTATTACAAGTTCATTTTTCAAAGTATTGTCCATCGCTAGCCACTACATTCCCCCATCTTTCTGGCCATTTTCCGGATACCATCTCGAAAAAACGATGTGTCTTTTGATGCAATCCATGAATCGATCCAATTTTAGACTTCTTCAAAAACAAATAGTAGTCGGAAGGAGCAATATCTGGGCAATATGGCGGGTGGGGTAAGACTTCCCATTTCTGCGTTTCAAGGTATGTTTTGACAAGTTCAGCTGCACTTTTCTTCAAATGGAAGCAGAAAAGTAAGCTTTCCCGCAAATTGTGTTTTGTTGGCACAAAAGTTGATATAATCGGAGCACACAAAAACTAAGTTGCTCCACTTCAGCGAAATGACACATAATGAAAAAGAAAGCCTAATGGTGGGGGGTTATAAAATGAAGTTAGTTGCAACACTAATGCATCTGGTGTATGATGTGTGTAATCAAATCTGAATAAGTTGGTGAATCTTGTAAAAAAAAAACTGTTCATTAAAATATTGCTTTTATAGTACACGTTTAGTATACAGATCTATCAGACAACAGATCCTAATTGCTAATTGGTGATTGATTTCCAATTGATGGGATAACAGTGGTGTGTCCGCTGGATGCGCCGGCACACCCTCAAACAGGCGGAGGGCCAGGGTGGTGAAGATGAGGGCGGAGGGCGTGGGCGGGGGCGGGGGCGGAGCGCCGTACGTTCGGCCGCCGAATGTCATGGAACCAGACAAGCAGAAAATTACGTTGAACGGGATTCTCCCAGCTGCGTTATATGTAGATAAAACTGGATATCCCGCCTCGTAATATGTAGATAAATGTGGATATTATCATTTATATGGGTGAGCGGGCGGGCGACCGGTTTAGCCGAACGTTATACTTTAAACGCTTTTCATTTTTTGGCTGATAACAGACGCGAACGTTCCGTGTGAGGTGGCGGCGGCGCTTTTTTCCTGTAAAAATCATGAAAATTATTGCGGATATGATCGTTTTGAGTATCAAAAGAATGATATATACTGGGGGATATTAAAAAACTATTTATATTATACCATGAAACGCTTATGGAGATAGTGTATTGGAAAAATACTAATTAATCATCACATTAATCGTTATCCTCACAAAGACAAACTTCTGTGATTTCTAATTTATGTCACTATTTAATGTAAGAAAACAATGTTTTTTTTGTCTAAATCTGTACATACTTCACATTTTTCGGTGTATTGAAAATCTGTTTTAGCTATACATCATATTCTAAGATTTTAAAAATGCAAAATAATAAAACATTTAAATATTAAAACACCGAATGTTATTAAAAAACAATAATTGAATTAGATCCATGTCTGTTTGTAAACAAATGTACAGTCCTGCTTTAAACAGTTAAAATAATATAAAGTAATTTGAACTGTTGTTTTTGTTTATCTTTTTATACAAAAGATTTATTATAATCTGACAATGAAAAAACGTTAAATTAAGCACCAGCATGAGAGTCGCAGATTGAATCTTTAAACTTTAAATATATTTTTAATTACAAACGCATATAGTTACAACAATTATAATGATTTAGTCGTCAATCAGTAGTCGTTTGCACACATCAGCAATTTTTGGAATCGTTAGCGACAAGTGAAAATTTAATTCCACAGATCAGATAGAAAACACACATTGTCACTTTCATTAGATCAAACAGAATGCGCTGATGGCTCTCTGCCAAACAAGCAGTAATTTCCCTCTATTTATAAATTGATTCCGTTTTGAATTCATTCAACTAATTTGTATGGGATGACGCAGAGCTTGTTGGTTTTTCCTCCGGAAACAATTAACGTGGTTAACTTATTTGATGTCATCATCAGAGCAATGATGAATGGTTTATAGTTAGTTACGCGAGTGCTCTAGCCCTGATAAATGGCAGCCTTTGAATGGCAGAGAGAAATAGATACTCCATTGTTGAAAGGGAACTGTAAAAAATGCTAAGCCCAATTGATTTATTTTTACAATAAATTACATCGCCTAGTTTTATGGTGTTTAATGGAATATATAATGGTTATAGCGGTGAAAACCCAATAAAACGAGCAATTTAAAAATATTTATAAATCAAATTATGTTAAATTGAAACTATTTTTCTGACTTTATTTATTTTACATGATTTCATTAAATTATTTTAAATTACCAATTGCTTTCACTTTCACCCAGAAAATGAGAATTTCTCGTTTGACGAGAATGAGTCATTATCTTATAATTTATAAAGTTCGTTTTGCGCTCAATTGAATCAATAATTTAATCACACCTTAAGTTTTCTTCAACCAACATTGTATTATATTGAAAAGCATTTAGTTTATGCAAAGTATATTTGTATGCGTGATTGAAATGTTTTCCATGGTTGCATGGTAAATATTCAATTTAGTATATTTGAATTTTAAAACAACGGTTGTTGCAAAATAATGTTGGTAGATTATTTTAATTTAAAGATAACTCAACGAGAGAAAAGTTATATTTTAATCATTTGGCCAGAAAGATCCACGCAGAACTGATATAATAGACCTAGGGTATTCATAACTACGAAACATAATTGATCTTCACGTTTCTGATTATATATTAGCTACAATAAATAGTGTTTGATGTATTGCAAATCTGTTAATATTTGATATGATATTAAACATGCATTTAATGGGTACTATACGATGTCGTTTATTTTATTTGTTACGAACTTAGACTTTTTTTAGATAGATATCATAAAAAAATTATGAAACGTTTTTTACTATTATTTGATATTGAAACGATCGAAAATTATAATCGTGAAGAAATAAAATAAAAAAGTTATTAAGTGAAATGCCAAGTAACGTAGAAAGCAGTTTTTTTGCTTCTTATTCTGAACATGAAATAAATTTTTACTTGATTTCAAAATGGAAACGACTTCGTAGAAACAATAATTCGCGAATTCTTTTCATTTAAGAGTTCCAGCAGCCCGGGGGGAAGTGGGGAGCGCCGATCAAAAAAACCTCTAATTTCGACTAAAATATGAAATAATAAATAACGCAAAACGAGAGGAGAGCGAGGCGAGAGAGCCTCCCCGCCCGTGGTGGGGGCGCGGGGCGTATCGGTGATCGGAGTAATGAAAAGGGGTGAGTGGGCCACCCCCTCGTTACCCGCGACTCCCGGTTAAAAAACCCGATCGACTCTCTAATTTGTTTTTATATTGGCGTTTTATTTTATACCGTGTGCGTGCTCGACTTCTATTTAAATTCAAATCTCACCCCCGGCCCGCGCGGGCAGCTCGGGAGGGCTCGGGGGTCTCGGGGGGTCTCGGGGGGTCTCGGGGGGTCTCGGGCGGGCTCGGGCGGACTCGGGCGCCGCGTATCACGTGACCGACCGGGACCTTAAGGCCTGCACGACACGAACCTATTTTTCATCCCGATGAAGCACAAAATAATTCTACAATACATTTACAATTAATAATGGGTAATTGCGAAGCAAAGATAATGACTCAAAAATGGTAATGTAATTTTATTATCCCACGATGTATTTAGGTAAATGTGATTGATAACTAAAATCTAACAGATTATTTAATATTTCAAAATTATTAAAAATTTGAACAATTAATGATTTTGGACTTTTATGAAATGTGTAACAATGTTATTCTGAATAAATATGATTTAACCCAACCTACGTGTTTTGTAAGATACGAGGGCGGTCCGATAAGTGGTCAGCTTCACCGCCCGATGGTGCTAGTATCGCTACACTGTCGTATGGTACATTCTTGTAGACGGCTACTGTCAAAATTTCAGCCGAATCGGACTCGTAGTTTTGTTTTGACCGCGTGTGGAAGCGGACGTGTACGCGTATATTAGAAAAATGGAAAAAGAGCAATATCGGTCGGTGATTCGATTCTTGTTTTTGGAAGGGAAATCGCGCAGCGAAATCAAAGAGCGCTTGGATGCTGTGTACGGTGACTCTTTTCCTTCGATAGCGACCGGCAAAAATTGGTTTAACGAGTTTCAACGTGGTCGCGATATGCAAAAAAGTATATAATATTTTTTTTTATACCGGAAACATATATTATAGTACAAACCATAGATTTTTTTTCTATTTTCGATAATACTGAGCACGATATTTTTTTCTACAAAGCAAAATATTTATAAAATATTAATTAGAAACAATGAAATTGTATTCCTTCTGGTACAGGCTTTACTTTTGAAACAGCAGTGAGAGCGATCGTTCCAATAGCTCATAGGCCGGAATAGCGTTAATTGGGCAAGCCCGTCCGTCTCAATGGAGGTGAGTCTCCCTCGGGCCGGGCAGCCCCAATCTAAATCACTTTGGAATTATTGCCGTGTTTAATTTCGCGCAGTTAATGATACATCTGAGCTGAGCTCAGCCGCCTACTGACGTGCTGCTAAAAGGATAGATAAACCCCGAACACTGTTTGGAAGTAGAATGATTGCTGTGCAACTGTTTGGTGACTGTAACACCGTCCAGTGAGTTATGGTCAATCGATTTTTATAAAAACTCAATTAAAACGTTTGAAAGTGTTTTTATAACTGAATTACACTGAGTACTTAATTTTTAAATTTCCCGCCTTACGTTGTAATAGACTACTAAAAATACATTGTGGACAATTATACACAATAATAAGCAAAATAACGTTTAACGATTACTGTTTTAATGATGGTATTTTAATTATTGTAATCACACATTGTAAATAAGGATATATATTGAATAAAAGAGCTCTCGGTTATTTTGAAAGAATTTTTTTTAAAAATTGCTTAGTTTTGTTTTTATGTTTCATTACTAACTGAAGTGTTAAATATAAACTAAGGCCGAATAAAATTAAAATATAGCAAATGTATCAAAGTTACAGTTGCGACTTTTGCAGAGTAATGGAAATTAATATTGCATCGTCAAGTAGTTTAATTCACTTTTTTATGACTGCTTAATTTTATCTCTTTAAAAGAGACGTACAAAGATTTACGGAAACAAAAAAAAACATTTAATAATAATGTTATACTAGATCATGGCTTTAACATTATTAATAGTGGTTTATTTAAATGAAGACCCTTTGAAAAAAACATATTAGGAAAAGTCGATAACAAGGCATGAGATAGCATAGCCTTCAGCAATGAAGAACTAACAGTGTTGTTTATCTGCTGCAATATTAAAGTAAGTTGTCTTAGCTTGTTTTTGATTAGTTAGCATGAACATTTTTATGATTTTTGAGAAAAAAAATTATTATATATATTCTTAGCAAAAAAAGAACATTTGGAGTTTAACATTCTCTTTATTTCCGTCACAACTATCCATTAAAAATCCCAAAGCTTTGCTATATTTGATGAGTGAAAGCCTTTTTGGCCGCTCCAGATATTTCCTGAAAGATTAATGCCAGGAAGAATTTTAATATTGGAGTAGTGCCTCAGGAACAACCGTAGGAACAGGAAATGCTTCTGAGGCAATGATAAAAAATGAATTTGTTGAATAAAAAGGAATTAAAAAAATGTACAAGATTTCAGATTGTTATATATTACTCTGTTTAGAGAGATTTTAGTGCTTGGCTTTATGGTGAAAATTTGTTTGATATATTTTGCGTTTTATGTGACATTCTCATAGAAATGACAATATTATACTGGGAATAAAAATGATAATCACAGACAAAGCATACTTGAATAAATACATACGCACATAACTCTGAAAAATATTCTTTTTTAAAATATAAAAACTTCATGTTTTTATTTCTTCGATTCTCGGAATAATGCAAAAATGATTGTAGTATTACCGCAATAAATCATTCCTAAAACAATATTAATGATGAAAACTTGAAAACTAACTTAAATAAGAAAAAACTTTTATTCGCTTTTTAACTTAACGAATATTCTCAATAACACAGGCACATTCACCTAAGTAGTTTAAGATAAATTTTAAGTCTGTCGATTAATCTTTCGTTATTTTCTCATTACTCCACGGACCAGACTATCACGAGTGCTATTTTGCACAGAAAACTGTATTTATTATCACTCAGCTCTTGGAAAAACGAGTGGGCTTGGAAACAAAGCAAAAAAAACAAAATCCCTCTGAAAAAATGAGGGCTATATTCTTTCGTCCAAATAAAAAGGTACAAACCAAAGCCGAAATAACGATATTAATAATGCAGTATAGAAGAGAGCCGGCGGTTATTGTTACTTGTTCCCATTGAAACCCTAGTGATTTATTCCCGACAATCTCGCGAGAGTTTAGTGGGCCTTTGTAAAGAAATTCGGGGATCACCCCCAGAATTTGCTATGTTTATTTAAATTTCAAGAAAACCCACAGGTTATTTTTGTAGAGAATAATGAAACTGTGTTTTATTGTATTTGTTATTCTTGGAACGGCCTGTTTTTTTTCTGTTTCATATCTCAATTTGCTTTTTTTTTTTTTTATTAAAAATGTATATTACTTGAAAAACAATTTTTTTGTTATTTTTTAAACAAATATAATTTTACAGCATTAAAAGTAGCAAAACTTATATTTGTTTAGGTTGTGAATTTATATAATCAAAATAATGTTGAAAAAACTGTATTTTTAAAAGATTCTCTTTTATATTATTTTGTAAAATGTGTGAATATATTATATGTTTAAGAAAATGTGTAGATTGATTTCAAGTATTAATTAATTTCAAATTTGTTTTTATAAAAATGATGAGTCTTATAAACTATATTTATAGTTGTTTCTTGGGAGTTGTGAAGCTGCTTGATGTGTTTATATAATTGAAATCCCTGAAAATGGTCCCACTATTGGGATCGAAACCAAAAAATACAAACACAAAAGAAAATCATCAACTCTCGATCAAATTTTGCTTTTTATTTTTTTATGTATTATTTGCCACGAGAAAAAAAAAATGCTTTAGAGGTAAGAAGCCTAGGCCGATTGTTTTATAAAGACAGCAAAGAATTAATGTGTGATAGGTATTTTTAGGCAAAGTTTTAAGATTCAAAATATTTTGTATTATATTTACTATTTTTGTTCCTTTTTGTGATAAATAGCAATTTTCAATGTTTGACAATTGATTACTCAAAAGCATCAAAGTATGTTTGACGTGTATGTACATTTCATGAAAACCATAATTACGATTAATCCTTAAGGAATCACAGCAACTGTTTTATTATTACAATCGAACGAAAAACGTCCAATATCTTTTCCAAAAATTCAACAGACTGTTTAAAACATATCGCATTAAAAACACGCCTAAGCCCCGAGCAATCCGTGCATTGTTAAATTCCAGCATATTCACGTCGGGATGGCTGGGCGGAAGTCCCACCTATCGCTTGAATTTTGAGAAACAGAGCAGCTGGAGGATCTCGCCTAATCCCGTGCAGATTAGTAGGTCCCGTGGGCGGCAAGAATCCGCCCGCCCAGCGCCGGCGAGTCGTGCTCGCTTTACGCGCGATTTAGGACCACTAATGCCAGGGCGGCGTAATCCGCCCAAGAGGGAATCACCGCCCTGCGCAGACAATGAACCTTGGAACAATGTGGAGATAGCGCTCCCAAAAATGTCTTATAAACTACTGCGGAACTAGCCTTTCGTTTGTTGATAATAGAAAGCTTCGCATCATCACTGTGACTGCTTTAAAATAATTCTGCTTTAAAAATTTTTTCAATTAAAGTCCTCTGATGAAATGAATTTCAACAATTTTTTTGTTATATTTACTGTGCAAGTATGGCGTATCTTTTTATACCATTAAATAATATTTTTTTTTAAATAAGGGGTTCTACGTTTTTAAGATGCAGTATTTACATCATATGCTCATTTTTACATAAATCTTTATGCAGCGTAATGGCCCTGAGAGCTAGAGATAAGGTTTACGACACCCTGTCCCATATTTTAACATAAATGTATTACTAACGGATTCAAATGTTGGAAGCAATATATATTTTTATAAGTCTATAAAATATTACGTTAGTTAATAATCCATACCACACGGTGAGTAGTGCTTGTATTTTTTTTGTTTTTTTTTTTGTTTTAACGTAATGGTCTCGAACTTCAAGGATTCTGAGATCGCAACCGCTCTCCATACCTATCAGAAAACATAGAGAATGTTAGCTGTAAGAAATAAGCCATTTTTTTCAACAAATTAAGAACTGAACCATTTTGAATTACAATTATTTTATTCAAGACAAAATAAACATCGCTTGCCTTATTCCCGATAAGTTCCCGCAAAGACGTTCACAAACGATCGGAAACCAACGATTTCTGGCAGAAACCGAATACAATATGAAAATTTAAATAGCAAGAAGAATTAAATATGCCGTCTTAAGGGCTGCTTCTCAATTCTTCTCTAAATTAATTGTATTGAAGGTACGGTCTTAATTTATTATGGAAGGGTCTCGTAATTGGAAAGAAGTCTCTAAAAAGGAAGCACTTTAAACCGTCGTGCAAGTTCATCGGAATTGCAAATTTATAAAGTGAGGTGGAATCGATTGGATCCCCCATTTGATACGTCCCTTGCTTAAGTTTGATTCAAAATAAATTGAATTTAGGTAGATGAGTTTTGCGTGAATCACAAGAAATGCTCTCAGCGATATTTAACGAATTGGTTGTTATGAATTTTTATTACAGGTAATAAATTCTTGATTTATCATTCAATCTTGAAAACTCGACGTGACTAGCTGCTTTTAAATCATAAAATATAAAGACAATTTTTTTTTGAGAAAATTACTACACATGAACAGAAATATTCATTTTTTGCTATTTATTAGTTCAATTATCATATTTGGTCATATTTATTAACACTTGCACTCATTAGAATTGATTAATTCACAGGTATTAATATAATCAATGTAAATTATTAGTTACCCGCTCTAGAAGTCATATCTCACCAAATATATGGTCCACCGATTTTTAAACTATAGTAATCTTTTTGAAAAAAATATTGGAATCCATTTAATGGGATATATTTCACCCTTTTAAAAATGTTTGAGTTTTTATTATGAATGCGATTTACCATTATTACATTTAATAATACTTTAATATTATTTTTAGCTTTTTAACAAATTGAGTGTGATTTAATTATTTAAAGTGTTTCAACAGCGAATCACATGAATTTTAATTTAATTATTATTACTGTAATTACATTTTTCTTTTAAATTAAGTGTAATATAGAAGTTGCAAAATTTAGGTTATTTAAAAGTATTTTGCTCCTTCCTAAAATAACATTTTAATCGACATCTAAAGTTCATGTAGATTTAATAGGTCGTTCTAAATTAAGGGAAACTTATTAAATTTAAGTTGTTAAAAAACCACCTACAATATTAATTAACTTTACAATCAGAATAGCGAGTGTCCTCAAAGAACACTTAATCTTCCGACCCTTGAAATCCTCGCTCGTAGGGTCGCACACGGCCCTACTTACACGGGCTCCCATTGATCTACGGGCAGCCGAGGTCAGGTATAAATTTGTTGAAATCACACTCGGCTTGTGTTTCTTGTTAATTAACCCCACCTGCGTACCTGAGAAGAGTCGCACAAAAACTGGAGGGTTTTAAATAACGCGGCCTAATGGAGACGTCGGAGGAGGGGCGGGTCGCGTGACTCCCCGACAGAACCTGGCCCCGGATTATCATAATCTACATAACAATTTGCGGTGTACGAATGTTGACCCTTATCAATGTCACACTCTGGATTCTATTAGGCGTATGGTCGCGCCGGGAGCGCTCGTGTCTATCGCGACGCCATTTTGTCATATTGTGCGGGGAGCTCTATCTAGGGAAAACGAGACGATTGATTTTTATTTAAATTGGCCATACGCTTATAAAACCATTACATAATGATTTACGCCAATAAAACTATCAAGTACACCTATAAAGCCTAGATATGAAAATAGCAGCTTATTATGTTCAGGATTCTCAGAAAACTCTTTAAATACAAAAAAGCTAAGCTGAACTTGTACAACCTTCTCAACCGTTCTTATCCGTCAACTTACCGATCCGTCTCGAAAGCAATGTAGGTAAGATCCTAATGCTTGCAAAGTTTACTGTCGAACTAAAGTAGTCGATTTTATTATATTCATTATAAATGGAAATCACCTTGATATACTTTCTTTACTTTTGAAAAATCCATGCAAAGAAGATCTAACAAAATATTTTTAAGCGTAAATAATTATTTTTCTAAATTATCTTGTTTTCAATGTGCTTAATGTATATCTGCAAATTCATCAATTTTTAACTACATTTTTTTTTTTAAATGAATTAGAAATAAAATTAATAATTGCCAATGGCCTAAATGCATTAGCCCCTTGTACTTATGGTATGATATCTTATCTGAATTGATTCACACATTAATGCCTACTTAAAAAGCTTAATCTGTTGTAACTAAAGAATTGAATAATTACCAATATTTTGTAACATTTCGCCATTTGTCCAAGTGTCCGTGTATTAATATATACACGTCAAGATTTTGGGACCAACTCTATTAAGTTATTTAGAATATAAATCCGGGGGTCATATACCATACAACTGAGGTATTCATTTATATAAAGCTGTATAATTGCAGAGGCCCGTACACTTCCATATAATGTAATGACTTCCTCCTTTCGTACTTACCACTATAATTATTAAACTTTGACAAAAAATACTGTTAGAAGTTCCAAAAAAAAAATGTTTTTATTATAAAGTAAAAATAATTAAATCTTAAAAAGGGAAAATAGAATAGAGACTCTAAAAATATATTAAAGCTTTATTTATATTTTTCAAAATTAATACATTACAATAATTCATTTATACATACAAGACAAGTGCGCTGAATATTGAATACACAGTAATAACACTTAAGATAAATGTTTAAAATCTAGATGATTCTCAATTTTAAAAATTTATTACCATTATCGCTCAAGTTGCCGATGTCGCCAAAAAATCTATTTACACGAAAAACTGCTTTCGAAATAGCAAAAATCTTAATAAAATTATTAAAGTCGATAGAATCCATCCAATTGATTTGATTATAGGAATTTAACATGTGAATGGAAGTAAATAAAAAAATAATATAATGTTATTCAACACTTTTACGCTTTGAATTGAATTTGAAAACACTTTCTTGTATTTTGACTTACAAACAAACATTAAATGTTTTATAAAATTAAATATATTTTTACGATCTTTGTTATATTTTTAATTCAATGTTAATAAAGTTCAACGCCTACGATTGGTTTTTCAATTTAAATTCCTTCAACGGTGTCCATATCAAAATAAAGGCATTCATATTTTTTTTATGTAAAAATAGCAATGAAATCTTGTGCTGGTACCGAATAACATCAATTAAGCGATTGTAAAATACGGAATTGAAATGTAAATTTTTAATTTTTAACAATCGTCCCTTCTGACCCAGACTACAGGAGCTCTAGTCGAACCTTAGGGCAGCCCAACCGAAGAGCAAGTGCATTTATAAATGCGGGAAAACCTCCTCATAACTGAGGGATGGGATAACTGGGGTTCCGGATATCTCAGGCTTAGCAGTTTAAATGGAAAATTAGATGGGGTTTTTCCGGAGGATATCCAATAATTAAGAATTGTGCTCGTTTCAGTTAAGCTCCGTATAGCCGGTCGCCCCCCTTCATTTGCTATATAAAAGTGTTTAAGGGTACGGTTACAACGCTTGCACCAGCGAAGTTTAGAATTTGACGCTTAAAATGTTATATAATTTAGCTGAATTGAACTACACAAGAGAGAAAGTGTAACCAAAGCCTGAGGCAAAATTAGGGGTGTTGGGCGATCTGTGACTCTTTGAGGTGCTAATTCGCCATTCATTTAGAATATAAAACGAAAAGGTTTGACAGTGCTACTCTTCGAAGATTAAGCTATTATTTCGAATTGGAAACAATTTTATTGTAAAGCAATTTTGATTTTGGTGTGTGGAAGTAAAATTTTATGTATTTAGGCTACAATTAGAAACAAATTACATTCTTTTATTATAGGTTAATTAAATGTTTATTGCTATCATGAAAGATATTTACACTTACAATTTCGTTGGCAGCTTGTCTTAATGATGAACTATTACATTAAGAGTCTCCTGTTTCTATCATTATTATTATATATATCTGTTTCAATAAATTTTAGAAAAGTATGTTTTTATGTATTTAAATAAAAAAAATTTGACATAATATTTAAAATCTAAAACAAAGAATTATATACAAAATAATTTAATTTAATGTTTCATTTTAAAGTTTTTTCTTAATAAAATTTTATTTGTTTCTTGGTTAATCCTATTTTTATAGATAGGCTTGCTTTAACACTTTAACATTTATTTATAAAAATAAAAAACAAAATCTGAGTTTTATCTTAAAACATTGAGCGTATAGCCTGGTGTGTTCATACTTGGAGAAGAGAAATACTCTAATTCGAATTGGGATATTTACTCTGCACCTGTCCACTCGACTAAATTCTAATGTAACACATTGAGAACCGTTTGGTCAACCGAAGGCTTGAGAGAGGGCTGGGGAAGGGAATGGACTGAGCTTTGCTGGAGCTACGCCTGCGGCTAAAAGGGGTTGTTACTTCTCAACTTTTCCTAAAAGCAAAGTTATTTTCATCTGACAGAAATATTGAATAATCGTTATATAAGTAATAATGTTATAAATATATTAAAAGTGTACTCAAAAATATCGCTGTATGGAAATAGTGCATTAATGTTTTAAATAACTATTTTTTTTAATTCTACTGCAACGTCATCAGTTTCAATTTGATTTTTTCATTTTGAGGGACAAGGCATTTGATTCGCGAAGATCCATTATTTTAATGATAAAAGTACCTTTGTATTTTATCTTCACTTTGAGTTTATTAAAATTATTTGCATTACCAGTTTCGACCCAATACACTGGGTCATCATCAGATGCTTAACTAAACTGAACTGAGTCATCATCATCAGATGTTTGGTTAAGCATCTGATGATGAGCCAGTGTATTGGGTCGAAACTGGTAATGCAAATAATTTTAATAAACTCAAAGTGAAGATAAAATACAAAGGTACTTTTATCATTATAATATATATATGAAATTTGTTTAATAGATTTAAAGCTGTTAAATATATTTATTATTTATTAAATTTTTTTGGTATGCTCTTCTTTTACATTAAATTAAAAGTCTTTATTTGATTAATCTATATGTGTTTCCCTTACAAAATGCTGCTTTGTACTAGTGTAGACTTCAAAATAATTTTTGACCTTTGAACCTTAATAAGACGGATAACAATACTATAGCAAATGTTTTAAGGTGAAATATATAACTTTTAGTTAAATAGCGCGTCTAAAGTTTAGAATAATATATTTGAAGCGTTTTAATGCAATCACATGAAAGATATGTATTATTTATGGAATTCCAGAAAATACCATTGAAACCAGTTATCTTAGGCCCTAAAAATAAACGGAATAATATTGTTGCTTAAATGCTACTGGTGTGGAGGATCTCATTTGAGAAAAGGGAATTGTCGGAAATGCTGGGGGGAGGGTAGCGAGTTTTAGTATATCACCTTTGGAGATGTTAATTTTAGCTAATTGTATCAACAGCCGTTGTTAGACTCTAGGCCTACTGAGCAAAAGGAAAATAGAATTTACAGCAGATAAATTGCCTTATTTTTATAGTCAAATGTTTACTTGGAATTTTATTAACAAGTAACTCTTGAACGCTTTTAGTGATTTCATATTAGATTGTCAGTTAAAATTGAAATATAAATTAATCTCTTGAATTTTATTTTAATTTATAAAATATATTTGTCACGTTTACTATGGGAGAAATCAAGGCTCCGTTCCGTTAGAGTTCATACATTTTTAATGGATAACCTTTATATGAGTTGGTTGATAGAATTTGTCGAATTTTAATATTCAAAATCAACTACAAAAGCTTTATCAGAACGCAGAAACTAAATAATAAAACAGACCATAATAATTATTTCTGGACGAAATTTGTAAAAGCCCCTTTTTCATTTTCGCAAAGTTCTAATGAAGCTAATTACAAAGTCTTTAAAAGAAAAAGTTCCGTGCAAAACTACCAGCCCAAAGAATGGCCCGCTTTTAGGGGGCTTCCCGCCTTCCTTTCGGTACCTATTCATCTTGTAGCTTGTAAGCTTGTACTGACTGATTTTACAAGCACTTTCGCTTTCCATTATCAGTCAAAACCCGCTTTAAGCGCTCGACAGAAGAGCGGGACGGAGAACAAGTGTTTCGCTCGCAGGACCAGGTTAATGAGGGCCGAGGAGGCGGCACTACCCCCGCCCCTCCCACTGAAATAGGCTAATGCAATTTACTCCGGCCATTGTTTGTATTACCCGAGACTTTGTGGTTATAGAATTTAATGATTCGGAAGGGCGGCGGGCACTGCGCTCCCCCGCCCGGCCGGGAAGTTTCTCGCTGGACTATTTGCACGAGAATTTTTTTTATTTTAAACAAAGAATTTTTGATTAATCGGTCCGGTTTAGAATTTTGTAGGCCGTTGTTCACGCAGCCCGCCGAGAAATAAACGATGTTAAATAATATTACTCTGCTTGTTCTTTTTTGCTTGAGTAACTTAATGTTTTATATTATATCAGTAAAAATAATTTATAGCATCATTTCATTTATATTTTTTTGATTTTTTAAAATTTTATTTCAAACTGTGTGAAATCTATCGCACCCTGTTCATTTAACAATGCAAACAAAACATTCGCGTGATCTGCAATTTTTTATACAAATTCAAACGAATATGATTAATATTTCATCGGTCGTTATTGTTACACATAAACGGCAGCAATTTTTATTCTTTATATTTTAACACGAACAGTATGTCAAGGAAATGAAAATATGGTAGCTTATGAAAACATTCTTAAAATTATTTTGATTCATATTAAACCCTAACCTCAGCGCGCTCCAATAATTCCGGAAACAATGCGACCGAGTTCAACGCAAGAACGCGACTTCGTTTAATTAGTTTAGTACAAAACCGGCGAGGCTAAGTGACGTTCGCATTATAATTTCTAATAGTTGCATATGTTTTTCTGCGGCTGCAAGAGTGGGCGGTAATTAAAGCGGACTTCGGGGCGGGCCAGTCCGAATTCTTAAGAGAGCCGAGGGCCCGCAGGGTCATAATTAGCATTCATGGATCCGTCCGCCGCCAAAGTGTGTTTTTGCTAGCAAGATTAAGTGTCACGTACAGGACGGCTCTTTGAGATCCTCGGCCGGCATGTTTTTATTGCCGCGGCTTAAGCGCCGCCGGAGAAGTGCTTCTCGGAGAGAAAGAGCGCCCCGCCGAACATTCGGAAAAAGGACGCCGCGCAATTGGAAAAAGTTTCACATCGCTTGAAATAATGTGCCAAGTTTGATAAAGGAGATTCGCTCGTGGGTTTTGTCTTCGTCAACCTTCGTGAGTTCAATGATTGTTTAATCTACAGACACGGCCGTATAATCTTTTTAAATCGGTCGGCCTACTCTCGGAGGTCACTCAGCGCCCATAACTAAACCCACTTACGATTTAGTGATTTTGAACGCCCGTGATTTGTTTAACTCGATTGCTTTTAAGTTTAAATTGAATTGATCTTCCCTAAAACTTACTCATTGAACATACCGCTGATACATTTGTTTGTTGTGAGCTAGTTTTTAGGTAAAAAATAATAAATGTATTCATCGGGAGAAAAATGACATTTGATTAAACGCTGATTCGACAAAAAATAAAAATCGTTATAATTATTCGCTAGTTTCCATCCGTTGCAAAGTGTATATTTTTTCCAATTATCACCTTTGTATTCCACCGTAAACCCTGTTTATTTTTTGGAAGTAATTTTTCTCAACTATTTTTTAATTTTATTTCACATTTTTAACTATTATATTTTTAAATTTATTCAATGAATCATCTATTTACTATCCGTTGATTAATTTAAAATCTTTATTTAAATGATTAGAGCTGATTAAAATTCTATTGTGTAAGATATCAGAATCCAGAATTTTTTATGTATAACTGACCGACTTGTATTGCTTTAATAAATTTACCTTTAATTTTTATATTACAGTAATAAATATACTTTTTAATTACTGTACTTTTAATAATTTGCGTATGTGGTTGTTTGCACATTTAACTTATTAAAATCTGTATTTGAAAACACAGGCTAAATGTTAAACAAACTCTTGCTATCAGTGATCTTTATAATGAAACAAATTAAAACATACTTAATCCTTTAGCCCATATTATTAAATAACAAAAATAAATGTTTCTCGAGTCTATAGGTGAGAAAAGGCTTGTTAATTTTAACTAAATGAAATTGAATCCACATAATTGGGTTTGTAGATGTTGTAATTTGTACCTAGTTCCAGTAAATCAACGCAAAACTGTTAACCGCCAATGATTTAGGCTTTTAGAATAATTTTGAATCGGATTAGAGCGGCTCAGGTGAGTGCTCGGGTCGGCCCGACAGGATTCGGTGATTTCAGGTTCTAGGCAGGTGTTCGCAATAACGGCCAGTCCCTCCTCCATTGTTCCTTGTGGTCGCAGGACTGTTCTCTCTTTAGGCCTTTAATTATAGCAGGTAATTTAATGGCGCCGAAAGTGTTATGTGCTGCGCCTAGAAGTGTTTTGATGTCGCCTAAGATTTATGTTGTTATTTTTAGATACAACGATTCAGAGGCTCGTAAAAATAAAAGAAAAGTAGTAATATACGCGTAAAGAAATCTTATTTCAAGTTTCATAAAAATGACCTACTTTTTAGTTAAAAAACGTACAGTTACATCACCATTAAGGCGTATATATTAAAGTTCCTTTGTAACAAAAGCAATATACATTATATTTGATTAAAAAAAACACAGACAGCCGTATAAAATATACTCAAACATTCAACTGAATTATTATGAAAATCTACATATTTTAATATTTGAGCCGTTTTTACTTAAATTATTTAAACAGCATAAATGTATTCTTTCAATCGCGTTCAATAGACTTTAAATAAAAGTTGTATATATATCTTATATGGCGTGCAATAAGTTAAGATTACTTGTTTTTATGTAATTATAACATCCTATTTGATGACATGCAGTCCTCCTAGTACGATCTGAGATTTTACTCATCAAATCAATTTTACACTCTGAGTTATATCGTTAATATTATTGTTGACTTTTTACAATAAAGATAAAAATAAATTATATGCTATTTTAAAATACTACGAGTATATAAAACATACTACGAAACCAAGATATTATCATGTCATCAGCTGTGCTCTGCAGGCATTGTTCCCCTTCCTGTGGAGCTGCCTTCATCACGATTGTTGTTAAGTCCTTGGAGACGCGTGACGTCACCGCCCCAGCCGGGCTGGTAGCTTTCCATTTCCTTATTAACAGTTTCGGAGACACTGCTAATGGTGATTCCATATTCTCCTTACCGCCCCCTCCCCTTCGCCCGCCAGGGGGCGGATTGTTGTGGTCCCCCGAGAGACTTTAATATATTGTTATTCCGGATAGAAAGATAACAATAAGCGACGATTTAAATATGTTGCATTTAAACATGAACAAACCAAATATTATTTTATTTACTAAATGTTAAAAAACAACTCATGGCATGAATCTTAAAAAAATAATTAAAAACAAAGAATAATCTGACAGAAACTAATGTGGACGCCATGAATGCTCGTTTAAAAACATACATTGCTAAAACTTAAACCACATTGATTTATATGAGTGAAAGATCTTTATATACAGAATAATTTAAATTCATATGTAAATTTGAGGGTTGTATATACAAAGTTTATAAATTTATTCACATAATTTACAATCATGATTCTCTCCATAGATTAAATCAATACCGTTTTCCTGAGATTTTATGTAGCACAGCATTTTGCCTGATTTTCTATCTCTGAAAAAGTCATTATCGAGGAATTAGCCAATGCTTGGAAAGCAAATATTATAAAATTACTATAAGCTCAAATTTATTAGACGTTAAAAACGACTCTGGTTCATTGGCATTAAAGTTTATTCTTAGTTACTAAATATTTAAATTTACATTATATGAAAAAATATATTACGTATAGTTTTGCAGAGCAGATATGGAAGTAGATGATGGTGGGATTGCAATTGAGATTTCCGAGGTTGTTGACTTTTCCAGACATATTCAGTTCATCTATTAAAATTAAATCGTGATTAATTTTAAAAAAAAACAAGGTTGGCGTGTAACAGTTATGATATTTTAATTTAATATAAACTGTTGTACATTTTCATAGTTTTTTAAACGACTTTTATATTTTCAAAAATGTAAAGAAATAAATCTGCAATCATCTCGCTACTAGCTTTTATCAATAGAGCTCATACGTCATATTCTTGTACATTGTATGAGTAGCTACTTTCACGAATAAAAAAAAATTAAATTTCAAAACACTTTTTTTTTTACATCAAGTTTATTACAATAGATCTTATATTCCGAGAGAGGCACATAACATTATGAAGTTTATTACACCGACAGTGTCTCGTCGATGGTCAGGCAAGTTATGATTTGAACTCAAAAAAATTAAATTAAATTTCAAAATTCTTTTATTTTTCATCATGTTTATTACAATAGATCTTATAACTAATGTTTTGTTGGAGTGTTTGGTTATCCCCGTCCTGCGCGCAGGTTTCGGGGCTCTCAATGTGTGACTCAGGTGGTAGCGTATATGATTTACTGTGGTTGTGATATTGTGTTAGGCAGGGAAAATTAGTGGGAAAAACCCTTTATTCGCATGTGTTTACGTGTAATAAATATCTACGAACTAAATAACAAAGATAAAAATTTATAACAATAACAGGTGAGGCTGCAAAGATCACTCCTGGGTATGTTTTTTGGGAACTTGGCGCTCCTTCTTGTATAGGGTGACCCGGGAGCCGTCGGAGACTGTTATATTTTCACCGAGTAGGATGTGGTGGGGGAATTTGTGTCTGTAGTCACGAATAAAAAGATTTCACCCATATTTATAGTAAAAAATAGTGGGGATGGATTATTTTTTTTTTAAGTAGGTGGCTTGGATATCTGACGTCACGTCAGCCGCAGTGAGCTCAGTGTCGCTGGTATCATCGCGACCATCGAGCCCCGTCAGCTCCGACAGGCCGGGGTCCGGGCCGGCAGTTAATTGACTAAGTCGGGGCGCGGGGCTGTGTGCGCAGCTGACGGTACAGTTAATTACCACAACAAAGCCAGCCAGCTCGGCTGACCGTTCGTTAGGACGCCGGGCCGCGGGGCTGCGGTGCGTGGGTCGGTGCGGACGCCGCCCGGGACTTTCATTCGAGTCTGAGTACTTATAGATTAGTTCAAGGCATCGGGGGCATTACGTTATAAAATAATCAAATACGCACACGAAAGGGTTGCATAATTTGTATTGTATTATTATTATGGGTGCACTTAAGGGTCTTGCTACCTAACATCCATCCAAGTGTCCATCCCCCGTCTGCCACAAAAAAAGTACCGTTACGCCTGCCGAAATCGTGTCATTTAATTAATTTAATTGTCACTTTATTTTTCAATCTCGAATGTTGATTTTTTTACAAAGTATTAAAAATACAATAAATTATATTTACATATTTTTTATTATTTAATTAATGTCTATTTTCAGGGTAAAATAAAATCATGAAGATGTTAAAAATTGGATAAAATGACGACTTTTCAAAACCAAAGTTTGTTAAAGATTTTTTTTTTTTTTTAATTTTTAAAATAATAAATCGCACAGGGTTTATATTTAATCTTTTAATTCCAATTGAGGACTTAGAACAGGGACATGACGAATCTCCAAATTCCTACACTTCAATCGGAAAAACATATATTTATCATATTAAATGTAAATTTACAAGAAATGAAATACGAATACGTATCTAACTTTTTGCGTTTAAATTTTTTTGATTGGTGCAGTCGACTTTTCGCAAAGTGGACCAGAAAATGATTAAAAAAACTCGAGTATGGGACTTAGGCCCTTAACTTAAAGAGCAGAATGATTCATTAAAAATTTGCTGGAAATCCGGCGCGGTGGAAATCCAAAAGAAGTTATTTGTAAAATGAATTTCGAAAAGTTTCCGGGACTACAATGGTGTCTCCTTCCTAATGCTGCGACTGACCGACCCAATAGCAAGGAATATTTCTGCAAACGTCAGACTCTGGTATGTCTGCGGTTACGTTGCGTCCGGCACTAGCCAGCTGGGAGAGGGTCCGATAGGATCTCCGGTATCTGCATTAATATTACTCTCACACATTAATTAATCCTGATTTCTTATAATAGATAATATAATATTATTTTTATTTCACTTAAACAGTGAGTCTATATCTCTTAAAGAATGGATCAATACCGTTGAAAGACTTATGAAATACTTAAGTAAAACTTTGTGAATAAAATCACCAATGAATTCAATAGATTTTGTTTGCAAATATCGTGTTTATTTAGTTTTTCTTGTGACTGCAGCTCTATAGAAGATGAAGCAATTATAGCGCACGAAAACGCGTCCTTCTTTAAATAGTCTACGACAGAATATATTCCCGAGACTGTGTCGTATTTCCAAGTCAGTGAGTGAGGTTATCAACACGATTATGCTGATTTGGTTTGGTTGGGTGATTGTTGCCTACCCAGACAAATTTGTTATGCGGTTTATCTAATAACAAAAGGAAGGTGTCTTCCCAGAGACAGGAGACTTACAGGTACCCCGGGGCTTAAAATATGACTAATTTATGGAATAATTGATTGTGCAAGAGCGAATGGACTACTTGAGAAACTTACGCTTCATTGGCATGAAGTAAGGCCAGCTGAAAATATCCTCCAGATTTACTAGATTTCCTTCATCTGTCGAGTTCAGGTATTGAAATTTATCTTTTACCTCAAAGTATGCACAATGAATATGTTAGGTTTCAAAACATCATACGGGAATATAAGATAAAGTCCTTTTCATAAGCTTTTATTAATTTTTAAAGACCTACTTATCTCGTTTAGAAGTGTAAAACAAATAATTGTATTGTTACAAAATTTCATTTTTATTTAATAAACACAACTTGATAAACATAAATACCTTTAAAACTTAAGGCGAGTTATCGAACGAATAAATAATTTGACAATAGACATTTTACTAGATCAATTACTTACAAATCTAGTAAAATTGAGTTTTAATAAGTTTTCTTGAAAAAATGTACTCTATTGAATTGTGTTTGAAAATTCATGCCAATGTATGTTTCTTATGATGTCATGAATAATTGATTTAAAAAATATTGTATGTATTTAGGGCAATAAAATATATGTAAAGCAACCGGTTTAAGCACAACACCTGTAGACTTTCTAAATTCTCATAAACTACCATGTTAAAGAAAAATCTCCATGATATTATAAATATAAGCATGAGCTGTATACCAATAATATCTTATATATCAATGACAAAATAATAAACCGATGAAGAAAACTTCATATTTTGATGATGTCGTTTTTAGTTCAAGCAAGACGTATTGAATATTACTATTAAGAAATAATCAAGTTAGTAGTGTATCTACTGTAGTAGAAAATGTTAAAAATATTACATCTTAAATTTTAAAACAAACACTATAGCTTGTCGTGTGCATGGATTTCTGATGTTGGTAAATTAACAAAAATACACATTATTTTCACAATATAAACAATAATTTTGAAATATAGCAAAAGATTTATCTTTGAAAGAAAAAAAAAAACTTTTGTAAGAAAGTCATAGAAGTTTATTAGCGAATAAATTAAGTAAACATGCTCAGGGCTTTTTTTACACATCAAGACTTTTAATAAGTGAGTATTTGATTTATGATCGAAGAAAATCAATACTTCATAAATATTGTAATAAATTCTCCGGGCAGAGTATTTTTTACGTATTCACGAAATCTGCCGGCATTTGACACAATTTATTTAATGAGCCGGTGAAGCAGGGCCGCGGCGACTCTCCGCCGCCGTCTCGCTCGCACTGCAGGCCGGCGCGGGCGGCCGTGCGAGGGAGAGGCCCAGCGTCCGGGGTAACGATGATAAAACTGACAAATTTGCGAGGCCCCGAGACCTTCTGCGCCGTACGAAAAAATATAAATCCCTGGGTCGCCATTTGTTTCCCGGGGCGCCTTAAATACTTGTTTGCGCCGCTGACGCGTCACTTATTTTGACTAATTTATTAATGTTTGCCGTACACGGCGATTGTTTGTGATAAATTCCTGCGGAGACGGGGCCGAGGAGGACGGAGGCGATGATGCTTAAAAATTACGCAAATTTATATACATCTGCGGTGATTGCTGCGAGAGCGCCTCTGCCTTAAATTAAATATTTTTGTGCTGTACATTAATAGAGTGGTTTTTTTCTTCCAGAACACCACATTAACAAAATTGTGATTTAGGACCGGGGACCGTTTTTCACACTTTGCACTTACATATATACACATCGTATTCGCCCAATATTGAATTAAAAGTAATACCATTTAATTTAATTCATATGATCAAACAGTGTCACACGTTAATATTGTTTGAGTAATTAAATATACAAATTACAGTATAAAGTAAATGCATTAAAAGTTTTTTCTTTACGCAGGAAACTTAAAATACCCATACAATTACGATAATGAAATTACAGCTAAAATTAATGTTTTAAGACGAGAGTTTTAGATCGAAATACGATCTGATTAAATTAACAAACTTATATTTTCAAATTTAAAATTATATTTAAAAAAAACCGAATATTGCCAAGGAAGAGTGACAATGATGATTCTTTCTGAATGATAACGAATTTGAGAGTTTTTAATTTTTACAATATTTATTTATATAATGTGAATTTTTATTTGCTACTAATTGACATCTTTGGTTTAATTTTGCTTCATTAAAGCGTTTGTCTTACATTCCACAAAAGTATGATATCAGTGGTTTTTATCGTTTATTAAGTTTGTTACGTTATTACTAATAAGATATTAATATAAATAAAAGTGATTTACTGATGTCACTTATTGAGAGTTTACATTATGGCGAATGTTTCGCCGCGTTTGCAAATCATTCGTGGGTGGATGTTGCCGTCCACACAATCGGGCGTCGCCGCACAGTGGGCCATTGTGATTGTCCCCACCGCACACCGTGCTTGCAACTGGTCATAGAACCACGTTTCACCAATGTATGTCAAAGGTGTTGCAAGCATATAAAAGACTTCAACTGTTAGATTGTTGTATTCCAATATGAACAAGCTTATAAATAGAATTTTAAAAATATCTCGATTTCAATTTGCGTTAATTTACTAACTCAAGTTGTTCTCTCAGAATTCATATAAATTACTTCGTTATTTAAAAGCTTACTTATTAATCTGCGAATATGAAGTCTCAAGATCAAATCTCGATAAAGCAATAAGTTTTTTTTTCAATTCTGTTAAATTACAAGTTACCCCCAATCACAAAAGTAAGAAACTATTAGAGTCAAAAACTATACGTGACGCAGGTTTTCTGAATCCTTATACAAGCGGAGACGTATCAAATATATACAATTTCTAATTGATACATACTATTGTTTGCCTGCATGTTTTGGATTATTTGAGCTTCGATGTCGGCTCCCGGAAAAAAAGTCTCAATTTTGTAACGAGACAAGCCCATCTGCCTTTGAACTCACGTCTCCTTGATATCATTACTTGGTAACATTATCTTAATACCCATCGTGGTGCTAAAACATTAGATATAAAAATAAATGAATGCTATTCCACCTGTGTTCCGTAAAGATGTTTTTTGACTGCTTATATCATCGTTGCTTATCTATATTTTTTATTAAAGTAACTTTATGGTTTTTTCTTAAATATAAAAAAAGTTATGTACTTCAGAAAAAAAACGTATGCCTTAGTTTAATATTGATATTGATAAAACTATTTTATGATTTCATTAAAATATTTTTACTATTCAATGTTAATCTTTCAAACATTTTCGCTATTATTTCAATTTTTTTACATTAATCCAAGCGCTTCAATATCATAGAACACGACGCCTTCTCAAGAAGTCGCCAACACTGAAGTGGCCGCGTGTCAGTGGGTATCTCCCCGCGCCGGGGTCTGGCGCCTCTGTTGTTCCAGGCAAGCAAATACTGCGCATTTAATATAAAGATTCATTACGGATGCGAGGAGCTTACTGTAGGGAAAGGAAAACAAACCCGGGCGACGGAGACAGTCGCCGCGAGGGGAGTGGGGTCCAACGTGTGGCCTGCAATTAGGAGTTAGGGCTAACAGCTTCTCTGAGATTTCTAACCAAGAATATTGGGAGTTTACGATTTGAATTCGAAACAGAATTACATTTGGTTAAAACTAAAAATAATAACATAGATCTATAAATAAAAATAATGTTTTCTTTTATGACATACTCATACAAAATATTATTTAAAACAACGGCGGAGTCACACTCCAACATAAAAAGAAGATTCACTAACACACGCCCACTTCAGTGCTTTCGGCTTCTTGAGAAGAATTCGCGTGATAGCCGTGTGTTCTTGTCTCGCCGACATTCTTATCAATAGCACACGTTAATTGTTAATAAAAAATAAATAAATACAATATAAAAATGTATTATTTATGTTAACAAAGATTTTGTAGTAATAACCAAATATAGATCTAACTAGCATTATTTAAAAAAGTCATTTAACATTACACTAATACAAATTTTATGTTACGAGTTTTCACTGCAGTGAGATACTCACAACAAAGAAAACCATTTTATCTATACACGCTTCTGTTGCCGTAATAATATAACTTTTTATTTATCATTATCTTTAAAATTATAATGAAAATTGTAAATAATAAAATCTTACGTAGCAAATAGTTAATTTATACATTTACCTCACATATAAATAGCATAGTTTTAAAGTGCAACACTTTATCTGGCAACCTAATAAATAAACATATTATGAATTTACTTATAAGATTGAATTTGGTGTAAACACACTTAAGTTAAGCACGTTTTAAGTAAATATTGTTTAATTCATGTGTACGAAATTTTGAGCACCAAAATATTCAATTGGATATATTGGAAATAGTTTGGTGTTTTGTTTGCGTTCAATGGAACTAAGGTGTATTCCATATATATAAGCCCTTATATGTCTTTATTTTATTGAAAGTCTTGTCTCTAAAGACTTATATTGCCCTCTCGCGAATCTACTTAAAGTTAATTCTCAAATAAGCATTCACTCTGTCATCACTTAATTTACCTCAAAACCAACCTATAATAAACTAGCTACCTCTCATCGTCAGATTGATTCCCTTAAGTCAAAGTAACGGCGTCTTTCAGATCACCACGTCTTGAGCCTGCACTAATGATGCTAAAATGAAGTTAAATCCGTCTTTGATGGCAGAGCGACTTTCTCAAAACTTGAGCGCCCCTGACTGGGTGTACTTAAAGGAGCCGGAGTCCTCGGCTGCTCGGCAAGTCGACGTTTATTTGCCGATCCGTTGAAATTCTATGGAGAGGATGTCGAGTGATGAATTCAAAAAACAATACGACACTAGCAGCGGACGTTGAAAGCCTGGCAGATGTGTACTGTGCACTTTGAGAATAGTTTTTTTGGTATGCTCAGTAGAACTCCTTACGTATCTGAGCTCTTTCTGTGAGGAATTGATCCACCTTTGAATCTTACATTTTTCTTTGTTTTGTAAAGAATAAGATGCCGTTTTAATTCATTGTTAAATTTCTCTTAAATAAAGTTTTTTTAAATAATGCCAATGATGATATTATAATATTAAAACAGTTTATACATATTTGCATACTTCAAATCTTTTATAAGATTTATTTTTATAAAATGTTATTACTAAACAAAATCCAAATTTGATCTTTTATTTGCTATTTTAATAAGAGTTTGTTTAGTTTTTTGAATCAATTTGTAAAAAAAAACACTGCTAGTTTTAATATAAAAATAGTATTTTACCTCACTAGACAAAATATTAGGGTGTTTGCCTTAGAATATAAAAAAACAGCATTGAATCCTTTCTGAAAAAAAAAACAATTAAGCAAGTTTATTCAAATTTAAAGCCGTGTGAAAAATCACGGCGTGCGGAATAAAAATAATTGTTTTCTTCGAAAAAGCTGATTGTTATAAAAAATGTTGATAACAATCAGCTTTTTTTTTTTTTTCTTGATTATGAATTTTATGAACATAAAAGAGTAAACAAGTCGGAACATCATCTTTTTTTCGTTCGTGGTTGATGTTACGAGTTTATCCATACATGTGTGGTATATCAAAACGACTTCAAGTCGGTAGGGCCTAAAATGTATTGTTGACGGGCTCGGTTGAATTTCTGATAGAAAGGTTTAGTGCCTCCGAGCAGATGTGTGTTTTTTTGCGAAATTTGATCTTTGGTGTGCTTCTAGAAAATATGTAAATTCCATGCGTAAATAAAAATATATGGAAATTTATAAATGGCTTTTTCTAGGGTTTTTTTTATGAAAAATAGAAATCATCCTTCTTTATTATGGAAAAATAAGTTTAACAAAGAAATTCAAACATTTTTTATGGTAGTTTTTTTATCTAATATAAATAATGTTTATATAACTACAATTTAAGTATAAGTCAACGTTTCAAAGTAAATAAAATTTTTATGATTTACATTTTTTAGATTAAGTTTTAAATTTTGTAGTAAAATATTTTTGAAAAACGATGAAATTGTGATACATTTGTGGAAGTACTTGTGATCGTGATTTAACAACGAATTATTGTATTTGCTATAGTAAACTATTGTAAACTTGCTATTTAAATTGTAAAACCAAATTCTACGTTTCGATTGTATTGCTCCCTGCATTAGTACTGATTAGTAAAACATTTCGGTTCGGTCGTTCTTCAACGTAAACTGGTAAACAAACACACCCCTAAATAGATATGCAACACGGGAACATTAACCGATATTTACCGAACGGCTCGCAGCAAATGCAAACAAATCAGTTAGTCGGATACAGGCGCACACAGTAAACAGATAATTAAAACTTTGCTTACGTTTCTTTTGGCAAGTTGTTTATGAGACAGGAATACACCGACGTTAGAGACTACTGCTTTTAACAAAGCGTCGATTTCATGCTATAACGTAAATCAAACACAGAGTCTACAAAGTTTGAATATTAGTATTAAAAGAAAGGGCCCAAGCGTTTATAATAAAACCCCCAAGAATGTGTTACTGTTTTAATCGCAACCATAAAACAGATAGTTTTTTTTTTTAATATAAATAAAAAGATAATCAGTATATTTTTATTAAGTTTTCTTAATCTGTAGCAGCATGGAAAATTTTATTATTAGCAGTATTAAATTATTAAATTAAAATATATACTTGATTAATACATTAGTCAGATTTCAGTGATACATTAATAGGTATTCATTGAATTAAGAATCGATAAGCGATGCGTTATGTTTTAATAATTGTTGGCGTCGGCACTCCATCCCTCCATTCATGACAGATTGACGGAGGGCATCGCGGCGCGCCATCTCCTGTATCCTCGTCAGCATTCTGGTAAATGTCTACAATAGGGGTGGAACGCCCATACAAACATTAATACATCACTTACTAACCGATCAAAACCACCTACTAACTAATCAAATCAGATGTACCAAAAATATACCATCATATTATTAATAATTTTTTTGTTTAGTGTCGATATCATTATTATTATTAGAAATATATGTCTCTTCTATGAAAATGATTAATTTCATTCCAACAATTTTTTTGTTGAAACTTTTTACCTTCCATTCTTATCCATTGTTGTTTTTTCTATGAAAAATGTACAAGACATCAATTTGATTAAAATTTTACTTATCAGTAGTATAGATTGGTATGAAATTTGTAAAATAATAAGTATCGATAAATATATTATTATAATTTGAAAAAAAGCAAACATATTGTTCTTATAGAAAAAAACATTTTTTTTAAATTTCATCGGACATTATTTTATACACTTATTATATTTTAAGTTTTCATATTTGGCAGCAAATTTTCAATTTTAAATCAGATAGAAATAAATTTCAATCGTAAAATATATGCTCCCATTATAATCCTGTAAAATATCGGAAGGAAAAGGATTAAATTTTATAATGTAATTATTATTTGATTAATCTATTCAATAAAGGCATAATCCTATCGCGGACCACTATCGGAACCCAGAAATTCATTCCATTTGCCGGCGACCCGTTTTGTCGTATCTCCAGAACATAGGCTAGGATGGAAAATTCATAATATCCGGTAGTTTAATGCTCGGGGCTTGCGCCTACTCATTATTTATTCGTGGTATATGTTCCTACCCTAAAGTGAGTGTAGGAGATGTAAGATGGATTATTTAACTCAAAACTGGCTTCCCTGCATATCGACACGCACTCAACAGTTCCTTAGAAAATTTAGCTTTACAAGTCTATATTATTGATTTTCTGTCGTAAAGTATCATTATGACTGATAAGTCTATTCACTAATGACACTTATTGAATATTCAGAAATAATTTTATTTTAAAACTACACGTTGATAAGTTTATAGTTTTCTATGTGATTGCATAGTGTAATGTGTATCAATAATAATTTATTCATGCATAGATTTACCAAAATTTGATTTTTTTAAAATTATATGGCATTAACATATTCAAATAAATGTTAGTGTGGATCAAAGGTAACATTAAAAAAATAATCCAAGAAAAGCAGTTTGATACATATACAAACGCTTCCATAAATAATGTAATTTTCAATTTTGCTGATAAGATAATTAGATAGAAGCTTTCAAATAAAAAACCTCCCTTGAAAAATCAAATAACCATTGAAAATAGGGTCAAACGTACTGTCAACTAATTTCATCCCTTTTGCTATGATTCAAGATTATATGGGGTTGAACAGCTTCGAAGGGTAGCTCGCAAAATAATCAAAGAACGAAAGCTTTTTTATGTCCTAATGACACCGTATTGAATATGATTACGTCATAAGTACAGGTCCAGAGGAGTGATTTTACGGTCTGCCGACGTTGTAATGATCGTTAGAGACCATTCAATTTTATTCATGAACCGATACGTTGCCTGTAATTGGAGTCTCATGCCTCAAAATAAAGTAATACTGCACTATATGTGTGCTTTGAAATAATATTAAGCAAACGCACAATCGTTATAATAAAAAATACGTACACCTACGTGTCCTGTGTATAAGATTTTTTATTCGTACGTTACACATGAATTTGAAGCACACGATCTGAAAAACTCAAGTTTAGTTTTAGTTTTAATAATTATTTAAGAAATACGACTTAGAAATATTTAAAAAACGTTAAGAACTCCTTCGCTTGTTTCTAAGATGTTATTTTTATATAATAAAGTTCAAATAGCTTTCACGTCTATTTAAATACAAAAAGCAAAAAAAAAATCGTTTATCGACACTAATAATCAACATCTGTTTCATCTATCAAACAAAAATTAAACAAACCCTCAAAATCACTCAAAATATTTAAGATTGATTTTATATATTTAAACCAAAAACGAAGGAAATATAAAAAAAATAAGCTATAGTGTGTTACTGCTTTTACATCGGCAGGTTTTATAATCAATGACGAGTAACTTATGACATGTACGTAATATGAGATAGTCATATTTAATTTTAAAGTAAATAAAATATACAAATTTGAACTTGACCAATGCATTTTCTAGTACAAAAAAAGAGGATTTGCTTTATTTTTCGACGATATGTCAATAGAATCTCGGACGTCTTCCGGCCTCTCCCGTGCACTTCCGCCGCCCGCACTGAGCTAACAGCCAATTACAGGAACCCTGCAATCCAGGATGCCATTACTGTGACGTCACGGGTTGTTGCATCATTGGAGAGTAAATAGTGTGTGCGAGTATGACGATACGATACATCAGAATTACGATGAAATTGATTGATTATCTTCCTGTATTTGTGAGGAATGGCCAATCATTCCGATATATGTTACACGTTAAACTAATTTTAATTTTGTTACGATTTAATATTATTTTTCTTGTCGTTTATTTATAAATTGTACAAACTTAAAGTATTCTGTGATAAAGAACTCTTTAAGTAAAATATGGAGATTAAATTATAAAAATACTTTATTCACTTAAACATGAATTTTAATAAATTAGACAGAAGCTAGCGAGTAGTTCAAATATAATAAAATATCTTTTTGAGGAACAAGACATTTGATTGGTGAAGATCCATTATTATAATGATAAAAGTAACTTTGTATTCTGTCTTCACTTTGAGTTTATTATATTTTTTTGCATGTTTTTTTTTGCTAGTTTCGACCAAATAGACTGGTCATCATCAGATGCATAACTAAACTGTTTAGTTAGCATTTGATGATGACTTAGTCTATTTGGCTGAAACCAGTCATGCAAAAAATATAATTAACTCAAAGTGAAGACAGAATACAAAGTGACTTTTATCATTTTAACAAAATATCATCTTAATCAATGTGTTATTGGAATGATTGATATAACTGTTATGACATGTTTTCAATATTTGTGTTTTAGTGATTTTATTGATATTTTAGTAAAAACAACATATTCACATCAAAGTTAATAGGTTATCGTGCTGCCTAGAACTTTGAGCTGGGAAGCGTTTCTTAGAAATACGATTGTCTGAAACAATAGCATTACAATCACCGTCTGTTTTATTTTCAATACTCCCAACAATTACCACAAAAACTCAAGTATTGATATATTTTTGGTAACGATTTTTTTTACATCAATTGAATATTTTTATTATAAAAGAACTCCGTAATTAATTTTTTTAAGTGTATGGCAATCGTACGCCATGACCCAAATGTATACATTTGAACTATCCACAGGTGACGAAAAATGACTAGAAAGACCTTCCTGGAAAGATGATTCAATGATTTTTTTACGTAATTTAATGTTCAATTTGCTTTTTTGAATTTTCAAGCATAATATACACGTGCCAACACAAGCGGCAATTGATAGATACATTAGCTATTAGCGTCCAATTTGATGTTATTTTTACGACAAAAGTACACGGGTCATTTTTTTTGCGGTCGTTATTGGTTGTATTCTCTTGCGTCTAAAATGCTTAAAAAACTATTACTTAGAAAGATATTTATTTTTCTCTTTGTCAAAAGTACTAGAACTTCTTCTATAATTGAAAAAAAAAAACAGATTTTGTATGATATAATTTATCATTTTTAGTTAAATTAAATTGTGGTAAATATTTACGCGACTACAATGAATAATGAATATCTTTTATTGTCACACGAGTCAGCAATTATGGTAGTGTCCTTATTTATTATCAGCAGCTCCGAGGCAGTTTGCCAAATGACTTGTAGAGGTTTTTTCCGCAGCAGAGTAATGAACGGTTCTCCTTTAGTAGTGACGCGGCGGACTTTACGGTCTAACACAAAGCCCACTGCAGCCCACGCCAGCCCTCGTCAGTCGACAATTCCTCGAATTCATTAAAACAACAATGTTCTTGGCGTCGTTACTTATTCCGCTATGACAGGGTTTCTTAACATACAACCGTTCACATTAAGGACCCGCAGGATTAGGTCTAGAGCTTGAGAATGGCCTGAGCGTATTACACCGCCTATAAAAGCTTTCATGCTGGTAATCTTGCAATCGTACAAAATGAAATTCTTCTTTTAATTAGCTCTATAACCAAAATTTTATGCATTTGAGCTAGTCAACCAAATTTTTAGGATGTTTAAATTAATATTTTAAAAAAATAATTGGCATTAAAATCAAAAATCAGATTTTCTTTTGACAAGTCATTTGCTAGACAAAAAGCTTATTTGATTTTTTAAATTGGGTCTCAAATATAATTGATTCAACACAAATAGTCTAATTTAAATGCCATACATCTCTGAAACACACTTCCATTGGTTGCACCATAATGTTGTTGATAATTTAAGGGTTCCGCTCTGATGTAAAGGTTAGGAAATTCTGCTGTGTGAAATGACAAACCCTTTTAGTACTGAACATGGAATATTTTATTTTAAATAAATTGTGGTAGAGCTAGCTTTAACTGTCCTTTGAATTAAAATGCCTTAAAATTTTAATGGCGTAAAACGAAAAGTCAAAAGTTTTTTGTGTTTTTAAAATTATACAAATTTTTACGTTTTGGATTTGTTTGCTGTAATAATCTTTCAAATTAAGCCTAGCCAGACGGTAAACACGAAGTTTAATATTCAGAGCTTTTGCAAATAAAAAATCCAATTCGATTAGCCAAGGTTAATTGTGTGTCTTTTGGGAGACATTCGGCGGTCGGTGAGTCTGTTTTTTCAATATCTGATGTCAAACATCAGCATTTGATATGAAAATTTATGATTGACTACATCAATAACCTGAAAGTGGATGTAATTTAAACGGCACTGTAAAAAATATGATTCCCCTTTTGAAATAGGTCAATTGGTTCCTTCTCATCGCGTAAGATCGACCCATTTTAGAGTCCTTGCCTTTGTGTTGAAAGGCCAAATGTGTGAAATATGCCTAATAGCAAAAGGAAATTGGTAAAGAAAATTATCTATAGGGCACATTTCGTACTCTTTGCCAAATAGGATTAATTTTATATTTTAGTTTTCACATTTACTCTCTGTAAATGTTCTAATAATAATAATATTTTATTTTCGTTTTTTTTATATTACTTATATATAAAATTAATAATTGTGTATTTGTGAGCGTATTTGTGTTGTGAAGGGCTTTAGTAATTAATATGAAAGTTTTTAATTTTATATTAAATTCAGTTCGTATATTAAACAAGTATGTATTATTTTATTTTGTTGTAGATTCATATATTTAAAAATAAAGACAATAGTTATACAATTGACTGATAAACGTTTGTTCTAGAGTCAAGTGCTACACTGAGAAGGCTTTAGCAAACTGGTTCGTATGTTTTATTGAATTCTGAAGTTATTTCAGTTGAAAATACGAATATTCGAACAAAAACAGTCCCTATGTTCAAAACAGAGAAGCTAGGAGTTGAAAAAGCAAATTTATGTATCCAAATTGATATATGTCTCGATATTGTTGCTGTTCAGGTATTCACGGCGACAGTAAACACTCTCCGCGGGGCGGCCGACTTGTCGGGCGGGCGAGCCGAGGTGTAGACCCGCACCTGTGACGTCACACTCACATATTCAATAAAAAAAGCGTTCCATCACAAAGGGGCGCAAATCGGCGCGCTATGAAATGAGATCCTTCCGCCTATCCAATCTGAGGCCGCCCTCGCATCATCAGCCCCGCCTACCCCGCTCTGCCCAGGGCCGTAGCTGGTGATATCCATTAAAAAAAAAATGACATTTCAATTTGAGTGAGAGAGCAATGAATCTATAATATTCTATTACCATAAAAAGTACCACCAGTAAATAAAACATTAGTACAATACAAAACTATATAGACGGATCAATATTTTTCTAGTTACAAACCAATTTTCTATATTGTACACATTGTTATAAGTACGTGAACCTTTGATGTACGCTTCCCAAAAAATATAAATTTATTATTTAGTTGGTATAAACGTATGCATGTATATAATATAATTTTATATATTTATATATAGATACCTTATCGTGAGTCTGAGGAAAAATCAACTGCAGTTGCAGTTGTGTTTGAATTACAAGGAATCTTGTTTGAAACTTTGCTGATAATTTGTGATTTCGACAAAAATACTCCATGGCTCTAGATTCATTTTGTTTTATGTGATTTTATCGTGAATCTACTTTTTGTTATTGAATCAAGCGCTATAGCCTGTATTCAATATGCAAGGAAACATCAACTTATTAACACCGCATCATCGTGCCTTGAAAACAAATCACAATTTCAGCAGAGCTCAACTTTGCAGCGCCTCCGACTTTAAAAATTTAAAACTGAAATTCGCAAAGTGACTTTGTGTGGCCCCTCCCCCGGGCCGCGCCTCGCGCCCCCTTCCCACCCCCCATTCATAACAGTTAACCGAACGTGCCGTGAATAACGCAGCGGGACCGGAGATAACCTTATGTCTAAATCTGGGGATTATGAAAGCGGCCCACCGCCGCGGCTCGGCTCTCTTTATGGAGGCGCCGTATGTGCCGGCCCGATCGAAGGATCAATGCGAAAAATACTGGGATTTGTGACCGTAAGTAATGGAACGTGTGCCCTTATTATAATTAAAACTCTGCAGGCGTAATTATAAAAGTTTAAGGTCGCCCGATCTGCGACATAATGTCCTTTTATATAATTTATAAAATGCTGGGCTTATTTTGCATACTAACTAATCGTAAGAAAAATTTATCATAGCAGAAATAATCAAGCTGTTTGATCTGTTAGCAGAAGTTTTTTGAAATTAACTAGATAGCATTTTCAAATGTAATGTTATGTATCGTTCATACGTTGAATGTGGTAAGAAAACCCTGAGAAAAACATCGTTTAAATTAGCCATAATAACTAATTAATTTAATTTCATAAGTGTTTTCACACATAAATTTCATATTATATAAAATATAAATAAGTGTGCTTATTAAAACTCATTATGGGAAACAGATTTGTATTATATATTTGGGTATAAATATAATTATTTTATTATTGATAATTACATTATGTATATGATTCTCTAAATTAATGCAACAAAATATTGTAATTATTATATTATAAATTAATCTTACAAAAAAGAATTATCTTACAATGTACACACACATTTTCGCGATTAGTTAAGTCCTAGCGCTGCGAAGTACTTTTTATATAAAAAGTACAAATAATTTTAATTAAAGCATTTTTTAAATTAATTATAGTCTAATTCATCGCTGAGGAGACAGAGGTAATAATTAATTCTCTTCTCACATACCTGACTACTTTTGATAATACTTTGAAATCTGATTAATATTTTTGCTTCCGGTTTCTTCTTTTTATAATTTTTTTTTACAAATGTTTGCATTGAATTTGATATAATTTTATTAAGCTGTTAAATTATTTTATTTTTGTTATTGATACTATGTTTAATAAAATACTTCACAGTTTACTTTAAAAATATTTTGAGCAAACCCAGTATTTAGGGGCACAGTTGAACATCGCGTCTGTCATCGGCGGAAGGAAGAAGCCGCCAAGCACGCGTTGGATATCCCGAATCGGATTAATTCAAGGTAGGCGGAATGAATCCAATCCCGGAGATGATATTGCATCCAATATTTGCGTCGGTGCAGAAAGCCGCACACTGATATGTGGGTTTCTGATATATCAATAAGTAATTATCTCTATCCATCGTTCACGCTCACTATCTATCATGTTTATTGAAGCAATGATAAACCCAGAAATATGCCGAACCAGATTGTGATCAAGTGGTTAGTGTAGTCATTTATTGACTTTGGGTTCCGAGTTGAGATAAACTATGAAGTTAGATTAATAATTATTTTAAATACATATAAAATAAATTCGGTATGAATAATTTATTATTATTAAACATTTAAGTTTAATTTGATTCACCACTAAACAAAAACTGTTTTAATGTTAAGTTGTTTATACAGTTGCTAATTTGCCAAGTAGTCCCACGACCACAATAACAGATTATGTTTTATTTATTATAAAAGATTTTTTTATAATTAATGAACGATTTACTTCTAAGCAACATGGAAAATAAATCGAGGGAATAAGCTAGGCGATACCGGAAAACGGAAACCAATAAAATATCACTACGTTATTGATTCGTTGACTCAAAAATTCATAAAATGACGATTTTTATGCGACATCTTATAAAATTAATAACTAAACATGAGATTAGTAAATAAAACTGCCTACACATGCTGCAAAAGCACTTACAATGATTACCCACCCCGTCGCGTTTTTATTTAAATTATTTTTAAAAAGCCGCACCAAGAAGACGCTTTTGGTTAGTTATCGTTTGGTCGTCGGTAGTGTGGCAGCGCGTGTAAGCTGCTTTGAGGTGGTAGCCTGCAGCACGGGTGGCGTGCCCTATCTTGTCGATGCCCTTATCAGAGGGTCCGCGGCTCCCATTAGTCGCAACTATTGTCCCGCAGTTGCGGCCGCGGGCACCTCCGCCAGCCGAGTGTATGAAGGTGGAACTTAATGTACATTTCATTGGGCTAATGGCACATTTGGTAGGGCGGTTTAGTACATATTACATTCTGGGGGTGTAATAGTGTTTTCGGTATTTTAAATGCGCCCTCCGTGTGGACGTTATAAAATCGTGACGCTTAATGATGTCGGGGGATTATCTTCTGGCTGCGTGAATGAATTGCCTCTTTTTGGTTCCGTGTCGGCAGTTTTTTTCCTCGCTAAAGCATGCGGGCTAGCATTCAGTGAACTTTTTTTATCGTTTCATGTTATTCAGCAAATTAAAACTTGTACTGTAAAAAGGGATAGCGGCGACTTTTCTTAAATCGATGTTAATTGAGTTGATGATGCATGTCCAAAAATGTAATATAGTTAATTAAATAAATTATATCAATTAAAACAGTACCGCGTAAAGGCAATTTTTTTAACTACACAAATGTAAACATTTTATGTTATGTACTAAGTTTTTTATCTGTTTTCGAGCTATTAAAAAAGTAATGATGCCTTTCTTTTCAGTTATGTGCTGTATTTTTTGGCTTTTCGTTTCTCAAGCAATCATCAAAATCAAATTATTTGAAAATATTGGTGTTTTATTGGGTCAAGTGTATCATCATTCTTTTAACACTTGTATGAATATATGATTATAAGTTAAATCTTTAAAAGAAAATTGAAGAGTATGAACATTTATAACTTTTTTGGACATACTTTTAAATAACCAACAACTATAAGACTTGAGATTGCTGAAAACCACCTGATCAATTTTATTATCGTTCAGCAGTTATTGAAAAAAAACCACTCAATATTCAACAGAGAACTGTATATGGTTTTTGAAGGCAAAATATTCACACTGCTATGGTTATTTTTTTAACGCGAGTAAAATTATGTATTCCCCTATCTGCTTACGAAATCAGTTCTAGCTCGGTGAGCATTAACGACCATGTATTCACATGAAAATGGTTTTCTCAAGACGTTGAATCATATCAGTGTCATTCTACGAATACAGTTAAAAGATAGTCCTAGGCCCCAGGCAACTATAATACATATCGACACGCGCAGCGCGTAATTTTAACAACTTTGTTCACTGTTATGTAAAATGGTTTGGCTTATTAAAACTTCTACTTTCAGAGTATTACGGTATTCGTTTTACTTTATGCGATTTTCTAGTTCTGAGCTCTATTGACGAGTGTTTGAACTTTGCGAAGTTTAAAACGTTCGGAAAGCGAGAGATGTAACGAACAGGATTTCTTCCCGAGTGATATTTACATAGGATATGTGATTGAGGTTTGCTTGCTAATCGGATACCCTAGGGTGGCCCTAACTTCCTGCGAAGGTTCTACGGAGATAAGGCTCCGCAGGAGAAGAGCACGTAGAATTTTACGAGTGCCATATTGAAAGATTGACTTCGTTATATGAATGTAATCAAAGGAATAATGAGTCGAACTAGCGCAGCTCGGAATCCGTATCTCGAAGTACAGCGCTGGAGTTGGTATTGAAACCTTGAATCAGAACTTGTATGGATAAAATAAAAGTACTACATTTTTATACGAATAATTATTTATGGTGATAACGAATTTTTAAACTGAAGATATATTTATATAACTGAAACAAGTGCATGAGTTGGGTGATGTTAGGTAAGCTTTTTTAGGTGTCTTCTGTAAATACTTCTATAAATTATTACAAAAAAGATATTTTAAATTCAAAATGTTGAAAAGATTGTTAAAAAATTGATTATATTGTCTAAATTTTATTCATAAATGAAGTCTAATTATATATTCTAGTTATTCACATATTTTATAACATACATATTCTATTACATGAAGTCTTATAAAATCTCATATGAAAAAGATTTTTTAAATATTTATTTAATGCTTAAAATAACCATCATTGGTATATTATTCGGAGATAATTAATGTTGATAACTATAATAACTGTTGATGTTTATATACCGCTTAAATAAAGTAAACCAATCTCACCTCGAAATATCAAATAACGTTATTATAACAGAAGCTCCCCGCCCCACAGGCAAAAATCAATATGATTACTTCCACAATTTTGAGAGGTGATATTCCATACTAATTCCACAGCCTCGGGCCTTTCGCGAGATTCCCATCTCTGCAAGATACACACATTAAAGAATACTCATTGATACGAGAGGAACGCGAGGGGTTTATCTTCTTCGCCTTTGGCTGAATACATATTTATGTGTCTTACTTCTTTAACGTGTCGCGTGGAAGCCAAACCTAAACTAATTTGCAATAAACCTTTCAGTCGGTTAAAGGCACCGAACAGTTTGAAAAAGACATTTCGCTCTGCGCTGCAGGCGAAACTGCGAAGTACGTATTTTTTATACGAACGAGTACAATCTAAAAAGATTACTTTTGCGTAATGGAATGACTTATATCAAACATATTTAATAATGTGATTTAAACTGCTGGATAACTAAATTAAATCTACTCTGTTACAGTACATTAACTGCAAACTTTGTAGCAGATGTTGTGAAAAGATAAAACTTACATTATTATCAGATATCGGCGAAACTTATAATGGAATCAGAAATTCATTCTGTAGTTGCCTTGAATGTAATAAGTGGAAATATTTTGTTAAAGAATTTATGTGGATATTGTATGTATATTGTGTGAGAAGTGTTGATGTTCAAAAAGTGCAACTAGTGTTTCATGAGTCAGACATACTATGTCAATCCATACATTACGTCAGTCGTAAGTAAGCGTTTTTTTTAAGAATTATTTTTAGAAAGTTGCCTGGAATGAGATGAAAACGAGTCTTGTAAGATATTTCACGCAGGCCGCATTAATAAAGTTGAAGCGATCGCCTAGGCGGGCATGGGCCATAATGCTCGGGGAAGGCCGAGGCCACTGGCCGTGCCAGCCCTGCCCGGGGCCGCCCATACAGCCGCCCATACAGCCACCCTAGCGCACTTTTCCCGTCCGGGCATCCACTATCCTAGAGGGGCGTGCTCAGGGCTGTATGCAGGAAAAATATTATATATGAAATTAAATTAATCGTATTATAATTAACTAACCGAATTCATTACTCACATATCGACTTTGAAGATTGTAGCTATGGTTTTTCTATAAAGGATTAGTTTATTACAAATATTTTAATACCTCCTTTTACTTTAAAATAATATTATATAAAATACCTCTTTGATGTACTTTGATACATTAAAATTTTATTTATATATATTTAATTATATATCTTAGTGTTTGACCACCTAAGCATGAACCATTTTTAATGTATCATGTCTCAACAATCGAGATATTTACAGAATATTACAAAATACCAATGACAGGCAAAGTTTGCACATCAATTATTTGTTATGAAATATTTTTATTGAATGCAATATGATAGAAACATTATTTTGTGTTTTATCCAAGTAACTTTAGCCATGATCTAATAAAATTAATTAAAGTATTTGAATACTTTTGGAAGCTCGAAACACTGAGCAGATAATTGAATTAGTCCTAGTTCATCCCTACCTAAATTCCCACAAGGCGGACTATCGAACGACGAAGGGTGTATAGAGATGTCTTAAGGGAAGGGTAGCTAATAAAGCGACATCCCTCCCCCTCGCACTCCGCCCGCCAGGGACACTACCCCTTTTTATTGTTCAATTAATTATCTCATAATAGTTTTGGTTATTCCAGGATCAGGATGTAATTTTATAAAGCTCAAAAATAACAATATCAGCGACTCTGCACCGCACTTGCAGTAGCACGCCATAACGTCAAATATTAGCAAATATAATATAAATCAGAACAACCAAATTGGTACAATTGATATTTAACAGTACGTGCATTGCTCAGTACAATGTTTTTTAATTAAATACCATAATTATGGATCGTACATTTTGTAATTTTGTTGCATTGTGACGATAAAATGATATTTTAAATTGTTTATGGATATTCATTGTTAAATTTTCTCATTAATGACAATTTTGATTGCCGCTTCAACAATCATAATATTATAATGCTATTATAGTCAAATACACTAATTTTATTCAAAATAATTACCAAAAAAATGTTTTTATTTTACAACATAATGATGTAGTTTGATAAAATTGCAACCATAAACTAAACCGTATGCAAAGTTTCATATTTCAAGATTTCAAATTTAACGACGTAGAAAATCCTTTGAGAAAATTTTTACTTTCTACCAGAAGTTACATAAGACTTTGTTATATTGTTCTATCAACTACTCATAAATAACCAACAATCAGTTTTAGCATTATAATATATTTTCTCACACTCAAAGTCTCGGGAGAGTTGTAGACTCCCCGCCAATTTCTACACACAGCACATTTAAGCCAATAAATTTGTTATAATCTTCTTTTGATAAATTATATTTGTTAATTATTTATAAACGAAATAATCTAGAGTATAAAAATTTAAACTCAAAGCGAAAAGTCTGTTTCGTACTATATTACAATTTTAAAAATAATTTTCGGTTTTTTTATGTAAATGTTCGGTTTATACAAAAAAATTAAATTACGACAATATTTAACCAAAGAGTGATACATTGTGTATTTTGAATAATAATAATATTTTTGTGAATAAGTTTCTTGCCTATTGGCACAACAGTTCAACAACCTTAAAACTTTAAATTTATATTAACTTAAAAATACTTCATTTCCGCCTATAGCGATCTTATTGTGATGATTTATATACCCAAGTGCGCTGTTCCTCTAAAAAGGCGTCCGCACACAATGGCTGCGTATCATACAAAATTAGGCACAAGGAAACAATGGGCAGGAAGGCGCCCGTGAGTGGGTACGTCAAAGGAGGTTTAAAATCGAGGGTGAGGTCTCGCATTTTGGCCCGATTTGAAATGTTTATAAGCCATTGTGGCGAGTTCGCCGGGTATGTGAGGGATCTGCTCGGCTCGGGCTATTTGTATGGGTCTTGTTAATGACCTCGAGTTAAAGCACACATCCACTGCCGTGTGCTCTGGGGATGTTCATTTCATATGCAGCAGCTTATATAAATAGAAAGTGCATTTACTACGTAAGCTTTTAAGAATACAAGAGAAAATATACTATATTTAAAAAAAAATAGTTTATATATTTTAACTTGTATTAAAAAAAAACACCACTTTACTTAGAAATTAAAATAAACATTTTGACTTTCTCATTTGTATTTTTTCTTTATACTCTTTTATTTTTAAATAACATTTATAATGGTTAAATTTGGATTAAAATAATAATTCACAAGCATCTGGGTGAAAGCTACAAAATATATCAAATGTGGTTGTCATCTCACAAATTAAAAATTAATAACTTTGATAAATACCTATTAAAACGTGGCGTTCAACGGTTAAAGCAATTTGTCAAAGTGATTTGTTTCGATGTTTTGACAAATATGATTTAAGTTCTCGAGAGTTTTGACGATACAAATTGAAATAACATTGACATATTATCGGCATAAAGGTTCAAACGTAAAAGTTGAATGTGGCAAATATTATATATTACAAAATATATATTATAGTTCATTATACAATTGTATACCCACCTTTTCCCAAAAGTGTTTTTGTTAAGAAAGACAGATTGCTTCTGAATGGTTGTCAATATAGAACTTAAACATTTAGGGTTATAGTGGTTTACTTAAAAAGATACCTTTTGTTTTATCCAATACCAACTATTTAATTTAATCCAACAGACGATATTATCTGTAAAAAAAATCGTTTGGTAATTTTTTTTATTTATATTGATTTTTAAACTTTGCCTTGTTGAGTCTTGGGGGAGTTTTTTTTTGGAAATTTTGAGCCTTGTTTATTATATTGGCCTATTATATGTTTATTGATTCTATCATGGATTTGGAAATCTTTTATGGACGCTTAAAAGAAATTGATATATCTGCCGCACGATTGTTATGCTCTAAATACATTTATTTTACTTAAGAATTAATTAAACTTTTAAAAACCTATCTAAGCTTTGCGCAGCTAAGATATATAAAGTAATATCGTTTAAATGAATAATAAAATAAATATATATATTAATATTTTGGAAATTGGTTTGAATTTAACAAGGAAAACGCGAGAAACCTTAATTGATGGAATCAATTATAGAATCAACGATGCACAAGCAAGAGGCGAATAATCTTGGACCGTTTAAAGTTGACATCGCTTAGAAGAATAAATTTTAAAACATCGCAAGTTAAATTAAGTAAAGCTGCAACTTTATTTCTCGTGTTTAGAGGGATAAGTTAGGATTCAGTGGATTAGAAGTAAAATGGGTTTCAGAATAAAGAAGGATTAGTGGCTGATGAGAATGGCCGCCGAGACTTGCAAGGGCCCGGCCGACTGCTCGCGGAGGAAAAATCTTATTTATGGCAAACTTTCGGCAGCTGAGAACTTAAACCTCCCGCAATTATTAAGCCTATTTTTAAGCCGCGGATTTGGCTAGTAAGTCAATTTGCCGGGTGAGTTATGGCACTAAGAAACACGCTGTAACTTCATTGTAATTTTGGTCTTGATGTTCTCAGAAATTAATGGTTAGAATTAAAAGGATATTTGATATTTAATTTACCCCATTAAAAATACCATTACCGATACAAAATTAAATTATCGTTTTTTTTTTTTTAATAAAACTCAATTTTTTTAAAAGATATAAATATAATTTTTAAGATTAAATATATTTTAAGGTAAATGGCGCAGAGACAAGATCCTATTTTATATATGTCAAAATTTTCTTAAAATACAACATAAATCAAGTATCGTGGTCATGTGTCAATATGGTTTATAAAATACAGCTTAAACATATAGTCTACTACCTTAGATCTTCCCGTTTGAAAATAAAGATAGAGTTTGTTTTATTTTTGGTATGAAAATCCTAAATGGTTTTAGATTTTAATTCACAGCCATGGCGTCTTTTAAGCCCGCAAGAATTCGTTCACCAAATTCATATATTCAACCAAAATATTCTAAAAACGAATTGTCATTAATTTTGTATATTTCCTTAAAAAAAGAAAACCAAAAATTGTTTCTTGTGCGTTTTATTTCAATATTTCTATATTTTTTCTTAGTTAAATAATCCTTTTCTGTTACTTACAAATGTCCATAAAAAAAGCGAAAAACGAAACCGATATAATTCACTGAATATTATTGCACGGTAAAAATACATGTTTCACGATATTGTTCAGATACTTGATGGATAAGTTGCCGAATAAATATAAATCTGATATCTGTGAGGTAAAAGCTATGTGAAAGTCTATCTGATATTTTGACGGTAGTACAGGTAAAGTGAAAGCTATGTGAAAGTGTTTCTGATATTTTTGCTTTGATAAAACTGAGGTGAAAGCTATGTGAAAGTGTCTTTGATATTTTTGCGTTGGTAAAAATAAGGTGAAAGCTATGTGAAAGACTCTTTGATTAGTACAAGTGAAGTGAAAGCGGTGTGAAAGTGTCTCTGATATTTTTGCATTGGTAAAAGTGAGGTGAAAGCTATATGGAAGTCTACTCGATATTTTTGCGATAGGACGATAATTAAACAGCAAAAAATATGCGTAAATAAAAATATCGTTATAATTATCAAAATAATAATTCTTAAATCCAATGTATCAGATGAAGACTTTAGGAATATAGTTGACATAAACAAATTTCCATTCTTGAAAAGAGAAGCATATAAAATTAAATCGTTTTTCAGTTTTACATACTTGTGTGATTCATTGTTTTCAATTATAAATATCATAAAATCAAAGTACATATCTCGACATATAGATCTTGATTATTGGTTACGAGCAAGAGTATCATCATACATTCCAAATTAAGAAGCAATGGCCAATTAAATGCAATGCCAACGATCATATTGAATTGATATTTTTATTTTTTTATATCGAATTGTGGTAAAAGGGTCGAATTTGGGCGATTCTGATTGGTCAATTTTTCCAAAAATCAGTCTATAAAAACATTTAAATATAAATTAAATATTGTTGGTGCATTAAAATCTTAATAAACTTATTCCGAAACCTAACTGATATTTTCGTATTCTAACCTGTTGTTTACAATTTTTAACTATAGGTGTACATTTTAAAGTTGCTATTAAAAATAATTATTCGTTGCATATTTGCCCCAATTCGACCCAATTATCAGAATTTTCATTCTACTATTTACTACTGATTATTTTATTGACATAAATATATTAAAAATAATTTTTCTATTTTATAATTTATTTTTGGAATTAAATATTTTATGTGAATTTATGTATTATTGTCAATAAATATACTTTGAAAAAATAAATAGTGCCCGCCGCCCGACCGGCATTGTAGAATGTGCTCTTGGGTGTAAAAACGTTGGGACCCTCTGGTCTAAATTAATTTATAACAATTTAAATTCTTATGTATTCCGAATCGTATAGTGTGCGATGCTCTACGATGCCATTAAATTAAATTCACAAAAGAATCCCATTTGCCATATGATATTTGTAGACGACCCTTAGTATGTTTGATTGAAATGTCTGATGAATTTATATCAGAATATGTATTTACTGATAATTAACTTACACCTAAAATATATTTCTCAAATACGATTAAAATTATGTACACGTATAATTCCCGAAGACATACAGTTTAATCAGTTTTATTCCAAGTTGTTGACTGGCGGGCACATAATTTGAGTCGATACATTATTGAGGTTCAGTAACACGTCAGACGGCAATTAGTCTACTGACTCTAGCCAATTATTCGGCGGGATAAATCTCCCAGAGAATTACATAAGCAGATGTCGGCCACAGGCAGCCGCTATAATATTTTAGGCTGGCGAGAAGCGACAAGAACGACCCAAGATCACTCAGAGCCGGTCACTGCGAGGCCGGCAATTATCAATTTATATCCATAATTTTCACTTTAAATTTCAAATTAATTTAATTGTCTAAGTGAGTTTTTACTTTTATGCCAGTCATGGTGAAAAATGCACTCTTTTGTAATGAATAAAAAAATAGCCTACAGCAAATTTATTTCGTGGCTTAACGGTGAGAATATTTGTTTATTTTACTGAAAATTATTATGTGAAAGTAAAGTTCACTGATCTTAAATATATTTTATGGTGTTCTCCCACAAATTATAATAATTCCTCATAAAAACAAACTACAAAGCGGGTACAGGCGAGTTTTCTTCTAATCGCTAAAAAAACAACATACTCACCTGGCTTTTTTATGAGTTAAGATTTCAAGAGTTAATTTTATTAAGATTAAATAGTTACACCTGCGTAGATTTTGTTAGTAAATATGAGTTGTTTCTTTAAAGTACTTAAAAACCCAACTATAATAAATTATAAAGCATGTAAAGGTTATCCGTGTTATATTCGCTTGTCTTTTTGAATAATCTTAAAAATACATTTTGACTTTCCTTAAAAATAACAACGGGAGGAATACTGTGAATGCACATATTATGCTTCATTCAAAATATAAAGATATTTATAATATACAAAAATAACAGAGCCATTTACGTTAATATTTTTAAAAAATCCCCTTCGCCACCGAGCTCCCAAAATGAGTTTACGTTTACCACATAATAAATTTTTATAAAAGCTGAACGTTTATTCCTCTCCACGGCGTCATTTAAGCACAGGTGGGAACATTAAGACGCGCTTGGAGAGGGACGTTTGTGTGCAATATAACACACACGCCGGGATTCAATTTCAGCACTCGCGTAATGCCCTTGTTCCGCGAATATTAATGCACGAGTGTGTTGTACGAAATGAAAATAATTACATGGCCGAGTTAATGTTGCCGGGGTGTAATAAGAACGGCATTAGAAGTATGTAAACACTGAAATATTTAAAATAACGGCCGCCAAACGACAGCCGCGCCGCCGGAAGTGCGCGTGTATCATGCTAATTTCATTTTTAAGAGAAAACAATTGAAATATACGTAATCTACAAATTCACGAGATAAACATAGCTGTAAGTCCGTTATTGAACGAAATATTTTTTAAACTGAGACCGGTAACATTGAGGATGAAAGCTTGTTTTAAGATAAAGAGTTTACAAAGCGAACGACGTAAAAAAATCATCTTAACAGCCTATTTACTGTAAAAAATATTAACAAGTGTTTTATAAATAATTCTACTGCTTATATAATATCAAACCAAGCGATAGCTTCGCGGATATTGTGAATGCGATTGAGTATTCTGATGTCAATCTAATCTTCTAAATAAATGTTTCCGACACTTCTATACGTGTTATATCAATAAGCTAGCGTCGATTCCGGGATCAAGTAATGTAAAACCTTTCAAATGTCAAACCCAATGAATTGAGCTGAGGCGATGCCGGGGGGATGTTGTTTTATTTTATTTGAGGTAATCGACCATGAGACGGAACTCCCCGGTGAAGAAAGTTGAGTTTTTCCCGGGCGTGTTTCCGAGTCGGCCACCCGCCGGGGGATGTTTCATTCGCAGGCCAATGCCGACTCTCCTGTGTGAGTCAAATAATAATAAGGACGAGGAGAAGGCCGAATGTACGAATGAGGCTTTGGGCTGTTTCTATCGATAACACTGTTTACCCTACTTGAAATATGGACAGCGAAGGATGTTATATTATTTCCCGACTATGAGAAACTAGTGCGCAGCCAGTTATTTTGGAAAACAAAAATAATTGAAATTAATAAATTATTTTTCAATTTCCCTTTAAAAACTTTTTATATCACCTTAATTTCATAATATAAACGGTATTTGCTAAATATCTATTTAGATATGACATATATTTCAGTTTTAAACGCATATAAAGTAAAAAATCTATCCGTTGAATATTTATTGATACTACTAACATCATAGCATAGTGGATCAGGTGTAATTTCTATTTTACATTACCTCATGTGTTGAAATTAAATTTAAAAAAAACGTTTGTCGATTGTTTTTGACGACCAAATTAAATATATTCATTCAATGTTTTACGATTTCTGTTAAAAACTATAAATAAAAAAGATGATTGATTTATTTGATTTAAAAACAGCTTTGAGCAATGAGTTATGAGAAATTCTCAAGTGTCGGCGTAGAATATCGTCGGCCACAAAAATCTACTTGAATATTCTTAAGTAAAATAAAATTTAAGACTAATTTAATATATGCACTCTCATAATTTTTTATCTCTGAATAAAAACGAAGAAATTTAAGTTTTTTTTAATATAAATAGAAATTACTTAATTTTCAATTAAAATTTACTTTGTAAATAGTCAACTATAGTAGATCTCTACTCTCTTATGATGGAATCTCAGAGATATCCTTTTGTCTCTTGTTTATTTTATTATTCTGAAATTCGCTGTTTGCGCTGGGGAGAGAGGCGAGGAGGTGTAACCACACATCCCCGGGGTCCAAGGAGTATGCAGAGACCCGACCATAGAAATTATGGCGAGGCACGATATTCCGCAAAAAAGATCGAAAGCAGAAATGCGTGCGGAGAGCTCCAGGCATCTCGGACCCGGCCTGAAATATTCAGATTTTGCGGTTAGATGTTTGAACATCCAGCATAGGCCCGAGTGTGAAGGCTTGCCCGGTAAAAATCCAACTAAGCCGAGAAAATCACTTGAATAAATTGCTAATGTTGGAGCTTGGAGAATGTTCATTCTGAAATAGCACTTTTTAAAGTTTAAACCGTATTAAGGGAATCCATATTGTTTATTTAGATTTAAAAGGCCATTTTTTTCCATTTAACTGAATACTTAAAGAATATTCTGAGCAAAATACGCGTAGTGTATTTATTACTACAATAAATAAAATGAAATTTAATTATATTATAAAAGATAATGTTTATAAGTAATTTTAAGTGAATATTTGTTTACTTTCAATTATGATAAAACGTTACGTTATGTAAAAAACTATGAACCTCAAAAAAACGATTCTTTATAATACTCATTTTGAATTCTCGTAATCTTCCTGTCGCTCATCCATTTAACAGAAGAGCACTTAAAAAAAAATTATATTTTTAAAAATAGTTACTACGCTTTTTTTTTCATTTTGTTTATGAGATTATATTATTGAAAAAAAAAGTGTTCAAAACAATTTTGTGATTAATTTTAGAATTGCCATACTGTGAGCAAACAATACGCAAAACACAATGTATTTTTTCAAAGTCAAAGCAAGTGAGATCATAATCATTTAGATTGAAGTATTTATAACACAAGCTAGAATGTAATTCAGCTCGTGGCGTTGAGTGATATACGTGATGGTGTTGACATACAAAAAAAGACAAGAGCAAATTATCTAGAGCATTTTTCAGTAGTAGAATCTTAACTACCCACACAAATACTCTGGAGGACTCGGTCTATTTCCAGCTCGGTGTCCGAAGTATTCCATATGCCGGAGCAATTTGACTAAATAAATATGTGACCATCTCGCGGACAGCGGGTTGCGGTGAATCAGGCGCGGTAATGAGCAACGGTGAATTATCGGCCGACGCGGCTCTCCGTGGAGCAAAGAACTCCCTGGAATCCACAACGCAATAGTGAAACTTCGACCTGCTCGGCAGTGGGATGGTCTCGTTAATGGAATCCTCTAATCAGCGCCTCTCGAGTGTTATAGACCTCATTTGTGGTTATTTAAAAATTCAGACAAAGATATGCGAACTGCCCGTAATTACGAATGCCTTTTTTAAAATTTTAATTACCTCCAAAGTTAAAACGAATAAAAAAAATGATAGTGATTATTTGTAAAAGTGGTACTATCGTTTTATTATGAATAGTGTATCACAATAAATGATATCATTATATTGATAAGTCAATATTTTTAAAATAAATTATAAATAATTTGTGCCTCACCGAGTTGGTTGTAACAACAATTTTTTGTATGTCTATTCTTTTGATTGAACGTCAATCAAGTGAGTATTTATTACCTATTACGGGTTTATTATATTATTACTAATATGATTAGACACATTAGTTCACACATAGAAGATGCAGGAAAATATCTTCGTGATTTGTGTGGGATTTGAACCCACATCCCCAGGCTTACATGGCCGGTGTAAAATATTGGTTGGCCTAAGTATATAAGTTTATATGTAGAGTATGATTGTTAATTTTCGATTAATGGATGTGGTTCAAATTCCACACAAATCACGATGATATTTTTTTGAGAATTTCTTTAATCATCTTCTATGTGTGAACTTATGTGCCTAATCATATAAGTAATAACAATTTTTTAACATTTTTTGTAAGCGTGGTATTTCAAAGATTTAGAAATCGGTATATACTGAAAATCTCGTTTGTATTTTTTTAAATTTAGATGTTTTGTTTATGAATAACATACTAGTATAAACAAGATTTTCTTCCTCATAATTCTCGGAAATGATAATATTGAAATATCAAATGTTTTTGACAGAAATTCCATTTAAGTATTTTTAATCAAATATAATGGATGATATTACTATAAATACACCTTGAAATTATTAACAGTTCCACACGAAATATTTAAAATAATACTAAAAATAACATTGAATTCTTTAAATACAAATGAATGATATATTTATAATTGAAGAACACATAGTTACAATATTCAATAGAATTCTCAATTTTATTGTAACACTTTTTATGTCTTGGTAATAATAATGACATAAAAAAATATCTACTTTTACACAAAGTTATTGCATGAACCAATTTTTTTTTTGTTTGAATGGATTCAGATCATCCATAGAATTTTTTTTATTGCTATTTAAACTTAAAAATATTTACTTGAAACGGTGTTATTCTTTAAGTTTTAATTGTTCCGAAAATGCGTGGATATTGCATTAAAAAATATTAATAGGCAGATACACGAGTTGTCACAAGTGGGGGCACGCGCCTAGTTGTCTCTGCCATTGTGTCATTGTGTGGGCAGATTTTGTTATATTTTTTTGTATGGGTGACAGTTGGTTGGCTTGGCTGAATGGACAGCGATTATTGTGCCGGCATTGGTGCCACTGGGCACCAGCTTCCGTATTATTGTGTTGGCTGCACTTCAATCAGAAAAAAGGGCTGTTCAATTACAATTGTTCGGCATTTCAGTCGAATGTGATTACTTAATAAAAAATAGCTCGTTAAGCATTTATGATAAATTTTTGAATAAAGCCTCGCGTCATCAGTATTCTCCCAAAAAAATTTAATTATTAACAAGAACATGTAAATTTTTTTAAGAAACTCGTGTAGCTTGTTTATTGGCGATTATTTAGTTACCATCGTTAAGGTTTTATACAAATATTCGTGGCATAAAAAAATTACCATGTAATTATATATTTTATCAAAACTTTGTAACGTTTGCTGATTGCAGCTATAATTTTCGCATTTAAAAATAAATGTTATTATAAATTTTTTTATGAATACTTTGCTATTTTTCTGTAAAATAACATCATATAAAAATATTTTTACTTTATTTTTTGAAAACAAATGCTAGTAAAAGTATATATTTTTTATCAGCTAATCTACTTGATTAATCAAATGATTTTATTTGTTCCCTTTCATTTAGAGATAATTTGAAAGTAGTTATTGAATAAAAAAACTAAAATTATTATAATTTATAGTTATGCTACTACTGTAATATGTATACCTGGTATTAATATACTATCGTATTTATAAAACAAAGAATATGAGTACATAAGTTGATAAAAACGAAATAAATTAAACATTCATAATCAATCGAATATCTTAACCTAAGACTTATACTCAAGTCCAACCCAAACTAAACCTAACCTAAACAATGATTATGAATGAATATTTACATTTTATTATTAAAGGTGTAGATATCATTGTTAGTATTATCTTAAAACTCTTGTTTTCCGTAAAATACGAGTAGAAAGACAGTACAAAAAGTACGTTGCTGGAGTATGTGATATTAACCAGGTTTCCTAGAGTTTTCAAGTTGGTAGATTGCGCTGAATTAGGCATTTGAAACGTATGGAAGAAAGAGAGATGGCAAAGGTTGTTATTGTCTGGCAGCCCGCGAAGACGACGAAGCACAAAAAGATTGAAGATGGCGTGGCTCGACGACATAGTTGAAGGTCGTTATGTCCTGGCCGGGCAGAGATAATAGACAATTGCGTTAAATAGAAGGTGCTAAGAAAAAAATTGGAGATATCTTCAAATTATGAGATTATAAAAAAAAATTCAGATATTATTAAAAAAAATTGTTACATTTTAATTATTTTTCGTTGCGGTATTCATTGATCCTACATGTTTGTATCGTGTGTTTAAACTTCACACATAATTTCATAAGAAGTTTTGTGTTAATCAGAATATATAAGTCACTCAGTTATATTTATTTTGACCAGATAATTAATTATTTTTTGATATATCCATAAAACATGTGTGAATATGCCTATAACAAACATTTGAAGAACACACTGAAATTAAATTTACTCAATAAATCTTAGATAATATACAATGGTTATCATCAAAAACATCACAAGCATACGATATAATTATTATTCAGAAGATAAAATTAGAAATTAAGAGTATTGAAACGTATAGTAGTATGCTTAGTACTTTAAATTTGTTATTTAAAAAAAATATCATACACAATTATATTGCTTAATGAATCTTTTAAATTCTCTTAAGTTGAAAAAATTGTGCAGTGCTATTATAATTTATGGCGAATAGTGAAATAACATTTATATATTTCAACGAAATTGTTAACTAAACCGCCGACCCCTCAGTTCACGCTTCAATTGTAATGATAAATTATTTTTGGTGGCGTTAAAAAATATATATGCTTAGACTTGAAAAACGAAATAAAATAAATAACTCAGCAGAAAATTGAATATCTTTTGAATTTAATTCTAACAAACATGGCATTATTAGGCATAAATCAAATAAAGGAACCCGAAAAGTGGCACTCCAAGAATACGCCTTACACACAAGACATACTTATACCAGGAAGTGAGAGGGCGAATATAAGCGGCTGGGCATCAAAGAAAGCCCATACAATATAAGAAGTTACCATTTCTATGGAGGAATATTTTCCATTTTCTCTGAACAAACGCTCCCATAAGCGCTATCACAATCCTCCGATACATTCAATAAAGTACAGGGTGTTTATTCCGTTGATTGCCGTTCTTGTCGGTGTTTTTTTTAATTATCTATGGCCCCGCGGAGGCTGCGGCGTGGTTCGCTCGGGCCACCCGGCTGTGGCGCGCGCACCCGCAGTACTCCCGGTCTCTCACCCGACCTCCACCCGGCGGCCGAGCACACCGACTCAACATGTACAACACAACAATCGGATCACATTTGAACTATGTCAACACTTTTATACCAAAAAGAAAATAAAAGCACGTAAAGATAACAATACTTACAATAATTTTTTTTTTAAATTTAATATTTTTTGGGTTAGGTTAGGTTATTTTTTTGGTCGAATTTATTTTTTTGTGTAATGCAAAAAATTAATTTAATGTATCGTTCGCAAATTTTTATTTTGATTTTTTTTTAAATTTCGATTTTGGTTTTAATTAAAAAAAAAAAGCATATTTCACGGGGTCGGCATTCATGTGGAGAACGTAAGCACTCGGCCCACACGGAAAGCTCCGCAGTCAGTCTGCGCCGAGCCGCCGAGCGGGCCGGTCGTGTGAGTGAGTGCGCGCGAGCCCCGGCCGACGAGAGTGGCGAGCGCGAGTGACGGAATGACATTTATGGCAGTCGTGCTTTATGACTCGGCAAAAGTTTGTTTATGGTTCATTTCGGATGGGTGTGCATAAATTTATTATCAATGATATCGCTCGGATACACAGGATTGTTGTTTTTATGCCATTTTAATTATGACGTTTGTGACGGAATGGATTTTTTTTTTATTTACGCGTTTATTTGCCACTTTTATTGAGGAAAATTTACTCCCTTGATTGAGTGATTATTCGATTTTTTAATGCGCGCTGAGTTTCAGCGATTACAAGTAATTTATGGTTTACAAAGTGATCCATGATATACTTTACATTATCGATCATTTTTAAATCATCAGATGTGAAATGAATAAATAATTTTTATAATATAAAAGTTGGATTTCAAACCACTACCGACCTTATGAAGTATCATTATATAATAACTCATTCGATTACATTAATATTAAATTTGAAAATTTTATAGTAGTATAAGCTGTCTTGGAACTGGTGATTGATTTTTTATTTTATATATTAACCCAATTTTAGTAATATTTGGTCTATATGTACAAAAAATACGACAGAAGAGTGAAACAAAAAAAGTTATTTATTTTTTTAGTTTTTCGTATTATATAGAATTGAAAAAAAAAACAATACTCAAAAATTGGTAAAAGCAAAAAATGATGCTTCACCGTTTGACAGGTCATAAATAAAAGCAATCGTTTTTATATCACAATCTTATTCAGGTAATTTATGCTGATGGATTGAAAAATATTGAATTATAGTAAAGCAGACATTTTAAAACATTTATGGTGCAAAAACGATATCACATAATTTGGAAGCAGCCGATCGGTGCAAATGATTTATCACTTCATGGGGTGATTTATTATTTTTTTCATTTGATGTAGATGCGCGGGCCGCGCGATGACAATAGCCGGGCAGTGAGGGGGCAGAAGTTCCGCTCCAGGTGAAATAAAACTTCAATTGAACCGGCCAACTGCGATGGCAGAACTGGAAGCTACAAAAACAATGATTTATTAAAAAATCATAGTGCTCTGTGAAAAATCGAATATTCTTGCAGCAAACAAGCAGTGAACATTGCGCCAAAATTTTCACGACGGAAACTTATTCGTGCTTAAACAAACTATGATTGAAAAAACTTGTATCTGCTGTGATGGGAATGTAAGCTCGAGACTCTGATCAAGACTCAAGAAACTTTTCAACAGCAGCTGAAAGATGATAGAGTTACTTCGCCTGATTTTATACCTCCTGGTATACACAGTTTTCGTCTTCAACGGTAAGTTAAATTTGCTCAGTATACTTTACTATTTGGGTTGGCGGAATTTTCGATATATTGGTTTAAGTTTCCTTCAGCACGACATGCTTTGTGTTACTCCACCAAGGTTATTTTGTTATACCTCTAATAAAGCTTTGCATAGTTTACCAAAAAACCCGAGGAGTGATCCTAAAAAATACGATATGTATATAATAAAGCAATTTACAATTTATGTAATTTGTAAATAAAAATGTATAATTTGAATTATAAATTTATTTGGCCTGAATATTGGTTTTAAAAAATATTTTTGTTACGATTGTCTAAACCTTTATTTTACGTAGGTAAAAGTAACAAACCAAGAAAACATACAGTCTTCATACCGTTTTATATTGATTGATTCTATTCGCATTATAATGCAGGGCACAAGGTCTCAAAGTAAAATTAATTTTATATGCTTTTTCTTCATGAAAAATGGACCTCTTTGAAACAATAAGAACCTTTAGAAAAAGAAAGTTGAGTGTTTCTTTCATCCTAAATTTATCGAGAAAGTTCTTGATGTTCGAGCGTTTCCAGAATTGAACTTTTTTTGTTTTTCCTTTGTCATGATTAAAAAGGATAAAAAAAGGTCAGGACATATACCCACCTGAAATTATTTACCATAAGATGCCTTTAAAATATCACAAAGTAATAAAAGGTGGAAACAGAATGAAATATACAATAAACTTACACAAATATATTGACAGCAAAGAATATTGGATATGAAAGTATAGTTTAGTTGTACTTAAGCTGCTGGAAGAACTGAATTTGGACGAAAAATTATTTTGCGCAACGTTTAATTTTTGTTATATACAGAAATTTATAGACTAAATAAACAGGGTTTCAACCAAAATGTATTGATTTTTCTAGCTTTATGTATAGTTGAAACTGTAGTTATGTTAGTAGTAGTAGTAGTATTAAAGTAATTGACTACACGGTTTTTCAATTATAGGATATATTTAAAATAAATTATTGCCGTCTACCAAGATACACCAGCTATTATATAACAGACATTGCAGCTAAATAATGAAATTTTCCTCGCATCAATAGCAACATATTTTGCAAAAAAATTGTTTTCTACATATATGATTTAAGCGATCTACCAATAACCTAATATTTGTAATATTATTTTATTTATTATTTTTTAATGCTTATTAGTCAGTGAGTGGAATGTCAATATTAATTACATCCTATCAAGCTTCAACATGCATGCGTCCAAAGCTTCGGGACAGAATTCGTTAGCCAGGGCGAGGGGTTGATCCTCTAGTTAAGAGTTACGGTTCCAAACTTTGAGCATATGTGTCAATCACTCTGATACTGCATTAATCATCAATTACCGATTACTTTTAAAACAAAAACTTCTTATATTTTTGGGTTATTGTGATTATTTGGAGTTCATTAAAATATATTTTTTTAATTTAAAATAATAATTAAGCACCAGATTTTATATTCTTTATTAAAAAGCTCATCATTTTAAAAATAATTTTAGTAATTGTGCTTAGTATTAAATATTTCATTAGTTACAGTGTAATAGTTTGCAAGGAAATAATTTCACTATGCGTTCACATGTTCCCATTGGAATTGAAACAATACCTGACAGTGGCAACATGAGAATGAGCTTAGGGAGTTAGGCCGGCTTTCGTGGTCATATAGTGATGTGACGTACTTAATTCACAGCTACGGAAATGTTTGTGTAAGCCACTTTGACGTATTTTTTGCTTATCCTGTTTTATGACATTGATGTTTATCAGTCAACTAAAAAAATAAGCTTCGGTCTCAACTGTCACAGTAGGACTAATTAAAATTATTATTCTTATTGATCGACTAATTTTGGATATGAATGGGTTGGTGGCTTTCATTTATGTCAACATAATTAAAATTATCAACATGTAAACATAATTTAAAACCTCATTCATTGTAGAATTGATTTTTGGGCAAAACGAGGATTTCATAATTATATTATACATATATATAATACAATAATGACTTCACAATGGAGGGAAAGATAGCTTTTATTCTCAAATGGGAAGCATCCAGAGGCGATTGTGACTGTGTTTGACCTGACACGTTTCCAGGTTTTGCCTTTTTGTGTACGGTAAGTTATAGAAAAACTAAACCATTTTAAAAATGCTTATATTTTTCTTTAAACATTAAAAAAAAGTAAAAGTTAAACATAATTAAAAACATTGTCTCTACCCAATAGGCTATCATGGTCAGTATGCCAACTTGCTGGATAATGTCCCATGAGGCGGCATCGAAAGGGATCACTGTCTACTATTGGATGGAAATTTAATTCCCACACCTACACTTATCGCGCTTCCTCGACCATATTGCGCCGTGTTAATCTACTAGCTTAAAATTTCTCGTTAATCTGGAATATCTTATAAATAATCTAGGTTTTTCTTGACAGGCTTAGTTTTTTTTTGTTGGATTAAATGCAGTTCTTAAGTATTCGTTTGAAACCTAATTACCATTAATATTTCACTTATTTAATTTAAATAATTAAATATATAATATTTAAGCGCTTTCAACTTAAATAAATAGATACAAAAATAATAACTTTTGACTGTGGCAAAGTCACTGTATATATATATATATATAGCATACGTGTGTATATAGAAAAATATATAAGCAAAAATAAATATATATTGTGTCAAAAATGATTATAAGCATATTTATTTTATTGATAAGTATAGATCTTTTTAGAATCAGTACTTACATAATAACAAAAATGTTGATAATTTTGTTCATAAGAAATGTTTATGTTCTATTTTTTTGTTAATGCATTACTATTTTTTCATAGCTGTAAGTACGAGTACATAATTTCTTAATTTCTGTAACAGTTGCATAATTCGATACGTCCATAAATCATTGATAATAAAAATATACCTTCATCTTCAGATTTTATTATTTTTTTATATTATAAAAAGAGACCGAAAAAGCTAATCAAAAGCAAAATCTCTCAAAAAATATGATCCTAAAAACCTAGCCATCAGGTGTTCATATTTTTAATACAAATAATTTTATTTTTTTTCTTCATTATTAGTAAATAACGCTTAAAATATAGTACATTTTAGTCGTTGACTGTACAAAAATAAGTCGTTAACCTCTACACCTTACAGGAATAATGTCTGCTGATAATTGATATGGATTTATGACGGACAAGACAGGTGTTTTGTAAATGTTTTTAAATTTATTTTTGTGTTCATGTTTTTTTTGATATTTGAAAAATCTTAAATTTCAATTTAATATTCAAGAAACATCCTTAAAAAAGATGGCTAAGAAAATAAAAGAACATCTTTGTTCTTTTAAATACAATTTCACTTTTTTGCGTTAATTTTTTTTTGACGAAAGATAATTTTGTTGAAAACGATTACGGGAAGAGCTTACATTATTTCTTACGTTCACAATGGCGGTATTTTAGTACAAATAATCACAAACCAAACAATTTTGGGTTAACCAGTTTAAATTTGTGCGGGAATAATTTTCTATGCGATAAATTTAAATTGTTAAATTTTGATAAAATCGTCGTCTGCGGTTTTAAAAAGTTGATTCTCAGAACTAGAGATAACTTTTCCCCAGAGGTTTCAGTGGTTGCTTTAGTTTTTTCTTATCTTCATAGTCCCATCCAACTTAATTAAACTACAATACATTAAGATTGGTAGATAATCCATTTACATGCATATTAGTATATTTAACATTTGATGACTAGATAAAATAAGTTACTTAGTAATTTATACGAATATTTAATTCACGTATATTTTGGTACTTAAATATGGTTCACTTAATTATTTATGATGTCCTTGATACACACACTTAAAATAACTAGTTAACAAAAGTATAGTGATCCCACGATCAATAATAACTGTTTTTTTGAATATATATATATATTTTTAAATTAACTTTATTTTGTGAAAAGGAAGTCTATACTTTTTCGAAAACATTATCGATCTTAAACCATGACCAAATAATTTTGAGACCTCGTGGGCTTATATTTATAGATTGTATTTTTTTATTATGATGGCTAAAAGTGGGGGAAACACACTATTTAAAGCTAAAATAAGAAAATGCTTGTTTTTTTCAAATGTTCGCTATCAGTACAAAGTATTGAAAGTTTTGTTTATTTTTATTTTCTTCCCTTATTATAATTTTTTAAAAATTATAGTTAAAAAAATAATGAAATAAGGAACTAAAGAATAATATGGCTGTTATCTCTGAAAATCCGATTTTCTCTAAAGAAGATGTTCTACCCCACGTCCAGATCACGGTGAATCTATACAAACTCTAATCAAGGAATGGAGTCCTTAGTGCCCACGAGTTATTTCAGCTTGTCAGTTTACCCAATGCACTCAGGTATCGATGGGGTTGTGTACACAAATTGGTTTAGCGGCGTATCCGGCCTGATTGACGTTTTGATAAATATTTCAAGCCGCATATACCGAGCCACTAAGAAGAGCCTACGTCAGAATGTAAGTCTAATTATATTAATTTAATTTAATAACACAGTTGCGGAATTTAAAAAATGCTAATGTGTTTTTGATGAAGCAATTATAAATATTTTTATACATGACGAATTTTGCTGACGTCTTTAGATTATTTCCACACATGATTTTGTTTATTCATTTTCTTCACGATTTAATTAACTTTACATGTTGTGTGTTTTATTCTCGCTTAGTTTCTATAAATAAGTTAAAGGAATTAATCAAATGTAATATATAGGCGTGCGAGTGATTTCATAACATATTTCGGCACTTTTTATTGTGCCTTCTTGTATTTATTTAGCGCCAGTATTTTATATGTGAGCAAAATAGCTCTAGGCTCCGCTAATGTTGGAGTTATTGCCAGTGATCGATATCTTATATGTGGCCAATAAATATGGTTTAGGCGTTATCAAAACATTTCACGTATTTCCGAAATAAAGCTTGTAAATATTAAATCGAGAGCTCAAATAAACTGTCGCAATCGTTTATTTTACAGTTTTTACGCTAAGTGTATTTCTGACTTTCCGAGCGATTTCATCGAATTTCTTACACTCAGGGGAAATCCAAAAGACTCTCTGACTCAAAGGCTTCACGTAATAATATGATTTTCGAAAAGAAAAAATAAACATATATTAAAAGGGATAGCTTTATTTTAATATATATAAATACAAAAAAATACAATGAATTGAACTTTGTAAGAAAGATAACTGATTTTAAAGGAATTTCGCTTTCAGGCAACTTTTTTAATATCCTCAGGTTGGTAAAGTATCATGACGTGTTCAAGTTTCAAACTATTTTTGATACAAAGTTGATACCTCCAAGAAACTTTTGGTGCCTTTAATATTGATTCCACTACGTTAAAAGTAAATACAAAACGACGAAAGGAGGGTATTCAAGGAGACCGCCTTTAAGTGACTAATTTAATTTGTTCTAATAAAGATAAATGAATTCTAAATTTTTCAATGCTAATAATGTTTCTTGGAAAATATCATTAAAGTGTGATAATTTTATATAAAATTATAATTTCACATAAAAAGTAGAGTGTTTATTATATTTGGGTTGATATCATGATTTATTCAATTTAGAAACAAACAAAATCATTGACGGATAAATTTAAGTACATATATTAAACGAAATTTAACCTTTCAGTGTATTACTAGTACATTTTCTATGGTCAAATTGAAGAAAAAAAAACATGTTATTCTATCTCTTATCTTTTTATGAAATTTTAAATTAATATTTGAGCTTATTTCTTTTTTGTCTTGTATAGGGTGACGACATGGGCAGTGTCAAATTGCATTACACAGGTTGCCAAGTAAACAACTGTTATGAAAGCAGTTTTTTTTTCACATAAAATAATATCTTTAATATTCAGAGTAAATATTCTGTTATGGTTTAGAAATATTCTGAATGAATGACGCGTTGTTTATAAGTTTGAATGTGGTTTTGTTTATCACACTCTTAATATAATATTTCATTAACAAATCGGAAACTGTATTTGTGTTTAACATCATTTATATGTTGACCTCAATTTGTATTAGTTTTATTATTAATTTTCATAATTATTCGCGTATTTTTTAATGAAATGCTGAAAAAAATTGGCACCATTTTAGGTATTAAAGTCTATACAAATATAAACTAGGCGATTAATAAGTTTATTTTATAAGTAAAAGTATGTAATTGAAGGCTTAAGCTTTCTTCTGGTAGTTTTGGTCGTATATCAGATCAAGATATTATGAATGTGCCTTAATAATACAATTTAAAAAAAAACATCGCATTATTTTAAAGAGTCCGAATTCGACTGACTTGTTTATTAATTGCTAGTTGGCGTGGTATTGTTAAATTAGTTATTTTGTCATTATTTGCGTCCAAAACATTTTTTAACAAACATTTCACCTTTAATGTTTTGTAAATTTAAGTGTTTTTTCATGATAAATAGTAGCGGTGCGGGTAGCGGCCTAGGAAAAAGCTTCAATTAGTAACAATTTATGTTGGTTTCACAATGCTTTATCACCACAATATTATAATTTTCAAAAATGATGATTAATTTCAGCACTAAATACACCACAAAAGTAATTTTAAGAAAACAATTTTACGTCAGCAAACTTTTAGTTTTATTAATTGTATTAAATCCCTCCATTCAAACAATAAAATATCAAATAGTTTAACTTCAGTAGCTTTTGGCTTCTGATGCATAACATAAGTTATTTTAATCTAAAAGGAATATTGTTGAATTTAAAATTAAAAAATGATTTCATATTTTAGTTCTTCTCTTCTGAATGTTACGTTGTTGATATACTAAAAGTATTTATTCATTTTAAATATTTAACAATGAAACACTTTATGTCATTAATAATAATATATTATAAATGAAACGAAACTCTAGTTTAGCATTTAGCGTGTTAAAACATAAGTTTAAGTAAATCAATAGCAAAGTACATAATAAGCTTTTATCGATCTTCTGGTGGATTAAGGTTTCCTTCAGTCGGTATACTTTGTTCGGTTTCAGACAGTCTCCACTGCACATGAAGCTCTTAGTAATTCATAGAACAAAAAATCTAACTTTATTTTCGTGGTTTATGTTGCTTACAAAAATACTTGCCTTCAATGATTCAAGAATAAGTGGAATAGTAGCCATTCTAAAATTTTGTTGCGATGTTTCGATTTGGTTTGGTGGAATTAAACATTACAAGAAACTTTGTCGTTGGACAAAGTTGATGGTAAGTGAGTATTTATAACTGGCAAGTGCGGGGAAATGCAGCCAGTGACTTTGATAAGTGTTGATAAATTTGACCCAATCTTCCTATACGCTGTCTTTATGGTATACAAATGATTGAATGCAGAATATTTAAAAGTAAGATAAAAAACCATTAAATATTATAATTACATTTTAATTTCTCAAGCATTTTTTTTAGCATTTAATATAATCGAATACCTTGAATTTTTTTTAATCTGAAATGAATTATACGCACTTTACTTTTCCTTTGAAAGTGTATTTTTTATGCTAAATTAAAAGTTGCGTATTATTGTGAATTGTTTTGTGTACCTTTTGATATTCCACCAAGTTTGCCCGAGGCGAGAGGCTTCGTACGATGGCCCGAGAGGGTTTTTGGTCTTCTCCTTATTTGTGATATACATTTTTTGTTACCAATATTATTAAAATAAAAATAAAATTTAGGTCTCGGAAAATATTTAAAAAATAATTAAATATGTATAACAGTTAAGCCGTGAAGCTTTAAAAATGGTAGCTTTGTAAAATTATATATCATACAAGAAAAACGTGTCTTTGGCTAATATTTTTTTATGACGTTGAATCCAATAACGTGTTTTTTGATTTGAATACGTTAATAAAATAAACAAATACCACAAAATATTATTTTCAAAGCAAAATTTACCTTAATAATTGTACGAGTCCTATTGAAAAATAAAACATTTCATGGATTATTCAAGTTTTTGACAGTTACCTCCCTTATGCCAACAAAAACGACCAGCCTATTTCATAATTTTTTTATAAGTAATACAGTTTCAATAAAAAATCACTTAGTTGTACTAACTGTAAAAAAACTAACTTCACATTTTTCAGTCGTGTCCCAAAGAGCCTACTTATTAATTTGATATTTTTTCTACCCGTTAAAGTACGATTGAGTGGGCCGTGTCTAATTGCACATGACAACCCCGCATGGGAGACAGCCATTAAAAAAATCCCTACCCTAAATTATTTTCACGAATTGTGATAGCACTGCACCTTTTTTAGTGCCACTTGCACGGAACATTAAAAGAAGAGGAAGAGAATTCTTCTTTGAAGTTTATGATGGCGGCGAGGGAAAGTGCGAGACGTGCTTGTGCGGGCTGTTCTGAGTACGGGAGGTTTATAAAAGAACTAGAAAAATTTACAAATTGCTCGCTTATTGAAAAAACAACGACAATTACATGAACCTTACTAGAGCAATATATTCACGACAAAGTGGTTTAATATATAATACTCTACATTAAACGTCTAGGAAACTTGCAATTAAGCACTTGAAAGATGACTGCGCTCACAAATAAAAATTGTTTTACAGTTCTAGCAAATATACAGAAGGAAATAAAGCGCCAGTAATTTTTTTTTTAGTTGAGAATATTCTATCGAAATAATACTTTTAAGAATCTAATAAATAAACTTTTCTAAGTGCAACCCTTTCTATTTAAAAATAATGTATTTGATTTTACAACTACGACTTGTTTTAAAACTAATCGATTGATCCTCTTGACGGTATTCGGCTTAGTGGAAAAAATACTCATAAAATATGTATGAATGAAACAATGTGTCTAGTTACATCAATTCAATATTTTTTTATTTTCGTAGCTAATTTGCATTTTTAAATATGGTAAAAATTTAAGCTTCACACAATAGTATTATGTTAAAACGTACAAGAGATAATTTTTTTATCAAATGTTTTTTAAAAACAACGGTAAGTGAAATATTTTATTATTTTAACAATAACTTGAATCATCCTGTGTAAAAAGATAAAAAAATACTCGATTACATTTTTCATAAAAATAAAAGTCATAATTTATTTAATAAAAAAACCTTCATAAAATATAAGCAAAAAGAAGTGAGTTAATCTCCAGCCGTATTAGAGGGCATTATCTTCAACCTCTTTGTTCTTCGCGTTGATTGATAGCCCCGACTATGACAATCCAAATTTATTTCTAAAGTTTTTTTAAGAGCCTTAAAAGCCCGACTAATTTTAAAATAGTTTCCCTGCGAATCCGCGGCGGAGCGCGAGCTTTAAGCCCGCCGCCCTCCGTCAAAACGTCGGTGCGAAGTTTCCCGAAACATGTAAATAGTTCCACCTTACTGCGCAATCTCACCGAATTCCTAAGAAAAGCAATTCATATCTTCCTGCGGACGTGCCGAAAATGAGGTAGTAGTGTGAAGGATTTTCGAAAAAAATCTGAAGGAATACATCTTACGCAACGGGCCCGAATAAAACTCGAGCGGGAACAAAGGACGGCGCGCGGCCTTACTTAGTGAGTTAAAATGATTTACATTCTTTCGATGGAACTTTCTTTAGTTCCCCGAGAATTATTTGGGCCCGGCGAGTTATGGATCCGAGGGGAAACTCCGCGGAAAGATATTTAATTGTTAGAGAATAGGCCCGCTGCGTTACTAATTGTAGCATTATACAAAATTATCAACGTATAATAAATGCGAGAAATTTAATTATTTATATCTCTTTTGAGATCGGTATGCCGCTGTAGCGAATGTAATAAAAAAAAATAGTGAACGAATCGAATATTGAGGGTGTTGAATCATCTTCTGCCAGGTGAAGACTTATATTATATATGTTTGTATGTTGTGATAATTAAAAGTAAATATTTGATTCAATAGCTCGTCTGACCTTTTGGCAAAATCATTTTAAGCAATCGATCATAAGCAGACATTAATAAAATATATAATTTTGTTTTAAATAAATCTTGCTATTGCAATAAAATCTTGCATTTAAAATGCTTTGACTGAAGGTAATGCTTAAAAATCTGTAAAAAGCTGTATTACAAATATAAATATATGTATAAACAAAATATTTTGTTGATTTATTTTCCCAAACCTTCATAAAATATCCTATTTTCATAAAATGCAAGCAAAATAAGGTTGTTGAAATTTTAATTTGATTTTTATCATTGTCAGAGTCTATTAAATTTGCATGTTATTTATAGGTTCAAAATAATGGATCAATCTATCACTCTTATTGGTGTCTGTTGGTTTTCATAAATTCGATTGCTCCTTCTGCGGAGTCAATTACCACAATAACGTACATTTACATAAATTCAGATTGGCTGCGTTCGCAGCGAGACCAAAATTAACATTTTCATCTTCTTTCAGTATCAATTATAATAAACTTGGCAGAATAAGCTCAGTGAATTTTATTTCTTCTTCAATAGCTGCGCGATCGATATGCCAACTCCCAAGCAGACTTGCGGTAAATCTGAACCCATATATTCATATTATTAATGCATAAATTTTCAAATAACTACCAACCGCCAATATGCGAATTGTTTGAAAACTTATGAGGGATACTTAATGAGGGTAAAAATTATAATTTTAAAATTATTTTTATGTTACTTAAAACAAAATATTCACAAGCACGCATGACTTTTGTTGTTTCCACCACTTCATTATTTGTCAAGGGCTCGCTTAGTTCCCCTGTGTGGGAATAGTGCGCGTTTATCAAGTCACGCTGTATATAATAACATAACTGCCAAACTTATCTTGCATCTCCATTCAAACTTTGCGTAGGCCTCATTTGTAAATAGCACAAAAGATTGTCTCGCTAAATGAACTCACATTTAATTAAATTCCCTTATAAAATTAACGACACTACCTAATTGTTTCTTGTTTATCTGCCTCATGTAAATTTCTTCGACTAAACAATAGGCTTATAATTAAACAACGCTCGGGGGACGCAACACAAAATTCATAAATTTCGCATTCTGTCTGTGAAATTACTTTAAATCTTATTATGCAACCTGTGTTTGAAAAGCGGGAAAAAGGAAATTATTTCTGGTGTGGCTCTGCGGAATTAATATCTAAACATTTGTCTTGCCGTTTGAAAAATGTGTGCGCTTTATGCACTGATAAACAAAGACATTGTTATTTGCCATTAAATGAGTCACTTTGTATGATAATCGTGAGCGATGTAAGGCGCGAGGACGGGCTGAGAATTATTAAAGTTTATGAATTGTGCGTTTGTGGCATTGCACTGGGGTGGCCGCGGGCAGCCTCCCCGGCTGATGCTTTCTTTGTAAGTAATTCGGACTCATTATTTATGGCACGTTATAAAACGAGAAGGTTTTGCATAAGGAGGGAATGAATTACTGCGGGGATTGCTTTAATTAAATCAATGGAAATTTATTTCTGTACTCAGGGATAACGTTTTTATTACCGCTAGATTGAAACATTACACGAAAACGAAATATTTGATACTTTATACAAAAACCGAATTGATACTACGATTACTATACTATTTAAAAATGCAGTTAAGTTATTAATACAGATATAAAAATAAGTAAAACAATAAAAATGTCAACAGTTCCAAATCTAGATATTATTACTATTATAATAAAAAAATGACAAAGAAAATCGAAGTATTCACAATAACATATCAAGTGATTAAACTCGTTGGTATGTTAACAAGCTGTGTGACATAAAATGTGTTTTCATCTCTGCGGCCATTCTTTTCATTCAGTAACAAATTATACAGTGCGCCGTACTCGTGCTGTATGATGTGTTCAGTGGTGATTTCAATCCAAATGCGGTGAAACATACATTTTTCATGAGGAACTCGTCACTTGAAGGCTTTATTTGTGGAATTCACTTGTTTTTAGTGTTAGTCGGATTTGAAAATGAACTGTTTTCCAGAAAAGGCTACTGCTGGTAAATTGTATAATTAATGATATTTTAAACAAATCATGATTGTGACATTTCCAGAGACCGGTGAAATACGGCGTCACACGAGGCCGCCTGTACCGTGCATCGGACCTAGAGGTTGTTTTATGTTAAGTTAATATGAAAGCTCAGTAAAACTATTTTTGTGCTTAGTCCAAGTAGCCAATCTTCGAAGACGTAAATTTTACGGAATACCTAATTCCTATGCTTTCCTAAATTCTGGAAATTATAAGTGTATTTTTTTCTCTTTGATAGCATTAGTTTCTTATTATATTTACAAAACCTTTACGGATAAAATACACCCGATAATATTTCAGCGTTCATGATAATGTTAAATTATAAAGTAATATTTTCAAATAAAAACACATTAATGCATAAGAATGGTTTAATAAATCGTTAATCACGTTAAGTTTCTCGAGATAAATAATATCTCTGAAGTTTTTTCGTGCTTTTGTGTGATTTACTCATATTATTTAAATATTTATTAATGTCAAAATATTGCAAAATTTCTTTACAATCTATATCACGTTATTTTTGTACAAGAATACGAGTACCCCAAAAAGTAATGCATTTCTACTCGTCTATAAACATCCGGAGTTATTTGAAGAGTGTGCTTTGACGTCGCTAAGTCGCCCGTCACTTAAGCACATCGACTATTTTGTTATTTGTACTTGAATGTGTTTATTCTATAAACATGATGTTGAACGGCAATCCCATTTATAAAGTGGGTTTCGGGTAGCGAGATCGAGCAGATAGGTCGCCCGCCGAGGTGCAAGCGCCGCGCTCCGCCCGAGTGTGGCTATATTGATTTCCCCGGTCGCCTTAACCGCGTAAAACGATTATGAGGTCACGATAACCACCGATAATGTCACTCGGTTTTATTTGTATAATAAAGGTGACAGTTTTTTTACTACCCTGATCCTATCGAAGTGCTTCGCCGTCATTGTTTGGCCGGTAATGGTCGGCCGGATCGTCCTTCCCCTCCTCGCGGAACGGATGCGGAATATGTTCCGTCGATATCGTACTTTTACTTTCAATAACGTCAAACACGGCGGTAGATAATATAAAATTTATCAAACATACAACTCAGCTTATCTCTCTGCATCGATCGATTAAATACCGGGACCCATGGCCTCTTGTGGAATCAAACAAGTATATTCCTAGAATAGAAATGTTATCATTTTTTATATAACAAACGTGAGTAGCGGCAGCTGCATGAAGCGATATGATATACTTTAATAAAAAAAATTAGAAATAATTTCTTGCTTCAGTTACAAGTTATTTCGAGTAATAAAATGCAAAAAACAAAATTAAAATATTGCGACCATTTGATACGATGATTCACGATAAAAACACTTTTATTATTTTGACGGTACGCTTTTTATGCTCGCTAATATAAATAAACATGTCTATTTTTATTTTCAATAAACCGTTGAACCCCTTAATGAAACAAAATATGGAACTCGTCGCAGCCAAAAAGACAAAGTAATTATGACAGCGACTGTTTTCCTTTGGTATTAAAGATCAACAACATATTTCAAAGTCAATTGCATTTAGAGTGTGAAGCACGCCATATGGCCCGGGAGGCACACTCGTACGTGCTCCGAGGGAGGCAGGCCAAATGACTGCGTACGCCTCATATATTAAGAGTACCAGCAATAATATTAACGCAGCAGAACTTTTCCGATGTATTTATTATTTTTTGGGTAATTTAAAAATATAAAAATAGCCTGGAGGTTAAAAACAGCAGCATCCCGTGTTAAATATTCGCAGCATATCTCCGTATATTTCATTCACTCTCGCACATGATTTTTCAACAAATAAAATATGAAATCTTGAAAATATTATTTTGGATGATAAGTTTTTTGTAAGATTCCAATATCACGGCATCATATATTTTTGAAGCATATTTATTCATATTTATGAATAAATATGTTTTCATGAATTTAAAGCAGAACTATTATTATGGACGTAAGTATATCTAAGAATAAACCTTTAATATTATTATAAATAGTAATTTTTTAGAAGTTTCTAAAAACTGTCAAATTATATATTTTTTAAATGAATTTATTGTATAACTAATAATTAAAACAAAATAATCATTTTGCCAAAATATTTACATAAAAGTAAATAAGATTAGATTTGCTTATTTATAACTCGAAAAGCTAACCAAGTATGAATTTAGCTATTCTTGGCGACGCGGCGGAGATGAATTAATTAGCGGCAAAATATTGCTTAATTTTTTTATAGCTTCCAAGGGCAATTAATTCACAAACGGTAAAGTTTAGATTAGATTTTTTACCACCAGAGCAGACAGGGCGGCGAGCACACGTCCCTCCCCGCACAAGGGGGTTGGACGTCTGCACGATTGCCTCCCCAGCGTTAATTTGATAAAAGATGCAGGCTTTGTTTACTGTTCATTTTTAGTCAACCTGAATTTCATCTCTTCCATTTATTGTTGTTACACAAAATAGAAGGAATGAAAGCTAATTGATTTTTATTTTAGGAACAAGGATTCTGATTTTGATAATCTTCAAATTACATAAACATCAATGCTGTTTACAGGATATTTAATGAAATTATAAGCGTATAATTGTATTGTTTTATTATAAATAACAAGTGAATAAAACAAAGTATTTTTAATACTTGGAAACGCGATGGATACTAAAAATGATTACACATAGAATATAAATTAAAGTGAACTCTCATCTTAGTTGAATTTATTCACTACAATCATCTGTAGTATATAGAGAGATCAGAAGAAATGACACATTATAGCTACATGCTATCATCATTAAACTATAAAGCTGGTTAAAGCTGCGGTCAATATTATGCATGTAGCAGTAATTGAACATGGATTCGTGGAAATGTTTATTGCATAGACGGTGCCGGTGAAGGAAGTAGTCATCAATAATTCTTCGGGTCGCAGAAAGGTTACGAGCTCAAAATAGAGGTGACTTGCTGGAAGGTTCACTGACTGGGTTGAGTGAATCTGAGGAAGTTTGCGGTAAATAGAGCGAACCGATGGGACTTTCTTAAGTAGGAAAGAGCCCTCCGGTATTGGAACGCTGATGATGACAAACCATTTTTATGAAAAAATATTTTTATTAATTTAAAATAATTGTTTATAAAAATCACACGAGACGTGATTATTTTTACAGTAAATTATGTGTTAGTTTTTCGTGGTAAATAATTAATTTATTTGTTTTGACGATGATGACTTGTAAGCATATTGGTAAAATTTCTGTAATATTTGCTTACAACATGCGTTTTCCAATAAAAAAAATTGATTTTTTGTAAAGCTTATGGTCATAAGCTTAATTTTATCATCTTAGTTTCCAATACATCTTGTATTGGAACAAGATATCTGCCCTAAAAATGAATAGAATTGATTTTTATTTAATTTTTGTTGCCTACCTTCATGGAATGTTTTGACAGAGCATTGCTATTATCCAACTGATGCACACTGGTTGCTATTATTATAAATTAGTTAGAATATTTGCATACCTCTGCGACTCAATTATTATTAATAATAATTATGTAACTGCAACGTCACTTAAACCCCATTTACAATTAACCACAGTGCTGAGACACTGAGCTCAGTAATTAATTAGAACTATTAATTTTAATATAATACTAGTATATAGTACTCAATTGATATTGCTCTTCAAATGATTGTTTCATATTCGATAATATAGTATTATAACAATGTAATTATTTATAAAGAAATTCAATTATATTTTCAAATATATTTGCTACGGTATTTTTAATCACAATCAACAGCTTTTTTAAATCTAAAAGAAAGTCCCCGGGGTCGATTATAAATGGACCCGCATCTCGAGACACCAGAAACACGAGACAAGAGAAAAAACCGGGAAAACTTTTTGTCTCATTTCTTTTCTCCTACATTAAATGAAATATCTCAAGACGACAGTGCGTACCCACTTACGTGCATGTTTGTACGATTCCCATTACTTACGGAGAAACTTTTTCTTTGCCACATTTTTAACGATATGTGAGTAGAGACAAATGGGGTATGAATGTAGCAAATGAGTCCCCCTATATATAGAAGGAACGTGCTTCCGACTGCGGCCCAGCGATGGGCTGTTTTTGTTTCCGATAATGGGAATTTCACCTGGTGGAGGGCGTTCAGTGGTATCTGAAATAATTCAATCAATTTGCTGGTAAATGCACCCCCTGCGAGGAAGCAAGATTGCTGGATTGGCTCCCTCGCAGCTATTCCTTTATTGAAATCATTTATTTATTACAACACAGCTGCGTGATGAGACTGCATACCCCAAAACTCATGGCATCACACAATAAGGGGTGACTGTATCACAGTATATTTGAAAAAAAATAACAACTAGTGCAGGCAAACTTTACGCATGACTAAAATAAAACACTGACGTCAGTTAATAATAATTTCATAACTTAAATAATGACATACATTCATATAAGTATAAATGTATAATATTACTTAATGATATAATAGATAATATTAATAAATTCATTGAAAGACGAAAGTCATCACAGATAAAAAGAAATCGTCCTCTCCTAGACCTTTGGTAATTCATATATTTTATATAAATATGAAATATCTCAATATTTTTCAGTCTGTCGATGATGAAGGAGGTAAAAGATTTGGCATATTTTGTATTTTAGAAACTGCATAAATACTAGAACTACTGGCGTCGTTTGAGCTCAGCCGCAAATCGTGTGTGGCGACAGCTTCAAAAACCATAAAATAAATAATAAATATTACCGACACGTCTGGCAGAGCCGCGCTTGAAATCAGATCTGGAAGATAAAAATAAACAAAATAAAGACGCAGGCGCGCTGAAAGCATTAAATAAACAGGACCGTTATTGTGTCTTATCGCCGATACGCCGAATAAGCACGAGGACCATGCCTTGAGCCACGAAAAACCAGGGTTAGTTGAAAAGCTAAAAACATTACTTACTGAAATACCACATATTTAACAACATTTTTAACTTCTTTTAGCATTACATAAAAAAATATATTGATGTTTTAGACCTAGATATAAAAATCTAAATATAATTTTCCTAACATGTAAAAAAAATATTAGCTTTATATGTCCACTAAATATGTCACAAGTTATAGTTATATCAAACAGAACACTGTAATATTATTTTATATATAACCAGAAACAAATTGACAGCGTTTATTCCTAAATGAATTTAACGAGTCTAAAATATCTGCCTGAAAACGTGCTTCGGCTCACGAAACGCGCAACGGTCTAGTGTGTAGTTGTCGGTAACTGTACACATCGCATGATAATCTTGATGCTTAATCAAATTTGGTTAGATTTCCTGCAAGAGTTTCTTGCGTGATCGGCGATAAGCCTCGGTGGACGCTTAAGGCACCCACCACAATCCCAAAAGGTTAAAGACAATGCTCACGAGCTTTTATGCGGTGCTTTCAACATGAATCGTATCTCTCTATCTCTTTCTGAATGAGAATAAATACAATATCGAATAGTTCATTAGAATAACTACATACGATTTGTGACATTGTCTGCAGCGTGTGCTATGGAGTCTTATTTATACTCCCGCGATAAAGACACAAAAGGCACGCAAGCCAATGTGACAGTAAAAAACTGTAAGAAATAATGGTGAAATTTAATTTTAATATGAAAAACTAAAGTAAAGTCCATTTACCCACGAGTTTTTATTCACCTTACAATAAGTTACGGGAAGCTTGGCAAATGCCTGGGAACGTGTTATAACAAATGCTTTTAACTTATGTATAGTAAGAAATCTGCTGTTAATCTATTTATCATTTGAAGACGTATTCGCGTCATAGACTGTTTTTTATTATATCTGCATTAGCTCCTAATGTTTCTTTTTTAACAATTTGATATAAAAGGAGTTTAGCTGCCAAATATACTGTTTATTATACCTCTGTTAACAAAACGTTTGTTTAAATAATAATTAAGGTCAATTAAATTAAAAATTAATTATCTATGTGGCTATGCCATGTGGATTGAAGCGCAGGTTGTGGGGCTTATAAGATGTGGCTTAGGTGGTTGCGTGTATGGATCTCTCCATTGTGTAGGTCAAAAACATTTGTAATAAACCAGATTTGCATGAGTTGAAGAATAAGCCGACTTGTGTACCAGAGACCAATCAGTACGTATTTATAAAAAGCAGAGATATTTTAAAGAAATTTTATTTGCTTTTGTCACTGTAAACTAAAAAAAAATTGGCGCGTGGACTAGTTTACAATTAATACAAAAAAGCGTGGCTCACCCACATTTGCGGCACCCTTGGATGGGCCCAACAAAAGATCCTGTAATAAAAGTGGCCAGTAATTCGAGGGCCGAGGACAGCTGCGGCCCAGCTGCCCGCGCCCCTGGCGACCGCCCGCGCAAGCTGCAGCCGAGACGCGAACCGGAACCTGCGCCATTACTGCGCCGGGTGACGGCCAAAGGTGCTTTCATTTTTTGGAGATAAGCAAGCCACGGAACATAAATATATTTTTATTATCATTATCCAGCATGGGTGGCAATAACAATTTTAAATTTACGAGTACATTTTCAAATTTAAAAAAATTACTTCTGTTGAAGTTATCAATACTTTTGACAGGGAGTACTTGGTGGAATTTCATTTTAATATTTTATTTAAAATATTTAATGATTGATTACCGTTTTTGGAGGATCCAAAACGTGTAACAAATATCTGAAAATTAAATAGTTTATTATACTTTAGAGAAAGACTTGCGACTTTTTACACGCTGTTGGCACGCATTGTTATTTTAAATTATTTTGAGTAACACAACTATAATTTGATATTTACTTTTACCAAATATTTGAGTAGACTAGTATATTTCGATATATTTGAGTTGTTGGCTTATTATGAGTAAAAATAAAACAACTATAATCCAACTGCTGCCTAAAATATAAATTTTAATCCATTTTGTATCCATACGTATAGATTACGCCTACTATTACAGTTTTTAAATATGGTAAATTATATAACTTGCCCCAAGTCCAGTGTTGAAATTTTGTAGTACAATTGGCTGGAATCGATAAAGTTATTAAATATGTATGGAGAATGTAGGACCTTTATCATTCATTTGTAGGACATCATTTATGGAAGAACTACTGAATCGAACTTATTTTAGGAAATCGTTGCATAATTAGATCGTATACTTAGATTTACAAAGAGTCGATGAAATGGAAATATTAAATAGGACTCGGTAGGTTTCAATAGACGATTCTTGGATAGTTATCAGGTTATTTTTTTTTGATAGTCTTTAGAATTTTGATAATCCGTTCATTGATGGTACTGATGGTATATGAATTATTATTTTTATAGATGTATTTTTATCGTCGTAAGATATACAACTAAAAATATTATTATACATATTAATTAAACATATTGTCTGTAATTTAAAAATAAAAAAATATATGAATATGAAGTACGTGAAGTACGTAGGTGGATCATATTGATCGAAAAATCGAATATCGTTGATGTCCTATTTGTTTGTTTCAAAATAGAAATAGATAAACCTATGACATTGAAGAAAGAAGAAAAAGATGAAAGACAGAAAAAAACCTTAGTCACATCCTTAACCCTTAAAGTATATAATTTAAAAAAAATATTTCAAATTCTAAAGAAAGTTTTTCTTTTAAACTAGATCATTATAGTTAGCGATGAGGCTCGAATTAACGGCCAACGAGTTTCATATCTTAATTGTGAAAATAATACAAACTTTATGGCTATTTTTAACAACCATTTAAATGTTATATTTACGTACAAAACAATCATTTTTGCAGCAGCTGCCATTTAATATTATTTTGTTATGGTGAGTGTAAGATATTAATATTTTTCTTTTATTCCAACATCTGAACTGCTGTTATATCAGCTGAAATTTTGCGAACCAATGTAGTGACATCGTTTTTATTTTTGATTCTCTTCAATGGGAGATATTAATTAGTCGTCTCTTTTAACAAGAACACTTATTTTCTCTTTCGTGAAGACAAACAATCCTCTCTATCGGTTGTGGATCTTTTCAAACAGATAGAATCGATCGGATGCGAGCAAATAGACCGGCCGAATTTTCTGAACAAAAAGCTGGCCATGGAAGTCCTTTACCGGCACATTTGCACGGGGAACTATTAAATGTAGGTAGTCCTATATTTAGCAGCAGTACACTGTAAAATCAATATGGGTACCTAGAACATTTCTTTTATATTAAAATGTACACATTTAGTAATCATGGTTATAATCAATTTAAAAATAAATATATCTCAACAAACTAAAGCACATAAAATAGTTGACTTTTATATATTGTAACAATACGTGCTAAATATTCTTAATAATACGGATAAGCTTTTTTAATCCACTTTCTATAATGCGCAATGATATCTAGTGTACTTTTTTACTTTGAGTAAAATATTTTTTTTTTTAAAAATGCGAATGAACCCTACGTTTCAATCCATTTTAAGATAAATCATTATATTACTGTACATCTTCATAATTCAATAATATTTTACGGATATATCTCTTGGAATTTAAATTCACATATTATTCTAATGAACTGCTAGGGAGATGCACTGGCAGTGATGGGGACAAAGTACATTTTATATCGCAGATCGCAGATCCCGGCGTCCCTCATTCTGGTATGAGTCATGAGCAGTTTGGTTTCCTTTCCCCGATAACTCAGAGTAATGCCTCGGTACCTACATAAACAAAGACATTCCCCTTGTGCACCGTGATCCTTGTCAACGAGACGGTGTCTGGGACTGAGAGGGAGCTGTTGAACATGGGGTGCGGCTTATGGGGACAAAACTCTACCAGCAAAATAAATAGCTACAAGTAACATCTATACACTAAACTATGCAGTGAACTGTATGGAGTTTATTGATTTATATTTCTAAGTATTGAATATACCGAGAAGTATTTCTTGGAAAATAAATATTATACATAATATAGTTTTTACAAAAATTAGAAAACAGCATATTTTAATAGGAGTCATTGTAAGTACAAACATATATAGAGTTTTGGATCTAAATTACGTTTTAAATAAATAAAATTCAAATGGTAAAAGTTATGTATTGTATATAATTAGAGGGGGAAATAAAAAATGACTTCCAGATTCGATACGAGTTATCATTTTTTTATTCCACGATTTTTATGGTGTGTACTGGAAAGAATATTGATAATAATCAACTTATGGTTGGGGGAAATATGTGTGGAATTTTATGTTTTTGCAAGTTTTCTGTATATTTAAGCTGTTTTTTTTTAATGCTATGTATTATTTGTCAATAGAATAATACTGACATGTGGTTTTTTTTTTTTCTTAAAAATTGTTTTATATATTTAGTTACACTCTCCGAGTTTTAATTATATAAAAAATCATTGTATTCAAGGAATTTTTACTAAGCTAAATTACTACAAATACTCGATTGATTTCACCGGTGAATCTTGAATACTCTTTAAATGCTAATAAATCGGAAGAAAATATTTCTCGCGTTCTTTACACTTTCGATTAACAAAGCACGTTCACCAAACGGCAACATCAATATTGTCGCTAGATTTAACGCCCCCAGGTTGATAATTATAATGCCCTAAACGCCTCGAGAAGCTCCCGAAGTTATTAATAAGCTCATTATCTCCTTTTCCTTGACATTTACAAAATATTGTATCATAAATTTTAACAACGCTGCTGTTTTCTAATCCTAGAGCTGAACTACTTACGGTGAACTGCCTCAGGTGACGAGCCTGTGCTCACGCCGAGCGAACTTTCAAGGCCACTGCCAAAATGATTAAAATCCGACTTGTGAGTTATTAAAGCAAACAAGTTCTCAGTTTACCTTCTTCAAGTAGTCCACTTATTTCTAGACAGCTTCGTCTTCTTGGATTAATGCCCGATGGTTAATTTCCTTGTGGCTGCACAGGAATTATTTGATGCCACCTCGAACTAATGGCCACGAAAACTCGGAGATTTCTCGCCATCTCGGGTGTTACATTGCCATTAGAGAAATAATTTGTCTAGTCAAGGTTGCTTGGTTGCCGAATGCAATACAAATATTCCCGTCTTTAGAAATCACTGAAGAGAATTTTATGAATAAATAATAAAAACGTAAAAATTGTTTTTTATATTAAAATATTTAAAGTCAAAAAACTTACAAACAAAAGCGCAAGATTTAAAATTTTGGTAAAATAATAAATATTTAATTTCAGAAATTGTTAAATTCATATTTCTGTAGTTATAGCAATAAAATTGCACTCTTAATGTTTTTTTATGATTTTAAAATAACTTTAATTGGTATTGTATAGTTTTTAATGTGCAGTGTACAATATGTTTTACAACCAATTATTTCTTTTGAGGAAATACACTGAGTTAAGAAAGTGATTGAGAAATATTTAAGATCTCTTTTTAACGATTACAGTTAAGTAAATAATAAAAAAAATCAGCGTCACCGCGGCCGACACGCGCGGAGCTCCGTGAAGTGCGGTTTCGCCCTTCGTTCGCCTTGTTTGTGCGAAAAAATGAAATCGTTCGGGAGTCGGGATATTGTTGGTCTTATCAAAAATTACTTCGGTATAAAGAAAGTTGGACAAAGGCGTGAGTTTGCGTAAAAATACCCACTTTCACGGAGTTCCTAAGAAACTTTTTAAATGCGCTGTCAACTGGTGCTGAAGTGATTTCACCCGACCTGTCAGCTTTATCAACTTTTGAAAAATTAAGAAAATTTTTCACGGCGTGCTCGAAAATATATATAAAAAAAATTCATCTTAAGCCATGCATTTTATATTGAACTCACCGGAGAATTATTCCTATTCATGTATGAATTTATTTGAATATATTATAATTTATCACAAAATACTTGAATTGGAGCTGATACGGCAGAGGGAGTTCAAGTGAGGGAATTGCCTTATTGAATATATCGACATAAGAAGCAAAGACTTGGCAATATTTTTTTATGAGCAAGATTTTAAAAGATCTTTATCGAGTAAAAAACATTTTTATATTTTATCACAAAGCATACGTATGATTTGAAAAGTTCAATATAGAGTATTTGATTCAATTTACACTTGTTGTTTTGAGGCGCTGCGTATTGAAGTTGCGCTCGGTCTTATCACTAGGCAGCTTTCAACAAAGCGGAGACATATCGTTAAGGGACCACTTGCATTTTCATCCCTTGGAGAAGGAGAGGTTTATGAATCAATTATCGTTTACTCAGCTCACAGGCAAGAAAACGGTGGGATGCCGCTTTAAGCAATCTTACTTCATACGGAGTTTCTTGGCGGTGTGCGATAGTTTGGCTTTAGTTAGTCAGTTTTCAGGTTTGAGGTTTACGAAAGTTGTGTGGTATTGCGCCCGTTTTGGGTTATTAAGCCAAATGTTGAGTCTGCGATGACATTGATATAACTGAGTTTGGGAAAACTTTGAAATGAGTGTCGAAGGTTGGCCATAGTAAAGCTTATCTTATCTAAGCTAGAACAAGGTGTTCAAATATGATACAACAAAAAAAATAAGTAGTTTTAAGAATTTTATTATAATATATTATTTAAAACATATATATAATATATATATATATATATAATATACATATGAAAATCATGTAAGTTTAAAAAAACATTATTGATTTAATAGCATTTAGACAGAAAAACATCTTAAAAAGGATATTGTGATTTGAATTATAATTTTAAATAATAATTATGAAGTCGGTTAAAACTTATAACAATAATATATTATATTTGGTAACCTATCAAAAATTGAGATAGTTTTACTAAAATATTTAGTTTAAGCAATAACGAGAGTTGTGGAAATGTTACCCGTATTGTTGGGAAAAAACAAATAAAATGATATTGTATAGAATATAAAAAAAAGTTCGCCAAATGTAACCAAAAAATCTTTCAACGTTTTATTAACTTATGTAACAACTTAAAATACTCGTATTCACTCAATGTATATCTTTACTCCAAACTTAAAACTTGACTGGTGTATTTTTTCTTAATCCATACAACCTACCATTTTAATGATATCCACTTTCTTGCACTCCAGTCGTCTCAGTTTTGGTTTGACTGGTCTCAAGGTTAAAGTTATTTTGGGACTGGTTTGATAGCTATATATATATATATATATATATATATATATATGTATATATATATATATATATATATATGTATATATGTATATATATATATATATATATATATATATATATATATATATATATATATATATATATATATATATATATATATATATATATATATATATATATATATATATATATATATATATATATATATATATATATATATTAGACCTTTCCTGTACAATGAATCCTTATACAAATCACTTAAACTAGTGGTGAGTCTACAAAATAAAAAAAAATCAAGTCATTGAAATAAATAAATAAATCGTTTGTTTGAAAAAAGACAATGCACTTTTTCATATTTCACCTAAAAAAATTTACAAAAATATTATAGGTTTCTATAATTAAGATATGTACCCGATGAAGCACGATTGTGAGATTGTGTACACCACCCTTGCATTTAGCTATGAGGGTGGTAGGGGGTGAAGTTGGGCGAGTGACATGTCGGCGGTGACACGTGAATAATTGAGGGCTGAGAGAAGAGAGGCGGGGCTAATTAATCGGTTGATTTCAATATCTATATAATTATTTAGCTATTAATATCTATTTGACTAAATTCAATATTCATTAAATCTATTAAATAAATTAAGAGGTCTATTTTAAAATCATACCTTTTAATATTGATATTAATTAATTTCGATTTCTTTAAAATATGGCATTGTGATTATATTAGTGAATACACAAATACCTCAATGAATATGCCCAATCATAAGCTTCTTGAACATCTTTTGATTAATATTCTTCAACCAATGGTAGTTATTCTCATCTCGCTAAAATTAAAATACTGTTTAGTTTTACAATTTATATCGTTTAAAAATGCTAACAAAATTCTAAATTTATTAATTAAATTTGATTACCATAAATACCATGCTGGTTAAATATAATATTTAAATACGTGTTAAAATATTTATTCACCTTAATTTTTTTTATTTTATATTGTTTTTTTATGGTCTTGATTAAAAGCAGTTTAAATAATAACGAATTAAATAATTAAGCTTTAAATATATAACAAAAAAGGATGTTTTGATTTTGATTGTTTCTTTATCTTTATGTTCAGATCATCAATATTGAAGACATTCAGAATCGGTTCAACAAGAGCAAGATAAATATAAATTTATTAAGAAGTAGGACCGGATATTGTGATCTTGATATTTGGTAATTAAGGATCAAAAAAGTAACAAAAAAACTATTATGGAATTTTATGGTAGTTAATCATGTACTTTGAAGGTTTGTCAGAATTTGTAACAAAGTAAACAATGATTGTGAGCTACGACTTTGTGCTAAGTCTCAGCTTCCCCAAATGAAAATAAGGCAGCGCTCCGGGCATACAGATCGGCTTATTATTATATATTTACATAAGTCACGCCTAGATTGAAATAACATTATTGTTGTCAAGGCGGGGATCTTGGTGCCGGCTCTGCCATTACTCATTTAACACTTTGTTAATAAGATTTTTGTTCAATTTGAGGTACAGCGCCTTCCTGTGTTTAGATTGAGACATGCCTCCGAATGGGATGAACGTTCTCTTTGTTTGGACAGCGTCAACAGCGGAGCCCCGCTTGCCAAACTATACCAGAAATCTATTTACCGTGAGAATATAACGATGGAGTGAAATCTAATAAATCTCGCAAAGTTACTAACACAAGAAAACGAGCAAGACATTAAGCGATCGTTTAATGTCGTTTCTCAAAATTAATATTGTCTATTAACTGAACGGCACCAAAACAAGCATCTTTTTCAACTCCGATACGAAGCGGTGTTATTGAAATTTTAATTATAAAAACAGAAGTATGCAATATTATTTATTTTCATGGTCGACTTGTTTTGAAAAACAGTCAGTAAGCAATAGCAGTGCCATATTGATTCGCTTTATAAACTACTCTCCCCGAGGGAATATTCCAAACAAGCTCTGACATTTTAATTGAAAGTTTGTATTGCTGAAATGGCCAACAAATGCATAACAGACTACCGACTATTCACAGTCGGATGATTTGCTGTTCGTAGTGGGCTGTTTGGTGGAGAAACCCAAATTAATTTATACTTGTGTCTAATATTAAACAGCGACACTGGATTGCGATAATGGGCGAGAGTTTACTCGTGTGCATTTGTACATGAGTTCATTGCAGTAATGTCTTGGGTCAGACATTCAATTGAGAAGGTAATTATTTGAAGTACTGTAATTAAAGTTAAGCTTGGGATGTTAATTACTAAGAAAGTCTACACGAAATCCACTCTAAATAAGAGACATGTATGAGTTAGAAAGTATTTTGTTAAATATTGGGTTTTGATACACACCATTTATTACCCAACAGAAAAACACAACAACAATACATAGCACGAGCATTATCCGATTTTAGTTTTATATATTTTTTTAAATAATTTTGAAGAAAGAAATAGTGCATGAAAATTTCTAATGATGATAATATGGCGTGTATATTATATTATCAATAGACGTAATCTCTTCTCGAGTACAAATTCGGATCTTTTAATCTATTAAATTTTATTAAAATATAAATTTTCTAAGGTTTTTTTTTATTCATGAATAAATATTGAAAAATTGATGTATTACAACAAATCTTAAGACAATATAGCGGTGTCAGAAATGCCATTGCGACCAGAGACTTTGATATTTCTATGAATGAAGGTGTCGTGTTGGTGTCGTGGTAGAAATTAAATTTCAGTGTTGTAAAAACAACTAAATAATAAGATAATTAATTGTATTGTCTACCTTAGAAAGATTTTTTTTAAGAATATATCAAAGTTATAAATAAAGTAAAACAGCAAAAGATTTCTATTTGGAATAAACATTATCGGGAACATTGTAAGCAGGGTAATAAAGCTTTGTAATTATTTATTAAATGTCAGAAAATCTGTAAAGGTGGAAGTAAAAGTCAAGCTTGGCTAGCAGCTTGAATAGTTTCCGTGAAACCAATCTGTCATTTGTCTGATCCTCTCTCCTAATTGTTACAAATTGATGACATCTGGGAAAAGCAGCTCATCGCAGCTAATGTCTCCACCAAACAGGCCTGCGAGGTTAACAGACTCGAGTTTTCTGGTATTTATACTTAATTAAGGAGACGTACGTTTCCCGAAAGCAGACACGAACATTAAAACGTGTTTTTTAAAAATAAGCACCAGCCAAGAAGGTATTTGTGCATGAAAGCATTGCCAACAATGATATTTATTTTTTCGTATTTTAACGTTATAAATATATATATTATATTAATAGATCAATAAAATATGAAAAACCCATGTACTAAGTCAGCAATGTAACTAATATGTACTACCCTAATTTTTGACTGTAGTATTTTGAAAGCAACAACATAAAGTTATAGTAATTATATTTCGTATTAACAATGCCTAAGTGTTGACTACTTACGATATAAACACTATATAATTCATTGTGGGTATCCTCACTTAAGCCTTAATCTTCGTTTTGGTTGTCGCTAAAATAACATATTCCTGTTATTCTGTTTATTCAAGCGTAATTATTATAGCTCTCGTGTGTGCAAACTCAAATATTATTATGTTAGTTTGTGACTCGCAATACTAAACTTGCAAAATGGCCAGACTGTGAAATCGGGTTACGATTTTTATTCTAAAGCCCCGTAATATAACTTCTATTGGTAAGGCGCCATTGTTATATAAAATGTAATAAACGGCGATAATATAAATTATAAGGTGCTTTTGAATGCCGGTCGATTAAGTACCAGCTGAATATTTCTTTATTCAGTGCCATTTAAAATATGGGTAAGTATCGAGGAGTTCTTTTGTGTTTAAAATTTCAAAGATGATTTTAAAACCCATTGTAACATCTAATCATTCACAAGAGACCCCACAACAATAGATTTAGATTGTATTTTAAACGCTTTTTATATTGAACTATATTTCACAAATTTTTATAAGAATATATTAAGGTAAAAATACTAAAATACCGACGGAGCAGTTGTCGAAAATGTCTGGGATAAAATATGTAAAGTAGTTCTTAAAATAAAACTCCCGATTTGGTTACAAGACTGACAGCTGGCTCAAACATAAACAATCAGATGCGCTTTAAGTGATCCGAACAAAGATACGGTGCTGTAAGGTAAATAGTCCCGAGCCAGAGCTTTCATTGCTTCGGGACCGGTAGAAGAAATCTAATAAATATTATTGCATGCTAAATAAAAAGCACTTGTATTTGGATCTATGATCAATAGAAAAACAGACAAAAACATACATTTATAATTTTATCTATTGTAAGAGCTGCAAAACATACAAAAAAGTAAAACAAAAATTAGTCAAAAAATATAAGTGTGTATATATTTGCAGGGCTTTGTATCAAAAAAGAACATTTGAATTAGAAGTTTTATTCATACGAGCATACCATTGGCTTTGTCTGGAAACTCTCAGAGGTTTCAACATAATGCTTATTATTCAGCATAATATCGTATTGTAATATCAAATCTGATATCTGGTGAAACCGAAGTGAGCGGAGTAAACAGCCCGGCCGCATCCACCAGAATCAGGCACCACTTTTGGTTGAATGATTTGCCCATAAACAACGATCCAATAATATACTTTGGTTACTCAGACATCTTGTAGATATAGAATAACCGATATTATCATTATGGTTAGGGGCTGTCAATATAAGTTAACCATTGTGCTAACCCAAGAGCGATAACATACTAATATTGTTAGTTATAAATAATTAATGAGAAATATAATTTTACTTTAGCAGTAAAACTTGATGATTGGTCTTAATAAATAGTGCTATATATGGAATAGATACGTTTATTTTTTTCATTGTTCGATAGTAACTTGTTATGCGTGTCATATCCCTTATTTTTAAGGGAAACGGTATGTCAGTAATTAGTCGCATGAAATAATGAAGAATGAATTTTTATTGCAACGATGAGAGGCAGCTTCCACTTAAAAACTACTTTTTAAAAAATGCTACTTTTTTATTTGAACTATGTGGAAACGCAATTATGTTTAAGCTTAACATAAGTTAAAGCGTCTAAAAATAGCAGCTTTTTCGTGTTTGAACCATTCATAGTTATAAATACTATAAATGATGGGTTTGAACCGTCAAAAGTTAAAAATAAATCCAAAGGGTAGAATTTTTCCGTCGTATCACAGTAACAGTATTATATAAATGAAGAAGTGTGTTTAAAACATGACATCAATATCGTATTTAAATCAAACTAAAAGGAAATTATTTCCGGTCCCTCCAAGAAGAACCCGAAAGAGCTTCGAACAAAAATAAATATTATCTTTTACATCCTCATAGTTCTTATTTTATTCAACAGTTTGAAGAGCTCGACCCCTTTCCACGTGAATACATGTGTAATCTCTGAATAGACTCTAAGGTCAAGTGGCTCTGCTGGGAGGTCCCAGGGGCGCCTCCGCTCCCCCATCCCCCTGTATAATGCGGCTCATCTTTTGTTCTGATCAAATGTCACCCTTATTCTGTGAGGTGTGTCTCAGACAGTGATATTACTTAGTTTTTGTTCTCAATATAAGAAAAGGCCTACTCCAGTACCTGTTTATACATACCCTTTATATATAGATATCAGATATGTCACCTTTATAATAAAGGAGCTATATCTTGCTATTACAATGATATATTTTAATTTAAATTAGATTTTGAAAAAATATCAATAAGTAAACAAATATAAGTTAATGATGAAAAAAAACTTCAAATATTAATAACATATTTCTATGAATTCATTCAATTGTAGATATAAAATTAATTTAGTAAAATAAAAATAAATTTTGTTACGTATTTCGTATTAAACATAAGTTAAATCCCTTATCATTGTTTTTATATCTTGTTAAAATTATTTTCCTCAATAAAAAATTTGTCTACCTACAATGTATCAAATAATTCAATAGCTTTTGTTATTTTGACTTGTTTTTGAGAAGGAAAGTCGCCTATTTTCGTAACTAGCTAATGTGAAAATTTAACAAACAAAGCATTTCGGGATCTGTAAACTTTTACGAGTATCATATTTTAAGCCATACAGAATAATAGAATAACAAGCATGTGACGGTAATTAATTTTTAACAATGAGACATTTTTCCATTAGAAATTATATGCTAAAATAGTCGGCCATAAATCACGGCTAGGCTCAGTTCATGTTTCTGGCGGCTCTTGATATCACAATGTTTCAAATGGACTGACGAATTTACTTCCCGGAACCACTGCGCTAAATAACTAGACGGTCCTTCATAATAGAACTAAAAAAAATTCTCGTCGCAATTTTTTGTTCATTATTTTGCTTCACAGAGGGTACGGCGAAATTTTAAGGTATTTGAGCTGGATGAATAGAAATGATACCTTAGGGATGACACTTAATTATTTTCTTTTTCCTCTCCGTCCGTATGTCTATTATTACGGTCATATTATTTGGGATGCCTGTCACACTGACTCCTGCAATGATAAACGATGTAACCTAAAAATACCGTTTTGTGTACGGTGGGGTTTTAAAGATTTATTGATAAAAATGTAATTGAGTTATATTCCTTTGTTGTGGTTTTATAAATTGTGCCACCAAAACCTAATGGATTTCATGAATTTAAGTTTTATTTAATATATTATATTTCAACACACAATATTATGGTGTAGTTACAAGTTCGATTGGTCTTAATTTGTAAATGACGGTTGCTATTATACATATATATAGTAATCATATATTTATTGTTTGATAGAAAACACAGTGAAATCAACATTGTTGATTTCAATGAAATCAACATTGCAAACATTCTCATGCTTTTATTAAATATCGTTTTTTTTCATCACACAGACGCTATTCGTGAATAAATAGAAGTGCATACTTATTTAGAAAAATTATTTTTTAAAAATATAATTTGAATGTTATTTGGTTAAGCTTGCATGGCAAACATTTTACCAAAAATGCTAGGTCACGGAATCTCTTGATAGAAGTCAACACAAATCACGGACCCCTACTATTTCTTACAATAGAAGATGTGAATACAAAACTTCCCTATAGTGAGCGCCCACCCGACCGAGCAACCCACGGCCCAGCCACACACATCTAGAGAATCGGTGAATATTTTACAACCGAATTCGGGTAAAACCAAATTCACATCCGCTTAAACTGAATAATTACATCGATAGTTCTACCATCGCTAAAGTGTGTTTTATACTCTTAAGCGATTACAGACGTAACCAATGGTTTTATAAAATTGCTGTGTTCAAAACCAGCGCAGAAAATTAATAGGTTACCGCTTTTTGTACTACCGTAAACCACAGTATTTTTAACGCTGAAACTTTAAAGAGCATTTGTATTGAATTATGAAAACTCGCATGTACGTACGCTCGTTTAATTTTGCTCGCTTGACATTATGTAAATACGACATTTCCGGCGAGCAATATTCAAATACTACCATGATCCTCTGTACTTCGCAAAAACTTCCGTACAAAAAATAACACCAAGCAGAGCAGTAGAGCCGACCCGACATTTGAATCGCTAAGCTCTCGTATTGTCAGATGTTACATTTAACTCAGTCGAGCAGGTTCCGCGGAACGTTTCGGGTTAGCGGAGCAATACGGGCCACGGCCGGCGCGCAAGGTTATCTTAATCTGGTCCCTTTTTATAAGAACATCCATTTCGGCTTAAGGGTACGACACGAATTACATAAGGGGACACATCGACGCGGGAGGGAGAAGTTTGCGGAGCCGCGATACGTACTGAGATTTTGTATCTGCTTCATCTATGGCAATTATTTTGAGATGCGTAGCAGTCGGCCATTAAAACGGGGCGTTCCCCCGTATTTATGAATGCGCTAAATAAACATTAAAGCGATAGGAACAGATTGGATTGTATCGGAGCTTTTGTTTTCATTCATAAATAGTCGAAACGGGAATTTCACAGCAACATAAAAAGCTTTATTGCAGTCTTGATTCAACGCCTCGCTTGATATTGAAGTACTCATTTGAAGCGGTCGGCACTGATTAGTCAAGTCGCAAAATGTCCGGCTCGCGCCCTGAAAGACGGCATCTCCTCGATTCGGTTTTACTTTACATCGGCACAGAATGGGGGTGGTTTATTTTATTATTTTGTCTACAAAAATGTAAGCGAAAAGGGAAGCAATGAAATCGGGCATACAAATCGATTGGCGTTCGGTTCAGTTCATTTATTTACGATAGGCTACTTTTTCTTTTGCAAAAATACACAGCTGAATTTACATCGGCAATGCTGAAATAAAAAAATGAAAGTATTTACGATCATAAACTTGGCACTATTTATAGTGCGACTAAATTGGTGTTTCCTAAACGATAATTTAGGCTATAAAAAAATAAAACTTTTTTGTATCAACATCTCTAGCATTAAAAAAAGTTTACTGAAGTTTTTTTCAAATTCCTGAACTTTCTCACATCTATTAGTGTTTTATGTTCATAAAACGTTTCGAATTATCTTCATATTCAGATTTCTTTAAGCTAATTTTAGAACTAAAAGCTTAAATGTAGCAACGAAAAAAGACGTGAAGTATACTTCGGACGCAATACATCGGTTTTACAACTGCAAAGATTGCACGTTCACATTTATTCCAATGGAAATAATTGGTTTCACACAATGATTTATAATATTGAGTTGTTATTAACCCAGCATTTACTCTTATTTTTTTTATTAATAATTTGAAAGCTATGTTTGAAACAGTCACATCTAGCTAATAAAACAACATTTCGGCTAGATGCGATAAGTTGAAAATGTGAATGGGGTTTTTTTCAGTTTGTGCCTATTTAAGTGTAGTACTTTAAACTCGTGTCGAACAGCTCCATACATGATACAATCTAAATCCACCTACAGCAGCCACCGCTCGTGAGGCGGGGTGGGCGGGGTACTTAACCAAACACATTCAGTGGCTACAGGAGTGGTTCTCGTTGGTTTAAGGACCCTATTTGAGATTATATCGGAACAACTTCACGTCCGTTAGAAAGAACTCAATAAAATCAGAGATTTATTCTGGGGAAAGCTAATTTTTTGGACAGTAAAAAACCCTACGGCTGCGATAAAAATATATTTCGATTTGTTGTTTTTATTTTATTATCATAATAATTGAAGAATATTATTTTATCATTTATTTATTGTTGAAAAATCTGTTTTATGACAGCTATATTTTTTAAAGTTATTTATTGTTTATTACACAAATATTATAACTTTAATTCATAGTCGTATTTATAAAATTTTATATGATTTACAAACACATATAGAGGTTGTTTTTCTGATAAGTATTTTTGAGTAAAATACTTGAGTGATTTTCCACATGTTCGTTTTTATTTGTGACCGGTTTCGCCAACCTTTCACGTTGGCATTATCAAACAGAGAAAGGTTGGCGAAACCGGTCACAAATAAAAACGAACATGTGGAAAATCACTCAAGTATTTTACTCAAAAATATTAAAATCGAATTCCACCAAGTACTCTCTGTCAAAAATATAGAATTTCTTTCCAATAAGTATATCTATTTATGGATTGGTCAATCAGATGCATATTTATTACCCATTACGGGTTTATTATATTATTACTAATATGATTAGGCACATTAGTTCATATATAGAAGATGATTTAAAGAAACTCTCAGAAAAATATCATCGTGATTTGTGTGGGATCACACAAATCACGATGATATTTTTCTGAGAGTTTCTTTAAATCATCTTCTATATATGAACTAATGTGCCTGATCATATTAGTAATTTCTAATAAGACTCAAATTATTTTTAATTGATAAATAAGAGGACACAGTGTTTTTAATAATATTTATAAGCACGTGTTTTATAGAAATGTGCATTGTGTTTCGTTGAATTTAAAGTTTAGAAATAAATCTCAAGTCACATTAAATGAAGAGGCTATCCAATTCATTATATTATCTATCATCAACAAGGTGATACCCAAAATGCTATGGTTACTATCGCGGCTGGTGTGGAATTGGAGGACACTTGCTAAATATTCACTTGGTTGCCGCTTGACACGCAACGTGACAGAGTAAATAATACCCTAGTCGGCTGAAGTTGTAGATTTACCCTCCGCCAACCCTCCAGGGTTGGGGTCAATTTTCAGATGGTGCATTTGCAGGCTTTCTAATGCAATATTTAATCTATAGCTACCCGATATGTTTAACTCAAATCGTGTATACAGGTATACAGTGAAGCCTTGCAAACACAGAAAGCAACAATGCATCAATAATATCTAACACTTTAAGACACATTGATACTCTTAGGTCAACATTCTTCAATGAAGGGTATAAAATAACGTTTAATTTTACATAACATACTTTATTGATTACACATACACTTTCACAAAATCAAATAAGAGTAGAATACTTGTATTTTAAACGGTATTGATTATATGTCGTGCTTTTGGGTGAAATTCCTAATTTTTCATTCCCAGTATTGTCAGTATTCCCATCTTCAAAGGTTTTTTTCAATTGGATGGTAAAATTTAATGAAGTGTTAACAAATATAAATGTTTAAATATAATGCTCGTAGTATACATTCTACTGATGTATAACTACATTTATATCTTTTGATATTTATTTAGAAGATATATCTTTTTCTGTGCTCTTAAGGTAATGAAATATAAGTTGTGGATTATTGATTTTACGTGTTTATGAGATTACGCATTATTTATGCCTTCTCATTTCTATCGTTTAAATTTTAAAGAACTTACATTTTTCTATACATAAACTAAGCTATGGAGTTAATTTTTTTTAATATTGTGAACCTTTTCAATGTTATAGTCTATATTATCAATAAATAACTTCTTTTTAGCTTTAAATTAAAATACGTATTTTTCATTTACGTCTTATGATAATCTACTGAAAGGTATTAATGTACAATTTATGCTGAAAAATGATTGCTTTTGTACAGATATATTGCCTCATTAATTTTTTCTATTGATCTTGAGATTCAAAGCGCTGAAATAAATTCTAAGTAGAAAAGACAAGCGATTTAAATGTATATATTGTTCCGTTTGATGTACGATGAACGGACGCAGCTGTCTCACTTATTAACGCAAATTTGTTTATAAATAAATTTGATTCATATTAAAGGCTCAGTATGGAGGCAGTCACGCATTACCTTGTCAAGTTTTGATTATCCGAATCCAAGGCTGAAAGTAGCGATCTAAAAATAGTTGACATTACAGCCATTTTCAGCTTTGGTTGCTGCAATAACGTATGGCGTGGCCCGGTACATTCGCCATACATTCTGCCTGAAATGTTTTCCTATGAAACCTGAGTTCCGTAAACTCATAATTGAACCGGCTACGTAAATCGTTCAAGTAGTGATACCGAGGTCAGATATATTTTATGAAACTGTTAAATCTAATTCTTTATTTTGTTTTTCTTTTATATTTTTATGTTAATTTTTAAATGTTAATATATGGCATGTTGTTTTTTCCTGATTTTATCGAACTTAATGTCTACCATGTTTATAAATTTCACGATAGTTTAAAAGTAGTGTAATGTTTTCACACCAAAACTTGTGGTATTGTAGCAAGTTCAAAAAAGGCCACATTAATAATGTTTAATTTATTCGCGGGTGTTTATTGTCGGTGTATTTAAATAATTATACTTTAAATGTTATTTTTTGTATAATAAATTAATGGCTAGTGCTGGTTATCCGTCCGTTAATACTTGTTAATTGAACATTATATTTTGCCGTTTACATGTGAAACAATTTTATCGTTTTGAAACAAAAAGCGTGTATTTACGGAGACCGTTCAATGTCTGTTGTGAATGTGTTCCCACCCGACCCTTCACTGAAAAAAATTCCTTTGGTATCGTTTAATGGAAACAACTTGTTTGCAAAGTCTTTTTGGAAAAAAAATTAAATTACGTTCTCAGTATTAAAGTTCACAGATTAAGTGTAATAAAAAAAAGGGGGTGTATGAACTATTTTTCAATGTTTCGATTTATATTTTTCTCCTTATAAATAATTGAAAAATATGTATGATAAACAATACATGTTTTAAAGATGCATTCAATCATTTCAAGTTTAATAATAAACTTTTACATCAAAATTTAAAAAAAAATACCAAATTGAATTATAAATACTTATTATAAGAAGTAATGTTAATAGTTAATGACATTAAGCCAAAAGCTCCCATGGCACAATAAGAAATCATTGAAAGCAGATGTTATCAAAGACTGCGCTCACCTAGAGCAACTCATTTGGTCCTTTCATCGCCATCCTCCTCATGATGTAATTAATTACTTCGGTATAAATACACTGTAAGTTGTTCGTGTTTTACAGGCTGCCCGGGTCGGCTCACACCCAAAGGTTAAGTTGATAATGTTGTTAAATACTGAATACTAAGTTATTAATGGAGATTTTCCCGCTTAACATTCGGAAACTTTGCTCTAGTATATATCGGAGGGTGTTTTATTTGGTACCTAGATGTATTTTAGTTTAAATGTAAACCGGAGATAATCTGTAGATAAGATTAGCACGTACGTCTCTAAGTGCGTACCTGCCTGGGACTCCAGTCATTCTAGATTATTTTGTAAATATTAAGAAATAACAGAATTTATTTTTAAACGAATACACTCTCGCAATTCTAACCTCACCTAATCTAACCTAACCACTTTAAGTATGTATCAACGTTCGTACGGACTAATGTTATTTGTTTGAAATCGTTATAAATTCTAAAAAAGGAGGAGTAATCTCTGTTAGAATAAAGTACTGCATTAATCAGCCGAGACTTTGTTGTATTGAAAAATAAAATTAACTCGATAGGCAGTAAATTCCCACAAGCCCCCTAAATATAAAACGATAAAGAAGCCTTATGAAGGGAAACATTAAGCGGGGGTTAAACGCGAGGCCAAAAAAATTTACACCTCGGATCCTTTCCGAGCGATAAAGATACTTTTGAGCATTCATTTAATATTCCATTCCATTAATCAATCTGCCATCCGACTTTCGATTACCGAGCGGCTCCAGCGCCGAAAAAACTTTATCCTTCCGTGGAATTTTACGCGTTGTTAAAGTTTGTCATACTTATAATGTATTAAAATATTCATTGTCGTGCTGGGAAGGCAGAAGTCTTTGAACTTCGCCTGTTGGCTCTTTGAGAAATCAGCACTTTTGTAAAGTTTAATTTTGGTAAGAGGCTTGTTCTCAGAGGCCGGCGCTGCGCGTGCGCCACGAGGCCCTAGAACTTTGGGTATTCGAGTAATTTCAAGTTTAGCCTCGCCGCTTTTACTGTTTGCTTATTTAAAGTTGAGGAAATGTGATGTGAAATTTGCAATTCTAGGTTCTGCCTCTGCGCTTAAATAACACCATAAATTGACCAAAACCAATTATAAAGAGAACAGCGAAAGTTTCGGCCGCGCGTTTCACCGAATAGATAACCCACTAAAACCAAACAAATATATATACAAATTTTCACTCCTTGATATTTAAATCACTACATTTTTTCATATTCTTAAATAAGCAAGACATGTTAAGTTAAATGCTGCCAATCAATATACGTAGATTATGACGCAAATCATTGCATTTGATTTAAACGATTGTATGTTCTTAGGGAAACATATATGAAAGTTATCGCTTTAATCAGTAACAGCTAATCCTTGTTTCTTTAAAATTGATATAAATAAAAATAACGAAGATTTATTTGAATAAGAAACCAAATTATTTAAACACAAATTATTCACCCTGCTTACAAAATGTTGGCAGTATAATACCGAGAAACTAAAATACATATTGCATAAAACCCTGTGTATATAAAAACGAGCAAGCAGGGTAAGTTAAGCCAAGGCATAAATAGCGACCTACTTCCCGCAAAGAAGGCCAGTACTATTTCATTGAGAATGATGACCCAATTATGAAATGGCAGTGATTTCGTTTGCGGTTACCGAGAAATGCCAGCGCTCGCCTGCCGCGCTGGTCGCCTCTGACGGCCGGGGGTGGTCGGCTCGAGGGTAGTTCAATACGGGGTGAGGACCGAGTCCGTGGCACAACAATGCGCCTTCCAGCACTCACAGGTATAGCATCAGAGAGATTAGCGCGGGCACTGGGCCTGAATGCAAGCCCGCCATTGAACGAATAAGAGCAGGTGTTTCTGTGCAGTTTAATTCCTTGAATGGAGTGCAGAAACAAACGTGACTCAGTAATCATCGTGTCATTTAAATAATGCAGTAAATCGTGCGAGTAAGAATGTGGGAATAACCTGTGGTTGAGTTTTGCTATCACGCTATTCAACGTGTCAATTTTTGCTTTAAGTAGAGCTGTGTAGTTAGTACTCTATTACTAACATGATACATTAGTTCACACATAGAAGATGATTAAAGAAATTTTCAGAAAAATATCATGTTCGTTAGTACAATAGTCAGTACACAGGCCATGTAAGCCTGGGGATGTGGGTTCAAATCCCACACAAATCACGATGATATTTTTGCTAATCATATTAGTAATAATATAATAAACCCGCAATAGGTAATAAATACGCACTTGATTGACGTTCAATCCAAAAAATAGACACATAGTTATCACACAGTAATCTATTAATGTGAAAAATTATTAGAAATACATTAGAGTTTGCACTTATATACTGTTTTTTTCAAATTTAATTTGAATAAATATAATTAAACTCAATGGACGTAGGAAAAAAAGCTGTTATGTTATTAAAAGGCATCGTCAAACTAATTTTTGACGAACTTGTATTTAGTTTTGAATAGCTGACGACTTTTGACTGCCGCAGTGGAAAAAAAACAGTTTTATCTTTGACGTTTTGATTTATTCGTATTATTTTGAAATTAATACAAAATTAGTACCATTAAAAAGATTGTTCGCTTACCAGTTCAATGTCTTCAGTTTAATCTTAGAATTTGATAACCGGTAGTGGAAGACATTTAAAATATCACGCGAATGTATCCCATATATTAGGGATATGGTCTGTTTTTGTAAATCTCATATTAAGATGTTTTAAATTTCTTTATTGGTATGAAAGTTTATTGAATATCTAAAAATATAATTTCATTTTAATGCTGGCTTTTTTTTGGCTAAAATCTCATTTTTTTAAATTCAAAATATTATTGTGCTTAAAAATACCCGTGTGAAGTTTTTTGTTTATTATTTCCTTAATGTATTATTTAATTACACTTTGTAAGTACTTGAAATAGTTGGCTTAGGAAAATCCGGTAGGTTCTTAAGGTATCTGAAAAGTTTAATGTCACCGCAATTCCGAGCTTTAAAAACCAAATAATTCGGTTAACCCGTTACCGAATTCAAATAAGCTCATTTAGAGTAATGTTTAACTTGGCAGTGGAACGAGTTGATATATTTCCAGCCACCAAACACCGATAAAATTTGTTTTCATTCGCGGCTCGGTAGTAGCACCCGAGTAAATATTGACGAATGTTTCGTTATTCCATGTTTCAGAATGTTCCGAATTGCGAATTTGAATAAGGGAGTAAAAATCATCCCTCACATTAGCGAGAGCAAACATTTTGTACGTACAAGGGTAGAACGTAATCAAATGAAAATACAGATGATTTGTAGGAATAATATTTTCCTCCGGGCTCGAAGCTCCGTAGCTAAGGAGTGCTCATTTAATTGGGTTTTAATTAATTACGCCAAAAAACCAGCCGAAAAATACGTTCGCAATGTTGTTGAAATCTCTTTTCACAGAGTAGATTGAATATTCTGTTACCCAGTAGTATTCATAATACAAATGAATAATACAAAACTTAATGAATTAAAAATGATTTGTGTTATTACCACAAAATGTGAAGCGGTCTAGTCAGACATTAATTTCGCTTCTAATTTGCAACATCTGACAGTCATTAGACTCTTGCCTCACTCCACTGCTGGAGATACTTTGTAATTTTTAGTTTATAATTTATGTAATAAATGCATTTTGTTTTAAAATAAAATGAACAGAAAGCGACGTAAAATAAAATAATTTAAACTATTGCATGAATTCGTGATAAAAATTATAAATGCCTTGAAAAGTATTTTTTAACGAAATACGTTTAATGTTATGATGTATTAACTATATCAACGGTTACATTGAAATGATTAATTTAAATAAATATGAAACAATTATTAAAATTAAAGTTACTTTGTTGACCGATTTGTTTACTAACCGATACAAAGATAGTCGGAACCAATCGCTGGAATTATATTTTTTATACCTTTTGTGTGTCAGTAAGAAATATTATATTTTAAAAATAATATATTGCCATCCTGTATCTTTCTGAGCGATCCAATCACTTAAAACTCCCCCCTGGGTTATGAAAGTGAGGTCTCGATATTTTTATACACGAAAAGTGAGTATTTACTTTCATACGTCAAGAGATGCCACGTGGACATTTATTTGATAAGTATTGAAAGTTTAAAACCCACGCAATTCTAATGGTAATATAATGAAACGTACGGAATTATTCATAACAGGGTTGGTTTTTGTAAAGATCATTGCGAAAATATTCATATAATTTTTGTGCTGTTTAATATGAGGCGGATAAGTCAGAAGTATAAATTCTTTATTATGCGTGTGGAGTGGAATGGAATCGTCTGGTTTCTGGTGCTAGATAATAGTTTCTTGTGAGCTGTAAAGGTGAGGATAATTAGCAATGATTTTCCTCGTATTTAGAAAATAGAGTTTGTCTAAAGACATTAGTTTTTTGGTGCCTTTTTTACGTTGTTTGCCTTAAAGCGTTTATGAAAATCACAGAAAATCGGTTTCAAAGCGGATTATTTAGTCCGCAGTCAATCTCTATTTAACTAGATATTCAAATATTCGTTGTATCAATTGCATCAACTGGATTTAAATTTTCAATCAATGATTATAATTTATGTAGCTATATCTCGATGATTAGTCCAACTCTCTCGGTTTTATTTACATTTAGTTAAAAAAATAAAAAAGCATGGTATATTTCGTTTTATTAGAGCTCTAAAATATGAATAAGCCACAATATGTAGAAAGCCCCAGCCCTGATTCGATCAATATATTGATTATTTTTGATAGACAACGAAACATATAAATATATATTTTATTATGAAAAATTCAGTCCATTTTATTTATTTCGGTATTTAAATTTTTGTTAAATTATTATAGACCAGGAATATTCAGTTGCAGATTCATTGTAAATCATTTCTTTTCTGTATAAGAGAATGGTCATTTTCCATATAAAGCTGCTTATTTATTAACGAAATAAATATCTTCATGCCCGAGCGCGTGATCCTATGGACAGTATGGACAGCTACAAGTATCGATCGGTGTTGTAAATTAACAAAATAATCGCTTAAATGTCAGGCTTTGTTATAAATTGTATCGAAGCAGTCTCTAATAACCTTCCGGGTCTGTGTCGGCCTAAATGCTCTCTGCGTACGCTGCCCGGGAAATAAACCGATATCCGTATAATTACAAGGAAAATTTTGATGCCGAGCTGTTCGCAGGTACACGGCAGACGGCTGAAGGATCGCTGCCGGAGAACCCGAATCGGTAGTTTTATTGATTGATCGTTCTACCCAGACAGTGGAATCCGAAAACATTATCCTGCGTTAACCTCCATAAATACTGAGCTCACTTCGCACCGGCCCCGCTGGGGCTACTGCGCAGTAGATATACCAAACCTGTAATCAAAAGTATATTAACAGACAAGAAAAGGAGTTTTGATTATTGATTACTTTACAATAGTTGAACTATCAATGAGAAATAAAAGAATATTATATTGACTTCAATCAATACGGTAATATTGCTGATTGATGGTATCTCTCATGATATTAAATATCTATAAAAAAACAGAGAAATTAAATATGTAGGTTGAAAACGGTGAAAGTTTTAAGCAATACGAGTAAACTTTAATAACCACCACCATATATAAAGTTAACAGAAAAGTGTAGGTTTGAATAATTTTATGATAAAAATCAAAATTGTTATGCGGTATTTAAAAAAACAACAATGATCAATTATTTACAACAAAAATTATTATTCTTCAAATACTTAAAAATAAATATAAATAGATTCCCTACATTTTTTATTGTATTTCCCTTTATTTGAACTTGTTGGGAGGTAATGGTAGTCAGCATTTATTTTACGGTTAGAAACCTACAAATAATGAAAGTGCAAGGCAATGACTCGCCGTAATAAAGATTGATACATTTGCAGCAATAAACCTTGTGCACGTTGTGTTGATGCCTCCTGTTTTCATTTGGCTTCCTTCGTATTTATGTTGATGTTTGTGCACAACCCTACGCACTTACGCACAGTCGCGAGTAGTGATGGGCGAAATCGTTTTTTTTTGAAAACCTGTTTAAAAAAAAGTAATCAGGACAATCGATTAATATTTTAATTAGTCATAATGTTATTTTTATAAAGATAAAATAAACATTACATTAACATGCGTTTAAGTCTGTATATATATATAATAACCAGAGATGGCCAAAGCGTCGAGCGCGTTATATTCATAGTCGGCCGCCTGCCTGACATGTACACATCCCACATAAACTAAGACATCATTATTTTATCTTATTCAAATAACTTGATATTGAATATGTATTTGTATTATCTATGTTTAATTTGAATATAATATTATTTTTAGCTTTAAATAAGTACTTTTCTTATGATCATTTAACACGTATGATGTGAGACGCCGCCTATAATTTAAAAAACAGGTCACCCGTTGTGATCAAAAGTTTGGCTACTCCTGATATATAATTGATTCGAATTACTTATTTTTTCAATGGTTATTTAAATGATGTATAAATATGAATCGATTATTGCAGATAAAAATCATCTGATCATCCCTATTCGACCACGTCCCGCGCGTGCGTCACCCCTAGTCGCCCCTTCCGTAGGCACTATACCGCCACACTCCGGTTATTTATACAAAGAAGTTCCGTTTTATTGCGCATGAAAATCGAATAAAGATGTTATGTTCTGTCATGCGCACCGGCTATCCAGGACCGCTCCTCGCGGAGGCTGTGCGCGCTGGGGGAGGATGGAGATCACATTTTTACTTATTGTCACCAATTTTGTTCGTTTAAATAAAATTTATAATAAAAAGTCTTTTTATATTCTCCATTGCCTACATAATAAAAAATATTGTAAAAATTTATGCATATTTGATTGACATGCTAAAAATATTTTTTCTGGAGTATTGGATCCACAGTACAGCGGGTTTAAAGGGTGTAGATTAGGTACTTCTTCGATAATCAGAATCGATTATCGAAAAATACATTCAAATATTTAACTTTATATTATTTTTAAAACTACACCAGTGTCCTTTGGTTTCTGATATTTTACGTTTGGTAACCAAACAAATTACACGAAAATTGCTCTTAAATTAATACGACTTGAGAATCACGTGTTATTATATAATGACTTAGAAATTTCAACATTATATTTTACTAGTCAAATACACTATTTTGGCATATATAAAATCTTATCATACACAACGTATTGTTTTTTGTTAAACTTAGTATGTTAGTTTACTTTCTTAAATAAAGTATTTACAGAATTATAAGACCCTTTATAATTGCATTATATCGTAGATAAAAAATTATACGCAACGATTTTACGAATTTAACGGAATTTTTTCTATATTGTTGTAATTAACACAAAAAAATACAGAACATATTCATTTATATTTTACCAAGTGCGATAAGAGTCCACAGATCGTTTATATTTTGACATTTCAAGAAAAAATATCATGATGCCATAAATTGTAATTTTAGGTTTTAATGTAATAATGGGTTCAAATATTTTCAAGCAAAAATAAAGCACTCAGTATTGGTGGCATAAAATTTGCACGAGCTATTTTATCTTCAAAAAAAGTATTTGCGTCCCAGCTGCGGCCGGAGGCTCCCCAGCGAGATAAGCCTCCGACATAATTCTCGGCACACATGGCTTGTGTGAGTAACGTCCTCTGATAAATTACTTTTATTGATTTGATTAAGTTTACGACGGAGGTTCCTTTTAATATAACGCGTTTGGCGGTTACGACCACTCGGGCCATTATCTCGGTCGTATTTTACGCCAGCGAAACGCCGGAGACTACCATGTGCAAAATACTGAATCTTGTGATTCACCATAAATGATATACTAATGGCTATCTGCTTAATTGAGACACGAATCTTCATGTTTTGAAATAATTTTCAGCCGATGCCGTGAGAAGTAAGCTGTTAATGTGACAAGTATAAATATGAACACGGTTGTTACAGCTAATATTTAACACATAACTGTATTTCAGAATACATTATTTCTTGTGGAAGAATTACTAACGAGCATTCGAAATATTTTAATGGTTTTATTTCTGCGTAGTAATTGTGTTGGCGGTGTAGTCAAATAATACTTTGAATGTTTTAATTAACAAATAAGATTTTTTTTATTAGTATGTTCATTTCTAATGTATATAAATAATTTTTAATTTGAATTGCAGGAAGTGTGAGTAGCCTGCGCCTAGTAGAGCTGCGCATTCCGTCCCACTCGGTCCACAACGGCTGGGCGCGGCTGGAGTGCAAGTACGAGCTGGAGCCGGGCGAGGCTCTATACTCCGTCAAGTGGTACAAGGACGGAGACGAGTTCTTCCGCTACGTGCCCAAGGACAAACCCCCCACGCAGGTCTTCCAGCTCCCGGGGGTTATCGTGGATGTGAGTGTGATGTTATGATCCCCTATCAACCCCCGTCAGAAACCGCGAGAGCTGTAGATTGAAATAACTGTTGTTATTAACCCTTTTAAGAGGTCTTAGTATTCCCTCAACTACCTACGTATAAAACTGTTTTAGAAATGAAAACATTAAGCACTGTTATATTAATATAGTAGATTACAATGCTGTCAACATTACAGACATGAAAATAATTTACTTAATAAACATAACTGTAAGAAGTATCCATTCATCAAATATAAATTTTGAAATTTATTAAAACAAGTAAATTATTTTAAATGAATAAATCTCTGTTTTGATTTAATATATCATTTTTCAAAAAAATATTTTTACATTAATTATCTGGTTAAGCTTATTAACTCCCTGAAATATAATAATCTCTAGTATTCTAACATTATGTCTATGAATTCTATTTCATTCTAAGCATGGAGTCCTTGCTCGTGTAATGGATACAGAATAATGTTTTCTGTAGAGTGTAGGTGCTGTTTTGAAATTTATAACAGAATGAAAACGTTAGATGTACCACAAATACCGTGTTAATAGTTTTTGGCCATATATACTGTCGATAATAATACTATAAATTTGAACTAAAGGTTTCTGAAGAAACTTTTTTTTATAAAATGAACTAGTTGGCCATTACTTGCTTTTAAGATGGATTTTTATTTTTAAATTTTATATTTTGCGTTTTACCGTAATTTTTCTTTTTAAATATCACAACGTTTCGCTTTCGGTTTTCAGAAAATTAAGCAAAAATGCTGAATAATATTAAATAATCAAGAATTTAAATTAATCGCAGTAGCCTAAGCCTGTTAAAACGTTAAATGTTGAGTTCAGATGAAGACATCTTACCTGTTGCTATTAAAAAAAAATATCTGGAGTTTTCGGCTCAATTGAAGCACATTAGTAAGCTTTGAAGTAAATGTAATAAAAACGTTTGCGCGGTACAACCAAAGAGTTGTATATTTTCCAAATACTTTTTCTGATGGAACAGATTATGTTGTAAAGCAGCAATACGAGAGCTATCGCTTAACTTCAAGCCGATAGCATTACAAAGGCAAAGGGATCACTTCAATAAAACACTTAGCGAAAGAATTCCAGGCGCGGCGGGCGCGCACGAGAGCGACGAGCGGCGGAACAGGGCGCGTGAGAAAAAACTGACTCGTGAAAATGCCATGAATGAAACTTTGATTTGTATGAAAACAATAAATGATTATCGCGCATGCAATCCGCCCATTACTTCGCGGCCGCCCTGCGGGCCCTAATCGCCGCCCATGTGTAACGACAACGAACCGAATTTTTCAAAATGACGAGTGATATGTGGCGGAGCGAGGCCGCTGAGTGTTATCCTTCGGGGCTATCGATCGAGACCGTAACGAATTTTTTATTTCCAATTTTTGAAAATAAAACGAACCTTAAACCTTAAAATATCGATACTCGTATGGTAAAAAAAAGTATAAATTACGATTCATATTTTTTTATTGTTCTTTATAATGAATAGATTTTTTGGTCAAAATAAACCAGCAACATTTATATAAATATTTAATAGATTCCATAAAGTATTTTTTATAAATTAAATTTTATGAATATGAAACTCTATGTATGCTTTCAGTGAAAATATACATTATGCACATGGTATTATAATTAGGAATTGTAGGATTAAAAATTACCTACAATACCTGAAATATTTATCTCATTGATTATCAAAGAATTCTACACTACAGTAAATTTACAAATAAATTAAATTAATAGTGCTTTTTGTTAAATTTATAGAAAGTATTTTTAATATAAATTTAAAAAATGTGATATTATTGAATTCACATAATTTATTGCCTGTAAAAATAGCTTCAAAAGATTTAGTACTTGTGCCAATGTCGTTTTATTTATTTCATTACCGAATGTTGAACAAAACGCGGACGACAGCTCATCATTCACGAGAATATATCGTGAATGTTGGAAACTTTTTTATGTATCTTATTCTCTAACAATGGGTAAGTTTGAACGGAAAACTGTCTTTCAGCCTACCAAAACCACCAAAAACATAAAGTTGGATTTTGATAGTGCGTGATCCAGCAGCATTAGAACATTATATTAAGCTATTTGCCCCTATATTGTAATGACCTTTCTCCAAAATGTGATATTAAAACTCGCATTTCACGTCTTCTATACGAATTCGTCTGTATAATTAAAGCTATGTTGTATTTGTCTTTTTTATATGTTTGTCTATGCGGGGGTTCACGTTTTTACGTGATTGATGTGAAATTTTAGCTCAGATTTATTTGTTAAAATTATATTTTTGGTTTTTTTATGAAAAAAATAAAATTGAAATCTTTATGAATTTTACATACACAATTTAATACGATGGTATATCGGTTATTATGCACTTTTTATTTATTATTAGTACTATCCTTTAAGTTTAACTAAAAATGGTCTGTAAATTTAGTGGTTACTACGTGAAAAAATCAGATTATGAATTTCAATAAAAAATAAAAAGTTTATTTTATCTATGTTTTCAATTACACTTGAATAACAATTTTTTTTAATGTCATATTTTATCAATTTGAAATTAAGATGTAACAAACAATATAATGTATTTGGTAGTTAATTATATTCAATAATGTTTGTAATTCATCAAGTCTTTATTGACCATAATATATTACATATTTGCAAATACAATTCAACTAATCGCTCAGTCACAGAGTCACTATGTTCGAATATTTTAGATCAGACCGCGCAAGCCGGGAGCAAAAGTTCGAATCAAACTCTTGTTATAAAAAAATATTTCTTTCATTTTTCTAACTAGTGAACCGCTTAAAATATATTTGATAGATAAACTTTTTTATTTATTGACAATAATTAAAACAGGTTCTTAATTTTTATAAAACAGTATGTATAAGTGTTTTGTAATTTATACAAACCGTAGGTTTATTAAAGCACTTTTATTTAATTTGAGTTACGACCCGTTTGGGGTATCATGGAAAGCCATCAAATTGGACGGTAACGCAGAGGTATGCTAAGGCTGCGGTGGCATGGCGATATGCAAGATATTATTTAACGTGGTATTTAGCTGTTACTAAAATGTCAGTTATCCATAACGATATCGCATGAGCGGGCACCTTAAGCCGCATTGTTTAATATGACATAAAAAATTAAAAGAGATTTCCTTTCAGCCCCTAGCCCGAATTTTATAGTGTATTATATTTTTTGTAATATGCGGTTCATTTCTCTAGGGTCTTTGTTTCGCAATTTCATGCTTAGATTATTTGCGCGTAGAAGACCTTGACTTTTTCGTATTCTTGTAATAAAAACGAGCTGTTGAAATTGAACAATTTCATTCGTCAGAGAATTTTCGGACGGGAAAAAGCGAACGCAGCAGAGCGATTTCTTCAAATTTTGTATTAAATTGAACAATTTCGCTGATAATGCGCACTGTCTGACTGAAAGGCGGAATTAATGGCTAATTAATAGCACGGAAACCGAAAAGTTATTCGATTTTCCATTCACGTGTGGAACATTGATGTTTTCAAGAGCAAACGATTATAATCAGTACGCTAAAGTTCAACTAAAAACGGGAATAATACGAAAATGCGCGTAAAGTGATGGAACTTTCCAATATTGAAGTTGAAGTTTATCGTGTAATTTTAGAACGGAACAAAAAAGCTAGTCTCCCTCGTGAGTCGAATTATAAACTAGAATAACTTGGGCATGCTTGGTTATAGTTGGATAACTCCACGAACGTGTCTGTGGTGCTGGGGCCGATGGTGTTGTCCTCTTCGGGGCGCTATCGCTGCGAGGTGTCGGGGGAGGCGCCGCTCTTCCAGACTGTCTCCGACCACGGGGACATGGCTGTCGTGGGTGAGCGCTCCAACACTTTCTTGTAAACAATTACTTTGCATTTCATATAAAAATATTGTCAAAACATGCATACCTTGGATGTGACGCTTGTTTAAATATGACCCTTTTTATGATATTTAGCCTTTCAAAAATTGCCCACGCAATGTTTATTTATACAAACCTGTTAACCTTTATAGTATTTTAATTAATTATTATAAACTTTGTAGTTGTTGTTGTTCTAAGCAAGCGATCATAAAAAGGGAAAAAAATATGCCTCACTTTCAAGTGACAATGGCATAAGAATCAATTAAGTAATATGTGAAACTAGCCAAAATTTTGATAACAGTGATTTTTATTTTACAAATAGACTTTGTATATCCTATAAAATTCTGATCAAACGGGAAGACTTAAATGGAAATTAAATCAACCCATGTTTGTAAAAAAAAATTAAATAACCACGAATATTGAGTAGTCTAGTAGAACGTTACGTTTTTAACTAGTAAAAATTATGAATACCTCAATAAATGGTTTTGTATTTTTAACTCTATATTGGTATATTCCTAGCTCTGCCGGAGTACGGTCCCACGATCACGGGCTCCCGTCCACGGTACCAGGTAGGCGACCACGTGCGAGTGAACTGCACCTCGGGACAGTCCAAGCCTGCAGCCAAGCTGAGCTGGTTCGTCAACGGAGAACCGGCCAGCGAGACATTCTTGCGAGGACCTTACATCATGGAGACCAGCGACGAGATGGAAGTTAGCTGCCTGGGTCTGGAGTTCAAAGTACGACCTAAGCACTTTAGGAAAGGAGACCTGAAGTTAAAGGTATGCCTATCTAGCTAATAAATCAAAAATATAATTATGAAAATATGGATCAACGAGTTCCTAATAATTGAAAATGAAAATGTAGTAAACCAGACTCAATTTGTCTGGTATTATAGTCTTCAAATGTTACTGAAATTTTGCTTCCACAGTGCTTGGCCACGATAGCTACAGTTTATTGGAAAAGTAACGAAGAGAGCGTCCAAGGAGAAAAGCAGAAGAGTTATACGAAGACGCGTGACGTGGCGTCGACCTCGAACTCGCGGGCAGACCGTGTCCAGGCGTCGTCGGTGAGTCGGGAGGCTTCCTCGGCGGCCTGGCCCTTCGGCGCCCCGGCTCGGCTGTGGATACTCACGCTCCTCACCATCCTCCACGGCAGGTAAACCCCTCCTCCCCAGACTTGCTTCAAGGCAATTAAAAATGTATAACCGATGTCATGTCGGCTGTGCGACGTAAATTAATGGGTTTCTCTTTTTCAGTTGAAACCGGTGATCAAGATAAAAAATAAAAAAATCGAAATCCGCCCGCTGTTGTGTTTAGTGAAAAATCAAGGTTAAATACTGCTCTGAAAATAACGCTGAGGTGAATCAAGTGGAATAGAACAAGTTGTGTAAAAAAAGTTACCCATAAAGTTTAGCGATTGAATACGTAAAGAAACTTTCAAGTGATTCGAGTTATGTGTGTTTCGATTCGTGGATGTGTGATAAGTGATAACCATTTCGACTAGCATATAATGCATATCTGTTTGTATTTAAAGAGTGTCATGCAACGCAAACTTTTGAGCTGAAGATGTGGTCGGAGTGAGCACAAAAATCTGCGGAACATATCTTCAGTGATTTTATATGAGTCGTAATCACAATCTTCCAATCATTAGTCATATAATTAATTAACCGTAAGAATTGTGAAGTCGTTAAGATTAATTAAATCCTAGAATTAATAACGGCGCATAGTGAATTATAATAATCAAACATTATTTTTAAAAGTGTTCACGTAAATGAGTAATGAGTCTAGTGAAATAAACATATGTTGTATTCTTGGTATCTTTTCAATACTATTTGCATATCAATATCGCGGAACAGTCACGCAATAAAACAATAACGAAACAAACTGTTCTCACATAGAAAAGTTAGCCCTGTTATTTACGAGTAGATTTCGGGAAGATTGGGATAGGGTTCTGATAAATCTGGAAAGTGTATTTATGACGGTAAATACAATAAAGTATACCGATACCTGCGTACCAGGCTTTTGAGTAAACTCCTTATAATAAAATCGTATTTCAGGAAGAAATAATTTTAAAAGAATTACTTTAATTTATATTTATGCGATAAGACTTCCATGTTTTGTAAAAGATTTTTATATTATATCGCAGCATGTTTTTTTTTTTTTTACACACAAATATTCTATTCTATAATAACTGATATTGTAAATACTTTTAATAGAAAATTTATCATGACGAAATTTTATTTTTTAATAATGATAAAACTTATGTTATTTACAATTTAAACTTTTGTGCTGTCAATAAATAAACAAAAATTTATTTCACGAATAACAATTTTATATTGTTGACTATTTAGTTTGGTTACACGCTTTAATTTGTATTTAACAAATCTAATGCGGTTTATTCTCTAAGTATTACACAGATTGTGGTAAACTACTGCGCACCAATTATGGACTTCTATCGTCTGTATTGTTCGAAAGTTCTCGAATAAATGAGAACGGAAATCCATCGAGGACGAAAACTTCCGATTTGCTGTATTAAAATTTAACTTTATTAATCTAGTTCACATAGTTCAGGTTGCATCCGAGTTCCCTTACAGGAAACAGATTCATAATAAAAGTTGCTGACAAAAGATCCCTTCGTGCGAGTGGGGCTCTCAATCTTTAATATATGTAAAATATATAATAATTTTGGTCAGTTTCATGGGTTATTTGATCAGGTATAACTACTTGATTAATTCTCGTTAGCCTGTAGCTTCAATTAGAGTACGCGGTTTTGATTTATGCCAGCTGTGTTAATCTCTTCCCGAATGTACCAGGCGTTGTATAAAAGTTAAGCTAGTGAACTTGGATTGCGTGACTGCCGCGAATTTTACTTCGGCTTAATTCCAAAAAAATGTAAGAGAGTGGTACCTGTCACACTATCAATCAAAAATACCTCAATTGTATTTTTAGTCACAAAAACATATGGCTTACATATCAAGTTACGGGGAGTTTAATTACATAAAGCCTTTTTTACGTGAACGTGGTACTTTTTCCGTAGGTAAATCTAGTGTTTGAATAGAGTAAATATTATTATTTTATTTATGAAAAAAATAATTAAAAAATGCAAATTTTTCTATAAAAGCACACCGCAGCAGTGAACTTGGGAAAAAGTGGGGTTATTGCTTTAGGAAGTGCTGAGATTTGTTACCAAATTTGCATAGCAATATGTAAAAATATTACAACAGTAGAGCCGTATTATTTCAGGGTTTTAATTGTAACACGACATTCAAATTGAATATAAATGTAAATTTATTTAAATATAATGTACCTACGTAAATTGCCAGTCATTTTTTTGGATAAGTACCAATGTTTTATTTGTATTACTTTGTTAGAAAGATTTTTGCCGAGCGCATTGGTGACTAATCGATTGCATTTTGGAACACAGTAAAAGTGTTTTCATATATTTGCTATGTTCCATACAGTTATGAGTTATAATTTAATCGAGACTTTTTAAATTTTGTATGGATTTCAATAAAGTCAGTCTTAAATTATATTGTTATTTGTTTATGCGATGTGATGTATGAAGTATGAACACAAACAGAACTATTAAAACTGTACAAAAGTTATATTTAGGTTCATAATGATAAATTTCGTAAAATAAATTTTATTTATATATTTAAAAAATAATTGAATGTAAAGTTGCCGTTTGTAAATTTGTATTTGATAGTATAAAATATATGTAACAATAAAAAATACTACTATTAATATAAATATAAAATAATGTTTATTTATAATCCTATACCCCAAAACAATAAAAGTTTGCTGTTTTCTAACTCCTGTTTTTATTTACTTTTAATTTTTTATGACTTCTAAAAATTGGTGAGTTATTTTGGAAGAAGTATTTTAGTTAGGTAAGGTGTTTTATTTGTTTCATCACGGAAGCATTTTGACACGAATATTGTGAATAATTATATTGTTATAACGTGAAAAGTAATTTGATACAATTTCGCTATGGAGTAGAGGAATTTAAACGATCGAAAGGTCTCCACAATTTTGATTGTAATACTGGACCCATTGTATTTATATTAAGATCAAAATTTGATGATACAATGATGGTTATTTCATGCATGTCGATCTGTTCATTTCGTTTTTGTAATTTATTTCATTATTTTTTATTCTGGTAGTTATTTCATATCTTGTAGTATTTACTAATTAATTAAATATATTTATAAATTTATATAAATAAAGTCGCTACAAATGAATAGTTTTTTTTTGGTTCAAATATAATATAATACATTTTTAAAAAAAATCAATTGATATTCATATTAATACAACACTGTCCACTCGTATTTCCGTGAAGATAAAACAAATTCGCTCAAAATATATATTCCAATGGGGGAAGTCATAGCGCGGGTCGCTCGCCTCGGGCCGGGCGCGACGCTTCATGAATATCGGAACTTTCATGTAAAATGCATCGAAACATGAAGAAAAATGCGATCCATTGTCGGGGGACTTAGCTATCGACTTTAACCCGAATTTACACCAATCTGCCGATATCGGCGTAAAATATTGAACATGGGCGGAAATCGGACGGAATTTCTACAAGAAAATAATTTTTTTTTGAAATAAAATTCATGCAACTGAGGGTTAATACGTTGTTCTTTACAAAGTTGACAGTAAATATTTAGGTTTTATAAAACCTTTATTTTAAAATGTCATTCATGTCAATCGCTTTTTTCACGTCACACTCTGATTGACTGTGTAATTTTGAGAGAAAGCAATTTAATTAGATGTTTTTTTAATTTTAATTTATATAACTTTTCTACTACTCTATGAACCTGTATGATTATTAGTCCAGTTACTTAACCAAATGCGATATTGCGTAATTAGCGATATTAAGCTGTACGTGTATAATGCGGATGTTGTAAAAATTGCTTGTAGTAGACGCACCTGCGACGTTGCTGTGATTAATCATTCACGAAGACAGCGGTTTATAAATAAAACCTCCATTTATTATTATATAAAAAAAACTTTCCTTAAATGTCAAAAATGATGCGCTTAACCATTATTTACACACCTTCCTCAAATTCCAGTTATTTAGAAAGCTCTTTAAATAATGATCTCGCATTGGGTCGCCTCTGCCCGCGGAACGGTGTCTTGATTCAGCGAATTTTACACGGGTTGAATTTAAAGAATTTTCCAAAGACCTGTGGTAAAAGGAATTCCACAGTAAAAGTGTTACGTGGTCCTTAGCGGCGAGTCCTGATGGGGCGACCGGATGTTATTGTGAGTGAGGGCGGTTACACCCCGCAGTGACCGCAGGCCGCAGATTCCCCCGTGCCGACCACTGGATGCTTGTTCCCAACAGATTATGAAGAATACTAATTTTTTTCTAGATGTTATGTGCACACCTAGAACAAGGTACATGGTACTGTGATTATCAATTTGTTTTTAACTAAATCTATTGTTTTGTTATGCTATTTGTAGTTTAACATATATTTAACAAAGCAATCTATAAGAATTGTGTTTTTCACTGATAAATGTATTTTATATTTTTAAATTTGTAATGCCTATATGAAGCAAAACAACTTTCAGTTTTGAATGTATTGAACTATGGTGGTCTACAAAATAAATAACATAACGATGAAAAATTAATAAAATAATTCACTCTAAAAACTGTTCTTCTAGTTATTCAACCAACACTAGTGCCTCAATTATAGCATTGTATTGTGATTATTATTTAAAAATGATGTTTTATATCATCGCATCATTTAGGAGTAAAATAGAATAAATTTATTTAAATTTACATATATATATATTTTTAATAAAATTTATTTCATAAAAGCCTTCATATTTCCCCCCTAAACTGTATTTTGTACTTTATTAATCAAAAATACCAATTTTTGATTAATTAAAAAAGATAAATTATTTGAAAGCTTTTTAAAACGCTGTGTTTTTTATTTCAATTTGAAAATAAAAATAAAATTGGAAAAGAAAGCTTTGAATCAAAATATTAAAATAGCTTCGAGAAATTTTCGTTCATACATTTCCAAAGCTTTTCTTTAATGCCTGCAAATACCATCCTCAGTTCTGGAGCTAAAAGTACGTAAGAAAATATAATTTCGCTCTCTATTGAAAAACAAACCAATAGCTGCCCACAACTCATCACCGAGAGAAGTCCCGCTTGAATATTAAACAGGTTTTCCACCATGCACGGAGATGAACGATCGTTTTAATATGCTTAAGAGGTCTTCAAAGTCTTCAAACTTCTATTACAAAAAGATTTTAATTCGGAAAATTGAATTGCAAAGCATAGAGTAAATAAAAGCTAATTCGAGATTGATTTATTGGGTAAAGTTCTGTAAGCAATTTATGGAAGTGGATGTATGGGATGACCCACGAAATCTGTATTATTTGTCAGAGCCTTTTGTAAGTATGGCGTTGGGTCCTTTTTGTTCATTTATTTTTATTCCTGGCCGTAGATTTCAATTTATGTAATAGATGTTTACGGTTAACATTATTTAGAGAATCCTAAAAAGTCAGTTTTTAAATTAACGAATATGCTTGTTGTTTCAATAGGTATTCCTCTTTTTTTATCCAAACAGATAAGTGTTAAATGCGATATCAATAATGTAATTAAAAAATTAGGCAATTATATTTATGTACAAAAAGGTTTGTTCTTTTAACACAGTAAATTAACAATCTGTGTGGTTTTAAATTAATCTATATTGAAAGTTTAAATGAATACATCAATAAATAAGTAAGTGACATAATTGCGAAGTAAACTCTTTTTTTATAAACCAACGTTGAAAATATGTACGTATCGATTTAATTTTATTGTTTATTTTAGATTATAAATAATCAACAAAATGTTTGCCATAATTCGATGTAACAAATAACTCCATTGTGCAAAACTGCAACGAGAAACAAAAAATAAGGCAGCATATTGTGGCCTAAATGTGCATTTGCACCAAAACAAATGCGATTGCAGATAACTAGCGAACCGCGAGCCAAACAGGCAGGTGGAGGCAAACTGGGACGAGGAAGAATTTAATATGAAAAAGATTAAGGCCTTAGTATTGATGTTGCTCTATGAAACCCGCTGTCTTGTGTGTGCATTGCATTCCATCAATACAATAGAACCTCCAACCTCTCTTGCTTACTAAATAAATTATGTAGTAAATCCTGAGACTTCCCAAAGAGGGGTTAATGTATCTTGAACGAAACGTTAACAGAAATTGGCATTACAAGCGAATACACCAACAATAAGTAATACAGCAAATAAAATGCTTTAAGAATTAAACAAAAATTAGATTTTTCTAATTTACGACATTGTTACTTTGAACTAAAGTTTAAATCCACTGAAAGAGTCGCTGGGCACATTATCAAATGACCGCGAGGGCCACAACAACGCTGTATTAACCAACACAGTATTTGTCCTGCCTGTGTTTTTGCGTTATTGTGTTATTATAATGTTGTGACTGTTTCGGTTGCCAGAAGATTTAAATGCAAATATTTTTCGACTGAAATACGGGAGTGGCTCGGTGCTTTACGGTGCTGTTGTGCCGTGTAGTCTTTGTGGCAATCTGAATACGTGTTTCGGAATTTTTATGTTTTTGTTTTCGCGAATGCGGACGAATTGCATTGTTACCGTGTGTGGTATTGTGTGATTTTTTAATAGCAGTGAGCAAATGCTACGCTTTATCAGGCTTATGCAGAAATCTATTGGAAAACAAGAGAGATTAAAAATTTAGTAAGACCTGATATTGCTGCATAAATATTGGTATGTGTTATTTTAACAAATTAAGCATTGAATTTTTTAAAATAAATTTTTTTGGCGTGGTTTTTAAAGTATCAAAAATTTTCCGTACACAAACTCAAAATTAAAAAAATTAATGGAAATCCATGTACGCTACTACCTAAGTCACACCTTGTAAGCCCCACAAGTTGTGCGCAGGATCAGGGGATAGCCATATAACGTATTGTTAGCATAGCCTTAACAACTTTGTAAAATAAATAAATAAAGATATAAATATAAAATATAATATTGAGTTATTAAATGCAAGTTTTCTCAGAGGCCGTGTACGCTAGCGCCAGAGGCTCGCAGCGGGCGATAGCAAAACTAAGCACTCGCACCTGGCGGCGAGTAGAGAAACCTCAGAAGCGTGCGGAATCTTCAAGTCATGCGGTAATCACAGCGCGCTCTGAGAAACCGATCGCGTGAAGGGAAGTTATGGCTTTTTCTTACGTAACAATTACAGGAAAATAGAGCTTCAATGTGTAATCAAAGCCGACATTGCCTTTCCTCATTGCATCTCAGCGAATATATTCACATGCTCGTTTTACAATAACAACCCTATTGATGATATTTAAAAGCTTATACATCATATCTAAAAATGCTATTTTTAAAACAATAGCCATCAGGAATAACATTGCCATTACTCTTTTTATCCTGTGCTGAATTTTTACAAGTTTAATATTTTTTTATATCTATTCTGAATAAATTATTTAGTCAAGGAAGGAAAATACAAAACATTTTTACGGTGAAGATTTCTATTTGTTTATAATTATTTCTAAAAAAGCATAGGCATGAAAATGTTTAATCATTGCGTGATGTTTACAGCACAGGTCTATAGCATGACATAATTGAAATATAAGAAGTCTGTATACCTCCACAGACAGACTCGCAAAGTTCTGGCGCTACTACGACTTCCGTCTCCCCGAAGTTATACAGTAAACAGAGCCTCTTCACTCTCTCTTAAGGAAAACACGTCCAAGGCTTCAGGGGCCGGGGAGAGGGGAGGCAGCGTCCTCCCTCCTCACCTGCCCGCGGTCACTCCAGTCCCGAGGGGATTACGGAACTTCTTCATACGATGTTACTTACCCTGATGTATTGTATTAGTTTTTGATATTATCAAGAAAGTTGTTCCATCAAAAGGTGGTTGGCTACATTTTGAACCCTTATAGAATTGGTTTTTCTAGTGAAAGATATTTAAAACTATACTCTATAATAATCAGAGCTAAGTATAAACTAAGATTTAGTGAGTAGACTTATTATTAAACAAAATAGAAGTCGCTAGTTAAATTTTATAAACTGGCTATTTTCATAAATCAGTAAGTACTGTTTTTTTGTAAATTGAAAGTCATAATTATATAAACGTGATAGACAAAATTAATTATTAGGTAAGTGAGAGCTATTAGTATTTTTAAACTTACACATTGTCTTATTATTGTCATACTAATCACGAGTGCTTATACATTTGAAAAGTACGTTGATGTTAATTAAACACCAAACATATGATTTTACTTTGAAAATACATATAATTAGTGTAGAATCAATTGGTAAGTAACACACACACAATACCGATTACAAGTCGATGACAGGTGCTTAACTTAGAGTGGTGTTATTTTGAATACGCCTCGATCTCTCAAAAACACCCAAAAGCCTGTGTACAACCACAGAAACATCGAGATAACAAAATAAGGGAATTCAGGTAATTACCCCCTCCGTATAGAACCTTACCTACATCAAGCACGCAGCACGCCGTGTCTGTAGGGTGACAACATAAACAGCTGATGTGACGAGCTGCGAGGCAAATGTTAAAAACCGTAATTAATGACACCTGGATGACTGGCTTCTTTGACAATATTGTAATTCAAATTTTAAGGGTGTTTTGGTAAACAAAATCCATTTTTATTTGACAAAAACAAACCTGCGGCTATATTGTATTGGGGTATAATTTTTCCCTTACAAAAACGGGACGAAAAATGTTAAATTTATAATCAATACTCTTCAGGTGATCGCTCATAATAAAATAACATCCGAGAGCATATTCTAAAAAACATAAATTTTACAGGAGGTAAAAAAGCGCTTTTACATGTCAGTTTTTTTTAATGGAACAATCAAAGTTTACTTTATATGATTAAAAAGAAATCAAACGTGGAAAAAGGAAAATTATTAATTATTAAGTTTGTATATTTTCGATATGCTGACTCGGGGTATTTTTATTCGTTGGGGCTCCATTTGAGATATTACTTTTATGGTATTGAATATCAGGTACCAAGTAATTATATTTATATTATGAAATACTCATTTTTTGCTTAGGTTTTTCAGATTTATATTAGATCTTAGACCAAAAAAGGCTTTATATATATCAAAATACACTTAATATTATTCGCTTAAATATTGCGACCGAGTAGATAAATCCCATGTAAATGAGTTTGTTATAACTTGAAACAACATAATATTTTGTATTGTGTAGATCAGTCACCGTACTTGGGTTTTACGATTTTAATGTTTATTAAATTTTAGGAAGGCACATATCGTTGCTTATTATTGGGCTTATACGCTCGTGAGAACAACAGGCCGTGTCACGCGGGTCCTTCGATATTGCTCAATATCGCGACGGTAACTCAGCGCAAACAAATTACCCGAGACCCCGCCTGTGCCTCGGCACGCACCTCAATTCGGCTGATGAATTTATCTTTCGTTTTGATTTGGTTACCGAGCGGGCCCCGTGAACTCGCGAGCGATAAATGGAGAGGGATTTCTCGTTTAGGGGATACGTACCTGACAAATACCTGGCCAGGAATGTCGATATCACTGCTGGTAATTTGTCAGTTTGTCTACAAGCCGGGGAGGGAAATATTGTTACCAAGCCGAGTCATGTTCTGCACGCAGGAATTCGCAGGTTCGCTCAATCTCTGTGCGCGCCAAGCTTCTCGAGTCTGCCCCATTTATACTCCATTCCAATTCCATTCTCACTATATTATAAGCCATTTATTTAATTTAACTAAGAGTTCGTAAATTATATGTTGTAAGGGGTGTCAAAACACAATAAAAAACACTGTTTGCTTCAATTTTGAATGAACGACTAATCAATTTAATAAATTGTAACAAGTTGCAGCAGATGAGTAAATACACCGGCAAAGCTTTTTTTTTAGTTTGACATTCAAAAGTTTTTGCTTTAAATAAAGACAAGTAAAAAATAAGAAGAGGCTTTAGCTATTTTATCCTTGTGTTGGTTTAACATTGAATGTAAAACTCTAGGAGATTTTTTTTGAACTTATTGGCACAGCTGAGATAATAATTAATTACTCTTTTGTTTAACAACCCGGTAATTCAATTTAATATTTATTTAACTTATAATTAATTAATTAAAAATTATAATTAAATTACTTTTTATAAAAAAAAAGATCTTTTGGCCATATTGCGAAATTAATGAATGACACAAAATGAGTATATTTAAGATATATAAAAAAACTATTGTAACTTTCTATGCATCTGTTGCTCAATGACTTGTATAAAAAATATGTTTTTACAAGTTAATAAAAAGAGTTACATGGTTAGTAAAAAGATCGTTAGAAATATATAATATACATCTATTCTGGATCCACTTCAACAGTTTTTGCATATAAGATAAAATTAGTGTCACTCCGTGTTTCAAATTCCTGCATATTTATTGGTAGTTATTGATAAAAAGGTTATAATATCAAATGTAATGTAAAGTCCTAAAATAATAAATATAGAGAGACCGAAGAACATTAAATAAACATGCCGGTGTTTGCGTGCGGCCCGGAGTGCTCGAGCGGGCTCGCCGAGGTATTGGAAGCAAACGTGAGATGATTTGAAGGAAACGCAAGCGTTCATTATTCCTGGTGAAAAATTAATGAGACGTGTGAATATTTCAGGCTGACATTCGCGCTGAGATGCGTAAACATTACGAATCAGATATTTATAAGGAGCCGAGGGAGGCGGAATAAAGTAAGACGCATATTTGAGTTGACATAATACACGCGTAGCCCGGGAATGTGGAACGGATTTGTACAATGTCATATTTGTCGGTCGTTTAAATTTATTGCAAAAGCAGAAACTTCGGATTATATTCAATCTCCAGTAAGATTTTTGTACACAGTTATAAAGTATTACAACAGATACAAATTTAATATGTTATGAAAAATATTCACATGAGCGTTTATCACCGTCGTCATCAGCATCTACTGTAATTATCCATTCACCGAGGGAAAAAAATATATAAGCCAGCGTAAAATTTCCACCAAAAGTTCTCCTCTTGGAATCTTACTTCATCAACAAGTTTAATTTAAAAACATCCGGAAGTTATGAAAAAGTCACTGAAATAAACTCAAATAACAGACAGTGGAATTAAAAATAAACATCACTGTACACATACACACTTCCCAAAATCAACACGATGAATTTTTAGAGAGGTTGCTGAGAAAGCATTATACGGTCTACTGAATATTTTGATTAAAACTGAAGCTGAACTAAAAAGTAGTACATTGAAATATGGTAGGTATTTAGATATGAAACTTTAAGAAGAAAATTGCCATTTATTACTCAAAATTTCTCAAATTGTGAAATTCAAGGCTCTGTTTTTAGCCCACAGCAGTGGAAAATTCAAATTACTTTTAAGGGAGTAATAATGCTCCCGGCACCTAATAACAGTAAATTTTATGCTTGGTAATAAAGCGTTTTGTCACAAGCAAAATTTGATTACATTTTTTTAATATAGCTTTTTTCGATATCCGAACCTGATTTGAAACATTAATTATTTTTGAGACTCAGTAATCTTTTGATCTAATGCGAGACTTTGTAATTTTTATCTTCTGTTTATTTTATTTATAAATAGTCAACTTAAGGTCACGATTCGTATAATTTAGATCTTATTTAACATTGATATTATCAATTATTTTTAGATGCACGTGTAGTCCACGATAGTCTAGGAAAGTATCAAAAAATTATCTAAGTGGGTAAATTACTAGGACCTTTAGAACAGACTTAAAATGCTGCGGTAAGGGATTTTTTTAACAGTATATTTGAAAGTTGATCAAGTTTGATCCATTTTTTTCTTCCTTACACATTTTACACATAACACATTTTTGAATAAATTATTTAATCTCATAACCTTTTCACAAATTTTCTTTTCTTTGTATTCTAGAGAATTTAAATAGTTATTATAAATAAACTTAAATAAAAATTTAGCCCATGATTAATTGGAAATTAATCAGTATTAAACGGATGCCTAGATTTTGGACAATAATTAGTGGAAGGTACATTATTTGCTTCCGTGTGTATCTCTTGAGCCATATGTTGTACGCGGAAGGGTATTATTATTGTTGTTATCATCCACTGTAGTAAAGCAAATAACTACCCACCAGTAGTAACACCCCGGACACTTTACCCACTTCCCGCTCAGGTAAGGGATGGACACAGTGCGGCTCGGGGGCTGAACGTGACACGAATGAAAGTATTATATATTACTGCAGCGGAGACTGACGGCAGATGTTATACTAAAGTATGCAATATTTACTGTAGATAAGAAATATGCTGAAGTTAAATTTAAAAAAAATGGACAGAAAGTTTTTCTGCTAAGAGTAGTAAAGTCCTATAAATAAACAGACAAAATAAAGAGATTGAAGCTATTGCTAAAAAAATATTAAAAATAATAGAAAATGCGATTAATTATTGATCTTTCCAAGGCGTCTGCCTTTGAAGTCTTTCAAATAGGAAGAGCGCACAAAGAATTAAATAGAAAACAGACAATATATCAGTTTCTTAAAAATGGGCATGTGAATTTTTTTTGCTGTAGACAACACGATGACAATAAACGCTCCTAACATAATGGTTAATTACACAATGTTAATTTAAAATTTACAGAAAAATATTATTCAAAGCAAATGAAAATGAACATATTTTTTTATAGATGAATTGCGGATTTTTGTGATACATCACCGCCAGAAACAACATTTGTCTTGATTATCCGGTACATTCACATAAACAGTCACATAAAACGAGTCCTACCACTTATTGGATAAAGCATAGCTCTCATCGGTTGTTGCCTTAAAGTGCAGCTCTCCAAGTTGTCTAGTAAGTAGTCGGTTCACCCCTGGCGTAGGTAGCGACGGGGCGGGGGTGGGGGCGCTTCCCGGGGCTGTCCCCCCGCACCCCTCCGGCACGAACACGGGCATTAACACAACTGGAACTGCGTATTTCATAGACAATCCAAAGATATTCAATGAGACCATAAATACCACTTGTCACGAACTATAGGCATCAAGTGCGGCTCTGCTGCTGTCGAATGTAGATACTGGTCTAGATAACGCACCGGCACTGGGCGTAAGTTTAATGATCCAAGGTGAATAATTTATGCCAGAAAGAGGAAAATAGTGGTTTTGTTGACAATATCACATTTTAAGTATTTTGATAACATAACGTTTTGTATTTTGGTGAGGAAGTGACGTGTGATTGTTTGACATTTAGTATTACCTAATATATTCAATAATTTCATTACAATGTCAAGTCGGCCGTACAATATTATTTAGGGTAGAGAATTCATTTTTAAATTAATTACAAAACAATTAAGTATGAAGGGAATATATTGTTACTTTGATAAAAACACACTTTCATTAGCATGAGTTTCATAATGTTTCATATTTCAAATTTAACGTTTTTGCTTTCATACCATTAAACAATATTCAATTACGTGTTTAATTTTATTTATTGAATATCACTTTTATTTTTCACAAATTCACAAATAAATTATAATATGTTCATATTATAATTTGACCTGACTGTATTAATTTCAAACTGTTTATTAATACGGTCGTAACGCTTCATTATTTATGTAACCATTTGTTAAAAAAATTGATGATTTAGAATATTTTTTTAAAAAGTATACAATGATTCAATAACGATTAAATAGTGTATAAATTTGTTTTATACTACGTTTTATTGATCGTAGGTAATACTTCCGATATCTGATTCAAATAAAACAGCACATAAACTCTTACGATTCTTTGCTGTGAGTTGTTTAAATATTTACTAGAAACTTCCCAGTTACGTTTCTCACTCATAGAAAATTCCAGAAGAAGATGGCATACACATGTTTGCCGTCATACTCAATATCTTGTCGCTCGATCGATTTCGCGCGATGACATTAAGATCGCTCGGAATAAGGATTTTAATCCCGGCGGGGAGACCAGGGTACATGCACACCTGGTCTCATGGAGCCGCGCTCCAGACACTCCGATCTGTCAATATTTATGAGTAACGGAGTCTCATTCGTCTTGTCATACCAGCTTTCTTATTTACATAGGGCCGCGACTCGCACCTGCCATAGCAAACTCTATTTCAGTTCTATTATTTTGTTAAGCACTTGTATTTCAAATTTGCGTCATGTTGGTATATTCTACGATGTATTTTATACGATATAAATGCGACTCTATCTCGACGGTGCCGGGCATTATGTATAAGGCGCGATCAATCACTGAAGTTTGTACTTGTATTATTTATTGCGCTTTGTAATATTTTAAAAATGAAAATATTCTCATGTGGAAGGAGTGCAGACTTCCTTTAAGTTTCTAGGAACACGAAGACTGACAAGCGATTAGTTTGTTAGCTGATAAGAGAATAAATTTATTTACTCAACAAATACGATATTTTATTAATAATTGAACATGTTTTTCATTGGTAAAACTTTTTTTTGTTGTTTTTGGTATAATATAAAGAGACATTAGTTACATGAAAATTTTCCGAGTAACAATGGTTTTTATTACCATTCCAAATGAAAAGAAAAAAATAGTTAATTTCAAGGAAAAGAGCTGCCGTGACAGAAGCGACGAAAATGAGTTATTCCCGCGTCTCAAATTAAGAAATAAAGTTGACAATCAGTCCCGAAATTTGCATTTACATTTCAACACAAAAAGGGTAACATCACTCCTGAGAGGGCATTAAGAGCAGCCGACCGCCACTCGGCGGGTAGCCGCCGCGGATCTCGGTAAATCGCAGGCGGAGCGCACAAAGACTGAGCACCTTTATATTTCCTTATTCCACCTGAGCAGCGAGCGCCGTTAATAACAAACACCGCGAGATGTTCCCTCGGCGAACATTAAGGGGGCACTTTTATTCCGGGTTTTTATGCACGTGAAATCATAATACGGGGCTATTACTCTCTATATATTGCGCTACCCTTTTAGGTTGATGCGGGGGAGGCGGGAGGGGCAGACGCCATTAGCCGCTAAGTACTCATTTGAAGCGTATTATCTCAGTCTGGGATATTCTTTTAGTCACTTGTTTCTTCAGCTGATGTGTTGCATTGGCAAGCATTGGTATTTAGAGGCCATGACACGCGTGGTTCGTGTGCTAGTATGCAGTTCAGTGTTTACTAAAGAGACTGAAAATTCCTGTCAGTACAATTCATATTTAAAACGGACGGCTTACCTACTTTAAACTTAAATATAAAAACATTCTGCAATATACTAAGTCGTTTGTTTGAAGACTGCGTTAGAAATTTCAAACTACTATAATCATGTTATCTGCACTAACGAAGACTGCATTGCTAACTACTCGTATTTTCTCTTGAATAACTTTTTGCTTAAACAAAAAGCAACTAACATATGAACAACGGTTGTAATACAAAATATTTTTCAAATCACCAAAAATTTCTTGAATTAAGGTTTTTGTGAAAAAATAGCGTATAACTCTCGGCCATGTACAGCTCACAAAGGAGATGCAACTAAAATTTGACTCGATGTCGCGATCCAAAGGCGAGGCATAGCTTTGTTTAAAATATTTCGCTCGCCCATGCGTGGGTATGTCTAAACATTAACAAAGTCTTCTAATGAACCGACAGATCGGCAAGAAAAAAAATGAATCCTTATCCCTACATGACAAGTTTTGCCAGTAAATGTGTATTAGTATTCGGAAAGTGTATCTGTTTTAAGCACTAGTAAAAATTTCTACCCACGAACTTGTTACAAACAGCGATAAAATATCCTAATCCATTTAAGCCAAGTTGACCTTTAGAGACAGTGAAGTGTTTTATTATAATAAAAAATAGCACAAAGAGAAGTAAAGGAAATTGAACAAAAAAAATAAACATACTATATATCACGTAAGTAATAAAAATCTAACAGTAAAGTCAAAGATATAAAAGAAAACGTAGAGAATACCTTCTTATAAATCACTAATTTCTTAGCAGCTCTTTATCACAAGTAAATAAAAGCATCGTATTATATATCAAACATCCTAGGGTTTTATGTTTATCTTATTTTTATTTTATTAAAAGTATATTTATGGTTAATATTATTCTTTTAAGCTGAGAGTTATACGCTATTTTTTCACAAAAACCTTAATTCAAGAAATTTTAAGTGGTTTTGAAAAATATTTTGTCTAACAGCCGTTGTTCATATGTTAGTTGCTTTTTATTTAAGCAAAAGGTTAATCAAGAGAAAATAGTTAGCAATGAAGTCTTTGTTAGTGCAGATAACATGATTATAGTAGTTTGAAATTTCTAACACAGTCTTCAAACAATCGGCTTGGTAAATTGCAGAATGTTTTTATATTTAAGTTTAAAGTAGGTAAACCGTCCGTTTTAAATAAGAATTGCACTGACAGAAATTTTCAGTCTCTTAAGTAAACGCTGAACTGCATACCAGCACACGAACCATGCGTGTCATGGCCTCTAAATACCCATTGCTCAGCGAGAAGCTAAATATACTCTACCCCCTCCACTCTTTCAGCGGGTCGCAAGTGGAGAAAGCTGAACAGTAGAAAACGATTTACTTATTTTCTTTTCCGGAAAATGTTGATCTTGTTAATGACACCCAAGAGGTCTAGTGCCTGAAACTTTTCAGACAATGATTAGCCTCTTTAACTTTTCTCATCTCTTCTTGAAAAACTAGATGATGTGATCACGAATATATTAGGATTAATTATTTCCAGTATATTTGTTTAGTTTTATCATACGAATATAATTTTTCTATCGTGTCGATTTACAGTATAGACAATATTTTACGTTGCTTAATGAGGAAATTTGAACATTTGCATTTTAAATGAAATTTGAAAGAATAGGAATGATCCAAATGCTAAGTTACGATAAGTTGTACCCAATACAATATATTGTAGCAAAACTTGATTTCTAATACATCATATATCCTGTCATTGAGCCCCTCGCGGGCAGGGCCGGCTCAGACGGTCGTGGCACGTCCGTCTTCGAGTGGCCTCCCAGTACGCCCCGTTGAGGTGGGGTGGTACTGGGTTATAGCCTATTTTACACGGAAAAATATTTTTATCTTTAAAATATTTATATTTGTATTAATCTTTATATAAATGATCTATATAAAGTCTGGTTTGCGAGTGATTTTCATTTTGAGGTGTCATTGTGAAATATTACCGTATGAAGAAAATGTTGTTTTTTTACGTAAAATAATGCTACTTAAAAAAATTTATATCAATTGTAATAAATATGCAAAATCCTGATTATTATTTAGCATGTAATTTTTTTGAGCATTCGAGAGCGAGTAAGTTGTTTAAAAATACTTTAAAAAAAAATTGTAACTTAATTACTTTTCGTATAAAAAATAATAAGTATGTGTTATATTACAAAAAAAAATAATTTAACGTTGTTCAATATAAAGGAATTTAGTCAGTTTACTTTTTTAAAATTTATATAATTTAAAATAGCAAATGGGATCCGTTGAAAATTTTCATCTTGTGAAAAGGCTTTAAGACTATTGAACTCTTTTTGTGCTCTGCTCTCAAGTGAATGGTCGCGTAGTGTTACGATTTTTTCTTTGCGCTCTAAAGAACACTACACCATGACCGAATGTATATCTAAATACAATATTTGTCAATAACTTTTCTATTTTATTTGTAAAAATATTTAAGTTGTTCCTACTGTATACAGAATCACCGAACACACTAGCTGGAAAATTAAAGACAGAATCGGCCCAGTATTCAACAAAGTTATCTGTTTATTACTATTGTTTTTCTTATTTATAATAAAGATACTAAAAGACATTTGAAAAAATTGAGCACCGCAAAAATGTTAGAAATTTGTTAAAAGTATTCATTTCTAAGCCTACATCATATCAAAATATGCAAACATAAAATAGTCAAAATAAAATCAATAATTTTAAAATGTTTGTGGGTAGTTTTGTAAAAAAGTAGTATTTAACTGTTTACTGTTAGATTAACATTTTGATATTTTCTAATAAAAACAAACGGGGTATTTTTTTCCCATTTATGGAAAATGGAATTAAATAAATAATTCATACATAAGGACGGATATTGTCAATCACGTTGATTGATGTATAAAAACCTGCCAAATTCAATAAATGGAATAAAACAAATAATTTATTAACAAAGTATTACGAAACGGGATGAAAATAGGCACTGAAAGTTTATTACGTGATTAAACCAGAGAATTCTAGGAAAACTCGTCGCTTAATTCTAAGAATAACACTAATTGACTTCGATGCAAAGCCATCAGTCTTTGTCCTCAAATAATCCAATGTTAAAACAGTACATAGAATATTAAAAAGTTTTTTAGCAGCCGCCTGATGGATTAGTGCAAGACACACCGGAAGCCTCATTTCGAGAAAATCTTAACAGGCTTGTCTTCGTGCTTTTCAGGTGTAAATACGCAATTTTATTTATGCAAATTGTAAATATATGATAATAATAACAGTACCTTTGATGAAAATTTTACTTTAGAGAGAAACTTGGAGAATATGTACCACTTAAGCGTATAAATTACAATAACCCTTTTGGGTGAATCATTTATTTAGTATACTTTTAAATATCATGTAAAAAATAATAGGATTTAATCGTAACAAAATTGTTGGTCAGTGATAATATAGAGTTTTTTTTTTAAATTTAAATGGGTGTTTTATATTTTGAATTTTATGTGAGTTTGAAAAGTAAATATTTATCTGTACAATTTGTGTTAAATACACGTTGGAGGGTTCAATGTAACACAATATTCTATGAGCATTATTTTACAATGTAGACAGAGTGTTCGTAGCTCCCCTTTATTCATGAACTGCAATAAAGCAACGCAAACAAAGAGAAAAGGCTAATTGACTAAAGCTCACTATTCACAAAGAGGTAATAAGGTAATTCGAGCATAAATCTGGAAAGCGCAACAACCTCCATGCGTTTACACTGTCGCCATTGAATAACGCGGCCTCATCGTAATAAGTCCGCGGTTTGTTAATATTTAAGCCCGCGGTGGCTGATAAAGTATGCTTGGCCTCAGAGTATTTCACTTGCGCTGACAAATGGACATAAATAGTCGGACGCGGGGTTGTAAATTCAAACGCGGGGTTTTAATTCATCGGCGTCCCGACGCTGGCAAGACTGAAGGCCGGCCTGAAGATCGAGCGACCCTAGAATCAGGGGAGATGCAGCGAAAAACTTCACAGAAGAATTACCACCCTCAAGCGGAAAGTTAAAGTATCCTAATGATTATTATAAGAGAGGGTTGAGTTATTTCATTAGTAAAAACTTTGGAAAGGCTTGACAGTGAGTGTGCTTTAATCATTAATAATACACTGTGGAATATATATTTTTTTAATTGTGGCTACTTATTTTTAAAACATAAGCCATAATACAAAGTAACAAAAATATTTTTTATTTTTACACTGAGTTTTAATTAAGTTTATTCGTATTTATACAACATTTTTGACATGTTAGCATAATTTATTCAAATATTTTAAGTGCATTTTTATTTCTTTTATATGAACTAAATCCAAGTAATATTGTGACAAGTATCCACTTTTTCACAAATAAAAAGAATTAACGAATATAGTTAGAACAGACTCATATTCTTATCATATTCATAGTATTTGTCAAAACATGGTAGGAATTTCATTTTAATACAGTAAAAATATACAGAAAATATTTGTAAATCTGTAGACAAATATTGTTATACTTCTTATTGAAACTATTATCAATTTAATTTAAAAATAAAGACTTGTTTATTCAATCCGTATACAATATTTTTGTTTAAGATCAAAAAGGAAAATTATTTATTTAGACTACTATATTATTTCATAATATCTAATATACCATAAGAACATGCATATATCTTAAAACACGTAAATATTTTATTTGAAATTTTTATTATACCACAGGAGTCATAAACTTGTGAAATAGGATATTCATTGTATTTTGAATACACATTATAAATTTTATACAATTATATTACAGAAATAATAAAATTATTCATAAGAATAGTAAAACATCCATAAATCTCGCGTATTCCGCACTCCGCAGTACAAAGCTCGGATGCCCTGAGCGCTCCCAGGCCGTATTGTCACAAGTGGATATGCATCTAGTCGCAGTCTTATTCCGATCGCTGCAGTTTTATTGTGCATGGTAAAAGTGCATCCCGAATCGCTAATAAATACTCCTTGTGCAGGAGACAGGCCTCGCCAACCATTCTGGCACGGGACCAAGCCATCAAGGAAGCGTTTGTGGTATTCGAATGGACCGAAATTGGTAATATGCAATGAAACAAGTCCAGGATTTTGGATAACATCCGATGCGATTGCAGTTTTCGTATATTTTAACATTTCCTGTGATCTATTATGGTCTTATTTAACATTTGGAAGAATTTTTTGTAGAGAATATTTCATTTAAATATTGTTGACTAATTAATTACCAAAAATGTTGAATTTTTTTCATAGCATTAAAAAAACGTCTTTTTAATAAATAATTATTTGAATACGTTTCTTGTTTGCGAAATATTTTAAAGTAAGAATGGAATGTAAATTTAATTTATCTTTTCAATACAAATATCCTTTAGCAAAGTGTGTAGTGGTTTTAGTGATATAACATTTGGTGTGTGGTCAGTGGTCATCCATCTCGTTTAAGCTAAACCTACAGCAAATACATCCATGTCAAGATTTGTTCGAGGAAAGCGCCCCTCGCCCTCCGCCCGGGGGAGGCTGGGTTGGAATGCATCTGCTGCACTGCTGGTTGTTGACGCACTCCGTCTTCCTTACTGTCTCCTGTATTGTTCGGGCTCCCCCCCCTCAGGAGCTTTTATCGACTTTTATAGGATGCCTCTGGAGAAAGAGGGTAAAGGTTCCTACTTGCTTTCGTGACGTCACCGAGATCTATTTCGTGCACTAACCCAGAGGCAGAAAAATAAAATCCCATTTTATCCTAATATGATCACATAACAATATGCGTTTAAATAAATGCGTTTGAATTTAAGATAGTATGTGGCTTAAGCGCAACGCTTTTATCATAAATGCATCCCTTCATTTAAATTTGATGGTATAGCCAACGGCGTCGCGGCCTTGTAGAGAAGGGGACAAGTTTACATATAAATAGTGTTTATGCAAACAGGATATTGTTTGAATCGTGTATTTGTAAACCAACAAAAGTAATTTAATTAATTTCATTGATATTGGAAGAGTTTTTCTAATTATTTTTATTACATTGATATATTATATATTTATATGTGTGTGTGTGTATCTGTGTACTGGAAGAGTTACGGATAGTAAAATGGTGTAATAGACGTAAGGTAATTTATAAAATTGTAATTGTCATCCGAAGAAAGTTTCTGTGTCTTAGGAGATCCCACGATCTGCCCTTAAACACTGACAATGGTGCAAATAAAAATAGAATACCGGCCTAACCCACCCCGGCAGCGGATGCAGAGCGTGTACGCAGCCTCGCCAGCCACTGCATCGGATTCAAATCTCCGCTCGATCTGGTGCTTACATTTTATGGCAATACTGTACTGCCTGAATAGAACTATAAAAGTCTGGGAATTGAGAATTTTGTATTGGATTCCCCCCTAGAACTTGTTTTTTTTTATTGAACAAGGAGCAACATATATATTTTCCTTTTTACAAACTCAATTTGTGAACTCTTATTTCTCGGACCGTAAACAACTTTAAGTTGGGCAAAACGACAGATGCCATTTATAATTTGAGGCACAATAAAATCCATCAGTGTAATTTGATGTTGAAAAAACGTATAGCATGTTTGTAAATACAATATTGTTAAATGGTTTAAAATATAAGTTTAATTTATAATCATTAAACAAAAGAATTAACTAAGTAAATTAATTTAATATTATACTTAGTTTCAGAAGCTTAAACCAAGTCTGAGAAGGATTACAAAATCAAGAAGTTTCCACAGCCGTGAAGCTGCAGCAGGCTTGGACTAACCGTGTTATGATAAACGTAATTTATAAATTTCTCGCCTTGCGGAAGTCGTACTTGGATTTTTTCCAAGAGAAGTTCTCACGAGTGCACTAGTAATACAGTAAATAATTTTATCTAAAATTTAAATTAAATATTTTGTAATTTTCCCGTTTCTGAAACTTTAAAATTGAAAAGACCAAAATATATCCGTTACTGTTTTAAGTTTATTATAACGGATTCATTTAGTTTTATATAGTTTGATGATTAAAATATAATAAATGTATATATTTAACTTTTCTGCAACAATACTACCATGCTGAGTAGATTAAAAATTCTAATAATTATAAATATAAAAAATAATATTTCTTATCATAAGTAGTTACATTGACAAATTCTATAATTTTCAGAAGTGTCCTAAATATCAGTTCTGCAGTAAAAGTAATACTTTAAACAAATACGTATTTTCGCCATTTATTTTTATTCACTATATATTATTTTAATTTTAATTAATTACACGGGGATCAACTGAGAGAGTCTGTTTAATTATTGAATGCTATTTACTCCAAATTATGTTTTTTTATATCCATGTGGTTTTTGTTTACTATAGAGACATACAGAATTTTGTATTTTTACATTCTATGTGATCAAAATAAAAACGCATATGATTAAATATTGTTGTATATTTTTAAATTCATCTTAAACTCATAGTAAATTTTATTATTTCTCCGTGGAGAAGTTATTCTGCGAGTAAATATGCCTATAATGTCCCCTTGGTGAGGTTGGCTAGCAGAGATAGTCGTCTAGACTCATATATTTGCGTAGCAGAAAACAATATCAAATTTAATATTTCAGGCCCTTATTTTTTCTAAAGCAAAATGAATGCTTGAGAGTGAATTCTAGTGATTTAGGGCAATATTTTAGTTTAATTTGACATATGAATTTAAATTCAGCTTTAAATTCACATTATATGTAAAATGCATCAAAATTACTTTTATTGAGATAGCAGTGAATATTCAGTTCAACGCTTTATTTAAGCTATTGCTGTTAAAGCAATTTAAATTGAAGACATATAATTTAAAAACCATTTATATTTATTATAAGTCAATACAAATATCATTGAAGATATTCTCAAAAATTAGATACTGTGAAAATCGCAAAGTCAAAGTTGATTATATTCATAAAACCTTAAAAAAAGTTAACAGTGTCCCTTTTTTGCGTACTCGCATTCGGCCTCTTCAGTATGAGCTATATCAGCAATAATTCACAGTGCGATCGCCGTTAGCTTTCATACGACATTCGTGATGAGTTTCTCTAATGACGGACATACGTCGGTGGTAATAAGTCAGGCCGGGACCTACCCCGCCATAGGGGATGAGATCCAGACGGATCGCCGCGAGTATATTTCACCCCGCAAATAAAAAAACGGACGCCCTCTTCCAGCCTTTTGTTTTTCCACGTTCGCCCAACACCGCCGCGCTAAGTGGCGGTTGATGCGATGAAGGGGTGCGGAAAAAATAAGTGATGAGCTTGTATGATGAAAAGCTTTTCCGATCCTTTGTTCGAGTTATTGCGGCACTGCCTTTTTAAATAAATCTGCAGGACTTTGAAGGTGGGTGAGGATACTTTTTGCTCCTTGGAGAGATCTTACGATTTTAGGGGAGCTGTTCGCGCCGATGGAGATTTTAGAGAAAAATACTCCTCTTTGGTTCGTTTTTTGCTGACAGTTTTTTTTTTTTTATAAGTTGCGTGAACTTTTTAGGAAAAATTCAAGATACTTAGAGAAAAACAGATTTTCGATACATTTGCTTTTGAGCAAAAGTAAATATTGGTTAAAATGTTTTTTTTTAATAAATGCAGACTTTAAAAAAAAGTGTTACCAAGTAAGGTATCATGCTCAGCACAAAGGGAAGGTAAATGAAGCTCTCTGTTACGACAAATCCAGTTGGACACAGCACGAAGCTCAAGTTAATTTCTAAAGAAGGGTGCACATTACATATTCAAAGTCTGCAAATGTCACGAACAGAATTTGAAATGAAGTACAATGCAGTCTGCGATAAATAAAGCCGAAATCTTCATAATCTAAAGAGACATCTTTCTTTGGTAATGGTGGATTGGCTCCGCCTAACGAGTATGTCATGTCACGTGACAAATGGTTCACAGAAACCCAAACGGGGCCGAGTGACGTCACGGTATGATTCGTTTTGTGCTACTTGTTGATATGTCGATAAACCGCTCGAGATATAGCTGGAAAATAAATTCTTTTGGGGGTTTGTACAGAAAATCTCTTGTCGTTCACTAAATGCAAAAAGGACGTTGGATAAATGATATAAAATATATTGATTAAAACATTTGAAAATCACTGGACATTAATTAAAAATAATTTAAATTTATCGATAGCTTAAAAATTGAATTGATATAATGAATTGTTTTGTGTGTGACATAAGCTACCTTGAAAACCATAGTTTGTTCAGTAAATATATATCATATTTTGAGTACACGTAGTATTAAATAAATGTTTTAATTAAAAGGTTGTGAAATCTTGATTTTGAGAGTATAAGAAAATATGATTATAATATTATGTTTAATTTAAATATTATTATAGATTTTTCGTTATATTAAGATATATATAGATGTCATAGAAAATAACAACATATTTATCCTCTACCTGTAAAAATATTTTTTTCTTCCGATTAGGCTCTCGATATTATTTTTCTTATGTTAATGTTGGGCAGCAACCCCTTCTTACTTTAGTTTTAAAAAATACTCGAGCGGTTAAAAAATATCAGATTGAAAAAAATATGTATGAGTATAACAAGAATCGGCATAGTAAATAAATAAGAGGGCTTAAGTTGCGTGAAAGTTTCCTGCGCCCTGAGGAGCGGCGCCCTCGCCGCGCACCTGAGGGAGCGGTCGTCACTCTTCGTCAGGCTGCGACACGTCTCCATGTTTCCTCGGCATCAGTCTCACACTTCAAGCTGTGACTTAAATTTGATTCGTGAGATATACGGCCTCCTGCGCCGGCAAGCCTCTCCGGGCGGGATTAATGGTCCGTGGAGTTCGAGCCGCATCGGCGCGACCGGAAGATGTTATGAATTTAAATTGCTCTCTTTGCATACAATAAAACCGCTGAAAGTGGCGAATATTTATAGACGTTTTGATCGGGTATTTGAAATGCACCGAGACTAAAGAGCACATGAACCTTTGTGTAATGACTAAGGAGAGCACATCCAAGATATCACGTTGTTAAAATAATTCAGCCCGCATCTGTCTGTGATATTAATGCTGTGGTTCTTTATAAAGTTATCTCTTCGTGAAAACTCGCGTGCCATTATGTTGTTTGTGTAAACTATTATTAAATTTTGTTCAGTGAATTAAACGTTCTCCGAATTTTCTAATGTTTACGGTTGTGACTTCATAGGAAGATGAAGGATTACCGCTTTACGAGTAACAATCATATCTAATTCATCATTTTAATATAAACACAATAAGGTAATTCGTAATTAAATTTTACTAGCAATATTTAGGGTACTGTTTAGTAGTGAGTATGTTTGTTTTCGTAGCGGTCGTTTAAAACAATATTGAATATAAAGCGAATATTTCAGATTGATACGAGACTCACCTTTGCTTTTCACGAGAAAAACTTTAGTAAAATGCGTATATAATATCAAGTTATGAAACAGAAGAGAATTGATTTTTTTTTTTAAATAATATAAAAGTTATGACTTTGAGTAAGTTCTCATTGTTCAAAGTTAACAATCTGCCCGAATAACTTTTATTTTGAGGCAGAATTTTTAATATCTATTTTCAATATGCTGAGAACATTGAGTATACTTTTTTAAAGCTGGCAGCAATAATTATTTTATCTTCAATAAAAGTAAAAGCTTGATAAAACAGAAATTACGGCACTTTTATGGCAAAACATATCACAATAAGGTGAAGCAAACCATTCTGTAATAAAAATCCGCCATCAAATTTATACACCAGATAAGGGTACTTAAATATTAATTTGCATTAGAAGATAAGCACGCCACAGTTAATTTAAATTTTCCTTACGGTGCAAAAATAGGCATGCATTCAACTGCATATTATTAACCTTAAACATAAAAAAATGTAATAAAAACGTAAGCATACCATTTTTCATAAACGTCACTACAAAAACTGGGGTTCAGGTTAACTCGCCATGCAAATGGCGGCGGTGGAGCAACCTCGGAGCTTTGTTTTATTCATGGCCTCGGCGGCGGCAGCTTCGGGGACGACACTCGGCGTCATTTATCAAATCGCCCAAAGTGAACGGTAAAAATTGTATTAGATCCCACGGGTCTCCAGGAGGCCGACCGCGGAGGTGATTGGCCAGATTATGGGGGCGGCTAGACGGGTGTCCTATGGCCATTTAAATTGATGCGCAGTATGACATGTAACAATATTTTTAGAACATGATATTTGGTGTTCACCGCCCCGGGAGTGGGCACGTATGTTTGAGATTGTCGAATAAAGTTATTTTACATTTGATATATAATACAATATAATGATTTTATTTATTTAAATATAAATTTTTAAATATAAATTTTTATATATAAATAAACACGTTTTAATTGCTGGAGGCGGAAATTTCTGAAAAGACCGCATAATCACAAAATCCAAGTAGACTGTAAGAATAAGACCAAAGTCTACGAAGGACTCAAAAGTTTTCATAACCCTCTGCATTGAGTCAAACGACGGAAAGGATAATGAATCACAGTGAAGATAAGTTAGATTTATCTATTAACCTTTTCTTTGTTTTAAGTCTTATATATAATAACTAATTATTGAAAAGTGTTAAGTTGTGAAGTATGAAAAATTGTACGTATTAATTGTTTCTTGGGTGTAAGACCACAGCGAATTTTTTTGGGTAGTGATTTGATGTTTTTCATAACGGGTTGAAAGCAATGCGCCACAACTACCTAGAAACTGTTAAAATATTTTATATAAGAAATAAGTTATACTAGAATAAATATTAATATTTATACATTTTTTATTAAATGATAGGCCCCGCTTTTATAATGTAACTAAACCAAAATATCCAATGCAAATTTACTCATGCCTAAGAAAATACCAAAGTTTTAACAGAAATTACCATATTTAAATACTTGTGGGTTATAATTTTGATATTTTCTCAAAGCTTGTCGAATTAATGTTGGAATTCTTAAAATAAATCACGCTGTTCCCTGGGATAAAGATGCATGCTGAAAATCAATACTTTTTGCGGGTAGATTGAGATACTTTCACTCGGCAATGGGTTGGTAGATCATGTCCCGGCAACTTCATAACAGATTAGCGGTCCAGCCCTTAAATGTTTCACCCCCTGATTGTATACTTAGCAGAGCCTACCCCAGGATAACACCGCAATTTTATGAAGAAAATATTAATTACTGAACATTAGGGTGTCCCTTAAAATTCAAGTTCAATATTTTTTTACGCATACCTTCTTAAAAGTTTAGTAATAACCCTATACTGTCTAGAAAAAAATATTAGTTCGATTTATAAACGGTAACCCGTGCCGACTTGCGATTTTAACTTGTCCATACAAGTTGCGTAAGTACTGCGCTGTGACTTGTAACTGCATGTTTTATTTGTCATTTCATACGTGATTTTTGAGATTAGTAGTGCTCCATTGTTTAGTGCGTTAACATGTCGGTGGAATTACGGAGTGATAAACAAAATAATTTCCTTATCGGTTTGCCTAGATATCAAATAAATGGTGCAAAATTACCATTTACTCGACAAATTCCCTCGGTCCTATTTTACAATATTCGTGAGGTTAAACTGATTGTTAGTGAAAGTGCAAATCTTGTGATTAGGGAGTGCATCATATATTGGGAAAAAGCAAGAATTCCAACAAGGGCATATCCTAACTGCGTGAAGAAACTTGTTGATTTATATCATGTTTGGAGAGAGTTGCAAAAAAAATTGTAAGAAAACTCAGGTTACGTTCAAAAGCCGTGAGAACAATTTCAAAATTGATCTTGATAATTTGTTTGATATTGCACATGCTGATGCTTTTGAGAGAATGAAAATAGAGTAAGATAAATTATTTTTAATGAAACAGAGAGAGCCAGATCGACCAGGATGCTTAGGTGGTGTTGATAAAAAATTGGCGGAAAAAGAAGATAGATCTAAACAACGACGATTGGAAGAAGAGGAAAGGGTTGTAAGACAAAGATAACCACTAGCTGCTGAAACTAGAAAATCAAGGGCAGAAGCAATAAAATCTGACTTCTTTGGAAGTAATGTACCCGACGTAGTCACAGTCCATTGGGATGGAAAACTATTACCCGGGTTAGATGTACGAAGTTCTAAAGAAGAACGCTTGCCGGTTATTGCTTCGTTTGACGATAAGGAACAGCTTCTTGCAGTGCCAAAACTAGAACATTCTTCTGAAAAACATCAAGCTAAGGCTGTCTCAACACCTCTCTTTGACTAGAACCTTCACGATAAAGTACAAATAATGTGCTGCGACACAACAGCTTTCAATACTGGCCGTTTCAATGGAGCTTGTGCTATTTTGGAGAAACTTTAGGAAGAGAATTGCTGCTCGTCTGTCGTCATCATGTTTATGAATTGGTCCTAAAAGCTGTCTTTGAAAGCAAAATTAAGTAAATTACTAGTAGCCCAGATACTCCAATGTTTAAAAAGTTCAGAGAAAATTGGAAAAACATCGACGCTAGTAACATTGAACCATCTCTTAATTTCGTAAAACAACGTGTTGCCGAGACAGACATTCAAGCTTTTTTAATATTTTATAAGGCAGAATTAGACAAAGGTTATGTAAGAGATGACTACCGCAAATTGGTCGAACTGTGCGTAATATTTTTGGGAGGAGACACAGAGGAAAAATTAAAACTAAGCCCCCCAAAGCCATGCATCAGGCACGCTGGATGGCGAGAGCGATCTATTCTTTAAAAATGTGTTTACTTCAGTCACAATGCAGAATAACTGCGAAGGACAAAAAGACTCTACAAGATGTTTGCTTATGTTTGTAAAACACTGGATGATTTCGTATCGGAAAAAAGCAAACAATTTTTATCACGACTGCAGACCGACGACAGTTTTCTAAAGGAAGATGTATCTTCTTGGAATAATAATAGTGCTTTTGTGGAAGCTAAAAGAAAAATAAGTTATTTGAGGGTTGTGAATGATACTGCTGAAAGGGCTGTTAAAATGATGCAAGATTTTAACGGACTTATCGCGGCTGAAGAAGAACAAAAACAGTTCTTGCTGCGCTGTGTCCAGGAACATAGAAAATTGTATCCGGACAGTAAAAAAACAACTCTATAAAAAAGTTACCCTGACTGATTGTTATTACTTTATGTTTTTGATTAAAGATTAATGTTCATTTAATTGAATTTTTACTATTATTCACTTAATTTATTGCATTTATAATGATTTTATACCAGACCGAAATATCAAGACAAAACACGTTTTTTACTAAACTTTGAAGCTCGGTCGGCACTAGTTGCAATTTTTCTAGAAAGATGAAATTTTATATTTGAGTATCTTATAGCATTAGTAAAAAATGTAGAGGGTATGCATTTCGAAATTTGAAAAAAAATTTTTTTTGGTCATATAAGGGACACCCTACTGAACATGCATTCCTTAATAGGTGCTATCGTTATTATATCAAATGTATTAAAGACGTTTTCATTGTGTGTTTTGAATTTCTAACAGTGTTGTATTCCACCCATTTTTCTTAGTAAAATTCATAAATATAATTGTTGTTTTATTATATCAAGTAAATTTAGATATTTAAAATTTTAAAAATGTAATGTTTATTTTAATATATAAATTAGGTACGTTAAGAAAAAAAATTCTCATACATAAATATATTTTCAGTGACACTGAAGTATTATGAAAAAAGCCGCTTTACCAGAGGTTTCTCTGTATCTAGGACAGCTCATCTCCACACAAAGAGATCGGTCGCATAAAATCTACGAAAAATAAAGTAAGAATCGCGAGAATGTGATCTACAAAAGGAGTCGTTCTATCTCTTAAAAGGTGGATGTACTTCTAACAAAAATACATAAGCTCTCAAAAAAAATAATTCTTTAAAAAGCACGATGTTAAGAAGGATATCCTAAAATTATGTATATAAATTATTCAAAAAAGATGCTTGAATATCATTTAAGTTCTTCTATTATTTTAAACCAATGACTCGTTTCATATATGCAACGAGTAAGCTTTGGTCAGTCAACAAGATTACTTACTAAAACATGTAAATATTTTATTGATCTTTCTATTTTAGTATTCTATTTTAATACTGTTTTTTTAATAATATGAGTCACCACTTTAGTGAAGATAATGTGGAATGTAGAAAAGGGCATTCGCTCGGTTTAGGTGATGGTCGATTTATCAAAAAGTGAATCAACTGAGAGACATCTGGTGTCCCGTTGGATAGATGGCATAATCAAAATAATCGACGTTTCACTCGTCACAGATTTTGGAGTCTAAGTAGTAGTAGATTTTTTCTTTGTAGAAAGATGTAAATTTATCTCAAGGGAGACATTTTGAATATAAGTACACCTAAACAAATTATTACTGAATACGTGTTAATAAGTGTTCAAAAAGAAAATTATAAGTACTTTTCTGGCTCTCGGGTAAAAAAATCCCCAAAGCTAAATAAAAAAAACAAGAAAGTTTTCAAGAGCATTGTGATAAGCAGATTACATTAGATTGAAAATAAATTCAATAAGAAAAAATTCCGCACACCGTAAATACAACAATTTACCGATTACGCATAAATTTAACAAATAAAACAGTTTTTTTGTTTTTTTTGCAAATGTTTTTTTTTTGATCACTTATTTAATAATAAAAATAACATAGATGTGTATTTAACATTTTGGGTATATTAGTGATCATTCGATGAGATTTAATTAACATGAAAATTTTAAACTGATAAAATTTCATATGTTTACTTATTATAAAATTGATAAGTAAAATACTGGGCACAGTGTTTCTAAAAATTCATTTTTTAACAAATTGTTACCTTTCTATGTATTATAATTATGTTAACGGGTACAGAAAGTTCATTAATTTAATGTACTCTAAGCATCGAAACGTTTTCAATAAATAAAAAAAAAGCATTGGCATATTTTTATGCAAGTAAATTTTGATTATCAGAAGCATGCTACTTTGAAGTACATAAACACTTCTAGAACTATATCGTAAGAGAGTTACTGGTGCTGAAACTGAAAAAAAAAAACGAGTTTCGGAAAGTTAAAAGGTACGCTTGGACACTTTTGAGGTTAGTGAGTAAAAGCAGATATTTAATTATCTTAGTGATTATTTAAATATTTTTAATGATTAAGTACATTTTTTCAAATATTGAAAATTGATTTAAGAAACTCTTAGAAAAATATCATCGTGATTTGTGTGGGATTTATTTGAACCCACATCCCCAAGCTTACATGGCCGGTGCATTACCAATTATACCGACGAATCACTTGTACTAAGCAAGAATTTTTAACAATCATACCCTATAAGTGAAACAGCGTACTTATTATGCCAATTAAATGATATTTTTCTAAGGGTTGCTTTAATGAATTTTCAATATTTGAAAAAATGTACTTACTCATTATCAATCAATAAAACCTGTATAGGCAAAATCGTACTTCCTGTGAGACGGTCTTCATAAAAAAATCAATAATTAAATAATTTTATTTTATATTAATAATTATTTCCTAAATTACTTAAGCCAGTTCCACATTGATTTTGGGGATAGTTAGCCTTATACGAAGGTCGTGAATGTTCTCTGACACTTCACATATCGGGGTAGAGAGGACAGCTGAACCTTGCCATCACAGAATTCCTTTTTTTTGGGCCCCTTTGAGTGGCACTCCCTCACTCGCCGCCCCACTCGTGCCTCCGACTCGCGATATCTGCGCAAGGTATTGTAATTTCACTTTCTCTGTGGGCTCTCTCTCGATAAGCCCGGATTTTTCTTTTTGCGAAAATTAGATATTTTATGACGCAGTAAAAAGAATCAAATAACACGAATGTATTTTAACGATCACGCTTATTAGGTGCTGGGAGATAAAGAGAGGAATAAAATACAGACGTTACTTTTTGAAAGAGAATCGATAAAAAAGTATTTAGCTTGGACTGATAAATAATAACATTGCAGTAAGATGTTTAACAAACGACAATATAGAAATAAGTTGTTATGTTACATATTGTTTAATACGTTTTGTTTTTTATTTGAAAAAAAAAATTAGAAAATACTGTTTTTTTTGAGAATGTAATTAATCAAAATACATGTATATAACTATCGTCTTCGTTTGGCAAAGGATTAACTCAATAATGGAAAAAACTGCGAACGGCTATTGATTAGTGAAGAAAAATACAGAAATATGCTGATTTAACACACGCAATAACAATATTTTATAATTTAAACAATAAAATATCTCAAAGACTACGGACGTTGTTGTTTAATAGTTTTTTGCCTTTGAAAGTTAATAAGTCTCTCAAAGAGAGGTATATTCCCAATTAAAAGTTTAAGCATTATTAATAATCGCATTTTTATGTATTGTAATTACAACTATTCATCCGCAATTATGTCAACATCCTTTTTGTCAAATTATAACAATAATACTGATTAAACAAAGTATCCAAAACATTAATCTAACACCAGTATAGGATATCACTTCCCAACAAGACGGACGTGACAGATGTGTGTCAGAGAGTCAACAGTTAGGAAATAAAACAACACTAGGCGTGCGTGAGGGGCGCGACTCGCCAGGTGTGGCGACCATCTGCCGGGCGCCCGCACCTCCTCGCAAGGGCCGCGCTAATAAGACACGGCGAAGGGGATCTGGGTGCTCTGTAGGGGTAGGGACATAAGGGGTGGTCGCTGTTGACTGCTGGTTCACTGCCCCGAGGTCCCAAAACTGATCGATTGACCTATTGCTTTTACAAATATACATATTCTCAATACTTAAATTATGGATAAATAAATAAATAAATATATATATATATATATACAGTAATACGTTCCGGAAAAAATTGCGTTAAGTGAAATTCGCGTATATCGGGGTTTACAAGTAAACATAGTCAAAACTTAATACAAAAAATACGAATCATTTGAATCAATCACTTAAATTCTAAGAACACTATATGCAGTATTACAAGTTATTTTTACTGAAAAATACATTTATTGTCTTATGGGTAGCGTTCCTTTTACGTTCTTGTAAAATACGTTCATAACACCCAATGCTGTTTTTAATTGTTAAGAGAAGTTAATGACTACATTATTTTCCTTAAATAAGAAATTCGCGTAATGCGAGGCATTTTAATGCGATATTTGACATTTGCGTTATAGTGAAACCGCGCACAACGGGGTCGCGTAAAGCGGGGTTTTACTGTATATATATATATATATATATATATATATATATATATATACATATATATATATATAATACCATAGATGGACCGCGTCACAAATGACAGAGTCATGCACAGAGTGCGTAAACAAAGAGAACTCCTGACGTTGGTAAATATGCGGAAGGTCTGCTTTGGCATCTTACAGCTGATTGTCGAATGAAAAATTGAAAAAAAGGGACACTGGATGGAGGAAGTTAACGTGGATGCAAAATTTGCGCCAGTGTCTGGAGATTATAAGTATGGCCGAATTGGTGAGATAGTGATATATTCACCAGCCTCCTACGAGGAGAAGCACCAGAAGAAGATATATATATACATACATGTGTGGATTTCAAATTCATCGCATGCGCAATTATATTTGAAGGCGTTGATGTTGCAATATGAAAAACTTTATAACGTTCGGCTTGTATGGGTATATGCTTTGTTTTAAGGTTGCGCTCTTTTATTCTTCACAAATAATACAATTTTCATGGACAGCTCGACGGTAATGTTTGCTTCAGCTCTCTGCTCCGCCCCCCGGGGACCGGAGCAGAGAGCCCCCCGGCGCGAACCGAGGACACACACAAGCACTTCAAAAAATATCAAATGGCCATGTAATAAGTGTGCATAATTGATTATTTTGTCATATTATTATATATAGCTGGGAGGTAGAATCTTAAATTTGTTTTATTTTTTGTCAAGTGGAGATCCAGTATTATGATTTAATGTAGTTTTTTTTTAAATATTATTTTGATAAAACTGATATAATAAGTTTTTTTGTATTCAAATGAATATATGTCACGAGAAATCTTTGAATATCATTAAAATCTATAAAAAAAATCTGAATGTGTTTGCCTCTCCCTGTAACGGCTCGATTTCGCACGGGAATATTTCCTCACAAATAGTAACAACACCCAAACTCATCCATCAAACTTACATAGGCATCGAATTTTATATTAAATTCTCTCGATAGATTTTTACTCCGTAAAATATCTGAAAAATATTTGTCTTAAAAAAGATAGCTGCGAAAGAAGGTTCAAACGAACCGAAGAAAGAGGGAAAGAATGGAATTTTTAGACGTTATATGTAAAAATAAAATACAGAATAATAAGGGAATAAAGATAAAAAGGAATCAGAAGGTTCATAAGATCTTCTTTAGTTCCCAATGTTTTATTCATAATGAACTCAGTTTCAAAAAGACCTCTGCGTTTGTTGTTTTTTTCAGGCTTGTCAGCAGTAAAAAACACAATTATTTTTGCCGACAAATCTGTTGTAGAATCGGAGGGAAAAGCTGAAAAGAAAGTAAATAATGAAAGGAAAATAAAGCTCCGGCGAGCGTTCGGGCGACGCACAATAGGATTTAAGTGAGCCTAAAACTGTGTAAGCGCTCGGGTTATGTGAATTATATGACAAAAAAGGCCTTCACTCGACGGCGGCGGTCACACCGCCCCGGTAGCGATTGTTCCCGTCGCCATTTATCAAACTTAATTATGAAACGGTCCATACAAATTGCTGCGACTGTAAATTTTGAACTCAGTGCTACTTAATTTCAAGGCGTTTGGGTTGCATTCAGGCGGGGCGGCCCCATCTCGGAGTCCGTCCCGGCGGCTTCATGTTTACGAGTCGACTCGGACGCGTCCGTAAATTTCTCGGTTAGAGAAGAGCTTTATTATGAGCACATCCTTCTTTTTCAAATCGTGCTAAAACTTTTAATTTTAATAAAATTCTTAAAGCAACAACAACCGTGCAAGTATTGATTATATTTTAATATTAAATTGATGGCGATTAAAGTCGAGTCGATTAAGTTAAAGTTTTGAAGCAAAGCCATTATAGATATGAATCAAGCCCACAGAAGAGAGCATACTCGCAGCTCGATATACGCCGGGCCTCATAAACCTTTCGCAGGCCTTCTTCCCGGATTGTTTCCGCCTCACTGGACGCAAGTTTTCCGATTTACTTAGATTTCCACAGAAGTGGTATCGCCCACTGATTCAGAATATTTGGCGTGCTAAGACGCGGCTTTTCTCTCTCGAGATAAAATTCTCAAAGATATTATCGGCAAACATACTCTCGTTTCTCTACTTTAGTTTTATCGGATACCGTGTTGCTTTTAAATTCTCCTCGGAAATAACCGAGAAGATTCACCCGTTGGAGATTAGATATGGAATTATTGTTACAGGAAATTTACCACTTTAAAACTTAAAAAGTGTCTGGACCGCGTAAATTTATAAGGTTTCTTTTGAAATAAATTATTTTTTCTCGGCGGTTCTTCGTAATGGGTTTTCGAGTACAAGCGAGAGCCTAGTGAGAGTTATATTTCAGCAAAATTGAATGCGCAATTAAATTACTGGGTTTCGCTTATAATTTGTAAGTGGATTTTATAAAACGATATTTAAAACACAAACATACTTTTCGCAAACAAAAAGAGCGGCATTCTTAAAAGTAAGGGAAAAAGAGAATTCGCAAGTAGATACACTGTGAATGCTTTTATCAAAGACTTTCACTGTCGTCTGTTGATTTTAAGGTGAGTTTTAACTTAAGTATGAGGGCGTACGAACGCGGTAGATTTTTCAAAGTACTTGAAAATGTGCCGATTTTAAATATTAAAGCAAGTGAGCTGTTTTTCTCTATTTTACACGACCCAAAAGAAAGATAACTTTAGTGTTTATATACTGTCTATTTACATATTATATTTTAGTAAAAATTTACGTATATATATATATATAATACACTTACAAACATTAAAATATATTTATATAACTCATATATTAGATGTATAAAAAAGTCATTTCATTAACCATGTTCAATATAAAATAAAATAATATCGATTCTCGGTCCAATCCATTTTAAGGACATTAAACAATGCCCGATAACACTGTTTCAATAACTATATAAAAACTAGTGGCGTAGTTAAAAGACGAATCTACAGTTTTATGGAGCAAATAAAGTCAGCTGTACCATATTTTCATTAAAATTACTGACTAAAAATGCAACACTCTCCTTCCCGAATTAAAAGCAAAGTAAATGATTTCTTATGCTCTACCTGTTCGATATAGTAGACGCCAAGTATTGATCTATCCTACCTTAAGGAGCAAAAATATTTCAAAGTTTTCTTTTAGAGTTTAGTTTTTAAGAGCAGCTCTTTTATTGAAAACTTTATCTGATGACATCGCAATTTAGCAGATAGCCTTAAACTAATTACAAATTAAGTAACATTTTTTTCAGTATCCTTTTTAAAAAAATTGCTTATAAATACTTATCATTATTTATTTTCTGCGATGTACATACCAGATAGAATTTTTCAAGAATACGCAGCACAAAGTTTTGAACAAATTGGCTTAAAGGCTGAAAACAATAAGTAGGAATAAAACTAGACGTGCGTATATTCCATTGTCTCCTTACACTGTTTTCAAGAGGTTTTCGTTTGTTGCCGGGCCGCTCTGTGGTGTCATATTTTGATGTAATTATCCCATAAATAACCCGGCGGCGGGCAGGCTGGTTGCCCGCGCATATGCCCGCCTCGGAGGTGCCACACCCTTATGAGAGTTTGATGGATCGTTCGTTTTGGGATACTCAAAAACGGAGCCTCCGGGGGCGTGCTAAGCATGTTGAATGCGGAACTGCTCGGCCGTACAAATTTAAACCAAGAAAAAACCGCTTTCAAATCGCTTTATTGGCGTTTTCCGATTTTGTGTAAACGCTATTTTTTCGATGGCATAAAATTGAATTGTTTCAAACATATTTGAAACACAAAGGCATTGTCTTCTTTGTAAGCCTTTCAAGTACTTTTGTTATATAAGGCAGATTTTTTATAAATGTCTACAATATGTTCGTAATGAATCACATTTAAAATTATTATTTAAGATCTCATCGTTCATGTTGAAGCGGCCAGCAATCGTCAAAGTGTTATCGTGTCATAAAATTTAAAGTGGGGTAGATTTTAATTTAAACTCTTTGTTAGATTAAAAGGTTTCTATTGTCTTAAAAAAACATAAATTTCTTTTTTAAAACAAAACTACGGCTACAGTAATTTTTAATAAAATACCCAGAAAGTCACAACTTTTATTTTTAATGAAGCTTTTTTGTGATATTAAATAGATATTGTTTTTTTTTCAATAACAAAGTCTCTAATATTCTTCTGCAGCTTTGGGAGTCTTTATTACTATGTTGTTATAAGCTGGTTTATATTATCGATTAAAGATTTTAAGAGTGGCTCTAGTATAGGAGTCATAGATAAGATTTTAATATCTTATAATCACTCCAGTACAGGAGGTAAAGCGTGTGACCTACAATACTGATACAATTTAATGCCCAAAAAGATATGACATGCCAGTAAATTATATTATTAATTAGTGTGATTTGGAGTTACGAATTTAAGTAGTAAGTTAAGTATAATTTTGTGTTATAATTTATTTATTAATCTCACACTTGAAAAAATAAATAGCAAGAATCTGTAAAGAGAAAAAAAAACTACTAGAATTTATAATGACGAACCTCGGTGATAGTTCACACAGTTTTCAAACAACTTCATTTTCAAGAGCGTGAGGTAAACGTAGGCCCACCATTAAAAAGCAAATGTGCTTTTAAACAGTTGAGCTATTTATGTTGATAAAAGTTTTAGATACTGAAATTTTTTTTAGAAATAATTCAAATTCCAACATTTAAAAGTTATTCGTGGCTTTTATTTTAATCTGCCGCAATGTGAAAAATACATAATCACAATTGGTTGAAATGAAACCGAATACACATACATATAAAAAAATCATTATCTCGTGTTTATCGAAAATAAATATTGATTCTATACACATAAATTAAAACGTCCAATAATGATTGTTTACGTTGCTTTCCCTACAATGATACTAAAAAAAATTAACACATTTTATAGTTAAAAAAAAATATAGCGCATTTCAAGAAGTTGTTTGATTAAATATATACGTTATTATTCCTTGCAAGTGTTAATTGAAATGAAGTTTTTATACTTATAATACAAGTGTTATTAAACTTGAAAACTGTGAAGTAAAACAGGTGGTTATTTTACTCCATAAAACAGCAACAGCTGTTGTTTACTCAAAATAAAAAACAAAACTCTCTGACAAAGCTATTTTTTTAATATCAGGATTACTCTACCGGTTCCCCGATGGCTGAGCACAGGGAACAGTGAAAGGGTAGTAGGTGTTGGCGGTCCATTCGGCCGTTCCGGACGATGAGTGCCGAGCGCCGAGGGTTCCTCCGCGTGTCCTGTTTGCCAATATTTAGTGCTGAAATAAATAGCCGAGCACTTCCGCCTTCAGCGAGAGAGCGGATATTCCCGCGCAGCCTCCCGCCCGCCCCGCCGAGGCTCTCAAGGAAATAATCACTTAAAAGACAATGATAGATGACACACCCAACTTTTCTTTTTTTTCGTAAGTACGAAAATCTTTTTTTTTTCATTAAGACTCCTCCTTCCTGCCTCTTTCGCCGAAGTTTGAGTGGCCGAAAATTATTGGAAAAGTAGGTTGTTATTTTTTTTTGATAATTTTTACTTGTAATCTAATAATAATAAACTGTGCTTGTTTACATTGTATTTTGTAATATATACTTTTACTTCTAAGAAGCTTTCTTTAACTAATGTTTATACTTCAAACTTCAAAGAAATTATAAAATAAAATTCATATTTTATATGTTTAGATATTTTTTTTGTAAAATACTCAATAACCCAACATTTTCTTCAATTCTAAACAATTTTCTAAAAAGATTTATTTTAAATAAATATTATAAAAGATTGAAAAGCACAAATTTGATAGTTAAAACGTATAAGTTTATTTTCTTAAGAAATTGATAGTCCACATATATTGAAACGAAATCGGTGCGAATGACGATGGGTACAATGATTTTTTATTTGTCAATTTCAATATTCCAATCCGATTCACATTTCATTATTAAAACTAAATGTAAATTAAAAATTTAAATTACTTGAAGATCGAGGGAAGCAAAATCATATCCTTGGATCGGAAATTGAAATCGCGTAACTAGCTAAATTTATTACCATCATATTGCCTGACGGAATTTCAAAGCCTCCCGGCGGTGTTACCGCATGCCCTCTGGACGTAATGGCTAACTTCCAATCAAGTTACCTGTCCAGTAGATATTATCTTATAGTGAGCTCTCAAGCGTTATTTCGTCTAAAATTATTTACTAGAACTAAGACATACTTTCACACACACTTGGAGAACAGATTCTATTTATAAGTAAAAAGTCACTTTGAAATATAGTGCCTAACATTTAAACAAACCAGTTCTAATTTTTTTATTTAATTTTATAAAGTTTGAGCACACAAAAGACGATACGCACTATGCTAAATATAGAAAAATATATATAAAATTAAATGTCTTTGAATTTGTTTTGTAGAAGTTAATTACACTTGGAAGTTGTTTGTACATAAATTTTATTTTTTGGATTATCGTGTATTCGAATCCATCATTTTCGACAGTTCAATAAACGTCGTACAAAATAATAGTTTTATATATCCGTAACACTTCTTACTATTCTCGCAAAATAAGAAGCAAGTAGGCGGCGTCGGAGTTTGGCAGGGATTCAGAAAAATAGTTTTATTATGATGAAAAAGTTACATCACCGTATATTATACTACGAATAAATACCAGGGTTTAAAAATACAAACATAAATCAAATAAATACAATTTTGTTTTAATGCTATTGCTCCAGTAAAACATCGCCATTGATAATATTTTTGAATGGTTTTATTTAAACATTTTTTTTTTTTTCATTAAAATATTATTTAATTCTGCTCTTGTTTCTTTTTGCATACAAAAATATTTTTATAGGCACGTTAATTCAAATAATCGCACCTCTGAAAAAATACCTGTACATTTTACATGGTAACAAACACGTTTATTTTATGATTATTACACATATAACCGAATACAAGCTTTTAAGTAGTTAGAATACAAATCCCAAAAGGGGCATCAACAAAGTTGAATGGTCAATTATAAGATAATTGGGATATTTCGTAGTTGCTTAGGAAAACGAGAATTAGGAACGAAATTAAATTAAAACTGGGCCATAACTAAGAACAATAACGACAACATATCCCATACAAATGCAACGGCTTTTTAAAAAGAGCCATAATATTTTTAATAAAAGGATAATTAGGTTATGATGGGAGCTTGAAAGTTTAAAAATGATATTTTTTTTATAACAATCAAATCGATTCATCAATATCGTCATTAGACAAACCAGTGATTAAAACGTAATTGATTGGGATCTTATTTTTAACAAAACAAGTCTTTTATTCTAAATAAATTTTGCAAATGTTAAAAATGTATATATTTAATATTAAAATATACGTTTGAATGTTTAATGCAATTGATAATTTTGCTAGTCATTTTTATTCTTGTATTGTACCATTTTATTTTATATTTAAAATTTTTTGCTATTAATTATTTAATTTATAATTCTTGTATTAAATTTACAATAATTTATTTTAAAAACCATTTTGAGTCATTTATTCATTTAAAATTTTATAACGCCCTATTGGTGAAGTATGCACGCCTCTCGGCTTGATTATGATTTTTTTCAAAATACCTATATTTATAAATAATAATAACCTATTAGTCTTATTAATATTAAATCAAAATTATACACGCCAGGTATATTTAGTGAAAACCAATTGGCTGTAATACAAAGAGCGTTTATAGGTTTAAATCTTGCTAATGCGATTCTAATTAGGCGTTTTACAAGTGTCCAGGCTTATTTCAATTCAAATTTCAATGGCCTTTCACTGAAAGCCGTTGGGCTTAAACGGTCCCCTCCGGTTGAATGCCAGCGTATTCGATGAGGTCCAATGAATTACAAATTGGAACATAACATTCGATTTCGGAGTAAACACTGGGATGGAAGTTATTCGCGAGGTATTTGGGGTCCTCTGACATTTTCCGGCCGCGGCCTCGTGTGGGTTTTCTGACATTTGATTTCCATTACGGTGTCTCTGTGGTATTGACTGTTGACATAATTTGATTTATTTTACCTTTGTTTCCAAAGAAATTATTGGAATTTTGTGCCGCAATTTTAAGATAAATTCTAAAACAGGAATTTTTGTATAACCTTTGTTACTACGAGTATTTTGTGGAAGTTCTAAAAATCTTTGCTTTGCTTTTGTGTTTCATTTAAAGATTAATTTTTCATTTGAATGTGATAATTCTCAGGTGTATAATTTTAGCTGATGAATCTATAGACAAAGCGTAATAATTTTTTTTCTCACTTTTGTTCAGAATTTAAAAACATATATTTGTTATTTAAATCCAATCATGTTTTGACTTATAAAAGCGTATAAAAATATAAATTTGAAGGCCGTAGCTTAAATTTTTTTTTTACAAGGTATTATTAAAATAGTTTCACTGTCATTTTCATTTCAATAAAAAAGCAGAACGCAGATCGATGTATTATAAAACTATTTACATAACAAAATGTAGACTATAAAAATAGTGGGCTCATTAAATTATTGAGTAAATAAATAAATAAACAAAACTTTTTTTTTGTTACTATTGGTTATTTGTTTTTAATGCTCAAAGGATACTTTTTATTATATTTAATGCAATTTATATTGATATTATTTTAAAGTCACACCTTTCAGTGTAAACCAGAAACATTTTACGTTTTAATCATCCACCTGCTTAGCATTCAGTTAAACCAAAGTTAAAAGCTTTAGTTAAAAGTTTAGTTAGTTAAAACTCAATCAACCAGGCAGGTTGAATTGACCCTAAATTTTATAGAAAAGTTGCCTCTCTAATTGTTTTTTTATTATTTGCTATTTATTATTAAATTAGAAGCATTTAAAAGAAATAAAAGTACAATTTTTATAATTTTATATTTGATCTAATCGAAATAAAAACAAATCTTAATTTTTTTTTTCAAATCCTTGAGAGTGTTTATACAGGGTGTCCAAACAAAGTATCAGGTAACAGAAACTACTTGTAATCAAGTATTTTTTTTGTTGATTATAAGAATAAAAAATGGAAAAATATTTTCGAAAAGATGATAATATCCAAATGGTGAGTGCCAGCAGCGTTACGGTCTCCATTTGGATAACATCATCTTTTCGAAATAATTTTTCATTTTGTATTCTTATAATCAACAATTAAAAAATATGTACTTGATTACTAGTAATTTTTTTTTATTGAACTAACAAATACCCGATACACTTTTTGGACATACTGTATCAGTGAATTTAATGAACATATGCTTTCAATCTTATTGAGGGACAACGCATTTGATTGGTGAAGTTCCATTATTATAATGATAAAATTAACTGTGTATTTTGTCTTCACTTTGAGTTTATTATGTTTTTTGCATGACTTGTTTCGACCAAATAGACTAGGTCATCATCAGATGCATAACTAAACTAAATCAGTTTAGTTATGCATCTGATGATGACTAAAAATATTTAATTATTTAATTTTGGCTGTGTATATTAAGTTTATGTTATAGATAAAGTGTATACTTAGGGACGTTATTTCAGCAGGAACTTATGTGTTTATATCCCGCGAAGGAATGTAAGGGATGATCCCACCCCCAAAATATATGGCCGAGTAGACCGCTAACCATGCCTGCGGAGTGTTCCGCTCTCAAATGAGTTTGTATCGGTCATGGCCGGGCTGAACCGCGGGCGCGCGGAATCAACTACTCTCGCGGTGTGCTTAGTGGCTATGAACACTATGAAAAATGGCTCCAGCACCGAGCAAAACTTATTACTCAAATTATAATTCCAATTCAACATTTAAAATAGTCTTCATTAGATAAGTCCGCATATGTAAGTTGTCGTTATTACTTAGCGGAGTGTTGGATTAAAATGGAGATTGCACGAGTTAATACTCAGCGTAATCGTATAATGTTTTTTTTTATGCGATTTTGCTAAGGATGTGTGTTGGCATCAAATCATTGTGCACAGCTATTAAATAGTTAACGAGCTGTAATAATAATAATAGATGAATCATGAAGGGATATTTTAATTGCCTTGCATAGTATTCCAATAAAACTAAGTATCCGAAGTAATTCGCTAAGTTTATATTTTCTTGCGTACCTAAAAAACCAAACAGCTGCTTCATTAGTGATATATATGCTTTTAAATTCACTTAGGCATGAATATAAATTAAAACATGTCAGTATTTAAAATTTACTTTGTATGCAATCATTAAATTGAACGTTTATAAATAGTATCATATATTTGTTTATTCGGATTCAATTATAGATTTACCTAAATGTGATTCCTTGGATTATGGCTGGATTCACTTTATGACATCAGGCGGGGTAATAAAGTTTATTTTTTTCGTAATTTTATTACGTCAGCCATTTTCTAAATTAACGTTTTTTTTATTTCTATCGTATAAGGATGCTCCGACAATTTGCTTTCAATTAAATGGGCTCAATTAAACACGGCTCCCAATAATTACATTCCAGTAAACCTAATTAATAAATAAAGCGTAAGCCTCGAGTAATTTTGCTCTTATTGTTTCAAACGAGATTCCGTATAAAAAACCCTCAACAAAAAAAAAAAACGATATAAATCAAATACTGTGTAAACTTTTACAGCCATATTTCATGAAAACAATTCATAAAAACAAACAAGAACTATAAAACCTCAGAGCATCTACAAACAGAAGCATGTATTTTGGGATGTGGGTTAAAAAGTTGATGTAAACTTTGTTTGATGCAGACTGTATGTAAAATTGAATTTAACCAACGCAAGGTTACCTCATAACAAAGTTAAATAATACTTTGATTAGAATTTGCTTTTAATCTAATCTATTTAAATTTTATTTAAAATTATTTTACAAATAGAGTTTTTGTTCGTAAACTAATAAATAACTCATTAAGATGTGAAATTTATAACAAGAGAGATCTTTACTTGCATTAACCCATTTGAAACACTGATAGGTGATAAATAATAAACAAAGAAAAATGACTGCAAAGAGTTATCGTATTTGTTCGTGATTTGGATCTAACTGTTTTCCTTTTTTTAAGATTATATATAATACATATTTTTATTTTGATAACACAGATAAAGATTAAGACAGTTACAATCATGATTGCAACGTAAGACTGGTAAGGAAGTTAATATTGTCGATTTTTTTTATTTTTATATCGTTATTTACTAATTATGATGGTCTACAGAACGGGTGATTATCTCTTCAGCTCTATGCAGCGTCTTCAGTCGCATGCGAGAAGACGGCGGTAGCTCCAGCGCACCGGCGCAACCATTTGATTCCACTTGTGGCTTGCTTGGCAGACCTTACAGCCTCAGAATTATAATTATCATTATTTCTGGAGGAAGGCTCCGCTGGGCGGGCATTACACGGGCGCTTAAGTCGAGGCATCTGGCCAAAGCCCGTGCCTTTTGTTACGGCCGATGAGAAGTGATTTTCTTTTGTAAATATATTCGGGACCGGGGAGAGATTTATTGAGATGTTTGGAATGAAAAACAATCTTATTTCAACAGGTATCTCGCCGGCCGCTCGGCTGCGCGGTGTTTTCATTCGCTTCGTGCTTTTGTACTCCTCAAGCTCGGCGGCGGGGAAAACGAAAACAATTTGCGTTTGTAAATTATTAGATATTAAATATCGCCCCGCAAATTTTTGTTTCTCCTCGGATGAGGTATATTGTGGGAATAATAATCACAAGAAAAACCCGAAAAAAATTAATTGAACGTTAGAAATGATTAAAGAATAATATTCTTTCGAGTAATATTCCATAACTTGAGTGCTAAAATAACTTGCTGAGTTGAAAGTTTTTACTTGCCCAAATGTTCGTTTAATTATTTGTTCGAACCATTTTACGTGTAAATGAAATAATAAGACTATCTGTTCACGTCTTTATTATCAAAAATAGCACTATGGAGTCCGGCGTGCCGGGCATCCCCTAGTGCCCCCGCTCCCTCTCCAGCCTCGCCCGTCGAACAAACGACAAGCTTCCGGTAGATACCCATTTCATACCCATTTTATTGTTCCCTGTATTTCTTTTTGGACAGTTTTATCGACTCGTATGGAGTTATTTTTTCTCGGGTTGTCCCTTCGTTTACTAACATATCATACTATGTATCCGTTATCTTGTCAGGAGAACATAAAGAACAGCGATCTCAGCGGAGGGACCGCGTCAGGGATTTTTGAGTATTGTTTTCAAGATATTAGTGAGGCTCTCTCGGCGTGATTTTCCATAATAAGACTTATAACGATAGAAACATATATCATTATAAAGTTTATTTATAGATTGTTTCACAGTTTATATATGTTTAAACGTACTTAAATCTTACTGTGTATTTCTTTTGGGATTGTAGTGAGTTAATAATTAATTTGAATCAAATCATAGGTACCGTTCCATTTAAATCGATAAAATAAGAAAACTCTGATAATTTAAAACACGTTAGCTGTTTCGATGTAAAATTTCAGAAATTTGCTCTAAATTAAAAAAAAAAACTCAAATTTTCATTGCCGTTCAAATAACTTCTGGAAAAATTCTTGAGAAAATGTGAAGGAATACAGGGATTGAGAATGGAGTGCTCGAAAGGAGGTCCGCTGAAAAGCTGAAGAGAGTAAGATGGAAGCGACGGCGAGAGGGGCTGAAGAGGCGCTGCCGTACCTGATGTTCAGAAAAGGAAAAATGTGATTACGAAAGTAAGCTTTTTTATGGCTATTGAAATGAAGCATTACTAGGAGGGTAAATTTGACCTTTTTTACATAATTTAATTTGGTGTTTTTTCTTCTAGCTAAATACAAATATTTTGGAGAAAATATAAGCAGGTCATGCTTTCAAAATAAAGGCTCGAATAAACAAAATCATCTTTGAGTTTCAATGGAAATTTTTAACCAAATTCAATACTTTTTCAAAGGTTGTTTTATTTTAAAAATAAGTATGGTATTTTAAAAAATATATTATCTATTACTAATGATTTAAATATAATTGTATAGAAATAAATTTACGTTTTAGATCTTTCATTTTAATAATAATAACTTCAATTAAAATTGCGTTTTATTAATAAAATTCTAGAAAAAAACCAAATTGCACTTTTAAGATAACACAATCAATATTAAGCTTAAGGGATAAATTATTTGATAAAACCTTAGTGAACTTATATGTAAAATAGACATTTTTTTCATTCTATATTGAACGTAGTAAAAATATTGTGCCATAAAAACTGTTTTCACTAAAAACCCTTAAGGTGTAAATTTTAATATTTTAAATACAAGTAAGGGGGAACGTTTTTAGGTACCAATGATTAATTTCACTTATCATCATAACAAATAATTTTATTTTACTTATCATTTTTGTAAAAACACTAATAACGCTTTTAACATTGTTATATACCATAGTATATAAATCTAGGAATTAATATATTTACATACAATGTGAAAATATGTTTTTACTGAAATACAAAAATATGTTTATTTAAACTACATAGTTTCCAAGGTCATGTTCTCTGAGTCGATTCGCCTGGCAGCTGGCCGGTGCGCGTGCGGTTCAGCTCCCTGCCAGATGACCGACTCTAACAAAGTTTGCATCTGCACTGCCTCCTCAAATTACTGAGCACCGTCCACCTGCATTACGTAAATAATAGCCATGTGCACTGTGCGCCGCACACTGCTACATTATGGCAGGTCTTGTGGAAAGGCCGGCGACCCGGGGAGACAGGCAGCAAGGGTGTTTAATGTTTTATTTACACGAGCTCACAACAAAAATATTTTGTGCTATGTAATAGTTTCGACAGCAAAATAACAGAGTTAATATGATGATATATGTGTTTTTAAAAAATACGTTATTTTATATGCTCATTGTGTGCATTAGACTCATATGGTATTACTCGAAATGCAAATGCAATTACTGCTCAAGATTGACTGGAATAATTTATTTTTTGTCGTTGAAAAGCAAGTGTCTGAATCGTTAAAATATACGTTATTATATCGCTCAAGACATGGACGAACAATTTTTTTTTTATTCAAAGCAAATTATACACTATGCATATTAATATTTATTGTTTATCTATATAACGGTTTAATTTTATTGATTTATACAAAGAACTAACCATAGATATAAATCGAATTTTTTATTAAAAAATACACATTAAAATGTATGTTATATATATTTTATAAAAATATATTTGCTCATTTTAAAAACTAACGTATAGGTATCCTTCGTATAGGTGTCTTTATTTAGTTTAATTATCTTGATACATTTTACCGTAAACTCATCTTAGTGAATGATGTCTCATAATGAAGATATAATAGTTTAACAGAATCCCATACCATCAAACTAACGAGCAATGAGATGCTTTTCTTGTCTGGCTTCCTTGCATATATTCTCTCCGTCTATGTTATATTCCCGGTGAGTTTTCTTCGAGTCTATTACCTTCGTGGACCATCTGGACCCTTTACCATAACCGTTTGCCAGCATAGTACTGAGTGTATGAAAAACAACAGCGCCTACGTAAAGGGTCGTTTTCAAATAGCACGTGTTTATGGGCTCCTAAGTGAGAAGCAAGGTTGTCTCAAAAGATTTTCCATGACTTTAAATAATTTTAGAATACTTTGGAAGGTTCATTCATCACAAGGGAAGCATCTTTTAGGACGTTTATTTAACACCAGGAATCTTCAAAAATAGATATATTTTTTTGACACACCTAGAATAATTTTTCAATTTCTTTTTTACCTAAATTTGAATATATTTTTATAAAAAATAAATAAAGTTAATACATTAATAAAAAGTTATTTTTTTTTATAAACTCTTTCTGTAATTTCAGAAACCACCGAGAATAACAAAAATAATAAAAATTAAAAATTATAAATACTATAAAGGATGGAAATTATTATTAGCACAATAAGCATGCAATTTATTCTCGGAATCCATTCATCTGTACGGAGGCTGTGATAGGAGTGATTAAGTAAGTGTAGAAATATCTATTTTTGGATCCGGAAAATCTCGATTCCGTATGACAGGTCCTTGTTCTCTGTTGTAAGATTATTTAAAAAAAATTATTCATGTTTAATTTTCTTAAATAAATCAATAAAAAATATAAATCATTAGAAAATATTTACTATTGATTACATTGAGTATTCTTTAAATTATTTTTTTTTAATTTCAATTGTGTTTGACAATACACTCACAAATATGTCTTAGTGAATAGTAAAATATTTGATATTTTTTTATTTTATTCTAATGTATTACATTCAAATGATTCCGGAACGTAAAAAACCGGATAGACTTTGGCGTGAAATAGCACCCAAAAAAATAAATCTATCATAGACATCACGCGCGAAAATAAAGCTAAGGCAGTATTGGCTAATAACTTAAAGTAGTTACTTACACTAAATAATAATTAGAATCTAAAGTAAGGATTCGTTAGTCCGAAAGTGAGGGGCTTGACCGGGGCCGCGCCATGTGTCGAGGGTCAAGTTACCTGTCCCGTGTTTTTCGCCTTTTCGGCCAGCCCGCGCGGGGTGGCATTGTCTTGCTCGCTGGCCGGAATGTCCATATGGGCCGGAAGAAGCCGCCAACTAATTATTTTATGAATGAGCAATTACGCGTAATTCTAGATAAGCCCATTTAAATTATTCACATGAGAATAAACAAATTAGCGTTTTATTCCGAATTTACATTTTAATTTACTTTTTGCTTTATGTCGCGCCAAGGGACCGCATAATGTATGCATTATTTTTTTCATATAAGACTTTCGGTGGAAATATCAGGAGGGTTTTTATTGTGTTGTGTATTTTTATCAAATATGTATGATGAAGTTAATAATGTCATGCCCAATGATGGATCACACGGTGAGTCGGTCCTCGGTGGTTTTAGAATACACAACATTATATCACGAAATTTAAACAGCTATTGCTTTACAACAATTTTTATTTTTAACTTTTATTTTGAATCAAACAACCTATTTCTAATAATTCATAAAATCGGGTTTCTCTGAAACTTATTTTTCGATTACACAAATCAAGTTAACGTCATAAAGGTTATCGGGTTACTAGACGTGATTTTTTTATTTTTGTTGTAGATGGAACGCATTCGTTTCTCGACATATACAAATTTTCGAAGTTATACAATTAAATTGTAAACAGATTCACTTATTGGTCTTCAAAGCACTACATTAAAATAGTGAAGTGAAAGAACTAAACAATAAAAGTAAGTATCTTAAAATTATACTTATTTGAGCTATTTTAATATTTTGACAGATACAAATTTAAATGAAAATAATTGAGATAAGAAATTAACTTAAATTCAACATGATAAATATAATTTGAATATTAATAGGAAACAAAGAAAGTACATACTTGAATTTTTATCAGGTATATCTATTTGAACAGAAGGAGAAGAAGAACCTTTTTTATACATTTAAGCATGCCATAATGCAACCAATCACTAAAGACACTTGAGAGTCAATGGCAAACTTATTTCAGGTCTTAAAAGGCCGCGTCTGAATCAGATAATGTTCCCCTGTGTCGCAGGGAAGCTCTCAGGGCTCTCGAGCTATTGATTTTAGCCACAAAGCGCCCCTGGGCGATACATGATTGTCTGCATAGCTTGTGAGGCCCCTCAAACTGTCTTTTTGCTGAGAAACAAAATGTCCTGGCGAAATGCAGCCCCCCACTGTTAATACTTCCACCCCTACCTCCTCTTGAGGGTGACTCATGAAAGCTCCTGTCGTCAGGGTTGCCAGGTTAGGGTATTGTGGCTAAAAATAGGAAATCCTGCGGTGCATATACCTATGTCTAAGGTGACATGTTAATTATCTCGATAAGTTAGCCAATTTTGAATATGTTAGAAGTGCTAATGGTATTTTGTTGTTTGTTTTAAGATTTATTAGAATAAAGCTTTGTATTCTTAAATAAACTTTTAAATGTTAAAAATGCAAAAGATTGTATAAAAGGTTTTATTCATATATATGACTTATAGAATCAATACCTGTCATACATTTTGGAAATTCTTTGAACAATTAAGAGGTAATAATAATTACATACGTATTCAGTAAAAATAATGTATATTACAAACATTTTTAACAATCAAAGTAGTGTTGACTTTTAATACATACATTATTCGTTATTAATATTTATTAAAAGTAATAGTGATTGTCGCTTTTCTATGGCATTTAAATTCACAAGAATATGCTTCTCAGCGTATGACTTATTTTTCAATTTAAGTACAATGCAGAAAGTAAAAATTAGCATTATTTATCGTTCTGCAAGACACGATGCAACAATAAGTATAATAGAATTGCGGATTCGTTTTCTCTTGGCAAGATAAGAGGTGACGTAAGTGATTTATGAAAATTTTCACTTACGACACCATTTCTCAGCAAAAGATGTAACGCTAACGAATAATATATGCGCAGTGCTCGTATTCAAAGTGCAGCAAAAGAGATTAAAATGAACTATCCTACAATTTATCAAATGCGCTATCCGTCCTGACATGCGGCATCCCAAATGCGGGGAGAGTGCAAGGACGCCCCTCCCCAGCCCGGTCCTTGCACCGAGGCCAGCAGTTTTTTGTTACCCCTAGATGAGTATAATTAAACACACGATGATGACACATTTACTTTTTGTAACAACACTGCCAACGCGGGGAGGCGAGGCTTAACTTTCAAACAAATATATTATTTATACAGCGTGGCTCTTATCTCATTAGCGTGGTTAGTAAAAATATATTTTGTATTTGACCTGCTTTAAAAAAATGTTATTGATTAAATATCGACAACGAAAATAATCATTAACTAATTATGAACATGTAGAATAATATTTTTTACTAATATGTTTTCTTTGAATGTTAGTAATTTTAGTTCATTTTTCAAATTGAAAATAAACTTATTCAGTAGGCTGTCAAAAACATGTTAAATCATTTGCCTGCTATATCACTCAAGTATTTTTATGTAAGTTTCCTTGTCCTGTCGTCAAATCTTTGGCTCACGACTGCGCTTAAAACCATTATTTTGGACAAAATAACCTTCGGTATTTGACATAGTGCTTAATGTACCAATATCTATAATTTATGTAATAAATTCAATAGCGTATATAAAAGAGTATACTTTTAAAATTATTGCAGATATGTTTGAACACCCAGTTTACAAATAGGTGTGGGAGTTTAAAAAAATATATGTTTTGTTTGTGCTTGTATTATTGAGGGAGTGAGAAATGCGGGGGACATATTTTATTTATCAGTTTTTTCGTATTCAGTCTAATATAAAATGAAGAATACAACTTTAAAGTGGAGTAACCTACGAAAACAACATAAATATAGAACTACTCTTGTATTATTCTAAAAAAAATATACAATTATACATTACAGTAATATTATATATACATCACTATAGTTTTTAAATATTCGATACCATCAGATTTTAGTTATATTTATTATTCAATGATTTAAAATATAGTCTTACCCAAAAACTGTTGAAGAGATAAATTTAAAAAAATACAAATATCTAAAATAAAATTTTACGTAACAAGTCCCAAAAGTAAAGACAATACGACTGATTCTTTAGTAAAAAAATATCATTGTTCTGAAAGAAAGGCGAGATTATTGAATATAATATGAAAATCGCTCAATCATCAAATTAGGGTGTATAAATGATACTGACATAATATCAATCAGATAACCATGACAATAGATTTATATTCTGTGTTTTATAATATTTTATTGTTTGATAGTAACTGAGGTAATGCACGCATAATATGAACCTGTTATAAAATATTATATATACACCCTTAACAAAAGTATCAATAAAGTAATAAATCTCCAGAACAGAAGCGTGTAGGTACATAATAACATGCAGGGTCTTGTATGGTGTGTAACAGTTTGCGCGAAGAGCCTAATGTCGGGTGCAAGTAATTACCGGAAATAAAATACGATAAAAACCAAACAACCCCCTCCCTCCACACCATCCCCTGTCTATATCAGAGGGTGGCGTCAATAGGGTGTCCAGCGAGGGGGAAAGTTCGATTTATTCTAGGAAATTAATTTAAACACTGACCCCCAAAGACTCTGTATATTTGTAAGCTGTATGTTGGCGGCACGGTTTGTATTAATATTCATCATGTGCCTAATAAAGAACGAATTGTTGATAGTAATCAGATATACGATGGATAAACGAGTCTTAATTCAATAACAGAATTTATTTCACATTAACGTGTCCCCTGTGTGGCATTAGGCCACGAAAATGGGTTTTTGTTGTTGTGGGACTTTGGAATTAGATTACAAGAATAATGAAATGTTTTGAATGTCGTCGACTCAACAATAAAGCGTTAGTTCATTTTTGAGAGAGAAATATAAAGCGATTTATTCACAGTCGGTATAATGCTGATAAATATATTTTCGTCGCCACATCACCGCAATATCCAGAGATTCCCACACTGTATCTTTAAAAATAATATCAATTTAATATGAGGTAGTAAAAAGTGGAACCTTGAATGTCCGTTACTATATTCTTATTTTTCTTTTATTATTTATTTGATATAATAGAATGATACTTTTATTTTAAGATTTACTCTTTTTATATTATTAAAAAAATTAAACGCTGAAAAAATATTGTTATAACATATGTTTTAATATTGTTTTAACAGCAAACTTTTTTAAACTGTGGTAAGAAATGAGTAGTTAAACTTGTATCTTTAAGCATATGAATATCATATGGTGGCTTGTAAATAAGTTTTTTTTAAATAAATATATTATGAGGGTGTATTATCCATAAATATATGTTTATATAAAGTTCGTGTTTCCGAATAATCAGAATGATTTATAGTGGGAAAAAGTAAATGTATTCAATGGTTGAAAGCAGCTTTTAAGATACATCTTGATGGCTCAACTGTTTTCTAGCATTAATGGTTTGTCCACCTAGACTTAGATACCATTAATATAAAATGGAATCCTAGAGATAAAAAGAGACTCAAAAGGTATTGAATATCTTATCGCAAAAATAGTAGTGCAAAGACTTTGAAATAAATAGCAACGTCGTAATGATGCTTTATCAAACAGCACGTAGACACAGCTGGTGAGATAAAAACCATGGTATATCTTAAATTAAAAACTTTTAAAATTTAATTATTTTAAAGAAATACTGTACTTCCCAATGTATAGAATTAAAAAAAATGGTATTCATGTAAATTGTTTGGATGCTGTATATGTCGTGCTGTCTTTATAATATCACTGAATGTACGGTAATTATTTTATATTATTTATGTTTTAAAAAGTTGAAATATTTTTATCTGGGTTACATGGGTAGAAATGTCGAATTATTTTTTTTCTTTTAAATATCTAAAGCATTTTCTCATCTCATAATATTTTAATTAATATTTAAGGCGACCACGGTATTTATAAAGGTATTCGCTGATGGACTCACTCGCCCCAGTTATAAATTGAATGTTAATGAGGAAGCAAAAAAAGCGGAAAATTACAGAACGGAACTCCGAGGATAATAAAAAAAAATTGTGTCCGGCCCTACAGGAACAACATTTAAATTCAGGTAGGCTTGGAATTAAAAATACTCGAAAACACTGCAAGAACACGCACAAGGACGTCGTAACAGTTAAATTGATTAAAATAATTGTATAAATCACACAGCTAGAAATAACCCTGAGTAAAGTTTTAATTTACTAAGTCGTTATTCTGTAATGCTTAAGTATTGGGTATTTAGTGTTCTTGATATATTTATAAACTCTTTCCTTCAAACTGCTAGTTGCTATATAAGAAATACATCAACCAAAGTAATAAAATAGACGGCCAGTTTTAACTATCTTCTTACAACGAAATGAATACTTTGAAGAGTATTGCCGCTGGTCACGTCAACGCTTGACCACGTCTTTTCACTAGAAAGTTACAAACGGTTACTTAATACTTTGAGTTAGTGGAAAACCAAACGTTTATCGTAACTTCTTTTAAACGAGAGTTACCTACGACAATTGTCAAAGCTTCGATCCGAATTGGATCGGTAGAACTAGACAAAAAATCCGCACCTATAAACTAAAGCTGGATATAAATTTTTACTTGGCAGTGTCAAGTGTTCCTGAGAGATGTATAATGAGTCAAGGGAAGGAGAATTTTTTATGCCAAAGGTTGACTTGCTAAATGGTAGCATTTGATCAAAGGAAAAATGTACAACTTTGTGAAGATCACTAGAAATCTAATCTAATCACGAGAAAGCTTAATAATAACTTTTTTTAATGGCAAAGAATCTTAGTTATTTTCATTTAACGATCATATATTTTTGCAAAATGTTTTCATGCTTATTTATTATTATAAATACACCTGATGATGTTTTTTGTACGCTAGTCAATTAAATTATTTCGGTGGATTAGAACATCACTCATCACTCGCTAGTAATTTTATATGCATTGCGTGAGCCCGTCGAAATTTAATTTATAAAAAAATTCTATAAATGTTGTTATTAATTACATCATTTACACTGAAACATTCAAACAAAAGTTATCCAAGATTCATTTATAATGAACTAGAAAAACATTTCATTGCTGAAAATCAGTAAATGTGTCTTAAAATTTATATTGCGTCATACAATTTAAAAGTTACAAAATTAATATATTATCTCATAAAATTTTGAAATTCGTATGAAAGAGAATTTAATATATTTTTTCAACCTAAGCGTCGAGTAAAGTTGAGTTATATATAAAAAATCAAATAATCAAAAGTCACGCGCGATGATTCTACATTTGATTGAAATACATATTTATATATTTTTAAAAACGTTATCTCGGTAGATTTTATTCCATTTTATCTGTCTTATTATTGTAGTTTTATTTTCATACGCTAGTTGGACGCGCGCCCCGTCACGACTAATCCCGTATAAATCAGCTGGCAGTTAGTGGGGCGGGGGTGGCCGGGGACAGGGGGGCTCAGCCAGTATTACACGGTGTTATTCCCCGCGAGCCCTTCCGGCTTGTTGACGTGTGCAGCTTTTTCTCTTCTCTTCTGCAGGAAGTCTTGTTTTGGTTTATCTGTCTTTGAAAAAAATAAAACTTTTTACGCAAATTGTTTTTTTATGAACGTTTTTTTTTAGCTTCAAACGTAATAAAAAGCTGAATTCCAAAAGAAAAGCTTCTTTGTGCTGTGGTAAGAGAAAATCTGAATATGTCGCTTTAGTATGATCTGCATCGTTTGTTCGTATTAATTTCGACATTAATATAAACAAATGATAGAATGCATTAAATTGGAATGTATTAAACAATATGATTGTATGTACTTATAAATAAATAAAACTCAATTTGAAAACAATATACACAATATCGTATTTTAATACATAACAAATGACTTGACTCTTTTTACAAATATCGTGTTCAAAGCAACTAATTTAAAACTCTCAACATAACGGAATGTCATATAAAAAATAATAAGTAATACTTTTGCTAATATATTGTTTATAATTAAATCATAATACAATATTTTTAAGCCACAAAAATTTAAAAATAAATGATGTGAATTTATCGGCCGTGACATTCAAAAACAACATTACACTTGAAATAAAAATAATTTGAATATTCAACCTGATTTTGAAACGATCGATGATTTAAAAATAAAATAATTTCGCTTTAAAGAAATTTAAAATTTATTTCACGAACTGTTGCTTGTAAAACGGGCAGGAATCTACTGGATATTTCTGGAGTCCCGGCGTTACCCACTTAATTCTGCAGACGAGGAATCCCCGGACCGCAACGCAACAATCATGTCTGTTACCTTTGAACCCATAGCTCAGAGAAAAAATGCGACTTGCCTGTACCGTCGAGGAATGTGTCTCCTGGAGACGCTGGCGGGAGCTGATGCAGCGCCGAAATAACCGGGATTAAGAGACCCTCGGAAAGGAGACGGAGACGCGCTCTGCTGTTACGATTAACACGGTTTTGTGTCACGCGGTGTTTGACGAGACACTATAAGAGATTTGTTGTTTTTAATTTAGTTACCAAACATTTTAAAACATAAAAATCCTACAATTTTTATTTTATGGTTTATTGGCACACAACAGGCTTGTATATAAATAAAAAGGATATTTGTAATTCAAACAGAATATCACTAAGTTTACATATACTTAATTACTGCCAATGATCAAGAAGATTAATAATGTACAAAGTATGCAGTAATACTGTTAAGTTGAAACAGTTATTTCTAAATTAACATTTTCAATTAATAACTCAATGCAATTTGTTACTTTGTACATTCAGAAATAGATTTATAAATAAAATATAACTGAACTGTAACAAGGGCAATGGAATCAATTAATATTTGTCATAAAAACATTATGAATCTGCTAACATATTTTAATAGGAGACTGTTTTCTTTGAAATAAATATTGTAAAAAATATAAAATGATAAATAAAATGCATTTTTAAGTGTTACAGTCTATTTGCTTAAAAACGTAATTATTTAATTCGTATCTAAACAGGACAAGGGTTCACAATGACCTCAATATCATATTCAAAAAGTGATAATTTACTATATGCATAGAACAGTGAAGTCTCAAGTGTAAGAGCGTCGAACTTCAGTCTCGAGAGATTGAAAGTTACCGCTACTCATAGAATAAGCAAATTGCGAGTAACATAGTTTAGTTGTATAATCAGTACGTATTTCATTTAAGGATTGAAAACTGTATCGATTATCTATCATGTCTAAAATTATAAACGTCCACAGAGACTATTTATTAAGACCATATTGAACATAAATATAAGTAACATGATATATATATATAAATAAAAAAATTGGGTAAAATTAAAATTCGTTAAGCGGCTAATGGCTATTAGCTTGGTTAATAACCCAGCAATAACGTTTAGTCGTTTTCTAGAGAACTGCAGCCAGCGGCCACCCGCATGGATAGCGGCAGAGGAGGCGGGGAGGGCTTAGGGACTTACGACGGACCCAATAAAAGTGGGGTGGGGAAACGGTCCCTGCTTTAACTTGTTTCAACAACATCTTACAATCAATCAACCGACGCCTACGCTGTGATAAAACAACGCAAGCGATCTGAAATTAAAGATAATATACTATATATCACTTAAATGTTGTATTAATCATTTTATATCGGTAGATAATACTTCCGCGATGAAAGAAACGTATATTTTTATTTCGGTTGTTTTATTATGAGGTTTTCTCCCGCGCGGAAGTATATCAACAGTTGAAACAAGATTTAAGTAAATTATGGTATTTCATCTTTTATTTCAGATCGTTGTTGTTATACAATCACAGGGTGGGCGTCGGTTCATTGCTTGTAAAATGTTGAATCAAGTAAAACAGAACAACACTTGCGAAGTAAAACTACCTACGCCATTGTCAACATATCGTACACAAAAAATTCTTTGAGTGTATTTATTGTTTTGCAATACTCAATAAGTCGTCGAAAAATATATAAGAACGATGGTCATCTATTTTGTTTTGTATTGTACCAAAAAAAAACTTAAACAAATCAATCTCAATTAGGGAACGCGGCAACACAATATTTATATTTAATTATGTACTTTCGGTATATTTGGGATAAAAAATATCAATAAATGTTAAAAGTTTTATTTTTCTTATTTGTATTTTCGTAAATAGCGATAAATGACTTTTGTGATAAAACTTTAAGATATAATTGGCTATAAAATAATACCATGTTGTCACTATCGTAGAAAGACATTGGATATAAAGTTTTGTATTTTTTGGGCATGGATGTAGAAAACATTATCATTGATTTTTTTTATGTTAGCAACTAATTTTATTAAACAATAACTACTAATCTAGTGTTTTTAATATAGGAGAAAGGTTTCTTGTGCCTCGGTAGGCATGTAAACGGGCGCACTCGCACGCCAGGCGGGCGACTGCCGGCGATGCTCGTCTGTGCTACCTAATTATTTCGGTCTTCAGTTGAACCATTCAAAAAAACGTTTTGTCTTTTTATTTTAATTGCATTGACTTAGGAACCCTCTGTGGGTGCGCCTAAATTGGTAGTAAATTTTAATTTAAAGCGAGGGGAAAGAGCTGAGACAGCCCAGAAAACAAATTATTCAGTTGTTCAAGGAAGGATGCGCTCTCGGCGGCTCGGCCGGCCCGCTCCGCGGCGGTGTTTGTAATTCTTTGCATGAAATTTTGATACTCGGAAGAGATTATAATTTCCATCATGAAACACATTGTATTGACTCATAAAAAAAGATAGGACATTAACATAAAATTTGAATAAAAATAATAAAATAAATTTCATAATGAACCTCGATTACAACCTTAACAAAGATAAAATCAGAAAATTAGAAACGATTCGAGAGTCGGATTTTAAAGGTCATAAAATTTTAATACTTTTATCACTTTTTCCGCCGTTACAATTTTACTGATCATTTCCATCATTAATTTTTATGATAACTGCATGGGCTACTTTGATAGCTTAATAGCCAGATTATCAATTAATAGTAGAGAAAATCACCTGACAGCGAGCGGCGCAGTGCTTAACCGGCTAGCGGGTCGTTACTGTGGGGTTTATTCACACTTTACTATCGCAAGTCGCGGGGCGGACGCGTCGGGTCAGAGCCGAATGTTCTCGAAATTGCACCTTAATTTCTGACTCGCACAAAGCGGCGACGTTAAGAATTTTACAGCGGTGCGTGGGGGAGCGGGAGGGAGGGCGTCTGAGGGAAGCGCTGCTTTACGGCCTTCCAATGGTCAATAAGATTCACGGAGCGAGCCAGTCCCGCAGAAGTATCCGGGCCGCAGAATGAGCAGTAGATCACCGCCTAATGGCATTACCATCAGCCGGGCCGGAGCTCGCCGTGCGCCGCCTGGAACGAAATAAGTCGTAAACTGTTCCCGCGGCTCGGAATATGCCTCCTCCCCGCATTGTCTCCCGCACTCGGCCGGCGGACTTGGGCTTTTCTCATATTTGTGCCTCGGCTTTATGTCCGAGGAGAGAACCGGCTGACAAATTACTTTCTGGGGCTTTTTCACGACCGCCTTTAGTCTGTATTTAATTGTACAATCCAACGAATGCTGGTTAATAAATTGCTTACGACATTCATTTATTAGTATTTTGGATATTTGCTCTCAAAACCGAGGCCGTATCTTGTGAACGCCCAGCAAAAAATATTTAAATCATAAAACACACTACAGTTATTTTTTTAAATTTTTTCTCAAAAATTCTATGAACAACGAACGATTAATTCAAATTAAATAAGCAGACAAAGTTTTCCCCACAATCAAACCAAAATAAATATAGCAGATCTCTTCAAAGGCGACCCTATCGCTTTCGGCGTCCTCACCCTCCGAGTGGACGCCGGGAGTCCACTGGAGACATTAGTTTAGCAAATACGGAGAAGAGCGATTTCACGCTCTGGCAAATGCGAGGCTCCCCCGCCACCCTATTGCAGCATAACCTCTCAACTCTTTCTCGGGCCAATCCAGCCGTCTTATACCGCCCTCGGAAGGGAGCGAGATTTGCTTAGGATAGCGGGCCGGAGATATCCTGCGCGGGAAGCTTTTATATTGCTTTTTTATGGAATGATTTCGGTCGGAAAGGACCTTCGCAGGACGCGATGTGTCTTAATACCAGATTTATTTAATACCCCCTCTCTCCGCGGGTCGGCGGTGACATTTTTGTGGTCGATTGAATCAACAGTTGAACAGTTTATACCTTAATGGAGAGAAGTGGGTCGGGCGTACTTTGCGGATTTTCGCGTTAAAGCACATGCGGGTGAGATGCGATCCCAGCTGGAGGTTTTGATTGATTGAGCGTACCACGTATGCTTCTGCGTGAGGCTTTAATTCCGAGTGCCCGCCCAAACAACATCAAAATAATAAAATAAAAAAAATGACAGGCAATAAGCATTTAACAAATAAAAATATTAATACTCAAGCTCAAAATAAAAACCTGGTTATTGTACGATAATTGGCTATTGAGCAAAGAAACTTAAGAGCGTGAACTTAAATATGCTTCAAAATATTCACAAATAGGCGTTTGATTATCCAATGTATAAAAATCTTAGATTTAAGCTTACAAACCCACCGAAATTAATGTTAGAATTCACCAGATTCATAAAGCTTTATCACTGTATTATTAAAACCCTTATTATCACCGACACTACAAGCAAAATAAAACTTACCGTGTCAGAAAATTTAAAATTCCCTTCAATTATTTTTGAGCGCAGGCTTGATTAAATATTAATTAAAGTTTTAACAAAGGAATCTCGGCTCCTGAGTAATATTGTATCAGATTTCAAATTATCTTGTGGCATTATTTAACCATAGTTTGGTACTTTAAAAATCTTTTGAATATTAAAACAGATTATAAAGAGCTGTATTGGGTTGGGTCATTGTAGCTTTAATGAGAGAATGTAACTAGTTCTCAACTATACCTTAGAAGTAAATGTGAATACACTTTGATAACGATGTAAAAAAAAGTAAATTGAAAAAAAATTGTATAGTTTGAAAATTCTGGTTTAGGAATACTTTGAAGGAGTTTGTGCTAAAATATTGAAAAAAAATAATTGTCACAATTAAAAAATATCTCAGTTTTGTTATCAATAAAAGAGTCGAAAATTTACTCATGAAATAAAGTGTGTAAAATTGAAGTCTATTTTTGAAATTTTCTATAATTTTTGTTTTAATTTTTACAGTTATGGGCTTAAATAAAATAGCCGGTGAGAATTGCCAGATTGATTGAGAAGTCACTTCCGCGGGACACGAATAAGGGTGCAGTTCAGTCTCTTCTGATAAGGTACAAAGTTCATTATGTTAATAGAATCTTTTGTAGGAAGGCTTTTGTTTGAGGAACTCAATGGCAGGGAGAGCTTTGGTGAAAATCGAGTATTTTCCATCAAAACACAAAGTCCGTGCATTTGCTAATATTAAGTTTCGCAAAATAGACTTCTCCTTCATTATTTATGGGTTGAAGGGCGCCTTTGAACTTTAAGGTTTCTAACATAAGGAAGATAAAGCAAATTAACCAAGGTAATACAAAAGGATGCAGAATTAGTTTTATATTTTTAACTTTATTTAATAATGATATTTTGACTAAAAAAAAACTCTTTTTTTTACTAGTTTTATATAAATACAAATATATATGCACGTTTACAATACTCCACATAACTTTGAATAAAATAACAACCAACAAATAATGCGTTTTTATGTAAGTTTTAATATAAATTTTATATAAGCATATTACCATTATTAATAGTTTTCTTCATAACATGCTTGCTAAGCAACCATAAGACCTTCAGTATAGGAAAATAAATAATAAAAATGGAACATCATTCAATAAGAGGAGCTGTATGATTTCTTCGCTCTGTAAAACATTAATTCCAACGGTAAGACTATGCGTACATCCACAACTGCTTTTGACCATTTTTTACTCAACTTAGCAATTTACTTAATTTTAATTACTTTCATAGATAAAAGGGTAGATTAAAGTCGTATCGTAAAATTAATATTACTTTTTGTGTGGCATATAGCAATAATAATGCATACTTTCTTATGGTTATACTTTTGAAATTCTACAAAAATATGTAATAATTTATGAAATGTTGTATCTTAATATTAAGTTAAAAGGGCTTCAGGTCCTATCTATATTTATACTCAGATTCTAGGAAACCAGGTTTCAGATTTCCACCATTCGTGTAACGCCATTTACATCATTAAGTATGCAGAAATACCCTCAAAGGCGTCGTTCATTCCGTACACGATCGATACTGAGAATAATTATTGTATAACAAGCACAAATATGTTATAATAGGCATGCCTACTACTTGTAGGAACTAAAGTTTTATTTTTACCATTAATTATATCAGATTAACCATCATTGAATGATGATCATCATTGTAAAGATCTGTGTGAGCAAATCCACCTTTAGTTTTGCTTAAATTTAATAAAACGATCTAACAATTAATCGTATAACAAATTTTTAACTTCGGTTTTCGGTTTAATGATAGTTCCATTATCATGCTGATAAACAAATTTATAACAAACCTTTACATTACTTTAAAAAATGTGTTTTATGTTGTATCAATTTTTAGTATTAGTTATTTTATATATTTTTTATCGAAACTTTTATTAAATCGGTATGAACTGTTTCACGTAGAATTTTTAAAACATATACCACGAATGGACTTTGTATTTCAATAATACAGCTTACAATTTCACTCAAACGCATACCGATGGTCACATTTCATTTAACGCTTTTTACAATTAATTGTTCAAAATGTGAACGAATAAAAATTCCAAAACGCAAACGCATTAGAATAAAATTACAGTTCAAAAAAAAAAGTTTTGATGCGAAAATCATTAATTTCCTAACTCGCGATGTTTTTTCATTATCCACCGATCCACTAATACTTCCTCGGGCTGAGCAACGACAATAAAGCCGCATCTTTTTTACTCCCTTAATACTTTTATCATTGCGGAAACTTCTTAAAATTTACCAGCGCTCTTTCGCGCAAATAAATCTTGCTTTGCGGGAAAAAACTCCCATTACGGTTTCATTTCAGCCTGTTTATATACTTACGGCCCGCAGGCGGAGGCACCGCCGGCTAATGTCGGCCCGCGCGATGCCCCAGAGAAATGCTAAAGCAGCCTCGTTCCACGGAGCCATCATATTGAAAAATATATGTGTGTACCTACTTAAGCCATTCTGGAATAACTCTATAAATCTTAACATGATGTATGCCGGCTTTTTCAGCTTTAAAATAAATTTTTAAAAAAATTTACCATAGGCACGAAAATCCACTATAATCTGACGTTATTTTTAATATGTATAGTTTTTAAATACCTGTCAATATATTTACGTTACAATATTGAACAAATAATGAATATTGTAATATAAAAACATATATTTTTCTACGAATTGTTAAAATGTATTAAAACATATAATACAACAAATTCAGTTTATAGTTGTTAATATATATATAAACTCAGCATCTACCTGTTGCTACGCAAAAATATGATGATACCTGGGTCAATAGTAGAAACATTAAAAATGATATACAACTGTAAGAATTCTTAAAAAATATAACCAAATATGTACATTGTGCCTATTATAATGTTCATACAAATGCCCCAAATATTTTGATATCAGACAATACATCACCATACCTGTGAGAAACAGCTGCCTGTAAATCAGACAAAGCGGCGTATATACAAAAATATTACTAAAGATTTATTCCATCTTATCGTGAAACATAACTGCACGTCGCATAAAAATGTACGGGAAAGAAGGAATATAAAAAATCTAGAAAATACAGAAGTCGACATCAGTCACTGATGAAGGGGAGATAGCCTCCAGTCGAGGGTAGCAATTCCGCCCTAGGTATGGGGGCACGTGAGATTGAGTGATCGAATAAAACCCAGCCATCTTGTCCTGATAGGTCTCGCGCCAATTAGAACAGACCCCCGTAATTGTTCACCGCGCGGCGAGAGCGTCCGCTGTAAGCTCTGACAATTTGTGACCGATATTTTTTTCTGGAGAGAGTGGATAAGGAAATAAAAGTGGCACGACTCACGAATGTGGAAACACTCGTGTTGCTATGTTCAGGCAGGAAGTCTCTAATTCCTGGGCGAATTAATTATGTAGGAGCTTCCGGGAGACAATGAATTCGTATACCGAGAGCTTTCAAGGCTGCATATTTTGTTACATTTTCATTTTGTGTAAATCTATAATAAAATATATGTATTTTTTTTCAATGAAACGTGTTAATAGAGCAAATAATATTTTTTTAAGTCTATATCAACAATACTTCAAAACTGATGTAAATTTATACATCAAAAAAATACATATTTAAGAATTTGTTAAAAAAAAAGTGGACAATATTTCATCAATAAAACGTGTTTATACATTTTTGTTGGAATATAATAATTTTTAAAAATTTCATTAAATAGTTAAAGTAGATATTAAATAATGGATAAAATTTTTGTAATGTTAAAGTAATATAAATTAATATTATTTTATAACAATTTTTAGTTGTAACACTTGGTTATTTAGTCGACTCTTCAAAATAAATAAAATAAAACATGTTTAATATTTAACCAACCATTTTTTGTTATTTCAACTTTTCAAAGGTTATTTGTAAATATATCTGAATGGTGTCAAATAACTTATATGTAAGTTCATTAATTTTGTCCTACATTCGAAGTTATAATTTTCCAAACAGCAAGGTATTTTAGCATTTTCTAACACTCTAATCTAAACATAATAAATCTAAAAAATTAGATCAACTCAAAAAAATATATATATTTGAAAGTAAAGCGTTGTCAGTAAAAGTAAAAAAAAAATAGCTCAAACAGCACTTAAAAATACTTCTAAGATTCCACTACGGAATTCTCAAGTGATATTCATACGAATGGTCAATTAACTTAGCGCCAAGGTGGGGCTCTCCTCTGCGAGGCGGTGAGCGAGTCTTGGCCCGCGCCCCCGGCATTATGTCGCAGAATACACAGACGGGATTACATCCGGTGACAAACACGCACCTTAGACTACAAATGTGGTGTTCGGTGCTATTTTTACAGGAACAACGTTTTTACGCTATACTGGGTGTACACATTTTCAGGAAGGAGCCCGGGTAAAGAATGGCTCCAAGTAAGAGGACGAAAGAAATAGTAAAAAAAATTCTAAGTAATGTGCTTCTCCACGAAAGTAATACAAAGAACGGGAAATTAAATGTATTCAACTAATTTAATAAATGATTGTACTTTTTGCTAAGTAATGAAAATATGTTAAGAATGTTTACGGGTTAGTATTATCATATATACGGCAGTGCAAACAACTGAAACGAAATCAGCTGAACGCTGAGAAAAATCTTTATTAAACATTACACCAATTAAAGCTAAATGAAATCTAGCTCATGATTAGAGCAAAATATAAGTCATTTGAAAATTACCTAATTAATTAAAATTTCCAACGAGATAAATTGGCGAAATTATTCACAAAAAAATTACAAAATAATTTTTATTTAAAAATATCAATTTCAAAATCAAAATTATCTTTAGGATTACAGATTCTAAAACTTATTAAAAATCTGAAGTTGGTATCAGTAAAGCAATTAGATTTAAACCCTCTAAATGTTGTTAAAATCAACAAATCCCACAAAAGACACCCTTGGTTATTGTTAGAAAATCTATCTACATAATTAGGATAATTATGATTTGAAAATGATTATAAAATTAAAAATTATAAATTCACGACGTGTTTTGACCAAAAACCCTCATTGAAAACGGTTCACATTAATACTGGTAATATTTCAGAAGTCACTTTAAAGGTATCTTGTTCTCGTTTAAATCGCTTTCCTTTGACTAATAAAAAACATCAAAGTACAAGGTTGGGACGTGACCTTTTTTCTTAACAACTATTCCATCAAAGCCAATGCTGAGAAGATGACATCTCTGGGGCAAATTATTTTTAAGGGAATTCTCTAATGCGGTTAAAGGATAGGGATTTTTTTTAGATATAACATCTCCAGGAAAAGATTCACTTATTTATAATGTATGTTCACGTATTTGCTTTGAATTTCCACAGGCACTTTTTAAAAGCACGTATTCAGTGAGCTTACTTACCAAAGTTCGCGTTGTACACGAAATACTTTAGATATAAATTAGTGAAATTTAATAAAATATTATTTTTATATCTAGAACATGCTCATTTTTTACAAGAAAATTTAAATATAAAAGGACGCAATTAAAAAAATGTCTTGCGGTTTAGTTTATTATTTTAATGACAAAAGTAAGTATTATTGAAATTTCACCCAGATTCAAAAAGTTTTCAAAAAATAATTATTCAGCCCCTAAAAGTATTTATCCAACCCTAAATATTTTAACACAAAAGTTAAAAATATCATTAACACCTGGATTATCATAAAGACCCGTTCCCATCAGGACTCTTTTTGTTTTCGCTTTTGTTTTTAGAAGCCTCTCTCTTTCTCGAATATAATAGAGCTCCTCAAATAGCATAATTAAATTAAAAAGCAATCATAAAAAGCCTGAAACTTCGGCCGTCTTTTTTCTTTAATTCATTTTCTCTCGTGCTGGAGTGAACAGGCTCACCTGTAATATCCGCCCAGTGCTTGGGCGGCCGTCGTGGGCGGCGAAGGCGGGATTGAGCATTGCGGTTTCGTCCCCCTGGACTCTGATAATACCAAATTATAAAATATTCAAACAAACAAACCAAAAATACACAACAGCAAAAACATTGCCTGCAATATCCATGATACTAATTTTAATTATATGAATTTTCCTTAAGAATGATTTCGTCGGTATTGACTTAATTTATAATAATTTTTCGTTAATATAGTAAAAAAGTATTTAAGGGAAGCTATTCAAAATAATTGAATTAATTTTTTTTTACATATTTATTTATTACGCAACAGGATTGAAGATTAGTTCCAGCCGAGTGATAGTTGATTATACATGAGCAGATTCATTATCTGTAGACTAACGCAAAACAACACGTATGAGAGCTAAATGCGGATCTACTTAATATTTAATAAAAAGCAATAGTAAGTAGAAATTTATAATTTATTTCAGTAGATTATTTTAAGCATATCACTTAATGCTAAATATAAAAATAGGTATTTACCTTAAATCATTTGTAAAAGCGTAGTAAACGAATGTCTGGCAAAGTTAATAATGACTGAAAAAAAATTGAGGAATTTAATTTTTTTTATATATTAGAAATTCCAGAAATGCCCAGGAATCAAGTCCGCTTGATTGAAAAGTATTAGAGTAGAAGACGCGTCTGCAAATTCGCATTGGCTGTGAGTTTTCATACAAACACGAAGTGACGGAGCAACTCCACTGAAACGTCAACGAAATTACTGCGCAGACTGCATACGGGATTTGCATTTTATCATATTACTGGGGCTGAACTTCATCGAACTCCCGACATAACCGCATGTGGATTTCCGTGTTATATTTCAACTGCATCATAATATTTTAATTACTAATAAGTCAATTTATGCGTCAGTATATAGAAATATTTCTCAGAAAATTTTGCATTATATATTATTTATGCTTTGTACTCCTAATGTACATGATTCATTTTAAAATAACTTCCGGAAATTTTGTTTTATATTTGATGCCCTTTAATTTTTTTTCAATAAACATTTTTTATAAAAATGGTTTTTTAACCCTAAAAAAATCAATCACTTTTCATTGAGTATTACATAAATTGAACAATCATTTATTTTTCTGCCAAATTTGTTAAATTTACCAATACAAATATTTTTACAAAACACTGCATTAATATTTCAGCTATAAAAAAATAATGCAAATTATTGATTCACAAAATGAATCATGTACATTAGGATGAATCATGGAAAATAATATTTGACGTGTTGTTAATATATACATTAACAATTTAAATGCATTGGTCTTGATAGTTTTATTGTGTTGTATAAATAATGACATGTTTAAAGTGCATAATGAAGTTGAGAAATAAGATTTGTCACCAGTACTTACGGAATAATATAAAAGGACTCCACCCTCGTAGGCCCTAAATTCTAAGAACATCTATTTCCGGATCAGAAGTACACACAAAAGTAAAATACACTGCAGGAAGTAATATGGAGCGACCATTGTATGAATGTCGTCTTGTCAGGATTTATTGTTATAAATTTACAAGAAAAACATTGTTATATCAAGTCCAATTACAGCAAACTTCGTTTCTTTATTATAAAGTTGACGATAATAATTCATCATATTATGTTAGTAAGTCAATCATAAGTAAGAACTCTTATGAGATTATACTTGACACATTTGTATTTTCTAAATAGTATATATTTTAATATAGGTAACGATTTCATTTCTAGGGATATGTGCGCTTGTTTAATGAGGTCAATTCCATTTTAATCGTGAATATACATGAATTTAATATTATATATAAATAAAGCGTATAAAACTACAGTACATTAATGAAGTGGGTGTGACATCTTATATGCTAGTCAAAACGTTTTGAATCTCAACAAAAAAATACAATTATTTTTCATTACTTTAAATAATTATATATACATCTTACCTATTGTTTAGTCGATTCAAAATAAATTTTGTTATGATTCCTTTATCGTTATGTTTGAAATCGTTAAATAAGCATTAAATCGTTAATGCGAAGGCTATTTCAATAAAACGGTAGTATTTTAAAAATTAATCCAAATTAAAATAATGGAGATGAAAGACGCCGTAGATTCAAATAAGAAATAAAGAGTGCGCGAGGCAGATGGACCGTGCCGAGGTTCAGTCATCCGTGCGGTTGATAGATAGCAGTGGAAACGGTCGGGGAAAATTCAAATGTAAAACTTGAATTAGGAAAGTCCACAGTCCCTCCCGCTGTTATTGGGTATCCAATATCCGCCCTAATTTGTCAAGCCATGGGGTGGCTTCTACCCTTATTAATAGAAGGCTCGGATCATCCCTGATTCCAGAATGTGTGCCTGATGAATAAAATAAGATCATTATTGAATCCCTCTGCACGATAAAGGGCGTGGAATAATTACGATTTTCATCATTAAAAGTTAGGGCGCATTTAAAATAACAGCACTTTTGATTGAATTATACAGTAACATATCACAGTGAGCTTTTTTTGTAAAGCAATGTTTTATAATTTTATAACTTAACTATTTAAAATAATAAATCGGTCACATCGCATGTTTATTGGCGATTTAAAAAAAAAAAAAATTCTTACTTACAGTGCTATTACGGAATAAAGGTATTACACGTTTTTGTTTACAAATAAATATTTTAAGAAAATGTATTCTTTCACTTCTTTATTCACGCTTTTTGTTTAAAAAAAATATGCGGCATTACACAAAAAAACAAGAAAAATGCGTGCAGTATCGTGTCGTCCCTGTCATTTTTCATTGTGCGCGAACATTTGAATTAAGCTCTCTCCCTCCCGCCCCCTTATGAGCGGGACATCTACAGGCTTATATTGCTGTCAGGAGACGGTTTCTTGCCGAATTCTTTCTTGCTTCTTGTCCGCCGCATGATTAGGAAACTGCCCGGCGCGGCGGACAGATCTATCTTCCAGTTTTTCCTTTCGGGTTGAAATTGACTCGCCTGGCATTTGTGACGGAGGCGCTCGCGTCAACCGCGGGTCAATCTCTCAGGGCCGGGACGTCCGAATCTCGGAAAAAATGGATCAGATTAAGCCGAGCGAAAGGAGGAGATGGATAAAAAAGATTTAATTTCGCTGCTGGCACGGCGAGAATTCTTCTAAGAATGAATGTCTGAATATTCAGTGGTTCGTAGAATATAAATACGAAATTAAAATTGTAAAATCGCAACAGACATACATTGTGTATAAATATATTCCAAGTAATATTTAAAAATATATATACTTACCCTCTATATAATTTTACAAAATCTTGTAGTATTTTATATTTTGGTGAAATCTCCGATTAGAGTCTCAATACCGGAATCAGATTGTTAAGGTAATTTAGTGAGCCGGTGGACGGAATAGTTTATTTGGGAACCTGATTCAGACGGGATTTGTACTCGAGCCCTTCTCAAGGCGAATATAATGCCTTCATAATTTATTAATGTCACTGTCGAATTCAGAGAAAACTGTCGTGGTTAATATGAATTCCTCTCGCCGAGGGTGGCGACCGGCCCAAGACATTAAGGATGATTCTCCCCGAGGGATAACTGGCCAAGTTTTGAATTTATGAAGGCTATTGCAGCGATGGCTCAATTGACTGGCGACGATTTAAGTACCGTATTTTTTATATTTTATTTAATAAAACTCTCGGAATGTCAATTAAAATAAAAAATTATAAAACCATATTTCTCTCGAAATAAAAGCAAATCAAATATTTGTTATCATTTATTTTATTTGTAATTTAATATTATTGAAATGAATTTTTTTGGATAATATTTTAGGGGAAATTAAAAATTCGTTTCAAATTTCAAGCTTGTTTTATTTGATTTCTTGTTTATTGCTTTCATGAATTTTTTTGTTAAAGTTTTAAAATTTTAAGATTTTCAAAATTAAATATCTTTAGTTTATTGCTGATATAGGATTAAATGACATTTTTGAACGATAAAGCTGTATTTTGGGCAGACTCTAATATCTAAAATGACTGTTAACAACAAGAATGGATTTAAACAGTTAGTTTTCCATTCGTTCGGAATCACCAAAACAATACTTTGTATTATTAATATTGTTACTATATTATATTCAGTTTGGTAGTGATAAAAAGTCCATAGATACTATAATTTTTTTTTTTTTAATATTGTTTTATTTTTAATTGTTTAAAAGCAAACAAATAAATCGTTTAATTAAACGAACATAATGCGTGATTTATTGCAAAACTTTTCAATTTGAAAAAACTTGTGAAATCAAACTGAAAAATACACGTGTGGCTTGTAAAATACACACTAAAGAGACAATTTTCCAAATATAATTTCCAACATGCAAATTGAGTAAATATATCATCAAAGAGAGCAGCTTCACCAACAGCGATAGATTCTTGGAGCGTGAGGCGCAATTCCCCTTGCAGTATGATTTCCGTTTCCACCATATGAAATTTTCCACACTTAAGTTCGCGGGCCGCCGCCTTAGAGGACCGGTTGAATGCAACGAATGAAAAGTGGCTGTCATTACCACGTGGAAATTCTGGTGAAAGCCTTCGCAGGAATCTTACTGAAGTCTAAAGGGGGAGAACACCCCCAGTCGGAGAGACTTTCACCTCCCAAAACGCCACGTATTCAGAAAGGAATATTCCTTTTACCATACTTTTGTAAAGGTTTTTTTATTAACTTATTTTATCTTATCAATTTTTTTGTAACATCAATGTGATATATTTTATGGAATTATTACATTTTCTTTTATATCGAATAATATTTTTCGTTATTATAAAATTGATTAAAAGGATGTTAATTTTTTTTCAACAAAACGTTGTAATTTATATATATTTTTCTTTTAAGTTCTTGAGCACTACTTAATATACAAAATCCTTTTGGTAATATTAATAAAAAAAATAATATTTTTTGTTTTAATTAGCTTTTCCTTTTATGAATCCCAGCGCCTCACCTTACAAAAAATTAAATATCCTCATTGATTAAAAAAAAAAAGAATTTTCGTAAGAAGTCCGTGGTCAGTCTGAGTAGTCTTAATTTAACTAAAATATGTTCTTTACAAAAAAGCCGACAAAAACATGGCTTAATTCCCCGATTTGACAAAAAAACATTGGGTCGAATTTTGAGGGATGTTTTTACTGGGTTGTTTTTCAGGTAGACAAGAAAGGCCTCCGAGACCGCCCCATGTGGGGTTCCATCCTACAGGATCCGAGCAACAGGCGGAGGGTTTTCTGCTAGGATTTTCAAGAAATTACAGTTTGTTATATCCGATTTCATGTAAACCTCGACGGTCAAACACTTTCCAAACATCTGGGTCTACTGAAATACATGGCAGCTGCGACAAGCGGATTTGAAACTAAAACGAAATATTTATTAGGTTTTTGTGTGATTTGAGATAAGTGCATTGCAAGGAACTCGTTAAATATATGCAAATGTAGCAAGTTTATTAATTTTTAATGGTTTTAGAATATTGTTGAAATTGAGTGAAAAAATCTTCCCAGTTATTGTGACTTTGATAAAGCAAAATTACTAGAAATAACTATCTTCCCCAAGCAAATATTCGATTGTATATTTTTACCCTCTGTACTTTTTTTTTTTAACTTATATATTATAAATCTTTGGTATAACATGTTCAATGCGGTTTGTTAAAAAAAATTGGTTGTAACATTTTATTATTTTAATAAAAATTAAATGAGACATAGATTTATTTGTAGTATTCCACAAAATAAGCATTAAGTAATATCAAATACGAGTTTTGTAAATAGGAACTCGTATATATATGTGAAATAATATTGTAATATATATTGTAATTTGTTATATGTTGTAACTTTTTCAACAAACAATCAAAAATAGTCGTTGATAAAAACAATTGACCTCTTTTTTTTTCTGTGTAAAACAATCGGTCGTAATCGATAAGTATTTGAAAATCTCATTATCTAAACAAATAGATCCAATCTATAATTTAAAACATGCAAACCGATTTGCAGTTAGAAACTCAATCTACATGATCTTTATTCAACCCTCGTTTTACTAATTAGTAGGTATCGAGAAGTAATTTCAAACTACCATTTTCAACTTCTCTAGCACAATCTGTAATAAATTCTAGAGAGAAAAAAAAGCAATCCGAATTCATTAAGTTAAAGTTTTCGAATTATCTGATTGAAGTTTTTATTAGTTACACGGGTTGTTAGTTTAAAGCTTCATAGTTTTTGACAGAAAGTGCTTTTATCCACATAGGTCCTAAGTACGAAACCGATTTCGTAAACTAAAATTTACACTTATATATTTTTGTTTTATGAAAGGTATATAAGTTTATGATTTTGAAATGTTGTTTCAATAAAAAGTAGTATTGATTTTTAATCATAAATGAGTTTAAATAATTCTCAAGATCTTTTTATTTTATTTTTATTTGCGTATCAACTTGAACCATGCTACCATTTACAAAGAAACAATTTTTTACGGGCTAGTAGATCTTTTCCCATAAATCCTACTTAAAAAGACGTTTTATTCATGGTCTAAAATTTTGATAAAAACAAACGACCAAAAATAATAATGTACTAAATAAAAGCGAATAGTTAACTTCTTGGTTCAAAAACAGTTTATTGATTTAATAAGTTCCATTTTAATTTAGAATTTCTTTAAAATTAATGACAGAAATTGTTCGAAAAATCTATGCAAATCCAAAGGCATATTTGATAATCGATTCCGCCTGGCAATTTGATTATTACATAATCAATATTGCGCTAGTGGCTGGCACTGAAGAATTCCTGTGATAAAAAAGCGATTAGAAACCCCCAGTGAGGGGAGAAAGCCCCGGGATCTGTTTATTACCCTCTGGCTTCAAGGTGGGGCTCTAAGGGTTAATAATTCAACTAAAATTCAGTGCCAACAAATATAAATTTTAAAGAGGCACTCCCCAAAACTCTCAAAAACTTGCCCTCTAATTTCCAGTTTTAACTATTCGAAAGAACCACAGGTCATATTTTTTTTCATCAGTAAAAAAATAAATTTAAACTCACAAAATAAAGCACAAAGTGAAAAATTTTGGACTCTTTATGTTTCTACATAAAAATAATAAATTTGAAAATTATATGAATTTTTTTTTCATTTGCAAATTTAGTGTTTTTAAAAAAAATGTATTTATTACATTTTGCAGACACCAATCGACTTATAGTTTTAAAATATTTTGGTATATTATTTTTAGGCATTAAATAAGCCAACTATATACAAATATTTAAATGTAATAATTAATAACATCCATTGTAAAATTATAAGAAATATGGAAATACAATAATAGCAATATAATGTCAACAACTCTTTTAAATAATATATTATGATATATACTAGTTTACATGTTAAAAATAGACTGTTATATTGGTTTGAATAATTTAAATGTATCTTAAAGCATTGATAATCCAGGGCTCGTATCTCAGTGATTGAAGCAACTCACGTGTGCATTTCTCTGCTTCATAGGCACACTGAAACAGGTCTGTTGATTTTAATACCTTTTTTTATTAGATCGAAAGTAATTTGTAATAAAATATTTCCACCTAATTAAATCTATACTTGACTAGTAAACAAGTCAAATTTAAATCAATTATAGGGCTCAAAAAATACTTGGTTAAGATAATAATTAAATTTCAATGGACAAACATTAATTTTGTGCTCGTTTCAGGTTAGGTAGAAATTTCAAGTGTTGTATATTTTCCATAACTCTGATATATTTTAATTATGTATTAACAAACACTTTTGATAGCCTGAGCATAAAAATAATGTAATCAAAAATATACAGTAATTTTACCTTGTTAAACTGAGAGGTTAACAAACCTCTGTTAAAAATATTTAAATAGTGAGCTTGCGTAAAGAGAGGTCATGCAAATATTTTAGTATTAATATTATCTATGAACGGTAATCAAATATAAACTTTGTACCAAACGAGTTCATGATTTTGTTTAGCATTTCTCCCTAAAATAAATTTATTTAGGCACGTTGAGGGTTTTATGAAAATTAAAATAAGGCCATATTCCGTCAAACGTTACTTAATTATAATATGCCCATCATGGATTAATATTAATATCATATGCGCGCAGGCACAGGGAAGAATTTGTAATAAATTATCAATATTACTTTATGCGAGTCAAAACAAGATTTACTTTGAAAGGTTGGATAACCATAATACCAATACACCTGTAATGTGTCGATTTATTACATGTTATTGTTCATAAATTTAATAATATTATGCTGAACTGGAAATAGCATTCATTTCTAGAAATAAATCATGAAGGTAAGCCAGACAACATATTGTAATAATCTAAGTCAGTATATTCATATGAAATAGACAGTCAAATTTCCAGACAAAGCTTTGTTTTACTGTTACATTGATTATGGAGAGAATTTCGTATTAACATGGATGGATTTTATTAAATTAATGGTTAGATAAAATTTTACTATTGTGAGATGGGTACAATAAAATTATTCCAATGGGATGACGGTGAAGTTTATTATGTACTTTGAGTAATATTTTCAAGAAATGTAGAAGTAATGTCGATTATTATGATTGACTTACAACTAAGTTTTTTAATAAGTTGTTATTGGTGTTAATTGAATGATACATTTCAGTTAACTTGAATTTCTAACGAAATTTTTATTATTTTTTACTAGCATTATCAGTCATTATCGACCCATAGCTAGATGTAAGCTATCCGTCGCTTTCACCCTTTCTTAATTATATAAAGTCATAACAGTTTTGAAATCCACCAATTCATATTCTAGGGAGTCATCTGGATATACTATGATCTCAAGGGAGACAAGCAAAGTAACCAGTCTGTCGGTAGTCCGCAAGCGCCGGACTCCCTGAATTTTGTAAAGACAACCTATACATAAACTTATCAGTGTGACTTCACCCGCAACATAAAGATTTTGTATTTTTCTTTACTTTCTTTCTCTAAATTTAAACTTATCGCTGGGTAAAGCAGGTTTTTGTCAAGAAGTCCTTTGTGATAAAAAATGTAAGTCTCATTCAGTGGGTATTCTATCTAACCAGACATCTTCTAGACTACTTCTAGACCCAAATGAATCTTGAATAATATACGTAGCACCTAGAAAACGGGAAGTGATACAAAGTAAACCGTCCAACTCGAAACAAATCACCACGTTGCGGAGAAAAGGGAGTCCCACTGGCGCCGCGTGTCGATGCGTGCCGCCGTAATCCTGGCACGATGCTTGGATTTTGAATATTTAAATGCCTTGGATCCGCGGATTAGACGGGCTTGTTGATTTATATTTGATGCTATGTTTGAGAGGTTATTTGGGAATGAACATAAACGCGCCGTATTTGTTTACGCTGCGGGATTAAAATTTGTTTGTAGAGATTTATCGCCTGAATCTTTAACGACATAATAATAATTATTGTTTTAAGAGAACATAGGGAAATGAAATAAATACAATATATGAGAGGATATTTGAAACCACACAGTAAATCAAATACAACAGATGCCGGATATTACTAATTCAAATGACACACTTTTTATGAAATTCATAATTTTTTTGGTGATATCTTAAATCAAAAAGCCCAAAATAGAATTAACGTTCTTGACAATACATAAATATAAACAAAGCAAATAAAAATAAACCAATTTGCTGCTGTAGATTAGAAATTTGTTAAATTTGCGGATTTAAACTATAATTATAGCAACGCAACTCAGTGGCTTGGTTTTTTTTTATGTTTAATTAATGGAGCAAAACATTTTTGACACAGGGTTTTGAAATTATTGATTAATAGATATTTTTAAAAAAATATATGTGTAGTGTTTTTCTCGTAATAAAATCTCTATAATTGTAAATGAAGTTCGGCCAAAAAACTCACGTGCTATTGGGAATTTAACAATAGTCACTCGCGCTGTCGGTCCCAATTCACCGATGATGTTATTACAAGTCTGAGCTGCTACATAATTAAAGGCAATAGTTCTTTCGAAGTTCGCCGTGTTTGCACAAACCATATATGTAATATCTGACTCCCCGAGCGACCTTACATATTTCATGGTCCCTCCCGGGCGGCAGATTTCTAGAGTTGTGTGCCGGCAGCCCTTCAAATGTTTACTTTTAATTTATGATTTATCAATTTCTCGTGCCGTGTGTACGTTCTTACCTACCTATTTACGCACAAGGTTCGGCACGCAACGTCCAGCCGAGCACTCAGCCTTGCACATGTTCATTCGATATTTATTTTTAATCGCAGGGTTCCTATTGTTTTCTCCGCTTAATATGAATTTATACAGAGGGGGAGATTAAGCCTGGGGGGTGAGTCACGGGGTGTTTAGTTCTGCCCCATGTCTGCTGGAAGGTCTACCTAATTGTGTGAGCTGTTTTGATTACTGTCTCTATTATCTCGTGTGATAGTGCATTTTAAACGCCCCCGCGCTATTTGCTTGTCTAGTTCATCCCCTTCTAGATAAAGTGTCTGTATTGCGCAATAAAACACACGTTTTATTGAGCATTTGTGTCATCTGAGGGAGTGCGTCAGCATTTATTCATTTGGTTTTCAACAATATTGTGGTAAAAAAATTACAAGTGGTCATGTTGACTAATTGTTTAGTGTTTTCATAAATATGCTATAATAGCTCAATTTTCTTTGTTGGTAATGCGCATTGAATACATAGCAGTGAAATACAATAAAAGTATATGATACCACGAAGATTAAATTTTCAATAAACAAACTGATGACGTATAAATTGAACATAATGATTATTATATTTAACAAATATAAATGACACAAAAAATGAGATTCGAAATCCTTAAAACATAGTGATAAAAATGAGTCACAACACGTGCCATCTGCCACGAAAATTACTTACTGAAGTGTGATATTAAGAATGAATGAGATATCCAAGTCGGGTCATTTTTAGAATTTAAAAAACATATAAAATTTTATATAACTGTAAACCTTTTAGTTTTATTATTATTTTATTTATCCAATTTTTGTGTAGCGCTTGTACCCTCATCCAAACCAAAAAAAAAAAAAAACCCTAAAGGATAAAACCACAAAAAACCGTGCCACACCGAGCGTTGCAAAAAGTTTGAAGTTGAAGTGACGTCACCGACACGGCGGCGTCGAATCTGCGGAGCAAAAAACAGAGCGTCGTGTGCGTCGCGACGCGGCCACATCAATCATACAGGCCGCGGCGCACTCCAGCCGTGAAATACAGAATCTGAATATTTACCGATCCGGCCGATACTGGGAGCGCGTACCGCGTGTTTACGGATAATTTATGTGGCGAGAAGCTCGGCAGTAGCTCGCAGCCGGTAATGAGGGTCGCCGGGCTATTGCCGCCGCCCCGCACCCCGCACCTCGCACCCCGCACCCCGCACCACGGACATTACTGTCTTGTTTGTCATTATCGGAAAGCATTGTTGCTTTACATTTCACACGAACCTTCTATTATCGATGTTGTATTGATAATAGGAGGTAAAATAATACCGGATTCGGGGTTGATTCCCTGCATGGTAACAGCTACCGCTTTCATGTTTGACTTCCATTAAACGCAGCTACACCTTGTTATATTCAAATGCAACGCTAATGACCGCGGGCTCAAATATCCCTTGGGTCACAGCGAGCTACGAAAATATATTTTTTTGAATAGTTAAGTATCGTAAATCAGAGAAGGCCTGAGATATGTTTTTTTTTTTTTTTTTTTAATAAAGAGTACATTTTTTTTGTCGCATACTTTCACGCAATAAGGTTATTTTAAAACTGATGAATGTTATTTATTATTTGAAAGCCCTAATTATTATTCAAATAGGTAAACTGCTTTGACTGTTTTTTTTTTCACGCATAAACCGTCAAGAGAAACTTCTAAAAACTTAATAAGATTTTTAAATATGAAGACAATGCATCTAAATCATAGATAATACGGATATATTTTATGATTTGATTTAATTTTGTCAAATATAATTTTGTAAAAATCATATAATAATGAAACGTCAATATATTAAGCATTTTAGTTTTATGTTGCATTGATCCGAGTAGACACAAGTATACAAAACGGGGGGTTTACTTAGCGAGGATAGAATAGACAGGAGCTGTCATGGTAGATAATTTTCTGACAGGGCACTTATAACGAACGATCTTAAGATATAACCAACTTACTTTAAATAAACTTTAGCTAAGCCAAGTGCATAAATAATAAGCGTAGACTTTATTGCGTAACAAAATAATTTATAATCACATAGTTAATAATAACAATTAAGTTGTTTTTCAATTCAAACGCTTTGATCTATTTATTGCTATATGAAAAAAATCATAAGTAATTTAAGTGTTTTATGTGTAAAATATTATGTAAAATTCATCATCAAAGATAGAAAAATCTAAATAATTTGAATTAAAAATTTCAAAGTGTTCATGCAGATGGGAAAATTTAAAATAAACCTCAAATTAAGATCGTTATCATATTATCTAGTTAGTAATGAAAACGACCATCTTTTTTCTAAGCAAAAGGTAAAAGGAATCAGTTCAGATGAAGGGAAGGCCAGCACGAGTGGCGCGGAATATGACTAGTTACAGGCTCTGTTGCCAAAAATGGGGGAAAAGGCATTTGATCTTCTCACTTTTATGGAATTTTGTTCATCACTTATGAAAGAAAAGAAATAATGTAAGCACAAGATTTAGCTTCCGACAGTTTACGACATAAAGCCTATCTTAAATCATTTTCAACAAGATTACTTAGGTAAATTCTAGATACAAAAGTGATAAAGTATCGTAGATGTATTTAAAAGTATATATATATATATATATATATATATATATATATATATATATATATATATATATATATATTTGTGATTCGATCACATCATTGTGTGATTATTGACAAAGTACTGATAAAGAACAGTAAAGCTCTATATTATTAATTGAAAAGTAACATCGAAGAAAAAGAGTCCGAACTGACATCACGACACGCGCAGGCCATTATATATTTAAGGAGACAGTGACGGCCTCCGTAAGTGTGGAGGTACTAAATCATACCTTACACGACGACTGTCAAATAACGTGCCACGGACAATTTTCAATAGTAATTGGTAGCACATTTCAAGTTCTGATCTCGACTTTGAGCTCGTCAAGACGCCTTTACGAGGGGATATGACACGTGAAAAATGAACGGATACCGCGCGGGGAGACAGAATTAAAAATAGCCCGATTTTTTCTAAGAAGTGATTTTTCGTGACGATGTCATGTATATATTTTTTACTTTCATATTTAAAAGTTTAGTATTTATAAAAAAATCAATACATTAAAAGAATCTCAGAGATAAAAATCATGGTAATCTCTTAGCTTTAGGACTACATTTATTGGTGGTATATTTGAAATGAAGCCGGTCTGTTGAAAATGTAAATTATTTATTCGTTAGTTTGCTTAAATAGCTCTAAGGTGTAGTTATACAGGATATATTTCTTCTATATCTCCAAATAACACCAACAACATATTTTAGCTTACAGCAGTATTGAGCGGTAAAACTGGCAATCTTCATAGATATCCGGTGTTACCTCATCTATTCCAAGAATCGCAACCAGCTACAACGCTTTGCAGAATATTGGATATCTCAAATCTTCCCCTTGTCTGCTATTCTCACAGTTGAGGTGGAGTCGACTCCTATCGTATTCTCGATCTCTTTGATCCACCTCATCCGAATGGGCCTATTTTTCCTCTTCATCGTCCAATTCCCACAAAAATAAGCTTTCTAAAACTATACTCATTAGAACAAGCAATATGAGTGAAGAGTGTCAGTATCACTGAATTAATACATTGGCGGGTTCAACATTAATCATCTGGATAAAAATTATAATGCCCAGCTATTAAAACCACCTTATAAAAATAATATCAATCATAGATCTGTTGACTATTATAAAAGTGAATAAATCATAATGTTGATATTCTGAAAAATCTCTTGTCTAGCTTATCAAGGACTTAATATTTGTTTAAACGAACATTTTAAATTGCCTACATTGTCATACTAACGTGAAATATTTGAAATTTATCAATTTACGTGATATATTAAAAAATGTAATTATATGAAAATTTAACTCCAACAAAGCTTTTATCAATTACCCTAATAGTCAAACAATGCCATATGAAGCATACATTAGTCGTATTTTAATTACGCGCGGTAATAAAGTTAATAACGAAAATTTAACTAAAATAGATGTACGGTTAAAATACTATAATTAAACTCACAATATTACTTTATAATGCCATATTACATGTTTTGTTTGATTTTTTCTAAATGAAAATTTGGGTTTTGATAATTATGGAAAGATAAATTTTGTTAATATTCTGCTGAAAATATGTAAAATATATTTTTTAAATTTCATATGTAAAATTACACACACACACACACACACACACATATATATATATATATATATATATATATATATATATATATATATATATATATATATATATATATATATTAAAAACTACTTTTAAAAAGTAAGACAAAAGTCATTCGCAAATAACTAAAAAAAATACTTGTGTATATTTTATTGTTTGTTAGGACAATTTCAAATCTAAAGGTTTAATGATTTAAGACACACATTTTATAAGGTTTCATCACCATTTATATTGTATAAACCTCTTTGTTTCAAATATTATAACACCATCTTACAAGTCACAAAACAAAAATTAAAAGCTTTTCCAAATTATTGCATTATGCATGGATGTAGTATTTTGTAAATTTATAACAACGTTTATCATTTATTTTTTAAATACATCTTTTAGAAAGAAAGGTTTAAAAATATATATATAAATGCTATTGCATAAATATAACTTTCATCTAATTTTAAAGACATATTTATCCATTACATTTCAGGAATGATAAAAAATCTAATAGATATCCTCTGTTATCACTGTTTTAGTGAGTACGAAAAATTTATGTGTATAAATATAATATATACGTATAAATAAATAGAAACAGTGATATTATTTGTGTAATAAAACAGTCTACAATTACAATTATGGGTATTAAAAAAAACAATCTAATGTAGGTTACATTTAATTACAAGCGTATGTACGTTTTCACTACAAAAAGAAAAAGTTTATACTGCCCGTAGCGGGTAGGCCGCTATTATTATTTTTATTTCATCCTCCCTACTATTTAACCGAATGGCTCCCATTACAAGACGGATTAAATCTAATCAAGTTGAAGGTGGCAAGTGTTTTCTGGAGTCCTGAAAAACTTAGTTGGGCGGACGGTCCCGGCCGGGGAAGTTTTCTCATTCCTGCTTTACTAATGGCTGCCTAGTATCGCTTTTCCGGGAACACTCAAGGTCCGGCCAGCACCCACACCGGAAATATGATAGCCGATAGAGGAAGTTGAGATTTCCGACATATCCAACATAATGGAATAATCTTCCATACAAGTTTTTGGATCATTCATACAACAGATATTGAAATATATAATGTCGATGAATTAATTAGGAATAGAAAATAAAATTTGATTTCAGAGCAATATAAAACATTTAAAAAATCACGGATTGCAGACGTAATTAAACATTATTCTCTCCAAGTTATTTACCTGCATTTTTTAAATAGAAATACGATGGGTCAATGGGAAAATTTTATTGTGAAATTATGGATTTTTTTCTGCAGTTAGTAGATTACAATTTTTGTATATGTGTACGCAAAACCAATTGGTATAATTTGTGTAAGTTAAGTTAATAGTATTTTTTTCTTAAAAAGTAAATAATTTTGAATCAAGAGACAATTTTTGAGATCAAACGGTTGCACATATTTTTTATGTGAGTTTTGTGATTCACATAGCCTTAAGGTTTTTTTAAAAGTAAAAGTTATGAGACATATTTATCTATGTAATATAATTTATGGAAGCTTTTATAATAAAACATGTATCAAAAAGAGAGCTTATCTGTAAAATATTATTTTCTTACAACGGTAAAATAGCATAAATTTATGTTAGGGTGCATTTAGTTTAACTCGGGGGTAAATAAATGTGTTTTTACATTTACATAATTAAACTCCTTTAAATTGTGGGATAAATATAAAAATATACAAAAAAGAAAGTGTTAGACTAAAATATAACTTTATTAAGAAATTAAATAGGAAATTCGACGAAATAAACGACAATAGTAGCATTAAATAGGTAACGTTACTTAAGTCAAATTTTTTGACATAGATTTAAAAAATCGTTACTTTTGGAGACAAAAATTTTGAAGAATAATATACTTTCTCAGTACATAGTTATATATCCAAGCAATGTTAATATTATTTCCATTTTGATGGCAAGAACCTAAGAACAGAAATTAGCGTTAGGCGGTCCGTTCTGGAAGTGCTTGTCCGAGTATTTATTTTGAATCGTTATTGCTGTGATTAGCATACTGTGGATTGCAAATTGTATGAGAAAATATACGGACTGGTTACTTTATTACTTTGCAAACTTGTAACATACAACGAACATGCTCAAGTTGCCAAAATATATTTATTCCATAACGAGGTGAATGGATCTCCTTCATATTAAAAAAATGAAATATGTTAAATCAATTGTTCTGCTTAAATAAAAACAAATCGCATACAAAAAATAGTACGTTTTATAAAATGTTTATATGACATAATATTGCTATAAATTATTAACGGTTGTCAAAGACAACCGAAAAAATACCAATGCATTTCATGACAGCAACACTATGAGTTACACCAAACGATATAATATCAGGTAAATAAATATGTGAAAGGTTTAAACAATAAAATATATAATAAACTGTAGTTTATAAGTAATTTAATATAATTTTACTGCTAAGGATTAAATTAATGATAGTTGATACATGATAATCTATGTCACCATTTATTGTTATATGAAATAGTAAATTATTAAATTTAAAGTAGGTTACATGAAGGTACGAATATATGGAGAAATTGAATTTAATTGACACATGATACAATAGTATGCCAACACATAACGTAATTAGTGGCACGTCTTGATTAGATACCCACACCCTCAGAGGGGTTCGTCTGCGAAGCCTCACAAATACCCAGACAGCACAGGCTACGGTATGTTGACGGCAATCATATAAATCCGAAGTAATAAACAGTCAAACAATACCAACAAAAGTACGGAAGCTCAATTTAGCTTACACAAAGAGAGCTTAGTATTGTATTTTAATCAATTTATTTCAAGTATAATAAGCAGTTGAAAATTAATCCGAAATATTATTTAGTATTTATAATATTAAAAATGTTTTAATATCGTTTAATATAACAAAATATTACACATGAATCCTAAAATAAAATGTCTTGACTTCAAGCACAATAATGTATGCTTTATACTTAATGGTATAATATTAAAAAAAGTTTTTTATATTTTAGTATTTTCTGCGTTTTGGTTTTCAAGGTAATCGTGGTGATATATATTTTTTTATTAAACACTCTTAATAATAAAGTAAATTTGAAAGCGGATTATAAAACCAAATCTTATATGACATGTAAATAAAATAATAAACCCTCACTCTTGGAAATGTTCTGATGGGATTGTGGCTTCTTGTAAACAAGCTTCCACACAAGCTAAGTAAAGTAAAATTTAATAACATTAAACTACAAATGAATACTAAATGAATTTATTGAGTCTAATATTTTAAAAAGTATACGCATCTGAGTAAAAAATCTACGACCTGGGACTATGTGTTAAAATTTATACATTTTTATTTATAAACTCTTTTAAGTAAACAATGTTCTTCGTATTTAAATTGCATTATTTTAATAGAATTATGAAAGTGATATTTTATTTTTTCCCCGTGCATTTTATTTTGATGGTAAAAGGTTTCGAGGATTTTTCATTACAGTGTCTAAAGATGCTACATTCTTCCTCCAGTCCTTTATGATTCTCAAGTCTTTCGAGCGTATGTAAGTAGGTACGAGCTTGATGAGGGTGTATATAGGACATATTTTGAAGAAGGTGGTAATCTTTATAATAAAGAAAAGTTGTTATGAAGGATTATTTTCCAGAGGTAAAAATCTACTTAAAAATAAAATAAAGTGTAATAAATCATGCTTTTTATTTAAAAAAAAAAACGTTCTCATAAGAAAACAATCCACATTGTGCAGAGGCAGCGCTATTATTATATTACCCTTATCTCGTCCCCTCGAGCTTCCATCACGATAGCTCGAGCTTACGTAAGGGTGGATACATTGTTCCGTACAGATCGCGTGCGCACGTCAAATGACATGAGCCGCGGAGTGGATATGATTTTTCAGCCTTCAGTCATCTTTCCGCTTAGCCGCTTAGCGTTTCCGCCGAGGCACCCACGGCTAAACGGCATTAACTCGATTGTTGCCTGCTTTTTACGAGGAAAGGAAATTGCAGAGTATTTTATTTGGAAACTTTTTTATGCACGATCCTTAATCTTCTGGTCGCGTTTGGCTTGCAGGTATAAATGTCAGACAGAGATAACGTCTGCTACAAAATATAGCCAGCGATATAAGCCGTCAGTTCAAATACAAAATTTATTCGTCAAAACTATGGTTATTAATATATGATATATATATATATATATTTAAAAAAATATTTATATTTAAACATTCATTTTATATGTAAAATATTAGCGCATAAACACATCTTTGTTGATGAACCCACGAATTTTGTTAGTTTTTGTAAGAGAAGGATGACTGATTTCGTGTCAATTCACCTCAGATATTTAAATTAACGTTTCTTAATATCAGTGTTCTGACATTTGACGAACGGTTATTTAATTCTCCCCCTAACGCAATAAACGTTTTATTTAAGCATTCATATAGTCACGAACGGGGAGGGTAATGCGGATTAAAAAACCAAAAAGATTAGCGAATCGCGAATATGACAGATTAATAATCCACCGTCCGGGGAGAAAAAAAAAACTTGATTTATTTTCCAAGTGTTGTGGGCGATAAATATTCAGCGACGGCATTTACCAAAATAATAAAATTAAGTAAGAAGCAAATACAATGAATCCGTTCGTCTGATTAATTTGCAAATCAAGTCCGCATTTATTCCGATCATAATCGCAAGTAATATTTCTCAAATTCCAATTAGCTATCAATTATAACGGGAGCGGTAGCGTTCCGCGAAATACAAAGAGCCCCGGCGGGCCCGCGTGGCGCGCCTTCCGGCAGGCAAAGCCTCCGCGAGGGGCTCGGACTGCGCCATCAGTCTCGCCCCCTGATGGATGAGAGGCAGCGCGGCTTGCTTAGCATTGATTTACTCCGGCCCTTTTTTTCATTCGTTCAAGAGAAGGGTGGTTTATTACTCAAGGATCACGGCGTACAAGAATCGTCATTTATTTGGATGACTACTCATTGAATGAATTAGTTTAATAATATAAAATAATAACTTCGCTTATGAAGTTGCATGATTTATTTACATGTATACAGACTCATAACTTTTACTAGACATTATTAATAAGAGCGGTAATAATAAATGTTAATTGTGTCATAATTCTTTTAATGTGACGTAAAGTGGTCTTACTTTTATAAAAATATATATATTTGTTCAAACGAGCCCTCGATGTTATGTAAGATTTAATTTTCTGTATACAATGCTGAATAGATACAAATATTTGCAATAAAAAGATTATTTAGTGCCGGGCAAATTTGACACTCATACATGTATGTCTATTTTTGGATTGAACGTCAATCAAATGCGTATTTATTACCTATTACAGGTTTATATTATTTACTAATATTGGTTGCCCTGGGCACATTGGTTCATATGTAGAGTATGATTGTTAAAAATTCTTGATTGATGGATGTGGTTCGTTGTGTGGTCAGTACACCGGCCATGTAAACCTGGGGATGTGGGTTCAAATCCCACATAAATCACGATGCTATTTTTCTGAGAATTTCTTTAAAAATCATTTTCTATGTGTGAACTAATGTGCTTAATTATATTAGTAAAATATATTCATACTATAAAATATATTTTATTGTCCAAATAAGACCAATAAAGATGATAAATTAGAATATGGCCGTTCCTAAAAGCTACAGGTCTAAGACTGATATATTTCAAGTTTTATGACAACATCGAAATGATTCACAAGACTATAGAAGAGAGATCTAGTGTTTTTAATTTTTGTAATGCATTAAGAATATGTTAAGCGGTATATAAATATGTCGTGTTTCATACGCTCTTTTATTATTTACAAGTATCAATTAAGGAGTGTCGTCATAAGAGCAACAATAAAACAGAGAATTATTCGCAAATTCGCGGTGGAGTTGTACATTCCGAGTACACATTAAAAGAGCCCGGGTATACATTAAATTATGAGTGTGGGGTGTGTGTGGTTTTTATTGCGCCCAGGCTGGCAGGTCGTACAGGTGAGGTGGAAGAGGGGGTGGTATGACGTGTCTTTAAAGACACAACCCCAAAGCCGCAAGTGATCTACTCGTGAAAACCCCTGGTTACTCAAGAAATGTAAATGCATTGATATTATAGATATGACATGACAATACAGATCATGCAATTATGTTTCAAAATACATGTGTGTTACAGTATTCATATTTAAAATAAAATCACACCAAAATATACTAATATAATATATAATTTCAGAAGCAATGTTTATTTAAAATATCTCTTTAAGTATTCGTAAAACTGCTAAAAAATTATGCGCTAGATGTTTATTGATTGGTAATTTCTATTATTCACTTGAAATGAATGAAAATCTTATTTTATTAGAAATACTATTTTATTAGCAATTTTAATTTGGTTGATTAACGTTTTTATACTTAACGCATATTAATAAAGTTAATTTCCAGATATCTCGAGGTTTCACCATTTTTTGTTGTAAAAGTAGATCGTTTTAAGTTGCTACCGATTATCTGGTAATTGTGTGTGTTCCGTACATTCTGGTTCCGTGTGACTAACACGACTTCATGCATATTACGACCCAAGGCGTAGAATTAAGCTATTAGAGTTATTTCTCGTGCAAATACATGTTGTGCATATGGTTGTAGGGCTTCTGTGCTTGCGTTTAGACATATTTCCTAGAAAAGTTTGATGTTTTTAGAATAAATTTTATATAACACATAAACTGGCTAAAATAATCATATTCTCGTGCACCATCAAAAACATACAAATGATAAATAAGAAATTTAGACGCATGAAAAAGAAAAGTAAATTAAATACTGCTTTAATTAACAAGATTCCTTTTTGATGACAAATATAGAAGATTTAATTTCATTTGAATTAATGTGAAATCACTATGTTTATGTATATTTTGCCATAATAGATTTCTAAATTGAACAAAAGACAACTTTTTAAGTGAAAGTAAAGAGAGAATTTTAAACTTTAATTAGACAAAGTTTGAATTTGCCTTTAATAATCTGTGTTGTTAGAACTTTTAATGAAATCAATAGCTTTGTAAACATTGTGTTTCTTTTATTACATAGAAATAAGAAGCTTTCTCTCTTATTTAAATCGAGTCCTGTAATTATGTCTTCACTTTTATTTATCTTGAGTCCTACAATAAGAAAAGCTGAGAACGAATTTGTGACAATTACAAACTTTTATTTTATATAAATTAATTGAAAACGTGAACGCTTGAAAATATTTATAACTTAATAAGCCATTTTATTTTACTTTAATATTTCTAGCGGTAAAACAAAACGAGATACTAACAAAAATTTCAATTTCAAAGAACAATTTTCTAGTTTATTGCCTGAAATTTTATTAATACATACAATGATTACTTTAAAAGTTAATGAATTTTTATTTTTATTTTAAAATGTGTTTCCTGGTAGTTGAAAAATTGAATAAAATTAATTGAAATAGAAATAAATGAAAATTACTCCACTGAGTAATAAAATTGTGAATTCAATTATATTTGTTGATTGGAATCAAATTCAATTTATTTTTTAGTTTAATTGTATTAATAGCCAAAGCATTCAGGAAAATGTCAAAAGTTTGCACATTAAAATTTTATGGAACAATAAACGGTTATCGTGGTTCCATCTAAGCGGCTACCGTGTCTAAGAAATATCACCGAGTTCCCCGGTCTCCCGAAAGTGCTTTAGAATTACAAGTGAATTTTCACCGAATTTCTTCTCGCAGTGAAATGTCCCTCAATCATTTTACAGATGAAAAGGTGAAAGATCCTCGGCGGCTATAGCTCTTCACTTCAGAAAGTTCGTGAAGTTTACATTGATGGTGATAAGGCCGGAACTTAAATGCGAAGTAAGCAATCCGACAAACTTCGGGTGTTGTCGCAGAGGACGCGTTAGTATTAAAGAGCGAGTCGACAAGCGATTACAGCACTGCCCAACGGGGATTTACTCATAAAAATACTTTATATAGATGAAATTCTTTATATTTACTTAGGCAAGGAACGTAGCGAGTCCCCACGGACGGGATGGCTCATTTCAATTAATTCTACAAGAAGAACAGCGCTACAGCCAGAGAAACTAAGATTCATACTCACGGATTATGTCTGTTACAACGATTATTTGTTATTAAAAAATTTTTGAAGATTTTTGTCATACTTAGGTATGTGTAATACATGTTTACGTATTTAGCATAAATCTTGTTTTGTTTGAGTTTTGTATCTATAACAGTATGTCTATAAGTTTCTATTAAATTTCTTTTCTTTCAAATATATGATATTTTTTTAAACAGTTTAAACATGAAATCCTGAAAATTATTTTAATTCAATAATTTACTCTTCAAAGACACAATTTTATTTTTTTATTAAAATACTGCTGTCAATAGAAGAATATTTCATAAGCACGAAATAAAATATTTGATTATTGTGCGTCATAAAAATTTATACAAAATATACGAAATACGAATATGACTCCAACTTTCCCCTACTTCATGATTGATGATTCATGAATACGCGCAGATTAAATTCTACCCTTATTCGCATTACTTCTAAATGACGAATTTGATTATGATCACAGCCAGCTTTACTGAAAATAACTTTTTATTCCTAGAAATACCTGTGACACATGAATTTTTAAATTTGATGGTGTAACGATAATCTTCAGAGCAAGATTATAAAAACGCCCTCTTTATTACTGAGAAAACGGGTCTGTGTTATATCAAAAATATTTAAAATGTATGTATTGTATATAACATGGTATTAGTTGCATGAGGTGACTTTTCAGCGCAGTGTACTTACGCTAGCATTAAAATAAATTACCAAGTCATTACAGCTACAGCACGAGCTTCATTGACCCATTGTATGCACGTTCATTCCGGTGGCACTAAAACCAATATACTACAGGTTTCAAAAGAACCTATTTACAATGAGTACGTATCGCCTTGTGGTTTAGTAGTAGTTACTCCTGATTGCCATCTACGGTGTCTCGGGTTCAAATCCGGGAGAAGTTATATTTTATAAAATTCTGTAAAGTTAAAAGAAATATTTAATATGAAATATATTTGTTTTTAATAAGATACATAATTGCTGAGACATTTACAAGTCACATACAGCTACAATTGCTTTTCAGTTTGCGACCTTCCACTTTTATATTTATGTTGTTTGTATACATGTTACTTGAGGTTTGGTGTCTCGCTTGAGGAGTAAGGTTATAAACCTACAGATTCTAAGGTCGGTTCAAAGTGATCATGAGTCGCAGCCGTTCCTATGAGAGGACGTGCATAATTCAGTCGCTTCCGATCAAAGATAGCCGGCGAGAGGACGCCGGGGTCGTGACGTCATGCCCGGTGACTCAAACAAAGGGCTGGCGATGACTTCTGAGTCAGGCGGGCGGGGAGCGCGGCGGTCACGCGATCATCGCAAAAACTGCAGTCGACCCGTGACGCGGAAAGTAATTACTCCACTAACCAGCCACGCCATGGGTTTGATGAATTACTCAACTTTTTAATATCCTATTCATTTTTTGGTGATTAAAGCCACGATGAAATGATTCAAATCACCAGTTGCAATTAGCCCTCAATTATATTTACCTATAAAGAGTTTAACTATTGACAGCTATGTTTTTCATACTAGGTAAACAGGTCACACTGGAAACGGCGTGATTTCTTTTAATCTTTTTTCAGGATATATTTTGGACTTAAGCCCCCACCACACCTTGGCTTTTTTTTTCTAATACATTCACAGCTATGTTACCAATACACACCTACTATATACATAATTAATGACATGGATACATTTATGACAACTTGCATCCTATAAAAATATTTTTTTTGCAAAAAAAATTTACAGGATAATTATAATTTATAAAATTCATAATCGTATAATGTATCGGTTTTCGGTCAATTTATCAATACCACTGAACGAACAAAGACTCTCATTGTCACCGTAAAAAGTCTATTTACTTACTTAGGAAAATTTACCATGAAAGCGTAATATTTTTAATTACTTCTTTAACTAATTTCTATTCGTTGATTTAATCGTTTTTCGTCGATGTTTCGAAGTTTTGTTTGTGTTCTATCGGGAATCGACAATAAACCAAACAAACTTAAAGAACACATAACGACAAGAATAAGTATCTGGGGAAACAAGCGGCGTTAATTAAATTAACCTTATACGAACGATATAACAAAGGATTTTTTTTGTTTTTAAATATAATTGATGTCTCGTCTGGAGTTTGTGTTTTATTTTAAAACATTATAAAAAGTTAAAACAATATTATGATTGAAAGAGACGTCCGTCGGCTGGATATTTTATTATAGAGTAATTATTTTTAGCTAAAGTCATTGCTCGATGTTCATAAAAATCTTGTTAGCGGGTCCTTGCAACCGACAACTCATGCTTAGAGAACAACATAGTAGCTTACTTGTACAGGGTGAGCTCTAAAGATAAAACAAATTATCATTAATTATGTATTTAAAATGGTTTTTATATGTTTCTTAGGAACCACACTGGTAAAATATATATGTAGAATTGATGAAAAATATTTTAATTATATTTATGACAGATAAAGCATTTCGCACAAAGTGATCAACCACAAGATCATTTTTATGATAAAATCTCACTTCAAATAGTTTTTGTTGTGGAAATGGGATATGATTTCACTATGTAATTTTATTTACATTAACAAATACAACACTTTATTGATTATTTTAATTGTTGAGATTAACGATAAGCTAAAACATACGGATTAATTGGGTGAATATCATAAACCAAGTAACAAAAAATCAATTAAGTTAATCATTATTATAGAGAAGTGTTCACCCTTTAGAAGGTGCTCCTGCAGTGCTGGCGCCGCTGTGCAGTTCCGCGATACCCCAGAGGTAGCCTCTGTGCTGAGGGGCTCCCTCACTCTTACTCCTTGATTAGAAAGGAGCGATAGTCTTATCGCCGTATAGTCTTTAATGGGAAAACAAAGACGAGAGCATTCAATATCCAATACAAAGTTAAGATACACCAGCGCACTTTATGCAACGGCTTTGGCAGCGAACATCCCTGCAGGGGCGCGCTTATACATGTGAATTTATAATAGCAGAGCGCTTCTTACAGCAAAGCCTTTAATTTTACATCGGTTTTTCTTACGTTTTTCATTCATGCATATTTAAAACGTCCACAGAGATTGGTTTCATATAACACCGTTCAAATTTATTGAAAAAATTGTTGAATAAATATTCGTATTTATATTTCTTAGTTCACAACAAATATGATGTTGGTTTAAACTGAAGGTGTTGTGTGGTGATTTTTTTTTGTTTGTTGTTGCTTTAAACGTAAAATATGGAAGTGTGAAATTTAGAGCTTTGTTGCGCACAAGAAGAAAACGTGTTTGCGTAATATTTCACAGTCTGGGGTGTTGCCGGTGTACGACGCTGAAGTCGGCGCAGGGCCGGAATAAACTCAACAATTTTGCAGATGCATTGCAGCGATTCGTAATGGCGAACAAATATTTGTCAGCCACCGCAAGCCAATACACACACGCAATAATTATCATGGCCAGAACCAATAGCGCTGTTTGCAGAGAACACGTACGAAAATGGGGGAAACACATTTGCGAATTCCAATCTGTTGCCAGCAACTCGGCCCGCTCGATGCGCTCCCCGCCGGGTACTTCCTGGAGAGAGTTAAAGCATTGAAGGCTGTGACTTTATTTATGTGGGAAAAAATAGGATTATTGCTGTCAAAACTCTATACAGCATGCTGTATAAATTTAGCCAGGCGAAGGTCGGCGTATTCAGTGGATTGCAGATTAAAACGGTCACCGCTAATGCGAACATTTTCAGGAACGATCGGAAACCAGATTGTTCGTTAATTACTCGATGCTGTAAATTTATTTGATTTCCTCTTAATATCTGTTCATAAAAGAGAAGTTGGAGAAAAACATTTTTGTTTAATACTTCTGCAGAATTTTTTGATATATACATATTTCAGCATCGATTTAATGTTTGTTGGACTATTTTATTTGGAACTCTCGCTGATATATCAATATGACTCGATTCGTTTAAATTGAAAAAAATATTTATATATTTATGAAATATTAAATAGTAGAATAATATTTAAGTTTCCTTACGGCGGCTTAAGTGGCCATAGCCGATTGTTCACTTAGAATTGCCCAATGTCTTCTACAATTTTAGTATTCGTCCAATCCTTATAAATAAATTGAAAAATAAACATAACGGTTCAATTACTTTCGTTTTCTATTTGATGGAGTTTTTTTTTATCAATTTATTTCAATTCATCATTGTGTCAGAAGTACTGGAGGGACCTTTCTTCTCCTTTTTAACTGAAAGCACGATAGGCGCCTCGACGCTAGACGACGCTTACAGCGATCGAGCTGTTTTCTACTTCTTCTTTAACTCTTTTCTGACTTGACAGAAAATACCGTATTTTCTGTTGGAATTTCAATCACTGTGAATGGTGATGCAAGATTCGTCCGAGTTGGTTTAGCCACCCCGCACTCGATCCAAGATTACGCATTTCAAATCTAATCTGAAAATGTTTTAAGAAAAGCTTTTTACTTAGTTTTAACACACATGCTACCGGCTTTACTTTGTTATTTTGTAGAATAAACAAAGGTATATAGTATAAATATCTAAGGTATCACGCATAGGCGAGTCGTAGTGAAGACGTTGTTCTCCTCCCTGTAGTGCTAATGTGTGGTCATGAAACTTTAATTAATTTTAGAAGCTAGTATGCTAGATAATAATACTTGCTTGAAAGAATAAGAAAGCACGTATTTAACATATAATGGTACTCTTATGTGTTTTTTAAAATTTAAAATTATTAGTTTGTAATTTAATTGGGACGGGTCTTGATCTGTACTTAAAAAACTGACCAGATTTATAAAGAATATAACATGAAATCTTCTTTAAAGTAATCCTTTCCTTCAAACGAAGACTCACAAAGCTCAGTTTCCCAAATTTCCAAAGAAATCTTTGTTAAATGATGCCGAGTTCATTTTCTTTAGTCGGAGAAGCTCGAATAATAGGCTTACCGAAGTGGATTCTAAAGTGTGGGACCCAGTGTGTATTTATAAATTCAACTTATTATTTCTCTATATTTATAGTTGGAATTCTAGGTTTTATGTAATTCTACTAAGTTTAAAAAAAACATTTCATTTAAATATACTGGTTTTGTAGATTTGCATTGATCCAAAAATTGATAACTAATGTTTAGTGATTAGTGAAAAGATTAACTCTCTTTCTTGCAATTGTAACTCTGAAGCTTTTTCAATCCCCAATTAAAAATTGTTTTCATTTCCTACTTGCTGTGGGGCATTGTTTAACGAATAGCGTAAAGCTGGTCGGAAGGTCCCCGTAATGAGAAAATTCATCGAAGTGAGTAATCTTGCCTTGTAATTACGGAACCAAAACGGTCATTAGCTAATGAAACATACGAAAGTAGAAAATGCAAAGTATCGGGGGCCAACGGGCCCGTCTTCTGGAACTAGTTAGTTTTTTTCAGGATATTTACGGATAATTTAACTTAATTGCGACCGAGTAACAAGAGGTCTTTTGTCTGGGGAAAAGTAGTCCCATCTAGCCCGTCTTCCACTTTGGCCGCATTTTAAATTATATCATAACTTTTTTTATCAATGAACAAAAAAAAGGTTTTTCGTAGAAAATACAGAGAGAGATGAAATAATTCGTGAAAAGTGTAATCGAGATACTATCATGCGTTAACAATAATTAAAATATATTATTTTAACGTAAAAGTATAATTAACGCAAATTAACTTTTGTAAGCAAAATTGATAATATTTTTAACAATAAAGGTTCGGAGGTCAGAACGGGACCGCTGATTTGCATTTTCGGAGATCGCTCGAATATATTATTTCGGCTTCCGACGTTAAAAATAATTTGAACAAAAGAATAAATATGCGAGAGCTCTGGTCAGAAGCCATAACAATTCCCACAAAAAAGCCAAATTGAATAAAATTCGCAAAACTGCCGGAAAACATCGCAAGACGACTTATTTGCCGCGCTTACTCTGCAAAATACGTAAATTTGTCGGACAAATGTACAGAATCTCTCATGCATCCCTAAGCCGCCCGGCACTCCCCGCGTACGTGCCTTTTCTAACACACATTACACATTCCCTGTGCGGGCGTTGCAAGCGACCCGCGAGGTTTCCTCGAGAGACGCGGAAAAAACGCAAGTTGTTAAAATAAATAATGCGGAGCTTCCGCAAGATGTGTCCTTTGATGCGATCCGGCATTAAGCGTAACGATTTGTATTTGTCTTAATAACGCCGGAGATAAGATTCACTGCATCGCTCTGGAAGTGCAGTCTAGAGTGGGAAAACCTCGGGGCTATCGATTTTCCAGGGGGAGCGAGCGGGACGCGCTGTGTTCTGCCGATCCGTTCCGGTCGGTACGTATCCGGCGCGGGGGTTGACGCGAGCCGGGGAAGCGCGGCCCGTCAGTCCGTCCGCGACCGCCGCCGCGGACAGCTGGTGCCTTGGTGTCCGCGACAGTCTGCCTCGCAAGCCGGCTGGCGACCCACAAACATTACCAGACCATGTTGCATGTGCCCGCGAGCCTATGTCGCACCTAAAACACAGTTGTAGGTCGATATACATTGACTCATTTGTCAATAAGTTAAATATATCTCGCGGGAAATTCGGTATTTATTATTTTGCATGAAGTAGTTTTATCAAATTACTTTTGTTTTGGTAAAGTTTTTGTTACTTGTGATTAGTTTTGTCATAAAGTTTTTATTGAAATTATACGATAAAATATAAGAAAGATACAGTAGTGTTATTTTGTGCACGTAGAAAAAAATGAATGTATTATACCGTAACACTTGACTTGAATCATAAAATTATTAATAATAATTTAGTTTACTGAGTGAAAAACTTTTTTGGCGCTTATAGTTCAACTGATTTAAATTACAAGTAAGCTGTGAGTCATAAGGGTAGTGACATATACAAAGGTAGGTACTTTAAGTACATACCTATTGATAGGTACAAAGTAAGGTTTCTGAGGTGTTAAAAAACTATGTTATATATAATAATAAAAGTAAAGTTACACATTTTTTAGATTTGTGATAAACTTAATGCAAATCTAAAAAACAACCGTTCCCGTCGGGGGGGTGTAACCAGCTAAACAAAAGATCCATCACGCCCGACTCCGCCAATGACTCTTAATAAAACTTTGAGCACATTAAACTAACTTGATAAACATTATGATCAATTCATCAAAATAACCATAATTATATTGTCATAAAAAGTCATTTTAATCACCGCTATTTCCTTCAATGGTGACTTAATTATATGGGGGTAATTAATAGACAGTCTGCGTCCCGAGCACATTTCATAACATTCTAATGAATACATTCATGTTGGATTCTTCACAGTTAGAAATGTAATTAAATTCAAATTAAAACAACGCTACTTAGAAAGTAATATATTTTTTAACGACCCAAAAATCATTCGCCCTCACATCTGACCCTGCTGTCTTAATTAAGTTACACTAAAATAAAACATACAATTCTATTTTATTTACGCAGTAATAGTTTATATTTATTTGCTCTTATAAATTTACCCATTGACTGTCCTCTGTACAATAGGACGTATAAACCCATGCAATATACCGTTGCAAATCTAGTTCGGCCTTTGTCACGAGCGCTCTTTACAATGTCGCCAATAGAATTCTAAGGGCCACTTATCTCGTTGGCATAATTTTTAGTCCTTAATTGAACAATCTATATGAAAGGATTGCAAATATGTGGCTCGCGCGCTGCCCATTGATACATCTACACGAGTCAGCTGCGCTCATTTGATATAATTAATACTTTTCAATATAGCACTCAATATGTGATACACACGTAAATAAATATTTATTACTTTTATAATTTTTTTTTAAAATACTGCTCGTCTAGCGTTTTATAATATTTTTTGTTAATTACGCATCGGAAATCGTTTACTCGTTAATCGTTTAATTATTCGATATATTTTGTAGACATAAAACGTACCCTTTAACATAATTACTCGTATAAATTTAATATAATATTATTCACGTGCAAAAATAAAAACGCACCAGGTGCAAAAAATAATTGGTTTCGGGCGAATAGGTCAAATTCTCTAATCCTTGTTTCAATTATTTGATTGCCAATTTGGAATTATAGCGCAGCGCCTGCACTACATGTGCACTGGCAGATGCATTGATACAGTTTATATAAAACACTAACAGATTATATCAAAGCCAGTGCAGAGCACGAAGTCACGAACGAGCGTCGTCGGGACGTGCACGCAGAAAACACTCGAATGTTTTAATTCACAAAATCTTATTAACAGCTTCCGTAATATTTCAATGAATTATGACAGTTTTAGCACCTTTTAAATAAGCAACAACTCGGATTCTGTTCAGTAATTATAAAATAAATTCTAATTTAACGGGCAGGGGAGGCGCGTAATCTAAATGTGGTGTGTAAAATTGTCAATTTATTACGGATACCGAGTCGGGAGTTCATTAACAGATGTCGTTCCGTTACCGGCTTACTAGTCACCAAAGCCGAACGACTTCAGAGATCCCACTTAAGCTGTAATGCGATTTTAAATTTAAAAAGGCGGTGACGTCACCCGTGCGTTTCAGGCCAGACTCCGACATTAATTATACAATTAAAAATGATCAAGCCACGCTCTTGTGACTTACGGCCGAGAGTGTAATGAGAAAACAAGGCAAGTTAGCGATGCCTGTGTCGCAAGAGTGAACCGCGCGTGCAACGCCGGCCGGGGACTGTCCACTTATGGCCTCATAATTGACTTAACGGAAAGAAAGTGATAATTAAACGGCCAGCAAATTGTTGAACCCTTGAAGTATCAACCCGTGTAATTCATATCTAATCTGTACAATAGTGGTTGTGGAAAAGTACTGACTGACCAAGTATAAGACGAAAAAGTGATCTATTGTGCATTTGTTACTTGTGAAGGGGCTATAACATTTACTTGAATGAAGTAGAGTACCTATCTCAGTCCAACATGGACCGCCTCAGGATGCTATTTTTTGGATTGGCTGTGATCACCATGTGCTGCATACGTAAGTTACCGTTTATCTTTACTTTAAGAATACACTGATTATTTTTTTGTACTATTAATATAGAAAAAAGACTACATTATTTGATATATTATAAAAAATTGCATTTGCGTATTCCATTACTAAAGTTAAAAAGTTGTTAAATCAGCAAAAAAAACCGCATTGTAGATGGCTTCAAACATATGCCTCTTATTTATTCTGGCTTGGTCAGTATCCTTAAGCTGAGTTCTGATATGCTCAAGCACTCAGATTACGAGTATGTGACTTTAATTATTGCACTACACTTTAATATTAAAAAAAACCGTTTATTATCATTTCTTAATAATTTTGCCTTTTTAACCCTATTTATTTAATAAAGGTGTTCATTAGAATGCAGAAAAATGACGATCGCGATGTGAGCATCGCATTAGTAGGAAATATATATATATACATAAATTTAATAGTTTATTTTAAGAAAGCCTTTGATTTTACTGATTTATATACCCTTGGTAAATCCCTATCCTTGGACGGCACGTGCAACTGAATAATAAAAAGGGCTGTTTTGGTAGGACATCTGAGTTCGGAGACTCTTCACAATTCCTTTAATAAGAAATTTACTGAAGGCACGCCCTACGCCCCCCAAGGATCTTAGCAATGAAATATGTTGTACGATAGCCATCCTGTTCTCGTCGCTTTTCAAATTACTAAAATTTGCTTATGTTGAAAATTATATGCTTATATATAATATTACAATACAAATGTTATAATCTCGCGGTGAGTTTAATATATATTTTTTAAATATTATATATTCACGCCGATAAGATGTATCATTCATGAATTTTTAGTATTTTCTATAAATAATTTAAAATCACTCATCAAAAATCAATACCAAATAATCAAAACTGATTTAAAACCAAGATTTAAATAAATTAAATAAAGATGGTACTTTATTATTAAAAATTTATTGTAAGACTCTAAGAACCTAAATACGTAGTCGAGTACAAATGAAGTTAAATTAATTATTACAAAAATACGTAGAATCATGGATGGATATAATCATTTTAAAAATTACGAAATAAAATATAAATAAAAATATATTTGTATATTTGATAACACTGTTTCTGACCATTATTAAAGTGCAAGCTATCATATTGGATATTCGGATCTCCAATACAATTTGCGCTTTTGTGTGGGGATGGAGGTACACCGGCGGGGCTAGAGTACCGGCCATTATGAGAATATGTCACCTGAATACTTTTTTTAATTTCATATTGACACATGGGATTGGCTGCAAGAAAAAATATTGCAAAGCGTTGATTAATATTTAGCAAATACAGTAGTTTTATAACATTTAAGTGGTTATATTTATTAATTATCAACCGGTGCCAAAATTAATTACTTTCAGCTGAAACGTTGTTCAAATTTATATATTCATGTCGTCACTGCAGCCTACTGAAACAAACTATCCTGAAAATCTTTTTCAGAGGTAAAAATAGAAAGAGTTGGCAGCACTATAAAAAATTCAGAAAACTTGACACTACATGAGTTCCCACACGTGTTATTTAAAAAACAAAACCAGTTTACGTAAAGGGCTTACATGAATTTTTCAGTCCCATCTCCAGCCGAGCGTAGCGCACTTACATAATCCAATCAAGGCAGGTTGCCTGACGATAGGCGTTTCATATATTTTTTATATTATTGAATCACGTGTGTAGTCAAAGCATAATACGAGCAAAAATCAAACTCAAAGTCCTTGCTCTAGTTGGCCGATAGTTTACTTTCCACGAGCGTTTGAGATTTTTTTATGTTTATTTGCTATGAAGATGAAATATAAATTGCTTCAAAACAACTATGAATCAAATAAAAAAGAGCTTGAAAAAAAAGCACAAAAAGGTAATTTGAAAACTATCAGAAGATAAACTACACATGAACCGCTTCGCAAGAAACTTTGTTTTGAGAGATTTCTAAATGGAAAATTGTCAGAGAGAATTTTATATTTTATCTATTAATTTATTACAGCCTCTGTATATATCTCGCGTAGTAATAGATCACACGCCAAAACATAGCATAAAAAGAATTTGGCGAAATGATTTTGAAGCGGCTACGTTTATATTCTTCACGTGAGAAAACATCGAGAGTTTTTATATTTATTGACTGTTAACACAAAATAATTCCATGCACTGTCTTGTACTTATTTCTGTGTATATATGTGTATATAATATATCAGAGTTTGCTTTATAAATTTATTTATGAATAATAAAAAAAAAAACTTTAAAGTCAAAAGTATATTTGACTTCAGTCAATGCAGTTCAAATATTAAGCTAAATATTATTTATACATATATATTATTTTTAAATAGAAAATGTGTATTTTTAATGTATTTTTCTTTCAACGTATGACGGTGTATGTAATTTGCATGGACATCGGTGAGTGCGGGTGTGCCCACTTGTGATAATTTTATTACTCGATCATGAGTTCATCGAGTGCGTCATAACTTAATCGAGTAATAAATCACACTGAGCATTATTTCATCACGATAATTTAGAAAAAAATGATAAGCACTGAAAATTATCGTCTTCATAGACACTACTGAGTAGATACTCAATATTGAGACTTGATTAGGAGACTTCAATAACGCCCCGATTTCTGACTGACTCACCAGCCACGGCTCACTGCCACTACAAAATCAACCCCTTTGGTTTTTCAGATCGTAGCTAACGGTATCGTCACCCTTTTTTATTTGTAGAAGTGGTTGTTGACTGCCTGGAATTTAGAGGTAAAACTGTTTGTCGTGCTGGTCTGCCACGCTTCAAAGACTCCCGGTTGACGTTTATTTGAATCTTTTTCGGTTGACAACTATGAATACAATAAATCTTGTTGTTTATTTGAGTTTAAATTGCTAGTTTATTAAAATAATATTTTATTCGTATAATTATAAGCTGAATACTAATCAATACACAATATTATAAGCTGGTTAAAGAAAAAATAATGTACACACAAAATAAGCAATATTTCTGCACGATTTTATCGATTTTCCGTTAACGCTTGGTGGCAATTTTATGCTTTCACAGTATTCGATATCTTTATAACCAAATGAAACCTCAAAGCGAATATGGCCAAACATTAATGCAGAGCATAAGTACTAACAGCTGTTACTCCCGGTGACCTCTCCTCCATTATTTTATCCTAACTGGAACGTCGTTAAGACCTTTCCCTTCCTTAATACGAGCTCGAACGATTTTTCCTTTTGTGTGTATGCGAGATGGCGGCCATACACATATTTCCCACATAGCGGGGATATGTAACGACGATTGGAATCAGCCGGCCTGGTCACCCAGTTTTTACTGTTCCTGGTTGTTACACTGCGGAGTTAGGGCCCCCGGGATCACCTGGGAGGGTACCGGCCGTTGTCTGACGACGGGCCCTAACAGTCGGGGGATATTATCTATTTCCTTTGTTTGCAGATAAACTTAAAGAAAGAACTTCTTTATATATATTTTTATTATTGATTATAATAAACTGTTTTTTTATGACTCAATCATATATAAAAATATAAAATTTACTTTAAAGTTTTATCCGACCAGTTTTTCAAAAAAATATTCTAACTACATATAACAGCTTATAGCACTTTGTAAACTTTACAATTGAGCATCGATTATATTAAATATTTTATCTAAATAACTATACAGACTTAAACAATTCTTACAAGATAAAACGTTTACTTAATTTGATAAAGTATGTTTACAAATATAAAGAATAAAAAAATATTTAACTTCTTGAACTTTTATTTACATTTTAAATAAATTTCACAACTAAAATAAATTATATGTTTAAAAAAACAAGAAAATTTATATTATCCATTTCTGTAATTTATTTGATACATCGTTTTTTATTTTAAAAAAATACAGCTGGTAAGAAACCTTAAATATAAAAATATTAATGTTTTTTTTTTCGTTTATAATGTAATAATATATAGCCACAGTGGGTTGTGAAGTTAACGTAGATGAAGGTCTCTCTTTCCCTATACCTTTCCGTTCTATCTGAGACTGTACGCCGTCACGTTATTTCACCGAACTTCCGGATACCGTAAATTCAGTAGGGGTTTGGACGTTCTCTCCAAGAAATAATAATCTCTTAGAAGAATAATCTGGAATAGGCATACGACGCGAGTTTTCATTCGTTTAATAATACTTTTAATATGAGGGCAGCTCGTGTTATGCTAACGTCTCCATTTGGTCGCATGGCGGCCGACAGATCCCGGAGCGACTGCGCTCAGTATTTCTGCGGTTAAGGGTTATAAAAGTTTGCGCAAAAACATGCCATATTTGCGAACCCGAAGACTTACAAGTTTCACACTTTTATAGTTTTCCCTTTATGACAGCTGGCTTGGGAAGTTTGCGGATACTTTGGGGTTTCAACAAAGAAAACTTCGGCGCAAGAACATTTTATTTCCACGTTAGATTTTCTAGAGTTTCTTTCGAGTAGGTTTTCCGTAATCCCTCGGTAGTAATTAAAAAGGAACAGGCTTTGATATATCGTTAGTGTTTACGTTAGGTGAGCGTTGAGGATTTGTATTGAATCATTCGTTACCTAGTGATTAATCATATTGACTCACAGGGATCAAGGACCGCGCAGACGATTTGCTTTATTTATACTACATATATGATTTCGTGGCTTTTACAAATACTCACGTCGGTTTATACTTTTTATACGAATTACTGATATATTATTAATGTGAGCGTGATAATTTACTTTTTGTAGGAGTATTCAAATATGCTTTATGATATATAAATTATTTTGGCAGTACAAATTTAAAATGTAATTTTAATAGCAGGGAACATGCGGCTAATATTAATTAATAAAAATCACAACTTGAATCTTTCTCGATAGGAGCGAATCAATAAGAATGATAAAATAAGGAAACATTCCGATTAACCGCCTCGGTGCGTCGCCATTTTGAAATGGAAATGACATTCTTCCAGAAATAATAATTATTCTTTGGACGCTCTGTAAATACGGCTAAGAAAATTACTAAAAAATAATTGATACTGCTTTGCAATGAAAATGTTTTAATATTGTTTCTGGGCCCGCGGGTCTCCTGAAATGCCAGCGCACCCCTCGGAGCGCGCTCACTCGCGAAATCGCCTTTTTCTCCTGTTTCTTCTCGCCACAAAGAGGCTGCCTCTGTTTCAGCAGAAATGACTCAATGCGGAACAAACCTTCGCAACCGATTCTCTCTTTCGATTATCGAGAAGCTTTGTCTGCGATCTTTTCATCCCTGAGTCAATTTAAACTTTTTTATATATCCGATACTTTTCTCATCAATGTTTGACTTTACTCTCAAATTTCATATTATTTTTTCGTTAACTTTCCGGCGTTCTTAGAGCGCGCCTACTTAAGCGGAAAACATCGTTTCCGCTCCTAATAAATCTATTTTTATTCCAATATGGTCGGGCGTGTAAGGAAGGATATAAAATATAAGTCAAATGTTATTTTCGCGGCTGATTTTGCATAAAAGGAAGATAAATTAATGAACCTACGCACGGTTGAAAAATGCCTTATTTATTCGATTTGGAAACGAATTGAGGGAACGCAATTTTGAGGCGAAAGTATTTCTCCTCCAGTCGCGAAACACATCCAATTTGTATCGTCTAAAATCACCAAATTTATATTCAACTTTGTTTACCGAAAAAAAAAAAAACACGAGCTCGACTTAATAAAAGCGAGTGATATTCACCGCACAGAAGTTCCATTATCCACGTGTTTAGCATCATCCGTAACGTTAACTGCCATCCCGCGAACCGTAAGATTGACGTCAAAAACTACATGTAACAATTAAAACAAAATTAAAACTCTCAGCTGTCAGCCGCGCGGGTGGATCGCGGAGGGATCGCCTTAATGGGGTGAAATTAATTATTGCCGTAAAAAGCGATTTTGTTTATCATTTTCCTCGCGGGAATTAGATTCATCTTCCCACCGTAACTAATTTGATAAAAGTGACGCGCCACTGATAGCGGAGCCTCGGATGATTTATGTTCTGCGGAGATTCATTTTTATACATTTGTGCGTCATGTTCCGCGATCGCCTTTTTATATAAATTGAACAGAACACCTTTTGTCTCGCGCCTGTAGTTACACGCGTGTGACTCGGGAAACACATTATCACGCAAATCATACTCTTGACATTAAAGAGATAAATTGTTTATTGCTTTGTTCCGGAGATGCCGCGTTATGTTCCCCGTCATGCCGTTTTGTGTGAGATGATTTTGATAAATTTTTACACACGTTGCGGTTATTTTTTTTTTGTAAACGATCTTTATTGCTGCGGAATAATAAATAGCAGACGAGGGCGTGTAATTTTATGCCTAAAATTAAAATATTTTCTAGGGAGCGAGAAAATATTTTTGAGAGCTAAAAATTAGCCTTGAACTTATTCTGGTTCAAAATATAAATTATTATTATGATTATAATAACGGTATTACAGATTGTGATAACAATACCTCTTGTTAAGATAGCTTCCATCGTTTGTGGCGAATCCAAGTGCAAATATATTATTGTTATTATAAATATCCAAAAAATATACGGATAAAATATTAAAATGTATTAAAAATAAATTTTATGATTGAGGTTGATTGTGAGAGTTGGAAAACCCAAGCATAATTTTTTTCAATTTTGGAAATTGATTGATCGTAAACCATGATTGAAATGTTAAAAATATATATTGTTTTTACATTTAAAAAATATAATTGATGCTTGCTATAATTATTTAACACTTTATTTAAATTTTAAAAAATGGTTTACTCCTTCGTCAAAAAAAAAACAATACATTTTACACAATTTTATAAAACACCAAATTTCCATTTGCAAATTTACCTCCTAAAAGCAAACTGCCGCAATCTGGTTAAATTTTAGCGCTCGAGTTTTCATGGTAATAAAGTTTACACAGGTTTTATACAAATCAGAGAATCTACCGAGAGGGTTATAAAATCCTATCTGGGCGGTCATCTTTATTGGACCCTTCTTTGCAATTGATTTGCCACTCCACGAAATAATCAGATCTGAGAGGAGAGCCTCCGAGTCGTCATGAGATGTAAATCACGGGGAGAGTGTAGGCGCAGCGCTTAGCAGGTAGTCCGGGGCGCTGTTTTATAAGGGAAGAAATACACGGCGAATCGTCACCCCGGTCAAATATAATACGGGCATTCCACCCTTATATCCGCTCTTTATAAATATCCTTTTACTGGTATTTGATACTATACTTCTAAATATATTTTATTCTTTAAAGATTTCAATTTATATTTATTATAAATTTAAAAAAAAATGTTATTACTGATACTTAATATTAGAAATTCATATATTTTTTAACAAAATTTGAAACTTTTTTTTAAGATATGAAAACGCAATTTGAATATTTCATGGTCGAAATTCGTATGAAGAGAATTGTAAAATAAATTGCATTTCTCCGTAATGAAATATTAGAATGGAAAAATTTTCTATTGATTTATCTCAAAAATGATATAAGCGTTAAATGTCATAGTAATAAAAAAATATGATTTAGTCATTATACGACCTCAGGGATAAGGAATATTACTGTAATAAATATAAATTAATTTTCTGTCGAAATTATTTTCAAATGTGAATCTGTTTAATTGAATCTGGAGGTGGATTGTATCGTGTGTTACGGTGTCAGGCCGCCAGATCCAATCTGCCCTATTACTTGATTTTCCAGCCCATATAACTTGAAGCGCGCCCTTCCGGCCTGCTCAAGCCCGCTCCGGCCTATCCGGCCCGCCCCGGGACATAATCGAACTCATACTTTCTGTGCACAAAAAAGAAACAGATGGAAAAGTTTAAGAACAAAAAAAACTTGTTTGTTTTAGACATCTCTCAAAGCAAAGCATCCCCCTCCCGAATACTTCATGTGTAGTTTATCTTTTGGTATTCTTTAAATTACCTTTTTTTGTTTTCAATATGAAGAGAAAGTTTATTTTAGTAATTTGTTTATATGTGAAGAAAAATTATTTTTTTTAAATATAAAAACACAGATGTTTCACGTAATCGAATATGAATACTATACTTTCTATTTAAATAATTAAAAATATTCTTGTATCTAAGTAAAGAATTAAGATCCCTAAGGTTATTATTTTTATTTTGGTGATGAATTGTCATTGGCTTAAAAAATGTTATTAATTTTTTAATTTAATAGTAAAATAATATCTAGGAAGTCCCTTTTTTGATAAAAAAAATAGAAATTTTGATGCCGTCTCACAAAATATTTATTTTGACTGGAATTTTCTTTTTGCATTTAGTATGAGAATTTTATACTATCATTAGCAACGAACATAAAATTAATTTTATTTTAATATTGACAATTTATTGATGAGTTCTTGCTCTGGGACAGGACTTCCCTTTTAATTTACATAAAGCAGTGACTTTTAACAGTAATAAATATAATAGTGCTTCATATTAATATTTAATATCAAAAATCATTTCAGGTACTAAATTATATGATGAAAATTTATCAAATACAAAATTTGTTATTTGGAATAACAGACGAGAGAAGGACGTGAATCTTTCAGACTAAGACAGAAAAAAATTAACGACCGATTCGGCGGCGTCTTCTTTTTAATACCGTGTAGAGCAAAATATGAAATTTAGTAAAATATATATCGAAAACATTTTTATTAATTTCGACGAGTATGTAAATTTTACTAGTAATATTAAAAAATAAACCAATCTATCTATGAAGAGAAAAAGAAGATATTTATAAATATAGAGATGTTTTTATAAATAAAAATATATAAATTCTTTATTATATACTTGGTTATATATAATAATTTAATATTGAGAAAATTATAAATGAATCATGGAAAAATGGGCAGTCATTTTTTGCAGTTAATGTGTAAATCCTGCGACAGTAAATTAATTCAAGATATTTTAACTCGAGTATAACATAAGAAATGTAGAGACTTTATCAAATCTACTTAGTATGAATAATGTAACTTTACAAAGTAGATTTTAAAATATTTCATATTTTAAATGAGTTTTATGAAATTCTTATATTCGGATACGTGATTTCGGTATTTCATAAAAAAAGCACAAATAAATTTTGCATTTCGCAGTAAATCGAGCTGTAAAATACTTTACATGATTTCTGCGTATAAATTATTTTTTTATCTCAACCATTTAAAGAAAACTCTTTGAAACATGATTTATGCTTACTTCTTATAAAAACAAAATTTGCAGAAAATATTAAAAAAATGTACGAATTTTTATTTTTAAAAAAATATTGCGGTTTTGTGTTCATAATATTTTGAATTATCTCAGAAATTTGTTTAACAAAATATTATTTCCATTTCGTCCGTTTAAAAAATTATTATAAGAATAAAAAAGATATTTGGTGTCTATTTGAAACAACGTTTTTAAATTTTTTTACATTCAAAATATCGTTTAATGAAAAGTTTACAGTTTAAATTTTTTGAAATATTTTATTAATTAATTTTATGAAATCGAAAACTTTCTGATTTCAAATATTTAATACAAAGCAGTTTTAAATTAAATTAAAATTATAACACTTATTTGAAAAAAATAAGCGTTACTCAAAAATTATAGTCCACTTTAATTTTTTGTATTTGAAACAACCTGTATAACCATTGTATGTATTATTGTAAAGCATTACCAGACAGAAAACAAAAATATTAATAAATTATACAGCATAAATATGACTATGTATCGCGAAAAGCGCGGATAACTTGGCAACTGTAGAACGATTTCGCATGTTTTTTTGGCTCATTTTGGTGGAAACTACTATCCTTAACGGTGTTGTTTTGATCTACCGACTGAGATATCCATTTGTATATCCGATCTATTAGGGAAATAATATTGTGATGTTTACATCATATGATTTAACACTCAAACAGATTTATCTGAGTATTTATAGAGCGTCTACTTGCCGTAGCATCAAAACCTGTCAGTTGCAAATATTTAATTGAAAAGATCCATATCGCTTCTTTATTTGTACTATTCATCGTCTTGCTCCAGTTTCGAGGTGTTTATTTGTTCTGCCTTATGACTACTTCTTTTAGTACTGTGACACGTCAGAGACTCCACGCGTCATTGTCTAGGACGGGTTCTATGTACGAGTTATTTCTATGCCGTCATTCTGTCCGCTTTTCTTAATTAATAATTATACCAAAAACATATTTTAGTTTCTTAAATGTATTTTAAAGACGTGAACAAATGAACGTTTTAAAATTGGTCTTACATGAGATAAGAATAAACTGTTAAGTTATAAAGTATATATAATTTATCAATTCGCTTCGCATAAGGTTACTTTAATTGATTATTTTTTAATCAGCGGAACGCTTATACTCAGTATCAAATGTAAATGAACTCCTGGCGTCCTTGCGTATATGAATAATGAATAAATTTTCCTGAACTAAGCATTAACACGAATATTTGCATTTTCACGAAAAAGAAATGAAAAATGCGAAGCGGATTTGACGCCGTATCACTGCGTGTCCTTTATTAATTTTGTACTTCATGGGGCATCGTTATTTCTTCCAACTTGCTTATGCATTGAATGTGTCTATTGTTGGGAATACAAAAGGAAAGCAATTTACATGTGAATGAAGCGCGGTCATAGAAGACTTTTTTCGCTATGCTCATATTTCGACAAATGACGCTTGATAATGAAACGCGATGTCCCCGCTCCTCGATTATTACAAAACATTTATGCTCTCAACAACTTTTGCTTTCAGACTTTGCGCGAGCGATTTGTATGAAAGTCTCCTGCAGGCTACATTAGTCTCATTATGTATTTATGTGGGTATGTTCAAACTTTTGTGGGAATAAATTTTCAGTGAACCAAATTATTTAAAAGTTCAGTCCGCACTACTTTCCCATGCAAATGTAAATGAAGCTTGCTCTTGCACGCTCCTCACCGAAGGAATGGTAATGACATCTTTAGATCTGCATGATTACAATAATATACATACTTAAACCCTTTATTTAGAAGATTTTTTTTGGGTGTCATTATTTATAACACGCTATGATAATAATTATGTTATTTGATTATGTGCGTATTCTTTGAGAAACAATACTTTTATCTTAAATAAGTTAAAAAATTACTGAGTTGTTTAAAACTCACTTGTAAATTATTTCTTGAATTTAAGTAACCCACAACAAACAACTTATTTGAAGACTGAGACACATACAATATATCCCAACAAGAGAACTTCATAATGAGTAAAGATCATAACAATTTTACTAAAAGGTATTCAATGTAAAGCATAGATCATTGCGAGCTTATATTCTTCAAATGGTACAGACGCGAAGCAGTCCATTGCTCAAATGTGACGAACATGTGTAGTCGCAATATAACTTTTTCTAACGAGCGCACATTGTCAGCAAGCCAGAACATGTAAAGGCATGTCCTCCGCGAATATCATAAGCGTATGCCGCACTAAACTGCCTCGTGCCCTGCGGTACTTCCCTGCAACAATACAGAGAGCGCGAGGCATTCGGCGACACCACCCCGATACAACTAGACACTGTGCACTTCCACTCAGCCAAGACTGCCCCTACGCAAAGCCGGAGTGAATATAACTTCGGACAATAAATTAATTTTTACCAGTATTTAAAAAAAAAAAAATTCTGAAATGATTATGTAAATATAGATTCTTACGTCATTTTCTTTTGTGAAACCAAAATTCAAATTAGAGAAAATCATTTCAAGAGATCTCTTAACAAAATCTGAGTTCGTCCAGACTGAACAAAATTATATATATATAATTTTATGTGACGTTACCTTAACCGCAGTGTATTAGTGCAATTATATACATATAGTGATGCTAGCTGATTTTGAACCAAACGTAATGATTTTTATTCAAAAGTCTCATAGGAAAATTTTAAAACAAAACAAAACACAATACTTGATATCAACTTAATGATTGATAAATTATTGACTTAACCGCTTATTAAAAGTAGATGATGCAACGGAAGTATTTTTTTTGTATGATGATTTATTATAGGTATTAATTTATTTTATGCATTACCTATTGTCGATCCTCCGGCTCTATGCATGGGTAGTTATATTCGTATCCATGGCCGGTCCGTGCTTGGAATACGATGTCTCCTCGATGCAGCTTGCAGCATGACTTGGTACATTTTCGCCAACTGCAAAAATGTACATATTCAAATATATATACACCGTGATAAAATGTATATAAAAATTTAAATCTATATGCTTAAAAAAAAAAGTTTATAAATTCAAAAGGTTTGGAAAGAAACTAACCATCATTAGGTATGGACGAAATAATTTGTTTGTCATCTGTTGGCTTGAAAATTTAATCTGAATTTTAATTTTCGTGTAATTTCAAACTTACCAATATCTTAAGCTGATGACCTATGCAAAGGATTACTTATTAATAGGCAATACCTCGAGTTCTACATTTATGATTAACTTCTAGTTATCTTCGACAGTGATTTGGAGAAAAAATATTTCAAAAAGAAATCCATGACACTGTGATCCTACTATTCAAAGTATCCTTGAAATAATGTGCAATCTTTATATTTTTATTAAATTAGGTAGGTTTTTTTATATGGTTATTTGAAATAATATTTTTACTATGGACTAGCTAAACTGATTAGCAAAGTTGAATTTATTATTGTTGTATTGATGCTCAAAAATTTGTACAATAACTGCTCTAAGGAACTATGAACAGTTTATGTGAACCCAACAAGTTTTAATCTCATAAAAATGAGACATGACTCACATTTTATTTTTGTAAAAATACTCAAATAACCTAGCTCTGGTATTGTAAATTTTTATTTATTTATGGACTACGACCGGGATTCGCAGCACAGGTCGTTTAAATAATAAACTGTGTTTGTGATGAAAGTCATTTTTACAGTTGGTTGTTGCAGAAATTACATTTATATAGTAACCTTTTCAAAATCATACATTCAAACAAATTCAAAACGTCTATTCTTAATAAAGCTAATCGAAGAAAATTAGTTATTTTTGTGCAATTCGATTTCAAAAGGCCATAATGGTGATTTATTTACAAAAATAATAAAAATTGTAGTTATTTTTGCAGTAAATATATTAACAATAAATTCCAATTTACTCAGATCTAGTAAACATGGAACTGAAGTCCAAATTGAGTAAGTAGGACTATCTATAAGTAATCGTCTATTAGTTATTGTCTACAAATATCGTAAAACAAAACTCAGAGAAAAGAAAGATAAATCAACGTTTATCCATCAATTTTGCGGATGACACTAGTTTATTATATTTTTTTGCTTCCAACATATATAATGCTCTACATTACTGGGAGAAGGAAAAAACGTTAGGGGCTTAAATATAAATCAAAAATACCCCAGCAAATAAATCTCAACTCGGCGCTAAGCAAATACATATATAAAAATATTCCTGCTAGGCATTGTCAAGAAATATTAACAATTTCTGCAAGAAGTTAACAGTTTCTGGCCGATTTTCTACATGCGAAAACTTTTATCTCCTGGTATTTCTAAAAGGGCGACTCAGTAATGCGCCCCTCTTAGGCCATATATGATGGATGGGGGGTCTCATAAATACCTGATGAATATTTAGGGACCCCAGTGGACCCCGTAAAAAGGTAATCACATAAGTACTGTCGGCCAGTCGATACGCTTCGCTGACGTCCCATGGAATGTAGACAATGGGAGCTTTGTGAACAGGTCGATGCACTTGATGACGTTTCGTTTATTATGATTGAATAATGGTTGATGCATTAGTATAATTAATATCATATGAACAAAAAAAAAAATTCTGTGATACAATCGGCACGTCTCGCTTTGTGTGTGAATTAGAGTGGCGGCAGTTACAAATATAGGGATTAACTTAATGTTTTTATAATTTCTAATTCTTCAATAATTTGTTAGATTAAAAGGCGTTTTGAAAATTATACTGAAAATGTTGACACTGAAATGATAGGAAACTATTTTTTATTGTATTCGACAGTAAAATATATTTTAAAAAAATTATCAAATGAGAACACAGTAAAATAAAAATATATTTACGAGTATAATGCAACAAGTAAAAATATGTATTTATATATGAACAAACATACTTTTCCTTGAATTTATTATTTTTATTAATATTCGGTCTGTTAGCACATATATTTTGTAAAGCATTTTTTTATTAATCAAACGAGTACAATGTCAGAATGGAATTTAAAATTCGTTTGTCAGGAAATAGATTCGTGCGCTCAAAACGAATAGTTCCAACCATTAAACCAAAAATCAAACGAACTCGTCCGGTACAAAAAAATGAAAGAGATAAATGGTTTTATAAAAGTACAATAAAGATATTATAGTTTTTCAAAAGGCAGTTATAATAATCGCAGGCTATTAAAATATTAACAGCCTCGTGAGTTTTCCCGAATGATATGTTTAATATATTTTTAAGTTCCACATTGTGTTTTTACGAGCCATATTGTTAAGCTTCTTCATTTTCGCTGCCGAACATAAAACCAATACTAGGTTTCAGTTGTGCGCTGCGGAGCCGCCCTTATCGCGGCCTCGTGGATTTTTACAATCTGGATTACGGTAACTTCCCTTTTATTACGTAGCACAGCGTCCGGGCTATCCGGAATTCTCTAAGTGGACTGCTTACATAATATCCATAACAGGCGTTTCCAAATTATATAATTTATTCGAGTTTTCACTAAACGCACGGAGCGGACCGTGGAAAAAGTTACCATTGACAGTGTTTCAATTCACTTGTTTACATCCTCCGGAAAATATTATATCAATTTAAAAAAAAAATAATGCATTATGCATGCTGAAAGACTTTCAGGGGTGTTTGAAGATTTTTTATACTTTCAGCAAATTTAAACATGATATATGTGAAACAAAGATGCAAAAAAAGTCTAAAATAAATTAATGTCTAAATTTTAATTTATATCATTTTTTGACATTATTATAAGAAAAACCTGATTCTTTTTGCATTTTTGCTTTTGGAACGACTATAAATAAAGCAATTCAATTAATTTCTCACGGGCTTTAATAAGCAAACATTTTCAATCAGCATATCGAATCAGAACTTATTGTTTTTTTAGTTTATTTTCCAAGCTAATTTTTTCATAAAAAGCTTGATTACCCAGTCCATAAAAAAGCTCATGACTTGAGGTTTTCCTGAACGGTCGCCCTTGCACTACCCGTTCGTGCAGGCACCGGGACTATAAAACTTATTCCTTACTTCGCCAATGGCCAGTTAACAATGAGCACTTTTATATCAGGGAAATGGCGTGACTGAGTAACAAGCTTAATTAAGGTATTGCTTTTTAAATACTCCGGAGAATGAGATCGGCGAAATATTATAGGTTATAAAAAAGCTGTTAAATGTAAATCGGGCTTCCATTTGCGGTGCTTGACTGTTTTGTGGCTCGATGGTGAACGGTCAATATATTAAGTCTAGAAAAGAAGAGGTTTATGGTGATGAATAATTATCTGGAGACGCGAAGCTGGTATTGTTGGTTATTTAAATAAAGGAGACAATCGTTATGCTTAAAAAAAACATGTCTTCCTATTTTTTTTCTTCATAAAATTCGTGCTTATTTATGTTAGCTGGGCTTTCAGAAATTCTATCAGATCATCATAATTGTTTTCTTATATCGATACTTTTCAACAATTAAGTACAGTATGTGTGAGCGTTTTTATTTTTTTAGGTTATCAAAATTAATAGCACCTTTTTTATAAATAAAGTAGTTTCCAAGAAAACGGGAAGAATAATAGCTTTTATATAAAGAATAGGCCCTCAATCAAGTTTAATCGAGCAATAATTAATTTGATTTGTATCGAAACATAATCGCTCCATTGTTGTAATATGGTTATTGAATCAAATCTAAACGGGGCTATTAATATTGTCTATGGATATAAATGAAATCGGAAGGCTGAACGGTTTAAAGAAAATAGCAATAAATACTACCGATAATTGCTTTAAATATTTTGGTTGATTTATTATGCCTGGAATTAAAGTCGGGGGTATATTTTATAACGCTTAATGTATTTTTATTCTTTTAATTCAAAACAAATTTCTAAGCGCTGTTGGTGAAATAGAATTTATTTAATAATGAATAAATAAAACAAAGAGATTTTGCCAGTAAATTATACCTGAATTTTAACTTCCGTTAGGGTTACTTTCCCCGAGGTTTCCATTTTCCATTATTCTGGCATCTATTCACGAGCAAGCTGAAGCTAATAGTGAAAAACCAAAATGAAAAAGCCTTCTTTTAAATATTAATTAAACGTTAGCTTCATTGAAGCTTTTGCACAGTTGGGAGTGTCCTAAAACATCATTATAAGACATTCCGTCAATATGCTTCAAATGTTTGTCCGAAATAGACAAGCTTAGTATCTACAATACCCGCAATGAGCCAAACCTTTAATATGCCAACGAGTTGTATAGACCTGCTAATAATAAAATATTTTTTTAATTATTTGCAAGATACGTTAGAGTAAAAGAGGAACAATCAATAGATGGATTGATTGAAGTAAAAGGCAGGTGATTTTGCATTTCAAGTGTTGAGTTAATATAATACAGAAATGTAAATATATCTTTATTTTTTAGTTTTTCACACATTTTACCGCCATTTGTACTAATAAATAAATATATCACCGTACAATAATACTATTATGTATATTGTAAACCTTATCTTGTCACCAATAAAAATAAAACATGTGGAAAAATCATTCAAGTATATATCTATATTTAAAATATTAAAATAGATTTTCACCAAGTACTCTCTGTCAAAAGTATTGATTATTGAAATAAATATGGTTTTACACAAATAACTCAACAAAATATTTGTGGCTTTTAGCATCTAATCCCAAGTTCGACAGCTTTTAAATATTTTTTTTAAATTAAAATAATCATCAAAATCAAAGCCAAGGGCTGTAGGACTCGTCGGCCGTATCTTCCATAGAGGTGGCCGGGGCATAATGGAGGGAACAAAAAGCGTGGCGAACAATCGCCAGGCGGGCCGGCGGTCCGTGAAGATGAAAACAAGGGCGCCTCGTAATTAAGTGACGTCACGCTCTGCGATACATTAATCACACAACGACAGGACTGCGAGTTCAATCGGCTTCTATTTTTGTAACTGTTTTGCCCGCTGGCCGGCGGCGATTGGCGATTCGAAATGGCCGATAAAAGCTTTTTAGGAGATAAAAGGTTCCTCGCCTATTATTTTGGGCCAATGAAGATTTATATATTCACCGTTTGGACTGTACGAAACATTTTTGAGTACTTATTACAGGCATCACTTGATAAAGGGTTATAAACTATTTACTAATACATATTTGAAAATAAAACCATCCTGTGATAAACTTGCTGTGATGTCTGGGATAGAACTCGAGTAAAGTTATTTAATAAATTAAATGTAATATTATTTTTTAACAAATGTTTCGAGGCTTAAATAATAAAAAGTTACCAAATACATATTTTTTGATTTCATTGTATTTGTTAATTGCAATACCGGTTACGAAACAAATTGGACTCAACCTAAACATGAACCTTCTCATACAGTATTTTATTACCAAACCACCGATATATATATATAAATATAGACTATTGTCAACTAATTCAACCTATTTCTTATCATACGTTTAATCAAAATAAATTATTTAATAAGTCAATTTATTCAATCATACCAAAGACATTTGCATTATTTTTAGAAATATCGATACCTTAGGTAGATTTATTAATTTTCATATCAATGATATTATGTTTTTTTATGAAAACCTTATCATTTTTAATGAATACGTACATTTAAACTTGTAATGTAAACTTGCCATTTTGATCATCGAGGGAAAGCAAAATAAATTCATCACATCAATAAAACGAAAATTATGTACAAAGCATTTTGTTGATAAATCTTCATATTTTTAGTTGAATATTAATAAAATTTTGTGTATAATTAACCAAACTTCAATTATCATTAATTATGCATCAATTTTCTGTCAATAGAAATATGTACTAGGGTAGTCGGTATATTTAATTTTTCAGCGAGCGACAGCGTATTAAACAGTCAAAAAAGTTTCAAAGCATTCTCCCGAAGTTTTGCACTGAAATCGATATTTAATAACTCTGATCGAGACACCCAACCAAGGCGGCTTCAGTTCTCCGATACAAGCATCATCAGATACGGTGGCAGATGATAGATGCCCTATTCTGGCAGCGGAAAATCGATCACCGAGTGTTAAATTATCCGTTTTGCTGCTTCCCATCTTGCTTTATTATGCTTCGGTAGACTTCAATAAGATGATTTGGTTTCTTTTGTTATTGTTAGCTAATTGAATTTGAATTTTAAATTGTAATTTTATACAGGACGCACGACCTCACCCTTAAATAAACTTTACGATTGTTGTTGCTGTAAAAACACTTATTCGTAGCTATGTCATAAATTTATATTCGCCGTTGAAAATGTTGTTGATTTCAAATACTTGATGAATGCGCATTTCCGAACTAAATTCAATCGATCAATACAAGAAACGACGAGATATAAAAAAGTACACTCTGTGATATTAATAGAGTATAGATATTCATTTCAGGTAATTTATTTATTTTTCAGGAAAAACTTGTGAATCAATAACAATAAGTTGGATGCCGAAAAGAACTATATAGGCGCAATTTTATAAATGAGGTTATTAAATGTATTTTTTCTTGAGTATTCGGATAAAATATAGAATTTCAATTTCAATTGAAAGTATCTGCGTATCTGTGATGTTTTTAATAACATCGATATTATACGTAGAATTATTTTCAAAAACTGTATCACTTTATATGAAAACACATAGCCGAATTCGTACAATGAGACGGCTTTAATTCCAGTTTCGGAGCTCCGTCTGACGTCCCGTGTTATTATTTGCAGCGCAATATTCGCAACTTGCCTTGGAATATTATTCTCTCCTCTTTCAGTGTGGATAAGATATTTAACATAAAAATGGCCAAACTGCTAGCTTCATAGGCTTTGTAAAAAGAAATGAAAAATAAAGTGACAGTTAAGGCTCGACACGGAGCAGAGCACGCCAGCTCCGCACGGCGCACCTCGCTTGCAGCTTTATTCCCAATTTAAGCAGTTCATTTCAGTCAGTTAAAGCTTTACAATACGCCATGTCATGCCGAATAATCGCTAGTTGAATTATTTATATGCATGCAAATACTATCATGGTATTAAATGTTATTTTAAAAAGAAAAATATCCGAATACAAGGTAAAATTATTCGGAATAAAATATTAAATTTTATGCATACTTTGGTATTTTATAGATTAACTTTTTTATGAAAAAATTAAATAAAAATATACTCTCTTTGAAGAAAGACTAGCTTGATCTGTGATATTCCGTATTTTAGAAAATGGATAAATGCAGGGGTCCCAACCTTTTTGCACCCAAGAGCACATTCTAAAATGCCGGTCGGGCGGCGGGCACCATTTATTTTTTTAAGATATATAGTTTGACAAAGTGAATTATACATATAATGCACAGAAATATTTAATTCCAAAAATATGATTATAAAATATTAAAAAAATATTGTTTATATTTTAATGTAAAATAAATAATAAGTAGTGAGTCGATTTGGGGCAAATATGCAACGAATAATTATTTTTAATAGCAATCTAAAAATGTAAATTTATAGCTAATCATTGCTAACAACAGGTTAGAATACGAAAAATATCAGTTAGGATTTGGACTATATTTATTAAGATTTTTAATGCACCAACAATATTTAATTTAAATTTTAACAATTATCACATGTTGACTTTTTTAAAAATTTACCAATCAGAGTTGCCTAAATCGACCCTAATACCAAAATTCATTATAAAACAAGAGAAATATCATAGTCAATGTGATCGTTGGCATTGCATTTTATTGACCATTGCTTCGTAATTAGGAATGAATGATGATCTTCCTGCTCGTAAGTAATCATCAAGTTCTGTTAGTCGAAACCTGTACATACTGTAAAACTGAAAAACGATTTAATTTTGTATGCTTCTCTTTTCAAGAATGGAAATTTGTCAAGTATATTCCAGTCCTCATCTAATACATTGGATTTATGAATTATTACTTAGAAAAATATAACGATATAATTATTATCGCTTATATTTTGCTGTTCAATTATCGTCTTATCGCCAAAATATAAGTGACACTTTCACATAGCATTTCACGCAATTTCACCTCACTTTTATCAACGCAAAAATATCAGATATACTTTCACATAGCTTTCACCTTACTTTTACCATCGCAAAAATATCAGAGACGCTTTTACATAGCTTTCACCCAACTTTCATCAACGCAAAAATATCAGAAACACTTTCACCTCACTTTTACCAACGAAAAAATATCATAGGCGCTTTCACATAGTTTTCACCTCGCTTGTACGACCGAAAAATTATCAGATAGACTTTCACATAGCTTTCACCTTACTTTTATCAACGCAAAAATATCAGAAACACTTTCTCAAAGATTTCACTTCATTTGAACTACCGCAAAAATATCAGATATATATTTATTCAGTAACTTTTTTATCAAGTATCTGAACAATACTGTGAACCATTTTTAGGGGGCTTTATTCCAGAGACAAAGACAAACCAAACTACACCCATAAGATGCTATTCAAAAGGTATATATATATGATTTTCTGGAAAGAATTATTATTTTGCAAATTGTAACGATATAATTATGTTCATTTATACCTTTGTTAAATTACTAAATATTAATTTTTTCATAATATTTTTCGTGGTCGCACAGCGGCGGGCACACGTCAAATGTTTGGCGGGCGCCATGGTGCCCACGGGCATAAGGATGGGGACCACTGATAGTAAATATAGCCATAGCGATACTTTTTTTCAGGAGTGATTTTGGTTTTCAACATATTCAGATTTTCAATAATTGAAACTACGCACAAATAAAAATAATTCTAATCTTAAAATTTTGCGTTCATATATAATGTTCAAATAAGTTAGTATATTAAAAAAAGGAACATATTATTTTAATTATATTCCATAATACTGTTAAATGATGTGTGTTTTTTTATTTTAAACAAAACATTAATACGAAATATATACTGAGTTTGATTTTACTGATTTTTCATCGATAAACATCGTTTCGCATAATAGTTAAAACCACGATTTAGCATAAAAATGCTATATTAAAAAATATTCATTGTGAGCAACCGCCAACAGGTTTTTAGATACCTATATATTATTTTTGGTTTGATTTTATTTTGTGTTGAGTCAGCATATCCGCTTTGTTTGCTTAATTATGTTTCATAATCCACGTAATAAAATTATAGAGGTAGTTAGTTAATTATTAACAAGATATTAATAGTAATAGCGAGGCAAAATGCATTTTTTACCGTCCGAGCGATGAGCCTAAGCAAATTTTGGTATTAATATCAATATAGGAACATCAAGCAAAATAGTAGAACTGAAAATACCACGTATAAACGGGGATTTCACAAGTTTAATATTTGAGATAAAATAAAGATAATATTGAAGAAAACTTGCGATATAAACATATAATATTAATAGTTATTTATCCAATAATCGTATTTTTTTGGATGAACGTATAATATCAGCTTAAAAAAATATGAACCCCACTAAAGCTTCTCCCAAGAAATAAATTGAGTGGAATAGGTTAGAAAATCCGAAACAATAAAGTTTTCAATGGAGCCAGCTTATTTTTATCGGGCTTAAATATGGAAATATAAAAATGTATTACCTTCCTTACAAACGGAGTTTTGATTTTTCCTTTTTTATGTACAGTTGAAAATATAATACTACGTTTGTTTGGAAGAAAACAAACAAATAAAGTAATTATTTTATATATTTTTTGAATGAGTGAAAAAATATTTTAGTATGTAATTTCAGAACGAATAAAACTACCCGGGTATGTGAGACTGGAAAAAAAACACAAGCCATAGGTACGCATAAGAGTAACTGCACAAACATTTTACGAGTATTACAGAAACTAGATTTGTCCAAGAAGCGTAAAATTACGAGAAAGTTGAACAGCAGAATTACGAAAGATTTATTTTCTTGATAGAATTATATAATATAATTTATTATATTATTTTATAGGTTCACTACTACAATCACTTGTAAATGTTATGACGAAAAAGATATAAAAATAAGCTTTCAGGATGAAAATAGCAACCTTACTCTTCACTATCTAGATCAATCAAAATCAGTGTTTTATAACAAATAATAAAATTTATTCCAGAAATGTAATTGTTATTTAAAATAAAAAATACCTCTACTTTTTTTAAACCAAAGCTGCTAGAAGTTAAACGAAATATTAACTTTTAGTGTGACAACATTAGATAAATCTAGTGTTTTAATAAAATCAAATGAAAATACTAAAGTAGTTTCAGAATTCGGCGCTTATAAGGTTTCCCGTAAACGGCTCGAGTATTTCAGAGGATTTTCTAAACTGCTCGTTCCCCCATCGGACCTAAGCCTTACATAGCTTTTGTGAAAAGTTTTACATTGCCTTGTAGGAACAATTGTTTGCTCAAATTGCTTCTTCTATTTTTGATAGTGACGGTAGTTTTGGGAACACCACAGCTATATTCGCGCGCAGCGGCAATTCCGGAGCATTTCGGAATAGGTTTTTATTTGAAATATTTGCAGCTGCTCTCTTAGGCTACACTTGAAGCAAGGCAACTAGAGGCACAACACGAGCGTAGTGGAGTTATATTTGTTAATTAAATATATAATTTATATAAAATAATTATTTTATGTGTTTTCTGTTAATCGATAATATTATTATTTTGATTAACATGACTTCATTTAAAATATAATATAAGTACACGAGTGTATCTAAACGTCTGCCGTGGTGTACACAATCTGCATTTATTTTTATTTTTAAGTCATTTAAAATAATAACCTGCTTCTATCGTTCACCGATCTCCTTGATATAATTAAATATTTCGTAAGTTTGTATTTCCCAAATCATGGCTATTTCTCAGCACACATATCACAGTGTATATTCGGTACCCTGTCAACTATCACATTTTGCCAAGTTGTTCGTAAAAAAATGAGTACGCTCTCTCGGTATACAGAACAAGGTTTGTCTCCAATTCAGTACTTTTAAGACCAGTTGGTTTTTTCTCGTGAACCCTAAGAAGGACGAAATGTACAAATTTATTAAAATCGCAGGTATAAAGCTGAATAAATAAAATAGTTGTAAAAAAAAAAAAAAAACTCTTAAAAAAGTCGCCGTATGTTTTTTTATAACACGTATGTTCCATGTTAATGTTTCGATTTGCTCAAATATTCAATTTGTTTTTTTTAACATTTTTGAAAAAGATATTGTCCTAGGATACTTATTCGAAGCGGTTGTTTTTTATAATTTTCAAATATGAGTTCAAATTAATTTGTATTTATGAGTTGAAATAAATAACTTTGTTATTTAAATATCTTAATTTTTTTAAATACTTTTTATGAAAGCTACAAAAATATATATATTTTTTTTAGCACAAAATAACTCTAAGTAGTGTTTTACGTGTACTTTATTATAATCAGATATAAATTTATACTTAGGGTTAATCTTTTAATTTGATTTGAAATATTAGTTTAATTTTACAACAGTAGAGGTTTTTTTTTTTAGTATTGAATATCAATAAATTGATTAAACGATATATTATTTTTGCATGTTCTATTTGCGGGACGTGTTTTCCGTGTGAGCTTTATTTTTACGTAGGGCGTACGTGGCGGCAGAGCTTTATGGGTGATATCCAGGGGGGCCGGCCGCCTATCTCGGGCCGCGGTCTGCGGTCTACGGCCCGGGGACCGAAAACGGAAATTAATACATACGCATTACGACAGCTTACTCACATGTCCCACTGTAACCGACACCATCGAGCTCCACGATCCTTGGTAATCAAACAAAATGGCTTCCATGCTACTTAGAAACTATTTTGAAATGAAAAAACTACGATGATTAATTTATTTTCGACTTTATTTGCTTAGCAGCTTTATAATATTCAAAGTGCACACACTTGTTTTTCAATTACTGTATAAAATTCTCATTTATTGAATTTTTGGGTTAATTTGATATATTACTCATAAAATATGAACTTATAACGCGATGGCGCATATCACTTGTAACCATATCACTTGTTTTTTTTAATTATTGTTTAATTGGAAATAAAGAGTCCAATTTAACAATAAATTAAAAAAAACCGGTTTCGTTACAATTTTACTATAAGCGCCATCGCGTTATTAATTCATACTTTATGATATTTCAAATAATATGTAAAATATTTGAGTGATTTTTCCACATATAGAGTTTTATTGGTGACCGGTTTCGGCAACCTTTCACGTTGGCATTATCAAACAGAGTTTGTGAGTTCTCTGTTTGATAATGCCAACGTGAAAGGTTGGCAAAACCGGTTTTTTGAAATGAAATTCCACCAAGTACTCTCTGTTAAAAATATTGAATTTTATACTTTATGAATAAAAAATAAAAAAATTAACTCAAAAATTTAAAAAATGAGAATTTTATACAGTAATTGAACAAGTTTGTGTACTTAAAATATTTTAAAGATGCTAAACAAATAAAGTCCGGCTTACAGTTTATAAAAAAATACGTAAAATAAATATTATTTTGCCGTTTGTGTATACTTATAATTATTTTCGTTGGGTGTAAATTAATTTGAGAAAAATAATTAATAGAGCAGAAAGACTAATTGTTAAATACTCACCTGTAAATATAATAGATGTCATTTAAAAATCGCAAAAAGGGTCTATATTAGCCTAAACTTACGCATACGCAAGCTCAAGAAGTAAGTTTAAATCGCTGAAGTTACTTCTGGTACACGTGTTGAGGGAGAATTCTCCGTGCTCTGTCAGTAGTGTTGGCACAAAATTAAATGGCTTTAATGCCTTTTTTAGTTTAATCTCACCTTCCCACCGGGGTCTTATTAAAACAGTCAACCAAAATGCTAATCACCTGTGAGAGTTTGCGGCGTTATTAACTTAACTCATTGTCAGAGACTAATTCAATAAGAAAAGACTTGGGCAATGGTGTTGGAGTTTCAAACGAAATATTATTAGTCTGATTTTGAAATTTTTATATAACTCGCTAAAATACCAACTGATTTGATCATTTTATATGAACATCAACAAAAACTATTAAATAGAGAAATATAAATTTATTCAAACACGATTTGTTATTGTAATTTAAACCAGAACATAGGTTTTGAGTCTATAATGTTGTAGATTAAAGTATTATTGATATAATATTATTATAAATTTTTTAAACTGTATAAACTGATTAAAATCTTATCAATATAAATAATTATATTTTAAATATCTTCCAACTAAATTATTAAGCTTCAAGTAAATACGTAGTTGACTGCGAAAACCAATTAATTTATTTAATTAGTTGAATTTTAAATATTTTCTTATTACTCTATACAAAAAAGTTAAATACAAAAATACTGATACTGTGTGATAAGAAGGATGAGCGAAGACGGGGCCACAAGAGTGATGAGAAAAGTTAGAATTAGATCCGACCTATTCAGTTTTTTTCCATGACGTCAAGAATTAATGTTTTATTTTCAAGCCTTTTAAAAAGGTGACTGCCATATTCTCATAAACTTTTCAAAGATATTATAACCAAAATCGCGATGATGAGCCCATTTCAAGTCTACCGAATCCCTCACTTAACTACAGTAATAAAAATTATTCTGCATTGCCTCTGATTTATGAGGTTTATTCAAGAAATAGAAGATTATCTTTAACAGATAAGGTAAGCTACTTATTCATTTTCTCGTTAAAAATTTAAACAGCTGTTTTAATGTCAAATCAAATATTACAGAAATGTAATAAAATGTTTCGAATTTTTTAAAATTAAAAAAGATTTAATCATTATCCGATTTTGCACTCGTACATCTTATGATCAATAGACGTGTTTGATGCTCAGTCACGTATGATGTTTAAATTGAGCTTGCCTGTTTATGCTCAATAAATAAGCTAACTGCTATGAGTTATACGTATACGATAGCACCAAACTTTGCTGGTCATTACGCCAACACAACATGTGGCACGACCGTGCATGTTCTATAATACTGAATGGGTTTCAAATTAGAGCATTGTGTATTTTTGCCAAGGAACGGTGCAGTATTATATATTCAGCTCTCACAAATAAATTATAAATAATTTTAATTCAACATGATACCCAGTCAACATTTGCATTTAGTGATTCGCTTTTCATTTTTAAAATAGATAAATTTCTATTCATATTTGAGTTTATAATATTTATCGATATATTATGCATTTGGAAAACAAGTACGACGTGGATGATATTTTTAATATTGATTCACTATTTGTTTTAATACAATTTCAACTTTACTAAGTCGTCAGACAGACTAATGAGCCCTACACATTTTAAGAAAAAAGAATATGAATGCACCGAATTAGGACACAACATACTTCTATTTTAAAAGTACAATATTTATTTGTTTGAGAAATATTTTTAATTTTAAGCATATATTTTATTAAGTTATTTATATTTTCAAAAAATCAACACCTCTTCATAAAATAAATTTGAGGCTTATTGTATTTTAAGCAGAAAATTATTTCCACATTATTAATCGTTCTCTCGTTAATTATAATGTTATTAGGTACAAGGTAACCATCAAATATTATTATTATTTTCGGATACTTTGGGACGGTAAAATAAGCGCACTTTACAAGGTAACATAAACACTTGTCTTAAACAAATACCCATTTATACGAATAAGTGTAAGTGTGATTTCTAGAAATACATTTGATTAATTTTCTAAGAACCATTATAAATTACCTAATTATGAAAACTGATATGTTGATTTGACGATGAAATATCAAAGAAGCATGTCCTATTATTTTATACTTAATTTACAAATGTAGCACACAAAGAGTAACTAAAAACAAACATGATAAATAAAAACATCTCTTAATTTAATTTTATTTTTGTCAAGTCTCAAAAGATCTTTCAATATTACAAAATCAAAGTTGTACTTTTTGAATGGTACACAGTAAAATTCAACAGTTTTTAAATCAAATTTTGAGTTCTTAATGAGTAATGGTAGGTTTTTAGATAGCATAAAAAGTAAAGGTGAGATTTTTATCTGACTATTGAAAAACAAGAGCACATTGCTTTTAACATATTCTGTACTATGCAATTTATCATAATTCACTAAAGTGAATTGCCTTGCTAAATATATATATATATATATATATATATATATATATATATATATATATATATATATATATATATATATATCAATTGCATAAAAAATTAAAAGATGATTGTCACAAATGGAACGAATTTTTGCAGTAGATAACACGAGTTTGCCAGAGTTGATACTTATAAGTTATTAAATAAGTTCAATCTTAAATTTACGAACTCTCGTAGATATGTGAGTGTCAGGTCATTTTTAGCAATTGCATCAGCAATGATTTCAATCTTATGTGTTGGCATTATAAAATCGTATTGATTTTAAATATACGCTTTTGAATATGAAGTTTTAAGTATTGAACGGAGGTTTATTAAAACGCTTTTCCGTGTTCCGTCCTTTCCTCAATCAGATCCGAACCAAAAGCACAATCCAGCGGGCGGCGTATCCGACCCGCGCCTGAAACAACCCCGCGGTGCCTAATACCCTACTCGGAAACACTTAACCGAAAAATGGATATTAGGGCGAATTTAAATTGTTAATGCTCAGAGCGGGCGGGCGGGTTTTTTGATTTATGCCGCAGTACTGGCCCGGCGCCATTAAATATATATTTACCGCTTACTCTGACCCACCCTGTACACGTGCTCACTGAGCTGTGTGCTTTTTTTAACCAACCTGCCTTTTAAATATATCGCGCACTTCCGCGGGCCCTGCGTTAGCAGTCAGGAGGTCATTGTTGGCGTGCAGCTAATTTTTTGTGTGTTCGGAACAATGAGACGTATTTTGGTATACAAAATAAAGCCATCAAGGTGTTCCTTTAAGAGCATTTGAATATTGTTATTACCTTAAGTATTTCAAGAAAGCGTGAAGTAAAATAAAAACGCAACCTATAAATTTAAGTCAATTTAAAAATATGAAGTCAGTGTTGTAGTTTTTTGAGCTGTGTTGACTATTTTGTAGCATAATCTTTGCAAAACAAATTCTTCAGTTTGACGAGAAACTTTACGTTTATCTAAATGTTTCACTTTAAGTGAAATAAATAAATAATCATAGGTTTAATTCAATATATATTCAAGCAAAACTTTTACCCGAGTAATCAATAAAAAATATGATAGTCTAGTTTTTATTTGTTCGAAGAATGAATTCAAACGTTTTCCCTAATTATTCACACGTAGATAATAATATGGCCGATAAATGTTATATAATATATTTAGACAGGATACTTGCATTCCAGATATGGATTCACTTAATTGGTTTATTAGTGAACTTAGCACGAGAGAATTGCAAGCAAGAGAGCATTTTACTTGGCGAGTAGTCTATATTGACTTCCACACCATAGAGGTACTAAAACCGTTTCTCTAGTCTTATTACTATATATCATATATGTGTATTTTCATACTAAAAAAAAGACAAACTGTAATCTGACAAATTTTTCGTAAGTAAAAAAGCATAAATAGTGGATATTTTATAACTATTTCTTGAAATCTAGATTCAATGACTGAATTCATTTATTTGACATAATCTAAATCTGCTCTTGAATATAAAATGATATTTATAAGCGTAAAACCGATTCGACCAAGCTATTCAAATATTTGATGACTTTCCAAAATGTTTGAGGTCTATTAGAATATGAATGAAGCATTTTTGACCCGTAAGTACTCGCAATTTTAAAGTCTATTAAATTTTCCGAGAGTATTTTGCGAACATTATTTCTCGTTGCTTCACCTATGAACCATATATTTAAATTTAAAACGAACTCTGATAGTTTATAATGTATAATTCGAATATGAATATTAAATCAATAACATTGCATTAATTTTTTTTTTAATAATTGATAATATTTAAATGTTGGTTAACTAACAAATATTTGAAAGGCAATAATTTCTTGTTTTTTCGCTAAGACTCACGGAAGGCGAATAGCTTTAATCACAAGGCAGCAATGGCAAAATGTGGGGTCGGATCCCAATTGTCTCTTATTAAGCCGCTATGAAAAGGAAACAACTCCACTAAAAATATTACCAGAGACTTTAAATTTAATAAATGCCCACCTTGACCATACTTATAACTTTATTATGTAAGGTTACATCTTGTTATTTATTATATAGACTCTTTTCATTATAAAATAGTAACTTGTTTACTGACAAAAGATATTTTACTTCTCTGTATGATATGTACTTTAAAATTATACTATGTTTCCTTACTCGTGTGTGAAAAAACATTGATAGTGAATTGGTTAATGTTACTTAGCAATATTGATATTTATTTTAAAATCCGCGTTACAGACCGTCACAAAGAGACGGCGCGCAACTTCAAATATAATCCACCGCATTAATATGAATCGAGGTTCGCCCTATTTATAAAAAACCTTACAGTGCTCAATGCGAGTATTTACGTCACCGGTACAAAAACCTTCCTCCGTTATTCTCTAATAAAAGCACCTTTCCGGCTCGGCAGCGCGGCGGAGGATCTTTCATACCGCGTCGTTAAAAAGTGCGGCGGGGGAGTCTTTTCAATATCTGCCCTATCGGCACATAAGGCCGGAGTGGCCCCGTCAGCAGCCCGGGGATTCGGATAACTCGGAATTAAGTCAAGGGGTGCTGAGTTACTGCAGCCGGCGGACCTATGTTAACCGGGTTTAAGTTGACTCAACTATTGATTGATTCTTTGGAGTGGCTTTCGGCTGGAGAATCCACCGAAGACGTGCATATTGGAACGGAGAGTTTGATTGTTTCCGCCTCAGTCCTTGTTTCTTCAGTCTTGGCTATCTAGCGCATATTCTTGCTTAATTTCCGATCTGTAATAACTCAAGCTCACCGGAGAGCTTTTTGGTGTGTTTGGTTTGTTTCAAGTTAGAATGCCTGCGATTGCATACTTGATGGTCACTTTATATTAATCTTGATGCTAATCCGATTTGAACTATCATAGTAGAACTATAATTTGAAAGTTTGGTTGTTTTTATTTTCAAATTAATGTGATTAAATTCAAAATGATGTAATATAGTTTAAGGTAGTCGCTTTAAATAAATTTACATACTGTAATCTGAAGTACACTTATTTATTCGTTTATTTATTACGTTATATTTTTATTACTTGTATTTTGTTTTGTAAATAAATAATAACTATTTATCATAAAAAGTACAGGTTTTAAAGCAATATTACGTGTTATTACAAAATAATTCAAATATGTTTTTTTGCTAAGCAAAATATAGGCGTTCGCTTAGTTTTGATGTTAACTGATTAATTTTTTTTGTGTTAATTAATGTTTCAACGTAAAACATATTACCGGATATTTTTAAATTACTTGTGTCCTATTAAAATTTATTTACAGTATAAATCTTGCGACGAGGTAATAAGTGCTGTAGTTAGATAGGTTAGGATTTTTTTTAAAAACACAATTATTGATTATTTTTGTATTATCAATCGCTTAATGCTTCACTTCCTTATATATTTACAATTAAAACAATAATTGAAAAAAAATAATTTCGAGTACCGTTTATTTATATATCATTCATCATAATCCATCTCCACAAATAATGAATTGTCACATTTTTTGACCATGTGGACATATAAGATACATTATAAATCACCATTTAGAATATATTTTCGAGTATTTATCAATATTTAAATCAAGAGTCTGTATCATAAATCATTTCTGCCATTAATATTTCACAAGTTTTTTTTTTTATAAAAACACCAAATATTTTATTAAATAATTTTTGCTTCGGATATTCCTAGCATAAATTATGCTTTAATATATAAATGTGTATATGAAAATAATAAACTACTTTCATATTTAATTATGTTTTACTTGAAGTATATCATTTCCGTTCCGTTGATTTGTTATTTTTTATAATCTTAGACGCCCCTCGCCAACACAGAAGTATGGTTGACTTAACTTTTATTTTAATCATAGAAGATAACCCCGGCAAGTGTTCTATAAAAGTTAAATAGTTAAAACCCAAAAATAATTTAAGAATAGTTATTTCATCGCAAAAATACACATTTCGATATAAGCTCAGTATATTTTAAAACTCTTTTTAATCTTTAAGCAAAAAAAAAATATTGAATCCCTCGTAATGTGTCATGCGAATAGTGTCAGTGATATTTTAAAGAGAATATATTTTTTTCTTATATTAAAAAATCCCTGATATTCCAATAATGCAGTCAGTAAGTCAGACCTCGGCGAGTTAGTGTTACGACTCAGCCCGTATCTCCGCACGGCGTACCTGGCCCGAGACACACGGGGCGGGTCAGCCCGGGGTCCGGGGGGCGCAGTAAACTGAACACCTGACCGCCTCGAACCTCAAAGGCACTATGTCCTCCGGTCCACCTCCGCAAGCAGGGGGTGGTTTGCTTTTTATTTGCCTAATGGTTTGGTCCTCGATGCGAGTAGAGACTGAAACTCCTAACCTCACCCCCAGACAAACGAGCATATGTCATACAAAGTTGTACGTAGATTTCAGTTTTATAATGAATTATTTCAATACTTACATTTTTTCTACGAATACTAAGACACCACTACAAATGTTATTCTTTACTACTTGCAATTAAATACAATGCTATTTATGACGGTTAATACGATGTAAATATATAGAGGGCTACTAGTAAAATTCAAATTCAGACAGCTCAATTGAAATTTATTAGGTTACATTCGATTTTTTTTAACTCAATTGAGTATTATAATTATTAAAAAAATATAAAAAATACTTTTCTTATATTTCATTGATAGAATGATTGATTTACATAATCTGTTATGTTTTTCCTCTTGAGCAAAATAAAAATAATTTATTCCACTAAAGAAAAAAATTTTTTTTCACTTAATACTACTTTTTGAATACAAATTTGCTACTATCAATTCACGAAAGCAATTTTTTCTAAACTATTCACAAATCTCGAGCATGTACTAATTAATCAAACGACTTTTTTTGCTTATTATAAACTATCGTATATTACATCATCATCAAAATAATCCTTCTTCTTTATCAATATCATCCTGCACCAACTTTTTTTAATAAGTGGCTGTAACATAAAAAGTTTCAGCACAAATTGATGATCACAAGTTATAACGAACTTTCGAGGTTAGTAAGCCCCCGCTAGCTGACCAGGTTGGCTGTCCCACATGCCTCCATTTTCTATAACCGTACGGAAAGTACGCGATACGAAAATTACTTAGTCTTTTCCGGATTAAACTCCCTATGCAGCCAGTCTGGCCAGCTCTGGTTAGTTTGAGAAATGAGCGCACAGTGATTAATACCGCATAGTTCGGGAAGGTTTCCCCAATGTTGTATTGCCGGAATTAGTGTGGATTGTTACCATTCACATGAGGTTGTATTGTTACGGCGAAATTGCTCATTCTACGGCTGAATAACCAATTATTGTGTTTATCACATGTGAATTATGTTGTATGAAACTGCATTGTTTGTACCCATTGCGACTATGTTTAAAAAAAAACAATAACACAAAAGAAGCATATTTGAATTTTTTTGTGTAATTGAGATTGTAAATTTCTTACTTGTAATACAGTATTATATATTTAAAAAAATCTAAACAGCTGTTGTAGTCTCTCGATATACCGTTATTATGACACATATTAAAATAATTACAAAAAAAATCAGATATGTTAATTCTGCTGGCAATAAATATAATTTTTTCATGAATTGATAAATATGCATCTGTGAAATATCAAAGTAGTGATATTCCGATTTTCTTTTAATGTTGAATTCTTAGGGACTGTTTACTGCAACAAAAGTTATTTCTGACTTTGTTGCATATATTCCAAAAAATAAATAAAGACAGAGCATTTACAAAGAAATTCATTAAAATCGCTAGAAGGTAAAATACAATTTTATCTGCACTTGCTTGTTGCGAATTTTCATTGTGAGCAACGTCTATTGAGGAAACGTATTCATAAATTTTATTTTTAGGTTTATTAAATATGTAAGCCAATTCCTTATTTTATTCAGAGAATACCATTTAATAATAGAGTGAAAATGCTTTTTTTACTTGAAATGAAAGAACTCGGAGATGGGAAGAAATTTAAAGCACACCGCGCCATTAAAAAAATTAAAAATATCATATTAGCGGCGGTCGTTCCTATATGAAGGTAATATGTATTCATTTCAAAGACATTATACCTAAATGCTGTTCGTCTGAAATCCTACACCGAGCCCACACACACGGGCCTTATAGACCACGTGGTGAAATTCAATAGTCCAAAAAAGTGTACCAAATTGGAGTTTCAAGAAAAACATAAAAGGCCGGTGTTAAGCCTTATTGGAAATATTTTCGCTCAAATTCAATGGAAGGTTCGAATTGCTTTAGACAAAAGATGTATTTTTTAGTCAGAGATAAAAGAACGCATAAACCAATTAATGTTTTTGAAAGATTCTATATTTTTATCGCTGTCCTGGCAAAAAGGAAATCCGCTTTGAAATCAATGACATGTCTCCCCTCCTTCTACCTACTCGCTCTCACAAAAGAAGCTTTGCCAATTTCGATAAATTCCTTGGATTATTATTGAAATTGGTTTAATATCAAAGAGTTTCTAAACTAAACAAAATTATATATAAAAAAGAGTTGATTTGACCAAACTGCCTTTTAATTTTTACTGTTTGATGTTTTAATCAATAAGGTTTATTAATAATTCAAAGTTATATTGTAGTTTTGACTCCAACCATAGTTAAAGATAAAATCTTAAATTTAATTAATGAAATAAATTTGCAAACAGAAAAATTGCAAAAATTAAAATAATATATTTTCGTAATTGGCATTATTTTGAAAATATTACAAACATTAGGTACTTGTACATATTACATAAATAAGTTCTAGACGTTGCAATTAGTTTAAAGTTTGATTTTAAATCAATTTTACACTTATGTATATTGATGCTTTCCTTTGTTATCAAAAATGCATGTTACTGTTTAATAAAAAAGAAAACTAATCAATTTTTAATAGCGTAGTTATATTTTCACAATCAACACAATTGCATAACAATTTGATAAAACATTTAATATGACTGTTATGAATGCCAATGCTTTGCATTATTAAATGTCTCACCATGATACTATCCTCTGAGTAAATATGGATTAACCACCACCTCAAGCTCGCAGATTATTTGGACAGCGAATATCAGAATGTGCATTCGACCAGAAGAATTTCCTAATATTGTAACGCCAAATGCAGCTTTACGGTCAAACGCCCTTAAGACGTTATTGAAATGAGTCATGCTGAATCATGCTGGTATTAATATCGACCCAGGATGAAATAACACATAAAAAATGTGAGCGGCTAAGCATATATTTTTGGAAATAATAAAGAATTGTAAACGTTTTTGTTAAATCATATTCAATAAATACTTTAAATTGACTGAATTCAAGGTTTCATTTAAGCGTACCATTTGTCTCCTAATGCAACAAGTAGCTTATATTTTAGCTTTGCATGTGCGTATTAACAGTACAATGTCATTTGTATGTACAAATCATATCCTAATTTTAATATAGGTTTGTATATTAGACGCAGATAAATTATAATCTTTATAAGTTTTGCTTCATATATAAAAGAATAAACTTAAAACAAAGCATAAACGGGTTACTGTCATATCATCACAAACAATCTTACTAGTATTCCAAACAACTTTAATTAAAAGTGATTTTATTTTCTGAAATATTTTGATACCTATAGGGTCTCACTTATCGCGAGGCGGCAAAATTACTTGAATATTATTCCTAGTGCTAATGTTTTGACTACACGGACCAGCGAAGATGGCAACACAGAGAAGCTCGCCCAATGTGGCGCTCTTGGCCCCGCAATGGCTGGCAAACTGAGTGGGTCTGGACTCGCGCGGGCAGCGGCCCCGGAGCGTGGCGGCCATTTGCAAATTGATATGTTCCGGCCATTGTGTCCCCCGAGCGGGCCGGGAGCTGCGGTGCTGCCCTGAAAGCGTGAATTCAGGCTAATTATGTGCAATACGAGTTCCGAATAATTGCGACGTCACGTGATTTTTCAACAGCGTTATTTTGTTTGAAATTGAAAAATGTTATTTATAACAAACAGAGCACAAATATTTTCATCTAAATTTATTTTATACGTGTAAATTTTAGCATTTTAAATAAAATTTAAATAGGTCGATACCCTTGTGTTTAAGAACCGTTATATGCTAAGCCAGCTCCATTGAGGTCTTCGTTTAAGTTTCATGTGATATCTTTACAAGAAATTCAATATTTTTGACAGAGAGTACTGGTGGAATTCCATTTTAATATTTTTGAGTAAAATACTTGAGTAATTTTCGCCAACCTTTCACGTTGTTTGATAATGCCAACGTGAAAGGTTGGCGAAACCGGTCACAAATAAAAACAAACATGTGGAAAATCACTCAAGTATTTTACGCAAAAATATTTCTTTATAACGTATTATTTCTGCCAGGGTAAAAATAAAATATCATTCCATCTCGTTATTTCAAACACTAACTTTTAAAAATATTATTTGATTACATATGTATGCTATCCTTTGCTAAATAAAAATATAGAGCACTCGACTCAGTGGTGACAGTTGAATAAATCTGATGTAATTGAACACGAGTCTGATTTATAGTAAATTTATTATACACGTTTAGAAAAAAATTCACATTCAAATTAAAAACAAAACAGGTAGTTATGGCAACAATATGAATTTCAGATTATGGATAATATGAATCACGAGTTGTGAAATGTGCCAATTTAAGTTTCAATATTTACTCTTTTAATAAAACCTGGATCGAATATTTGCATACGATCGTACTTAATTATTTAGGCTAAATTAAATATTTTAAAAATTCCGTACACATAAACGCACTATGCAAATAACAGAATTGATTCCAATAATGCTCCCAATATCCGCTTGTTTATTGTTGATGTGAATTCGGGGCAAACAAAAAGAGTACGTCCAACATTCATGCCAACAAATGTCTGAAATTTGCATTATGTACAGGGGCTCTTGCAATTTGCGTTCAAAAATTTGAATATTTCAGTAACGTCCATAAACAGAGTTTAACATAGTCGGACTTAAAAACCAGGTGAAAAATAACTAACTTTCCGCCAGCTGTCGCGCTCTCCCCGTGCAAACCCTTAAATTTATTTTTCCCCACGGTAGCACCCGCGGTCAGTCCGCATATTTAGCGCTTCATTTGATATTTGAATTAGAAGCACGCCTCCGTTTTTTAATAGGTCCCGGCCATCGGGACATTAATATACACCGACTTGAGTAATGAACTCCAAATACGCAGGTTTTCTCTTTTGGTAACAGGAAGTCGCCACTGTTGCATTTGATGTACGATATTAACAGATTAAGATTAGTAACACACATGTTCTCAAATGAATTTCACTATGCTTCGTGTACTCAAAACAATGTGTTCTTTTAATACTGTATTCAAATCATAAATTTGTGTAGTAAGGCTACCTTTATCGTGTAATTTGTAAATCAGATCTCGTTTATAGATATAGTTCCCTCTACGTTGACGAAACACTAAATAATAAATTTTTGTTTTATATACTTGATATGCTTGAAAATAAACTCGCCTTGTTATTTGATATAAAAAGCCATCACGGCAAACACAGCATTATGTTTTTTAAAGAAATATATATAAAACAATTCTTTACTCTGTAAAATTATTAAAAAAATTCTAGGAAATTATATATTTATCTCTTTTCGTGAATCTTGATGTTAAAAGATTTAAGAATATATATATCTCAAATAAATATATTTCTAGAACAAAAATTTAAAATACTGATATCAGATATGCTAGCACATTTTATTGTATTTTTTCTATGATCCGAGATTATTATAGCATAAGTAACCAATATATCTATTTTACTGTTTGTGTTTCAGTTTACTTTCAGTTGTAGTTTAGTTACATGTACCTAGATAATTATTGTGGCTGACAAGCTTGCTCTATTTGCAAAGCTAGCGCAACCAACTGTCTCGAACACCAAGTTTTTCACATCCTTTGAAAAAATACTGACAATTACTATTTAAAATAAGATTTCCATTAATACTAAGACTGTGACCTCTCGTTGACTGTATAAACGAGGTTCAAATAAATATTGAAGTAACGGGGTGCACAGTATTATGACGTTTTCAAAAGAGAGCGCTCGAGGGTTACTTCCGACCCTCTTCATCATTTCAGCTCTGAGTAAAAATAAACATGTTTTATTTATGAAGATAATCCCAAGTCCTAATAAAATATTTAGGCAGTGAGATAAAATTATGAATATCCATAAGTAGTGAGCAGTGAGCACATACTTGTGATGCCCTTCATAATTTGCAGCGGCTATTACGGCGCCCTGCCTTGATTTACGGATATCGTTATTTGTCGGGTAGCTCGGGGTGTGGACCGACAATTAGCAAGGCTGTGTTCTTAGCCTTTACCCCGCATAAATATCTTTTTAATTGTTTGTTGTAATCAATGAGGGTGAGTACTCACTAAAATATTAAAATTTACTGTTAATCACATTCTGATCGGAGTCTTTCGAATGTAACATACATGTGGTGTATCCATAACAGTCATTTTTATTACTGCTCTATCAAAAAAGCTATTGCTTTTAAGAAGTTGGTGCTACTGCTTATTTTAACTGGTTCAAAAATAGTGCTTAAAATAAGCTTTTTAACATTTAAAAAAAAAAGTTTCAAATTTCCATTGTCAAATGCTTAGACTTACATTCTTGAAATAAATTGAAAAAACAGAATTGAGTACCAAAAGAGTATAAAATTTTATAAGATATTTTTTTTGAAATAGCTGTTTCATTAATTAAAAAAAGTCAACTTTCTTTTAATACAAGAAAAAAAATTACTAACATACAGCCAATTAGTGGGTTTGAAATTTTCTTTTCAGTTTTCTCTAAAAATAAACCCAAAAAATCCAAATAAAAGAAAAACCGTTTGCATATTCCAGTCTTTTCACTTACTATTCGCGTCGCGTACATTCATTGAAAAAAGCAGTTTCTTTCTTTTAGTGTTACCCAAAGAAAGAACTTTTACTTCTATTGTTTTATTAATATCTAATTTGATATACCATGAAACTATCGTGATTACTTAAGAACGCATTTAATTAATGAGGATTGGTGGTTTTCATCGTACTTTTATAGAAAATATCATTAGCCGTGTGGAATCAGAAGAAACATTTATAATTTCAGTTTCACATTTCTGGTTCGCAACATATTGTTTTTCTTTATTTATTAACTGTTTTAAGATATTTTCAATAGTTTTTTGTTTTATATATTATAAAAAATTAAATGCGTGGAAATTTTTGCGGAAAAAACTGCCATTAATCTTTGAGTTTTAAATAATTCTATAAAATGATTGATTTCAACCACCATACAATTAACTACAAGATAAGAATAAACTTACAGTAAATACATGTTTATATATGAAATAACAGTGTTTTTAAATCGTTAAATTAGACATTAACCGATCCAGACATAAAACAGATCGACATGCATAATTTAACAACTGTTTGCAAAAGCTATAAAACTTAACGTCTTATAAAAGTTTAAAAATAATATTAAAAATAAACTAAAATTACTTCACAACGCTGATGACTTTAAAAGTCCGTTATTACAAAGAATTTTTATTGCTAAACATAAACCAGATTCTACACAAAAGCATGAAAAATCAGCACGCTGCAATTTGCATAACACGAAACAAACCAATTGGTGAGCAATACAGTGCTGTATACTTTTTTTAAAACATAACGCTTAAGCAACGAAACATAACGGAAATATTAATAGTACTTTTATCCACAATACACGTCTGAAAAAAAGACATTTTGAAAGCGCGGACTGATAAATGTCCAAATAATAGAAGGTTTCCCGGACTTTGCTTTACTAGTGGTTACTATGTACTGGGTGCATGAAGATTACTTGTGACATTTAAGTTTTTTTTGTTACAAATTAGCTTGTAAGTGTTTTCTTGAAAATTAAAAATAAACTATAAAGGTTAAGTTTGAAATAAATGCCAAGACATGACTTAACCAAACTATACAACAGAGTGTAAACTTCTCTATTGCGGTAAGACTGAACAATTATAACTTTCTTCGGAATAAAATGATAATCAAATGTCGAATATAATCAGACCAATAAGTTTGCATATAATTGAGTGGTTGTATTTAAATAAATTGACTAATTTGCAATTATAATTATTTTATCAAAATATTTCATAAAATAGAGTTGCGAGATATAAATACAATTATTTCATAAGAACGACAAAAATAACTGGTTAACCACAAATCATTTCATAATTTACTGAAAAGCTTCGTTGTTATTTTTTCATGAAACCAGCAACGGATATACTGAAAATCAAACTCAGCCCACATACAATTCAATTAATCATTTTTAATGCAATTATTGATAAGAGTCACCGCACGCAACTATTCTCATTAACCTCCGACGAATATCCGATGATGTTATTTATCTGACAAGTTTTTCTGCGCTCTCTTTCAGAATTTTTAGATTTATCTAACCCGCACTGAAGATTTCTAGCGGCAAAAGGAAAACATTCAAGATACCCCTGCAAATTATATAGACACATGTGTTGTGTATATATAAAAATATATATTTAAGTACACGGTCGTAAACAACGGACGCTCTGCTCTCTTTCTCTCTCTAAGCAATAACTTAGTGAATGATTTGCGTGCCAACCTAGTTATTATTTAATGTATAAATTTTCAATAAATACGTTGTATATTATGCATATAACATGCGATGCAAGATTAACCTTTTTTTCGCGCATAACGCCAACAATATTTATCACCTCTAAAAAATTACACCTATCCGTTTATATTACTAATATTAAATTAAATTTTTACTTTAATATTACATTTCTTAAAAAGCCTACAGACGCAGCGAAATAACTTGCGTCCTTTTGCGTGGGTGTTTTTAATGGTTTTGAATAAGTATACAACGCAAAATAGGATGCTATCGAAGTCATTTGCATGTGCAAATCCTGTGGCGACAGGTGTAGAGGCTATTGAACAAAATAATATTAAATTAAAACATATTCCGACGCTGAATAGGCTTAAACTATGAACTGCAGTACTATTGTTCAATGTTTGAATGGTCGAGGTCCGCTTCTCTCCCGTTTTACTGACCAGCAGAGCTCATCCACTGCAATATTATTTTTCAAAATTTAAATTTAATCCAGATACGACCATTTTAATTTCAAAATACCTCAAGATTTATTTTGGTATAATCTTGAGCAAACCCGGTACCGTGAGAGTTTCAGTAATGAATGGATTATAGAATATAAAAATACTATTTTATTTAAAAAAATGTTAATAAAACTTTGTTTCTATTTGTGATTATTCTACGAGCAAAGGCACTCAAATAAATGTGTCAATAACTTTACCTCTCGGAATTTTTTAATAGATATTTTATTTATTTTAACTATATTTAAATTATTTGTATCAATAATTTAACATACAATTTATTTTATTATTTTTTTACAATCATGTCATATTATAAGTATTTAAAATGATATTGCTTAACTTTACAGAGTTATTTTAAGTCAATGATATTTTGCTGTCGTGGATTTGTATTTATAAAGAGAAGAATTTGTAATTTTTATTTAAACCTCATTGAAAAAAATTGATTTTTCAAATCAACCAATTAACTTTCAACGTTTATTATTATAAGCACTACTAATTATTTTTAAAACGAGAAGTAAAAATAATTCTGAAATGTCTTATTTCGTTATCAAGTCTGATTTCCTTTAACTATGAAATCAAATGACATATTAAATTAAATAAGAGCAACAATATTTTTATGCATTGTAAGGCAATGACGCACACTTTTCAGTCAGGTTGGTAAAAGGGAAGTTGAATAAAGTTGAATTAATTATAAACATGAAAATAATTCATAATTTTCAAAGCATTGAAAACACGTTTTTATATTAAAATCATTTGTTACTTGATTTTAAGGCTATATGGTCTGTAAGGAACATTTATAACAATAAGATATTTTTTTTAAATTAACGTTATGTTTATGAACACATAAAAAAATTTTTTTTACAGAGAACTTTTTAAATTTATGAATTTTTTTCTAGAATCCAGAATCGTTTCATAAACACAAGATTTTTTCTGTTTATATTCAAAGCAAATAATAAAAAAGAGCGAGGGATTCAATTTCGCCGTTTAAAAATATAAAGCAAAAACGCAAAAGAGATAAACAACAAATAAATTAAGACCATTAGCAAAAAGAGCGAACGGGTGTGCCGTACTTAAAAAATCATTTATTTTATTTATTTCAGATATTAATGACGCAGTGGGCGCCTTAATTATCTTTGTTAATTATCACATTTCAAATAAATTATACGCACTCCGGTCGCTTCAAATGAATTATCGCAATCTTTAGAAAACACTTACATGGAAATTTCAACAACAAAACTTTCTATGCTGCTCTGACGTCTATTATTATTTGAAGCTATATATATATATATACATATATATATATATATATATATATATATATATATATATATATATATATATATATATATATTCGTAAGAAACAAAAAAAATCAATATTATATTCCACCATCAAAGGTTCGTCCACTCAGAGTGTTGTAATTTCACAGCCTGGGGATTTCCCGGGTGACCTGAATATCACCTGATAGGGGTGGATAGAGAAAAACAACCAAGATTACTAAATGATTCATGTCACTTTAGGAGCACTTCTGATCTTATTTAAAGATCGTGAAAAATACTAACGTCTTTTGGCCTTCATCTTATAGAACATTCAACACACAAATGTTACATTGGCATTTGGTGATATAATATCGAATTACCGAAATTGGATGTGGCTAATAAGAACTAGAAATAAGAATTGTTTGATGTCGTTCACGCTCGTTACTTGTCTTGAAGTTGTAATTTGAAAATAGCTATGACTTTAAAATACCATTGGATATGGTATTTAAGATAGAAAATATGTCAGCATCTAAATGAATAAGGTCAGTAATAATATCACTTACAAGAATATCAAGAATTACCCAGTATTGCTCAAGAGAAGTAAGATTACGTAAGAGATTTGGTAAATAAAATTGCATGATTTTATAAAAATATAAAAAAATAAAATAAAAGAAAAAATAAACATTAATTACTGAGCAAAATGATAGATGTCGATAAGAACTAAAACTGTATGCAAAACGGTTAATTTATAATATAAATAATATGAAAAAATCACGATTTGTTTTATTATAATGAAAATAAAAATTCAAACATTTTATATTTATTTGCCAAATTTTTATTTCAGTTTGAATATAAAAATAAACTGCTTTTTCTGCGATAATTTTTATGCAATTCTGAATTTAAGATGAAAAGGCGCGTGTTATTTTATCCGCAAAACAATCTCGTATTTTTAGTGTCCTCTATATGTTTTGCTATTATTAAAAATATAAATTAGTGTCATCACTAAACCGTGTATCCCGTTTATTTAATTTCATATAAAAATATATATTACATTTAAAAACCATAACCATTTTTAATTACTCCAAATAATATTAAATTTAAAATGAGATTCTGCCAGATGAAGTATTTATAAAACATGATTTGATTCTAGTCATGTTAATAAATTATTCTTCCTTAAAGACTAGGCTAGATTTATTTTCTCTTAACGCAATGATTAAATTATTACATAGATATTACAATATTCTGAAAACTGTGAAAAACTGAATTTGAGACAAAATTCAGAATTAGAATGTGCTTACGAAATAATCATCAATAATTAAATTCAAATGGCTGCTGAAATAATTAATCTATATTAAAAAAAATAAATCACTCCTATGTATCGATCAAATAACAATTTTATTCAATCAAAAATGCTGAGAATTTTCGTTTTAATAAAAACGCTAACCCTTCTAATTCGGGCACTTGTAACGCAACGGAGAGTTTTAATTTTGTCTCATTTAAAAAGAGTATTTCAAAAGGATCCTGTTAATGGAAGATACTCTGGAACGGTGAGCATCCGATTTAACAGTCGCAAATTCGAATTCCCCGAGGATCAATCAGCCCGGCTGCCCACTCGGGGCTTCCTTCGCATATTCCGGTTCCAATCCATTTTCAGTTTCATAAAGGATAACGCTTCGGCAAATGGTGCTATTAAATTGTTTGAATATGGCTTTGTTCATAATAAACACCCTGTAAATAAACATTTATTAAAATGCTCAAACATCAAATATATTTTGCGCTGATTTATATTTATAATATAAATAACGTAAATACACCAAGATAATGATTTTTTACCTGAAAACTGTAAATATTAAAAGGTGCTCATATTTTTATTTGGTTTGGTACATTTTTATATTTTTATAAATTTATCGAAATTATTACGAGGAACTAAAAAGTACCAGTAAGTAATTGTTTTACAGACGAAAAAAAATAATTTTGCGTCGTTGAGTTTTTATTAATATAATCTCGCTATAAACTCTTATTTATATCTTATTACCCGAATTATTCATTAATGGGCAAAAATAGCAAATTCACAAAATATTCGTTTCATAAAATAATTTAGTCAATCACTAACTAATTGTGAAAAGCAGAAATTGGCCTTCCGTTGAGATACATGTCAAGGAAGAGTTTCTCGATTAGGGCCTTTATTGGCCACTTGCCTAGTGGACAAAATTAATGTGTTATTTCTCATCTCGTTATAATAAGCATTGTATATATATTTATAGATATAACAATCACTAGATTCATTGATACTACGATATTTTTACCAAAAAGTAAAAAAAGTGTAACATCATAATAAAGTTTTTTTTTTATTGAAATGGCTATAAATTTCATAATATATATATATATATATATATATATATATATATATATATATATATATATATATATATATATATAAGTTGCTAATTACTTTTAATTCCTTTACAGTTTATTCCAATATTATGTAACCAACGATTTAGAATTACATGCTCGAAAATCTAAAAACTCTCATTAGAACACTCCTGAGATTTATAAAGAAAATCCCGAATGGTAAACGGCCGCAAATTTTAAACGATTTTAATAAATTAGAAGTTCATAAAAAGGCAAAAGTCGATAGCCCTTGGTGGAAGGCAATCCAGATTATCAATTAACCCTCAGGTGCGCCGCCGCCGGTGTAAAATATTCCCTCGAGTACAATTCTACCCGCTATACCTGGGAGAACTTTGTGTATTTTTTTGTTCGTAAATTGATTTGTTGTGTCGTTGAAAGCTCACAGTATTTAAATATTATTAAAAACGTTTTTTTCAGTTTGTATTTATTTTCATCATTTATTATTTAATCGGGTGATATATACTAGTGGCAGCGACTCAGGGTCTCAACGGAGAACAGTTTTTTTTATCGTTTTTAATCAATTATATAGATGTATTTGATGTACAAATAAGTTTTCAAGGATTTTTTTTCAAGTTTGACGATTTATTGTGAAAAATTGATACAAGTTCATTTTTCAAAGTATTGTCCATCGCTAGCCACTATTTTCCCCCATCTTTCTGGCAATTTTTGGATACCATCTTGAAAAACCGATGTGTCTTTTGGTGCAATCCATGAATCGATCCAATTTTGGACTTCTTCAAATAAGCGGAAGTACTGACCCTTAAGAGCCTGCGTCATCGACAAAAACAAATGGTAGTCGGAAGAACCAATATCTGGGCTATATAGCGGGTGGGGTAGAACTTCCCATTTCATCGTTTCAAGGTATGTTTTGACCGGCAAGGTATGTGTTTTTTATTTTATAATATAATTTAAAGTTAAAAGATATAAAATTAGATTAGGTCAGTTTTGAAGAGCTCACTTTATACTCCGGCTTCGAGGCCGCTGATGCGGCATAAAATCTCAAGTCGTCTCCTCAACCCCCTCGCCGGGCACTTGGCCGCGCGCGCCTCTCGCCGGCCGCACTTAATAGCCGATAATGATCCCTAAATAACCTGGTAATAGGTCTCCGGCACGGCAGCGGAAGTGTTCAGTTAGCCGCAGGCCGGGGCGCCCCATAAAGCAGGCCGGGCAGCGCCGCGACGCCCTGTCCCCAGCGCCGGCCGCCGCGACGCCCGCGTTTATCGCCATCGTGTGCATTCCGAATATCTGCCCCAGCCGGTTCTTTAATGCAGTTTGTGTTTAAGAAATGAATGGAGATTTTATTTTATTTTAGTTCTTAAATTTACAGCAGTGGTGGAGGCTGTCCCTCTTACAACTGTTTTGAACGATTTACGCTCACGCCTCCGCCGTCGCCACGGCCAAATTGGTCGAATCGCACTACGAACTGCTCCCCCATCCGCCGTATTCTCCAGACTTGGCCCCATGCGATTTTTTTTTGTTTCCAGACTTGAAAAAGTCACTCGCCTGGCAGAAATTTAAGTCGAATGAGGAGGTCATCGCCGCCACGGAAGCCTACTTTGCAGACCTCGAGAAAACGTATTTTTCAGATGGGTTAAAGAAGTTGGAGCATCGCTGGGTCAAGTGTATCGAGCTAAAAGGAGACTATTTTGAGAAATATATCGCCACTTTTCCAAAATTTTAGTTTTTATTTTGAAGGCTAAGTACTTATCAGACCGCCCTCGTATATATAGCTAACTATTTACCTATACAAAAAATAGAGCTCATGATAATTTATGAAATAAAACGTTTTTTTTTTTTTTCTTATAGCAGTTTTACATCATAGGCTAGGTTTTGTGTACATAAAACAATATTTTAAGTTTTTATTTTTGACGAAAAAACCTTTTTATATCTTTTCTCATGAAAACCCACTTGCAAGAAAACACTCGCGTCTTAAAAGTGTGTAATTGTAATTGATGTTCTGGCTAAATGAATCGATGATTTTGCTGTTGGGCTTAAAGTTGTTTCTACTGTCACATCGAATGGTGTTTAAAAGGTTTATGAACATTTTCCCGCAACGTTTGTTATAATATTAGGATAACAGGAAACACTCTGTATTACCCCGCGAGCTCGAGTCTGTAGTCGCCTTCGGGCAAATTTACGGGATAATTTCATTACTTTATTATGTTAGTTTTTAACCCAAAACGAAACGCTGGGAGGGATTTAAATATTAATGTTGGCAAATGTCAACATTCACGGAAGATATCAGAAGTAGGTAGATTTTGTAATATTGGATAACCAAATATTACACAGCGAGACTATATCGTCGCTTTTGGCACTATTCCGTCTGGAGATGGAAAGTTTTTAGAATACTCAATTAAATTAATGGTAGGTTTGTTTATTTTGAAGAATTAAATATTAAATATTATACATGAATGGAAAAAAAATATTTTCGAGAGTATTATTTTACCTCTGAACGATAGTAATAAATTATTTATTCATTTATTAATTTTGGAAATATTAAAACAATGAGAATAGGAACAAAGCATCTTATTGTTAGATTTTGTTTATTTATTCAGATCGAAGAAAATGTATTATTGCGGTTAAAAGATAAATAAAAATATCAAATCTACCCAAAACGTTTAAAGCATCAAGCTTTATCGTTTGGTAAATTGCGGATTTTTAAATAATTAAATTAAAATTTAGCATCTATTCTAAATGAGTACATGCTTCGTGCGGAAGAAATAAATTCAAGTAATCGCTTCTGCTACTGAAAACCAATACATTTTGCATAAGTATGGTGCTATCAGAGCGATAAATTAAAACACTAAATTATATCGCACCGTTAACCTTATCAAATAACGCTGTAAATGCTTGTTATCCCTTAGAAAAAAATCCAAACAACCCCCCGGGGATCTGAAATTTAGAGTTTTCCCGCAGGTGTGGATTTTGCCCGTACGGAAGTAGACTGACACCATCTGACTATCGCCTTCTAATTACATAAATCCACCTGCCACACGAGGAGAGCACCGCCAAGAAAAACGGATTACTGCGAATCACGAACCGAGCCGCCGAACTCCCGCTCCGTCAGCGCCTACCGAGCTTCACGTCGCGGTGCCTTTTTATTCTAACGAATTGTTATTGGAAGCATACCATAACCTACAATTCTATAATTGTTACAATCCTCGTGCATGCGATTTGATTAAATCAGCGAAAAAATTCTGACTCACGTTGAAAATATCTATGTCGAATATTTTCTAAGCCTTTTTTTGTTGTCATGCAACGTTTTTCGCAATGGATGCACTATATTATTTATTCCGATGAAAAATTATTGTGCTTGGAAGCATGCTGTAATATTTACATATCTAGCAAGTTAGACTTTGAAAATCAATTTTGTATTGCACTCAAGAAAATTGTTTTCTATATAAAAGTTCATTGGTCTGCAACTGCGACGGAAGCAAGCCTTACACATGACTCGAGTCAGCTGTCACAATCAAAGTTAAGTATCAAACGCCAACTAAATATTTATTCCGTAACGCAATTTGCGTTCAGGGTGGACTGAATAGACAAATAACTGAAACGGCCTAATCCATCTGTTTACTTTCCTCGTAGGCGATTCTTTACTATCTGCGAACGCGAGGCACAATAAAATAGAGTCGTGTTTGTATTGAGCGAGACCGAAAAAGGACAAGACTGTTTACCAACGGCAGTTTCTCGTATCAGCAGCTTTTATTACCGCACTGTGGGCCGATCATAAATACATAATGTCCGTACACTGTGGATAATCCTCGGGGATTATTAGACGTCAAGATTTCCTTCCAGGCTTATTGAAAACCACGTCGCTTTTATTTGTGGCTTAGCTGCTCTTATCCGAATCTAGATTTTGTGATTAAATCGAGCTCTCAGGTTGATGTAATCACTTTGAATAATTGAATGATTCGATTACTTTTTACTCAGTACTCTACAAATAATCTTATTACTTTATGACCAAATGAATGTAAAAGATAGGAAATTTATAGATTAAAAAATAAAACGAATGAATGATTGTTTACAATTGTTTAAATAAATATTATGCGCTACACAATATTGATATGATTGTTTTTACGAAATTATTGAAAAATACAACAGAGAAATATTTTGATAAGTAAGTATAAGCTTCAAGAGCCTTTCGATTTTAATGAATATGAATGTTGTTCTTCTCGTTGGAAATACACGGAAATGCTTTTTTGTTCGACGTGGAATCAGAATTGCCTCGAAGGGCCTTCCGCGCACTCTCGGCGGATTCCTCTCGCCCTAAAAACGGTTAAACCGAATACAAAAATGTATGTTTTCAAAAGCGATTCGAATACTTGATATGCTCGATGGCCGTGAAAAAGATAAAGGGAGAAAAAAGCAATATTACTGTTTTTTCGTTCCTTTCCGGGAATGAACGCTGGAGCGTCCGAAGCCTTTGCGAAAGCACATTTTCCGATATGATAAACAAAACTTTTGTCGAGTATTGAGTGGAGTTGAGTATTGAGTGGCGCGTATTTATTTTTAATTTCAACACTCAAACAATGCTAAATACACTTTTTTATCATCTCGCTTGACGAATTCAATTGGATTTTTAGGTTGTTTTAACAGTCAAACGGGAGCTTGCGCAAGTTAAATTAATTTTAGTCGCTTTATTAAAGCTTTTAAATGCTAAATTTGTTACGTATTGCGTACTCGCTTGCGCTGGGTTAATTTAACGTAGTAATTTTTTAATGAAAAGTCTATTTACCTTGTAAAATAATAATATTTTTCAGACTAAATATTTTTAATATGACAAATGATTAAATTAGTGTTTATGAGCAGTTGAAAGCCATTTGAAAAAAAAATCGGTATTAAATTTTTTAATTGATTTTGTTTGTCTGTTTAGAAGATATAAATATATCTATTTTCTAAATAAATAAGAACACATAAAAAACATTATTTATAAAATCAGATATTCTCTTTATCGTTATAAATATCAAGTAACGACGAAGCAAATTTTTCTGTTTATAAAAAATCAATAATAGTTTTTATTTTTTGGAGATATATTTGGCCTACTCATTGTTTTGAATTACGCTTTTTGTTTATGTATTTAGTTTTTCACATGAACACTGAAATAGGATAGCAAAAAAATATTGTAATAAAATAACTGTGTTATTATAATTTAATATGAGAATCACCTTGCTTAAAATTGTATGAACTTGCAATATGCTCCAAACAGATTTGATTCCTTTGTATTTTTATTTTATGGCAGTTATCATTACAAACCACAAAAATATAACCAGATTACTGAAAAACCAATTTGCTCCGAATGTACTTTTCTATTTTTTTATGAAATTAACTCTTGCAATATTCACGAGCCGACCTAGTTCCGGCGCCCAGCGTCCTCCCGGGAGACGCGGAGGGACGGAGCGGGAAAAGGAGACGCTCGCAAAAAAACCAGTGGCGTCCGACTGGGGCCGAAATTCCGCACTACATTTTTTCAACATTAAAAATATAACATAACCCGGTTTTTTTCCTTCACTAAGCATACTTGCTAAATTAGTGCATCAAATCCTGTTGCTCAAAATTCAATATAAAAGGTCTTTACAAATTTAAACTTGGCGTTGGTACTTTTATGTATATTAAAAAAAAACTGATAATTTGAATCGTTTTTTAAAATATGCTGACTTAATTTGTTTGTTTATAATGAAGGAGACATTTTTAAAAGTAGTTTCTATTATTATTGAGAATAATAATATTATATAAACTTTGATTATATTTTTGAACATTTATATAAATTCAATAACTCAATTTTTAATGTTTCTGTTAGTATATTGAATCAGTACTAAAGCTTTATTTTATACTTTTTTATTTATCAAAAATATCTATTAGTTTGAAGTCCTCTAGAATAGTGTCTCCACTGCAAGTAGCTTTAAAACCATCCTGGACTTCTATTTAGGCCATGTGTTTTCTGCCATCTTGACCCATTGCTTGGATTATTACATCGTAAACCTTCTTCTGAGAGCAAATTCATGTGTCTTGGATTTTGTGTGATTGTGAAACCTTTCAAGAAAATAAAACACTTTTTCTACTGGTCAGCCCTTATGTCTGGTGGGCATCAACAACGTAATTAAAGTAAACTGACTAGCGCAATTTGATTAATATATAATTCAAAAAATTTAAATAAACGGTTATAATCCATTTTTCGAGATATTTTATTTTATTTTAGAAGGTTCAGATTAATAACATAACAAAATGAAATATGATTGGGTTAATACTTGGTTAAACTCTGCTTGTATGTTAAAATACATAATAATAAAAATAAAAACTATACGACAAAGCAAATAATATGATTGCCCTCCATCTACTCGAATCAATTATAATTACATTCCATTTAAAGACATGGAATTTTATTGCTTAAAGCCACGGTATTTTAATTAAATAACACAATACCATAATTAAAACTTCAGCTCATCTTCATGGTATCTAAAATATTATAAAATTAATTATTTTTGAACTTCTAACGAATAAGAGTAAAATTTAATTCAAAATCTAATAAATCTAAACATCTTTTTGAAAATAACGTTTTATGAAAAAGCATTTCATTCATCATTACAAAAAAATGTAAGACATAAAACGCTTACAATAAAACACAATCAAAACTATTTTTATTTTCTTTTTCTTACTGTGAAAAATCGTACATCGTAATCGTAATGTAATTTTTTTACAAATAAATATTTTTAGCAATTTAAAAAAAGTATTATTTCGTAATAAAATAGAAAATATTTAAACATACAGAAATTAACAATATTATATAATAGTTAAATTATTTTGATTTTTAACTCAAGCTCAAACTCGAAAACTGTTTAGTTATATTAAAATATTTCAAATGAACGCAATTCATATTAAAACGATTCTTCCAAAAAAACATAGCATCTTTATGATGTTTAATTAAATCAGTATTTAACGCACTAATAAATCATCAGGTTCAATAAACTTTTATATGAACGATCAATACACGTTTGAAGATATTAACGGTTTCTTTAATTAAAATTGACGGCACGATTTCCGGCCCCTGCTGGTATTTGATTCGGAATGCGCATAATGTAATGTATTTTAAAAGACAATATGAGGATGAAGATGGCCGACTTCGGGAGGGCATTGAATATTTAAGAAGGTTTCATCGAAATACAATGGCGATAGGCCAAGCTCACTAAGTAAACACATGTGGTCTCGTGAAAGCCCATTCCGAACCAGCAAGCGTATTATGTGCGGCGAACGGACGTGTAGTCATTTATCATCTTTTATTATAATACAGCATTGAATTTATTTATAATAAATATCCTTAATGACTAAAACGTTACTATTGTACGTATTAAAAATCGATTGAAAGCATTACTAAGTTTGTATAACCCAAAGCGATGTTAGCGTATGTTTTATTACATAATTTAACAAACCTGCTTTTAAAAAAAAAACCTCAATTTATTACGCATGCTTACGGCTCATAATATGATATTGGTACAAATATTTTTAACTATTTTAAATTGGAGTCCTCCATTTCATACAAACAATCCGGTGGTTTTTTTTTTTAAATAAAAACAGCAAAAGTTAACATCATTTGAAGTAAACGATGTAGTTGTGAATCATTTTCCATGATACTCAAATTTATTTATATGCTAAATCAAGGCATTTTGGCACCAAAAATTGTAACAAAATTATCTTTAACTAATAATTATTTTGATGAAGCATTAATTTATTAAATTAATACGAAAACAAGTTATGAATTCTTTATTAGGGTTTTTTTTATTATGACTAACTGAAAAGTGAAAACGACGAAAATTTGTTCAATATATTCGCAAAAAATCATAATTGTATTTTTATATATGTTTATAAAAACGAAACTGTTTAGTTTCTTTTGAAATGTTATGTTTCATTGCTTTGCCTCTCTTATATTTGTTTCATAACGATATAAGCAAGTGCCATGAAAACCATTACACAAATTTATATGTTAGTAATGTTTTTCTAGTACAATGATATTCATACGAAATACTATACAAGAAAAATACCTCATAAGTTAATTTTCTTTTTTTTTATATAATTGAACTTACTGGGTCCTACAAAATTAGGGAAGCATAAAAGTCTTATCACAGTCCTTATTGTATTAGGGAAATTCAACAGTAGTATATTTCCAGTTAGGCTCGTCGGATTCGCACATTTAACTAGACATTTATCTCAGTAACGTTAGTTCCAGGACATTTATTTCACTTTTGTTTCTTCCTCTGCTCGCATACATTCTTGGCTTCTCGGATACATAAGCTCTCTTGGACAGTATTTTTTATCGAGAAAGTTTTAATTTGATGTATTAAGTATGCTCTGTAGCAAAGCATTTTCATCTCATTTATCTTTTTTGCCCTTCATTATTTAATCATCTTACTTTGTTTTATATATATAGTAACATTTAATAAACCAAATTAAACTACAGTTAAAATTTATCAATGCTGCACATTTTTTTAATAATTAAAAATTATTAACAAGTAAATTGAATAAATTTAACGCTCTTAGTAAAAAAATTAATAATTGTGCTTAAATTAAGACATGCAAATATGGCTATAAAATTTCTTTTTTATAAAACAATAGTGATATGTTAATGGTATTTTAATTTAATAATAAATAATATTGATATGTTTAAATAATAATAAATTATATAGTTAAAGTCGAAGTCCCTATATTTTTTTAAATTATTTTCACCGTTAAAATTCATTGGCTAGTTAATTTAAACATTTAGTGTCACCATGAAATCTAAACAATTCGATCAGACGATTATCAATAATAACCGATTTTTTTTTCCTAAAATGTTGAAAATATAACCATGAGTATTGTAGGCAGGAGTACGAGTATATAGGAATAGTGAGCTTCACGGACACTGATGTTTGATATTGTCGGTGTGACGTAGCTATTTAATTAGTACATTTAATAACTCTGATAGTAGAAATTTAATTAAAGTATTGATGTAAATAAAGCATTTTTATTATTTGTGAATTTTTATATTAATTATTTGAACGCAAAGGTTTTTTTTAGTACTGATCTAAGTTCATCTGTAACCGAAGATAAGTATTCATTTGTGTAGCGTCCTAGTTGAAATATACAGGAATATTAATACTCCCAAGAAAGCTCTAAGCTTCTGTGCGGGCACTAGCATCTAGGCTGGATGTTTAACACCTCAGCAGAAAATACACTTACTCCCCCGTGGATATGCAAATACTGCGGGCAAAATCGAATATTTTATACGCGGTAGGCTCAGGCATTATGATAGTGCGAGCTGTTCTCGCGAGCTGATGGGGCAACACCCTCGCATAAAACCAAACGACCCCAGGATGTACCGCAACTACGGCGCGGGCGTTTCGAAACAACGGCCACAAGGTACGCCACATCCAGCTGTATCTATCGGATTACTCACTTGCCTCTATGTGCTACGTGAACAATTTGCAGCGCCTTTCCGACGTGAGATACTTTGATTTGTATTGTTTAAACTTGTAACGCTTCCGCCTCATTGTTGTGCTCTGAATATACAGATCGCGAGTTGTGCAGAATATAAGGTACTGCGTACAAAATTTAATAAAACACAGTGGAGCGATAAATATATTTGGCAGTCAGGCTTGAATTTTGATATTGAGAATCAAATATACAAGACTACAACTACAGCGTGAATATTTTTTTAGATTTGAATTATAGTGAGCCATAATGACATGATTTTGATAAATATTGCTTTGAGTTTAGTTAGATTTTTTTCTACGCTCAAGACTGTGAACTTATACGTCACATATTTCATTTGAAGTATTTCGCTGCTCAGTTTTATTAAACGTACCCGAAAATTATTACGTTTTCCGCAATTAAATACAACACGATAATTTTTCAAATTTTATTCGTGACGTATTTTGCCTGAAAAAAATCATGAAACATTTTTCAAACAGTGGGGAAATTAATAACTAGTAAGTTTTTTTGTGTTCGTACGCGTGTTCGGCATTCTTCTGCTTCTAATTTCTCCACCCATGGCGAATTGATTACATTTAATTTCTCAACGGGAGTTTCCCCGTCTGTTGTCATGTGAAATGTCCTTTACGCGACTTTATGCTACACTAAACTTCAGGACGCACTCGGCACGCGAGCTGCGCGATGCACGCGACGTACGAGCGCCACACGCCCGAGTGTGCGGGTCCCAGAGCACCCCTAAAAAATATTCAATATTTTAGTTCCACAATACGAATTTGAATAAATGTATATAATTTATGTTGAAAGTTTGCGTACATTTATCAACTGAAAGTATGCCCTGCCTTTAAAAAATACGCATTAAATATAAAGACGCGCGTACATTTGTTAACTTCAAGGAGGTTATAATAATTATATCACACAAATGTTTTTTGAAAATCATTTTTAAAATTTAACTATACGTTAATAATAATTGTTCGGTTTTTATAATATTTAAAAATGGTGACTTTTTTTGTTTTTTTTAACGAAATCGTTTTAATTTTACTTATTAAACAATAAATTATATTTACGAATCAAAAAATTATTTAAATTTCATAATGGAACCCGTTGTAACTAGTTATGAATTACCGTTATATGTCAAAGTAATATAGAATAACGTGAAAAGTACGTAGCAGAACGTAGCAGAGCTTGGTAAAATTGAGCAATTATTTTTCAGTTTGAGTATTGCGATCTGTGAAATAATCCAAATTATTGAAATAATATCAAGGAAATATTCAAATTTATACAGCGTTAATGAATTTTTTTACGTATTTTTTATGCATCAATTCGAGAAATCCTGAGAGATATAGGTTTATAAAAAATCCCTCAAAACGTATTTACTACCTTATTTCATATTCTTCAGCGTAGGAGATAAATCTTCAGAGGAGGTCTGCGCTTTGAATCCTGCCATACTGGAAGAAGCCCATTGCTTACATTCTCCGGATCCTAAATTGATTGATTAAGTTCATACTAGGAGAGCGAAAGATTACTGGGCCAGTCAGGCATGCGTGATATAAAATATGCTATGTTATTTAAACATATTTTTTAAGCATTAAGGTCACGCACAATGCACAAATCTACTTTGTTTCCTTGAAAACACACGAAGTCAGCGGCCTACGAGATTTTGGTCACATTCTGTAAATACACATTATTATGCGCGAGTACCATTAACAGGGTCGTTGGCTAGTTTTTGATGTAAGCTAATGCACGGTAAGAATGCATATTAAATTATAAGCGTAATTTATTGTGCAATTTTCTCAACCATTATTGGTTTATTTGTAACAAAAGCAACATGGATCGTTAAAACTTTATGACGTAATACTATAAAATATAAAACTATCCACGGGTTTTAATACAAGAGTAAAAATGATTTAAACTTTTTAAATTCACGGGCTATTTTTCAAAGTGCTCTTTTATTGATCACACAGAACTGGGACGACAGCAATGCAAAAAGTGACTTTAATTGTTGGCTATAGATTAAGTATAAAATAAATCTCATTGTTTAACAGTATTTTTTTGTTATTCTATCACAACTTTCCTATTTTGCAAAACATTTATAGGTTATTAAAATCCACCATGCATCAGATTGAAAAAAATAAGCCACATTTATTTGAATCTTAAAAAATATAGATTAATATTTATAAAGAGTCATGAATTAATATATTAATATTAAACCTTAAATGTTTTAACTAAGAAGCCTTAACAAAAGGGGTTTCATGGAAACTTCGGGTGCAGTCATTACGTCTCATACCACAATAGAAATAATAATATTTTGGACTTAATGTTTTCGTAAATATAGTGACTAGTTGTATTCATGAATGAGGTAGAGTAAAATTCTACGTATATTCTATATTAAAAGCTCTATTTTCGTCAAATTTAAGCAATAGTATATTCATCCACAGTGAATAGTTAAACGGATTGTTTTGAACTCGACGTAAATATTTGTTCATAACCGAGTGTAAGTCAGCGCGCCCGAGGAGGCTCCGAGCGAGGAGGGGCGGGGTAATTCTGCTCGTCCATGACAAACACCCCGGGAGAAACTTGCTCGTGTCGGATGATTTAATTAAAAACTTCAGTACTTAGCCAACACTTGACAGCACCTTACGCAGAGGACGCCGACCGCTCCCCGCCTGTGATGAACTAATATTTGCTCCGCACATACACGCGGTGCAGTCTCCTCTGTCTCTTGGCCTCTCAGCACTGGAAAGTTTTGTCAACATCTTGAATTTTCATACGCCGTAAATTAAGATACTGAATTTGATGTATATTTGTTACGAAAAATAAAAAGTACATTTGGTCACTAATATCAAGACCTCATTGTGAGCTTCAAAATATCTTCAAGTTTTTATAGCTTAATTATTTTATGAGCACATTTATTTCAACGTATATTCTAAAATAAAACTAAAAACTTTGTGTTATCAACAGAAACATGGTATTTTCAAAAGTTAATATTAACAGTTGCATCGTTTTGTGTTTAGCGAAGATTTTAACCAACCACCATGTCTCGGTTTCAATTCCGAGTACAGTCATTATTGAAATAGCTTTTCTGCGTAGTGAATAAAACCACGAATCGTCGTTAAGTTCAAGAACACAGAAACTTCTCAATGCGTTAAATACCTGATGTTTCTACAATATAATAATTATTTAATAGTATAAAGCAAGTAAACAAGAAGTAACAAATTTATCAGTGCAAATTGCAAAAAGAAAACAATTTCAAACAGAACGCATAATAATATATAACATATATAAAGTAGTCCTTAATTTCAATGCTCAATGCTCAAATACAATTGCATTTTTTTCACAATGTATAAATTATTTTTAGCCATTCAAATATTCCTCGAACCTTATTTACAGCGTAATCTATCACGCTTTATATTGAGTCATCGATCTGCTACCTTCCCATAGAATAACGGCGCAGCAGGGTCGTGCACGTCGGGCGGCGGGGGTTTGCCGCGTGGTTTCTTTGAGGTATTCTTACCTTAAGAGGTTCCATTTTATGGCTCCCAGCCCCATCGTCCACCCTCCCCCCATTTGCCACATACTTCGCACTTGACTGGCTGCATTACCAGCTGGTCGCCGTTTGGTGCCACTTAAGAAAATTTACTGTTAGAACTTAGATCGATTAATACAGCTGCATATTTTGCAGTTATTTTCTTATAAGTTAATTTTTAACAAATAAAAATATATAAAATAAATACAAAGAGAAAACTTTTATTTAAGTCATTTCAAGTGGTTTAATGGCTCATCATATTATACAAAGTTTATAATAGGCCGGTTTAATTTGAAATGCTCCATATGTAAACAACAAGTATATTTCTAATTTTGAAGAAGTCTTTAAAAAACGATTGCGTTAAAAATTAAAAATGTTGGTCATCTCTTAGTTATTTGGCTATTCATATTTATTTCTTTCTAGTTTTTTTTCTGTTATATATTTTTTATACTACGTATTTTACCAAACACGGGGGGGTGTATATAATAACGAATTAAAAACACAAACAATTAGTTTACGCCAGCATGGTTGAGCTGTATTATACGTTCAGTGCTAAGAGTCACTGATTACTCGTATTGCTTGTAAATTTGTCGGTTGAATTCTTTTTTCTACTGTTAAATTTCAAACGATCATGATGGATCTAGTACCTGTTTAAATTTACTCGATTTGGCAGTATCACAGTGCCACAGTTTAGTCTGTGTACCGCAATTCGCAGTCGATGCTGAAAAGTTCAAGCTTCTCACACGAAAGAGGAGTTGGAAGTTGGGAAGCTCCGAGCGATAGACGCTTCGTGAAGGTCATGCTGACAAAGCTTTGCTTAAAAAAGCAAAACGATATAAAAATTAAACTACTCAATAGTATACACGCCACTTCAAAATACGCCAAAACCAATAATCTCTAAGAAGTAAAATGTATTTTTTTTCATTTAAGGAACAATTTTTTAGATTTATTTCTTAAGTAAACTTAAATACTCCATTATTGAGAATAATTGTTAGTCTTAAAATTCGATGCAACATGTCAATTTTATTAAGATAGCGTGATGTATTATGATTCATTAAAATAGTAAAGAATTCAAGTTGCCGCTCAAGCTCTTCTAATATCCACAGCAGCTTACTGTAATAGTTCTTAGAAGCATATCGGTGCTTTGGCCAACATAGGCAATGCCCATGTATAAATTTCCAAGCTTCCTGATTAGTAATTGCGCTCGTGACTACTATCCATTCCGAAATTAACGTATAAATTATGCAATGTGTATTTAAAAACATTTCTCAATACTACACAGGCTAACGTACCGGTAATGGCTGAATCCACCTTTTTTAAAGCTGGCGGACTGGCTGGAGTAACATAGTAAGCTGCGGCGTGGAGGGCTCGCATCGTGCCACTCGACACAAAATGTACAGTCTGTTAATATCGGCCACTTCAGTCAACATTGTTTTTATTAAAATGCCTTGAATAATGGTTTACAAACAAATTGCGGTCACGTAAACAATCATAGGTGTATTTAATGTCGCTCTAATATCTTTTGCGCGTGTTTTGTACGAATTATAAATCAATCACGCCACGCGAGGTCTAACGAGGGAGTACAGCGATTGTTATTTGGTGCTGGTTGGAGGGTGTAAAGCACGGCGAAAATAAAATCAGGGGAGATGTTCAAGTGACAGTTGCGTTTGCATGTTTCCGATGAGGATATATGAAAATCGAGTTAGTCTGACGGTGGTCTCCGCGTTTAAAATTATATTAGCGTGAGTGGTGTTTGAGTATATGGAATCTTGATCTTTATCCTAGGGTGAGAACTTCCTTTGTCTCTAATCGTAGAATATTCTAAGCTCGCTTTAAATCTCCACGAGTGTGCGGTTGAAACATTAATACCTCTCATCTTGTTGTTAGGGCTCTATTCACTGTCAAAGTCAAGACAAAAACTCAGCCATCAGCGAGACAGCGGAAACTTAAGTTTCGGCTAGACGCTCCTGTGGAATTATTTCAACTGAGAAAACAAGGTTTTCTGAATATCCCTGAAAAACATATTTTTCTTTCATAAACTCACTTTTCACACAGGGGCGTATGCAAATACATTCTACCACGCATGTCAGAATATATAATGTTGCCCCTTTATTTCTGCGCATCATCTCTTTTTGATGCGATGTTTTTTTTATGAAAAATGTATTATTCATTAGATTTGCGGGGCGAGGGGAATCTCCCGCCATTGGCGGAAGTAAACGACTTGTTTATTCGATTTAAATGACTTCTTCGGGATTTGATCGGATTCCTTCACCCTGGTGAGTGAAATTATTCAATTTTGCTTTCTTGCTCTTTCGGAGCGCAGCCAGCAAGATTTTTAATTTTTCTGCATTTGCAAATGTCTTTAAAGTATTTTTAAGTATATATTTTAATAATTACATGAAAATTATTCAAGGATATACAAAAAAAAATCTGTGCATTTAAATTTTTCTTTCAAATAAATTTGCATCTGAACTTCCGCTCGGATCACATAAAACCCCTTTGATATCGTAGTGTATTTTAAAATCATACATAAATTCCCGGCTTGCTGAATTTTTATCGTTTTGTTTTCTTAGCGCTTCCGTCAACTCTCTCCTCTGCCACAAAACACGACATTTAAACCTTCATCGTTACGATCCAAATAAAGTGCGTTCCTTCCAAACTTTTTTATAGTGGGACCGAATTGTGCGATTTTATTACCTACCCTATCCATACCTTAACACCGCAGAAGCCCGGCGCGAACGGCACCCTTCTACCAACTGAATAAATAATTCAACAAGTAGAAAAGAATTACTTGTTAAGTGCGCACTGAAAGTATATAAGGGAGCCGTCTCTATAAAGGAAATGAAACAGTATGAGGTTTCCCTTTTTTTTGTTTACGATCCCTTATAAATCCGTACACTACGCCTAGTGCTACGAGCAAGAATTCTGTGTTTGTTAATTATAAATAATATCAACATGATCTTAAAATACCTCTATAACATAAATACCTTACAAAACAGTAAAAAAAGATTAAACGCCGAGTTGAGCAATAGTTCAAAAGTAATTATGAATCACTACTAAGCACTTATTAAAAAAAAAAAAACATTTTAATACGTTACATTTTTACCCCCAAGATGTTAGGACGTGATTTCAAATAGCACAAGAGAAAGTATTTTATATGGAAAAACTATTGAATAGTTAGCATTGACTGAGTAATGAACCAAAAGCGCAAAGTATCAAACAATGATTTCAGAATAATTTTTGAAGAAAGTATTTATTTTTTTAATATAAAGTAACAGTTTTGATTGTGAAACAGAAAAAAATGCAAATTAAAATTGAACTTTTAAAATAAAATATCAGAAAATAAACAAAAAACTAATTATCTTCATAAAAATAGAAGGTTATTTTGCGGAAATATTGTATACAATAAAGTTATACAGATTTTTCCAATTTAATATAGTTTTGCTATTTTATTATTTTTATATCTTAAGTTGACATCTTCAGATTTTTCATGTATATAGCAAATAATGTGGAAAATTTTCAACACGGGTAGCCTTGAAGAGTCATATTTATGTCCAACGTTTCTCAGAATCGAAAAACTGACAGGTGCAGGGTGTTTTGAAAGAGATTTATATAAAATATTTTATTTCATTAAATAAATAAAATATTTCAAAAAGACGAGCGCTTTATTATAATATGCTTGATAAGATTAGATATTTTGACTTTTTAATATATAAATAAAATATTTCACATCAATAGTTTGTAAAAATTCGTACAAAGTACAAATGATTGTAATTTTAACATTCATAGTCAGAATTTCATTGTTTGATAGACTACATTCTAATGGTGATAACGATTTTAGAGATTATCTGCATGCAGTGAGAACTTTAAATTTGATATATTTTCAAATGTGGATATTGGTTTTCTGTCGAAAGACATAGCTTCTGTTTACCGCCTTGACTGTCTGATCTGATAAAGTAAACAACTACCCACCAATGTGAGTGGTTCTTTTCTAAGTGTAGTTAATACTAGGTGGGGGGGTATAATTATTAAGATAATTGGAGATATAATTATTAAGATAGGGGGAGATAATTTTGAATAAAAATATTTTATTCAAAATTATCTTTTATCACTTGAACTGCTGTGTTTCAAGACAAAGAAACTATTAATAACGTTTTTAATTATTTTAATGTCGTAATTCAAATATTACAGTATTTATTTTTGTGAAACAAATTAAACAAAACAAAATTGATAATTGAAACTACAAGTGATTTATAACATTGATTTTCACAATGTTGAAGTGAAACAACGTGGAAACTGATTGTTCTTATTTAAAGTCATGTTCACATATAGACCGTGGAAGCAGTCGCTTTGACTTTTTTCTTTATATAAGTATTATTACATTTCACAGTACAGATTTTGTCCTAACATGAAAATGCCAGAATGCCCAGTGGCCATGAAACATCCACAGCTCGCTGTCATCTTTGTTGGCAGTGCAAATAAGCCGGCGGGCGCGATCGCCTATGAGTGAGTACAGTGCGCGACGTCCTGTCCGTGGATGGCTGCGGTAATCCGAAAATCAACAGCGGGCCGGGCTGGCAAACACCCGACACCTGCGTGCAAGTAAAGATGGTGACAGTTGATAGATTACCTGTCGGCCCGAATGATTCGTAGCTACCTGCCTATCTGCGCTCGAAGGCGGAGATAGCCCGCCTGGAATCCGACTCCGCAGGGAGGGTGTCGTACAACCGGATTTAATTTTGGTCTCATTGTAGATATGGAATATTAAGTTGTACCTCAATTATTACGGGCATGTCGGAATACGGGGCGCTATCTTTATCTTTAATCCGGGCTCGGAGCTGAGTGGTGTCGTGTACCTGCTCGCTGTCGTGACCGCGACATCTATATTGATATTGCAGAGTTTGAAGATGTATGGCACTCGTCATGGAATTTCACATGGATTTATGTATACTGCGATTAGACAATTTCTTAATATGTAAAGGACTCTCGTTGAGCAGCATACCGAACGAAAAACTTATGATTCGACGATGAATTTGGAAATTAAAGATTTCTCATGGAGTATTATAAATTTTATGATATTTGTGAATTTGAACAATTCGACTGCAAAATGTTGTTTTAAATTAAATTTGTATTAGGCTAGGTGCCCAAGGATATAAAAAAAACCTAATTTAGCTCATGAAAATTAGCATTATGTTAATATAATTTATTTTTTCAGTTGATAATAACAAAAATTATCACAGGTCACTTAATCATGATTCAAATTTTTATAAACCAAATATGCTTGAACCTGTAACCAATAAAAACTGATTGTAGATTAGACTTTAAAATACATTTATATTGATACTATCAGTTTTACATTACTACAATAATAATGAAATGTATTAATAGTATTTTTGAATGGAGGAAACGCAACATAAACTTTTATTTAAAAACAATTCATTTCTCAATAAATTTTTACTATATGTCTATAACAATTTAAATAAATATTTTTAATTAAAGAGCACACGAGAAATATATCGATTGTGACTCTATTTTAATTGATCAATACATTTAGATAGTAGATAATTATCCGTATGGTGAAGCTTAATGTTGATTGATATACAATCTATATTAATAGATCACTTTGGTATTGCGGAAGATAGTAAAGCTGGCCATGCATCGTATGCAAGTAAGGCAAGAGTTTGCAACGTGCATTCAAAATTATATACTCTAAATAGTTATAAATTATTTATGTACTCAGAAGTTCATCAACTTGTAATATATATATGGTATAATTGATTTGTATATATATATATATATATATATATATATATATATATATATATATATAAATCAATTCTTTTCTGTCATGTTGTAGGTTCATATAAAATATTCTCTTCGTCTATGCCGTGCTTTAGAAATATAGCAATAAAAGCTGATTGGATTAGAGTTCGCTTATAACTGTACTGATCGAATAATACTATGAAACGTAAGTTACTACGTATATAATGTCGGTTCTATTATGTTCAGAGAATAGCGTTTTAAAGAAATTTAACACAATAACATATTTTATCTTGGCGATGAACTCCAAAACCACCAACTTGGAGTAACATGCTGAATAATTTTATTTGTTTTGATACTAGTAAAATTTTCAATAGTATATTTTTATTATTTTGTATGGTCAACAGTTTATAGCTTCATACTTGAGACCTATTTTTAACAAATGTTTTATTACTATAATGCTATCAAGAAAAATATTGAAATATTCTTAATAAAAATTAATTTAATTAATCATTATTTTTATGCATATTTACGGACGTATAACAACGTACGTCCGATTCTTTTTTTCTAAACTATTATCGAAAAAATATAACACCTGCAATAAGTGATATTTTTAAATATGAGATTATTTTCATATTATTAAATAATGTCGAAGTTTTTTAAGTTTTCACAATATGGAAAAGCCCTTCAATAGAAATTTACCATTTTCATAAAACCTGTCATTTTAAGTCGATCATATAAGCCTATTGAATATAAATTTATGTATTGATATAAAATCTTTTTTTACCAACGGTTTTATGACGTTCTCTCCCAGTAAGAGTATTATATTTTAGAAGAGAGATTCATGCCTTTCATTTTATTTTATCCTTCAAACCATGACTTTTCTACTTGGCTGTAAAGATGTACGATTCCTATTTGGTTTTGATCATCATAAAGTTATTTTTAGTACCGAGTTTAAAAATAAATGACGCTGCTAACAAAGTTTTCCCTTTGAATCTACTTTTACTGATAATGTTTACATAACACCAACACTTGTTTTTATTGTTGAAAATACATAATATTAAAAAAAATTATAGCGACGGTATTATTTTTAAAATAATATTGTAATTTTCAAACTTATTGAATAATAATATGTTTTTAATTTATATATTTAGATATGACAAGGAACTATTTTATTTACAAAAATTAAATCATAAAATAGAAAATCGCACTTATGGCCACATTATCTCCGTCCGCTTTTAGATGGCTTCATCAATACGACTCGGGGTGTGTTTGTGTTTTAATTACTTTTTTCTCTTTGGTTTTCGCACCAGTTAATTAGGTTTTTTGATTGACATCTTTCGCAGCTACAAAAATGAATTATTACGAAATGAAAATAATCCAAAAGTAAAAATGTAATCTCTGGGAAAGGAGTTTTGATTTAAATTGTCAATAGGTGTATGAGCAAAAGGGGCCTGGCCTGCTACGGGCAGTGATTTTAATTACAGCAGTTTGTGATATTCCTGACAGCTTTTGATATAAATACAAATACCTACTATTACTTAATGGCTTAAAAAACAAATTTCATTAATAATATTTTTGGCACGGAATTTGGAAATCTCATTTCAATCAACAAATAATCTTATTAAATTATACCTTAAAAAATCAATTTTACGCCACCGATCTGAGCATTTTTTTTTAATCGAGTATAATTCAATGCCGTAGCTCTAAAATTAAAATTATTTAATAAAAATTAAGTGCTTTCTTCAAAATATATACGAAATGGTACATGCGTTTTCATATCGGCTAGAAAATTTATCTTAAATAAAAATAACAATTTAATTGTTTGTATTTTTAATATAGCTATTTGTCATGAATGAAAACTAAATTTTATTTTTCATTTGTTTTTATTTGTAACATTATTCGGGTAAAATTGCTAGGCTAAGTTTTAGATCAAATAAAAATGAAACAAACATAGACTTCCCTGACGAATTCAGTGTATCTAATTCCAATTTCCCCGGCTCACTTTTTAAGCAACGACAGGCTTAGGCGGGAGTGCCTTTCGCTTTTTCATTTCAAATAATGAAAGCATCTCTGAACTCTTCCCCAGTGTTGCCACACCGACAATGGGCCAGCCTACTTTCGTATGCGCTCACTATGGCGAATGCAAATCCCCCGGCCTCTGAACTCCGGTGGCATAACACAATATTTCACTGCAAAGCGCACGGACAGGGAAGGGGCGAGGCAAGAAAGGAATGGCAACATAGTGATGAGAAATGTAAAAGCGGGTGACGAGAATAAGATACGCGAGCAGGGCAGGCAATCAGGGAACCTGAAATGGATATATCAACACGCGGCATCACCTCGTCTGCGGTTTCAAGAAACACTGTGTAATAATTAGGCTCAGAATACAATAGAAACGAATGGTAATATTTAATTTATTCGGCAGTATTTTTTTTGTTGCATAATTTTATGAAATTTTCGATGGGCTATTTTCTTTGTAAGCAAGTCCCAGAAATTAGGAAATCAATCCCAGTTTCTAGTCTTTTGTATATTCTGATATTTAAATCTAAAAACTCAGTGACGCAGACAAAAGATAATACATATTTAGAATTATAATACCTAAGTGTTCAATAGTTATTTGTTAAAAAAATCACAAAATGTAAATAAGGGGTTCCGTTTGAAGAGAGACAGAGAAAAAATCTTATCTTGTATGACCTGTGCAAATAATTTTCCTCTTACAAAGATTAGTCCAATAAAATGAGTATACCTTTTGCAATAGATCAAATTGTTCTGTAAATAGTTAGATTATATAAAAAAATTGTGCTTTTGTATTACTCTAACATATATTTCTTCACCTCTTAACTAAAAATTAATCTAACCCAATTAATTGGCCTTCCCAAACAAATAAAATTTAAGCTCTGAAAATTGTAAGACTCTGAACTTGTCCCAAGATGCAAGTCTCTCAATCTGAGCCCGTTTTCTGTTAGATATTTTCATGGCAGCTTTAAACTGAATCTTTACTTATCTTAACGTTGTAAACCTGCCAACAATATATACTGGTAGTTAAACGACAATACAAATAAAATTGCATTGCATTTCAGTTACTAAGAAAACAAAAATAAATTCATATTTGATGCAAAATTTATGTATATTTTTGTCTATAATCATTATTAATCCAAATAAAGATGGAATAAATATTATTGTATTTTATTTGAGTGATAAAAAAAAATATTTTTCGAAGTGAATTGATTGTTTTAATAAAGATAAAATCGCTTCGCGTTCAACTTATTCATTTCACTTCTGAAGTAGGGCAATCAATGTTGAAACATGGGCGTTCACAATAAACTGGCAGATATCGCCCATCAGCGGGGAGCATTTCATAAGCGCCATAAGCGAGTGATCGGGCGTTCTTTTTTTCCATATCGCCATCGGCAGAGTGAGACGACGCAAAGTGAATAAGGCTTTATCTACATGCAGAGCCCCACCGGCAGCATCCCTGCATTATTCATCCCCGACCTTCGGTTGGTGGCGACTGCAGAACTGCTGACTTATTACCTTCTTTGAATAACTTGAAATCCGCCCTTCTCTGGTTGTTCCGGGGCGTGTGTGCTCGAGGCGAGCGAGATGCCGAGCAAGTGTACTGGTTTTGGTGGTGGTTTTAATGGAAGCAGTCGGGAGATTAGTTTCTCCCGCTGATGCTTGAAGCTTACTCTGTTAGGCTAATTTTGTCGGAGTGTTCACCTGTCATGTTACATCCGGCGAGATCGTTTGGAAAGACGGATGTCTTTATCTGGAACCCTTTTTCTTAACAAGTTAATCGTGTAAAGCTTTTTAATTACAATTAATATAAGTTAAATAAATTACAGCCGTACATTCGAATTTTCAATGTAAACATAAAACGGCAAAGGATTCTTCAACAAGTTAAAGATTTTGAAGAAGATACTAATTAATAAATAATTGTGTAAGTACCCATTCTTTGGTTCTGTGTTTTAAATTTACTTTTTATCAAATTTTTGTTCAGAATAGAAAAGTGAAAGAGCCAATTTCCGTTGCAATTTGAGATTATAAAATACGGGTTAATTGGACTGTTTGAAATTTGCACTCAAAATACTTCCTTTTTACGGTTTTCTTTTTTTTAAACCCAATCAATACGATCATTTTCATTCATAAAATTACAAATTTTTTTCAATAATTTATTTTTATATAATTTGTCCGATAATCAGACATAAATTACATCATGAAAAGAACAATACTGGTTTACGCTGAAAAAAACTCGGTCTGCAGCTCTACGTCAGGTTTATGCGACAAAATACAATCAGGTATAAAATAAAAAGGTTTTGTTTACGTAAGCTCACTAAATAAATAAGATTTATAAAATTCATTGTCCAAACCTGAAAAGAATGAAAATAATAAGGATTTCCACAGAAGCTGCCATACCTCCGTACTATCCTAATTTATTTGGCTGCTTTATTTATATAACAATACCCGCCCGAGGGTAAAAGGGATCAGGATTCATACGTGATTGGCCACAGGGAACGCTAAAAGATAGGTTCTCTAAAAACGCTTAATCAAAACCGGGATCCGCAATAAAATGAATTAAAGCGGTCGGACTATTTTGATCACTCTGAAGACGCGAACTCTTTGAAATCGAAAGAATGCCCCAAGAACATAAAAAAAAGCTTTGTTATAGAAAAATACAAGCATCGCTCGCTTTTAATTAAACAGGTTCAATCGAAATTGTGAGAGCTTTGCGGCTTGAAATTATTTCTCTGCTGAAAGTGAATACAGCGGTGGAATGAAACGAAATATTCACTTAACTTCGAATAGCATTGTCTTTATGAAAACAAATAGCTATGATTGGATTTTTTGCGAAACAGGATCGCGCCTTATATTCCGGAGGAGAGTGTCTCGTTGTTATTCCGTGCATTCCTAGGCGGCATTAAACAAATGTGCCGTTGGAAACTTTCCTAACTGTTACGCTTCATAGGGGAGGACGCAAAAAAGGTCCGAAAGGTTTCTAAGTGAAAAGGCAACGATCTGCCAAGAACTACTATTGATGCGCGGAATTATATATTTCTCGCGTTATTCGGCCATTACACACTTTCATATTCCGTATTTATCCAAATGGCAATTTTTTATTCGCTCGTTATGCTAATGCGACCCCCACCACACTTTGTGGAGCCAATAAAAACGCCCCGACAGCTTGAAATGTAAACAGCGGAGAGAGACAGCGAGCTTATAGAGAGAGGATAATACCATTTTGTTCCGGAATGGATGGCATTTCGGATCCTTTATGTGTAAGTTCTGTAAGTCTATTAACTGCAACTGTCGGTCGGTCCAATATGCCGGAGTTCGTTCTGCAAAACGCAAATTGCTTTTATCATTTTACTATTTTAATCTTTGACCGAGTAAAATGTTAAAGCATAAAACGGCTTAAAATATATATATGTATGTAAATACGTAAATCGTTCGAAAGTAGCTACAGTGAATCATCTGTGTAGATTATATTTAAAATAATCATTTGAACTCAAAACATCCTTAAAAAAATTCAAGGGAAATAGAGTATATTACAGGAAAAGTAAAATTAAATTTTATTGTCAGTTTAATCTTTTGCTTTCGATTATAATTCGAGTAGACATTCCAAATCAATCGATTGTGCCCATCCCTACTCGCAAACTCTCTCGCACTTATCTCCTGTCAACAACGTCTACGACTCCATTTGTGTCGTATTTATTATTCTACACGCTCAGCACTCCCATAAAACTTACTCAAACGCACGACTATTTGTCACCATACAGCATAATTTTATTAGCCCTACAACATGAACTTGATATGAATGGATTTCAGTCGAATCAATACTCCGTTGTATGCACAATTTAAGTATAATTAATTTACGTTACAGTTTTTTTAAATGTATGCTCAAAAGCATATTAATATAATTAAATTTAATTCTAACTTTAGATTAGATTATTAACAGTTAACAGCAACAGTTAATGCTCAAATGAACATCTTACGTTTTGTAGGGATGCACTATAAATATTTATGTTTTGAATGAAAGTTATGTAATGTTTTTAACATAATTTAATTTTTTTTCAGCTTTCATCTATTCGCTCCGGCTGAAAGATGTGAAAATCCCCAGCCACGCTCTGCGCAACACATCCGCGAGGCTCGTGTGCGAGTACGAGCTGGAGCCGAGCGAGACTCTCTACTCGGTCAAGTGGTACAAGGATGGAGACGAATTCTTCAAGTTCGTACCGCGAGACGAGCCTCCTGCGAGGGCGTTCGAACTTCCGGGGGTGCAAGTAGAGGTGAGGTATTGGTCCATACCCAGGACCAAAACCAACTGAATCTTTTTTAATCCATGAGTATCGGATTTTTCAAAATCAATAATTATTTTTATAAATAAAATTTTTTTCTGTTAACTTGAAACGAACGTGTGTACTCAAAATAATACATGCATGCGTTTAAGACTATTTATTTAAAAATAACATCTCTAGAAAGGCTTACGCAACTCAACAAATCATAAAGTGCTAGTCATTTATTTACAATGTATAATTGAGAAAAGTGCCTGATTGATTGAATAAAATAAATACGCACAAGGTGATGAAAAGCCCGAGAATAAATTCACGAAAATTCTGTTTAGTTAGAAAATTATAATCTTGTTTACTTTTTGGCTTAGTATCAGTAAGAAGTGGAATTTTTCGCAACTTTGGAATAAAGATTCTAGTTTGAAGGTAACTTTTGTGTATTTTATATAAACGGTGGTAATTAATAATTGATAATCAGAATTGTTCTATTTAAAAATACAGGTCGATTACCGACACAGCTTTTTTGAGTTGAATATTTTTTTTTAAATTTTTTACAAGTGACACATTTTTACTTACAAACAAAAAAAAATCTAGGTTGATTTATGTAAATGATGCAAGTATAAAACCTTCGATGTTTGCAAGTTTGAATTAACATCTAAGTGGTGATTCGACTTATAAGTCATGTGTGTGTGCTGTTGCGTGCATTTAATAATTATTATATAATAAAACGTTTAAAGATGTAAATATATCGGGCCGTTCTTGGGTTAGGTTAGGTTAGTTTATTATTGCTAAAATAATTTTAAAAATAGTAATTATGTAGTTTATTTGCGTTCTAATGTGGGTTTCATCTAGGTGTTTCAAAATTTGGTCGCGTAAATAAGGTATATTTATTATATTGCTGCATTTTAAATTTGTAAATATTGAATTCGTAATATAGGCTATCTCTTTATTAGCAATACTATTACATTACAAATAAATGAATTGTCTGTTACTCACCTTAAATACACGCATGTAAAGCGTACAATACATCAGTGTTTTTTTAAATTATTTCAATAATAAAAAACGACTTCAGTTGGTGGTATAATCTAGCCAAAACAACTGCAAACTGTGATTGCTCCAGAGCTCTGGCCAGCACGCAGCTCCATGCTGATTCGTCTGTTGCAGGTCGAGAACTGCACCGAAAACTCCGTGACTCTGGGGCCGCTGAGCCTGGTCTCTTCGGGGAGATATCGCTGCGAAGTTTCCGGAGAAGCCCCCCTGTTCCAGACTGTCTCTGATCACAGAGATTTGGCCGTAGTTTGTAAGTCTATTTCGTTCTAACTTGTAATTTAAAGCTCTTTGTGTAAAATATACGCCATTTTGTACTTCCGATCTGCTCTACTGTGTAATTGATTTAACTAATGTTCATGCACAGAATAAAAATGCGAATACGTATTTAGGTGCACGAGTATTCGTCAAGTATTTTTGTAGGGGTGCGGTTTGACGTAAAAATAAAAACATCTTTTGTATTTCAAAGTACAGAAAATTAGGTAAAAAAAGTCGTTAAAACATTAAGTATGTTATTTCGGTGTTTTTCTGCCGTCAAAAATAAATTTCCAACACTTTCAATTAATTTTCACTTAGGAAAACTCAAAAGGGGTTTACGCTGTCGTAATCGAAAAATAACGCAATGAAAAGAAAAAAGCCGAGCTTAATTATTATAAAGAGCCACGCTTCCGCTCTTCCCGCTCCCGGCGACCACTCTCCCGACAATAAAAACTTCATAACGCCCCTTAAAATTTGAAGGCTCCGTTCCGCAAGGAGCGGTCGTTAACCGATAAGCGGGGAGATGCACCGCGGGACGGCCGCAGATCGGGATCCCTTATCCGAGCGCGGCCGGCCCGCGACAATGCGGGCGACCTCGTTACCGGGCACAACAAAGGACCCCCGCGGCATCCATCTCAGCCCGCGAGAGATAAGTGTGCAAATGTGTGCCCGCACTCGCCCAGCGCTGTTTATATTCCGCACACAAAGAAACTTAGAAATTTGAAATTATCTTTGGTAATTTGGTTTCCCTCTTCGGGATGGTTTACGCCCTGAAACGAAAGGCTTTTATGAGACTGACAAAGTGAATGGACGTGTTTCGTTAGCGCGGGCTTTCGCTCCGCAAACAACGCGTGTTTCGGCATCGTTCTTAGCAATATTTAGATATTTTCAGCCGCCCATTTTTTATCTTTTGTAATTTCACCGCTCGCTTATTTTAAAGTTTTCGTTTTGCTTTCCTAATTATTCGCCGCTGCGGTATGAGATTTCAGTTTCGACCGCATCAAATCGTCTCAAAGCTATATTATTGAGCACCGTCAGTACAAATAATCGCTGACGCGCGCTTGAAACAACACAAAATATAATTATACAAAGAATATGAGAATCAGAATTATTAATTAATTAAATTGTTTTAATCAGTAACCGACACAAAAACCTCTCGATTTCAAGGCAGAAACGGAAACCCGCGAAATACTTAAATATTAAAACAATCAGAAAGCTTGCGCAAATACGTCTTGGAAAGAAATTAAGCTCTCGGTGTTTACACGTTCCCTCGCGAATAAATTTCACGGTCCTATTACGCTTCCTTACCTCGCTGCTGTAAATTTGGCCTCTCGCTTACATTCGTACCGGAGTCGGTGGATCAGCTGCTTTCAATAAATATTTATGAATGGAAACCGAGCTGCACTATCGGCGGGCAGCGCGGCTAGAAACACCGGACAAGCTTACCGTGGACGGCGATTGCATTATTTTGTTTCGACTTAAACGTATCGCCGCGGAATATCTGCCATAAATATTCAGTCGAGTCGACTACATTTTAAAAACATGATATTTTTCTTCAACAACAAATAGTTTTGGGCGTGACGTTTTTTTGCATAGGAAACGTGTTGTTGATATCAATACACAAAAATAAAAAATGTATGATCATCATCTTCAAAAGATTTTTTTTTTAATTTTCAAATTATTCCAAAATATGTTTATAGTATAGTTTATTCATCTTGTTGAGTGATAAGGCATTTGATTCGTGAAAATCCATTATAATAATGATAAAAGTACCTTTGTATTTTGTCTTCACTTTGAGTGTATTAAAATTATTTGCATTACTAGTTTCGACCCAATACACTGGGTCATCCTAAACATAAATAAATTATAGTTTATTCAAATTTATCTTCAATTATGCAATCGTGTGATCATTGCTGATTGTGTAAGTTACATACTTTGAGTTGTAGATTTATTAGATTATCTTATTGGGCTTTAAAAAAATAGTTTTTTTACTATACATCTCCATGGAATATATATTTGTGTGTTTGTGTGTGTGTTGTACAAAATAAAAAGTAATAATGATGCATGGTGATTATTCTGCATAAAATATAACGCCAGAGCAGATGGAGATAGTTGGGTTGTTTTTTCGGTCGGGGACGGCGCCCTCGCGCTTCCTCCCGCAGAGCCGGCAAGCCTCATTAAACTCGCGCACATTAAAGGCCGAGACCCGGAGACGGTCCTCGCGGAGGCCGAGGCCGTGTTTTATCGGTTCGGTTCGGGAGCGGCCGAGGCGTGAGAGGAAGCATCTGGGCCGGCGGGCGGAGCCGACATAAGGCCGCGGATTAAAGGGAGCAAACACTTTAGTGCCGCGGAGCTCCGGGGAAAAAGTATTGTGACGCCCCGTGTTTGTGCCGGGGTTTAGGGAAAATGCATATTTTTCCGGCGCTTTTTACGGCCGACCCGCGGTTCCGAATTTGTCGCTCTGTAAATTTAATCCGCGAGAGAAATTGTCGCGATTAATTTTTACGGTTTTCTTGGGGATTTTCGGCGTTGTTTTTGCGTAGAATAGAAAATGTATATCTCTTTAATAATGTGTACGCTACGGTGTCATTAGTCATGTTCTGTCGCCCGGGATACGGGTATTATATTAAAAAGAAATTTACTCGCATTGAAATTTGAAGACCTGATATTTTGAGATAGGATTCGGTTTTAGAAAAATAAACAAAAGTTGTCAGAGAAAAATTCATGCTAATGAGAAGGTACACATTTGTTTTTAAACAAAACTATTTTATCAATGCTAAGTAAATTTTGACTCTACATTTTTTTATCACGAGGAGTTTTCTTCAGTACGGGCTGGCTAATTTAAATAAAACCTCAAAATCTTTGCTTTCCTTTAGTAGTACTAATTCCAAATGCAAAGTTTCCCCCAGTTTAAGCCGGAATTTCTTACCACAAACGTAGTTTTGAACATCGTAAAGGCTGAGAAAGTCACTTACTTATTCAATGGCGATGGTTCCCGTCCCGATCGAGACAAGGGAGAATAATATCTGCCTGTACTTCTAGTGTTTATTTACTTATTTAAATCAAAACCATCGAGTTTAAATCTAAAGATTAGATCAAGAGTACGCATAATTAGGCAATATACTTTTATATAATCTTATGTAAACTATTTCAGATAAACAGCTCGCACGCAAACATTGAAAGGTGTTCCTAGCACGAGAGAACGAACTGCTCAACTGATTTATTCATTTTGTTCTGTACGCATTATAGAAGGAAAGGTAGCCATTGTGGGAGCGAGACCTTACTTTTGATGTTTGTAAATATTACCGTATGAATGTTTATTTGAAAGTAAACAGGGGCTGTGCAAATCTGGGTCAAGAGGTTATCATCTCGCTCGTGTGTTTATTTGATGAAAGAAACTGAATAATATAAGTCTTTGTATGACTCAGTTTCTCAATATAATCAATTGTGGATATTTATTTACTCGTATTTGAAAAAGACAAGATGGTCATTCGTTTACTGGAGTGGTCATAATATCGAGGTAGTATTTGATTATCATGAGGATATCTGGTCCAAAAGATACTTATTTACAATAACCAAGCAGCAAAAGTGGAAAGAGTTGTAGTAGCATTAACCTAATCTATCTATCGTATATTTTTTTTCAATGGACATTCAGACAAGAGAAATCGACTTTAATTTGAGAAAAATAATTAGTGCAAGAGATAAAAAAAGTGGTATAATAAAGAGGTAATTGTTTGTCTTTGATTGATCTTGTTTTTTTACAGACTTGATGATACTTTTATTTAGTGATTTATATTAACTTCTCTTACATTACATTACGCACACAATTATATTGTTCAAATAAATTGTGATTTCAATTCTTGAATTATCAGAATTGTATGTGGTTTTATGACTAAATTTCTAAATATTATAGTCAAATTATAAGCCAAAAATATAATGTTTAATGATAAAGCTACTATCGAATCAAGTTATAACTTTAAAATATTATAACTTTGCAGTCTCAGTGTCAAGAATGACGTTTTCAATTCGCTCTTCTCCCGGAATTTAACGATATCCAAAAGTGAAAGCACGTTTAATTTTAAAGTGTAAGTAAATTATTGTGCCACTTAAGTTGGTATTTGTAAAAGATTATATAACCATTGACAAAGTAACACTTAGTTTTAATTATTAAACTGTCGGGTGTAATTTGATATACACGTATTTATGCGTCAAGGATATAAGGAAGCCTCAAAAACGATTGTACCAAGGGATTAATCATAACTGGATTATAGTTTATCCTTTCAGAATATACTAAAGCACTTTCATGAATCCTTATTATCAAGCATTCAAAAATAGATTAACAACCATTCAATGACTTATTCTAATTTACAAAATTGGAGCACTTGTAGGCATTAACCTACAAGTGATTTAGGCTGTAGTAAGATATGACTAACTAAAAATTAGTTTATTTAAATGAGATTTACCAATGTACTTAATATATTATTACTATACTACTTTTATGATATATAATATAAAAAATGCAGAAGTGCACTTACTAATTACAAATTATTGATTTGTAATTAGTAAGTGTTGAAGCCGTTGAAGGCTCCCGTCATTTTATTAAAACTGAACTTTAAAAAAAATCATATTGGTACTTTTTTATTCATATATGCTACCAATATCCGATATAAAAATTTAAAATTAAGAGACCTATTGATACTGGTAGTGTTATTACGATGTTTCGTGTATTCTAAGTTATTTTATAGTGCAATTTTACTTGTAAATTTAATAAATGCTGTTATTCGTTTAAGATAAAAATTACTTCGAAGTACTTTCTTCGCGTTTAATTTTAGTTTTTATTACTTCAAGTTGCAATCAAAAAGATATCAATAAAGATTTCCGCAGCTTCAGTCTATAAACCTTTTCATAAAGAAACATAACATTTGGAAATTATTTGAAGATTTCGGTCGTTATAAGGGAATCCACTCGCCGTAGCACTCCACCCTCGAGTATTCAAACCGGAAAGTAACTTTGTCCATGAAATACTTAAAACTGCCGTAATTCTGCAACGCATACCATTCATTGGTTCATTCATTCTGTGATCTTGTTATTTATGAGCATTTATTTTTCAGTCCCAAGTAGGCTCCGCGCGTTCTCGTAAAATGCTTTTTTTGCCGCCTAAAAGCATTCACATTTATTTTCAGGCAATTCCAGGTGAACGGACTCGTATTGAAACTGAAAAATGCGTTAAATGTAGCTATTTTTAGTGAGCTAATGGTGTCGTTGCTTTTTGCCGTAATGCCTAAATTGACGAAGCTATACATTGCGATTTGAATCGTTTTATGATGCTATTTTTCAATTCGATGGCTTTGTTGCGGAAAATTTATGTAAAAACTGCCATTTTGCAGATGTCAGGGCTTCTTTGGTGTTTAAATAATAGGTTCGTTTTTTTTTTATTTTTAAATAAATATTTTAAAAATACAATATTGTGTACTTGCAAAATTCATCTGAAATTGAGAATTAAACATCGGCCAAAATTATCAAGCTTTGATAAATGTTCAGCGAGAGAAGTTTCAAAGAGCGCCACGCGAGATAGGCCGGGGAGGTCATGTCGGAAACTTATCTAATAAATGCTTCCTTTTTATTCCGCTCTTTTTGCAAGAGAAGCATCCGGGGAGGTCGGCGAGCTGCGCGGGCGCCGGTGGGTAACTAGGTTACCTGCTCGATATTTCTGCGAAACATGATACCGTATCCTAATCGCCTGCCGAGCTCCTTTTTCACAACATATTGAGTGCAAAATCTGCATTGCGTCAGGGCGAGGCGGCGGGGAAGGGGCCTCTCGCCTTTGTAAAATGTTTGTGTCGTTGACGTCTGCAAAAACAACACGTCTTCAGCCGCGACCGAGAGCAGTTTACTTAGCGCTTCCTTAGCGAGGGCGGCGAGAGACCTATTACACCGCGCGCTCTGCGAACCGGTAAAAACGTAACGCTATTTTGAAAACACGGCATTTTATGATTCCTATTTTTAATAAAAAAAATATGTTTTATTTTTCATCAGCATATTTTGCGATGAGTCATCGGTTTTTTAAATGCTCAAATTTAGTATCGTTTAAAATATAGTTTATATTTAGGGCGCACAAATGAAAGAATATTTTCAACTCGGTAAAAACGAACACATTACCGAACCGCTTTGACGAGCGTGAGTCGGCAAAAAAACTTTTTCAGGGCATTCATTCCGGCGAGCTCTGAATAAAATGCGTCACTCAAACAACCCCGACAATTAATCGGCCGCACCATTTAGCCGCCGCAATCTACCCCTGCGATACTCCCCCGCACATAAGAAGTGCCCGGCCCCAGTACAGGCTGCGGTGTAGCCGCCCCTATATGAGATTTGTTTTAGCACGCGTGACAGATTTACGAACAAGATAGAGCTCCGCCCCTCGGCCCGGAACTTGCGGAGATATTGTTCCCTGTGTGAAGACTGACGCAATAATTTGAACTGTAAACTATAAAGTACCGAAACGACAAGATCTGTGCAATCGTTCGAGTGTAAAGTTGGACTACCGATCGATGGAATAATTCGATTGCAAAAGTTTCAGCGGAACCGAGAGCGTGCATCGGTCCAACTATTATGTCGCGGAGAACTAGGACAGCGATTACGGCACTCTGTGGCTTAATGCGATACTTATTTGCAGCAGTAAGATACGGACGATATATTTTAATAATGCCAACTCCAAATGTTTCCAAGTTATTCCGAATTGTTGAGTAACTTTGTTGTAAAAATCGATACTAAAAGTTAGGTTGTAAAAGTAACGAAGTGCGAGAATCAATGCTATAAATGAACACGTTGGCAGGAGGTCCTTAAGCTAGCGCACAGTTAAGAAAGATGCAATAATTTGAATTGTAAAATCACTGAAGCTGCAATATTTAATGTTTTCTGATAAGCTAAGAATTAAAAAGGAATCAACTGAAAAACGATTTTTCAAATTAATTGATAAAATAATATAGATTACATATTTTCATTTACAAAAAAATATATAATAAATATTTGTTTTATCATATAGTTCAAAATCCCTCATTATTTTTTTAAAAATATTAAAGTTTGAAAAAAAATTTTTTTTTAGTGTATTCGTGTTTTTATATAAAACTAAAAATATGAAGATGCTTCAAGTTTTAATGAATAATTGATTAATTTAAAATTATATTCTTGCACTCATTTTGTTAGTGTGTAATTTTCAATAAGGTAATTAAGACTTCGCTCTCTGAAGCTTCAGTCTTTATAATATTGTTTTTTTTTTTACGAGAAAATAAACTTATCATTAGTATGTATACCTAAGTTAAAACTAAACTGAAATTTAAGTAATGTCTTGTTATCTTAAGGGTTTAAATAGTAATTTATGTCTTAGACCGTTTAAGTTATAACACAAATTGTAAATTAGGACAATCCTCGTCTCTTAAGGAAAATGCTGATTGTAATAAATTGATTATGGTAAGTGATATCACACGAACGTTGTACTCACCAATTACCATAAAGCTAATTAAATTGTCAACCACGAGACCCTCATCGAACTAATCGCCTAATACTATACACGTAATCATGTCTAAACTATATTCTATTATACTGAAAACATCGGTTTAATAAAAAATGGGAATAAACTTTATTGCATCATCATTAATTATTTTTTTATTAATTTTACAATTGTGTCCGTTTTGTTTCATAGCGAACGAATACAAAAATCTAAGCAATTAAAAAAAAATTCAAAACAGTTACAGTAAAGCAGCGAATTGCAATACAAAATTTAAGAAATAAAAATACTGCAGCGTTATATCAAATTGCATCTCGGGTTATTTCGAGAGCGGTTTAAAGATTACAGAAAAATTGCAGCACTCCTCGAAATCCGTAATGGGTTTCCTGGGTTTAAACCGTAATCAGTTTCTACTATGCAACGGCGCACAAAAAGTGAACGAGGCGAAGTGAACAGTTTTTGCAGTGAGTGAAAAGGTGTCGAAAGACCGAGTCAGCGAAGCGGAGGCCGGGGCGGAGGCTGGGGCGGAGTCCGGGGCGGAGGCCGAGGCGGAGGCCGGGGCGGAGGCCAGCGGCCCGCGGGCTGCGCGATCTGCTCCTCCGATAAGCGCCGCTCTGTCCGTACACGGCAAGAAACGTGACTCCAATGCGAATGGCGAGTAAAACAAGTGACATGTTACGCTTTGAGTTGTAAATTTGATTTCGGTGTAACGTCACACAAAGGAAAACAAATCTTGAAAAACGACGAGTCGAGAACCCTACTTACTCCGAGGGCTTGTTTAAATTTCAAACATCTCTCACTGTAATATTCGTCAAAGGATATTTGACACATTGTCATCCGCGCGTTGCCCACGCGTTTGTAGAAATTTTCCCCACTGAGTAAAAAACGTTAACTCAGAAGAAAAAAAATAAAACGAGTTGGTTACATTTACTCTATTTTGATTACCTATTAAATAAATAAAAAAAACGTTATGTAGTCTTTGAAGAATCAGATGAGTTGTAAAAATAGACTTTTGAAAATTTACGCATACTTTTTAGCAATAATGTTTAATTATTTATAATGAAATATTAAAATTGACAATGTCAAATCTGTAGTAAAAATGCAGTTTAAGAGTTTACTTAAAATAATATTTGAACATATTTTTTTAATGGAAAGAATATAAAAAAATAACGATTAAAAAAGAACGAATTTATGATTTGTAGAAAAAAACTCCCACTTTGATTGAAAAGTTTTCCGCTGAGCGAAATGCATAGTTATTTTAATAGATACATACGTACCAATTCAAGAGTTCATTTTAAAAAGTAGTTTTGAAGCAAGTATAATTCCCTTCGTAGGTCGCCGTGCTGAGTGGTTTTGTATTGATGCTTATTTTGGTCACTGCTTCCCGCAATTTTATAGCAAGAAGACGCTCGCAGAGTTTCAGGAAACACAGACATTCGTTTAAGGAAGGCTATATAACTTTAGCTTTATTTTCTCCGAGCCGTGACTGCAATAAAACGACATACTTATACTCTCTTATACACTATCTCTGAATTAAATACGCTTTAGCGTACATTCTAGAAATGTCTGTTATGCCTAACAATAATAGCGCAATAGCGGCACAATCTAAAAAAGCACCACGCATGAATACTGAATACCTACAGAGACAGGAAACAAACAAACACGAGACTCGAGTCAATCTGAAAAGCTCAAAACTTGAAGTTGTTTTAATGATAGAGAAGCTACTCAAAATTAAAAGCACAACTAGCAAAGAAAAGTTTCTTTATTTCATATTCTTACAAAAACTCGTATTAAACAAAGCGTGCACTCTAGAAAAATAGCAATAAAAATATGAAAAGCTCGGAACGAAGTTGCTAAATAAGTAGGAAGGGGCGAGCGGGAAGACTCGCCTTTCTTCGGGGCGGATGAAGTCGCGGCGGCCGGCGGAGATTCTGCCTCCCGGGACAGGAGCCGTGACAAGTGTAAGTTTTCTTTGTCAGTTTTTTGAGAAACGTAATACAGGAAACATTAGGACTTCCCTGAAATGGCTTTGTTAGGAAACAAAAAAATAAGGAATCTTTTTATGAGCCGCCACGCGCCCGAGGCACTTTTGGTGTAAAAGACACGCTCGCTGTGCAGTAACAATTCATTTATTTTCTTATTATCACAAACCACGTGCTTTTCATGTTATGACTTTCACTAAATATTATACTTTTATTACTAATTACTCCCAGAGTATTATTTCTATTATCAAATAATTCACAGAAAAATCGACAAGCGCTTTTTGATAGATTTATGGATATTACGATCGATGAATTATTATAGAATGATAGATCTTGGAAATTTAGTCCGTTTTCAACACTGATTATATTTATATTGTAGATAATTTTTAAAAATAAAATCTTCAGCCATGATTTTTAATTTATTGAGTGACACTGAAACAACCATAAAATTTCAATAGACGACTACCATTGATAACCCACAAACCAAATTTCTAAATGCTTCTCAAATGGTATCACTGCTGTGGATAATGGTTTAAATAAAAACTGCAAGTTAATTTTGTGTGAAATTTAAGAATTCTGGATTTCTTGTTTTAATTTACTTAGGTATTTAAATACTTTTTAATCATAAGTAGGTGGTATCTTTTGTTTTCAATCTCTTCAATATTTTAACGATGAATTTGTAAACTCGTGATTGCTTCATGTGACAGCGCGAACATGTTTATTTTTCCTCCCTCCGAGAAGAGCCAATCTGCTAATGGCCCCCTTCTGGGAGTGATCACTCTTTTCGATAGAATTGCTTCAGATATATTTATTATGTGGGTATTTTTTCCAGAAAGAAAATTTAACTTTAAACTTTTTTACATTCTGATAGTTTTAAAAGCTTTGCTGCTAACTTTATAGTATCCTCAAACAATTTATAAAAATTTTATATAATAAAAAAACTTATTATTAAATTACGTTGTTTTGTCGAAAGCAACAAAGCTGCTTTTATTGCAAATCATAAACGTGAATACGCGAAGTTGAATTATAACTCTCTCAGTGCTATCAAGTATAATTAAATTTCTTACCCAAAAACTACATTACGAAGCTTTTCTAAGAGCGCGAATATTAACTCAGCGTTATTAAGACTAAGCAGCCGCGCTCCGTCTTCGCGACATCTTAAATACCTCTGGCGAGGATTTAAAAATTGCCGTGCAAATTCACATCCCCGGTATCTCGCCACGGTGATTTGTTTAATGCGGGTGATAAAGCAAACAATGTTCATGCCGAAACTATTCGAGAACTTCCCCATTAAGATTAGTCGTCACGGCGCGACGCACGCCACGCCAGACACGCCGCCGGCACCGCGCGCGTGGCCTCGTGGGCATGCGAGTTGTTCTTAGACCTTTGTAGTTAAGAAAAACGCCGACCTTACACATTGATGGGTAATTAAAATAAATTTAAGTCGTTTTGGGTGTGGATGCAGCAAATTTTTATTATATGAAAGAATCAGTTTACGACGTATGACGAAAACCACGCGGTGGTAATATTCTCTTTTCTAAAATACCTTTATAGCCATCGAGCTCTGTAAATACCGACAAAGTTTCATATCCTATGATATTTTATTCTACAAAAAACGCGCATTTTAAATAGGCTACTAAAAAGCCAAAGCGAGCACATAAAAAGGTGAACAAAAAATAACACACGGCCTCTAAGCCCTAGAGAGATCGCTTTCACAAGAGAAGCTGTAAATTATACCCAAGTATTATATTTTACAAGTATAAAATATATACACTTTGCATTAAATATTATCTTCCTCCTCAGCTCTCCCTGAAGACGAGCCGAAGATAACGGGAGGCAAGGCGAGGTACCACATCAACGACCTGGTTCGGATGAACTGCACCTCCATCAAGTCCAAGCCCGCAGCCATTCTGAGCTGGTTCATCAACGGAAACCCAGCCCCCGAGAGCGCGCTCAGGGGGCCTGCCGAGGAGATGGAGGAGGAAGAACTGGTCACTACGAGACTAGGGTTGGAGTTCAGGGTTTTGCCAGAACACTTCAGAAATGGTGATATGAAACTGAAGGTAATATATTTATTTAAATATTAGATGATGAATGATTGCTTTCACAACTTAATTAATGTAAAAAAAAAGTTATGGATATGAATAGCATGGTATACATAAACAAAAATGTTTAACACTTTTAACGTTTGAGTGTAGCTGCAAATAAATAAATATTAAACTACCAGCAAACATACCTGTGAAACAAATATTAAAAGTGTGAAAACATAGAACAAGTCGAGGGTTAGGTTGGCTACCAGAAACAAGCAAAGAAAAATCAATATATTATGGATATGTGAATATCCCTAGTTCTGAATACGCTAGTTGATAAGAATAGTTTGTAAAGTTTTGGTGATCAATATATAACAAACAATAGACAATACAGTGCACGTTATGCGTAAATTATTTAGATAGTAAAGGAGTCGAAATATTGCTTTTGACTCACTTTTCCTGATAATATAGTGCCACACAGTAGATAAACTGTTATCTACGTCAATGCGAATATGGTCGGGTTTAACTTTTATCACAGTATGGTTTTAAACCCATTATCGTATCTTCGGAAAACTTACCTACGTAATTTATTTGAGGTTTCTGTGAAACTGATTTTATAAATGCCCTCTACACACAAACACATTAGTGGCATTCGGACCATTTACATGCAAATATTTTATAAAATTAAAAATTATTATTAAATAGTACTTAATTATTATTTTTTAAATTTACAATTGCAGAACGTTGTGAATTCAGATTGTATACGACATATATATTTTTTTATTTTAATATCTATTCCAATCAATACGAGAATTCAAGTGAGTGAGTAAAGAGATATAGATTACTAATATGATTAGGCACATTAGTTCATACATAGAAGATGATTTAAAGATACTCTCAGAAAAATATCATCGTGATTTGTGTGGGATCACGATGATATTTTTTTGAGAGTTTCTTTAAATCATCTTCTATGTATGAACTAATGTGCCTAATCATATTAGTAATAAGATAATAAACCCGTAATGGGTAATAAATACGCATCTGATTGACGTCCAATCAAAAAAATAAGACATACATGTAGATATTAATCATTTTCACTTTCAATCCGGTGAAATCTATATTTATCAAATATAAAACTTACATAATATAATGATTTTCTTTTATGCGTACTACATATAATAGAGACGAACCATTATTATTTATGGGTTTTTGAAAACGGGAAAAAAGTATTTCATCATTATAAAAGAAACCTTTTTACTACTATTTTCACCATTTCAACAGTATTGACATTCGACCCCTACTCACAATGCCTACTTACGAATCAATATCTCTCAATGTCACGTGTCATGTCAGATCAGAGTCCTTTTTTAGAAAATCTCGAGGAACGAGAGACATTGTGTCACAGTGTCATGGTGTACTAACGTCTCTTTCATTTGGTACGACAGGCTAAATTAATTTACGGTCGTGACTAATTAAGAAAAACGAGGTAATTAAGGTATTAATTTGCTTCTTCGCGCGACAGTGGTGTACGTGGATTCTTTTAAGCCTTATCATTTAAAAAGAAACTTTGTTATTAAAATAAATTTATTAATTAAATGGAACGGTACTCACGATCGATTGACCTGGTTCTATTGTCTATTATATATTGTTACTAACATTAATGCATACATTTATTAAACTTAATTGAAAAAGTAGTAAATAGAAATCAATAGTCTAATTTATGTAAAAAAATATACATAAACGTGTTGATTTTTAAGCACTTCGTGTTATATTTTAATTAAGAAACCAACAAGGCTATGGTAATACCGAAAGGCTTTCAGTTTTCAGCAAAAGAACACAAGGCAGGTTAAAGCAGCTTCTTTGATATAATTAATGCGATTTGTTGTTATTTAGCAATATTTCATTTTATATTTCAATTAAGGAGCCAATAATAAACTTTTAACAAAAAACTCTAAGCCTTGTAAGTTTTTTAATCAAAAATATATTTGCTACAAATAAAACTAAGCAATTGATCGTCGCACGGTTTAAGTGAAAATGTATTATTTTTAATTGTGTGTGCCAACGGCGCAGCGCGCACCTCTTCACCGTGTCACTTGCACGCTGCACAAAGGAGTGCACGAGAGGTACTCCTGTATCCGCTGCATCTCCTGTATACCCCTGTATCTCATGAGACACCCCTGTTTCATGTTGCAGTGTGTGGCCACGATCGCCACCGTGTACTGGCGCAGCAACGAGGAGAGCGTGGAGGGAGAGCGGCCGCAACGCGCGCCGGCCCTGGAGAGCCGCGACATCTCCGCCGCGGGCGACTCCCGAGCCGACAGGGTCCAAGGTGAGGCCCAAGCTTGCTCGTCTATCCTGGCACTCCGGGATCGACCGATCAATGACTAAATTTTAAATGTTGTTTAGAAAAGTTGGTACTTGTTTTTTATCCGACCACCAAAAAACTTGTACCTAACCTAACCTAACCCAACGAATCGAGCGGTCATGGAAATCTGCAAAGGAACGAAAAACGCCACAACGGGACTCATCGTCATATGATAGATTCTTATCTCTGCGAGTACATGTACATTAAAAAAATTTGGTAGTATAAAAAACAAGTACCGAAAAGATAACTCTTACGTAAAAAAAAATACCCTCTGATGCATGTTGACCTACCGACCTCTTATAAAACCACTAAATTATCAACAAAAAAAATTGTACAATATTCGCTGTTTATTTTATGTATGTAGAAAACATTGCGTAAAATATAAAACAGCGGTGTAGAAGGACTCGAGGATCCACTACACTATTTTTCCCTTAAAAAATCATGAACATTAATTCAGCATAAACTTAATGAGATGGTCGCCAAACTTCTTTAAGGAGAGGCACCCGATGATGTGGAAGAATACATTGAATTTTTTTCTTATTTTCGTATTTAGATTAAAAGTGCTTTCAAATAATAAAGGTTAATAATCGCTTTTGTTGTTCCGTCGTACTAATAATTTATATTAGTCAGTCACATTACAACATAAAAGACAGATTGAAGCTTAGTGTTCGTTTTTTTTTTGACAGCTTTTAAACAAGGGATAACTTTTGACGGGTTCTTGATTACATACTCGCTCACCTCATTCTATAGTTATCGATATTCGTTGGGTTGTTTACTGTTTTTGTGAAAGAAATTACGTATAAGAGCAAGTAAGCTGATATCTTAACTTTTGATTCAGACTTTACTGTTTTGATTTAATACGACTTCAACTCGAACTGTCTCAAAAACTTCGGACTTCGACTCAAGATTTTACAGTCTCACAGCGAATTGCACTTATGTTATTCATGATCCTACTTTGCACTCGGTAAGTTTTATTATTTATTTAAAATAAAAATAAATGAAATGACGAACACAATATTAACACATATATAAACACATGTGTATAAAAAACTAATACAGGTCAACTAATATATGTTTATGAATTATTTATTTTTTGGTTTTAAATCTTATTTCTATAAAAAATACTATTATATAAATAATTTTTCAACAATCGTAGTAGACCTATAAGGAAATAATATTCATGGAAGATATAATACTATTTATAAGGTATTTTCAACATGAATAACGTAGTCTGGAAGCGGCGTTGTCTGGTTTATCTTATTAAAATATCAGCCCTAGATTTCAATGAGCCCAATCTTCCATTTGGATTCCATTTCTTTGAGCTTTCTGTCACGAGATTTCCACTATTCAAAATGTAGAGTGTAGATGGATATACTCGTTACTATCTATATCTTATGACATATCCAATTTCCATATTTCAGAGCCGCGAGGAAGATCGGAGTTGTCACGTAAATGTATTTGATCTGAGAAAATCTACGCCCCTGATTCGTGACGTAAAATGTATCGAGTAACCGAGATCAATCCTGTTGCTTGTAGTAATATTGTATTATCAAAATTGACAAGATCCAGGGGCATGGAAAGAAAAGAGACCGAAGGTTTACGAACCAAACTGACAAAATGAATACGAAATGTAATATTTAACCTAAAACATCTTTACGATGAACACTGGTGTCGCGCGATGCTATCATGCGTAGTAATTTACGCGATGTTTAATTTTAATGTGTGTTTTTATTATTTTCAAGTAGATAAATACTGTCGATTTTACTACCTTTTTGGCAAGAGCGATTTAAAAAAAATAAACATCAAAATAAAATAGTAAAATATCCCTCGATTTTATATCATGGCATTAAATATTATTACATTTGGTGAGTAGTTAATTGCTCACCGGCTCAAAGTTAAATGCCATAAACAGTATGTGTATATAAACAGTATGTGTATATAAACAGTATGTGTATATAAAAAAATATGAACGATACTTGATGATGAAAAATACCGGTTTTTATAAAGCAGTTATATGAAATTTGTATTTATTTTTTAACGAGCGATGAAATTTATTATGTTCGCTTTTTTATTAAATTATGTGTTCATTTTTTTTTTCTTGGAATATGACCCCAATGTCTCCTGTTTTACCGGACGAATTCAAGAGGAAAATCTTATGTGTTTTGCTTTGTTTCAGCCGGAGGTAACCTGATGTCCAAGGCAAACAGAGTCCTCTTCATCGTTCCATTCGTGTCGACAATCTACTACACACTCCACAGAAGTGTCAGATAACCATCACAGCATTCCTATAGGTACTCTAAGAACTAATCAATTTTAATTTCACAATGCCAAAGATTCGAACTTTATGATTCCACTTTATTTGATAAAATAAAGAATATAGTTATATAAAAATCTATTTGTATAATTCAAATTTACTCATTTGTAATATATACATTATGTGTAAATGTTTGATTTTGTATATGTATGTATGAGAGAATTATAGTGAGCAATGCAATCGATATCCCTCAAGCACGCGATTCTCAAAAGAACAATGCGTGATTACGAGAGATTATGTAATAACAAAAAAGCATGTTAAATGGACCTTTACATACTGATTGTCATGCAATGCATAACTTGGATACTCGTCGTCGTTCGCTGGAAAGAGATCGGATTTATGAAAGTGAAGTCTTGCGACATTAAAGAGTAATTTTTAAATATTGTACAAATTTGTTACGCTAATTAAAAATATAAATGGTTTTAATACAGCTGTTGAAATATTTAAACTGAAAGTGATATTTAGTTTGTACATAATGGATGAATATAAATTATGCCTAAAATATGAGGATTTTTGCTTCTGTAAATAATCTGCCTATATGATGATAATTATAGTGTATCTTGTAGGGATCTATCTGTAATTTTATTTCTTCAAATTCTTGTAACAATGTGAGATAAAATAAATATCAACCACAGTCAAATAATATTCCCGGCGTCTTTAATTTTGCCTTCCCCGGTGTTTCTTCGCACCCCGCTTTCCTTTGTGTACCTAATGATAATAATTATAATAATGATCTTTTTCGTTAATCATGGACAGAGAATGCAGCATTTATGAAATGGACTTAATTTTAAGATAAAAGCCGGAGTTAATTACGGTGGATTTGTTTCTTTCATAACGCCTAATTTTTATTTATTTAAACCATCATTCACCAGGTAGCTTTTTAAATAATAAAACAAAAAAAATATTAGATAGAATATGATTAACAATGTTGAAATATGAAAATAACAACCACTCTGCGCAATAAAATAGCTAACTTTACATGACTGCTATTTTAAAATATTATTCATCCATAGAAATTCAATAATTAATAAATATTTTTTTCCTCTTGTACTCAATTTTTTTTGGCGAATATGAACTACATATGGTTATATGCAGTAATATAAATATTTATTCAGATGTTAATATTTGAAAAGAAGATGTTCAAATGAAGGAGCAATAAATAAATGAGTACATTAAAAACTGTAAATTGTATTTTTTGATAATATTCAAAGATACCACTTGGATTAACATTGAATAATATATCAGTATTAATCCCAGCTGTAAATATAATAAACACAAGAGTGAATGCCACCCCGATTTTTAAAAAAGAATTATTGATACTATTATCTGTAGAATATCCAAATTAAAAAGTGCTGTAAGTACCAAGCTGTTGATTATAAATTAACGTAAGTATGGAACCACCAAACATTTCATTCATTCTCAAAATATATAAGAAAATAAACCGTGAGTATGAACCATATAACATGGAAAATAACTTACATGGTTCTCCTTTTTAAATTTTAAAATTCACAAAGCTAGGATTCAAAATCGATTATAACTAGAGAGTATAAAAAAGTAAGTATTGAAATTACATTCAAACAAGATAGATCACTATCTACTAGAAAGTTATATTTAATAAAAGTGTTTCTAAAAACTCTACATTCTGTCATTTAACGTTCGGAGCTGAAAAAAGAGTGAAGACCTATTTTTATCAGAAAATCTTGGCCATAAATTCTAAATTAGTTTGAACTTCCTCGATATATTCAAGATGCTATATGTAATTCAATCCATTCCGGAATTGATGTTGATACTTTATTCACCAAATCCGACTAAGTCAAGAACTCAATTCTATCTGACGAGCACGTGTCAACCTGTATCCAAGAATAGATTCATCTATTTCTTCATCACTACCACTCGAGAGCTTCACAAGAGAAACATGACGAGAAACTCACATCATTACTTTACATGGATAGATTTTCCTCGAAAATGTATTGGGATGTCGCAAACTTGAGGAACACTAATTGAACCTTAAAACAAGACAAATAAAATCAGTACAAAAGGTCAAGTTGCAAATAATATTCTATCATGAATTTTTACACATACAATATTTTTTTAGACAACTTCGTATTATTTGTGAAAAAAAAAACGCTTATATTTTTTAGTTTCAAACAATTTTTGTATCCGTTTGAAAATATAAACCCACAATAAAATTTAACAAAATAAATATATATATATATATATATATATATATATATATATATATATATATTAGGGTGTCCCTTAAAATTCAAGTTCAATATTTTTTTACGCATACCTTCTTAAAAGTTTAGTAATAACCCTATACTGTCTAGAAAAAAATATTAGTTCGATTTATAAACGGTAACCCGTGCCGACTTGCGATTTTAACTTGTCCATACAAGTTGCGTAAGTACTGCGCTGTGACTTGTAACTGCATGTTTTATTTGTCATTTCATACGTGATTTTTGAGATTAGTAGTGCTCCATTGTTTAGTGCGTTGACATGTCGGTGGAATTACGGAGTGATAAACAAAATAATTTCCTTATCGGTTTGCCTAGATATCAAATAAATGGTGCAAAATTACCATTTACTCGACAAATTCCCTCGGTCCTATTTTACAATATTCGTGAGGTTAAACTGATTGTTAGTGAAAGTGCAAATCTTGTGATTAGGGAGTGCATCATATATTGGGAAAAAGCAAGAATTCCAACAAGGGCATATCCTAACTGCGTGAAGAAACTTGTTGATTTATATCATGTTTGGAGAGAGTTGCAAAAAAAATTGTAAGAAAACTCAGGTTACGTTCAAGAGCCGTGAGAACAATTTCAAAATTGATCTTGATAATTTGTTTGATATTGCACATGCTGATGCTTTTGAGAGAATGAAAATAGAGTAAGATAAATTATTTTTAATGAAACAGAGAGAGCCAGATCGACCAGGATGCTTAGGTGGTGTTGATAAAAAATTGGCGGAAAAAGAAGATAGATCTAAACAACGACGATTGGAAGAAGAGGAAAGGGTTGTAAGACAAAGATAACCACTAGCTGCTGAAACTAGAAAATCAAGGGCAGAAGCAATAAAATCTGACTTCTTTGGAAGTAATGTACCCGACGTAGTCACAGTCCATTGGGATGGAAAACTATTACCCGGGTTAGATGTACGAAGTTCTAAAGAAGAACGCTTGCCGGTTATTGCTTCGTTTGACGATAAGGAACAGCTTCTTGCAGTGCCAAAACTAGAATATTCTTCTGAAAAACATCAAGCTAAGGCTGTCTCAACAGCTCTCTTTGACTAGAACCTTCACGATAAAGTACAAATAATGTGCTGCGACACAACAGCTTCCAATACTGGCCGTTTCAATGGAGCTTGTGCTATTTTGGAGAAACTTTAGGAAGAGAATTGCTGCTCGTCTGTCGTCATCATGTTTATGAATTGGTCCTAAAAGCTGTCTTTGAAAGCAAAATTAAGTAAATTACTAGTAGCCCAGATACTCCAATGTTTAAAAAGTTCAGAGAAAATTGGAAAAACATCGACGCTAGTAACATTGAACCATCTCTTAATTTCGTAAAACAACGTGTTGCCGAGACAGACATTCAAGCTTTTTTAATATTTTATAAGGCAGAATAAGACAAAGGTTATGTAAGAGATGACTACCGCAAATTGGTCGAACTGTGCGTAATATTTTTGGGAGGAGACACAGAGGAAAAATTAAAACTAAGCCCCCCAAAGCCATGCATCAGGCACGCTGGATGGCGAGAGCGATCTATTCTTTAAAAATGTGTTTACTTCAGTCACAATGCAGAATAACTGCGAAGGACAAAAAGACTCTACAAGATGTTTGCTTATGTTTGTAAAACACTGGATGATTTCGTATCGGAAAAGAGCAAACAATTTTTATCACGACTGCAGATCGACGACAGTTTTCTAAAGGAAGATGTATCTTCTTGGAATAATAATAGTGCTTTTGTGGAAGCTAAAAGAAAAATAAGTTATTTGAGGGTTGTGAATGATACTGCTGAAAGGGCTGTTAAAATGATGCAAGATTTTAACGGACTTATCGCGGCTGAAGAAGAACAAAAACAGTTCTTGCTGCGCTGTGTCCAGGAACATAGAAAATTGTATCCGGACAGTAAAAAAACAACTCTATAAAAAAGTTACCCTGACTGATTGTTATTACTTTATGTTTTTGATTAAAGATTAATGTTCATTTAATTGAATTTTTACTATTATTCACTTAATTTATTGCATTTATAATGATTTTATACCAGACCGAAATATCAAGACAAAACACGTTTTTTACTAAACTTTGAAGCTCGGTCGGCACTAGTTGCAATTTTTCTAGAAAGATGAAATTTTATATTTGAGTATCTTATAGCATTAGTAAAAAATGTAGAGGGTATGCATTTCGAAATTTGAAAAAAAAATTTTTTTGGTCATATAAGGGACACCCTAATATATATATATGAAAATACCCAAATAAGCTTCTTAAACGTAATAAAAATAGGTATCCAATATTTCAGTATTTATTATCTTTTATAGCGTAAAAATATGCCAGGCGTAAGAATCTTCTAAGTAATATTGACGCCCATAAAGATTTCGCTACCTCAAGAAGACATAAAAAAGTAGCTAACAAAACATTACACACCATAACAAGGGTCAGCTCGGGTCTCAAAAAAGCAAAAAAAGCTTTCAAACTCTTTATAATTCCCCGGATCGTAGCATTTTAGATCACGGATCTTCAATGCGGACCCATTACGATATCCACATAAATTCAGTAGTCAGTCCCGAAAAACCTTTCATTGGAGATCTGCTAACACGATGGTATCGATATATAAGCCTAGAGCTACATACAATGAACGGCTTTCATTTTTCAACATGAAAAGGTCTTAGAATTTAATTTTGCTTTTAAATATACCAATAAATATTTATCAACCACTCGATGCCTAATCAATTGCACATTTATCAAGTATTCATATATTCAAATGAAATAGATGGATTGTTATATTAATAAGGAAAACTTTAATTCTGTATAAAAATAATTAATAATAATGAACATTAAAAAATAAATGACAGTTGTGAACAATTGGACCAATGCATAAATTAGCGAATTTATTTCGATAATTTTCATAAAACTGAAGAAACAATGTGTCAAAAATAAATTCCCACTAGAAATCTCTGGTAAATGAAAACACAATACCATTGGTCCGTTTTATTTCTAAATATTTATTTCTGTGCAATTGTGGTAATGAACCTCAAAGCATGAGCATGTCAAGGCCTGGACACTTAAATGACGAGGACAGCTACAATGTGAAAAATTGAGGTGGCATAAATGTGACTTTATAGAAGAATCCTTAAAATACCTCGGGTTGACCGCTTTACAAATGAGAGAGTCTTGCACAGAATGCGCAAAGAAAGAAAACTTCTGAAGACGGTAGAAAAGCGTAAGGTCTCCTATGTTGGCAATATTTTTCGAAACAATAAATAAAGCCTACTACAGCTAACTGTCTTGAGGAAAAATCGAAGAAAAAGGGGCATTGGAAGGAAGAAACATACGCGGATGTGGAATTTACGCCAGTGGCTGGAAGTCGGAAGCAGCCGAATTAGTAAGACTGGCCCAGGATAAATATGTATTCAATGAAATGGTTACCAACCTCCTCTGAGGAGAAGCACTCGAAGAATATATAAATATTTTTTCATCGGAGGAGGTTGATGACTATCTCACTAAGCGTATACTCATGTTGAGCCAGTGTTCAGTGTAGTGGGTCCCCGGGTCCTTCTACACCACAGTTAGAAAGAAAAGTCTGCGTATTCCTGCTGCCCTTACAAAGCTCTAGCGTTTAGATCTTATAATATTTCTGCAGCAAGTTTTAGAAACAATAGCAGGAGCCACCCCACCTCAACAAGGTACTTCCAGAACACATCCATCAACAATCATTCCAAGTCCACTATTCCATTACAGATCCTTTGCACACGCTCAGGGTACAGAATGGCAGCCATGCACAAGCAACATAATGGGGAGAGTGGAATGGTATTGGGAATATATACATATATACCCAATAATAATAATGGAGAATGGGGATATGTACTATATATATATTCCCTAGTAACATCAGGCTGCTGGAGCGGACCGGAGAATCCTCTCCGGGCGGCTCGCGTGGCGTGCGCACACCCGTAATATGACTGACGAGAGAGGTTGCCCCGTAAGTACTCGAGAATGTGTATTACATAACAAATCTCCTGGGGACGGATTTTGTTTATTTCTTCACTTAAAGACACAGCCCGGATAAAGCACCAGCCCAAGGGAAGCGCGAAATACGGGCCGCATTAAACAAAATAATAATGCTTCAAGATGGCGCGTGGTAACCGAGCAACCATAATGTGTCCCGTACCTACAAAGTAATACGTGCTTAAAATTATAAGCAATTTATTAAAAATCTTTATTATCCATAAAGCTTTTATCCAAAACATTTTATTTTCCATTCTAAAGGCATATATTGAATAATACGCATTGAAACCAAAAGCTTAAAAAAGCATTCTCAAATGAATTGATTGAAACAAAACCTACCACATATTACTTATTCTTAGTGATTTTTTAAATATTTTAAGGTTAATATATATATATTATTTCAACAATTCAATCATATGTTTCAATAACTTAAGTATTATTTTATCATAAAGCTACCTCACAAATATTGGTCTTTCGGGCGTATAAAACAACATTACAATCGCAAGTGGTCAGATTGTACATAATCATAATATTTGAATCACAAATTAGTAATTTTTTTAATTAAAAAAACTAAAAAATTGTTTATAAATCAAAACATCTCACTTACCTTACCTGTTGTCCCTCGGTGGTCGACGATATAGCCTGCGTGGTCCCATTTGAAGCACATTCGGTAGTTGATCTCGCTAAGTCTGATTCACAAATGCACAACTCCATTAAAATAAGGTAAAGTATTACATGGGTGATTGGAAAAAAACCCGAGTACGTTAGTTATTAAACATCTCAAACTATGATTATAAATTAGGATTCTCAGACAGGAAACCTGGTTGTAATAAAATATTTTATGAAATGTCACTTCACTTCCATGGTACTCACTCATGGCTCACTAACATTTATTTTGTGAAATCACTAGCTCAAGAAATATCAATTCCAACATATTCTTCAGAGCTTGTCAAAGAATCGGTTGCTTCAAAGACAATCAGATTTCACTAGCAAATAATATAATAGAAAATAAAATAATGTATTTACGTAACAAATATATTTAGTAATACTGCGCGTACCAGCAGTATCACTCGCTTTGACAAATAAAAAGTATTGTTACACCTTCGGGTATTGTATTTACTTGTTGGGAGAAACGTATATTGAGAAAAAAAATATTACAAACATATGAAAACTACCTACATTTGCAAATTTACATGTTTTCTTAAAAACTGACATCTTTTTAAAAACAAAATATTAAATTGAAATTTTTATACTTTTTTTTTGATGATTAGGCTACATAATGATGAATAGTGAATATAATTAAATATTTCTGAGACGAAAACTTCATACAAATTACTCTCTCACTTGTTAAAAAGCCGTCTACACACGTAGCGATACCACTCACGACCGTCTTGTAATTAATCAATACGTCAGCATTTGCATTGTGCACATGGGCAAAGCCATACAAAACACCCAAAATAAAGGGACGTTATTGGGTGATCGCAAGGCTGTCGCGAGTCGCGTCGCCGCGTGTATAGCCGGCTTTTTAATAGTAGGAGAGCAGGTCGCTGTTTTACCGACACACCAAGGTCAGTGGTGTTTTTAATGGCCAGTGACGTCTGACACAACTTATGTTTTGCTTTAAAGTTTTAGTGTGAAAATATAGTTATATACTCTACCATGGGCTCAAAATTAAAGGTGAATTCTAGGTTCAAAGAACAAAAGAAATCTGCATTGTTCAATCTCCAGGATGACAAAGCTGTGGAGGATGTCATGACTCCGTCGTTATTTAGGTCAGCTAAGCGAACAGGCCAATTAAATTTAGCTGGTAGAGGTCTAGGAAAAGGTAATTTTGTGTCAAACCCTGTTTTATGCCGCGTCTTTTCTTTTGTGGCGGCAAAGCGTAGTGTATTGTAAAAATCGATTCTAACCTCAAATTTGTATTTCAAGTGCCTGAATCAGTATGGAAAATAAACGAAATGGAGTTAGAAAAAGATGTTAATCATGATTTTAATCGTTCCGCAAGTGAGAAGCCTTGGTGGCACTGTGAAGTGTTATCCTATTTGGATTTAAGCTCAAATGCAATAGTTGAAATTCCTCCGGACATCGTTGGTCTTCCCGATCTGCTTACACTGTTGGTAAGTGATATTTTCTTGTATTTACTTATTTTGTTTTTGCATGTTTATGATTTATATTTGTTTATTATTTAATTATTTCCAGTTACACGATAACTCATTGACAAATCTACCGAGTGAAATTGGAGAGCTGGTTAAACTGATGTGCTTAAATCTGTCTCGTAATAAACTGACAGTCCTACCGCAGGCGTTCTACAAGCTGATTGAATTGAGAACCCTCAACATGTCTTATAATCTCTTGGAAACATTGACACCTGATATTGGAGATTTAGTAATGCTCACTAAACTGGTAATATAACAACTCAAATAAATATAATATTTTTTTAGAACTTACAATCATAGTTGGTGTGGGGTTTTAATGCATAATAATTTCACTATGACTTAGTACAAAGTTTATAAATTGAAAACAAAATAATATTACAACCAACGCACTCTTTGAGTTCATGTAAATTTGTTGTCACCGTGAAAGCCACCAAGGTCTACTCTCTTATTTAAACGCATCGACATATCTTTATAAGTCTTGTGCGTATATTCAATCCTTGTTTCCTATAAACAGTGAATATTATCTCGGTAAATACTTATCTTTGTACTTCTGTATAGCGGCAAAATTCTATCAAGCAGTATTTGGTTTCTGTATAAATTAACTACAAAACATTACAAATCAATATTATTAAATGTTTTATATTTAGGTAATATGGATGCTTTTGGATTTTACAGGTTCTGGGCCATTTCAATATTTAATAAATTTATTTTCATGATCCCCTATCTATAATAGTCTCTAGATTTGATCTCTTTTTATGTAAATATTTACCAAAATTACAAAAATAAGTGTGTTGGTATGAACTAAAAGTAATAGTGGCAAGTATTTTGTAACAATAAAAATAAAATACAAAAAATGGAGCAAAACTGGAAAACAATTTGTTTACTGCACTGCAATAGTAATAATACTACTTCTACAGTATGTTATCAGACAATCTTGAAAATCACTGAAAATATTTTTAAAAAAATTTCCTTTTTGAAAAAAATTGAAGAATAGTTTTCTCACCGTTTCATATGTGAATCGATTACCTAAAACATTTTTTTAACACATATACCTGTATAAATGCAGATTTATTGAATAATAATCACGGAGGATATTATTCTTTTACTTCCCGTTTTGTGCCCCCTCTAAGAAAAGTAATTTTAATTTTGTGATTGGATTTTTTTATTTGTTTATCTTAAATTCATGCAACTTAAGATGGTCAGTGTACCTGAGCCTTGACTTTTAATTTAATAAATCTGATTTTATTGAACTCACACCTGAGACGTGTGGAACTAGGTACCCAACAAAATACATCTCAGAGTAGTGCGTTCAAATCTTGATTACAACTGATATTTACATACATTCCGAACCCTTGAAGATGACCCTATTATAAGGACCGAAACATTAATACATTTAACAAGCTAAAATGCGGTTAACACCCAAGAATCAAATTAAAAAAAATTGTACATTATTTTGAAAAAAAAGAGGTTACAACATCGGCAAGGGAAGCTTAGGATAGTTAGAAAATTTAAATATTCACTAAATATGATGCTTTGCTTTGTAAAGCTTCAGGATATTTTGACGCTTACTGTCTTATTTTTATAATCAGTAAAGTACATAACCACTTACTTGCCTACTAGAAGATATCTATTTATATTATCATAGCACACAGCTATTATTTACCTCAATAATGTAATTGAGTCTAATAATCAAACACCATGATGTTAGGGACGTTCTTGTCACCTTGTAATAAAGTGTTGGTTAACATTAAAATTATAATTATCTTTAGGAATAATGCGACCTTTAGACATTATTGAGAGCTCAGAAAAAACTATCAAGTGATAAATATGATATTATTGCACACCGTCATGTAATAATAATTTTTACACAATTTTTGTATATAAATGATTAGATAAAATATATAGAAACTAGTACAATACTATGCGATACATAATTATTGGACTTAACAAACACTTTATTGAAAGCTATAAAGAACGGCCTCTACTGTGACTGTAGATATGATGTACATTGATGATTACTTAGCATGTGTATGTGGATACAGGACCTCTCTCACAATAGTTTGAGTAGCCTGCCCGCTGGGATGGGTTACTTGGTGCGCCTCACAGAGATAGACCTCTCACATAACAAACTAACTGAGCTACCTCCCGATATAGTTAACCTGCGAGGTTTGTTTATTGTATTATTACTATTTTATTATTATATTTATGAAATAATATTATAATATCCTTAATTTATTTATTCAAGCTATGATTTGCCCTATCACCTTTTGAAACAATAATTATGTATGTATCATGGTAACATAAATTCCAACCTTTATTTTCATGTGTTATTTTGTATATATTTTTTTGTAAGATTATGTATAGGGCAAATTTATATATTGATTTATTAATTACCAAATAAACATTGGTGTTTTGTCTAATATGTACTTACCATTAATTTCTACACAATTTAAAAGATATATATATTACTCTAATATTGTAACTAATCAGAATATTGATTGATATGTTAAAAAAATATATTTCAATTTTTATAAAAATATAAAACTTTATTTTATTCTTGTGGGAGTATTATTGTCACTCTAACATTACTTCCATAACACTAATGTAACAAAATGTAGAGTTGTTTGTAATTTTGAAATTTTCTGGTACCATATATTATTTAATTGCAAACATTTAAAATATTCATGTGGTTTTTCATGCGCATGAAATTATTATTTTGAGGAAACATTAATTTATTTCAAATACATTCAGGTAGATTTGATTGTGATATTTTATGTGCAAAATTGTTATTTTAATAGATTTAAATAAATTTGAATTGACTCTTAATGAGTTGGTTACATTACCTCCGATGGGAGAGCTCCGAAGAATGGTGGTATTGCACTGCAACCATAACAACATTAGAGTATTACCCGACTTTTACGGCTGTGAAGCGCTGAAAGAAATTCACATTGCTAATAATCATATAACGGTTAGTAATGCTACTTAAAAAATTATTCTATTATATATTTTTACTAAAATTTATGCCTATTCCATCGACAATTTTAGGAAATCACGGAAGATTTTTGTGACCAATTGCAACACTTGAAAATTTTGAATTTGCGGGACAATAAAATTGCTAAATTACCTGATAATATAACTCTTCTTCAGCATCTAAAAAGATTTGATATTACAAATAATAACCTCTCTGCGTGAGTCAAATTCAATAAAATATGATATTTGAATTATTTATTTTATTAAATATTGTGTTTTTTGTTACTAGCTTACCGAGCAATCTTGGTCTTCTGTCACAATTGCAAAGCCTTCAGCTCGAGGGAAATAAGATAACCTCTATAAGAAGTGATGTCATGAGATCTGGAACTGACCGAATGATGAAATTTTTACGGAATAAAATTTCTTCGGATGAAATAGATCCTGAAGGCGAAAATTCCGCTGAATTTAAATGGCCTGACAAGTAGGTTCCACTGCACTTATTTTAAAATATATAATTGTAATTAATAATATAATGTGTAAATTAAATATTGTATTTATTTTAGATATGCTTTGCGAAAAATGCAGTCAATGTCATTGATTGGAAAAGATATAACAACCATTCCTGATGAAGTCTTTGATAATGCAACCAGTGAAAATGTCCACACTATTGACCTCAAAAATAATAAGATTAAAGAATTTCCCATTGGGTATTTTTATTTTTTATTATAATTTTATTTTATCGTATTTGTTGCTTGTTGTTTTTTTTGTTCAACGATTTAACTTATAAATTATATTACTGTCAATTGCATGGATAATAAATAAAAAGCTTTACTGAAAATTGAAACAAATGTTTGCTTTTGAAGAACTTCATACTACTATCTAGCCATTTTTTTTTTCAATTTAATCTGACCAAGGCCTGCACCAGAAAAAATATGTTATTTATTTTTTTTACAATCATTTGAAATATCACTTTTTGATGAGAATATTATCAAAAAAACAAGTCTTTAGTGATTTTTATTTTCTATGTGTAAATGCATTCTTAGGTGTGTCCTGATTTTTTTTAGGATTGTGAGAGTGTCTGATTCATTAACACAGCTGATCTTGTCTTGCAACCATTTGACAAGTGTACCACCTGAATTAGGCTCATGCTCAAGACTACTTTTCCTGGAATTGAGTAAAAACCAGATCACTGATTTGCCATATGAACTTGGAAATTTAAAACAGCTTCGAGAGATTGTTATCTCATTCAACAGGTAAACATTTCAAAACCAAAAATTACTACCTTGACTAGTCATATACACTGTACACCTCATCTAATTTGATTTGAGTACCCTGACTCTAGGTTTACGAAACTTCCGAAGTGCGTCTATGAAATGTCATGTTTGGAGATTCTTCTTGCAGCCGAAAATAAAATAACTGAAATAAATGTGTCATCGGACGCTTTGGCAAAACTGAAGTTTCTGACTGTATTGGACCTTACAAACAATGATATAATGTCAGTTCCCGCTGAACTTGGAAACTTTACACAAATAAGGTAAATTGGATTCAGCAATTTAAATTAATTAATTGTTACAAGAATTTGCAAAAAATAATGATTGATTTTCTTGTTATAGATCTCTGGAGTTATTTGGAAATGCTTTTAGACAACCACGGTATGCGATTCTTGAAAAGGGAACTGAATCAATTCTATCCTATTTGAGAGATAAAATTTAAACATTTATGATTGAACGTGTTAACTGAAATATCAGTTACTCAAAGCAACAGTGGGATGTCTTGCCAAATATTTTTATTGAAATATAAATATCAATTGATAATATTTCTGTTTTAATTTTCTATTAAATGTACATCATTTTATCAAAAAATCTATCACTAGTATTGTAAAAAAATAAAAATTGTTTAAAGTGATTTACTAAAAAAATATTATAATCTCACCGTTGCTTGGGTGTTAATATACTGATTGTAACTACCAATAAAATCTGGCGTCCTCTTTTTCAAATTTATATTACAAATAGAGTATTGTGGGCTTTGAACACTAATAAATACCTAGTGCCTTCAACCATTTTTTTTAATATATCAGTTTTTTTTAAATATCATTTTGTGTTATTAATTTTGGTTAGAATATTTTATGTATTGTTTGCCCACGGTATTTACAGTTTTTTAATCAAGTTAATAATTACTATGGTATTTTATGATAAGTGGTATATTCAAACATGTGTTGTATTTATTTGTTGGGTTAGGTACCAAACCTGTACCTTATCAAAAATTTCTTTTTCGTTTTTGAGTCCAGGTGGCATATGAATAATTAATTTCTAAATATGATTAATCTAAATTTAAAACATATAATAAATGTTTTAGGTGTTTTCAGTGTAGTTGTTTACATGATTATTAAATACCTCATCTGATGGTCAGTACATATGCGAAATTCTACCATTTAAAATATATTTCAAAACACTACAAGAGACCCTATAGGTTTTACATATTTTCAATCTATATATATTTTGATGTCTATCCAGCTTGATATTTTGGCAGCATAATATTCTCATAGTAATTAATATTATATTTTACTAAGATGATTATTCAAATGATAATAATTTATTAAACATACTCATGTGATTGTTGTGAAATTTGGGCTTTAAGAAAAATATTATCATGATTTAAATATAATCTCACAAGAAGAAAAATACTGATGTGTTTGTGTTGTGCTTCAAATATTTGCCAAAAATTAAAAATATAATCTACAATTGAAAATTAACGATATTGTTACTATTTAAAATGACACTAAAGTGTCATGCCAAATTTTGTGTTGCCCTTGTATGCATTTTTGTGTGGCCAAGTTATAAAAGTTTTATAACTGTAACAATCAGTATTCAAAAGTAAAATTAATAAAATATATTTACGTATCATAATATTTTATATAAACTAAAATTGCATGCCATAATATATGTCTACATTTACATAAAGTACAAAATTATTTGCTATGTTTATCAGTAAAGTGCTCGTTATGCTAAGAGAGATATTAGTGTATTGCCCTTTGGTTGGCACATATTGCTTGAATAATGATAATGATATTTATAAGCTGTGTGATTTTCCGAACAAGCTATGTTATACTTGATTTACTCATTATTACTAATGTTGTTATACAATAATCATAAATTTTACAAAGGTATACACTTTCATATATGTCCTATATTCAAGTTCAAATAAATTCATTGTTGCCTTTGAAAACTGCCATTAGACATTCCCAATAAATTATAATATTAGAATCTCGTAATTAATCACATTGTTACTAAGTAGTAGTAAACCTGACAGAGTAAGTAAAACTGTTGCATAGTTACTTGTTACCATATTGATACTATTGTTGAATTAAATATTTCCCAATTAGTCATGTGAAGTTATATTGAATGTGAAAAGTAGATAATGAAAAAATATTTTAATTTGTGACTCTAGATGGTATAATTTTTTTAAATTATAACTAATTGGTTATGGAAATAGGATGGTAGGTTTTACGGTCTTTGGTATTTTATATGCAAAAATCACAAGTTTAGTAGTATGGACTTCTGGAGTTATTCCACAATCTAGTCACCCCTATAGTCATGTCATATTTTTCTATATGTTAACCTCCATTTGTTTATTATTAGTTTATATTGTAGTTGTAAGACTCGCACAAGCACGTGCACTTGCGTTGAAAAGTGCCTGAGAGCAATTAATATGTGAATTTTTTAAACTAATCTCAAATTTTGTTGTGAAAGATATTTATTATTTATTAAAAAACAAAGAAATTTATTTCTTTAAATTAATCCCTGTGATTTACCGTTGTAGCATAGATAACAATTAATTTTATTTTGTTGTTGTATAATCGTTCAAACTTATATTTGCCATAATTATTTATAATTTTTTTGGGGTGAATAAGTTACCATTTTTTAAAATTTATTTTTATTTACTTTTGAATTAAATAAAAAGGTATCTAAAATATGTTAGATATCTTACATACTTGATTACAATCTGGGTTGGTAAGATAACGGTTATGGTTGTGATAATCAAAAAAATATTTATAATCATTCTATCGCCTGAATCGCATCACTATATTCAGTATCATCTAAATGTTTAAGTAAATATAATATGTATCTATTTTGGTGTTTAGGATTCATAGCGGTCGGAAAAAATAGTTTGTGTTGTCTGGAAATTAGGTTAATATTGCAATAAGTCAACCGGTAATTTTACCTATTTATAAAGCTTTGATGTTCTCATATCCATGAAATATCTAAATTGAATTGTTGTGTACAAATGGAACATTTTATCATTACCATAAAAGTGTATTGAATACCTAAGATACCTGTATTAACATTATTTCATCTACTCATTTACATATTTGTTTTGAATTGTTATGTTAAATTATTATTTTGTTACCTTTTTTAATTTTCTTGTTATAATACTCTCTGCATGGTAATATTTCAGTCATAACTTAAGTATTGTTATATGTCCAATGTGTGTTTTTAATGGCTTATATTATTGGTTTAACAATTGCAAGCTGATCACAATAAAAAAAATTCACCATGGGCTATTGTTTGATTCTAAAACTACGCCAAACTTTTGCAGGAATGCTGAGCTATCTGCCGCCAATATCTCCGATAGTCAATAGATTCAAAATTTAATATTCTCTCCTTTCCATTTTCCTTTCAGAATAAAGATTTCACTATTGAAAAATTTATCATTACCAATTTGAAGTACGCACCTACTCAGAGAAAAAACCGAGTTAGTATTTTCTCCTCATTCCATTTTAGGAACAATTTATAAGATCGCCCAATTTTCCAGGAAAATATTGAATTATAATGTAGAATTTCCATTTATAACCACTTGCCTACAGATTTTCAAAGCCATAAAAATATCTCTGAAATAAATTTTCCATAAGCCCCTAGCCCAAAAAATTGCTTTGAAACTCAAAATTCCGTTCTCAATATGATGCCACTTTTAGAAATAATTTATTTTCCTTCTCTTTTCCGTAATGGGACTTGATTAAAGAAATTAATCTCATAATTACCAAATTGTGCGAAAAATATCCGCCGAAAACCATCCTCTCCGATGTGAATGAAAAGGTGCTCCGTGCCGAGAGCGACTCCGATAAGACCCTCGAGTAGCCGAGTAGGGCGCGCCGCCCACTTTGTAACTAAAACAACTGCAGGGACTTAATTATTATCGCAAACGCTTTATCGAACATCTCATCAATTTTAATTAAAAGTGGGACCAAATACGCCCGCCCGGTGTGAGATCTTAAACGAACTTTTGATAGATAAATTATAATGATGTGCTTCGCGATCTGCACTGAGGCAAATGAGTTGGATTTTCAAACACTCGTTTCCCTCGGAGTTTTGAGCTCGTTCAAATGCCGGTGGAAATAATTGGATGATTTCAGTGGTTTTTTTTAAAGAGTTACTAGGGACGCGACACTCCAGCTGCTTTTTCCTCCTGCCAGTGTCGGGCTTTGATTAGGATGACCACCCGTCATGCTTTCAATTGAATAGCCCCCTTCTGATCGTCGGATTTTGTCGACCCTTCTGTTTTTTTTGCGATTATTTTAAGCCTCACGTTCAAATGTACATAAAATTAATTGAATGATAAATTTGTAGACTTTTGCAAAATATATCATATATTTCAGTTTCATAGATATCAAATAAAATCATTTCAAATGCACTCTGAGTGAAATATATTTTCAACTCAACGTTATTTGTAAATTCAATTTCTTATAAACCTTTGCTTACTCAGAAACTCTCCCAGGGTTAAAAACTTTTAATTTTCCCCCATTTTTAGTCTTACTTTTACTGAATGCTTTCGAATAATTCCATGATAAACCATTACCGGTTACTTTTACTTTACTTTAAGCTGCCTACGCATGCAGCAGCACAACCGACGACTTAACGGTGAGTTGGCAATGGCAAACTATTAAAAAAAAAAAAACACTAAAAATAATTTTAAAAAAACAGGTATGTAGGCCGCTTTTAAATTTCAGAAAGAACGCGAAAATTCGATCGATAATTATTTATATGAAATTTACTAACTTTTGCTTTTGCAACTTTTTTTCAACCCCTACGATTTGCATACTTTTAGACTTTTAGAAACTAGCCGGTGACAGCAGCTTTATCGCAACTGAAAGTAGATAAATTGGACGCACTGCAGAAATCATCCGATTTCGTTAAAGCCAGATGTTGACAATGATTTACAATGCATTTAACATGCACGGGAACACTGGGTGGTTTTTATGTCCCGCGGGGTGATTGGTCACCCACAGTGTGTTGTAACAAGCGCCGAGCGCCCCTCGGAGCGGAGCTTACCGCTGCACGAAGCTTGAATAAAAATGCCTTATCTTAATCCAATTTATACATGACAGCAGCTTTTAGAACTGCGTCGTTCGTTTTGTTTGGCTGCGAGATGAAGCATTCGCCGGAAGCATTAAACTATGTCGGTTCATTGCAAGCAAATGTTTCTGCGGAGGAGATTTCGCTTATACTTACGCTCACGAGAATATTAAAATAACGCATAATTTTAAGTAAGTATATCTACTTTTGTAGGTATCACTTATTTTTTTTAACAGAATATTGTGTTTGTACTATAAGCCTGGTTTCGATATGCTACCGAAATATTTTTTTATCAAAAGAAAATTACGATAAAATATAATTGAATTTTTTAAGAAACATATATAATACATTTTCAATTTTATACAGAATATTTGGTCATAATCTATATTATCAGGCCCATCACTAGACATATTACATCATCCTACCCACCTGAAATATCGATAACTGATCCAGATATGATGTGTCGTCAATTTCCATGTTTGTACGAGCATATGGCGAATAATACCGAAGATCTACAGACATAACACCTTTGCGTGATATAAAGAAGCATTACAATTAATACAAAAGTTATTTTGAATGAATTGTAGGATCAATCATATACTTATTTAGAGGTAACTAATATTTATAAACGTTTTGATTTAATAGCTAGTAATAATTAGTAGCGTGCCGTGACTCAAAAAACAGGGCAAGCCTATTTGCATTGACCATAATGTAAAAAAAAAACATTTCCAGAGTTGGTGGACTGCATCGTTTTTATTCGGTTATTAGAGCTGGCAAGTTCGGCTTACTTCAGGTTTGCTGAACCTCTGCCACGTATTACAAAAAAACACAACTGATACAGAACATAAGTAGCACTATACAGTTTATCTCTTCCAACAGCACTTAGAACCGATAAGCCACTCTCGCTTTGTTATAACTTAATGAAGACGTCGAAAATCAAATATTTTCGTAAATATAATACATTTGTATTATTACACGCAGTGAATGTTTGAAGGTATAATATTCATATAAAAAAAAACATACATACAAATATTCTATAGCTGGGTCGTTCAATGGATTTCCGTATATATATATTGTATTGCTTGATATAATGGAATCCGAAATGGGTTCTAAGTTTTACTCTCAAATAGCAAACTGGTGACAATGTCGTCGCGCATCGGCCCATCCCTTTATTTTTGTCATTGATTGTGAATTGGATTTGCGGTAGTGCCGTTCATTGTGATTGCTGGCGCCCGCCAGTGCTTCCCAACCCACGGCGCGCGGTCGGCTGTGCGGGAACGCGAGAATTGCAAAGGGATTACGATTTCAATGAATTTGTTGCTACCCGAGGGCATCAACATCGATTAACGCACACATTTTAATTACACACCTGTATGTATAAAAATATCACTAGTTATTTGTACAAAGATATCCAAATGAATTTTTTAATTTTCTAAAACATTGCAAAATTTCGATGTCAGATATTCCGAATCAGTTTATTGGAAAAATTCAATTTAATTAACCATTATTAATTTAAGTTCCACTACAATTATAATCTGACTTGAATATCATTCAAAATAAACAAAACTTTTTCTTTTATGTTCATTTAAATTTATTACTGTCTTTTTTATTACTTAAATGTATTATTGGCTTCACAATATTGGCTATGATATGAAATGGATACCAACCAAAATAATATACTCTATTGTCAATTGCACTTTTATTTTAAAATACCGATTATCACTAATCACGACGTTAATCAAATGATAAGAATTATAAGCATTACTTGTATTAAAGTAGATAAATATGTTTGAAATGACAATTAAACTCAATATAAAGCGGGTGTTGTAAATAAATAGCTCATACATCTTGAAGTATACGGGCTATAAATAAAAATGATAAATAGTTTGACATCTGTAAGCTATCTTCATCCCATAAAATCAATACAATTAGTTTTTAAAGTATAGTTTTTTTATATTTACATATTCATAGTAAAAAATATATATTCAATATGAGCATATAATTGTCTATCCGAGAGCATATTGATTTTAACACTCGTGATTACGAGCCGATGTCGTCAAGTAACATGGATAATATTAGAAGAGAACTGAGAAAATCATCATTATATCTACTCGTTTATTACGGAGTGGAAGACAATTTTTTTTTAATAAGGGTCGAAAGCCAATTAACAGCCTTCTCTCAGTAAATGACGTAGAGATCCCTGATTCATTTTATATCGTCCAATATGGAATAGGACCGATAAGGATAGATATAATTTTTTTATCAAATTAGTATTAACATGTAATGACTATTTCTCAAAAACTTCAAATCATTTTGTCCATTAAAATTAACATTTGATTAGATGTAAAAATTTTCATGCTGGGTTTAAAATATTTTTATGGTATAGTTAGTCAATTCATGTTATACTCTTATACACGTAAATGACTTATATATTTACGCTTAGAATTTATAACATTTTGGTTTTATGTGATTCTAAAAATATTAATATAAATTTCGACCAGAAGCTTTGTTACAAGTATCGTTTTAAATGTAAGTAAGATTATTTGAATGAAAACCCGTTAAGTTTTCACGCCATTGCTTCCGCTTATGTCAAAAGAGAAAATTGTTTTATTTACTAATTGTATGAAATTTGATGTATTCAATATGCACACAGTATAAACATAAGCGAATCGGCAATGGCGCCCGTATGAAATTAATGGGCGACAAACATTCCGTGGAACAAAAACCGGGTCATCGCGACGGCGGAGGGACATGGCGGCAGTCCGGAATCTAATAAAGAGGGAGATTGCGTCAAAACGTATAGAAAACTCAACAGGGCGCTATGCCCGTACAGTGTATGGTAATGCTCCATGCAAATCCACGCGTTCAATTTGTACAAGTGTGCCCGGGTTTACTTTGGGCCAATAACGACGTAGTTTATGGCCGTGACGTCACATGTAATAATGTGGTAAAATGGCGGGTAATGACTCGGTGAAGCAAGAGGAAATGGAAACCGTGTCAGGGGATTTGATTGAAAATTTACTTAGAAAATTATGTGGCACTTACTTAGTGATATTATGCGTGAACTCAAGACGTACTTAGCAGAGGCATTCGATGGATTGAAAGGCTCTCGCCTGAGCTGTTTGCCAAATTACGCTTTGCAATAAATATCATATAATAGAGTACGTTTTTTCATAATATATCTGCAATCGATATTATATTATCATTCTCATATATTACTAACAATTTTTTATTCAATCTATTAAACAATATGTTGAATTTGTGAACGTGCAACATACATTATAGTACTACTTCTATATTTATTTTTTCAATAAATAATAATTTTTAAAAACAAAATAATTTACCGGGGAAAAAGTGTATTTTATCCCCGTACTTTACACGTGCCTAATATTAAATAATTATTCACCGTGAAGATAAGTAGGAAAACAAGGACGGTTGGTCTGAACATTAATTATGAAATTTGAGAGCGATTCTAAATTTTGCGGGGGAATTAACTTAGTGCACGGATAATTGTTTTCAGAAGCCCTGTAAGCTTCTATCCTGAAGTGATAATGGAGCCATCAAAACAACCCAGCTTTCATCTTTACAGAAAATTATAAAGATCGCGCGATAAACATGTGTGATAAGTGTGTTTATTTTATTTTAAATATATATCCCATGTGAAATGAAAATTTTATTGCCCAATATATAATATGCTGTATAAACTAAAACAATGAATAAAAAAAATTATGAAATTTTGTGGGGTTTTTTTAATGTAAATATTAACCACGTTATTTTCTTTGTTAACAGGATAGAGAATAGTAAAATGAAAAAAAATAGTTTTTGAGAGAGAGTATTAAGGAAGACCTCGGGATAGACCTGGCCCGGACCGTTGAGTACGTCAATAAAAGAAGGACATTAATGAGGACGCCCAGCAGTCTTTTTTCCAATTCTAAATAGAAGTGCTACTCACCTGAAAATCCAGAGATACAGTACACGTTGCAAAAATACTGCGATGTATTTTGCTCTCTTCAAAATTCCTAGAAGTCAATATAAAGACATTGATTTGTTTATCAGGAAAACTTGCTCTTTATAAGAGTTCTTAAAAGAACCGAGGGGAGAGTAGACAAGTTTAATTTCACCATGAGGTTATACGAGGTCACTATCTTCAATAGAGAGGCTTGAACGAAGAAAAATAATGAAGTAACTACTAAAAAAAAACTTTTTGTGCTTTAAATCAAGCGTACAATTGGAGGTACCTCATTTTAAATAAGGCATGAGTTAAAATTGGCCGTGAAGATATTTTTGATTATGAGCTCAATTTAATTAGTTAGAAAACTTTGGAAGAAGCATTGCAAGAGGTTCAATCATAAATTATTTTATTGAAGAAAACATAAAATTGATAGCCTCCCCGTTTCATTAGGAAACTTTTAATTACTTGAGAAATGATTTTTTAATGCAAATAATTTGAGATACCAAGTCGACGCGATTTATCGTGAGTGTCATTGTAAAAAAAAACCTGATAGATTAATGATAAAAATAAGCTTTCACAATACGAGACTTTTTTTCATAAAAAGGCGAAAATATCAACAGTAAAAAAATAAAGGATTCGAGACTAGGATTAAGCACGGCTAAAAATGGAGGAGTTCTTTGCAAAAAATTAAGAGAATGACATAAACTAGGTTAGCTTTCAATATATTCACGTCCCTTCGCTTGAAAATGTTAAATCAAAAAACAATTTAAATTAAAAATTATTAAAATAAAATAAAGGATTTGTAAAACGGTACGGTTCTATTAAGCTTTTCAATCGTCGAAATATGTTAATTGATCGAGTTAAAATGCGGTATTAGTATACTTATTATTTACATCCTGTAGGTCTAATAGTTATATTTATAATTAGAATTTTACAACATTTGCGGTTGATTACGTATTAGGCATTTTTAAAAATAATAAAATTGTTTTTAACGGCTCTTATACGTCTCCTACGAGCAAATATAATTACAAGGTATTAAATAGGATCAAAGTAGTATTCGCATTACATGATTTAATTAGTGTGTAACACGAGACGACATGCAAAAGGAATTTTAGATGTCAGAACAAGAGGCATGTTAATGAGTATGATAAGAAATAGCAAGTATTTTGGCCAAATTTAGTACGTTAAGTTTTTTTAATTTTTATAGGCTTAGAGATTATTAAAATTCACGACCCAATTTTACAAATTAAAAAATCTGTTCTGTCTTGCTCATTCAAAGGACTTGTCAGTTTATTAGATTGCTGAAAAGCTAGTTCATAATAAAATTAGTTTCAAGAGTTACCCAGTTTTGTCTGACTGTAGACTAATAAGAAATATTCGTAGTTCAGAGGCAGCTTTTAATTATACAATTTACAGAACAACACTTGCTTGTTTACGGTTCAATTACTGTTATATTACTTAAGAAAAGAAACCCTACGAATAGTTTTCATAAATAATTTTGTATTATTTTAAATAAACAATGTTATTGTTTTAATACATATTTCAAAATATTAATACGTTTTAAAAAAAATAGACATATTATAATATCCGTAGAGTTTTTACACAAGAACGACGAGAACAATAACACATTATGGATATTTTTATGCTAACCTATGCTGATTATTTTCCTCGTAAATCATACATAAAATATACGATATTGTGTTGAATACAGAGTACATTAAAACATTTTTTACAATAGTAGAACAGCCAATCTCAAGTTAGTATGGCAGATGCCACATAGTGCGCACATGAGTTGGTATAAAACGATACATAACCTTTCAGCCCGCGTGCCATTTCAATGCACTTGCCGTGAGTCACGCTAAACAACGGACAGCCTGGCGTGCTGCAGTTTGTACGTTTTTCTATATCGGTATGATTTTCTTAAATATCTGTCTATTTTTATTACAATTGCGTACATTCATGTGCACAATCAGACCAAAAACTGCAAGCAAACCATAATTCATATTACAACAAAATATCACATTGTGGTGTTATCAAATAGTAAGAAATTGCACAAAGTGTATACATATGCAAAATAAGACTTTATTCATGAGTAAAAACTCAATTGTGTTGAATTTTTTTGTAGCATTATACCAAGTTGGCTGCCAGCCTATGTATAGCCTTAGTGTAAAAGTGAATTGGTATTTAGGTCAAACCCATCTTTGTAAAAATGAAAATAAAAAAAACTCGCCACGCACCCTCCGTATCCCAATTTAATTTTTGTCATTTAAATGAAATGTATATGCAGCGGTGTATTGTGAGTTTTTGAGAAAGGTAATAAATCAAACATTAAAATTATGCAGGTTATATTATTTTATGAAATTTACGTTATTTGGGACCAACTGCACACAGCAGACTAGGCAATTATTTGAGCGCCTGATTCTTCATTATTCATACATAAATGAAGTTCGTGTGTGTTTTTTGACAATTGCAATTGTCATAGTTCAGATGCAAGCTACAAAACGCTTATAAAAAAGACATGACTAACGTAGTTACAATATGAATTTCAAATTTTTTGCCAGTTTATTTGATAGCTATATTTTTTTTCAATCAATATTAGAATTAAACTTAATTAATTTCAATAATTTTATACACTAAGAAATTTTTTCTCTTAAATTGTTCAATTTTTTCAATTATTCTGACGGACGGCTCTAGATATTTGACTATATTCATCTTTTTGAATTCGCAAACTTTAAATCCCTCGTCAAAATGTGCAGGCGGCTTTCTATTCATATTGCGTAATTTAGCAAAACTTTTACGTGGTAAATGCTACTACATTATGCAGAGTAAAGCAATAAAGTCTATTTATATAACAAATCACACAAATATTCAAATTCTTTGTAATTTAATGTTTCATTTATTATCTAGTCTTAAAGTTTTGTCGTTGTTCCCTTCCAGGCTGGCGCCGCGTAACGCGTCTTGGTCCTTTCTGTAGAAATACTTAATGTATTGTATTCCCCACACATTGTGTCTTTTTAGCGATTCGGTCGCGAGTGTGTGTGTCCTCCGGCAATTTATTACCGTCGGTCTCCCTGCCGAGTCAACTGCCGGAATAAAATACTGCTATTGTTATTTTCATAGTTTAAAACAATCTAGCCTCATAACACTATTACATCCGACGATACATTATTTCAGGGAATAGATTAGGGTTTCTCAGCCAGTCTAGTAAATTTATTAGTCGACAAGTGAGACTTCTATTTTATTATTTATACAAATGACAAGTACCTGCGACATTCGCGACATCCAATTACTAACTGCCAGCCATTATATTTTATATATACACGTACATATTTATACTCAACCTGACATGCCTCCTGCGCTGAAAAGAAAACCTTGAATTGTCTACTGTGAAAATGTACACGAGTATACATTCTGCAGAATAAATAATACACGATAGGATTTGTGGGAAATCTATCATCAATTATTAAACAAAAAATTATAATTAATTAAAAGCAGACAAAGCAATCGCGGATAGTCATCATTGTAATCATGGAGACCTGACGTATTAATCAGCCCGAGTCTCTCGGATATGCTAATGCTGCAGCCAGTGTATCGGAAGCGTCGGCGGTGTCATCAAGACGAACCTATCCACGGCGCACAGCGTCGGTTCAGCAGTCCAGGTGGAGCCTCGCCAGGTGCATACGCGAGTGTCGCTCAGTCCTCCGCGCGCCAGTACCTCCGCTGCACCTATCGATCACAATCACCAGCGTTTAGCAGCTCGGCCCGTCGCTCTCGGTGCGACCCGCGCCGCTCGGGAGTGCCTCGCCATGGCGCCCAGCTCGAGCCAGAACGCGATTGATTCCGAATAACTCGAGTCGATTCATGCATTAGGCTGATAAAGTAAACTCGTCGGTGTGTCGGCGCATTTCGGGCAGAAGTGTGCACAGTTGAGCACACAGTGCGCCGGTGGTGTTTTTGGGTAATCGGCGCGGGCTGCAGAGGCCGCCGATCGCCCCCGGTCGCCGCCGCCCCCGGAGATTGTTCTCCCCCGCAGAGCCACTTTGTTGTGATTATTTTTTCATAAAGCTATCCCCGTCGATGCGACAGATTTATTTTTCAATTTAATATCCGGCCGAGTACAGCGCGGCGCTCGGAAATGACAAAAAAGGTGTACCCCATCGCAGTACTGTTGAACTCGATATTGCTACTGTCTGGTATGTTGATTCTTGATTATAAATTAAAATACAATCGCTTTATCAATGTAATTTACTTTTACACTGTGAATTTGCAATTAATCGACTTGCATTTCCAATTACTGTAACGATCAAATTAATTAAGGTTTTCAATTGTGTTTCAAATCGAAAGCTGAACTTTTCACATTAATCTATTATAATCTAAATGAACTCATCTAATATTAAAGGGGACCATTTATTCATCATATCCTGTACCTACACCGGTAAACTACCATACATAAGTCAGATCGACATCACTAGACGCTCTCCATCCACTTCATTATAAAGGCTTCTCACTACTCACGTCCTCATCACTCACTCTACTTAAAACACCAACGACATGGAACTATAAACTCTTGTTTTAAAAATTCTCATATTCTTATACCATATATTATTGCATACATTGTATATTCTGTCATTAAAAACAAATAATGATCCAATCAGATCTAAATGGGTAAGGTCAAATGAAAGATCGAGTCCTTGTTTTATCATATAACTATGCATGTATAATAAACTATAACTAAGACATGTTACTTGGAAGACTAGATTTATGTATCTAGGTTTATATTTATTTCAATTCATATTATAATGGAGTTTTATTTTACATCAGTTTATTGATGACTTTATAAGGTTTTAATGTTGCATTAAAACATAAATTTTTACTTTAAAACGTACATTAAGATTTTAAAAAAATCAAGGCAGGTAGGTGTCTTCAGTGATAAAAAATTACAATGTCTCTTTATTTTATATTTTTTTTAGTTGCATGCTGTTTTTATTAGCATTTACAGTCATATCTGGCAATTTTATGCTGTAATGTCATCGTGGATTGTAAAAAAACGTCTTTCATATTTTATTTAATATTCTCGAACAACGCAAGAGATGTTCTTTTAAAAAATACATGCAATCAGCAAGGACACTTTTTTAGTTTTTTTTTTTACTGTAAAATAAATATAATTCACATGAATAATTACCGTTTCCTATAATTTAAACACAAATAGGTTTAGAATTGGTATGAAAAATATTTTATTTCAAATTATAAGCCAAACAACTTTTTTTAGACACACTGAAGTATTTTGGAAGATTGCTCATGTAAGTTGATCTTGAATTGTTTATCGTAAGGTTTAAGGGGATAAGTATTTGCTTCTCGGGTTACGATGGTTAGTGCACTCGACTCTGCGAGATCTGTTGCCACTTCTTGACAATTTGGTTCCATCACTATATGTTAATTAATTAATTTCAACAATAACTTTTATTTTAATTCGTCGTATTCAGAGAATGCCACTTTTTCAAACACGTACGGCTAAATATATATTTTTTTGTTTGACCTACATCTGTCGTTAATTTTTCAAAGGAATTATCAACTGATGGTGTAAATTTAAGAAAGTGTTTGCGTATTTGAGAATCTTTTACATGCATTATTATTTTTTTAAAGATTATTTTCAAAATCCACATTTAAAAATATTAACTAAAATCCACATTTAAAAGTTATAAAACCCTGAAAACAAGTTTTTAGCGATTCATTATTATTTTATTTTATTCATTTGCAAACACAATATTTATTAAATTGATTTATTATATATTTCACATCGATCTTTTTTGGAAATTCTATCTTTTTTGAAAATTTTAAAATATTATTTAGCTGTTATAAAATAGCAATTTTTTGTGTTTTAATCACGTTTATTTTACTCCAAAAATGAGTAAATATTTATCATTTCGGGGAGTTATGTGTAAATTTTAAATACAATTTTTTTTTTTCAATTACTTATAACGAAATATTTTCTTTTGTTTTGAGAAAATATTAAGTAATTATAGGAACCAGATATTTCCACTGTACGGGTTGAATTTAATTGAATTTTATTATTTTGGATACAATTAAATATTATGAAGTATAATTAATCTTAAAACATACCAACTTTATTGTGAAGCAATTAGTTATGGAATCCTTATAATTATCCGTGTTCAATTGATAATTAAAATAATCACGAGAGTGATTAAAATCAATGACTTGATCAAGTGATTCTTAATACGTGGACAAAATTGTAAAATTATGCAAAATAAATAAATCTGCATACAATATGAATTGTACTGAAGAAATAGTGTTGTTTACTAAGAATAGGTTATTAAATAAATGAAAATATTTTTGTATTCAAACATATTGGAATTGTGGGATTAATTATTATATTGATTGGGAAATTTACTTTTGATTTTCATAAAGTATTATATTTTCATAATCAATATCATTAGTTCAATAAAAGCAAATAATATTTTTGCTTATTAATATAACCGAAAATCGTTATTATGGTAAATAAATTTAGTCATTTAGGGAACTAGTAGCTTAAATAACAGATATTACGCAGTTAAAATAGAAGTAATATAGATTGTTAAACAAATAAACCCAGATAGTGTTAATTTGCATAAAGATTTCGAGAAGTTCTGGGATATATTTATTTTATTTTAGGCTATCTCTCAAATTCAAGGAAAAGGTTGAGCCGTGGGAATGTTGTTGATGATGAACAACCCGGTTCCAGTGCAAGTGAGTATTATAACTGTATAGTGCTTAGCAAAATCAGCCGACCAGTGGTTCTAAACGTTTACCCTAATCTCTACAATAGTTGTGTAAATGTGGGCATAGTCCGCTTGTATCGCGAAAAAAAATTAAGATATTTTCGTTTCGATATGTGTGAATCGACGGCAAAAAAATATAGTATACTTAGTACGAATTTTTTTATGAGGTTTTAGTAATACTTAGCACGTAAAACTTTAATATTTTTGTAATTGAATTTGCTCCTGAGTTGAAAAATTGGTTTTAAATTTGTACATAAAATAATATCCTTATTTCTGTTATACTTGAATGAAACATAAATACACAGATTTTTAGAGTCATTTATGTGCTGTGGTTCGGATTTCTCACACGATGAGTTCCAATTAGGCACGAGTATCCAAATCCTAAACAACATATACTGCATCATATTAATGTTAGTACTATTTTTTTATTATTACCCTCAAAACTATTTTATTTGATTTATGTCATGTTAATCAAATTTGTTTGTTTTATGATAGATTGATAGTACATGAATATATTTTGAGTACCTTATAAGAATTTTGTCTAAATCAGAGGTCCGATATGGTAATTCAATATATTTTCAAAAAAACACACAGATAACTCAATTTAATAAAGTCATTTATTTACTATCGCATCACAATACTAAACCAATAAAAGCTGTAAAAATTTGCTTTGTAAAATGCTTAAATTTATCCAAATTCTTTGGTTCTGGTACATACGAACAACATTTATATTTTTGTACGAAACGAAACGGAACGTCGTTGCGCCCCACAGTTGAAAAGGCTTAGGTATAAATTAGTACACGTCACGGTTAATGAGCTCATCTCAAGGTCACCCGTACATCACAAACTGATGGCCGTGTGCCAGAACTGGATTACAGACTATGCCTCCTACTCCACCGGCGGATCCGCGAGAGGTGGAGTCCACGGAACTTGCCGTCATCGTCCAGGAGCAGGCGTATCAATAACGACCGAATAATTGACAGGCAATCATGATTGATACAACAATCTTTCACCGGCGTGGATTTGCTTTTTCATTATGTGGATACTATAATTATAATACATTATTACGTCAAGATTATAGATAGCTACAGTGATTTTGTGAAGGATTTACTTATCTGATGTTATTCAATAGAGGTTGGAGTGCTCCATGATTTCAATATTAGGTCAAAGGTGTGTTATGCTTTTAAATAGGGGTGGGCCAGCCTCATCATTTGATTGAGGCCAATTTTGATTCTGTTTCAATAAATAACGAAGATCCGTGACGAGTATGATTTTTCCCCAAGCTATTATTTTAAATCTTTAAAAATAAAAAAATATGTATAGCAACGCTTTTGAAAAAGCAGCAGTTTGCACAAGTATGGTGATGTTTAATTTTATATCTACTTGAGACTTTTCAAATTATATTAGTATTAATATTATGTTTTATATTTGAAGAAATTATTAGTATTAGTATTTTATTATATCTATACGAAAATTTGACGAACATTACCGTACCCAAAGATTTAAAAACTCCTAAATACTTCAAGATTTAAGGACGTATCATTATGTTACCTTCACCCTTACTTTTTAGTTTTACTAAAATAATAAATGAAAATAAAATTATTATTGAAAAGTAATATGTATTTCAAACCATATAAATAATATTATATATTATGACTTTTGTCAGAAAAACATATTTTTTGAATGCATTTTACTATTGTAATCCTATTAAACAATATAGCTTATTTTGATTGTAAAAACTCAACGCATTGTGTTAGTAAAATACAAAATATTTGTTTTTAATATATATTAAAATATATTTTTGTTTAAAATGGAATTCCACCAAGTACTCTCTGTCAAAAATATTAAATTTTTGTATATTAAAACATAATAAAAATACAATCAACATTTCACTGAACAGAATTATCACGTGCAAATTGCAAAGGTTTTTTTTTTTTAAAGTATTTTTCAAGCGCTTTGTTACTTTTTATCTATGTTAATTTTTCTCACAGATTTTATTATTAAAGCAGACACGAAGCTGACTATCCGAGCTAATGAATTCGTTATTACACTTAGTATATTTTATTAAATAACATTACGTTAATTTCAAATTATTATTTTTAATTTACAGCGACTCATAACGCGAGTAGTATGAATATAATTTGTTTGTAACTTGTCGCTGTGCCCATTCAAATGATTATCTTGAAAATTAGCATTATAAGTCAGACAAAAGCTGATTGCTCTGTTCTTGCCGTAATGTCGAGTACCTTGTTCCTTCAGACACGAAATCATATTTGATTTTGAATATTATACGTACGGGATGTTTTTGAAGTATCATCTGTAATAATACCAGGAACTCATATCATTAAGGAGCACACACTTAATGACGATTGTTATAATGGTAGCATTAATACTTAAAATAAATAATTTAATCTGACTACTCAGAAGGCATATTATAATTTCTATTTGAATAAAACTACAGAATATTTTATTTATTAAGATAATTAAAAAAAGTAATCAATAATTATAGCTGTGTGTGTGTGTTTATGTGTGTATGTGTTTGTGTGTGTGCCTGTGTGTGTATGTTTATGTTTGTGTGCGTGTGTTTATGTGTGTGTTTATGTGTGTGTGTGTGTGTGTGAATGATATCACCTATCTGATGATTACGTTAAATGCAGTGCCACAATAGAGCCCTGTCCGAGCGTTAGAGCTATAGTGCCTCAATCTGGCAGTCGACAACGCCCGTAGGTGAGATCTCGCCATCTCATATCCTCGCATTCACTGCAGGAGGGTTGCCGCCGCGGACCAGGCAGCGGTTCCGATTTTGCATATCTTGATTTAATTAAATTTGAGAAATTTCAATACGAACACCCCGGGGTTGTTTGCTCGCCCCGCGGCCAGAGGCGCCAGCTGCGGAGGGATAAAATCTGATTTGTTGTTATCTATGCATTGCCTTGGCCCGAGATGAGATCCAGGCCCAACGAGAAGCGCATGACGGAGGGTTATTGGATCCAAAGGTGATCTGCATATTGTTTTCCCAGTTTTGACGGACTAGAACTAAGAAGAGTGCTAAAAATATGTGTGCGTACATAGAGTTTACCGTATTACTGTTTACCGAAAACACAAATACTCTAACTAATGTGAACTATTAATATGATCATATATATTTTTTTTAATATTCACAGCAATAAAAAAAATATATATTCATCATTTTAACAAGAATCATTTTTAAATAAGCAGAGTTTTATATGCGTAAAACAAAAATAAAAGGCAAACTACGTGTTACTGTTATTTTATTGAATTTATAATAAATAGTCAACTGACAAACATTTTATTTACAATAAACATTATATTTATCATAATGGTGCATTGATGAATAGTAAAACAATAAAAATTATGGAACAATTTCAAGTAAATACTACAGGAGTAATGAATTATTTATAAAATGACTACCGCTGAAAACGAATTTTTCGCTTTTATGTCACAGAAATAAAATAAACAGAAATGCTCTTATGTTTTAAATTAGTTTTGTCATATTATATGAATTCGAATATTGCTTGTCGGTATGATGTTTACAAATTTTCTCAATGTCCGTGTAAACATATCGAAAAATCGCTCAAGCAAACTTGTGTACTCTTTTTCTTGGTATATTTTTGTAATTTTGCGCTGCCAATCAAGCCGCAGGGAGCGCCCGCCGTCCCAGGCAAATGAAAATTTTGTTTTCTGTATTTTCCTTATTTTTTCGTAAAAAAAATCAGTAATAGTTTTTTGCTCCTCTATTTTTCATGTGTTATAACTTTTAATACATATATTAATAATTCAAACTGAAAATCTGTATTTAATTCAAGTTTTTTTATACTTCGGCGATCTCTCTTAAATAGTACATTAGACTTCAATATATGTATATTTTACGTTTCTCGTGCATAAATGTACGACGCTATAATTTTATTTTGTATCTAACTCTTCAGGTATGGGGTTTGTGTGTGTCCATCACGTTTCTTTTGCATGCATTTTTATGGGATCAGATAGTCTTGCTTTTATGAAGCTATAAATCCATACCTTGAATTTTAGATTTTGAAATTCATATACACACACACAAATATATATATATATATATATATATATATATATATATATATATATACACACACAATGTAACCAAAAGAACAAATACATTCAATAATATTTTTAATGTAGATATACTAACAAAAATTAAATATATATCCAAATAACAAGTTTTCTTTGTGCTTAGACTGTAAATATCACAATTTCATTTAATTACTAAAAAATCTCATTGACTTCAGAATTCAATTTCCTCCGTGAAGATGAGTTCCGTCGCTAATAAACTGTTCAAGTGTCGATCGCGTTAATCTACCTTATTTTTTTGTATATTTTCTATAAATCTTTCACTGTATACTAATAAAAAAATATCGGGTTTATACTACTTGCTTATTTGTGATAGTTTCATATTGCCCGATATTAAAATATTTATACTTCTTAAAAAAAATTTAAAAATTGTATTGGTCTACGTATTAGAACTATTTTACATGTGAATTATTAAACAAATCAACGTTTATTTGTGGATTGGAAATAAAAACCAATCTTCCATTTTTTTAAGATGCGTGTTAAAAATCATACGAAATACCCAATATATTCTTTACAGAAATATGTAATACTTCAAAACTATATGGATCTTCAACATTCAGCATTGTGTAGAACGAACAAATAAACGCAGGCCGGTATAATTGTATGTGAAAACGTAACGAGAGATAGTGCTTATCAGCGCCGTGTAATATGTGGGCCACAGTATCGAAAGGGAAATTTTCTGCCGGCATGAGACGGTGTAATCAGTTTCACTTTCAACCAGTCCATGTAATAATACTTTGTCAAATGTGTGAAGCTCCGTTTTTGTTTGCGCGTACAAGGAGAGGTTAGCGGCTTTGTTCTGGCAGGGGCTCGCAAGTATTGTGAATGCCCGCAGTAGGGATGATCTGGATCGGCGGAGTATTCTTGGAATCGTATTATTTTAATCTTCTTTTGTTTGTATTTAGCTTCCAAACACTCAGCAGATTAAATAAAAATTGATTGTATTACTGATCTAGAGGTGGATGAACGAAGGTCCGTCTTCTTCCATGAATGCATATCGAGTGTAGAGCTCGTTTTATAGTGATGGCCGAGATGCGAATAGCATTGAAATGTTAAAACAAAGCTAACGGACGATCCTTGAATGCAGCGCAGCTCCAAAAGAAGCATTGTTTCTTTAGAAAATTAATCATGAATAAAATAGTTCATGCTGATGAGTAAATAATCTTTACTAGCAAAATATGAATATAAGTATTGTTTTCATTCACATGTGCCTTTTTTAAATAACTAAAAAATCATTGTAATATCAAAACATGCTTTAGTTTAAAATGACTCGACGTAATATCTGCACGGCTTGACTTATGAATATTTTTATTTTAATTTGTAATGGAATATTCTAATAATATTTTTTTTATAATTAATCTGCATAACAAAGGTATTAAGACTTTAAAATTAAAATACCAACAAAACTAGTATCATTATTTTACTGTTCTTTAAACGAAAGATATTAAAACTCTAAGCATATTTGCCACTTATCTTAACTGTATGGTGCCTTGTGATGTTTACATAATTTAATTATTATTTGATGATTATGAGCAACTATTGTGAGGTTATAATGAACATCGCACACTTACATTTGAATATTCTCATTGTTGAATCTACGCAGGGGATAATAATGTTCAAAATAAACATTAAGTTATAACATATCCAACCGTATCCAGAAACTAAAATGGTATTTACATTATTTCTATATAAAATAGCTATAATTCATAGTTAAACTTATTACTTGTAGTTGTAATAGACAGTAAAATGTGATAATAAACATAATAGATACAATTTTGAAAAATGAGTGGATATTTTCACCTTCAGGCACATTTTTACATGAAAATTGGGTAATAATATGAGTACAACCCGAAAAACCTCATTTTATTTATCAATATCGTAATTTCAAAAGAAAAAATCTAAAAAAAGTTGTACTATTTATGCCATGATTTTTTTATAAAAAAATAATGAGTGCGATTCTTTAAAAACATTCAAGTGTTTCAGCTTCAGCACTGTAGCCATTTCTAAGAACGTCTTTATTATGGTTTAGACAGAATTTTTTTCCGTAATCGTATACACATTAAAATACATCCATTGATAATGGTCCTAAAAAAACTGCGAAACAAACATAACTCTTATTACTACTGTAATCTTGTAAAGGCATTCTTATATTTGATCTTACTCTATTCATACCTCTGTCTTGGCGGCACTATCTTCTTCTATATGATAGAAGGCTACGCCTTGAGACTCTCTTTGTCGAACCTCATATTTGCTTTTTTTACAATCTCGTGCGCCTGGTGAGCTTTCAGGAACCCCCACGATCTCTTTGTATATCATGGTAATCATCAGAGAAGAAGAATATACACATTTAATAATTAAGAAAATGATTTTTATTTTATAAATACTATTTCAGCAGCAAATGTCTACCAATCAACATTCGAGAAGTTTCTAAATCTGAGACCCTACAACTCCAGTGACAATGGGGTGCTGTTTACACTGCGCCCACCGGTTTGGACGCCGCTGGAGTGTGTGAGGAGGTGCCGCGATCTAGAAACTTGTAAAGCTCTGGTGGTGCGATACGTGTTGGAAGACTGCTGGGGAGTGGACAAGGTGGAAACCGAAAACCTCACCATCGACAACGATGCCAGTTATTTTGTGAAAAGCTACATGCAAGGTATTAATTTAAAAAAAAGATCAATGGCATTACTGTTCGTAGTGATAATTTTTAATAGTTTTGATCAAATTGTGTTTATAAAATCGTTTTTACATTCAATTAAAACTAAGCTTTATTATAAAATTAAAAATATTAGTGTTTAAAAAAATATGAAATCTGAGATATAATTTAGCAAATGAGATACATACAATTTTGTTATAATATCAGTTCAATAGATTTATATTAAATTTTGTGTAAAATTATTTCGGAAGTTTTTCAAGTGTATTTTATTTAAAACAAAATTATCTTAAATTTACCCTCAATATGAAATTGTATAACTTCCAGTTCCGGAAGCATGTCGCTCCAAGTTGTGGACAATCGAGAGCTCCACCGGTTTCCGCCTCGTGAACCAAGCCAGCGAAGTCAGGGCTGCCGCAAACGTCAGCAGCCTCGAGTGCTCCAGGACTCTGGTTTCCTCTCCCCCAGGAGCCCAGGCCAGGTCTGCGCAGTTCGTTCCGGACAGCCGAGACGACTACAGACCCGGCGAGCCCGGAATCGTCGGCAACCTTGATTCTCGGGGGAAATGTATTCTATACGAAGAGAATAAATTTACCAGGCCTGAATCATTTCGGATTGCTAATGAAGACATCATATATAAAGAGAGCCAGTGTGTTGAAGACCGTTAGTAAATCGCATTTATTATTCACGACCCCATTCTTTTGGTTTCTATTTTATTATAATGGAAAACCATCCACACTTTTTATAATAAGTTATAGTTTTTATTTCAATTTAAAATATATTCACATTAAATATGTATTGTACTTTTAAGTATTAAATGAGAAATGGATATATTAGTAAATATATAATAAAAGTCATGTTTTATTATTTATGAAATTAATATTAAACAGACGTTTATTTTTTTGTAAATATATATTAATACCTGTTTCATATATTGACGTCTACGCGCGTCTCATCTCCAATAACGTCGAGTGTATTGTTTTTCCAAAAGCTGAATTCTTCGAGTAATAAAAGAACAGAAGTCTTCCTCCTGACATAACACAATATTTAAGTAATTGTTTTTTTTAGTTCCCAGGCATATCGATCGATGCTCGTATGAAGAATACTACAACCAAACTCTGAAGCACTATGATGTCACCTATTCCGGTATTACCAACACAGAGGCAAGGAAATCAATGAATCATTTACATTAATTAATTCAATCAGTGTACTGCATAATTACTTTATGAGTAATACCATATAATATTGTTGATATTCTACATATTAAATGAATTCAAACAATCCATGCGAGTTGCGGTATTGTTAACCTGTTAAACATAATATTTCTTATTCAAATAGAATTATGTTTTCAGAGTTGAATTTAACTGTAACATATTCAATCATCATAATATTATGCAAAGTTTAATTTGAAATATGTTTTACATAAAATGATGTTTGAAAAATACCACATATATACAAAGTATAATAATATTTTATAGTATGATGTATACAAATCATTACTCATGTATGAATGTCATCTCTCGTTTTATCAGTAAATTAATTATTCGCACTAGTAATGTAGAATTAGTAAATAAAATTGTTTAAAAAAAATTAGTTATCGTTGTTAATGTGGAAGTAGTATTTTTATTAATACATATTCGTTTTTAGACATTTTTTTACATTGAGAATACCGTGTTAATAAAATGGGTTTAATTTTTTCCTACTTTTTTAGTTCCTCTGAGAAGGTCAATGAATCTTGTATACCTAATTTCTATTTTGACGTCACTATATTTGAGTTATTTCGAGTTCACGAAAAGAGGCTTGAAGTTCACGCATATAATTAGCTTAGTTAAATGAATTTAATGAAAGCTTTGAAATTCAAAAGCTAAAAACATTATTTAATATATCTCGTCATTTAATATATAAATGAAATTAGATTTTCTACGTAAAAAATACAGTATGTATGTTTTAATATTTAAAAAATTTTAGACATTGGGTTTTTTTTTTCAAATAGTTAATTTATTGTTATTTTTCAATTTTAATACTATTGAAAATAAAATTTATATATTTTATTCAGTGCAAAGATCGTTGTGAAAACGCTTCGGAGTTTAACTGCCGTGGCTTTACTGTGGTATCCGAAGGCTTCAGAGCTCCCTCTGAAACGCAGGGCCCCCCTGCCGCCCCCGCAGTTTGCCTCCTCCACAGTGAAGACACCCTCACGCAGGGCTCCGGGCTGCTCGCCAGGAAGATGGGAGCCATCTACCACAGGAGAGTCACATGCCTTAATGGTACGTGAAATAATTTATTTGTTCAAGTTGATTCATCAAAAAAATTATCAAAAAAAGAGACTCCTGATTTAATCTGGATCGATCTTTATAATTAAAAAAAATTATATTTGTAAAGGTTAAGTACTAACTGTCATTTATTTTCAGTTATATTGAGGTTTTAGAGACCTTGAATATTTCAAAGCGTGAAAATTGTTCAATCTTTAGTTAATTATTTTTGGTCTCTAGCAAAAAGTATCTTGCCGTTGCGTTTACTATTTTGAAAAACATTTTTTTTCCTGCACGTTTCTACGGTTAGAATTCAAAACGTGTGTCTTTGGTTGCCTCTTTTTAGCATCTATTCGATAAGCAAAGCAGAGGATAATAGGTGAGAAGTAATATACAACATAGTTTGAATCTGCTCTTCGAAACAAATCGCCACTTGAGAGTTAGAGTTTTTTTTAAATCTTATCCACATTCAGCAAAGAATTAACGTAGCCACCTTGAACACCTGGTTTCCTGTAAAAAGTTAGACGTTTTAACTTCTTTTTATCGATCCAATTAAATGCTACCTTTTTTACAATAAACTGAAATTTTCTGCAGATAGGCAATGTTAACAGCAGAGCGTCAATGCCTCTATTTAGTGATCTTGTTTAAGCATTTTCTCGCTCTGCAGTTAAACCCTATCAGTGGAAAATCTGGGTTAGGTGTTTTATTTTCATTTATACACTTAATCCTGTAACTTTTTTGAACTCTGGCTGTTTTAACGAGAAGTTTAAAGCCGATGTTTTGGTCTAAAAGTGGAGTGATAAGTTCGACGGAATCCCAGACTGGCTTGGTTTTATGCGAGTTTTATTCGCCTTTTCCTTTTTCCGGGCACATTATCAACCTGAAATATCCTTTAAATTTGAACCTTATTAGGTATCATCAAATGTTATTATGGGCTTTAATTGTTTGCTCGATTTTCCTCTGAATAAAAACTTATATAATCAAATATAAACAATTCTAATAAACCTTCATTTTAATATTGAGACACGTCTAAATGGCTCATTGTTTATTTTTATTTTACTCACTCTTTAATCATGATGTTAGAAGTAAAAAAATAAAGATGTAATATAATGATTAGTATTAATAGAGTTTAATGAAATGAAATTAATACTACGACGTTTTTACAGCAAAACTTATAATTGTAAATATCAACAGCCCAATGACACAGAAAAATCGTATATATGTATTTTAAGTATAAAGTAATTTTTTTTTCTAGAAATCAAAATTAATGGATTATTGGATAATGTTTTAAAAATTATACCAATTTTCATCGGATACCCCCCTGACTTAACTTGTAAAGCGAAAAATTGTTCTTGTGTTATTAAGTTATACAAAACTTTTAATCTCATTTTCCCTTTAATGAAGTGCTCACATTTAATCATAATTAACTATTCATTAATCAAAGAGATTTATTTGAGAGCTCGTACGTATACCATTATCATAATTAAAACAGAAACATGTTATGGTTGAGGTCACAATCATATTTTATAAACTATTCAGTCAAAGTTCTCTCGTCTTGTAAATGACATTTAAACTATTTTATGATTCAAAGCGATGAAAGGTCACTAGACTAATTAAAGTTAATGCAACGTAAAAAAGAAACGAACAAGCTAGATTATTACTTGGTGGACCTGAAAATTTAAATCTTTTTTTATTGTTTTGTTGGTTCTCTGTCTGCTCATTCCCCGAGGGTATTAAGCCAATTGGCTTTCTAAATGGTCAAGTGTGTAATAAATTCTCCAACTGCATCTCTTAATCTCGATAAGGACAAGAAAACTTTAAGCTGTATGTCAAGTAGAGTCGTTTTTCAGAATACAAAATGCGTTATAACTTAGTAATGGACAGCTTTTAAGATCCTTTAAGAATATAAATAATAAATTAACAAGCATTTTAAGCATTCAAGACACACAAAGGTCGAATAAGAAGTGTTTCTAAATTTACTGAAGGTGAAGTATTACAAGTAAAGCTATGGGATTAATAGGCCACTTCATGCGGTCACGTTCTCATACTAAAATTCAAGTGAATATACAGAAAATCTTATTATTTTTTAAATATATTTGAGGTTTAAATATTCCAATTTATGTTTAAACATAGAAATAAAATTATAATCACGTATTTTGTGCTTCTTTGTAATTATAGTGAGCTTTATTTCCTTTATTATTTTGACAAAATGTTGCTTAAGAATAGGAAGATGATTTCAAAGAAAAAAAAAAGTATTTTCTACTAAATTCTCATTTTATTGGTTTGAATTTCATAGAAAATAACAAGCAACGGTTTTGATTTCCATCTGAATAAACAAACTTTTTAATTTAAATTATTAAAGAATCCTTAATAATACAATTCTCCGAATGGAAGCGCCTCAATTTTTGAAGCTTTCAAATTTGATATTTCACCGAATCACAATAATGAATGGTTGTCTCAAATTTTAATTACGCAAACTTCAACGCAGCCCGTTTAGCATATCAAGCGGCGAGCCCGAGTAATATTTCGAGAAACAACTCCACAAATACATACGTCCCTCTCTCGCGGCAATCAAAATAACGGCGCGCCATCAATTCGGGCGTTTTGTTCAGCACTTGGATAAATGGCCCGGTTATGGAATGCGTATCTTCAGAGTGATGGGAGACACCTCTGCAGGTCTCTGGCGGGCCTCGGAGGTCCTGAGTAATGCCCGATGGAAATTTGGAAACTTCGCTTTGCGTGAATCATTCCGGGCACTTGTTCAAACATGTTTGTATTGCAATCAATTGTGCAATATTTTGGTTCTTTATATTTTTTTGTATTGCCATGTATACAACGCAAAACGTGTCTTTTGAAAATGCTTTGAAGTGTTGGCCTACATATGAACTTATAGCACGAAATGCTAAAACGAATTATATGTATGGTACAATATTTTTTTAACGTTCTTTATAGATTTTTGACCTACAGTAAAATATCTTTGTGTTTACTATGACAGATTTATAATAAATATTTTACTTTTTATGTTTATTTACGGCCATGAAAACCATATAATATATTATTACTAATATGATAAGGCACATTAGTTCATACATAGAAGATGATTTAAAGAAACTCAGAAAAATATCATCGTGATTTGTGTGGGATTTGAACCCACATCCCATGGCTTACACGGCCAGTATACTAACCCTTGTACTAACGTAGTACTAACTCTTGTACTAACCTTGTACGTTAGTACACCGGCCATGTAAGCCAGGGGATGTGGGTTCAAATCCCACACAAATCACGATGATATTTTTCTGAGAGTTTCTTTAAATCATCTTCTATGTATGAACTAATGTGCCTAATCATATTAGTAATAATATAATAAACCCGTAATGGGTAATAAATACGCATCTGATTGACGTTTAATCAAACAATCGAGATATAATATATATCATAATGTCATAATCTGCATTACTTTACATTCGTCCCTTTAGTGACTGTCGAGTGCGGTCCTAGCTCCATGTCTGTGACGTACTGGCCCCGCGTGGACTTCCGCGGACGCGTCTATGCCAACGGCTTCGCAGAACGCTGTTCAGCCCCGGGGCGCGGCCAGCAAGCCACGCACCTGCAGCTGCCCTTCAACGGGTGCGGCGTCAGTCGAGCCTTCGCGCAGGACGACCAGCACGGAGAGAGGTAAGGACGCAACTAGAATTGCACTGACGTGAGCGGTGATTGTGATGAGGTGTCAAATTACTTGTACAGTAAAACATTAATATAACGGACCAATTGGGGGGAGGGGGTGTCCGTTAAATCCGAAAGTCCGTTATATAAAAAATAGGTTTAAAATAATTAAAAAAACTTTTTTTTGATAATACACTGTATGCCAGTAGTCCCCAACCCTATGCCCGCGGAAACCATGGCGCCCGCCGACCGTTTTACGTGTGCCCACCGCTGTGCGACCACGAAAAAAATATATTTAAGTTAACAATAAAATAGAGGGAAAAAAAATAATATTTCGTAATTAAACAGAGAAATATAAGCGAAAATAATTTTAACGTATAACTTTCAAAATAATAACTCTTTCCAGAAAATCATATATAAACCTGTTGAAATAGCATATTATGAGTGTAGTTTGGTTTGTTTTCGTCTCTGTAATAACGCCCTCTAATAATGCGTTCAAGATATGTTTAGATTTTAGATACTTGGTGGAAAAGTTGCTGAATAAATATAAATCTGATATTTATGCGGTAGTGAAAGCGATGTGAAAGTTTCTCAGATATTTTTGCGTTGATAAAAGTGAGGTGAGAGCCATGTGAAAGTCTATCTGATATTTTTGCGGCGGTAATCCTACTAAAAAGGAATCAAGTTCTGTGTACGTTTTTGAAGTTTACTGTTTTTTTACAATCAGTAATCAACTCTCAAAAATTCGTTTTTTTATTAATTTTTTTACATTTAAAACGATTTTAATTTTTTTACACTTGACCGTTTTTTTTCCGATATATCCAAATTCCGTTAAGCAGGGGTCAGTTATATCGAGGTTTTACTGTATTAGTAATTATAACAAATTCAATCATACGCAATCGCATTAATCTTAAACGTATTGTGAAAATAATAACCTTTTAATGTTAAACTATTGAACATTATATTATATTTTACATATTTGATTTTAACGGAAAAGTCGTCTAAATTAATTATATCTCTAAAACATTTGCTTAAATGTTGAGCACAATTTCAAAACATTAGATTTGCTGATTAAATAAATATTTGAGAATATTTCTTAAATATATCCAATAACGCGTATTTGAAGTTTAAAAAAAACATATTTTCATCAAAAAAAATTCGTTCTAGATGTGTATTTTCACATATTTAACTGATGGTCCAATGAAGCTGGTTACATTTATCTATTAATAAATCGTGTTAAATTACGAAGTTATATTATTGTATTTGTTTTTTTAAGACCTAAAAATATTTTTTCTCAACTGAGTGCAGATAAATCTATTTTACAAACAATTTAATATAATAAGAGGTTACCATAGCTAGAGCACTGATATTGCGTGTCATATGTTGGTAGCGTGTTTATTGTTTGAGCTTGTAGAAGGATTGTAATGAATAAAATGCCTTGTCTAGTTTGTTGTATTTCTATTCTTATTGATTACAGAGTGTTGATGTACGCACTGCTGGTGATTCAGAACAACCCCATCATCCAGGCTCAGGGAGACCGTTTTATCCGCGCGGGGTGTGTAGCTCCTCCCGAGAGAAACCTCACCCTGGGAGCATCCTTCAGCGTACGGTACATAATTACCTCTTCTGTTTATATTTTGAAACTTGATAACTCGACGGATACTCAGTGTTTATTTTGGCGTAAATCAATAGCGGATCTTAAATAATAACTAAAGTTGGCGAATCTGACCATTTTTAGTAGTTTTGCTTTTGATTTTTTAAATTTTTATCATAATTTTCTAAAGTGGTTGTTGATGTCTTTATATAATTTACAGAGTAAAGCCTCTGTGAGGTAAAAGTGTTTTCATATTAAAAGTCTTTCTTGTTTAAAAATGTAGGTTTAAATTTTTGTGCATTATAATTAAGAAAATAAATCTTATTTTTTAGTGAAGATGATGAAAATATAGGTCATTTGGACGGAACGTCTGCCGTCCCGGCTTCATCGAATATAAATACGACAGGATCCACTGCGACACCGCGGGTGAGAATGTACATCGTCAATGGCGCCGCTGGGCAGGAGCGGTTTGGGGAGATCTCGGCCGTGGCCCTGGGCGAGACCATCGAGTGGGGGGTGGAAGCGCACCCCACACGAGGTAGGAAACGATCAAATTAAAAACTTTTCAGGATTGTGCGGTCTTTATTAAAAGTTTTATTACTGGCTCTAGTTTCATCCTTAACATGATAAGACTTCTTCAATAATTCAGAACTGAAATTATTTTCATTGCACTGAAGTATATTGAAAAAAGGCTGCGATTTTTTGGAAGTTTTTATTTTTTCTTGATTCTAGTTCAAATGTTAATTCTGTTGTGCTTTAAAATAATTTCATCTTATTAAATAAAATTAAACTTGGATTATCGAAAATTGAATTATAAAACTTAAAAGAGTTTTTAAATCTAATGCATTTTTAGGTTTGAAAAAAGCCCTTAATATTTTATTTAACTTGATATTATAGCATACGAGTCCTTCAAGTTTATACAGAGTGAAGGTTGTGTTTAAATAAGTAACCAAAAATACGTGTACCATTAATATTTTGCACATTTTTACATTTTTACATGAACAATAAAACAAAATTATGAAAATCAGTAGTTTACCATCCCATACGTAAGGATTCTTTAAAAAAATACGTGGCAATACACAAATGTTTTTTTTACAGTTTACACAGATATTCACGTCCATAGTCTGGTTGCTTCGTCCCAGCTAGGAGACAGCTCTGTGCTACTCCTCGACAGCCGGGGATGCCCCACTGGCCAAGCGGACTTCCCAGAACCTCGCAGAGAAAGAAGCCCAGAATACGTGAGGCTAGTTTCTCGCTTCAGGGCCTTCCGTTTCCCGAATTCCCACGTAGTCAAGTTCAGCGTCATGGTACAATTCTGCGAAGGCGACTGCAAGCGAGTAAGTGTTGCCCCTTTACAATTATTATTTTTGTAGTATTTGAGTTAAAAATCGATACGGTCAATTATACAACGCGAAGACGAATACGGTATTGAATGTGACTGAAGCTCGGGTATGGACGGTATCGGGGTTCCTGTGCTGCGCCCTCGGCCCCGACCAGCGTCCCCGCGGCCCTATCCAGAACAGTTACAGCAAGCCGCAGAGAAGCATCCGCCGCAACCGACGCCAGGGACGCTTTATTACAGAAAACCGATATTATACTGCCGAACTGTACATATTTTTGAACCTGTTAGAATAAATTTGTAGATGCGATGATAGCCATAAAGTTTAGAATGTTACTCAATAAACTATCCTTGTACTTGTCGTGTACCTACCATGAAAATCGAAAACACCGTTTTGTGAATTCGTTCCAGCTAATTGAAATAGAGTCTCTGAGTTAATATTGGTAGGTGCAAGCGTGTATATTTATATATTTGCATTATATCTTTTAGTGTTTAAAGCAGTTTTTGAGATTTAACTTTGGTTAATAATTTATTTATAACAATATGTAAATGGCTTCTTAGCTGTGTATTTATAAATAATAGTAATTACCCAATCTATTTAAATGTATTAAATTTGTAACGAGTTGCTAATATTTTAATTCCCATTATTCTGCGTAAGCGATCCTGTCGATGAATATTTAACAATGTGGTAAGATCATAGCAAGTAATTCCAACCCTTGCTCTCGATACTTTGACCAGCAATTTATTAGCTACACCTCTTGCCCGATTTGAATAATCCATCACTTTGATAAATACTAAATAGTTAGACTTTGGTGGTCTGTTTTCAAGCGTAGTATTTGAATATATTACTAAATTCACTTACTTTCAACTTGTTGGAAATGTTCAACTCTACGCTCCTCGCTGATGTCTCCCTATAGATATATTGCAAACAGTTTCGAGAAACACACTTTACTGACAGAAACAGAAAATTTTACATTCATTCCTTAAATAAAAACATTTCATCTCAAAAATATACATTGATGAATTTATTAAAAAGTTATGAATAAAATCCATGCAATGCTAAATCTGGTTTTCCATTTATTGTCTTATTTAGATATCTCGATATTTTTTTTCTATCTACCATTAGCTTTTGTGACCTGAATTTTCTTCATAAACTTTTAATTTATCATGATCTTGAACCAAAAATGAAATTTACAATTATGTCTCAGTAAGAATAGCTAAATTTTGACATATAGATTTTTTCTTCTGTCTGTGAAAACAATTGTAGCAAAATTTAAGAGAATAACGCTGATATGTTGTTTAATAGAAATAAAATTAATCCAAAATTATATACAACACCCATATTTATAAATCTTGATTGATTTACAAAAAAAATATTTGATTGAAATTGAAGATAAGTAAGTACGTTTGCTTTTGCCTTGCATCTCTGTTATCTGTGATAATATTTGAAACTAAGTATTGTTATTGAGGTTGTAATTTTAGACCTAGCTCTCACTTATGCATAGTTAAAACGGATGCCAAAAATAAAAATTGACATATTATGTATGCTTAACTCTACAACTCATATAAATGAATAAATATGATCTTATATAATATAATTCACGAGTATTAATAAAATGTCTCATCGAGTATTAATAAAATGACTCAAGTTTTTTTGTGAAGCACGTTCTTGTTCGCGTTGTATGGTATCATACATGCTTTCTTACTTTAAATAGAATGATTCTACTTAATATAAATAAAAGAAAACTATTGTTGAATACATTACTATCACAAGACTATAAGACATATACTAATAAATCTTGGAAACAACCCCAAACGTCTTAATAATTATTCCGGTATTCTTACATCAGGCAGGCATTTCGGTGAAACAAGGTACGGAACACTTGTCTGTTTTGCGACCCTCCCCTTTCTGGTAAAAACGCCCGCGACTCCAGCCTCCGATGTCTTAAGCTTTGGTTATAATGAATACCGATCCGGCCGCTCCCAACTTTTTTTTTATTATCTTAGATTCGTTTTTTTAAATTTAATACTCGACATAAAAATATAGTAAACTATTAACTCGATGCAACATATACCTATGAACATGATCCCAAATCAACACAAATCTTTGATAAATTTTAGCTGTGTGTATGTAGAATACATTAAAAAAGTTTTTGTTTTCCGCGTTGTTTAATTCTGTTTTATTTGTCTTTGTACAACACAATGATTCTAATCAAAGTTTTTGTTATTAGGTTGTTTTTTTTATATTACCTATTACGTAAGCTAATATAATTTTATGTTTTTTGAAAGTTACGCGATCTTCGGAATCAATGATTACTGATATGAGTATTGGGCTTTACGATCCAGATGTAATGAATTCATGTGTTTGTTTTTCTGGGAGGCTGTCTGCTCCGGCAGTGGGGCTAACCGCGGAGTGCGACTCGAGACTTCAGCCACTGCCATTTGTCATGCCTCGAATGTGACTCCGATAAATCTCTACGGCCATCCATTCTAGCCCGGTTGTTCCTCCCTACCGAACACACTTCTCGGGCCTGAATTAATGTTTAGGAATACATTTTAAAGCCGGGCTAAAAAACTTTCTGAGATCGCTCATTGTTTCTAATCAGTTAGAAATACAGATTTATGTTCAAGTATAAAACATCCCACACGCAGGCGCTCGGTTATACACTGAGGAAATTTATGTTTTAAAATAATGCTGATCGATAGCAACTACCTACCTTGAATGATGCTCAGGTATTTTCTTAACAATTTCATAGCGATCTCGACTGCCAACTTATTTAATGAAAGCATTCAGTATGTCAAATTTATTGCTGATATAAATATCTTTGTATTTATGTAATTTCTCATTAATTTAAAACACTATTAAAATATTCAATATTTTTGACAGAGAGTACTTGACGAAATCACATTTTAATATTTTAAATGAAATATTTTTATGATTTTTCCACATATTTATTTGATTAGTGACAGCTTTCGCCAACCTTTAACGTTGGCATTATCAAAACTTTGTTTGATCATGCCAACGCGAAGGACTGGCGAAACCGGTCACCTATAAAATCAAACATGTAAAAAAAATTATTTGAATTTTGATTTGAACATTTTATTTGAATATGAAAACTCTATTATAAGTGACCATTATCAATTATTCGTATTTACACACTTTTTCCATGGTTTATTTATCACTTAAAAATAAATCAACTTCATTAAAAATAGTTCAATTTAATTGTGAAACCTTTGTAATAATCTTGTTGAGGGACAAGGCATTTAATTGGTGAAGATCCATTTTTTATTAATGACAAGGGTAACTTTTTATACTTTCTACACTTTGATGCGTCTGCATCTGATGATGACCAAGTCTGTTGGTCGAAACTAGTCATGCTAAAACTATAATAAACTCAAAGTGAAGAAAGTATAAAAATATTTTGAATAAAAATTTGATCTATAAAGTTTGATCTCTCTGTTTGATAATACCAACGTGAAAGGTTGGCGAAACCGGTCACTAATAAAAACAAAAATGTGGAAAATCACTCAAGTATTTTTATTCAAAATATTAAAATGGAATTCCACCAAGTACTCTTTGTCAAAAATATTGAATTTCTTAAAAGTATAAAAAGTTAACCTTTTCATTAATAAAAAAATTGTAATAATATTACGAATAATGCAAAACTATATTTCACTTTTCAATGTTTGAATCATATAAAAAATATACTAAACATTCTAAGATACATTTCTTCAATACTCTTATGGAGTAGAACAGTAACTTCATGTTAGTTAATTTCATTGTTGAGAAAAAAAAATGAAGATGTTTGTATGTGTATTTCTAGTGTCTCTGCATAAAAACACTTATTTAAAACTAAAAACGAGACTTTATGAGTTCAAAGAGTGACTTGCGCTGCTTGAATAGGAAATTAAAGCGCAACTATAAAATGCAGCGGCACCGGAACACGCAAATACTCTTAGCCGCGCAGCCTCCGCACAAAAAAGCGGCAGAAAAACTGGCTGGTACTTATCGTGAAAAATGGGCGCTCGTGGAAAAGTTAATGTAGCGGCAGGATACAAGGTTAAGATGCAGCGGTGCCGCTTATAATTACCAAAGTTTCGTCTCCTGAAGTTGGCCCGGAGCCGGCGGGCGTAGTCCTCCAGTCACACTACGTGGCCGGGTTAATTCCTTGACAATTCGCCTTGCGACCGGGAAGGCCGCAAGCGCAAGTTTTTGAAGGAAATTTTAAGCCACGAGTTGCTGTGTCTGTGACTCGCGCTACACTCTGTAGTGGCTGGCATAAATTAGCCGCTCCCGTGTCCTGAGAAATGTTTACGGGTGGAAAATGCCAAGAGTTACTTTTATACTGCAGTTGTTTTTTCAACTTGCTGTGTAGTTTATATTTAAGTTTCAAGAATACACCTATTAATACGACCGCTATCTTTTTGAGAAGAATTTTCATTGTTCACTTGCAAACTTTTCATACTGATTTTTATTTTCTAGATTATTTGCGAGAGTCAAAGATCGATACCCGGAAGAGTGTCTAGAAGCGCTAACGATACCGTTACACCTCCTTATTATTTCGCAAATGAAACTTTGCGAGATAATTTGGAGCCATATCTGGAGAATGCTACTGTGAGTTACATAAATATGACGCCATTAAAGAATAGAATATCAAAACATGGGCAAATAATAGTGGCGACCAGCGATAACAGCGGGCGAGTGAAGGAGATGTGCAGAGAGATAAACGAGAGCCACGACAGCAAAGTACCCCTGGAGCTGTCTCTGATTGTGGCTTCAAACGACATGTTTTCGGCGGATAGTCTTATTTACGGAGAAAACAGCAGAACTGTCGTGGCCGGAGCGGGTGAGCATAAATTATCTTTCACCGAATAATCAGAATTCCTTTTGTTGTAAAATATTTTGCGTTTGAATGCTCCGTGAAATAAAACCACCTCTTCCTCTTCTGGCGGAGTTTCGCCGCTGACTTTATTTGTTTTGTATTTTATATGAGGATGTTGTTTTTACCATATCCTTGTATTATACGGCCGGTTTCAATTTGAGTTTACTTTTTATGGTAAAAATCACAGCCTTATTCTCCGGATAAATGCTTTAGGTAAATGAAAAAAAAATTAAAACGTGTTTTCCACATAAATTTATTTTTTCTAGAATCTAATCAATAATATTTACCTCTAAGGGTGAAAAGAATTCTTCGTTTCGAAAAACTTTAAATATAACATTTTTATGAATTTTTCAGGGTTTGTGTTAATTTTATTTTTACAAAAAAATAATAAACATTCTTCCATCTCGAATATACAGTGGTTTGTGTTTTGATGAAACAATTTGAAATATTTTTGTAAATGAATCCATGTTCTGTGGGAAATTCCATTTATTTTTCAATTTTCTTGTTTTGTCGAATACCGCGTGGGCTTCCATCGGCGTGAAATAAATCGATAATGACATTTTTATTGGTTGGTAATGGCATTATTTTTTTCCCGTTAGTGTGTGCTAAAATTTTTACATTTTATGTTCAACCGTTCAACAAATCTCCCCTCTAATCAATTTAATTTGATACTTTTAAAAAAACAATATTTTTTACGAAATTATTATCAGCATGATATTTTTGACTTATGAAAATAAATTCTGTTGATAAATGTCTGAATTTAATGGCAATATTCGAGTTTTAAATGAATCCACCCTAGCTTGTTCCAGCTTATAACAATTTATTACATATTTATTTTAGAAAAATACACTGAAAGAAATAACATTCAATAATTTTTTTTAACATTTATTTGATTGACCAAATAATATTCATTTGATGTAAGTCTATAGAATTTTCAATTTGAATAATTAATTTAAATTCTGGCCTGTTTAAATAAATATAGTAAATTTATCTTACAGACCAAAAACGTGACATTGTTTGGCAATCAAAAAATATTTGCAACTCTACATATATCCTTGTTGTACAATAGGTACACTCGTTGTACACATATATATATATATATATATATATATAAAATTAATTACAGTTAGGGTAGGCGAAATCGCCTCAAAAGTCATTTGTTAGAAACAATGAGTATGTTTCTTACCAATTTTATAGTATATATAAAAATCATATTTTTCCTAGTGCACAAAACCGTGTAACAAAAAAATATTGTTTACAAATAAAAATAAGAATTTAATTTCTTTGCTGTAACAGTTTTTTTTTATTACCATAACCTTGTTTAAATAATTTATATACGTTGGTTGTATATTTTTATTTAAAAATCTTCCACTTGTGTGAGTTAACGGCGTTCCATGGAGTACGTTGTGTATGAAACAAACAACCCCGGGAGTATGCAAATGTGATGTTTATTTTTTCAGATGAAGCCAGAGTGCCTGGTTCAAATCCGAGTATGATATGTATACACGAAGCACTCTTCATAACCATCACCTTTGTCTGGCTTTTGGTGCAGATATTAATTCTCGCAGGCTGTATGTTAGTCATCAAAAGGTATAAGAAGCATTCAATGTTTTAGGAACTCTATTCTACTTATAAAACACTGCATTGTATTTTTTACTTTGAAAATAATAAAGCTTATTGCACCCTTATATCGATTTACATAAAGTTTTCATGTTTTTCTAGTCCCTGACAAGTTGAATTTATTTTAGGTACAGAAGCTTTGCAGAAGAGAATCAATACCAGAAAGACTATCATTCTTTTGATAATCTAGGATTTGAGTCTTTTTCAACAAACAGGCGAGTCCACTGGCCTGACCAAAGTGTCGATATTCTTCACGCTTCATAATTATTCATAAAATTTATTTAAGTCGTTTGTTTGCCATTACTTTAGAATAGCTTTTGACCGCAAATGTTACCATATAAACTTAAGTGTATACCAAAGTGATTTTCGTTTAATTTTTTGAAGTTTGTTTTGAATAAATCATATTTAAATATACTCAAAAAGAGTTTAAATAGATTATCTATTAATGATTTTAAATTATTTACTTATACTTTGTTTGAGCAGTATTTTTAACATAAAAGGAAAAATAATGAACATATTGAATTATTTTTTATCAAGTGTATTTTAATATTTAAACACATTTTTATAAATAGGAAAACACATAAACTGTCAGTAAGTCTTTGGGTAAGCTGTCCCAATTATTTAACTAAACTATTATAAGCACATCTATCTACAGTATTTTTTTATTTATTTTTTATTCAGTCATCTACAAACTAACATATACACTAATAAATAATTTCTATCTATAATACATGTCATTATTCTTCACCCAAATACAATTATATCAGTTTTCGTTTAAATCACGGATGTATCTGATAACAAAAAATATACAAACAAGTAATATTACAAATTATTTAATTATCATCGGAAGTAACTTGCTCGCTAAAAAAAAATTAATTCACACGCTTAGCTAAAGTTTATACTAAGAGATATTTGAATCTCAATACTCAAAAAATTATTATTAAATAGGGTAGGTTTCAGGGCTGTGCTGTGGACTTGAATGGGGTGGCGTGGGCGGGAGTAGGCGGGGGTCCCTTGGGCTTGGGCGCGGGTTGGCGCACTATCTGCTGGTTGGAGGCTGCGTTGTAGTTATATCCGCCGCCGTCACCCTTCCTGCCTCCCCCTCCCCCTCCCCCCCCCACCGCCGCCGCCCCCAGCGATTGCCTGGCCTTCGTATCTCACCTGTTGAATGCACAAATAAAGCTTTGTTGAACATTTTCACACATGCAACATTGATACATTTATAAAAGCACCTAAAGAGTTCGCCTCTCTGATGCATTTACCAATATATTTTTTTAATTAAAACAACGATCGTTTGATAAATTTTTGACATTTATATCTAGATTTATTTAGCATTATTAAAAAATCTTAAATAACCAAAGATGAAAGCAGCAGATTTTCAAGTCCATGTTTACTTGGTCGTTTCGTTTTATATAAAAAAAAATGTTAGGACGGCGTAATAATATATATTACGTTCACTCGTATATTTATTATATATTTATAAATCAAAAGTCATAGTTTATTAATCAAACTTTTTTTGAGAGATTTATTTACTCTCCTAAATAAATTTTCTCGCAACGAATGAAAATAACTCCTGTTTTATCGCGGATTGTCTCATCTCTAACTTCCAAGAACGAAGGCTCAGATAAATTACTAGTTTATTTTTACCATCGACAATTTTTTAATATTTTCTCATGAACATTATGTGAAGCATTGATTGGCTATCTGGCTTGCTTACCTGAGGCCTGTACCCATCAGGACCTGCCTCATAGTCGACCACCTGCGTGCGACCGTCGGGCAACAGGACGTGGTAGGAGCCCGTGGCCTGGTCTCCCATGCGCTTTTCACTGTGCCCGAAGTCCAAGCTGGATGGACCGTCTTGCACCTCATAAGAGAAATCATAATTTGCCGGCTCCTAGAATCATTAAGGGCTAATGTTGAAACTTTGAATTCAATATTTATACAAAATAATTCATTATTTTCTTGTAAAATATATTTACTATAAAACGAATGATATTTTATACAAATTTATAGATTAACAAGTAAACTAATCCATCGAAACTATTAATAAGTATTATTTGTCTCTAAAAATTAGATTCAACACGATGCTCTTTAACTCTTATCACTACCAAGTGAATATAATGTTTTTCACGGAAAAATATTTATATCATTGTATTGTTTCAAAGATAGATTTACTATCATATATACTTTAAGACAAACATACTCGTTCAAATTTTAATAAGGGGCATTTTCAGAATTATTAATAACTCTTTCCTAAAAATAAATTATCGAAGCGTCACAGAAATCTATTTGTAAACATGTTTTTCGTTAGTATAATAATGAGCCTTTTTATTTTTAGAGCAGTGAGCTTTTGCCACACAAAAACACATACGAGTATATATATATATATTTTTTTTGATCCGTTTTAAAGCTTTCAGTGATAAAACTATTTCCAAAATATGCGAGTCATTAAAGGAAAAAATCAATAGGTAAGGGGAAGTAATTATGTAATAGTGTCGTTGAGGTGTTTGTTGGCGGACGTACGCTGGGCGCGTCGTCGTGGCGAGCGCCGCCGCCCGCGGGCAAGTGGTGGGCGGTTGCGGGGGCGGTGCCGTGCTTGGGCGGCAGGTACTCCTTGCCCTGGGGCTCGGGGGCCGCCCAACTTGCGGCAGCCAGCAGGAACAGTACGTACAACTAAAACAAACAACACAGCAAATAAACATAGTGCTTGCGATATACAGCTCAAACAAACATTTGTTTTTTGTAAATCAACCGCCGTAGATTTTTTTTCATTTTGTATTTGATATGATAAATGTGAATATCTAATTTATCAACCGGCGATATTTGAACAGTATATAGATCCGCATTCAAATCAGTAAACACCATTTTTTATGGGACGCATGTCCAACTGGTTCAAAAATTAAAAAAATGTTTTTTTTAATGAAATATGTTAGTTTAGTCATTTGTAGAAGTTTTATTTTAAATATTAATATAAGACACAGTAGTTAAATATACGAATCAAAGTTTCGTTTTATTTAAATAGGGAGACAGTCAATCAACGAATGCCTTGTGCGAATTGTAAAATATATTGTTTACTATTAATTAAAACACGAATTTTATAAAGACTTGGCATATTATTTAAGTTAATGATGCCATGATATTATTAAATGTAATAATTATTCGAGGCATACGAACTAAGACCAGTTTAATTAATAGTATAAATTATTTTCAAGTTATTTGTGCCATTATTGTTGACATTACAAATAATATTCAATTGTTGCGTACATTTATATGGTGCATTTAACTATTATTTTGATTGTTTAATAGAAAAATATTTTATTAATATTGAGTAATTTATTTATTATATAAATAAATTTAAAAAAAATTATGTTTTAAAGATATTCAACGTTTTTTTATTTTTTTTTTCGAAGTCAATAATATTTAGATCTATCCAAATGGGTGTTAATAAGATAAACTGAGTGAAATTATTTGTCAAATTTTAATGAAAAAGTTTTATTTTCTGGAAAAAAAGTTAGTTGGGAACTCGATGCCTGGCGGCCATTACGGGCCGTTAGTGTAAAACGCCATCTATGTTAATTATTTAGCGACATTATCTAGCATTGTAACTCCGAGGAGAGTCACGCACCGCCGGGGCTGCTGGCGCCCAATCTCCTCGCCCGGATCAATTATTGCAAGCAACTACATACTAGCAACACTACACAACTATCACACCAAATAAGGTATAAAAACTGGATTTTTCACATAAATTTTTCACTGCAAAAATTAAATAACAAAAATAGAGAAACCCATATTCGCTACCGCCCATGCGGTATCTTCTAAGCCCCACAACCCGCGCGCAGGTCCAGCGAATAACCACGCATCGTATTTTAAGCATAGCCTTAAAAACTATTGTAAATCAACATAAAAAAAATAACAGATCTTGGCTTTTTGATTTTATCAAATAAGGTTTTTTAATCACTTAAAATTATACACAATAAACTAACCATTTCAAAAATATTTAAATGAAACAATACAACTCAGTTTTATATGATTTGATTGCGTTTTAATTTATCGCTATATATATAATACAATATTCGGAACACTTCAAGAATGCCATGGATTATATTTTATTATTAATTATTTGATAATGTTTTAATAAGACAATCTTAAAACTGAATTGTGTTTGAAATATTTTGAATTATTAATAATAGTAAATATAAATATTTCAATATGTTTTTACACAAAAACAGCAATTCGAAAAAGTAATAAATAAAGAAGTATTTTACCAAGAATACATTATTAATAAAGAAAAATATTTTTAAATAAAAGCTAAGTTTGAAAATAAAACATTTTTTTTTCTCAATTTATATAATTCAAATTGTGTTTTAATCGTATGTTTATATAAAATATTCATTTGAAGTGCTTATTTTCCATTAAAATGATAAAATGAATAATAACATTGGGGATGTCAACAAGAGAAAAATCTCTATTTTTAACATGATTATTGTTTATTTTTAAATTAAAAACAACAAAAATATATTTAATAGTATAATAAAAAAATAAAATAAAAATTTGTTTTGCTTTATGTGACTTATTTTTATATTTCCCAAAAACACCCACCCAGAAATTCAACGTACATGTTTTTCTCTAGAACCGTATTTTCTGTGGGGTTTTAAGTGAGGGTGGCTGACCGGCCGGAAGTGGCCGTCAGTGAAGGCTAATGCCATGGGGAGGCCCACTAAACGTCAGTCGGCTGTCATTTGGAAGGAGGCCTTATGACGATTTATCCTCATTCTAATTTATAAGTAGGGAATAACACGCCAAGGGATGTACATTAAATTACACCACCATTTTATGTTGGAATATTAAACGTATGAATATTTTATTTTTAATACCGCAAACGTATTTATTTAGATGGCAAAATTAAACGTAAAAACTTTTAAATAAACAGAAAAACATTTGTTTATGTTTATTTCTATTTTGTATTTTTTTTTTGAATTCATCACAAATATTTTTATCACAAAATCTTCCATTACAAATTATATGCCAGAAAATATTTTTCAAGGATCGATAGATCAAATGATAACTTTGAGGATTTTTATTTTAATTGAACATAAAATTGTAATTATGAAATATTTTTTTCCAAACACACTATTTAAAATTTTTATTAAACATAATCGTTCATGTTTTTAATATCACTGTCAGCTCAAAACAATTTTATCATTGTAAGGTAATTAGTTCGTAAAGAAATATATTTTAAAATTACCATTTTGGTTGTAAATCCCCATCCACAGTGCGATAAACTCATAACTTTGCCAAACTTCGAAGCACTCATTCCTCTCTCCAAATGTACCACAAGACAAGATGAGTTCTCCTTCAGTTTTGGCTTTATATACAAAATCCAGCTTTTCGACACAAATTAGAGCCGCTGCCTTAGTTTTTCCCAATCCCTGCAGCCTCAGCGGCTAAAAGTACTATGGCAACACCGAAATTGTGCGGAGATACTAATTGAAAGCGTGAGGTGCATAAGACGTTTTGTCGATTCCTACCAGTTGCAGGGCTACTTTTAATATTTATGTTTATAATTTTACTGAGAACAATAGAAAATATAATTTTGATGAATACTTTTATATCAATATTTAAGCTTGCGTATTTCGTATTTCTAGTTTTTACCGGGAAAATATGCTGATAAATACTAAATTAGGTTTATTTTCAATAAATATTCATTTATTTATAAAATATACTTAAATAATCAGTACATTCACGATACATACAACAGTACATTGCTTTGGAGTTGAGACATTTTACTTTAAAAAAAAAATAAACAATAAGTTATAAAAATATTATCTAAAAAATCTACGTATTTTGTAAATAAAGATTCAAATCGTATTTAAATAAAATATTTCATTTTATTATAAATACTGCAATTAAGAACTTATTCTGAGTTTGATATCATGCAATGGAAAAACATGAAATGCATTCGAATACACGGATTTTAGGTTGTGACTGTGTTTATTCTATATATTGTATATTTAAATATATTTATTTATACCAATTTAAATCATACTTGTAATGATCTCGTGTAGCGGTTAAAAGAATGTCGATTACATGAAAATTGTAACGCAATTCTATAATTTGGAAACAAGAGATATTTCATTAAAATTACTTTTTATGTTAGTTATGTATATATACGTATAAGTTCTCGAAATCGATGAAATATTTGTGTTTTTAGTTGTGGAGTATAATTCTGACTGAGTAAGAGCAGGGTGTTGTTTTCACGAAATTCTGTTCTACATGACCGAGCTGAAATATTCAGTATCATTTTTGGTGGAATCCCTCCGTTTTCCTAATAAGCATCGTGTATCGCACCCACAGGCGTCAACTTTAGACAACACACTAAAACTTTTCATTAGACGCCTTAATTGAATATATTGCAGGTGCGGTCGGTGCGTGGCCGCCCACCTGCACTGCTCGCGCCGAGGCGACGATACGGGCGTCCCGGCGCCCGCCCTGGCATTAGGCGCAACAAACTTGTGCAATTTACCTGCGGCAAGTCACCTGCGGGGATTAATTAATATTAAATCCCGCCAGCGGCAGAGTGGCGGCAACCCTCCGGCGCGAGCGCGGCCATTCTTTGTTTTTTGATTAAAATTCCAATTACGCAACTTCATATCGCAATCGTGACGTCATGCCTTGGCACAAGCGCCGCCACGCCTCTGGCAAGAAACCGCAAAAACTGCTCCCGCAAGATTAAGTTTGTTTCAGATTCAATGTGTTGTTTTTTTTTTATTTTAGTAAATTGGATCTTGAATATGAATGATGCGTCGGTTGAATTTTTTTTTTTTTTTTTCAACAAAAAATATAAAACCAGGAAATATCATTATTTCATATTCTTAAGCCGAAAAACCATATTTGTAGAAAAATTATCACATGTATGGTTCCCATGACAATTCGATTAAATCCTTTCAGTTTCTTTATTTAAAGAAAAGCAGAGGAGTATTGTGCGTTAGCTTATTATGTATAATATGTATATGATGAGTTGAATTTCCATTTCTTTTAATTATGGATATTTGTATTTTAAAGACTGTGTTATTCGTTTCATTAAATCTTTGTGCATCTTGTTCATTCAGATTAATGAAAATATTTAAATTATAGATAAAACATTTTTTTTTATGAGTAGTCAATAAGTAAGGTTTTTTTTATAAAATAATTAAAAAACAATTTATCAAGTCAAATAAGAATATATTTTTTTAAAAAATCGTCGAGTTGTAGGTTTAAGTACATTACATATTTATGTTCAAAGAAAATTTACACTATGGAAGTAGTTCCTATGATAGTTTATTTCTAATGCAGACTAAGCTAACAAGCAATAAAAACTTATTATAAAATTATACATAATGGTAACTGGGTTTAGGCGGAATTGATATAATTAAATCTTAAATAATGAGTATCATATATAATGGCCGTTGCGAGAAGGGCTGAAAAATGATAGTCGTGCGACCAAATAGTACTTGCTTGAACACAATTACCCGTAAATATAGTATCCAACGTCAGATAACTTCTTTTGATATCATTTTTCTTGTCAGTAGGAGAAAAGAAGGATCGTCTAGAACCCGGTGCCTCTGGGACCACTGGGACCTCCGCTGGGGTAACCTTCGCTGGCTCCGGAGCCGCTGGGATATCCAGAGCTTCCTCCGTTTTTTCCAGGTCCACCGCTGGGGTACCCGGAGCTACCACCGTTGCCTCCCTGAGATCCACGATTTTGACTAGGTCCACCGCTGGAATAACCATTCGAGCCTCCGTTGGAACCACCGGTAGATCCAAAGCCTCCAGACTGACCTCCTGGACCTCCACGAGGATATCCAGAGTCAGAGCCGGATCCAGATCCACCGAATCCTCCTTGTCCGCCACCTTGAGGACCTCCGCTTGAGTATCCACCGGCGCCTGATTGACCTCTACCTTGTCCTGGTCCACCGCTCGAATGACCTCCGGCACCCCCATTCTGTCCTGGACCACCGCTTGGATAACCCCCAGCACCCCCGTTCTGTCCCGGGCCACCACTAGAATATCCTCCAGCTCCTCCGTTTTGTCCTGAACCTCCGCTTGGATAGCCTCCGGCACCTCCATTCTGTCCTGGACCACCACTTGGATAACCTCCGGCACCTCCATTCTGTCCTGGACCACCGCTTGGATAACCCCCAGCACCTCCGTTCTGTCCCGAGCCACCGCTAGAATGTCCTCCGGCTCCTCCGTTCTGCCCTGGACCGCCGCTTGGATATCCTCCGGCTCCGCCGTTTTGTCCCTGACCGCCATTCGAGTATCCTCCAGATTGCCCTCCGTTCTGTCCTGGGCCTCCACTTGAATATCCGCCGGCACCTCCACTGGGACCACCTGAAGAATACCCGCCTGGAACCAAATTAGTTTTAATAACAAAAAAAATCCCTGTGTATAAATAAACTTCTAATTATAAAAATGTACTGTTACGTTATTATTAAATAATAATAATGCGACTTGAAAAAACAAGAGAATACAATTTAATTATAATTTATTAAAACTGTTGGCTTTATCATCATACTATAATAACGTTTACTGTATACTCTCACACGAAATTATTTGCGTATTGTTGAAAAACAATGATATGATTTTTTGTGTTAATATAAATAAAATTCGCATATTTTTAAAACCAGTTATATAGTTACCGTTTCCACCGTTGGCATCACCACCTATAAAGAAAACAAAAAAAAAATTATTGAATTATTTGGAAAAAAAAATTATAATCGACGACAATATTTAATAAAGCTGAATAAGCCGAGCAAATTGTCGAATATTGTATTGAATCCGAACCGATTAAAATGCAAAGCAGTCAAATCTACTCCGGACGGTCAAGCCTCAACCTGTCTTTTGTCCATCCACCAAGCAATCTACTTATTTTATATTATTGATAGGATTTACGGTGCACTATCATCGTCAAACTTCTATGTTGTACTGACCATCAATAGATATTATTCTTACTAACAAAACAATCCGTTTCGTAGTATCATTGCTGTAGTACCTGAGAAATATGCGTCAACCAAACAATACCATGATTACATTCTCGAAAGGGGATGTTTTTCACCTTAGCAAGCAAACTTATTTTAAATTAGGTATTAGGGGTAGTAGCTGTAATAAAACACCTCGCTAACATTAGTAGTTTAACCCTGTTAGTGCACCTACACGTCCTGGTCCCATTTATCACAACGGTCTGACAACGAACCCTCGTATCTGATCTGAGGCTTGTATCCGTCTTTGCCCGCCTCGTACTCGACAATCTGCTTCCGACCGTCGGGCAGCACCACGTTATACTCCCCTGTTGCCGTGTCTCCATCCCGCTGCTCGGAGTGACCGAAGCTGGTACCGGTGGCTTCGTCGTTCACTTCATACTTGAACTCATACTTTGCAGGCTCCTAAAATTTCTCATTAATTATATAAATTGCACTTTTAATGTTATTCATTAATATTAATCAAGACGTTAAAATATTTCATGAATGTTTTGTTTTTTGTAACTTACATTGCTGCCGTCATCACCACCTTGTCCATTTCCGTATCCACCGCCAGATTGTCCTCCAAATCCACCATTTCCTCCAGAGCCGCCCGAACCGCCAAATGCGGGAGCGCCGTATTCAGAGCTTGGCGATCCACCAGCTCCGGGAGCACCATATGATGAGCTAGGGCGTCCACCGTTGGAACCTGCTCCTTGACCTGGAGCACCATATGAAGAACTGGGAGCCGATCCACCGAAACCACCTTGGCTACCTTGACCGCCTTGACCGTGTTGACCGCCTTGACCGTGTTGACCGCCTTGTCCACCGTTTGCTCCAGGAGCACCATACGATGAGCTGGGACGTCCCCCGTTGCCACTTCCTGATCCACCTTGACCTCCATTTGCACTCGGGGCACCATATGAAGAGCTCGGACTGCTGCCGCCAAATCCTCCCTGCCCACCATTAGCTCCGGGAGCGCCATATGATGAGCTCGGTGAAGAGCCTCCGTTTCCAAATCCACCTTGGTTTCCTTTGCCAGCACCAGGGGCTCCATAAGATGAGCTGGGAGAGCTTCCACCGAATCCACCTTGACCACCAGCTCCTGGTGCGCCATACGATGAGCTTGGACGTCCTCCGCCATTTTGATTTCCACCGAATCCACCTTGAGCGGGTGTACCGTATGATGAGCTGGGAGGAGAACTTCCACCGAATCCTCCTTGGCCACCCTGGCTACCTTGTCCGGGAGCACCATAAGAAGAACTGGGACGACCACCGCTTGAACCTCCGTTGCCTTGTCCGGGAGCACCATAGGATGAACTAGGGCGTCCGCCGTTGGAACCTCCGCCGAATCCGTTTCCTTGACCGGGAGCGCCATATGAAGAGCTGGGACTTCCACCATTTCCTCCGTTGCCACCTGCACCAGGGGCTCCGTATTGTGAAGAGGGACGTCCACCTCCATTCCCATTGCTACCCTGACCGGGAGCATTGTATGAAGAAGACGGTCTTCCACCACCAGATTGACCTCCGAACCCAGAACCTGAACCGCCAGGTGGTCCGTATTGGCTAGAAGGAGCGCCCCCAGACTGTCCAAACTGTCCAGGTGTTCCGTAAGTGTTAGAAGGAGCACCTCCAGCTGAACCTCCAGATCCTCCAAAACCTCCAGGACTGGCTCCAAATCCACCCTGACCTCCGTTTTGAGAACCACCCTGGCCAGGAGCACCATATTGAGAAGACGGTCTTCCACCGCTACCCGATGGAGGAAGGTAGGAGTTCACAGGAGGCTCAGCCCTCGAGACGGCCAGAGCCAACACTAAGATGCACCACTAAAACAAAAAAATAAAAATAAATTATAAAATATTTATTTAGTTTATAAACAAACTACTGTACAGTTTTGATTTACTTTAATTTGAAACTTAATACAAACTAAGAAAATCACAGAGAAGCACAAATGTTGAAATATGGAAGTTATATTGTTTTCACAAAGTTTACTTCCTTACTTTGTTCATGGCGAATCCGTTTCTATTCTCACTAGCAAGTGGTACTGAAACTCGCTTGCTGGAGCGAGCTAACTTGAGCTGTTGAACTAATTAGAGCCAAGTATTGAATGGTAATGATTTGGAGCAATCTGGTGCTTTTATACTCAGCGCCGGAATAGAACGTGAGTCCTCCGCGTGCTCCCCAAATACAAGAGATGCGATACCATTAGCTGCGATCATCTGCAGGGCCTTTATTACTTTACGTGTGAACTACTTTATTTTAAATTTTTAAAGACAAAAAAAATTTCATTAGAAATATGATTTTAATGAAAAACAACAAAATATCTTGTATAAAAAGTAGCCAGGTATTTAAATAGTTATTGAAGCTTTTATTTTATAATAAATTCAGTAAAATGACCCACCAGAAGATTATTGAAGTACATTCTTCGTTTTACATTTTTTAAAATTTATTTTACTTCTTAGTATATTTTAATGACTACTTATGATATTATCTTAATTACGTACTTATTTTTAGAGATATTCTTTATATCCAAATGATTAATTATACTGAGAAATATATGAAATAATTTTATAAATATGGTTGAGAAATTATTTAATAATTTTTAAACAAAAATAAATTGCAATACATACGAGTAAGTAATCTCAGTTATATAATTTTTACATAAACTCATTTGAAATATATTTGTTTTTAAATAGCTAATCTCTTTTCTTAACCATGTTCAAATTAGCAAAGAACACTCTTCTATAGTTAATTTGAGCTATATAGTAGAGCTTGCTGTATTGTACGTAGTAATTAAAAACAAAACAAATGACCTATAAATAAAATACCTATTATTTTCTAAATAAAGCTCGATATTTAGACGAATATATTTTTAGTTAATTAAAACCGTGCTCAACAGTTTTCAACGATTGTTTTAAATAGTTTTAAAAACCTACGGCTTTAGAACTCAAGCTAATAAAAAAATAAACAAAAATTAATTACTTTTGTTTATTTAATAGTGCTCCATTGTAAACAAAACTTGCCTCGTGTTTTATCTCTAATTTAAATTTGAACGTGCCTATATGAGGTTACAAAGTTTCACAGCAATGAAAGTTTTGTTAATATTTAGTTCATAAATTTTAATGTTTGATCACGGCGGGACACTAATAAAGGCCTCGCACGGTAGGCATGAGCGACCTAGGAGGCTGTCGCGCACTCACATCCAGCACAACACGGCACCGAGCACGGATCACTCAGTACTTCGCGCACCGCAGGCCGAGCCAGCGACAGCAGATCGCATTTTTCGTCCCACAGCCCCGACAATTCCATTGCATATTATTCGGCTCGTGCATCCTATTGCACAGCGCATGCTGGCTGCTGCGCTTCTCAAAGTCTCAACAGAACAGCATACTTATATTCACCCTGCATATAAACGAGACTGCGTGATTCAATATATATTATACACGCATACATTATATATTGATCAACTCAGTAATTGGTGAATAATTCGCACGTATACCATACGTTTTATCAGCATAATGATTTTTACATTTTAATTTACGGTTTTATCAGTTAACCGAAAAATAAAGCAAGAATATAAAAAATGATTGTTTTTAATAAACTTAAACAATATTTTTTTTATGTATAGCCGTTTATGATTATGATGCCTGATTATGACCACTTTTACAGTAGTTTTCATTAATATTCACATTCATAGACAAATTGTTTAAAAACAGAAGCTTAAATAAATATTTTTAATGAATCTAAATATTGCATAAGTAGGTTTGTAAGATTTGGGTTCATAATAATAACAATTTTATTAATATATAAATATTTATATAGATAAAGCCGCAGTGGCTTAATTTTCTGGAGCAGTAAGTTCACGAACATCGTAAAAAAAATAATGTTTTGTTTATCAAACTCAAATCGAACTGCATGCCGAATTGCAAAACACTTTCCACGCAACACCCCACCCACTCCCGCTGCGCCCGGCGTGCTTCTGCAACACTGCGGGTAATCAAGGCTACAGAGCATCGCTACAAATGGCATTCCGCCACTTGCGGTGGAGCTAATCTACCGAAGGAGGAACGGCTGGTAAAAAGTCTAGCATTAATCACACCGCGCTCGAGACGTTCTCATAACAATTTCGCATGTGGAATAATATTTGTGCAGCAAAATTGGCCTCAGTTGTTGACTCTGCGCGACCTAACGTTTCAGAAACATCGCATTAGCGAGCGAATGCCGTAACAGACTCCTCGCGGAGTCGTATGGGGCTCTGAGCCCGGCTTCAGACATGCGAACGCCTCGGAGGCGCAAGAATGGATATAAAATACAATGTGGGGTAATTTGGATGATTGTCAGAATGAGAAATGGCGCTAAGCATCGGTAATGACGGCGTTTAGGGTGCTTATTGTGAGCGTGCGGTGTCCCGGCTGCTTCCTTTGACTCCACGTGTGTCTGACTTCATCAAACTTAATCTGCGGGATAATTAGCACATCGCGCACTGCACGGCTGTGAATGTGTGGAAACTGATCGCATAAGCTAAAGTTATTGCCTATTTTCACGCCCAGATTGTACTATTTTACGCATCGTAAAGTTTCAATCGATTTTGATGTTAATTATCAAGGAATTTTATGACAAATCTTTTACTCGATACTAGATGATCATTTGATTATTTTACAGCTTTGAAATTTTAGCTCTAGCATTCATTAACATTTTAAATTATATTTAATATTTGATAATCTTTTTCTTTCAAAAATACTTTAAAGACATTTTCAACACTATAAAATGACTTTATGGCACTATAAATAACGAGCAGATTTAAAGAAATGTCAATTTAAAATATAGTGACATTCTTATGTAATTATGAAGCTATTTGAAGTTGCTTACAAATGATATGCAAATGGTTGCTGCCACCAGGAAGACCTCTAAAAAATACTGCTTACTTTAAGGTGATTATTTGATTACGAAATTTATGATTATAACTCAATTAAAGCTTTGTTTCACATTTTATAAATATTTTATATTTTTTTATTTAAAAGCATATGGTTAGTAAATACGGCATTTAAATTCTCTTAAGGATTTTTATTATTATATTTATAAAATGTTATTAGCTTTTTGCTCTATAAAAACGAGCATCTGTGTCACGATTCCGTTTTTTTTTTTAATATTGATACTGACGTGCAAAATGTGTCTGTGTATATCTTTTAATTTCACTGATGAAATCAATATTGATGTCTGCCGAATGATCGCTATCATAGGTCAGGCTCTTCATGTTGGCTGATAATAATTAAATTATTACGACCGTTGGTTAGGACATTTTATTGTTGAGAACGCGGGAGTCGAGAGATGAGAGTGTATACACAAGAATAAAAAGTACAATAAAATTGAGAAAGATTCAGTAAAATGAAGAAATAAAAGTGATAAAAGTTTTAAGCCCAATTAAATAATATTTTATTGTATCGTTGGCGAGTGAAATTTGAACCTAGAGTAACTGACTTAATTCACATGAGAATAAGCCATAACGCAAATAAAATGGAGCTGATAGTGTGATTTTAAAAAAATTGATGTTAACAAAATCCAGGTGTCATCTATTTACTTTTTAAATGGTACTATAAAAAAAGTGATTTTCTGTGAATCGTGTAATTGAATTAAGTTTTCACAAATAAAGAAAATAATTTTATTGTATAATCTAACGAATTTTAATTCAAATTAATTAAACAATTTAATAAGTTTGAAATAAAAATATTATACAAGCACCCTTCATGGTTAACTATTTATTGAAACTTTTATATTACTAAATTTTGAGTTTTGATATTTCAAAATAACAATCAATTCAGCTTTATTAAAAAAATATAGATAATAGCATCAATAAAAAATCACAATGAAAAAAAAAAATACATAGAAAATTTGTCAATAAAATATATTTCAGATATAGCTTTCAATAATGGCTCATCTTCACCAAAAGCAATAAATTTTGAAATCCAAATACAGATTATCAACGATATGACTTCGATTAAAATAATGTTTACATTGCAGTATATGGATCACGATCGCTAGATGAATGTGCCATAGAATACGCGGGTTTTGTAAAAATATCTCTCGGGATTTCATCAGCCGCGAGGAGCAGACGTGCGTGCCGAGTTAATGGAACAAACGTGAGAAGTCCATTCGGGCTCTTTAAAAAAACATCCATCCACGGTAACTGCACTCGCGGAGCTGAAAAAAAGCCTTTTTGTGCAATCGATTTGTTTTTCAAGATCGTGCTTTATTATTCATTATTACTGACTAAGCTTTTTTGGGATACCGTATTAATTTGTCGATAGCATAGCAGTATGATTAATATTGATTAATAAATCATGAACTATTTTTTTGAGTACACATACAAACTGCAGCTCAGTTCTGTTATCACGGTCAAAGTATATTTTATTATTTTTGAAAGTAAATGGTTTTGAATACCGTGATATTAATGTTAATTAATTAATTTTTTTGGATAGAAAATACCAAAAGTATATTGCAGGACTGAAATAAAAAAAATATATAGTGTTATATAAAATGATAATGTTATATTAAAAGTATGCACATCCCGCGAGGGATGATAATATATTAACATATGTCTTACCAACTGATTTTACAGTTTGCTTGACAACTGAAATACATATAAAATATTAAATTTTATTAAGGCAGCGTCTGCGTTTGGATGATATTTAATAATATCTCACATAAATTATTTAACTTACTGTATCACCATAATAGTTGGTTATGTTTTGAGGTAACGTTGAATATTGTAATATTGATACAGTCATAATCATTATTAATGAAGAGGGCCGAGAAGAATGGAACAAAATATGGAGCGATGATTAAAAGGCATTGTTTCCCCAACAATATCATCAGCACAAATTACTGTTGTCAGTGCTGCGAATCCCACCATTATCCGGCGTCACGACTCTCGCTACCGGCTCCGTGGCTGGGCTCCCCGGGCGGCCGCTCAGCTCCTCCTTACATATGACCACACTTTGAATTTGTTACTTGTAACGATTATCACTGAAAAACTATTTTCTTTTAAAATTTATTCTATCCAAATAATATTAAATTAAATTAAAAGATTTTATTTATAGAAGAAGCAAAATTACATGGTATATATTTACTACTATAGAATAATATGAGTGGATACTGCATACAAAGAGTAAATGGTGTTTTATCAAAGCTTTGTACGCTATGAATATTTCTATGAGAATACTCCCCTAAAATACATATTCTTTCCCTCTTGTATCGTGTAATACCCGTTATCCGTTACTAAAATAACAACTTTGCTATCAATTGCTGAAGTATTTATTTGGCTTATATCCGAACGTCAATAAACGAATAAACGTCTCTTGTATTTCAGAAATTATATTCTCGTGTCTTAACATCGTCATCCGAGATTTTATCGACATTAAAATTGCTAAAATATAATTGTTTAAATACATCTAGAAGTCATAATAACGATTAAAGTAATGTTTGTTTTCAAAATCATGATCTTCTTCAAGTAATACAAAATATCACAAGAGGGTAATATATGAGAAGTCTGGAAATAAATGTGTCTGTAAGCTCTAAGTAGACGCTATCTTTTATTGAAGCCAGAAACGCCATTTTTATCTATTTGTTAACACAGGGTTTTTGCTTTAGACTTTTGACACTCTTTCTGAAATATTTAATTTTTCTTATGATTCTCATAAAGTTACCGCCACGCCCAAATATTCTGATTAGGGCTCAGAGCTATATCAGCAATGTGAAATAGTTACAACAAAAAAATCATTTGATTATGCTTTGTTATGCTTATTAAGATATTCCCATGAAATATTTTACGTTCAATAATTCACACCTTTAAAAAAAATTTCGACGTGTCTTAATACTTAGATACCCATTCGAATAATGTGTGTAAAACTTCGGCAACGACAGCAAGTGCCTAAGGCAATGGTTAATGAAATCTTTCCAGGGAAATTTCCTCAAAGTTTCGCCAGGCAAACAAAAGTTCCCTATTGTTTCTTAATAAATGGTTTTGTCTGAGGCGTTCTCACATAAGACTTAATTCACTTGTTCATCTTATTTGCACCCTCTCCCTTCTTGTATACACTGAAATAATTATGCTAATATGTTAATAGCGCCTTAAATAATCGTATAATTCAATCAGCATAAATACAAAAAAGATATTAATTATTGCATTAACATTGTATTTTGTGAAATTATATGTTATTCTGGAGGATATTTGGATTAGATGCCATTGTATAGATTTTGATTGTATTCGTTTTTGTAAATATTATATTCGTTCACTAACATGTTAATATTTATCTCTTTCTTCAATGGATTAACTTATTGTAGTTTACCAAATATTTTTATATTTTATTTTATTTATACTGTTATCTTAAAACAAGTAATAAGTTAATTAATGAAAAATCTTTTAAACAGTTTGAAAACTAACTACGAGAAAAAACAATTATTTGTATTTAAGGCAAGGCTGTTGGTATTATATTATCAACTTATTTTATATTAAATCAATGCACTATACTGATATAGGCACAGTACGTCACGTAGATCGTATTGCGCCCATCTTCCGTTCATCTGTACATTGCGTGCCTATTACACATAGCAGAGGATTTTAAGAGCAAGTAGAATCCGTGGAAAAACTTAAATTAATAACAACGGAATTATTGCAAAACAGTTTGAAACTTGAAAAATAACTGCAAAACGATGTTTTTTGGTGTTGGTTCGTTTAAGAAACCGTTGTGTCTTAAATTTATTTTGAATCGCTTCAAGCATTGCAATAAAGTGAAAATAATGCTTAATCCGCGACACAAATCAGATCGCATCTCCACATTTCGCACGCACGGGTGTCTCGCAACTCACGGGCCATCCGTGGAGGCTCGTCTCAGCCACTCGCGGCTGGCGGTTGCAACCTCGTTGCTCTCAATTTCTTTACTCTTCCAGGTGAGGTCACCCTCGTAGGGTCGTGAGATACTCAAGTGTAAACAGAATAAGAAGAAGAAGAAGAAGAAGTTTAAACCACACTAATTTAGCATATGATGTTATAATTGTTTAAAAAAAGATCTAAGAGTTATCCTCTTTTAAATTGTGTTGGCACTCTACATGCTATGATAAGTTAAGTATCTGTTAAATAAAGTAAAATTATATATACGTCAGTCAATCTGGGGGAGGGGATTCCATGACATTTTTTAATGTTGTAAAGATGTAATATACTTTTATGAGTGTGTAAAAATTTTGCTAGGAAAGGTGAGGGGTAAAAATAAAATGCTCAAAATTGTACAAAAAACTCAGTTTTTTACTTAAAAATTCATTACAAAATTCACAGTGAAATTCATTAAAATTGTTTTATCAATTACTGGTGACATAAATCATACCTGAAATTTATAGCTGGGACGTTAGTTCTATAGTCAAACTTTTGAAGTATTTAATATCACATGTCAAAAACTATTCTCTCAGTCTCTTTTATTTGGCTTGTATTTTGGGTAATTATTGTGTGATTGTAACAACTGAAATAAATAGCATTTCATTTGACCCAAATTTTGTAACAATTATACAAAACCTAGAACAATAGCCGTACGGCTCAAAGTGATTCACATATTCAGCGAGCGAATTTCCCTTCATATTATATAACGAATAAAAATATCACGATTACCTGGCACGCAGTCCCAGGCATGAGACAGTACACGATGAGATCTTCTAGGCGAGAGAGGGCACGATCTGGTAGTTGGATGGGAGAAGACCGCTTCCTCGTACGGCGGAGTACGACTTGCAGGCCTTGGATCCGAGTACCTCCATCTTCTGTACCGAGACTTAGAGAAAGTCATCCCATTTGCGCTGATTTATCGCACGTGAGATTATCCTCTTATCCTGACTCCTTTGTTTTTGTTCTTTGCGATGCTAACTAGTAGGTTGATTAATTACACTTAACACTTACGCCATTGACCCTGACCGATATCTTTTACCATATGTGGTATTATTACATTTAATGTTATTCAAATTCTTAAATGATTTATTGTCAATGACTTATTGTAACATAATGATATTTACTACAAAGCTAAGGCATTTTTTAAAATAATAGCGCAGTTTCATCTTTATTTAAAGGAATGCTATTTATTTTATGTAAATTTGTAGTTATAACATCACAAGTTGAACGTAAAGCATTCAAACGAATCAGGATCAGCGAAGCCTCGATAATTTGTTTGATCGTAACTGCCACATCTATTTACGGTCTTACAGTAAACTTCATAATAATCTGTAAATATATTGATTGCAGGAAGTTTCATAGTAATTCCCGGAGTGGAGAGCGCGGCGGCGCGGCTCAGTACTGAAACAACTTTATCGAAAGTTCTGAGCTAACTGTAGTTCCCGGTGGGAATAAGAGCTGCATGGAGCCGCCGGCGTTTAGAGGAATCTTTACACTATTTAAATCATTAAATTATTCAGGTTTCATAAAATAAATATAAAAAACATGCTTTATTAACATAAAAATTTTGAACAGCATGTCACTAACTAATTGCTTCGACGCAGGACAACATCCGAAACAAAAAAAAAGTTAACCCACTTTTGTATTTATTTACATATATAGATAATGGTTAAACTTAGAATATGTTTATAAATTACAAATTTAAATTGTTAAAAAAACATTAACATAAAAAATATTGCGTATCAAATATAAATTCAAAAGTGATTGATGCAAAATTACACTTATACTTAATTCTAATCGTTTTTTTTAATTCTATTCATTTTTATTTTAGAACATCTCGCGTCACTATTTATATTAAAACAGTTACGTCAGCACAATATTCTTGTACTCTGTTCTTCGATATCGTGATGAAAACACTATTTACCAACGTGAGACGAGACATTGCGTTCAATAGACGAAGACACGTCGGCGATGGGTCAATGTTCAAACATTTATTCACAAATCTAGACTGATATAAATCACAGGTGCAGTGTTTAAATAAAGCTAAAGACTAGACGCTTATCAAATAATCAGGCGATTACTCAGTATCATTTTAAGTTTAATCTCAGAACGTTAATAATGTCTTGTTATCCAGTAAGACTTCTCAGCGGAGCTCAAGCAAATCTCCGCACAGTATACGCTCGAAAAAAAGATTAATGATACATCATTGATAAATGGAAACAAAACTCTTTCAAAACGCGCTGTCGATGTAAAAACCGTCCACGACATGATCCTCACTTCTTAGTATCGTTACAGATGTTGTGAAATTCCGTGCAGCTATTCAAGCTCAAGCGATTAAAAACGATTTCAATTTAAACACTTGTTTCGTTACAGATTTTATTATATTCTTTTGGTGTAAATCAATGTAAGGTACGAGTGATGTTATATGTTATTTTTGAATGCACTGTCAAACAAAAAGTAAAGAAACGCTGTGCGGTGTATAAATTTGATATTTTATAGTTTCCAATCAATTTTACATCCGCTAGAAAACCTTTATCCTACACGATATGATTGAAAAACTTTTCCAATATAAACAACCCGCGGGTGTATCGGGGAGTCTATGAAAATAAATACAGCAGCGTAGTTACCCTTGTTAGAGAATTTGAATGCATCTGGAGGCATTTGCGGGGGGAGTCTTTAGCATTTAGAAGAAGTGACAGCGATAGAAAATAACTTCTGAAATTACGGGAATTGTGAAACGCTGAAGCGGGGAAAAAGTCGAGTTCAATCCCTTCACGAGACATAAAATTTCTCTGAATAAATCCAATTATCCTTATTATGCATTGCAGGCCTCCTACGGTGCATTAAATCTCCCGTCTGGCCGGGACGGTCGTGAGCCGCTTACGAGAAGCGCCGTTCTTGGCGATTTTCTTTTGTAATTTATACTCGACGCGGGTTAGCGAGACAAAATGTATCGGGAAAAAATACCTAATTCACTTTATCGACATCCTTGAAGGCTTATTTAACAACGGCTTACGCACAATTATTAAAATTTCCCCTGCATCTAATAAAAGCTGATTTTGTAATGAAATAAAGTTTTTATCTTTGCGTTTTTGTGTAATGAGTCTCGTGTACTACCACTGCTATGAATACGTATTCTATTTTAGTCAAACTTATTGTTATGAAAATTATGATAGTTGATTGTGCGCCAGTATTCAGACTGCAATAAATCAACTCGTGGTAAATTACGTTTCATTTTCAAATGTACACCATCTTCAAAGCCGTGGGAGTGCTCTAAATAAAAAAAAACAGAAGTATAGAAAATAGGAAATAATCCAACATTACTTTTCATTGACAGTAAACCATTTGTGTAAATTTCATTAATCAACGACCTAGTTATAAGTTAATTAGATTTTATTGCTTCATACCCAAAGTAATAAACACGAGTAATCTTCATACTTAAAAAAGTGTACCCAGTAATATAACTGTGGAACCATAATAAAAGCGGAAAATTGAGAAACAAACCATGAAAAAAGAAATACTCGAATACTAAAGCAGGTTAATAAATGCGTGGAATCGCAGAAAAACTTTTCGTTTGTTTCTCCTAGGGTTGGTTTATAAAAGGTAGATAGCATAAAGTTCGAGACCAAATGGTACGAACTATTTCGTATATTTATGGGTAAACAAATACGAGAATCAATATAAGGGAGCATTGTGGCCTTGTAGATATTATACTCACCCCCTGTAAATACTGTACAAGGGTGCAAGCGTTATTATTAAATGAACCGTATATGTAAATATTTGGAAGCGTTAAGGAATAGCGTACCTACTTGTTGACTATTGAAAAGGCATGCGACCTACACTGCATTAAACGCTTATTCCATAACCTCTTTTATGTAATAAAACGAAGACATTGATTTTTCATTGTGCTTTGTACAAGTTCTAAAGACATTTATAATAATTGAATTGTTATTTGCTTAGTGGATAATCAGTGCTCTTCAAAAAATATTCTCATTAGAGCGGCGGTATAAAAATTATCCAATTTATATAATCATAGTTCATGAACTCAAATAAGATAGATATTGTTGAGACGGGCAATTTAATTTAATTCTCGTAAAAAATTTAATGTTATTACTTTAACAGAAACCTATTATAATGTGCAACTTCAGTTAATAGATAATATTTAACAATAAAATAGTTTTGTATTTAGTTATTTCTAAATTTCAGTATAAAATAAAATATTTAAGAATTTTTTTTTAATGAAATATTATTGATCCCTGGTGAACTATTAAAAAAAAATCTGATTGCTTATATGTTTGCTTACTAAGTTAGAATATAAAAATCGTTTTTTTGTTTAAAACAAGTTTAAAAAATCGAATATTTCTGACAGAGAGTACTTGGTGGAATTCCATTTTAATATTTTTGAATCAAGTACTTGAGTGATTTTCCACATGTTCGTTTTTATTTGGTAACGTTCACTCTGTTTGATAATCCCAACGTGAAAGATTGGCGAAACCGGTCACAAATGAAAACGAACATGTGGAAAATCACTCAATTATTTTATTAAAAAATATTAATTTTGAAAAATCGACTGAATGTGCGATTTCTGTAATCTTTTATTGTACAAATTTTATTATTGAATTTATAGGAAACAATTAAACATAATAATAATGTTTAATTGAAGCCAACCAAGTCTGACTTGAGGCAGGGTTATATAACAAACCTCTATTTTTTAGTGACTAATAGAGTGTTGTTTACTATCTGAATATGATATCATAGATGTTTAAGAAAACGCAGGTGTAGATTTGATAATATAGCATTATATCTATTGCATAGTAGTTTAGAAGATCGCTTCAATGCATCTCCGCCGCACTTCGTGCACTACGCTGCATTTTTAATCAATGTTTTCGTTCTATCGCATTTATGAATAAACCTCAGTAATATTTCCCGTTTACTATCTTCGTCGTGAGGCGTCGGAATTAGATATGTAGAGCACGGCCGCCCAGGCCTTCGATTGTTAGCTCCGGATCCGTTTATAGAAAAACTACAACAAACAGAAACTCTTGAAAATAGGCTCTTTTTTACAATTTCTATTGATTCATGCAATGTCAATATAAATTATCCTCGACCAAAATAAAACAGGCGTAAGCTTTATTAATTCGATTCGGGATTCACCTGCCAGGGCGGAGTCAAACTTGTGACCTCGGAATCAAGAGCCAACGATTTAAACCACTGAGCCATGAATTCAAAAATGTGTATAGCTGATTCAAGAAATACTTAGCTTTTATTTTTATCGTAAGCGTTTAGCTGAAAGTGTACTGAGAGCGAAAATATTTCATTGCATTTTTCAACAGGTATATAAAAAATCATCCCCCAAATAATATTATATGTTCATACATATTTTTTTAACTAAGCTAATCGGTGATCAATCAACTAAAATTTACATCTCTGAATGTTATTACTCCCAATGTTGCAGTTTCATTTTATAAAACCAGTACGATTACATATGTTTTTTCTTTAATACTTATTAACTTTGTAAATAATTTAAAAACATTATTATTCTAATATAATCTAATCTAAATATACACGAGTGCTGTAACGCATTCGACACTTTTTTTCTAACTAATCTCGTAGCGTTGTTGCATTAACACGTAATAAGTCTTAGTCTACTGAAAAATTTTAAAGAAACATTTCAAGACATTGCCGTTATCAAACTCTCAACAAAACATTCAAGCTATCAAAAATAAAACTAACAATAAATAATTATACCTATTTATTCGAGGTAAACGTATGTTATTTACATTTAATGCACCGTAGCTGTAATAAAAACGACAATCAAGGAAATCCTGTTGCTGCAAAAGATCAGAATTTCCGTGCTGAACTTTTTGCAAAAGCTTTATTGTCTTCCTTATGATCCCTTAATATTCAATTTTATCTCTCAAGCGCCCTTGAAGTGTGCATTAAAAATTATATCGTAATGAATATATGCAAAGATGCAACGGGAGAGAGCCGAGGACCCCTGATGTGGAGCAAACGTCTACACAACAAAGAGAACGTACTCGGAGGGCCTCAAGAGCGAGTTGCGCCACTCCGAGAGGAGATGCTCTCCGTGTCGTCGCAACGAAAACACGATTCAAATACATCGCAGTGTTGCGCAATTTAATTTATGGATATATAAGTTGTGATTGTGTGAATCCCACTGACGACCAGGCTTTTCTGAGCGATGGAGCTATTATATTACGTATAATGCATTTCAATGTAACGTAATGTTTGATTTATTTAGAAAATTTATAACTCCACGTCCTATTTATTTGATTTGTTACATTTGGCTTTTATATTCAACTAATTGTGGGCGTAGCCTGTGTGTGTGCTTTTATTTTGAATTCAATCAGACATCTTTATTTTAAATAGCAGTTACAAACGATTGTTCATCATTTAATTCTTGGGGTGATTACTCCAAAAAATTTGATTTCGTTGGCAATTTTTAGAAATATTTTTGTTGCAAACATTTTATATTGATATTAAAAAAAAATATTTTCAACATTTTCGCAATGGCAAATTATTCCGTTCACTTGTGAGTCGTAATTTAATTTTACAGAAAACAAATTACCATAACGAAGCCACCTTGGATCTTTCAAATAGATTGCAAATAATTAATTTTGGCACCATTTATCTAAATACTACCGTTCGTGATGAAAACCGCGTCAAAAACTTCTGTAATATGTGAGAGCAAAAATCAATCATATTGGGCATCAAAATAAATGAAAATTGTTTTTAAACACGTCCGTTGCTATGCCACTAGTATTTTTTTCCTTATTTAAAGCTAAAAGATTTAATTGCCTTTTATTGTCGATTAAAGTTTTGCACATTTTATATATAAAATCGAATAATTTTTAAACAATAACTATGAAAGTATTTTGATAATAAATTATATACATTTATACGGATGTATTTTTTTTTATTTTTAAAAGTAATATATATATATTGAGTCTTCAATTGACTTAAAGCATTACATAAAATAGTAAATATGTAATAAGTATCGCTGTACATTGACCTACTTCTGATTGAAAGCGGGATATATCTGGAGCGGAACACGCGCAAATGGCACTTGACTAGGCGTTACAAATGCCACACATCTCAAGATGGAAATAAATTATATCGGACCGCAAAAATATCACTCCATGTCACATCTATGGCTGTATTACTCATCGCATAAATAAATCTCGGTATGATTAATACATAACGATATGACCTATCCGATGAGCTGAGGAGCCACTGTTTTTGTGCAGACAATTTTTCAAATTGATTCGCCATTTTTTCGGAGCACATCAGTCTCATGATAAATGGCACGCTACCAATCACGATACATCACTTAATCTTGCGAATTTCACAGAAACGTTTGAAACGATTATTATGTTTTCCTTGAAGACGGTAAAAAAACCACTTGGTCTTAATAGTTGAAAACTTTATTAACATTATATCAAGAAACATCATTTACGTTTAAATGTCTTTTATATATATATATATACATATAAATAATTAGCATATCTTGATCACGATTTGTCTTCATTATATTATCATAGGCTATCTTCCTAATGATACTGTTCATCACCATAGAGATGACATCTGACTGCACATTGGGATATCTCGCACGTTACCTGTGATGCGAAATCTTACTTCATGGATTGTATAATCAATTCGAGCTATAAGTGGATATGTATCAAATTGGCACCCACATGTTTCGCCTCAATTCATATAACTTAATTTAGTTATTTCCACCATCAACGTAAAGTTTGATAATTGGAGGATAATTTGTACAATTTTATTTTTAGAAACATGGTAGCAGCTTAATCAGTAAATTTTTGTATTTATTTTAGTATTATTTATACATTTTATGATTTGAAGGAGGGTGTAATAGATAAAATCATCATCTTTGGGATGAAAAATACTATTGAAAAATATGGTCGTACAATTAATAGACGACGATATACTTCTCTTTTTTGATTACTTATAAACTAATTTATTTTTAGACGATATGAAAAAATATTAGGAGTGCTAAAAATAATAATAAGCGACATATTATAAATAACTATGCTTATTTGCAAAAAAGTGCAAATTTGTTTGAAGACCAAAAACAGTTCTGATGAATTCCGGTAAAAAAATAAATATTTAAATTTGATTTCATAAACCATGTTACGTCTCTTACAAAATCCCCTCATGATTAAACTCCAACCCAGCACAACACTTCAGTGGATCTAATGGAACTTTCAATAAATAATATACTTGTTCCGATAGTCGGCCTTATTCTGTCACCGTTACGGTGGCTTAGAGGCGGCGTAGTTGTTATCACCGTGGGTAGATAATATAGCAGATTCTACCGCATGGGTATTAAGAGTATCGAAAAGTATTTATTTCCGTTTGATCGAAATGTATTCAAAACATTATGAGATATATTTGTTACTTTATTTATATCCTGGTTGAGATACCCAGCTTCACAGGCCCCCAGCAGTCCAGGGAAAGAACGCCCCCTTGATAAAATATCTTCAACGTAGTAAAACATGCACAAGCAGGGATGAAACAATTCAAAAAAAAATATTTTACTCAATACACGTTTTTTTATTTATTCAGGCCTATTTTGAATGCAATATGATTTAAAGTATAACACTTAATATAACAATGGTTTGCTTTTTAATAGTCCAAAATATTTTTCGAGATTTGGACTTATTTCGCCATCGTTAAAAAGCCTGTGTATTTTCCTTCTGTTCTATTCAGTTGAGAGCTTTTGCGCTTCTTCAAATTTATTTCACAAGTAATATGATATCAGTACCTGTAAAACATTAGCGAGCAGTATCATAACAAAAAGATATCTCATTACACGCAGTCTCTCTGGGCTACCGCGTAAACTTGATGTTTAAATTTCCAGTCCAAATCCAATATTATTACACCCCAAGCAATAGCGCGCCAGCCCTGCGCGACTACTCTGTATGCTTTGTCAATAATCTTTTGTCAACTCTTAGTGAGGTAATTGTGTGCCTCCTCACTTTGAGCTGGCGTCTCTCGTATCTCACAATGGCGGTGTAATGGCGGACGTATACAATCGCACGAATATCGCGTCTTTGGTGGAATATTTAATTTATAAAAAGCTTTCAGCTCTTACCCGAGCAGGGTGGGCGGTCGACTTCGTGTACAAATAATATTATAAAGGGTTGGGATGAAATGTATATGTTTTTTTTTTACCGTCAAACAACATTTTTGTAAGTTAATTTCATTGTGCCATCTCCTCTCTCGTGTTTTCGTATATGAATAGGAGAGTAAAGGCCTCTGTGGATGACGACAGGCGGAATCGAATCAAAAGGTAAAGATATGTTGTTTATAAAGATATCTTTGTACCTTTTCTCTTAGCCATTTTCGGTTATGGTACTTCTGAAATTATTTTAAATGAATGTAGAGAATTAAGACTAAATAACGTAATTAATACTTCAAAGAATCCATACTCACGTTAGATGATATTATCGTAACCACTCTTAATATAGTAAAAAATAAACACTCGTTAAATAACACATTGACTACCGAGTATGCTACAATTTATTTATATTTCTTCTTCGAATACTTCTCTTGAGATAATTTTATTTTCTCATTATTTAGGATAAACGCATAAAAACGGTAACCCAGATAAGAGATACAAACAAATAATAGCGAATACCACTATCTAATGGTCCCCCAAATCGTAATAAATAGAAAATATTATATCCTTCTTATGTAACCATTGGATACAAATCTGAAGACTATTTGGCATCATTCCGATGCAAATAGTAAGAGAAATATTCATAAATCGTATAAGTATAACCATGATACAATTTTTTTTATCACTTATTTGTTATTTGGATTATTTGGATCACATTGGATTAAATGATCTACTTACTACCAAAATTTAGTAGTGATAACACTTAACCTTGAAATTAAGTGACTAAAATCATAAAGTACTTAGCATTACTTAATTACAAGTCACGTTTAATTTAATATATATATACATTAAGTATTTGTATAAAATAATGAAAATAACACAGAACGATTACACTTCAACTCATGATTTCATGACACAAAAAAAAATCGTGGAGATATGCACGAGTGATTTTTTTATCTTGTGACCTGAATGGTTTTAGCATGTAGGCAGCAGAACAAATTAAAGAAACGTATTGAATAGGATGTGCTCAATTAAACTTCGTGACAGTCGGCCTATGAGAAGCTGCTCCTTATACGGTATTAATTAGGAGCTGGAGAGCATCTCCAGTCTGCTGCTGCAAGTGTTGCTTCACTCCATCAATCGGCTTGCGTGAAGGAGTATTACCAACGTGACGCTATTAGCCTATACAAAGCAGTGGATCTTATTTGTGCTCGACTAATAATACTAAAAACAATAACAATTATAGATTATTAAATTTTTGGAAAAATCTCATAACTGGAATATAGTTATATTATTGATTTATGTGAAGACCGTCTCACAGGAAGTACGATTTTGCCTATACAGGTTTGAAAATATTTAATTGGCATAGTAAGTACATTGTTTCATTTGTAGGATATGATTGTTAATAATTCTTGCCTATTACTAGTAATTCGTTGGCATAATTGGTAATGCAGCGACCATGTAAGCTTGGGGATGTGGGTTCGAATCCCACACAAATCACGATGATATTTTTCTAAGAGTTTCTTTCAATATTTTAAAAAATGTACTTAATCATTATCAGTCGGAATAGAGTCAATTTAAATCTGAAAAGTATTTATATGAATACGAATATATATTTTTTAATATTAAACATATTTTAAAAAGTTTTACTTCAACTATGATACGACAAAATGTTTACATGTAGACGAATTTGTAGATGTTGACCGCGTTTATAACATGATCTATAAAGAAATACTACATATATTTAAGACTACAAAAAAAATATTTAGTATATCTCGAAGCTGACGTGTATTTAACTTACTTTAATTTATTTAATATTTTATCAAAATGGTAATAGAATTAGCATAATTTTTTTTATGAAAATGTATTTACGCAGAAGGAATTATGATGACTTAATACTTTTATCTTTATAACGAGTCTTTTTTATTTATTGTTTTATAACTTTTGAGTTGTTTGTATTTTTAATGTATACTTTTAAATTAAGGTAAATTAATAAATATTTCAATTTATTTTGTTAAAAGAGATATACTTAATACATTTTGCTACCATGATATTGATTTCGTTGAAGTATACATTCCTACTTTTGTCTTCTCAAATATAAATGGACGTACTTTTTAAAGATTATTTAATATACTTAAGAATTAATCACTTACATTTAAATACATAAAATTCATGAATCGTCATAAACTATCATAAAAAAAAACAAATAATGGAATGAAAACAATATCAAAATTAATATATTTTTTAATCAGTGTATGATGATAATCCATAAATAAGCGTATTTTAAATTTCTTTTCTTCTTCAATTTTGTTTAAATGAGATTTTAAAGCATATTAAAACTTAAGCTTTTTAAGCCCACGACTTCAGCCACGTTGCTTGGGCGCCTCAAATGTAACCAGAGGCTGTATTTGCAGCGCTGAGAGCGGCTCGCTTTTTATAGTGACTAGTTACTCTCGTAAGACTCGCAAATAATTTGAGGATAACATAAAGTACCCACTTACTTCTATCTTAAAGACACGTTTCGCGACATTTTTTCCTAAATATTTTGACAGAAATGAAACTTATCGCGGTCGTATCAACCATTTACCATAACAATATCTTGAAAGCGCTGTAACTTTAAAGCTTCATGAAATTTTATATTCCTTCCTTGGAGTAATGTGTTTTTTTCTCAAATACTTTCTACAAAAAAGCCTTATCACCTTGAAAGAACTTGTATGTTTGAGAAAATCTATACATAAAAATATTATATTGCTTTTAAGTAGATACAATATAAATGTTTAAAAAAATTGCGAATTAATTTTATTACTCAGTTATATTTTAAACATAAAATCAAAGTATTTTTGAAAAATAACATTTTATTAAATCAAGAACATTTAATAACACTCTTTTATGAAATACGTAAATGTTATAAAAATATAACAGTAATAATAAATTTAATTAGAAACAAAATTATTTGACTAGCTACATTTTATACAACGCATGTTTGTAAAATTTCACGAAATGTTATTATTAATGAGTTATAACATTGTATTTATAATATAATAAACATATTTTATATCACATATATATATTTAGCATTAGTAAGCATCTATCAAATAAAACTTCCTATTGAAATTTTTTTTTATTATAACTATAAAATAAAACTAAATTTATTAAAAATAAATTTGGATTACTTATTATTAGTTTTGTTTGTTTAATATTTAAACTCTAAGCTTTTGACTAAATGATAATCAACATTAAAATTGAAAGTGTACGTTATCACATTGGGGCTATTTTTGGTATGTTGTTTAAAATTGAAGAACATTTATTTTCAAAGTGAAATTAATATAATAAATTCTTCAATCACATTTTTTAACTGAACGAATTTGACATTAAACTACTTATACGCCATTACAAACCTGGTGTCTACTCTTAACAAAAAAAATTCTAATGAAATATTATTTCCCCTGACGTTATTTGGTGTTGAGTTCAGGTGCATTTTCCTCACTAGAAGGCGCGGCTCCGTTCGCCCTTGCCCGTGTTTCCGCACTGCGAGCGCCCCTTCTAAAGTGGTTTTCTATTTCCTCCAAAGATATTCCTTTTGTTTCCGGCACCCAAAGAGCAACGAACAGCACACTGAGGGTGCAGAATACAGAGTAAATCCAGAATGTCCCCGCTGACGTCACCAATGCCTGAAACAGAAAACAGAACTTTCGATGAAAGTTCGAAAGTTTCACACTCGGCGAGATCCGGAGAAAAATGTTCGACAAAATAACTTACAAAGTTTAAAGCCTACATTGTAAGGCGTAATTTCTGTTTGTCTTTATTTTGCAAAGCTGATTTCAAAGAAGAAAGTAAAATAAATAAGTTGTAAAAATGAGTTTTCTTGTATGTGAAACGTAATTGTATAAATATGTTTATTTAGTTTTTTTTTCGATTTTAATATTTTGATTAAATTTTATGATGCCTTGTTTTTTTAATATGTCTGCAAATAATTCTGGAGATTTTACATTTATGTGGATATATATAATTCATAAATTACCTGAAGTGAATGGTATGATTTTATCACAACAAACATAACAAACAAGTTAAATGATCCCGCCAATGCACTGAGAGACCCTCTGTGTTTTGCTGCAAATAGTTCTCCAAGAAGTAAAAATGGAATGCATCCAAAACCAAGAGAGAAACCAATCATAAACACGATCAAACTCACTAAGGGAAGATACCTGGAAAATACATTAAAAAAAATAAAAAATGAATATATATTTTAGTATGTAAGTTTTAATTAAATGAATAATTATATCATTTTACCCTAATAATGGGTCTTGTTTCAGATCAATATAAAATGAGACTCCCATGGCGGCTGTTGCTACAGCAGTGATGGCTCCAGACACCATGAGGAGAGGCCGGCGACCAGCTCGGTCTACCAGAAGCAAAGATACGCTATTGGCAGCTAACTGAACAACACCAACGATGATTGTGGAAACGTGATCATCTAGAGTACTTCCTGAAAATATAAATATTCATTGTAAATTTTTTTCAATCTTTCAACCCATCATTTTTGTACAACATAAACACATTTGAATTCACTTTGTATAGTATTAATAATATTACATTTATCCACTAAATTACAAAATATTTATTTTTGTATTTTGTTTAGTTGCTATTTTTTTATTGTAATTACGTAAGACAGTAAGATATTTATAAAAATATGAAATATCTAATGATTGAATATTTTTTTATTGCAGTTAATTGCTCACTACCATAAGACCTATATAAGAAACTTGAAATGAAAGCAGAAAAATATATATTATAATATAAAATACAACACAAAATATTTTAATTCTATATAATCCGAACAAAATAATCAACTTTCCTTTATAACTATTTATAGTAAAATACGATTAAGTTCTTAAATAATAAATCAGAACCCCAATTTTTCAAAGAGCACATAGTTTGAATAAGTAATTTCCTTTTGGGGAATACCGTTTCGTTTTCTCTTATCGCACTTAAAGTTAAACTTAAATTAGCCTTATTTGCATTTTTTCTTTAGATAATTATTCATCTCACTCGAAGCCTTAAGCGTTCATTTGGTTCTAATTACTTTGGAGGTCTTATTAAAACCACATTGCTTTGCATGCTAAACCCTTTTCCCAAATTATAGGGGAAACATTTTTTCTTCCCTAGAATTATCTCTTTGTTCATTATACTTAAAGGTTCATGGGAAATTAATAAGGTTACCTGACGTTTTGAATATCTCAACAGTGAAGAATATGATGGCATCAATTCCACTTATTTGTTGAAAAGCCAGCAGGGCAAAGCCTACCCCAAGAGGCTTCAAAACTCCGGAACTAAAAAAAACTTCCTTGGAAAAAAGATTATTTTCCTTCTCTACCATATCATTCTTATTGTAAGCCTTTTGCCTGAAACAGAATATTTTTGAATAGGTTAATTATCACACACTTACCGAATTATTTCTATAAAAATACACTGTAGAGTTAATTTATATTGTGTCCTGTATATTTACAAACTTCTTCCATAAACATTTCGGTAAAATTTAAAAAAACATAACATATTACTTAGGTATTTTATCTTGCATTTGTTAAGAACAATAGCATTAATTTAGGTCTATTGATATTATAGTTTTTGAAATCATTAAGTTGCAAAATTCGCTTTAAAAGTTTTTTTCTTAAGTAAATGACGTAAAAAAATTTCTACAAATTTATAATAAACTTGAATGCTTTGATTTCTATTTCTCAAAGCAATATACAAAAAAGGCCTTTTCTATGGCGTTTTTAAACACAATCTTTTTTTTTCCTGAAAAGGATTTTGCGCCTTGATTTATTGACGTACAGAGAAAACAAAATTGGCGTACAGTACCGATGTTATTTTTCGTTCAATCTTGTTGCATATAAAGTATTGACATACGCTGTTTCTTCGGCGTCCTTATTCTTTGAGTCCAGCTTAATGGCCTCGTGAGTCAGCGGGAGATGAAGCCACTTGAGGGAGTCCTCCGCTTGGGAGAACTTTCCCTTCATGCGCAGCCAAACTGGAGACTCGGGCAGTGGCAGCAAGAACAACAGGATGAAACCTGAAATACGAGAAGCACTAGTACACCTGCACTGCGCCACGGTCGTGTTACACAAAAAGCCGTTTCATAAAGGAAATTCTGGTATGAAACTTGTCAGGGCACAGTTTTTCTATAGCTCGAATAAAAGTACTAAGCATATTCATCCTTTGTGTAGAAATATGAACATTTTTTTAAAAATTGGTGAGTCCTTTGATGTTATGCTGCGTTTATAATTGAAATTCAAATCTCTGAAGATGGCTTCAGTACCGGGACTGAAACGTCGGACTTCAACAATGAATGCAACAAAGCACCCAGTTTCTTAAAAAAAAAAAACATTTTATACACCTGAAAAAATCTACAAACACACATAGCTTTATAGAATCACACTTAAAATTGGTATTTTACGTTATATTGTTTATTCATGTTTGAATCAAAAACGGTTATTACCATGTTTTTTTAATCGATCGATAAAAGAAATATTTCAAATATGGTTAAATAAGACTCATAATTTACAAATGCAATTAACAAATATAATATTAATATAATAAGAAGTGAAAACCAAGCAGTTAAAAACAAATGACAGTCTTAGTAAATCAGACTCAGTTGCCGTGTCTTTAAAGATATTAATCGAACTACTTATAAATACAATTTTAGTTTGGTTGCTATCAAAGCGTAAAAATAATCTTTGATAATCCTAAGTACGTATTTTTTGGGTAGATATTTATAATGACTTACCGGCAGCTCCCGCTGAGAACCAAGCCAGGGTTTGCCATTCAAACCACGTTCCCAATACGTAAGAAACCAGGATCCCCAAGGACATGAACAGCGCAGGGAGTGAGCCGAGGCGTCCTCGAATGCCAGGTGCACAGCATTCGCTTACCTAAAATTGCACTTCAAATCATTAATGTGTTTTCAGTTAAATTATTTCAAATTTAATATACACGAGAAGTTTATTTGCAATCGCAGGTGCAAATAGCTATGCATTACGACGCACCGGTTCTATATGATAAATAAATGCTTGTCTATAAGAAAGTAGTGAGATGTGTTGATGTTAATCCAGCATGTAAACAACACTGCAGAGTTGCTAATAAAATAAACAAATAGGCAAAATGAAATCACATATAAAAGTTAATAAATGTCGCCTAAAACGTGACCTACATACCCTCAACATTTTAAAGCAACTGTATTTATACTATAATTAGTACTCAGGCTTACTCAATAAGATAAAGGAAGTATTTATAAGTTGCTGTCTTACTTTTGAGTGAACATTGGCTAAAAAATTATATCTGGTTAAAACACTAAAAAGTTCTCTAAAAACAAAAAACTTAATTACTGATAATCGCATAAAACCGCATCTGTGCAAGGCCGGTGCGATTTTGACGACCGATATGTGCAATGGCCGTGAATATTGAGCAGAGGACTCAAATTAAGAGTAATTAGATACTTACAACCAAACGATGATAATCTTTGTGTTAAAAGTGTCATTTTATAAGAAAACCGTATTTTTTATACTACAATCAAATAATAAATAAATGGGAATGTTTCAAGTGACTTGCTACCTTAAGAATACAATGATTTCTGGTTTATTTGTAAAAAAAGTTGTTAAATTCAGAAATGACCAACTTCTTCCTATATATCAGCAAAATATTTATGAAACGAATAAAGGAAAACTTTTATCCTATTTATAACAATAAACAGCAGTTGTTTTACTATGCAATTGCCTTTGCTTTTGTAAAAACAAAATCAACATGTATCAATACTTAGTAGCAAGTGCTTAGATTACCTTACACTAAAAAGGCAAAGTAAATCTAATTGGTACACAAAATGCAACAAAGCGTATTATGCACGGCATAATCTTAAAATGTCACGTAACAAAAGAAGTTATGGTTGCAAAAAAACTATATAAATATTTTTACAACTGCATATTCCAAGGCTATAACTAGCAAATAATCCGCGTAAATCGCAGGTAGAGCAAGATGCTGAAAATTAGTTAACAATTTTTAAAATATGACGAAAAGTGGTGATATGCATTGATCCTCACAGCATGCTAATGTTAACGTTTATAAATGGCTCACTGTTTTGTATGAACTGTATCCAGATTTAAATACCAAAAAAACTTTTTAACACGAAGCATAACGAGATGAAACAAATTAAACATAATTTCAATAAGAGCTTAAAACGTATAACAGATTTTTCATCAGCCATTTCAATGTTTTGGGATTTAAGTTTTGAAGAGCAGGAAATAAAATACTTATCTAGTTTCACAAATGATGCGAAAAAAACGTTCTGAATATACTAAACCAAATAAAAAATAAAAATATTAAAGCTTGTAATTCTTATAATAAAAACTATATAACCAAAACAAAACTAAACATACACGGCATTTGTCATGGGCTCCAACAACCCGATTAACTATTTACAGAGGTCGTGTGGACACGAGGGATTGTAAACTTATCATAATGTATTATTCAATCACATACGTATACTTGGGCTGCAGGAAGCACAAGACCCACGCAAAATCCTGTGCTGATCCTTCCCACCAGCAAGGCGGCGAGGTTGGTGGCGCAGGCCACACACGCCCAAGCAGACACCCAGAGGGGCGCCGCCAGCATCACGGCTCGCCGCCTGCCCAGCATCTGCATCAGCGGCCCCGACACCAGGCTGCCCACAAGCGCTCCCACTGGCGGAATAGAACCTGGAATCATAGGTAATGGCTGTAGACACTAAGCACTATAGAAAATTTAAAAAAAAATAAAAGTAAGAAAAAAAATCTACGCTTCAAAACACGAAAAAACTCGTAAAACAGTTATGCTAAAGTAAAATGATCAAAAGACTTTTTACACTACTCAGAAGTTCTTGTAACATACTTTATACATTGTAAATTTATTTAAAAATATTTTTTTTATGAATTTTAATGAATACGGTTAACATCTTTGTACATATTACGACAAATTCTAAATAAATTGATTATCTCCATCTTTTATCAACCGACAGCATTAAATTTGAGGGCAAAAGTTCTGCTGAGCAACTTCCCTGAAGAGCTTCTTCCGCGTCTCACAGTTCCCGATTGAATTAATAGTCAGGGATGCATACAATGATAGATTAGCTGCGTGACCATGAAACTTTGACGTAATATCAAATCTACATCAAATCAATTTTTAAATAATAACAACATCTGATGAGAAACTCATGTGAAGTATAAAAAATACCTTTCATTCATCAATAATATGAATCTTGACAAAGCAAGTGCCTTGTCCCTCAACAATAATAGCAACACTTTTTTTTTTATTTAAATGATATTTATTTTTAACAAACCGCCAGAAAGATGATCAAATATAAATTATTGAATAAATAAGTTGAGTCCAAGTTGACTTTTATAGGTGGTGTTAACAGAATAACTAAAACCAAAAAAAAAATAGGGTCTTTGAAAAATGAGTTGTCACCTATTTAGTTGGCACGTAGGTATTTTTTTTATTTCTTATTCGATTAGTAATAAAAATGATCAGTAATTGGTTTTATAAATACTAAATCATGTTTGATTTTTAAAAATATTTTTTGTTGAGATTGACCTTTTCTCCTTCAATATTTTTACTAGCTATTTAAAAATATTAACTCAATCATAAAATGTAAAACTTATATAAATATAAGTGATTTCTTTTGTGGGTAATTTTTACTGTTTTTATATTGATCGAGTAAGGCGCCTTTTTTTTAGCATATACAATGTTATAATTAATTATATATTTAAATTCTACAAGTAAAATATGTCATCATAAGATTCTTAAGTCACAATCATGATTCTCAAATAACGTAATCCATGTTATAGCGGGGGTTTTTATAATAATATTACGAAATTTATAACTTTGATTACACAAGTACTTTATATATAGCTTTTGTGGTGCCTTATCTGGCTTATTTGCTTACATGGCGTTTAAAATTATCCAATCGTCTCTGCCAGCGCTGAATCCTTGGCGCTGGTCAAGATCACGTTCAATTTAAAATGCTCGTCTAATCTTCATTGCATAACCCGCCGTGTTTTTCATTCTGCTTCCTTCTCTATTGTGTGACAATCTTCATCAAACCAAGAATAAAATAGTTCTGGCGATCTTGATACGGCAGCAGTCATCAAGGCGAATTGCTCTCAAATTTTAATATACTACACGACCACTCGCAAAATTAAAAGTTAACGTACTATTATTTAATTTTACCTTTTATTATTAGTTCTAATAACGATCTCATATAAAATTCAATCCATTAAAGGTAATATTTGATTCGTGTCTTAAAACATATGATCTGTTAAATGGCTAAATTTAAAAAAAAATAGTATATATATATAATATAAATTTAATAATACAAAGACGTAACTCAACGGTTTTTCTATTTGAACAGTAAAGTAGAAAGACATAAGCCATAGCAATTATTTTTTATAAATATTTATTAATTATAAAGAAATGTTAAAAAGACTACTCTGCTTATTATTTCTATACAATAAAACTACCACTTTTTATGATAAATGAAAAAATAATATTGTTAAAAATAAGAAAAATATTGATAATGATTAATCATTAAAAATGTACTTAAGTACATTTTTTCAAATATTGAAAATTGATTAAAGAAACTCTTAGAAAAATATCATCGTGATTTGTGTGGGATAAGAAAGATATTAGTATATTTTTAGATATTTATAACGTATAAGTAGTAAACAAAAAATGTTTTCCTTCGTTAAAAATAATTATCATTTTTTAAATAAAATTAAAAAAAATTTCTAGTAGTTTAATTATTAAAATATATATTTGTAGATTGACAAACCTGGCATAGTCTTTTGTTAGATATTTATTCTAATTGGTATATTTATGATGGTTTTATTATTTGAGAAATAAATACTAAAAATTAGCCGATTAACTGTAGTTTGTATTCCGCACACCCGCGGATACCATAACGACCAGCTGAATAAAGGAATGATAGAAATTTGCATCAATCTAGTGTAGGAAATTGCAATGTACCTACGCAAACCAGCTTCTGCTTTTAGGAACCTCGGAGGTCAAATCATTAAACGGGGACTCAGTCATAAATAAATAACCGCGACAGCGATATAACGCTTAGGATAAGACATTACCTGCCCATGATAATGCTTCCTGATCCTTAAATAGTTCTGGATTATATTTCTGTATTGATGGAAGAGCTGACGATGAATACCCTCGGACCAGTCCAATACTGAGATATGCCAAAGACGCTGCAAATGTCAATAAGGTCTGAAAGAAGAAAAAAAAACATATTATATAAACGACATAGCTCATATTTTACTACCAGCTATGAATACTATTTGTATAGATTTTATATTATATACATCGTTATTTTTATTTTTTTATTGTGTACTCGTATAACCACAGCAATGCAGATTTATTATTATGTTATTATTGTATAGAAGGAAAACAAGTTACATGGGAATTCCCTTTAAATAGTACTTAAACAATTACGTGCAATATTATTGAATCGGGTTTTTTCCGTAGCTCTTTATTTTAATAACATGTAAAGTATATAATATTACTCTGAATTCCCTAACTTTTATATGGTGAGTGCTAATTTTTGAAAATCGTTTACTTTTTATCATCTAACAAAATTACATCATATCTTTAAGATTGTTTTCAAATAAAAATGTGTTTTCTTTATTACTTTATGAAAAGTGTTTATTTTTTTTTTTCAGAAAGAGCTTGGTGGAATATCATTTTAATATATTTTTTTGTAAAATGAAACAGTTAATATTATTATATCAGGTTTTTATTTATAAACATGATACTTCAAGCATAGTAAATACATATTAAAAAAATATTGATATGAAAGAAGGTCATTTATATGCAATAAATCATATGACAATGTTTGGAATATTTAATGATTTATATAATATTATGATTAATTGAACAACATTGTTAATATTTGACTACTGACATGTTTGAAGACTTTTTACTAAGCATTTAACTTATAATTAGAATAGTCAACTTCATGTACAACTTCTTACTAGTGAGTTAAAATTAAAAAAAACAAAAAAACATTTTTAAATAAAAAAATTATATCTATTTTACTGAATTTTAAATATGAATATTGAACGATGTTAATACTGGTGTTTATATATGAAAGATCAGCGATCAAAGAAAAACGATCAATTACCCAATGTAGAAACAGCACGTAGACTTTACTTTTACCAAATATCCTCCGGTAGCAAATACCAAGAGTTTTGCTTCCTGAAGGAAACGTAAACATACTCTGGAGAAAAAGGTAACTATGTTCATATTACAAGATCAGAAAATCGAGAATCACTGTTGTTATGAAGAATTTCTTCACATTTCACATCTTGTATTTAATTTAAAACACACATTGCTGGCAGGAAAATTTGGACTGAATATGATACAAAATAATTAAATTGCTAAATTTCTTGAATATTCAACATACACCTAAAAATATTTTATAACACGCTTTCATGAATTAAAAAAATGTGGCATCTCCATTTATGACACATTAACTTTTTTTTAAAAATAACACTGCATGCAAGGCTAGTAAATAAATTTTAATAAAGAGTTATACAAAATAAGTTAAACTCTGTCTTCATATTGAATTCAACAAATATTCATTTTAATTACAGAAATTAAAAAAATAAATAAAAATATAAAACAGCACTGATTTAAATTTACCTGCTTGTACACGGCCTGGGTCGCAATGATAGCCATGACAGTGACTCAAATATCGTGTATATGGGCCGAGGTCGCTTCCTTTTCTTCCTACAGCTCTTCGCAAAGTATGCAATCAATCACCACACAAGAAACATCGATGGAAAAAAACCCAATAAACAATCAAACAAACTACTCGCGATAGCTCACAATCTCAAGAACAACATAACTGGCAAACAAAATGTGTACACGAAATTCCGAATAATGACAAACGTTACGGCAAAAAGTATCATTCGACGAATGTACGGCGAGTGGTTGTCTGATAGATTTGTGTGTAGACGCTCGCCATGTACGGAATTACAACCGCAGGACCAAGCGTTTTGTCGGCGACTGAGATCGTGACAAACTGCCGGTTATTCCGAGCCAAGAGAGTGAAAGTAATGCTGAATTTTAAAATCTGCAGCAGATTAGACACTTCCTAGGCGCTCGGCGCGGATCGTCCGACGAGACTTCACGTCTGTTTGGAGACCTTCGTGCGTCTACCGGTATTGCACGTTTAATAGATTGAATAAACATGATTATTATTCATTCGATCAACAATATTGTTAGTGACCAGAGCTAATTTTTTTTTTCATGGACAATGAAATAGAACCTTGAAATGTAATATTAAACATACTGAAAATATATTTTTTAGTTTAAATTCAATGTGACGTGTTTTAAAATTCGTGATATCCACCCGAAAAGAGACAATCAAGTCTGCCATGATACAACATATTTTTTAAATATTTATAACAGATACTAGATTTATTTTTATTTCATATTTATAAGCATAGTTACATTGCTTTATATTTATTTATTTGAAAGTATATTGATCAGATTATTTTAGATCGTGTTTTGTATAAAGTCGTATTTTACACTGTATATTGTATATTACACCAAGAATATTGAGTTTTTGTATATGCAAAACATTGTATGATTATTTATATACAATGTGCTCACATTGTACAGAGAAAATTGCACATTTATAGACACATAAATGGATATTTTATTGTAATGCACACTAAGAATACACTTGTCAAAGTTTTCAAAACAGACGTACTAGTGCATGCTGACGTGATGTAATTTGATAACAACCTTTGTGTTCAATGTCATAAAAAATGTATTATTTTTATAAACAATTCCGGGCAGCGATAATGCCATCATTAGGCAATAATGGGCTTCCTCCTGCATCACACCGGACCAGCCAGCCAGAGACAGGGAGAGCGGACACGTGAGCGGTTCTCGTGTTTGCCCGCGTGGACTCCCGCAATGAATGCACTCGCATGTTTATAATTGCAATCATAAAACGGTCACCCTATAAAATTTATAATGAACTATAAATCCGATAATCCGTAAACTCACACAGTTCTAATAACGAGATAACGGTTTACTGTTTGGTCAAATTAGGTATGTAATTATTTTTGAATTATTTGAACAGTAACATTTAATTTTTTTATGTAAACAAACATCAATTTATATGAATGCAAATCATCTACATAATAAATTAAACTACTAAAATAATAAATAAACCTGATCAAGTAAATACCTTTTCAAAGGATTATTCATTTATTTCCAATATTCAAGCCGCCGTAAGTTTCAAAGTATAATTGTGATCAAATTAAAAAATTTAAAGCATATGTATCGAACGCCAGTACAATATTTTTAGCACTGTGAAATTTTTTAATTATTTTTATTAGATTTCAATTTTATTTATTGTTTTCTTATTAAGAAAAAAAAACGGATTTTTTCTTGAATATTCACTATATTATTTTAAATCACCTAAAAGCTTGCGGTGTTGTATATATTAAAAAATATATTTTTTTTAAATTTGCAATGTAAGAATTTTCCGATATCAATGTTAGTCACTTAAGTCCAAGGGTACGTACCGACCGTATCAACCATTGACCGACTAATTGCGTTTTCTTAATCCTGAAAACTGTTTTCAGTGAAGCATCTTAAACAGTAATTTTCGCAGACACAAGCCACTTGCACCATCCATTTGTGGTAACAAGCGATCTCCGCGAGCTCGAGGCATGAGCCACCTTTCATTATAATACGAGATCTAGAGCGTTTCAATCAGAAGTGATTTAATTCTGACTTATATCAATTGCTTACAACACAGGTGTAAATACAATTGACTTATCTGTTGTGATTTAGAGTTATTGAACAAAGTAAGACTGTGATAAATGTATTGATAGCAGGTGATAAAATAACCTGCAAATAATAATTTTTGCTTGTGACAAGCAGAATTTTGCAACTAATAACACTGGATACTTAAACATAGAGAAAAGTCTTTCGAAATATTTTTTTTAAAGACATTTGAGTGCTGCAAGGTAATATAATTTTTTTACAGTACATAACCATATTTTATGATGATAACTTGAATATTTGATGACTTTTATTATTAAATAACAATACAAACTTCGTGTTGAGTTCGTCAAGTTTTTACATATTAAATAATGAAACACTATTTTATAAGCAATTTATCTTTTCATTGTGTATATTAATCTACATTTATTGTAAGAAGGTACCATGCTCAAAAAACCATAAACCACATTATTAGCATTTCCGACGGGAGTAGATTAATCAGAAAGCAAATTTAAATGCAAGTATATTCCGCTAAGGAGGTTCAGTGCGGCATGCGGGGTACATAATGACCTCGCCTTGCACAAACACACCGCGATAAATGGGAGGGAGAGGGGTGGAGGCGCCCACCGTCGCCACTCAGCTGATCGCCACTGCAAGCGCTTCTGCAAGGGTGCAGAGATAAATGCCAGAGAGGAATTACATCGTAAGTAAGACTTAACCAAAGAGATGTTTGCTTCGCCACGGTGTTAGTCAACTATCCAAATAATCGCGTAAAAACACAATTCTCAACTCACCACTATAAAACTGTAAAATAATTACAATGTACAGTAATACCCCGCTTCACGCGAGGGATACGTTCCGTTGATAAGTGAAACTCGCGTATATCGGGGTTTACATAGTCAAAACTTAATAAAAAAAAATACGAATCATTTGAATCAATCACTTTAATTCTAATAACACTTTATTCAGTATTACATGCTATTTTTACTGATTAATACATCTATTGTCTTTTGGGTAGCGTTTCTTTTACGTTCTTGTAAAATACGTTCATCACACCCAACGCTGTTTTTAATTGTTAAGAGAAGACAATGACTACATTATGTTCATACACATTCTTAAATAAGAAATTCGCGTAATGCGAGGCATTTTAACGCGAAATTTGAAATTCGCGTTACAGTGAAACCGCGCATAACGGGGTATTACTGTACATCATAATGATAAATAATTTTAACTTTTATTTTATATACAGAAATTAGTTTTAAATACAACTGTAACTTACGGGTTTGTGTTTCCTTCAAAATTAAAATGCACACAACGACAGTGTTACCAGCTGTGATAATGGAAATAGGAGCAACAACGCCCGTCAGCAGTTTCATTATTTACAAACAAATGGTCAAAATATGGACAGGAATGCGCTGTTTTCTATAAACTTCTGATTTATTGCCTTGCAACAATTTATCACGCTGACTAAATTTATTGGCAGGTTGTAATTTCAGTTTGTAAAAATATCACATGTTTCAATTTTCACTTTCATTATTGTTATTTTATAATATAATATGTATAAACTGATTACATCAACATACAACTCTATATGCTTGATACACAAAAGATCTAGAAAATAAAATTCAACCTTCATTGATTCATTATTTCTGTTGATACAAAATGATGCACGATTACCACACATCTATTAGACCTCGCAGCTCGTTATCTTTAAAAACGAAAGTAAATATTACTGTACTATTTTTCAGATTCTGACAATATTCGAGAAAAACTTTGTGAAATCAATAATATATTTTCTATCACTGCAAATAAAAAAACTCTTGCAATTCACTCGATCCAATAAATAGAAGAAAACTCCTTGAGTGTATCCAACCTAATAAACGCACCAGTCCCCAGCTTCTTATTTCTCTCTGTGTTTTTATTTCTTCTATATTGGAAGTCTGAGGTCTGACGTTGGCTCTAGCAAACGATAGACAGTAATTAACCCTCTAATGACTGCACTACCGTTGCACCATCAAACGACGGATGCACCAAAAATACCCCAAGAGATAACGACGCTATTGCAGGAATATATTGAAACCGATAGTATATATTTATTTCCATATACTTTATATATAAATAAATAAATGTATTTGAGTCATAGTGTATGTAGGTGTGTATTTTATTTCCAAAGAAATATATTTCTATACATTCTATGTCCGTAATGTTGTTTCAAATTTGATATTCAATCACTGATATTATATCAATTTTAAGGATTGAAAACAAATTACCATTTTGTATAATACACTCACTCAGATATTCATTTTATATTGTTTTTAACAATAATACAAAATTAAGAAATCTTTAGACCTAGATCAAGTGTGAAGGAATTTGAAATAATAGCAAAATTAGAATTTATAATCAATTACATATTGTAAATTATTATATTGGTGACATACATATTTTTTGTAAAATAAAAATGAAGAGTTCAGAAAACCGATTAAAATGTTATCTTTCTGCTTTCATAGTTTTTGCCAACAAAGCCTTTCTAATTTTTTTACAATGTACAATTAATTAAATAAAAACATTGTTTTCTTTAAAACTTTTGCGATGTGTTTTATAAAACAATTAAAAAACTTAATTATTTTCAAACCGCTTTAAAGTGGTTTATTAAATTTTCAGTTTTTATAAGAAAATAAATTAACACTACTTTTAACACAAATCCACTTTATTAATTAATTTTCCTGTTATACACGATAATTTCATCAATTTATATTACTCATCTTGATTGTCGTCACGTGCTTTATATTTAATTATAATTATGCGAATTGTTGTTTATTCTTAGAAATCTACGGTAATGAATGCCTTTATATAATTTTAGATAAGGTTTTCCTGTGTATGTCATGTATTAAACATCTCTTCTCTACTCACTGTCATCATGAAATAAACATATTTTTAATCTATATAACAGACACAATTAAGAAAAAGGTGATCTTTATAGAAAATAATTTTTGAGTTCTACAACCATAAAAATCTATAAACAGATATAAAAAAAATCATGTAAATTATTTTGAAAGTAATATTCATAACAATTCCTTCTATTAATAATTGAAAAACTAAATCAGATCATGATAAAACTTAACTTATATGAAAGCAGTGTTATATAATAAAGGTAATAAACCCCAAAGTTCAGTAATATTTATAGACCTGAACATTACGGTCTTTTTGAATTGATTGCACCACAAGGAATAGTTTATCTCTGTTCACATATAAGCATACACATTATATATATGGTTTAAATATAAAGCAAGGATAATCGATAGTTATTTTATAATTAAAGCTTTCTTTAGAAACTTCAAGAAGTTCAATATTTAATCCTTAATGGGCACCTCCGTGCTTTAAGTGCATAAATTAATTCATTTGTAATATTTCAAGAGTTTTGTTTTTTTTTCTTGGTTTTGAACTGAACATCAAAAAAAAATTGTTGAATTATCCAGTATCATTCCGAAGCATTCATTCGTGTTGCCACCACTCTCACTATCATACGACTTATCAAAGATTATTGTATTATCGTATTATATTTATACCTGCTTAAACTGATTAAGACTTGTTTTATTCGATCAACGTCTAAGATGTTTTTTATTTAGTTATTTTTATATTGAATTTACTGCTAACTCTTGTGTGTATCCGATCAGATCAGATGAGTCTAATCATTGTTTTTCTGCTTTGGAAAACAAACAAACAAAACGCGGGCGACGTCAGCACCAAGCGAGGCATGTCATCACGCTCTGGCTGGTACGGATAATGTGAGATAGATAGAGAAGTCTCGTATCTCCGAAGCTCTGATACCGGCCGTATTGGGAAATTTAACAAATAAATTGATATTTCACGAGTATGTGATTTTTCTCTGGAAGTTGTGTTCAAATAAAATATAATTTGAGTTATTGTAAACAAACATTTAATATCGCTTCCTATGTATTCATCATTTAGTTTAATCAAAAATTTTGGGTATACGTTTAATTTGCCAATTTCTAAGAAATTCAATTTCGATTTCTCAACGTTCTTTTTGACGTAAAATAATTTTCTTGTATATGAAGTCATACATATTTTATGAGAATTTTTTTCCAATAATAAGTTATTTTATATGTATAAGAATTTAAAAACCCTTACCTTTAATATATTTTATATTAGAATGAATATATTTATATTAGTAATACATTTTATTTTAAATACATATTTTTAATTTATAGTCTGTTTTCAACATATTATAATGGATTGTTTAAAATTTATAAAAAAAAAATTATATAAAAAGGGTAAAAATTTGAATTAAATTTGCGTATCACTAAAAAATCGCGATTGCAGTTTGGTGCATGTGTTTGTAATTTTACAGGTATTAATAAATTTATATCTTATTTTAAGAAGTGATGTTTTCTCCTTTTGTGAATAAAATTCATGGCAGGGCATAGTATCGAATAAAATTTTCCGACGTTTCAACTATTATATATATTTTTAGTTGCGTATGCTTCTGCACCCTTCATAAATAATAAAAAGTGATGGACGACTTGTAATAACACTCCATATATGGCACAGTTCGCGTTTCATAGCGCATGAAAATAAAAAGGTAATTTATTTCAACTTCACTAAACTTGATAAGCAATTAAAAAAAGCCTGATTACCGGGTCACATAATTTAGACACGTAAGGCGCCTGGCTGCTTGAATGTTTAATGAGGAAGTTCATCAGGACTGTTTCTTTTACAACGTTATCCAGATATATTTACTGAACCACGGCTTATGATTCTATTTTATTTATGATATTACAATCGTCATGGAATAAATAAACAGTGGCGTACGGTGTTTATGAGTACAAAAGTATTATGATTTGAAATAATATTTAAAACTCTTAATAAATTCATTACTAAAATGTATATTCATTTTAAGAAGTCATTACTTCCGAAATGGGAGACATCGAAGTTAAAAAAGTGACGAATAATTAACAGCTTTACAAGCTTTGACAAGTAACCACACAAAAGTTATCACATGATATTGTTAATCTAGATTCAAATAGCCAAGATTTCATCAGGGGTTTCGTAAGAAAGACAAAAGTCATAACTAACCATACAAGGTTAAGAAAAATTTAAATTTATTATTTTTTAAGATAACTTTCGCTTGTCAGGTCGACGTAAGCTACGGCTTTTTTTTTCTTCTACGAGTAAATATCCCCCGCAAACCTATAAAACAAAAAAATAATAAAATGCAAAGAGTAAATTGAGACTGGATCAAGATCTAGACAGCCCTAGTTCAAGGAATGGCTTTGTATAACCTGGTGGGATTCCCCGTTGGCGCGTTGCAAAGGCCGCAAATCAAAAGGAGGCCCGTGACGACACGGCGAGACTCGACGGAGCCGCGAGCAATCCCAGCCCCGCCGGAGACTATAATATGTGTGATGTGTGTAGCTCTGCATCCTTGGGGATCTTTCAGTTAATAATTATGATATTATGTTTCCTTTGTGTGAACAGTATGCTTACATTCATTAAATACATCTTCTTGTACTACTGCGGCCGTGTCGGGAAAATCAAGATGCCATAAAGATATCAAATACGATAAAACAGCTAGCATACTACAAAATATTTTTTTGCTGGATGAACTTTTATTTTTTCAATGTATTTTTGTCTTTGAAAGAAGTAACGATCCAAAAATATTTCACGATTTTCTAGGAGTTTGGGTATTCATATTTGTTTTAAATACGAAGTAAACATCACTTGTCTCTTGTTAAAATTAAAACTATTTTTTTTATAAAAATTTTTTTATTTCAAATAATCTTTGATCAGCATGAGTTTGCAAAAAAAACAGCTTGGTATGTTTCGTACATAAATACGAAAACGTCAGTACAATAATAATTTTTATTAATATACTTATTGCATGCAATTTGTGAATACATATTTTAATTGGCCTGTGGATGAGTAAAGCTCCGAAAGCTTTGCTTTCTTCATAGCCTTTGCAGGCATTTATTCTCTCTGAATTATTAATATTATTTAATACTTTGAGGTCTTTGGCTGGACATTCTAGTAATAAATATTTGTATGAAAATGTAATGCTTCTTAAGTTCTGATGGGTAGTTGAATATATCAAGTAACGCTGAGCATACCCCCTACTCTGTCAATTGCTTATTATTGCAGAATGGTCCTCTCAAGAAAATATTTTTCTATCAAAATAAAAATAATGCCACCATAGACTTGTTTATTTTCAAAAATAAATAAAATAAAACATACAAGTACAATCAAATACCCGATAAACAAAAATGTAATAAGCAATGGCTAAGAATATTGAGTGGTAATATTTCATTTTGAAGAGAAAAATATTAACTAGGCATATCTATTTTCAAAAGAATTTTTTTTTCAATTTTCATTCATTGCACCTACCTTTTGTCATTTATTTAAAATAAAAACACACCCCTTCTTCAAAGCACAGTGTGGTTTCAATTTTCGTATAGGTATTTTAATGCAGCTTAGGCAGTCGTTCAGAATATTCAGACAAAGAATTTTCACCCCCTCATAATTTTTTGCGGAAAGTTTTTTAAAGATCCATCCCCTGTCCGCCCGCGGCAGCCTCGCAGAGAATGCATATTTTTCTTTGTTCGAAATTCACATCACAAAGGACCAAGTCGCATCAACTATGTTGTCGCAGGAAAATATCGACACATATGGAATGCTTTTAGATGCAGACTGGAATATTTATAAAGAAGAAGAATTCCATTTAGTTAATATTTCATCTTTTAATACAATGTGCCGATTTAAATCAACTTATTAAAAAACTAATTGTACGGCCACATATTCTGCTTTGGCAAACACTTATTTTTTCTTTGTGTACATTTATTTTTCTATTTGTTTATGTATTTTATACAAAATATTTTTTTATAGTTGCGTATCATATATATAAAAGTAGTCCTTCCCTAAGCAAACTTACAACTGTTAACGATATTTCAAGTTAGTTATAGATTATATCTTTAGTTAAAATAATATTAAATGAAGAAGTTTTACATTTAAAATATTCAAGTAAAAAGTTACTGTATTTTATATATAATTATAAGTTTCTTTTATCATTAGTCGTTGTATTTGGATATAAATATTTTTTAATTTGAAATGTGCAATTTTTATTTGACAATTGTATCTCAACAAATTTTCCATAAAACTATATTTCTATAAAAGCTTTAAGTTTGCAAATTTAATCAAATATTTTACAAACCATTATCCAATAAGCTCTATATATAACTGCTGCTGACATTATCCTTTTACGCATTTCCTTTCCTTTACGCATATTTTATTTTATTAGATTGGTTTTTTTCAAAGTTAAGCTTCTTTTCCCGCTGATATTATTTAAGTTACATGAAATATAATATAGATGGAATTTAACTACACTGAAAGGTTCATTTCATTTCATGATAAAATCAAAAGGTAGTAGACATTACAAAGAAGAACAAAAATGCGACGGTATATTATATTGTCATACGTATAAGATACTGGGTATTTCACTGCGCTGTAAACTCCATATTTACTCATTTAGTATATTTCTCGTATACCTGAAGTAAATACTAACAGCCAAGTCAAAACACATTTATTCATCTCCTTTCTTGGTAGATCCATACATGTCCCTGGTTAGTTAGCCTCAAGCTATAGTGACCCCGCGAGATTTCTGCAACATTTTCTATACTTATTTGTTTTGACTTTCCACGTTAGTTAACTATGAGCGCATTTTACGATAGTCAAATGCTTTTGATCCTTTACTGGATGAAATTTTCTATACCTGCATTTTCCGTAAGCAATTCCATTCTGAGAAAGTCCAGTTTTTGTTCATGTTATAAATATCCGTTAAAACTTGGCAACACATTTTTATTATTAGCTTAGTATTTTTTAATTTATTTACATCGGTTAAATTTATGCATCATATTTTTCACGCAATACTCTAAAACTATATTGTTTATTACAAAATAATTCATTTATAAATAAAAACGAATAAATATTTGTAATTCGTCTCAAATGATTAAGTATTAAATATTTCTTCTTAAAGTTAGTAGTTTTTACTACCACTATTCTACCACTTTAATAAATATGACTAAAAATCCATAATATTAAATAATAAATCTTCGCATAGCTAATTTTTTGGAGTGCAATTACTACACAGAAAAATGTTACATTGCAATTTTTTTGTAGAAATTTATACCAAAATCTTAAGTGGAAAGCATTACAAAGACTATAAAGCATTTCTTAAGATTTTTTTAAATAAGATATTACTCGCGTCATCAATTCTAATCTTTATTTTAGATATCATGAAAAACTAGTGTTTTAAAGATGTAAACAAAAGTGCACAAGGAATTTTTTTTTAAATTAAGATTTATTTAATTCAGATGACAAAGTAAGATGGACCCCGTGTGAGTGAGAATTGAGAATATTATTAATGTTTTTGTTGTGTATTTTAATATTTATTTAAAATGGATAGGTCTTTGTATTAAGCGATATGGCATTAAATGTTTGATCGATGTACAGTATCAACAAAACTAAGAAAAAAAACCATGTGTGGAAATTCAAAATAAATTTATAAGAGTATTATCAATAATGTGAGCACATGAACTCATGAAATCTAGTATCTTAGGACTATTGCTTGATTTATACCCTGGATTATGTCTTCATTCAAAAAAATTACCGTATCATATAAAGTTACAATAGCAAAACCTAAATTGATAAGTAAATAATTGTAAAACAATTTTGAATTCATCTTTTTAAAAACCACTTATCAAAATGTTCATTTTTGTAAATAATTATATTATAAACGGAACACAAAATTCTCCAATGAAATTATTATTTTGGCAAATTCATGGAAATAAATGGCCATAACAATGAGAAGTAATTAGGTGTTGTCTTCGTGATGATTCAATTCAACATCGAATGCTCCGAGAATACAAACATTTGTCGCTCACTTCCACGGAGCTGTGTTCGTTCTTCACAATATTAATTCTGAGAAAAATATTTCATTATCTTATAATACACGTCCCCAGAATGGGCTTGCAATTATATTTACAGAAGCTTCCATAATATAAATTTCATTTTAATATAATTACACTTGATTTGATTACTGCGCCATTACATAAATATTTTTTTAAATGAAAAAAAAACAGTTTTTTTTTGTTTATTTTTAGTTTAAGTAAATAAGCATCAGATCCATTACTTTACACGTAAATAAACAGATCTTGCTTACCCAGTATACAATATGATATTTTTATATAATTATTATTGGTTTTATCTATTAATGTAGTAATTTATACCGACTTTTGATTATAAAATGTAATAAATAGTGTAATACACATTCATGGACCATGTTAATCCATAAGATCCACAATTTATATTACATTTTCCAAAATTATAAATAACCAAACGTAAATCTTAAGTCAATATCATTTATATTTATTTGAGAATAAGTTAACGCAATTTCAATGACAATACCTCAGTATTTTAATTAAAATCTTTCGTGAATTTTGGGACACCCTATATATTTCAGATTTACATTCGTTAAAACCCTCGGATAATTTAGCCTTTTTTAGTAAAAAGGATACACTCGCCCAGTAAAAACTTTACAAACAATAAAAAAGGTAAAATGGACAGTAATCTTTTATGTGCAGAAAAATCACCCCTATACCTTTTACAAAATGTCAAAAGCAGAATTTCGTTTTTATTGAATTTTAAATCAGCGTTTATTTTAAATTCACTGTTACTTCATCTGATAATATAGTTGTTAAACGAATTTTGATATTTTATTAACGTTTTGGCTGGAAATAAATATTCATTTATTTACTGCACTGCTATTTACATTATATCAATTCTATTGTTTTTGATATCTGTTAATATCTATGGATAATTTAAGATATCGTTTTTAAAATTAAACCTCACCATCAGCAATTGTTATTCTAGTAATATTTTTTAAAATATTCCATTCGCCAATCGGATTTATAGCTTATCTTATTTTTGTTAGGAGTATTATATTTCTTAAACATGTGTTATAATATAACCATAATCACACCAACCATAGTAGAAGCTTTAGTTTATTATATTCTTCTACGAATTTTAATGAAAAAATGTATCTTTTTATTTTTTATATTTTACACGGTGTTTTTCAGCTTTTGGCAAAGCAAACTGTGTGACATTTATATATTTAAGGAGAGGTTAGATATTAAATACCAACCTCATATAAATAGACAAAAACTGTTTGAAGCTTTTAGGCTTATAAAAATTAGAGCACATTCATTAAACTATTAAAAATTATAAATAATGATAATTTATTTCATTACTTAGTTATATAACCATTTGTTGGATTACAATAAAAATTATAGTGTAAAAAAATCTTTACATGTTGAGGAAATGTATATTTTGTAACATTTGTAAAAATTACATTGAAATCTTGCAAAAAAATCGATACCGCATAAAAAGGCATCATTCAAAGCGACAATAGCGAGACCACAAAGGGCTATTCTTTACTTGACCAATGAGAGGGCTGCGAGAATACAAAGCAGCCTTTACTCCGAATTCCTGGGCTTGCCTTAGCCGAGACCCGAACCGCACGCACCACCACCGCCACCGCCACCGCCACCGCCACCGCCATCTAGGTATAACTAAGATATTGAAAGTCATTATTTAATGTCGCCGAAGAGCGCTATCAGTGAAACGACCGTGATTTTTCACTCGGGGAGGGGCGAGGGAGCACCACCCCCGAGATACCAGCCTTCTTTGCTAAATTCAGCGCTTTTGTATTTTTTATGCGCGACTTATTTTTTTTATTTTAAAAATAACAAACGTTCCTACCTAGCTATTTAGAATGATAAAGCTGTATTAATTAAATAAAAATAGCGCTTAAACGTAATGCGTCTTATTTCATTGTTTTTTTTTGTAGGTAGAAAGACACTTTTCAACCTAGGAGACGCGTAAAATATTTTCGACTGATTTGTTAATAAAATTTAAAACCTATAATGTAAAAACCTTTTTTTTCTTTTGTTATTAATTTGATTTTATTACATGTATCGCCCTTTTATTTTACTATAGTGGTAAATTTTTTCAAAGAATCTTTGTCAATAATCTTACAGCAAGCATACAGACATCATTCAAAAAGAAGGCATAAATAATTTAAAAAATAGTCAACCCTTACGAATTCAAAAACAATACATAAAACAAATCATAATATATAAAATTGCAAAGAAATCATATAAGCGATTAAATTATACTTCATGTACATTAACATAGAGTACTGTGTTTACACTTGAGCTGTAAAACATTTGCATAGTTTGTAAATATTTGAGTCCATTATATTATATTTGACTATATTATATACTGAATAATTTTATGATATTTGTACATAGTAATGCTTTACGCTCCAGTGAACCAAACAGCATGCGAACAAGAATTAATGTTAAAGTGATCAAATGATAGAAAATAACGATTTTCGGACATTAAACTTTACACACTTGGTATTGAAATGCTTCGTTAAACGTATAGATTTTACATTTTATGTATTCAAAAATAGTTTTTTTTTTATAATTATCTTATTTGATTAACCCGTAACAAATAGTTAGTAGGCAACTTATTTGATCAAATTATATTAAAGTATCGATTTCTATATAAATTATAATCAAACATTTTATAATTTTAAAAAAAACAAGTTATATAATCGAAATCTTTATGAATTTCATAAGCTGAAGTATTTGATTATGCCCATCACTAGTATAAATACCAGTTTTTTCATGAAATCCTATTATCATACCTACCCACATCACGTAATCTCCTGTATGTCAGAATGTCTAAAATAAAACAGCGTATTTTCTACCTCTGTCCATAATGTTCTTACCTAGTTACCATAATACCATTTTCCGCTAGTTTTTACATAACATATAAATCTTTTTAAGCCCTTGTTATATTATATTCGCATTTTACTTTCTTAACCATCAACAAAGGAGTATAATTATTCCTTTGGTCTGTTTTCAATTTAATCTGTGGCTCATCACGTCAATTACAATCTAAAGTGAGAATCTTGCTCTCATCTGTTTAACTAGACACTTGTGTATAAAGGTCTCTCGGGCGTATTCCGTTCTTATCAGAGTCTTGTAGTTCTCTGCCGCGTACATCCGGAATAGAAATGCCGCTAATAACTTCATCAATCCAGTGGACTCTGTGCCGACCTTTTTGGTCCGCAAGTACCTCCAGGGTGCCTTGATGACTCACTCTGTCCAACGCTAGGGCAACCTTCGTCTGCCACCTATATGTTTCTCTCTTTGGCATATCCCAGTTAAGTATATAACATAGAATATACTAAATTATTCTTATTTTTAACCCCAAAATAAATGAACTATATTTCTGGTTCTTTGTTTTAAAAATAAGTGTCACGTTTTATTCAAATATTTGTATTACTTCCTGACGGGCCATTTTAAATATATTAAATATAACTATAATATAGTAAAGCGGTATTTTATAACAAAAGTACTCAATATTTAATCATGTTGATACAATTTTAGAAATAATATTTTTTTCATAATTGATAAATCTTTTTCATAAAATCCATGTTTTTATCTTTTGATCATTTATGTTAGCTTGTTGACTCATTAGTAAGATCGTTCATTTACTTAGCCTCCGTCGATACATGAAAATTCCAAACCGTTGTTTTTATACCAACACGTCCTTGTCTCTTTCAACTATGCTGAGGACAATCTGAACTGGTAGTGCATGTGTCAACACAAATTATTCAACAAATAGCTTTGTTGACAATACACATGTAAATTAATAAGCATTTCAATTTCACTATTATATTTGTATTTTGTTGTGTATTGAATAGAGACATGCGTTTTTTAGCTGCTTTCGGTCAACTATTGAACGAAGACTTCCCCTATACGTCTTTAACCCTTTCGCTCTGCAGATGCAACTCCCCCAGCACGTATCACTTTGTCAGTCCTGCGAGCTTCGGGGAGTCCTTTCAGCTGCTTTGTTCTTCGAGTATCTTCTTGTGTACTAGAGGTGTTCCCTCAGCCTGCCAAAGTACTCCTTCTATCACTACTTAAATTCTTTGATCTTTGAATAACACCAGTTATCCGCCTCGACAAAGTAACCACACTATTTGCGAAAAATACTTAGTAAATTTAAAATTTTAATTTTGTGGTGTAAAAACCAATTTCATTACCAATAAAATTTTAAAAGAAATTAATGTCATATACGTTTATAATCTTGTTTATTTACAAGATGTGTAAGTACACTCTAAAAGCTACTAGCTCGAGAAGTGTGACATAATCGGATACTGACTGTGGTTTCTTACTAATGCGAGAACGCAACTAAAATGCTCTTGTCGCAAACACTTTCACGTAAAGTGAATTGGATAAAATAAACATTAATCCTATTATAATATACTATCGTTTTCAGTTGCGCTATTCAAATTCGTTTTGGCGTATTAATATGTAAAAGTCAACTTAATTGATAAATGCATATTATAAATAATCTAATAAATAATACAATGCCCCTTTTATTAAGTCACCACTTATATAGTATACGTATAGAGTGTTTTCTAGCAATTAAGTTACACATAAAACGAAAAATAAAATATAGAAAAAGTTTTTAAATTACAGGAGTTTTTAAAATTACAAGTACAAGTAATTACACCCACATATTGTGACAAGCATGTCATGTTATTTGTCATTTCGACCAGTTTTCTTTTAAATTTAGTTTTAATTCTCCGTAGTCAGCCGATGTATATGTGCTAGATAACTTATCAATAAATCACAAACAATATAGAACTTATCGAGGTAAAAAAATGTATCGTTGTATTTCGCCGACGCATATAAATATTTAATAATCCCAATTTGGTAGGCGCACTGGAGTAATAAAATTTATATATTCAGTGCAGTACCAAAATTGTTTTTGGTACTGCACTGCACATTTTTTTTTGTTTTCTCGCGTGTTTTTTTATGATCCTGTAAGATTTAATTCTTTTGATGCAGCATCAGTCTTATTATTTACATAAATGTTGCATTTAAAGGAGAAAAAAACAAACTAAGTATGAACCCATCGCCACCCAAATGACACTTGAGTGAATAGAATACCACATTTGTTGTTATCCTTAGCGGACAGCTTAAAATAGTTGTCAGCAATGAGCGAGGAGAACTTTCACTGTGACAGGGGTTTGCGTGATATTAATTAACTATAGTGCTAGAATTACACAGTGACATGCAGTATGAATTGGGTGTAAACAGAATTAACCGTCTACGTTTGACCACGCCTTCATCTATCCGGTGACTTAATGTATCAGTCGAGCAGGCCTTTAATTGATGGGAACACCTTCGCCATCATCAGCACCTTCAGCCAAAATATCAAATCTCTTTGAATTATATCTGCCATAATATGTCTTTACCCGATAAACTTTTCCAATGCATTATCCAATTAACAAACATTTTGATTTTTTTAATCTCTGTCCCAGTACTTTTTTTGCGAGCTTATTAATATATTTTTTTCTGTTTCAATGTGAATTTTACAAACAAATTTTTAATTAATTATTAAATATTTATTAAATTAATTTTTTTTAAAGTTATTATAGCCACAGAAAAATAAAAATGATCTAATTTTAAGTAATTTATTAAAATAAAAAATAAAAATTATTTGATTTAAAAATCTTAAATCAAAATTTAGATCACTTAAACACTTTCTTGACATTTATTTAATAACCCTAATATCACAGACTCAACACTGCATCTCCCGGAAGATTTCTAAAAAGATAAATTGTTTTGATAAATACCCGAGAGGCCACATACCATTAATCGAGAAGCCAGACAATCAGGGTGCAGTGAGACAGCCCCCGAGTAGAAGACTCGCTTAGATAGGGTTTCCATGTTATATCGGCAGAAAGGATATACATTTATTTAATATCGTAATAATACTCGTAAATAGAAAATGATATATCCCGATCTTTAATACTATATAATAGATTGAATACCTACAAACTTAGAATGTATTTAAAATAAATAAAAATACTAGATTACGAGATATCAGATATAAAGAAGTGACGCGCGTTTCCGTAGTCTACCACTAGAAACATACAAATAGATATCATCAATAATTAAAGGAATACTAAAAAAATCTGCAATTTTTAAATGATCAATACCCAGTCACCTCCAATACAAAATATGAAGGGTAAATACCAGATAGGGTATATTTGCATGGCAGCCCTGGTTGGCTAATTTCAGCAGCCAGGGCCGAGGCGCGACAATTACTGTAAAAGAGCCGCGGCTGTAGAGATAAAGCCTGAAGAGGCGCCTCACTGCGTCCTTCAGGGGTGCTTCTAGCCGCGGGGCCTCAGACGCTATCTGGTGGGACTATCACAATGGCGTGCGGCGCGAGGGGCTGATCTGATGCGCCCCCGAGGATTTGATATTGTGCCCATGATAATATTGTTATGAGTATTCGGGCCAATAATATTTTATAGCGTCATCAAATAAACTTGTATACTAGTTGAATTTGCAATTTAATTATGATTATCTTCGGTCGTAGCTATATTTTTTATATTTCATTCGTAAAAATCATTAAATATATTTTTTTTTATTTACAACGTTTTTTTTTTAATAAATAAATATCGTTTATTGTAAATAACACAACACTTGCTTCAGTTTATTAAAATTGCATTCAAACTGATACTCATGACAAAACTTTATTTTTCTCCAAATATCATACAAAAGCCGCACTTCTCAAGTTCAATTTTTCAGCTGAGATCAAAGTTGCTGCCGTGGGGATATCCCAGCTTCCGTAATATTCCTGAAGCCCAAATAAAACTATAATTTGAGTCGGGAAATCTTTGATATAGCAGTCTCGAGTCACGTCCCTGTCATATGCCTCTCCCATAAACCCCGCTGAACAAAACGGTGAGACGTTTTCTTTTATTTACCGGAAATGATTGATTGCTGAGAGCGGAAGGGCGCGGGGCGGGGGGAAGGACCAGTTATTCGAGGTGACGGGTCCGGTTTTCAGAACTCTTTCTTTTATGGGGGAAAGGTAATTTTTGTGACGCTTTGTTGACTATTTTCGTTCAGAAATTTGTCTGAATGAGGACTTATTTAATTACTGAAGCGAGTTTTAAATGTTTTTTTTGGTTTCCCATTTATTTTAATGCTTTTATGAATTAAGTTCCATTAATTTTTTATTCAATTATCCTAAATCTCTTTTTGTAGGATTTTTCATCGTCATTGACACTGCAGTACTTTTTCAGTACTGCAATTAGTTTATAACGAAATAATTATAAAAAGACTAACCAAAGTTATCCACAAAATATTTTTTTAATTGTATAATGCGTTATTACTTGATTACACGTGTTTTCAAACATTTTTTTTCCAAAAAAGTTTAATACTACATATTTTAATAAATTTTGTTTTTATGAATACATTTCATTGGATCTTTTTTAAACTTTAATATTATACAATAAATATAAAATGGTCTTCCGGAATCACCAGCTATTTTATTAAATGAACAGAGTTTCAATGATTCGCCTGAATTCATGGGAGCTTACTCCGCATCCAGCATGTCCCGGTTAGAACAACGTTCCTTCTATAGAAAGTTCTCGAGCGATTGCAAGCCTGTTCCAATCTACTTTTCATTACATTTATTGGTTCTACTTGAACTGAATCCTATCGGATCCAGATGGAACGGGGTCTCATACTTGCCGGAGACTTGACAACTAAGTTATTTTAATAAGTCTCTACTTTTAATGAAATCACACCAAATTAAATTTACAAAGAAACGTACGATTATATTTAATAATCTAATATGATCATATTCAAAGTAATGTAATATATTTTGATTCATAAGTATAACGTGAGTATATCTGAGCCTTTATGGGAATCCACATGGCTTACAAAGAACTTTTATATTTTCATATTGAAATTTTAATGGAAAATTACTGTACAAAGAAATACGCTTTATAAAATGCAGTCGTTAGTGAACAAAATTATATATATATATATATATATATATATATATATATATATATATATATATATATATATATATATATATATAATACCACATCGGTAGATATTGTCATGTTTACTTGCTGATCATAGAATTCCGGATTTAACCCGGGTAAAGTAATAATTTTTTTTGTTTTATTTACTCTGTTTAAATTTTTAATTTCACTTCTGATTATAGCTGCATTTACGAATAGCCTTTAAAAAAAATTACTGAATAATTATAAATATTTCTCAAAAATAATTATTTGTAAAAATAGTTAATTCTAAACAATCGTTTATATGATACAATAATCGATATTTTGTTTGTACGACTTCAATAAACTGAAAATCTCTAGTTACCTACTAACCTAGCTACCTATTTACTTATTTATTACTTAAATAAAAATATTTTTGTAAATCTCAACTCAATCACAATTAGTAGAGCTTAGTATAGATATTTTCTGTTTTGTTTTATGTTTGAAGAAACATATACTTATATTATTTATACTGTGATAAAACATGCATTATGTAAAAAAATCAGCTTAGAATTTACAGGTTGAGACAGTAATCATACCGGATAACACTCGATGATAGTTTAACTTTACTTAAGGTAAAGTAGTATTTTTTTACTTACTTTCTATTTTGATTTGGAAAACAACCATTTATATACATCAAAATAAACAAAAATGATTTTCGATTTACTTCCATATCGGGTCCGTTTCAGACTTCTGAGGTCCCGACTGACCAACCCTTCCATACGTTAAGCCTATTAACTCATTCTGCTTGCAAGCCGTTATGTCCTTGTGAGGAGAACCGCCTTAGAATATTGATTAGCAATTTAGCTAATTGTATATTACTTGAGTTTCCTCTCTTACATCCGAATTAGGGTAGAATTTCGTTAATACACTTTTGATCGCTTCGATTTGAAACTACGCTAAATAGATTTGGAGAAGCTTTGAATTGGATTACGAACCAAAGCAACTTAAACAAATAGTTGTTTAATTAATGCTTTACTGTATGTGTTTTTTAAAGTCACAATACTGTAGTTAACATTGCCATGCGACTCATTAGCAAGGATAATAATTTACTTATACAATCAATAGTAATTGAATAATAAATACGATAGTAAAAACTTTTGCACCGTGCTCTAGCTGTTTTATGTTCCTAGATTTTTCAAACCAGATATAATTTTTGAATTAGATTTTTTAGCACAAGCAATTTTTAAAGTTGCAAATCCTTTTATTTTATAATAAATCAAGAAATGAACCAAAAACTGAAAAAAGAAATAAACCCCTGAAGTGAAGATAAAATTTTCTAAATAGTAAAACATTTTTTTGAAAATATCAAGTTTTATACAAATATTTAGAGATTGTGCTAGTTCACTTTATAAAAATCCATTCTACTCCAGTTTGTGTCTCGAAAAATAATTTTCTCGGATCTAATACAGTGCTAGCGTAAAATATCCCTTTGTTTGTCAGCTGTCAGCTGTCAGTGAAGAATTCCTCCAATCTCTGAAAATCAGAGTTCATTCCTCTAAGGCCGAGGGTTTCGTATACTATCTGGAAGGCGATCTTCAGGCGAGCGGGTATTCGGAAGTCGGCTTCCTTCAAAACCAATTATTAACTCTTTGTATGATTTTAAATTTATGTAAAGAATCTGAAGGCTAAGAGAAAGAAGGATGATAATATCACAAAAATACACACACACACATATATATATATTATTTTTTAAACGTCCTGAAGATTAAATTTCACGCTACTCTAGTGTAAAATAATCTCCATCATAAATTACACATATATTCTTAGAAAATACACATTTTTCAATAATAAACTAAAACATTTTTATAATTTTTTTGTCTTTGGTCATTATTTAGTCTTTCAAAATTCAAATATCTCGAATGTTTATGTTTTAAGCGTCGTGCTGCGAAAGTCTAATGGTAACAATAGTATTCACGCGCTTATGATTTTGTACTCAGCATTAATCAGTTCATGTACTGGCGCGAGGGCGGGAAGTACTTTTTTTTAATCGCTGTGAATTTATGTGTACAAAACTCACTGTATATATTAAAATGTACACAAGTTTTAAACTAACTGTTTTATTGGTTTGACAGTAACCTCTGATTCACGGTTTTTAATTGCAGTGAAATAATTGTTCATTAAAGAATACACCAAGTGGATAGGTCGGAATGGCGTAGATACAGTGAGTACGTCAAACATTTGTTATATATATTTAAACGTGTCACTCAATTCTTAATTATTTTGTTACTGCTTTCATTATTATAAAACTTTGTGTTAAATAAATTTTTATTTTCAATTAATAATATATTTATAAAATTTTGTTATATTCGAGGTGGCTTTACTACTTTGTGTATTTTTGCAACAATATGTTCTTATGAGACACGTTGTCATTTGCCGATTGGTAACAGTGTCTATTGGCTAGATTATCTACTGTACTCTAGTGTACAACCTCGTCGTGAATGAATTGAAATTGATCCTAATGCGATTACCACTTGCACTTTTTAAGTTTTGACCTAGTTACAAGATTTGGTGGAACCACACTCATGGAGCTAGAAAGTATCGATTTTTTTATCGGACTTCGTTAAGTTTTATGTTTATTTTGAATCTTTATTCCTATTTATTAGTTTTGTTTATATGTTACAAAAAGCATTGATATATTTTGAACCAAATTTTCATGAAAGTGAAACAGCGTGTGATTGCAATGAAATGTTTTTATTTTACAGTTTTATCTATCTGTGCATGTTTAAAAAAAAACAGTAATTTTTTGTGATGTTATTTTTATCAGCCGATAGAAATTCAACAAAAGACGGTAGATTGATACGGCACAATGTTTATTATAGGTTGGTCGGCGTATAAATATTTATATATAGAATTATGTAAATACGTTTAATATTTAGTTAGCGAGTCAGTAAACATCTCAACTATTAATTATCACCGCAATCCCCTGAGCCGGGCTTGCGGTTCGGGGACAGCTCACTCGCTCATCAACGAGGCGAGTCCCCGCGGATGCTCCCGATACCTCCCTGGGCGATCAGCATAATAACCCAGGGGCGGCGCAGCCCGCGGGGCCCGGCGTACGTCCGATTTTGTAAATTACTATGACACTTTGCGGATATTGTTTGGCCAGAGTCCAAGTAGCGCATTGTCATTCTAATAAAGCTAGCTAGTGCCATAATGATTATCTCTTGCCCGGGGCGCGAGCGAGCCGGCCCCTATTAGCACACTCCAGGGGCGGCGCCAAGAATATCGTTTCAACTACATTTTTAAGAATTCATACATTTCTTTATTAAAAAAATATTTATTCTGATTTTTGTTTACATTAATATTACAAAAAAATATTAAATATCTGCAAAACCGTTGCTTCTCGGTTAACTTTGATCCGAGTAATAAGTTTAATATGCACAAAGAGTATCTGCTAGTCAGACAATATAATTTTGTAATTGCAACTAAAACAATGCGTTCATTTAGTGAATTCAACCTTGTTTTCGAAAGACTAAAAATTTAAGAACATCACGGATACCTCGATGGAAAAAAAATTGTTGGAACTTATATTAAAATAAAAGTTTTCACTGCATTATATATTTATAAATATGTTGCTACTATATACGCTATTTTTATATAATAGTTAGAATTCAATATATTAAAAATCTTAGACGCAATATTAAACCAAACCAGTTATGATATATGATGATAAAACATATTTATCTTCTAACATTCAATATATCGCCGACCCTTGCCTGCCCAGGGGATGCTCGGAGGCCACCCTAAGTATTTATACCTACCCCGGCGACCGCACGTCTCCACTACTTAATGTTGGATATTGTCGGAATTCAATGCTCGTATTTGAACGGGGTCGGTTGTAAATTACCTCTTTTGTGAACCTCGATGGGTAGATCCTCTTATAAATTTTACGAGTAAATGTTTTTACTTCGGTGTCGTATAGGCCTGTGAAAATAATTTTGTACGGTTCAGATTTTGTTGGGGGCACAACAATAAATTATGCTCTTTCGATGTTATATCGAAAGTTGTATTGTGCAACTTTCTATTAGCGTTGGTCCCTTTTACTTACTTCGAGACGCAAAATCACTTTAAACTTCATAGACGACGTTCTTACATATTTTGAAAAAGTCTGGAGACTGTGATACTAAAGTGTAACAATCTTCTTAACGATGTTATAAAATCACTTTATTGGATTTAGTATTCTGACTTTGACTAGCAAAGTTCTGACATTTATTTTGGTTAATGCTGCATGTAAAAAAGGCAATAGCTGTGTGATAATGATCTCTTAAAAAAACTAAAATATCTTGCAGTATTTATGTGAGAATATATTATTTATTATTCATTATAATCGTATGATAAATTTTATATTAAACGAACGTAGTTACACTAAGTTTATTGTATATTTTGAACGAACAATTATTGCAGTTATATTTATAAAAATGTCATTTTTTTTGCACTGAAAAGTTAGTGTTATTAGAATTAACTATAAAGAGATAATTAAGTGGGTAAATTAGATATTAACTCAAATGAAAAAATGTGATCAATGGGTTTTTTTTAATAGGTTTCATTTATTAAATAGAGTTTGAACTAACAGCTACTTTGGATTGAATTTGATATGCTGCAAATTCAAATGATCAATTACCAAGTTACATAAAAATAATTGACTTCAAGTTTACTATCTTTCGTAGACGGAGTCAATGTGAATGGTTTATCTTATTTTTAAGGATTTGCGAGGTACTTATCAGAAAACGATTCTAGGGGCTTTTCTTCTCAAGGAGTCTTAGTAAATTATATTTTTATTTTATTATTTAAACATAATAAATTCATTTATCTTATAGTATTTAACAAAGTTCAATAAACTGTATTGCGATCCAAGTCGGACATCTCGCTGGCAGAAGGTATCAGTACTAGCTGACCACTAGACGACAAAAGGTTTGAACCATTACCTTATTTCTTTACGCTTTGTTAATTTGACACGTGAAAATACTTGCGGACTTATAACGACAAAAGACATTACCAAGATTTTATAAAATACTTTGAAGTTCGGAAAATATTAATACGAAAAATCACAACGCTCTGAGAACAAAAACTTTATCCATAAAACTTGCAAATTTCATTTAATATTTTTTATCATATCAAAATATGTTGTGCTAAGTCAAAAATAAAAGTTTGAATAATTTTTTTTTAAGATCTACGCCGCCAAAAGTTTTTTTTTGTGTTAATTAGTTTTTCGAGTTCTATAAAAATATATACTGGGTGATCCGTTGAAAAAAGACTTACAGATTGTATTCCGGTTCATCTGTACAATTTGGAAATGAAGTTTTCATTATATTTAATTATAAAAATAAAACTTTATTTTGAGTTTAAAAACATTTCAATATTAAATTCTCATACAAAATCTCTCTCCGGGAAACGCTTGTGATGTGCGAACTCGCCCCTGCCTTGAGAAATGGTAAAGTAATAAAATGAATAGTTGGAAACCCGGCCATGGAAAGAAGAAAAGAAAACAATCAACGATATTTGTAGAATCAAAGGAAACTGTTAGTTATAAACTTGCATCCTGAAAGATCTTAGATAAAGGTTTTAAGGTTTTACCCTTAAAAGGGTTTTACCCTTAATAGAAAGAACAAGCGACTAATCGAGAAAAATAAATATTAATTCAAAAAGTCTTTATGTATAATAGTAACTGTTTAAAAAAATCTCAGTACCAAAATAATAAGACTTTTTTAACAGTTAATTTTTAATTAAGCTCTTATATATAAGTTTAAGTATTTATTATAACAATAAACTAATAGTTTTAACGTTTATATTCATTTTAAATTCACATTCTTATCCTAGCCATATGAATATTGTGGTATTTTATATTAACTCTGAAAAAAAAAATCTATATGTAAATTTATCTGCACTAATTAAAAGGGTGTAAAAATATTACTTTAAAGCAGATTATGTTTTGCGTCTAGACACAATAAATAAAAATAGAAATAACTTTTTATGTGTATCTGGGTAAATTAAACAATAGTAAAAGTTATCGCCTAATATCTTAAAATGTCCAAAGTGCTTTTGTGTAGTATCTATAAATAATCAATCAACTTCTTGCTATTGTTCAAAAGCATTATATCAATCAAGTCCTGTAATTTTCTCTTTATAATTTAATTCTTACTACAAAACGGATCTTTTTTAGTTTTTTAGAAAACCATCCCTTTCAACAACAAAGCGTTCCATTTGGCAAAGTGTTCGTCTCGTGTGGGCGCAGGAGAGATCGTCTTTCCTGTCGATATCAAGTACATTTGAAACAAGAGAAGCTTCCAATATAATAGAAAGAGAAGTTTAGACTCGGATAACCAAGAACTCAGTGAAATGTTTTCCCTCTTCAAAACTTATTGAAATGCTTAGATCTTGTGATGTTTGGAAACAACTGAATTAGAAAGAAAATACGTAATATGTTTTCATATTATTTTTCAATAATAATAAATATAACAATAAAATAATTGATGTGATTTTATATATGCACTGTAATAATAAATTTTATTTTTATAAAAAAAAAACATGTCATTACATTTATATTTTACCTTTTTTTTACCAACATCCCTCGCTATTCGAATTTTGTTAGATATAAATTTAAAAAATTATTCTGTTACCTGTAGAATACTTGACGTTGAAAAGTTATAATATATTTTCTTACGCGAGAAAAACAGTGAAAGATTAATTAAAAATTAAAATTATGAATAGTATTCCCTTTATACCATGCAGAACATGCTTGAAATCCAACCAATAGCGACAACACTAGCAATACTGATATCGATACTTATCCCTCCGTTATCTTTTACGATGGATACTTGCCCCGCGACTTCACGTCTAGTATAGGCCTTCTGGACTCAAACGCTAGTCATATTTTAATGGCACCGTTAGGATAAGTTACTGATGCTTGCCTACGTGGATGCTGGGACGGTTGCTGCTTCTCTATTATCTCTGTGGCCTCGTTCCGACGTCGTGAAGAGAGCTTAACCACCTCAGCACCAGAAGTTGTACTAAATCAATATCATCTCATATCAATAACTGTGAATTTTCTTTAAAAAACAAAAAGTTTAAATTTCTTCACACAGTAAAGTTAATTTAACAAAGCTTAAAAGAATCTCAGTTCGAAAGCTTTCTGATGAATAAAACATATCAATAAAGCGTTATTAACCACTTCAAGTTTTAGTAAAGTTTTTATGAAATTCAATTGCTTGTTTCGGGGGTATTTTTTTTACTTACTAAACAATTTAAGTTTGAAATTTCTTAAAACAACTTATCTAAATTAAGTTTATCCATTTTAATATTATTTTTATAATAAAGTAGGTTATGTAAAATTTTAAAGTAGTCTTTATAAAATATTAGCGAAATCGCTAAGTAAAAGTAAAGTGATATTAAATTCTTCCTAAAATATTTCGAATTCTTGCTGTATTTTTTAAAAGCGAAGTTATTTTCTCCCGCGAATTCCTACAATATAGTAAAATGGCTCAAGTCTGAGGTTGATGAATGATTTAATCTTTATGTGGTAGAATTTAAGTTAAACTTTTTGGCTGCATTAAAAAACTTTACCAAACCGTTCCATCATAGAACCTTTGCGGCTTAGCTTAACCCTTATCTTCTCACAAAACATAAAAGTTACAAAAAGTACATGTTTACAATTTGGATTCAAAGAAATATAGCCACACATAAAAATACTCTAAAAATGATATTAACGTATTCATTATATTTAATTTAACGTCTTTAACAATAATATATATTTTGCATTGAAAAATTTATCATTCCAATCAAAATTATATTTAACTAAAATGTAAATATATTTTTTAAAATCTATACTAAATACATTAAACATGATGGTGGATTACTTCTTGTTTAGATCATATAAACCACTTGACTAATATTTAGTTTTATTTTTTGTATGTAATAGACTATTGATTTTTGCAGTCATCAGTGAAACATACATTTAGCCGTGTATATATTTTTTTATTGATATATTATATCATTTAGTTTATTAACTCTAAGTAAATTATGTATCGATAAATGCACAGTATTCTATTTAAGCATAATTTTTCTATAGATCAAATGTAGTAATATTTTGGATCATTTTGAAGTTATGAGTAAAATACGGATATGATTCAATGGTTTGACATTCAGATTTCTGAAAACCCAATAAAACAGCTGCTCGTATTATTTTTTCAGCGCACGTAGCTCGCATTAGGTATGTGCGATTGGGGATTGAAAGAAACCAGCCTCCCCATAGTACTAGATGGAAGAACATAACTCTGAACCCTTCCGATACTAAACTACAGATCCAAAAAGCACCCTCAAACAGAGTTCATTGATCACCGAACATTATACCCTTTCAATCAATCTCACATGCCATACCCGTCGTCATGTGAGAAACCCACTAGAGAAAAAAAACAAATACTGTTTCTAGTTCTATTAAGCTGGTATTTGGTTTGCTTTCGCTTATAAATGGAACATCCAGCCACTGTGTAAATAATAGATATTCTTCTATTATTGTAAGCAAATGCAATCTAGAATATTGCGAGCGAAAGAGAAAGAATGAATCTATCACTTCCCGCCTGATTGGAAGAGCACTTTGGCACAACCTGAATTGATTGGATATTGAATGTGTCAGAAAGTGAACTGTGATATATGAGAGAATAGAAATCTTTTAATAGATTTGTATTTTTATGATCAAATAGTTTTTTTTCTCTGATATATCAAAAATGCAGAGATTTTTTTATTAAAAATAAATTATTAAAAAAATATAGAATTAGTCGCATGTTTAATTTTCATTTAAAACGTAGTTCTACATAACGCATGACCTATACATGATTACATATACATCAAGTGCTCTTAGTTCAGTTCATAATATAATATATTAGATAATATTTTGAATATCATTAATTAATACCTTCCCATTCCCATGCAATAGTACATAAATACAGCTTCGCTAGCAGGTTAAGCCACGGAAGCAGCTACAAGAGCCTAACATCCAGTAACTTGCCAAAGTTTACAATTTACATGCAAGTTTGCAGTGGGCAACTTTAACCGCTGGCAGACCACGTGTGCGACGTTATGTATTGCTCGCACGTGAGATCAATCCTGGCCGGGTGCGCCAATAATTAGCGCAGCGCCTGTGAGCGCTATAATACCCACGTGTGCAACAGCCACCGGGTGGGCGATCACAGATTTTTTTTTGTATTTAATCAAAGTTTTTATCCGAGATTTTTTTGCTTTGCATGCTGAGGGTTTTGTATACCACTTTCGAATAAACCAGTAACTTTTTCACTCTGAAGACTGTCATCACTCTAGTTGAAATTACATTCAATAACTGGTCGTTAAATACAATATAGAGTATTTACAATTTATTCAACGTCGAATGAAACGTTATGACAAGTGTTCGAATGGTATTTATAATAAGGTGAAACGTTCAATATTATCTCTTTATTGTTTCTTATACATCGTATTTTTTTTTCTTTGAACAAAGATGAAATCAAATACGTCATGATCTGTTTTCACCACTAATTTTAAAATTAAAAAGTGATATTACTCGTCATGGTAAAACTGCGTTAAAAAAATATTCTAGGAAGAGAATGAGAACGTCCAGTAAATGGTATAAATGACAGGTGACAGCGAGTCATTCGTGAGAACATAGGGGACAGACAGACTTATACGCCCTTGATATTTGATGGCGGTAGAATCATCGAATCATTATTAGGAATTTGCAGGTTCAATGTATTTTAAGCCTTGAGTTTCCACATAAAATATTTAACTTAAGGCATATTTAAAAAAAAAAGTATTTACGTATACAAATAAATAATCAAGTTATTTTATTACTCATGACCATTGGTTTTTGAAGGTTATTAATACAATTCCTTTATTCATTAATTCTAAGTGACTTAAATAGGTACCTTACGCAAAGTATAGGTTATTTTTTACTTCAACCGCAATGTGGGATTTTGCCTGAATAACTCAAGTAATTATCGCGACAATGACAGATCGCCTGTAATAACAGGGCCCGGTATATTCTTCAGATGCTTATCTGGCAGTACACTCATTACGTCTGGACAGACCACGCTGTATGCCGGAGTGGACTCCGCAACCGTCTCATCGATAATCTCAATTATCTTGGACGAACTACTCCGTCGGCGGAGGGCATCGCTACAAAAGAATCTCCCATACGTCGAGTAAGCAATCAATTACATATCAAAGCCTATCAAGTCTGGCAAACGTATATCATATACGAAAATAGTTTTTTTTTAATGCACTTTCTACCAATAAACTAAACCCAGGTTAATTTTTTACTTGCAAAAAATTTTTATATCATAACAAAGATTATATAAACAAATCTCGTAAAATAATTTTTAAAGAAAGTCTAAAATAAAAGATATTACTTGGCTACGACATACGCAGTATTGATGCGGCATTTGGCCATAAAACTAAATATTTGTTTAAAATTTTTCACCATTTCGACTATATAAATTATTTTAAAGCATTTGTGATCATAAACCGAACCGTAATGCAAAACAAATAAAATCTTTGAAAAAATGAGCACAGCAATTTATAATAACAATTTACAGGCTGATCAATCATAATATTTCATCTAAGCATTTTTTATTCGTAAACCCCTTGATAAAATACACGATAAATGTTGTGTTTAATTGCGCAATTTTTTTTTGCAATCTCCCTTTAAATCATTTTTAATTTGAAATGCAAAGAATTGCTATTTACTTGTTTGCGTGAATTATGGTCAGTATTATAATGCTGAGATTAGCTTTCGTAAATTTGTGTATTCTAAAATATAAATTTCGCCGTTTTTGTTGAAAAAATACCGTATTTTGCAAATAACGAATCCGAATAATATGAAGTAAATACAATAATTTACTTTTATAGCCTTGATTGGAAATACGTAAACAATGTTTAAATTTTTAAATACTTTTCAACTGCGCATTTTTATGTTTCATTTTTATGGTTAAAAAGGAAAGCAACTCATAAAATAGCCCAATAAATGGTATAAGAAACTTTTACTCTATTGATTATATGTAGTCAAATTACAATTTTTCAGCCTAATTTTATGTAAAGATTGGACAGTTTTCAATAATTTTTTATTGAATTTAGGTACTATGAACGTTTGATTTATTTAATGTGGCACATTTTTAAAAATTATCGCATGTTCTGTTGAAATTTTATGATACTTTATACCACGAAAATTTGAGAATAAAATTTTTACCTAAATATATAGCCGTATTCTCTGGTTGGATATCATATTTCACTTTTTTAATCTGTTCTACTGAAAATATCGTGCCCAAATATTGTAACTGTAATATTCTTAATCGTTTATTCAAATATTGTAAGCATTATTGTACATTAAGATTAAGTGATTTTACTCAAAGAAACACGCTATTAACAAATAATTTTAAATTTACTAATCGAAATTTAATTCGAGATAAAAAACTTTGTCGTATTTTCATCAGTATGTGATACGATACTTTTGATAAAATATGAAACTTTTTTGCATAATGTGCATAGTTGCCATGCAACACTATTAAATATGAATGCTTAGATATTCATGTAGAATTGTATCGCGTTTTATTCTCTAATTATTAGAAAAACAAATTTCATTTTATCAGATCAACCAAGAATTAACACCATATCAAGTATTATTGCTTTTGAATTACAGTGAATATATGGCGCTTTAAATAAATACCATGAGAATATGAGTAATAGAGCTATTTGTACCAGTTTCTCGTATAATTTGTGATCGTCGAGCAAATAGTTAATTTATAATCTTAAGTGACATCTCTTTGTATAATACACAATGATATCGTGAGCACAACAATACGTCAACATAAGTATATAGTATCAATACTTCTACCAATGAAACTCTGCATTTTGATATGGAAAACAGATTTAAGCAAAACCAGGCAATCTCAAGCAAGAGTTATTAATATTTAACTCTTTTCTTTTCAATTAAATTTTTAAAGCGTAGAGATTATTCAATCTCGATCAATCTGTACAATTTGTATATTTATTGTAAAACAGAAGCTATTTACCAATTGGAAGAGACGGAAATCTCTAAAACCTTCATCTATGCTTAGAATGTTTTCCACGGCTTTATACATGTAAAATATATCAATTGAATTTGAATGAAAATATACTCAAACTATATAAAATTATGCAAGCTTATTGACCGAAAAACTATTTAATTTTAAACTTATTATTTTACTAATCATAATTTAAACATTATTCAAATATAGATTAACATGATCTAAAAAAAATCCCGTAAAGGTAGGATCAGTTTTTTTTTTCAAAAAAAAAAAAAAGTTCTCAAATACATATTTTAAAAACTACTCAGTTTCTGCTCAAAAAATCCAACAAACAAAATATTCCACACTAATAATATTTTTTAAAATTAAACGAAGACAGAAAAAAGTTGGTTGAGGCACAGATAATTTTTTTTTTACAAAAAATCTATTCTAAAAGCGTATAATGTTTATTTAAAATTATGGGTTTAAATATACTCATTTAATGAAAATATCGTCAAAATGAAGAAATTATTTATTACAATGAGTATATTTTAGTAATTTAGTTGCGACTTATAAATTTTCTGGCAAATGTAAAAATCAAATAAGCATTCGAAACAGATAAAATTTTACGTGCAATTTCAACAAAACAAAATGTAATGATAAACCACAAACTTATCTCACGCCACAGCGCAGATAATACAATTGTTACAGCTATAAAAGATTATTGTCTGCTTCAGCTGGGAACTTCTAAGGCTTTCGCCTCCCCTTATAATTTCAGCACTCACAAAATGCATAACACTTGCACGGGCAAACTTGAAACGGTCCTGCAGTAAAATCCCTCGGAAAACGGAGGTGAGCCACTGTAGGCACAAATAAAACACTAAAATAAAAAAAGTTAAACTAGGAGTTTATTTTTATTCGCGTGGTTTTTCCCACCCTAGTAGTGCAGCCTCGTATCATAGCACACGCCTACCTATTCACACGGTTGCATCATAAATATATATTTTCCAACATTTATTAGTACACGGCAGTATAACCAAGATTAATGGAGTGTACAAAATGTGACCTGCATCTTAATAATAAATTTTGCATAGCAGTAATGACAACGTGAATTTATATTTGACCTCTAACTGGCATTGGTGTGGTACTGACAGTGAAATATAATATAATATTTTTTGTTTCATCTTAAAATTATCTATTGTTGTTCTAAGTTGTATAAATGTCTACATCTTAAATATGAATTGATTTACTTTTCAGTATTTGAAACTTTTTAAAAAAAATTACATGAAAATGAAATTTTGATTGCTCTCGTGTTCGTTATATTTATGAATATATATGATATATAAAATGTTTGTTGATTATTTTTATAATTTTTCAACTACTTTAGTGTATTTCAGACTGTGTGAAATCGTGTATCACGTATACTCTCAAAAGCAATGCGGGTTGTATAAAAATAGGCGTTTCATTATTTTCCGGCTCTAAATAAAAATCGGGTTTACGTGAGATTGAAAACTTAAGTTGAAGCCGTAATAACTTGTTCACTTCTGTAAAAATATGCTAAAAGCATAGTACGTAAAGTGCTCGTATATAATACAGCTTTAATTCATATCTAGTATCGTGCTAGGAGCTATTCGAGCCGGTCTAGTTGAGGCCGAATCCATTGAAATTCTGGCAGGTATGAAATTTTCATGGGGCTTCCCCGCAGCACTGCACGAGGCTTCAGTCCTGTCACTGCCATCAGCTGCAGCAACTTGGTGCGGAAAAGCTCTCTCGGTAATACTTTCATGCTCTCGCTACCTGGGGAATTTTTCTCCAGGTTATGTATAACATTATCATAACCAAGTATAAAGGAAACAAGCCTGCGAACAGCATCCATAAATGCAGTTTTCTCAACTTTTATTTACATTTAAGTTTAACAAACTTCATGATTTTACTTCCATGTAAATTAAAAAGTTTCCAGTTTTGAATACTTTCACAATAAATGTATACACTTGAATAATACTTGTTTTTATTTTTAATCAAAACTTTTTCCGAATTTCAATAAAATTAGAAACAATAACTTAAACTCATGTCATCTTCATATTTTTATTCGATAAAACACCATTAACTCAAAAAAGGCCCAAGATAAACTTCCCTAATAATTGTGTTGGTCTTAAAAACTAATATAAATTCAGAATTAAAACAATTTAAATCTGTTAAAATGTCGTATGTTCAGAACTATTTAATACATATTTTTAATATCATTTTTCATTTTAACAGTATATAGTAATATTATTTTTATTTAAACTTAACATTCCCTAATAAAATATAAACATTTGTATTTTTCATATTCAAGGGGTAGATTCTACACACAAATTTTACTAAATAATATCTGCCGAATAATAAAACGGATACATATCCTGACAAATATGTTTATAAATAAAATGGAATGTTTGTATATATTTATATCCACTGCATTAAAACCTTTTTAACTACATTTCCGACTGCAATAAAGCAAATGCGACATTTCAGATTATTGGCGAATTGTAAACATCACAATAAAATAGGTTCAACAGAAAAAAAATACTCGTAAAAATGTAATAAAACTATAAAATTTTCAATCTCTTGTTTGTCAAAGAAAGAATATCACTTTTATTACACATAAACATATTTGTTGTGCGCGCCAAAGCTCCTAAAAGGATTTTTTCCATCCTCTGAGCCGTTTACACAGCTTATTCCACGGTATCTTATACGACTATAAAATATATCCAGCTATAAAGTATAACCCGATCGTTTACGGCTATAGGCTATTTACTCAGGGAATGTGTGTAAATGCTTGTAAATGCGTGTGTTTATCGAAGACCACGCCCGCCGGAGCAGCGTTAGACTGCGCTGGAATATCCCGAGAATGAAATATAAAAACACGTGCTGGGGATCAGCTCACTCATACGTAAATTTATCTTTGTTACCTGTATATTAAAAGTAACCTGAGACAACGTCGCATAAATGTAAATGTACCCGTGAGCAGCGCAATGCAATATAGCACGTTCATTTAAAACTGGCTCCGACGTTACAAATGGGGGAGTTTTCTTTATTTATATGAAAATTTTGATACATTCCATTACATAAATATTAAACATAATACTCGTGAACGGTTTTAAGTGCTCAAAGACGATGTTAATCTTTTTATATAAAATACAAAAGCTAAATCCTAAGAAATTGAATATCGGCTCACTTATCTGATATAACAAAATTATATATTCGGTTATGCTTTATCTTTTATAAATCACAGATTATGAAACATATTACTAGTATTGGCTATTTAAAGATATAAAAACATAATCACAGTCATTAACCAGATCGATCTTTTTATTTGTAACATAAACGTCTGTTTTATCAAAAAAAAAAAAAAATTCTGCTAACTGTTTTATTCAAATCCACACGTAAGGAAACTATAAATCACGAAAATTTCACCAATCTTCCGCCAAAGTACAAAGAAGACAGCCTGCAATTTCCACAATTCTTTCATCCGTTACGAATCGAAAAAATGCATACAAATTCTTAAAGCGCCATAATGCAATGCGAATATTAAATATGACACGTGCCTCCTCCTTTTCCGTGTTTTCCTTTTCCCGCACGTCCCCGGATACTCCTTTGGACTCTAGCTGTTCTACTACCGAGTTTCATACTCCCCAACTACTGGACTTAGACCGTTTTAACTTTGAATCTTCTCACTTACAGTATTGGACTTACGGCGTTTTACAATGGACCGGGTCGGTTCGGCTCTCTCTGTATCTCGGTAATAAATTAAAGATACGCGTGCTTTCAGATGCACAGTGCATCCTGGTGCAAGGAAACCTATTGTTTTGGAAATGGAGCTCTGAACCGAATTCAAATATCGTAAGGACTACCTTTGCTGAAGCACTTCTTGCAATATGAATTACCCTTGTTCATTTCTCAACTATTATTCTCTCCGACCCTTATTTGGTTTATGCTCCTTTCAACGTTAAGAACCTTTTACTTTGTTTTAGTTTAGACTGATGTGCTTTGAAATTTTTGCCACATAGAAAGATTAAAAATGTTTTTTATTCTTTGAAATATATGAATACTTTAAAAATGCTGATGGTCAGTAATAGTCATTTAATTTAGTGATATTTTATTTTTGTACTGTTTAATGATGATACACTATAAAGAAAATAACAATTCATTGCTGATTGAAAGAGTAAACGATTTTTTCTTCTTGGTTTCATAATTATCATTCAATTTATGTACACAATTTATATCCAGTTTTATTCCCATGTAAATCTAATTTGTTTGTGTTTATACTTTTACACGATGTCTAAATTGGATGCAATCAATTTAACAATAGCTTCAAAACATGGCGTGCAAGTTTTTGTACCTCATTTGTAATGAGGTATTATTATCAATACTGCAGCACATTAATCAATTCTTAGGTTAAGTAAAAGAATCCCCCGGGGTAGAAGCGGGCTGTAGTAAGCTCTTGCCGTAAATAACACAAAATTAACTACTGAAGCGGTGTCTTGTAGCGAGCGCCTCCCCATGGAAGTTTTTCTACCGGCGCTATATTTCACCTTCCGATGCTCTCTTGCCTGCGACCTGCAGAGCAGACACACCGACCGATACGTAGTAAGAAACTATCCGTGCTCTCGTTAAATACACTAATAAATCAGAACCTGCAGTAATTTTGTTACTAATTTTATTATAGGAAACACTGACTATAAAATAGATCCGCGTTTCAAATATAACCGCTATAACTCTCGCATAGTTACATCACTACGGAGGTCAAGGACTCGGGGCAATATTTTTCACGAAAAGATTTTACTAACATTTTTAATGAGTTTTATTGTACTTTTTTAATATTGATTATGTTTGTATCTGCTTATTATTAGACCAATAAAACTTAAAAAAACATAGAAAAATCAATACTAATGGATATATAATAGCAATCATAAATTTCATTTAGTAGGTTTCATTTATACATTGTTGGCATAAATGCTATTTATCGTTTTCAATTATATGATTTCAGAACGTTGAATTATATTGATATAAAAATTAGTAACGTCCGTTTATTTTTTTATCGTTTATGTGAAAATATACTATGATTTAACGTTAACATAGTAGATCTGAAATATCGACGTTGGTAATAGTTTTTATCCGTGAACATGAATACTTCAGTATATTTAAAAAGACATTCTGTTAATATTGTTAAAAATGCGTAATCCATTGAATAATTAATATTTGAAAAATTGTTAATGACCGCCGCAAACAATGTTTACGAAGACAGTAATAAATGTTTAGTATTTTATGACCGTGCAAGGCAACTTAATTGCGGACATATTGTCTTCCTTTATGGCTTTTCTCGATTGCAAGCTTCTGGTATATATTGAAAAAATATATATTAATTCCTTCTTTTTCTTGATCAATTGCTTCAAAACTGCAACGAATAATATATAGTGTATTTACACAAATTGCTAATTTCGTAAGGATAAAGTAAAATATTTTTTCAATGGGCGACTTCATAATTTATTTTGTACCAAACTATATGGCAATAGACAGTATTATTTTTTATGTATATCAGATGCTATAGTACTTATTTAAAATCTAAGATTGGTTCAACCATTCCTTATATCAAAGTAAGAATCTTAACTAAGCATAGATAGAATCCAAATAGATGGAGTTCTCAATTTTGCGGTTACCCAAGTTAAGAAAATGGAGTTGCAGTGTTTCAAGGTGTGGTGCAAGCTATAAACTCTGATTCGAAGGCAATTGCTTTACAAATATCAAATTTATATATGAGTAAATTTATAGAGAAACGTAGTAATACAGTTGGTTGAGAAAATAACTGGAAAATTTTGTAATACCATTTCAGGAAACCTAAAAATATTTTTGCCATTTATGCCTTGTATTTTTTCTCACTGTGTTATCATTTTTTTTGTATTTTCTTCTAAAAAAAAAACAGTAAGCGAATGGTGTCAAAAAATGTAAATAACGAAAATATTACGCTTTGCTGACGTCATACACGTGTAAGGTGACATTTGATATTGTTAAAGTAAATAATAGAACGTCGCCAAAAACAGAACAATCAAAAATAAAAATACACGCTTCGAGCTTAAACGAAGAAATAAATTTTACATATTTTCTATGTCAGTAAATTTAGAACGATACAGAATATTCTCTAAATGTAGGATGTTAATTCGGTTATTGAACATGTGAATTTATTCCGCCTATCGATTACCTCGACATCTTGCTTTGTGTACCGCCCACGGCCTCCCAAGGCTTGGTGGTTGTGATGACGTCACGTTTGAGGTCTTATCTAATAGCTTCTCTTCCTATCTCGTTTTGAAATTCTTAACATAGATTCCTTTCATAACGCCAAGTTTTTACTCTAGTTTCATATTCAGAGCGTGCCGCACAAATGAAAGATCGAAATATCACAAGTCATAGCAGGCACTCTGAAAAAAATCCTATTTTTTGTATAAAAAGTCTTACAGTAGATTTTTAAATACAAAAATATAGGTCGTTTGGTAACTTGTTCCTTTTAAAAGTAATCAAAGCTCATCCGCATATAAAATTTAATATAGCCAAATTTATCGATAATTTTATGTAATTTTGAATTACTAAACACTTCGTGTAGCTACTCAAGTGTTTTTTTAATTAAATATTTGTTACGTTTTTTTTTACGTTTAATATAGATAAATTAATTCTTCCACAATAAGTAGGTATAAATTTATTATTATAGGTATTTTCATTACTAATATATTTAATAACACTCAAAGGTTTTCATTGTTTTTTATTCAAGAAAAAAATATTATATCAAATTATTGTTTTTAATTAATATATTATCTTTATGTACGATGTTGATTTGGCGATTCCTAATGTTTAAAATAAACCATAATTATATGTGTATAAAGACTGCATGGACGTAATTGATTCAAATACTCTCAGATTCATAACGCACTAACGTTAGTAAAGTTTCAAAGATAAGCGAGACTTCTAAAGAGGACAGCAGTGCCATCTTTGGGCGGCTGAAAGGAATAACTTCCAGATACTTCCCGATCAGCATCTATGAAACTTCTTTGGGGTGGAAATTATGCGTTGGGGTAATAAAACCAAGACAAATATAAATAAGGCTGCTCCAGATTAATTATTTATAATTTAAGCTGAGACATGTGTAAACAGAGGGTGGCTCACAGGTGAAGTGTTGGGGTAAGTTATGTTGGCCCCGGGGGGTGAGGGCGGAGGCAGGACTTCCGGGGAAGGGAGGTTCCGGGAACTGATTTACCGTGGCAGCTACCTGCAAATATGTGAGAGGGGATGCTGAGGTGCGAGCCGTGAAAAACATAGTTTTGATTGTTTTCTGCAGGGGTTCGCGCTCTTTTTGTCGCTTGTGATTTATTTTGATTAATAGTCTCATAGTTTATTAAATATTGTGTTGTTCTATGTGTATATATTTATTTAAAAATATAAATAACTTAACTATGCAGAAAAGCTTATAAGCATACAATTGCAATAACGAATATTACCAATATAACATACATTCGATATTTTTAATTTTTTAAAAACATATTAGCGTTTTAAATTATTTTTTAAATATAAAATCGAAAAAAAGCAAACTTATCGCTTTTGTTTAAAAAAAAAACTTTTCATACTCTTGTTTAGCGTAAAAGTATTTTCTCTTGTCTTTTAAGTCTAATGGTTCATAGTTTATTGCGCGACCAAGAAGCGGGTCACAGGCGTCGGCAAGAAGAAAATAAAAATGTAAAGCTTCCAGCGATGCAAAATAAAACACAGCCTAACGAACCGCCGCGCTACGAGACTATGACTCGGCCGCGCTGCGAGGGATCGCCGAGCCCCGGGAAAATCGTATACATAAATTACTCGCAGGAAAAGTAAACATCGCCGAGGAGAGACGGTGTTAGTATTTACCCAAACACAAAGTGATTTCTTCAGTCTTCATTACGGCCAGCCCCCGAGTGGCCAATTGGGATTTATTATTTATCATATTTAAGCCGGCCGCAAATCTTGAAGGGAATTTACACCGCGTCCTTTATTCTGATTACAGAAAGCCAAGAAGGTATTATAATAAGTATTTATTATTCTTTTCTAAACTGAACAATTTTTTCGTGTCTTTTGCATTGAATTCCATATTTTTAACATTTGGGGTATAAATATATTCTTCTTAATCGTATGCCTCTCCTCGGTGGAGGTTGGCGACCATCTCATCAATCATAAATTTCGTTTTTGAGGGGAACATAGTGTAGTGAGTCTCCGAGTCTTTCTACACCGCAGTTTTATAATTTAAGGAAAAGTTTGCGTATTCCTGCTGCCCAATAGCATCATTATATAATCCTTTCCTTACAAAGCTCTGGCGTTTAGATCTGATACTTCTTCTGCAGCAAGCTACAGAAACAATAGCAGAAGCCCTCCCACCTTGACAAGATACTTAGGTTTGAGTTAGTATAAATATATACAAACTCAATAAATCTTACAATTCTTAAAAATTATTAATATAAATGCAGCGAAGCTTAGCTTATATTTGCCTGTATTTTTAAATAAATTGAATTACTATCCTTGAGTAGAAAACATTACTTAATACAAAATCAATAAACAACAACGAGTTGATTGTGGATCTTATAAAACTAACAAGCCAATAAATTGTGTTTGCTAGAACTATCTTTTGATGTAGCGCTAAAATCACTCGCATTTAATTGAATATCTTAAAACCTTAGTGTAGATCCTGTACTGCTTAGGAATTAATCCCGCAAGCAATGAGCACAATGGCAGTAAATTGCAAACTAATACTAAGGGCTGATGTCATATTACGCCATCAACATTTATCTATATTACCAACTTGCAGAGGCATCCGCACAGAATGGTACATTAACCGAATTGGGCACGTAAGCGACTCGGGAGATTATTCCAAAGAGTGAATGGAGACGGGCCGGTGCAGGGGACGCCCGCGCCAACAACAGCGTCACACCCTCGCCGGACTATAAGGCTCTGGTTGAGTTATTCACGGCAATAACTCGGATCGCACTTCCTGCTGGCATTGAATCTGAAAACGATGGCTAAATCTATTACACTGCCTTTGAGTTGACTATTTGAACATATTGTGTGAGAATCCAGACCATACGTACCTTCAAAACTGAGATTTCTTTGTCTCGTTATTTTTTAATCTGTCTCAAAGTACTATCGATATGATAAGTGTAACATCTGAGTAATTGCATTTCCATTTTAAAACCATAGAAACAGAATCGCGCTGTGTTTGATTGCGCAATTGAAACTACTATTGAATAAATAAGTATTAAAGATTCTTCTGCTGTTGGTTGTAATCTTTTGAGTCATAACATAAAACTCCTCTAAATTCGAGCGGAACCAAAATACTGAAAATTCACCCAACCGAAATCTTTATTCGCAAACTTTTTGAAATATTTGAAAAACTAACGAGAAGGAGTCACCACAGAAACCCCCAAACAGTTCAGGGGATGAAAAGGCTTTTGTGTGATTGTCACCTAATCCCTTCCGAGGACGCCGCTCGGAGTTTCTGGTAATAAAGTCACTAATAGAGCTTTGCATGTAGAACATGAGTCTAGTCCGGATACAAGATGTGTAGGTACAAGTATCCATTCATTGAAGATCGTGCTCCGTCCGGACTAAGCGTTAGGTTAATTTTCTTCTCCGAAGTTTATCCAGCGGAGTAAACTATGGTTAAACGGGACGCCACTGGTGGCCCGTGAATTATAATGCAAATGTATGTAAATAACGCTTCATATCGAATGAAATAAATTTCAATGTATAAGGTAGGCTTCTTGCAGGGAAGGGAGGGAGTTTATTTGCATGTTTGGTCGTTTAATTATTTTGAGTGTCACATTTTAGAATTAACCTAATTTAACCAATTTATATTTACAATTGCAAACGCCTAAACATTTTCAAATATATTTTATCAAAAACACGAGTAAAAATTGAAAAAAAAACACTGTAAGTAGTTAGCTCCATTAATGAAGTAAAGGAAATATTTGATTTCTCAATAAAATCAATATAATTTGTATGTACATCTACCAATTTCTAATATAAATACCCACAAATTTTAAAAGTAAGACGTAATATTATATTCGGTGACTATTATCAGTTATCGATTTTCTTATTCGACATTCATATTCGACAATTTCTTTCCTGAAACCTGGATCAAAGTTAAAAGTTTCTTGAAAATATTATAATACCATAGTCAATGCGGGTTTGATTTAAATAAATAGTATTTACAGTTTTGTAAAATTTTATTTTATTTGTGCCATATTCTTGATATTTTCACTAAAAAAATTCAGTATAGTAAAAACTAAATAGTTTTTAGCTATTTATTGAATAAAACGGCCCGATAAATTCAGAGTATGTTTCTAGCAAAGTTTAACATAATTCTTCAAACAATTTAAAAAAAGTATGTTTCGCATTTAGCACTTAGAGTATTAAGGCTATAATAGATATTCTATTATAATTTTATATCACAAAAAAACCTTTGAGTCGTTTAAACAAATCGCAAGACATGCAAATATGAACTGAAAAAGAAATGGTAAGGAATCTATTGAAATATGCTTTTTATGTTGTAAATATGAGTAATGGATGCTGTTTATTGAAATTACATGCAATATTAAAGAAAAATAGATTTCATTGATACTTAGAAAAAAATTATCTGAAACAATCTTGATTCCTAAAGACGAACACCATTTCCTTTTTAAATTCTTAAATACATGCTTCAAATATTTTCAATGGTTTATTTATTCGAACCATAAATAATTATTGTAGAGTAAACCACTGGTCAACTTGCCAAAACCGATAATGATCGTAGTCCACGTGACATACTTACAGAAAACCATTATTGCGTCACTCTTAAAGAAAATCTTCAAATCTGGCTTAAATTTATTTAGCGATTATAGAAGTATATTTTTCAGGCGTTGAGTTTGCTGCAATCTGATCAAACGACACTTTTTTTCATCTAGAAATATTGAAAGTAAGAGAATGCGCAAACATAATCTGCAAATCATAAATTGGATTATTCTCCAGTTTCATATGCTTATTTGAAATAAACATGAATTTTTTTATAGTAAAACAATAATATTTGAATACTCGTTAGATACTCTGCGTTAATATTTCACAATGTGAATTACCACGCCGACTTACGATGTGCGTCACAGAATGCGTTTGTGCGAGCGTGTGACTGGTGTTAATTAAGAAGTCTAGCAAAACAAACATCACAAGCACGTTGAGCAAAGAATTTTTTGATAAGAATCCCAAACATTAGATACGCCTATATAACTCAGCTTGCAAATAAATCTCAAAACGGTTATGTATTAGCACGTGTTTTATTCCAAATCAAATAAAAACCGCCTGACAATGAACGCCAAAATGAATGCCGCCGTTTGAGAGTAAAATCTTTACGTAAGCGGAAGCAAGCGCTTTACGAAAAGGGTAAACATTTCCGCGGAGCCAGTTGTTATTTGTTTGTTTGTTTTTAAGTTATAAATTATTTAAAAGCCCCCGAACATTGATCATCTTGCGCGTGTATCACGTAGGGCGATGCTCATTTGAACACATTTCAAAATTTATTGTTTGGGATGAATTTAAATCTTACCCAAAATATTTAAATGGTCGGCCTTGAGTACACTACAGAATGCAAACACAACATTATTTTATTTTTAATTTATGAGTATCGTAGTTGTTTTATTGTTTATATACTTAATACCCTAAACGTCGGTTAATATTAAAATAAATTTTCTTTTCCTGAAAATTTTAATTTTGAGCACAAAAATAAAAAAATCTTCAATTTGGTAAATAAAAGAATCCACTTCTTAAAGCCAAAACCTGCATATAAACACTGCATAAGTTAGAACGAAAATCACAACGAAGCATATCCTGCTCGGATTTCATTACTTTTACATTTCATCTTACACTTTATTGCAGCACACAAACACAGCTGAACTTTCTCGAATGCACTGCATCTCAGCGTCAGTACCCATCACAATAATTAAATGGTAAGTTTTAAGGTTCCGCTAATGTCTCGCAGCCTCTGCCAGGCTCTCGGGGGAGAAGGGGGTGGTGTGCTGCAACTTGGCGGGGGTGCGGGGCAGTTGCCAAGTCCCCTCCACCACCGCCTCTCACCCCCGCGAGTACAATGCCCGCCCAACTATTTCCATCCCCGACGTCTTTCCGCCCCGAGTTTATTTCTCGACGAAGCTGGCAAACTTACCCCGCGCGAGCTGTGCACTTTTTTACTGATCTCCAAACTTGTTATATAATTAATTGATGCTTTTGTGTACAGCTCTTCCGGAATTAACTGTTTTACTATTTTGACCCAATTTCAAGTTTTAATATATTTTATTCATACATTAAACTTATTACACCATATTATAAGTTTTTAATATTGTTATGAGATTCATAAATGTATTAAAATGAATTATATATATGAAGCAAAGAGAGTTGTACTTTAAAACAATTTACTAAGCTGTTAATATTATACAATAAAAAAAACTTTAAATTATAAAAATATTAAATATTTACCCACGTCTATAACGTTAGTAATGAATATCATATTGAACGAATTATCTTTATTTAAATAAACCGCGTATCATACTTTTAGTCAAAAAAATATTCCTACACATTTATCGTTCAAGTAGAAAAAAACGTCTTTATTCATAAAAAGCATTCTACTAAAGCATCAGGATAGTTTCAAAATTTTCATTTTAATTTTCCCTGTAACCTGAAGGGCTAGTTTGATTTGAGTTTGTGCCAAATTATCTTATGAAATTGAGTTAGAATATAGAATATTACGGTAATTTGTGGATGGGAGCAGAAACTGCGATTTCCGAGATAACACGAGTAGCTACCCCGCAGTCGATAGGATGCTGCCTGTTGGTTGCCCATCCAAGTTTTAAAACTTCTAAGCGTAAACTTAAATCTACTATCAACCCACCAAATTGACAATCTTCTCCAGTGGGGGTTGTGTTGTGCTCTAAACTATTTTATAAACTACCGCATACCGTACACAAACAATTCTCTAACTATTTATCATCCTCAAGTAATCTTAATCTATATTTATAAGTATTCAGGTTTCTTTATTTTATAAGCTCAAATTTAATAAAACTACTTTTATCCCATGTTTACTTTAGCTCCGTTAAATACTTTTAATAAGTAATAATACTAAAAAATTGAAACATTAGAGATCGTTATTTATTTCTGAATGTAAAAATTACTAAACAATCAACCATAAACACACACATAATTCACCGGAGAGTCAACACTGAAAACCAACAAAACAAATTTATTAGTTTATACCTCTTTCCCGAAAAAAATCAGAACTTTACATGAGGCACTCCCGTTATTTTCCGTTTGTTTATAAAAAAAACTTGTTTATTTTTCTTCTTAGAAACAAAAATTAAAATACGACGCGAGAAACATAGTTGGAACGGGAAATCTCATCACAAGGCTACGCGAAAGAATATTTATATAATCATTCAGTTGAGATACTTTTGTGGTGTGAAATCACATTTTTTTTCAAGATGAGCTTTAGCAACACCAGATAAGAATGTGAATTTTTCTTTAGTCATATTTTTGTATGAAATGAATTATTAAAACCAGTAGAGAATGTGTTCTCTTTGATATCATTTCATAAATACCCAAAATACATAAGGAAAAATTATTATTTTGTAAAAATACCCAATTAATTTCAAAACAATACTAAATGCAAATTTTTTTAGTCTCTACATTTATTGGGTAAATAAAAAATATGTTTATTTTCACTTAGACAGTGTTATAGATGTATTTTCTAAATTTATTATTATTAGAAAAATTCTAAGTGAAAATTTATAAAAATTATTCCTTTCCACTGTATTTTTTGGCGTTATACCTAACTACTTTTTTAATTTTGATCATTCAATTTTTTAAATATATTTTTGGTATTTTTACATCATAAATCATCATATATCAACTATTCATTATATATAAACGCCAGTGTATTATTAGCAAGTAAATTTTTTTTTTTTTTTCATTTACAGTTAAATGGTTTTATAATTTTTTTGATACTGATTATTCAAAAGTTCTTGTTTTTTAATCTAATAAAATCATTATTATATATGGCAATTTCCCTTCCCGCAAAAGTCAACACTTCGCAGAAATTAATTAAAGCTCCATATTCAGAGCACTTCGAACGTTCTGAAGATTTCATTTCCTTCACGAAAATGTATCCGGTTTTGATTCGCAGAAACGAAAAGCTTTTACGTTAAAGCCTACACCTGACAACTCAATACTCACGTTTCAAGCCACTCGAAGAAATATGTCTGGAAATACGATTACTTCAAACAAAATTATTCTCCTTGCTGGAATAAGTCGGTTTAAATATAATTATAGTAATTGAAGACCATTTACCATGTCTTCATTCGCTTATTGGTAAGTAATCGTATTTTTTCAACATAAAATAAAAATATTTATTGGTTTTAAGTGATTATATTTTTTTATATTCGTTTTTTATATGAAATGTGCGCTTTGTAATTCTTCACAATAGTTATAAGTGGTTTATAACACGTTTCTCATCTTTGAGTCAGATTGAAATAAGCATTTTGATATTTTCTATTTTGATATCAAAGTTTTTTTGAGTAAAAAGACAATCATATTTTACAACCTATCACTTTTATTAAATGTAAGAATTCAGAAAATAAAAATTTACGCATGGATCTGTTTTTATTTTATTTCACGAATTGAACTTTGCGCATACAAGAGATTTGTCTAGTATTATTTTTGTCAGAACTAGAATTACTAAATAAGAAAAAATAATAAACCTTAAATTTTTACCCTTATAAATAACAAAAAAATGGTTCTGGGACTAGCATTATTAAGAAATTGTAAATTACCTCTGATTTCAAAAGCTAGAAAATTTCCTATACAGATTCTTTAAGTTTTTCCAGGTTTTTTAATCATTTTTTTCAACGGTCTAATAATCGATAGCGACACTATTTTGTATTAGCGAAAAGCCGCGATGGATAAGGTAGAAAGGCAATTCGCATAGTTCCTTACTAAATATTTAATATTTCCAATGAACATTCAAGACATAATATTTTCATGTAAATATTAAACAAACAAAAAAACGTTTCTTAAGACCATGAAAAATATTTTACCCATAAGATCTAATGAATTTTAGTACAAACTTCATGAGTTAAACGATTGGCTGATAGCTCGTTACTAAGATAACGGGAGACGTAATCGCCTGAATAGGGTTGAACAAGCTCACAAGGTGAATATAAAGTGCACACAGCAGATTATATGTTATTCAAATATTAAAACTAATATCATTCAATTACAACTTAAAAAAAAATAATTAAAAAAAAAAAATTGTCAAGAAATTATTTATATAATAGGTATGGCATTTGTCATATCGTAAAGTATCGGAAATTTTTTAAATGTAAGTACATGTTTTATCAGTAAACTTTCTTTATTTATAAACTAAGTACTCGATTTTTAAAAATAATGAATATTTATAGTAGAGAATAATATTTTATATAAAATTGATATTGAAGTTCAAACAAATTTTCTTTTCACGTAATATAATACACGTCATCTTCATATCCCAATTTCTAATACGCTGTAGCTTACTTCTTTGGTCACAAATTAAAAGTTTTTACAAGTATGTACGTTCACCTCGAGCCATCCATTAGGATGTTGGACACAGTTTCCTCGACGAAGATCGATGGATCGGCCAAAGGAAAATTTGCTACTTATTGATTTTCATTCTCCTAGGCAAACAGAATTTACCGCGATCATTTATTATTCTGAAAACCGACCTCAGAGACCACCGTGGCTTTCTATACAACAATACAAGCCTAATGCTAAATGTTAGAGCTTTACAAAAGTATTCATAGGTCTTAAATTTAAAAATACCATACTTTTTGTGGGCAAAAAAAACTTGGTTTAAATTATTTACTTTATAGCCTACCCAAAAATTCTATCACTTTGTATTCTCAGTTTTTTTGTTTATATAATTGTTTAAAAAATAAACTACCAACCGATGAAATTAGAATCACACAATATAAATAATTATATTAATTTTAAAATGGTTGCATTCATTTCATTACGACTGAAAAAAAGTTGCAAACTGTGAAGGAAAAAAAAAAACTTACTTAAAACTGTAAGAAATGTGTGAATAGAAACTTCAGATATAAAGTTGCACGGAATATAGACAGAAATAAAAAATGTTCCTTTCAAGTCGCACATAAGTTTGAAAAGCCAAAAATTAATTTATACGTTGATATAAAACCTCACTTGCAGACATTTCTTAAACAGCAATATAATAATATAGTTATGCATATATATACGAGACGAAAAATCTCAGAAATATGCGGTACACAGGTTCGGTTCCTTCGCCAGGCCGGCGGCCTAGCCGTTGAGATTTCCTCCTCGTGCGGGCAGTCAGTCGAAGAATTTGTGTAATGAACCGTGGCCGGCGCACAAAGAGAACTGTGGCCGAGACAGCGAGTGCATTCTAAGGAAGCTCGCATACATAAATCAATGCCGTAATGTACAAACACCGCAGAGAACATTTGATAAAATGTCTGTCGCTTAGCTTATTCATCCCTGTACTCTGGGTTCCAACCCTCAGCCCCTAGCCCGGGATCGAATGTATCGCCCCTCATGCCTCGCTGGCTCCTCTTTGTTGCGATTTTTTTTATGTTCTTTAGAAAATAAATACGTAAAATTTATTTAAATATTCTACGGAGTCTTTACAATTTTACGTTTTATATATTCGCCCGTGAGTAGTAAAAGCAGTTATAATGTTTATAGATAAAATAACAGCAAATTTACTTTTGAATTTAAATCTCAAAACATTTGCATCCAATTGTAACTCAAATAAATTATTTTTTTGAAAAGAAAAAAAACTTTTAGACAAAGCATATTAAAATATTTATTTATTTAATCATTTTATTTAAAGAAATTATGAGTACAAATCATTTAAATAAAATGATTACATTTCATCTTTTTCTTTTAATCAAAAATGTCCAAAAAAAAACTTCGTTTTTTAAAAAAACGATTAAAGCTATTTTATTAAACCAAATTAAAAAAAAACCGCTTTTGAACGCATTGGTGTTTTTTTTCACCAAAACACCAACCCCGCGAATGTCTATCAACACGAGCGCTGAATGCAGGCCGCAGCTTCAATAGCTTTTCTCCCCACAAAAGCCGTGACAGTTAGCATACCGCACAATATCAGACTTGAAAATTCCATCCAAACATTTAATGATTTGGCCGGGGAAGCCGACAATTCAAGTTATTGGTATTCACAACGCGATTTTTCTGTCACAGAATATCCAACTATCGGACAAAGAGAATTTACAATGAGCCTTTTCAAATGTTCACCGTACAAAACAAACAAAAATTGATAATAATGTTACCATCCAAATATTTTATTGAGGAAAAAAATTTAATGCACGTAAAATCGGCTAGTTCTCGTTTTCTAAGTGAATAAAATAGTACATTTTTTTGCAACTATTGAACTGCTTTATGATATATAATTCCACATATTTGTTACATAAAAATTACAAAAATATATAATACTACCAGTTAAGTATAAACCAGTTAAAGTGAACTACGGTTTAAGCTTAAACTTTTCAGTGTATTTAAAAAACATCGCATGCCAATTAGCTAAAAAATGTCGAACATGGTGGATTGTCAATATTTACAGCGGCGTGGAGGCCGGTGGACTAAGTTGCTGCAAGTTGCCAAGACAAATTGCATTTTGCGCGAGCTCTCAGCGACTGTTCTCCGAAGAATGAAATTACCTATCGCCGGTTAACTGCCCCTCTTCATCGGCAATAAGAAAGCTCCGACTGCCACTGCTTTTAATGAAACTTCTGTCCGTATTCTCCAAACCGTGAAATCGCTCTTGCAGCATTGAGAATTTTCTCAGACGCGTTTTATTTGAATAATCATTTTACATTTTGGTATACAGAAAAGAGGTCGACCTATGATATTTTTGATTGATCACAAATTAAAATCAATGGTTTTTGTATTAATTTCCGTAGAAATTAATATAAAGTAATAATAGTATATATACGAAGTATATTTAATTTTACTTCCATTTTTTTTTTTTATAAATAACATGTTTATAAGTTTTTTTTCCTCGAACGTGATATGTTCCCATACCCAAAGACTGTACGAAACTTTCACAGCTAAGTTTGGCGACCCAAATTCCTTTTTAATTGCAGGCAGATTCCTCCGATTTACAACAAAAAGATAAAAACTTTACTTAATCGAAAAAGTATCCCATCAGATTCTCGTCTATAGAGAAGAGGGCTGCCACAGTGCCGGTTCGGCTCACTCCTTCGCTGGCGGATCTGCTTTTAATTGAAAATACGGAAATAAGCACTGCTTCTTGGATCTTCCGAAAACTTTTATTTTTGCAAGAAAGTATATTTACCCTTTAACTATGGCCACCGTAAATACAGCATTGAATATGACAGCATTTAAGTAACGAAAACTTCAAGATTTTAAACTAATGAAACGAGAAAGATGACTTTGCAGTCATAAAATTCAAATGTTTTGCGTTCAATTTAATTTATGAACAAATCGTGTTTTGAAGTCATATTATAAATTCTCAACTTCGTACATATTTTACAAACTTCAAATATGATTCAACTTTCAAACAATAAGATCCCACTATCAAAACTTTGCAGTTGTCACGACACATTTATCTCAGTGTCCTCGCGTGTGAGTAAATCGACCTGAAATAATCGTCAACAAAATGGCATCCTTAGGGGAAAACCAACGCACGGGATCACTTGCAAGGATTTGAAGGAAATCAGCACATCGCGTACCCCAGCTCTGCTTCTGTGCACTTCAGTTAATATTTCTATTCTGCATTTCGGTCCGTTTCCCCCCGTTTCCCCCTCAGAACTAAGTCTATAAACACTACGATAAGACTGTGCTCCCCGAGACACCAAAACTAATTTGTCTGAGTCGGCATAATCACCGTTTTATTTGTTTTAATTAAGTTTTAGTCTCGCAAACAGACGGCAATGTGTGGGCTAGCGCTCTCTCTCCCCCGCTAGATAAATTGTGTATTTTTAGAGTGTTACATTCGATGTTTATGATGGTGGTAAATGAGCAAGGAAGTGGTGAGATCAGGATGCTGTTTATTCATTAAAAAACAAAAATAATCATAATTTGACATTTAAAGCATTTGATGACATTTTACCACACAACCGAGTAATAATAACACTCCATAAAAGTATATTCAAATTAAAATCAGATCATGACTATTGTGACATTACGTCACAGCGTAATTTCACAATAGTCATGATTTACTTTACAATTTCTATGTTATTTTTTTTGTCTAACTGTGTCAAATAATATAAAACCAAGGTATTAATAAACACATTCCTTTATTTATTATATCATAAAGACACTAAAAAATTGTAGTTCGTTCATGTTAGTACATAAAAAAATATTTATTCCCTTTTATGATGTTTTTTCTACTGAATCTCTTATTATTGCTTGTATTTATTTTTATAAAAGACAACATAAAACACTTTGCAAGAACTACCATTCCGCTTTATTTTACTTAGGATTTTTGTTCCCACACTTAGCGCGTCTGGGTGAAATATTCCTACAAAAAAACTATCAAGATAAAAAATTATTTTAAATTATGTGTTTTTCTTTTAAAAATTCAAGACATCTATCAAATATGTATTTTTCTTCGTGCTTTTGAATACTTTTGTAAATATGGTTACACAAAACAGAAAAATACCCAAACACATTAAGCAAACAACATTATTCCTTATAAATACTAGCAAAGATAAAGCAAAAGATTTCGTAAATATGTAATATATAATTTTTTTTAACATTCAAAATGAAACTAAATGGCAGACACTACACCATAATATTAGAAAACATTTAAAAATTACTCCAAAGTATTTGTGTGATAATGATATCCATGTCTCTTGAACCTTTAAAGTAACAATTTACGTGATGATAAAGTCAGAGCATTATTTTTATAATGTTTTGATTAATAAGTTCTATTTGAATTCATTTCAATCGAGTAGGAATTATTACCAATCAGTCAAACTCAATCCATTAAAACTAATTTCAATTCACTTCCACGCCACGAGCCTCACTTTATAAGCTCATTATCGACTCTATTTCATTAACAAACTTGAAACCTTTGACCGGATACCGATAACTTATTACTCGAAATTGTTAGCGTAGACATTATTCCACTGATTATCTTTGTTTGAGCAGTCAGAATAATTTAAACATATATTTAAGATGAATTTCAAATTTATTAGTGACATGAAATGTAGAGTTAAATAGTTTCAGTGTTATATAAGAATATTTATTTTGATTTAAAAAAAATATTTAAATGAGTTGGACAGCTTAAATTAAATAATTATTAATAATTCCATAAAAAGTACATTTAAAGAGGTTTTATCGTTAGAGGTTGAAATTTTGAATGACACGCCATCAGAGGTCATGTAAGACATGGCGCGTTAGCGACTTCAGCACTAATTATGAAACAAATATATCGTGCAATAAATTCGACTAATGACGCAAAATAACTCTTTCTTGTAGGACCGCTGCGACATATGGTGGGGGTGGGGTGGTTAATAATGCCTCCGACCGGCGAATAGAACTTTCTGCCCTTATTTCGTGACAGATATATTTATATTACTGTTGTTCTGCATTTATTCTCATATTCAATCATCACACTCCTTAAACTAGAGTATTTCTTAGAAGTTCGTATTTCCTAATGTTTGCCTCTTTATAATTGAATACAAATATAATACCACTTAGGCAAATTGTATGTAAAGACATAAATAGTTTAATAATAAATAAATTAATTAATTAATAAATATTATAACCTTGTAATGGGTAATAAATACGCATCTTGATTGACTAATCCATACATAGATATAAATAGTTTATTTTTATACAACACTTATTGACTGAAGATATTTTAATATTCATGAAAAAAAAAAAAAACATTTTGACTGTAAGCTTTATATATGCATATGCATTTTAGTATTTAATATTTTTAAAATAAATAAAAAATATACATAGTTGTTTGAAACTTATTCCGTTATCTGGTTTTTATATACATAATAATAGCAATAATCTGTACAATAGAAATTTTGTAGCACTTTTGAATATAAGCAGTTGAAAAATAAATTATTAACTGTTTTATTTCTCATTTAAGGTTTGCGTTCAGATATAAAACAAACTGCGTCAATTACTAGACAATAAAGCGGCTGTAACTATTCTATATTCTTATACTATTGTAATATAAATTTTTGTTGATATTGATAAAATTTCTCTATTCTCTCATATTTTATTATTAAAGTAGATTTTAAATGAAATTTTTGTCGTAAGTTATAAAATTTTAAAAGAAAAATAATGCGTCAATTTTTATATTCTAAACATTAAGTCGAGTGTAAATAATTCAAAGGATAAGTTGGGGTATGAAATTCGTCTGAAATATAAGATATTTACCACTTTCTCGTGAGATTCCCGTTGTATTTCTTCATTAGGGGTGTCCACCCCCACTGAACGGGCGTTAGTTTATTATGCCATTAGGCCCACTGGACCGGTCGAAGGGACACCCCCGCCTGGAGACTTTAGGGCTCCTGAAGGTGACGGGCCCATTCCCCAGCCTGTGCAACTGGTTGACATAGCAGGATATAATGCGGTCTTAAGTGTTCTCATAAAAATATATTGACTAAGGTGGACTACCTTTGTCACCCTGTTGTCGGAGGGTGCCAAAACGCTATATATTTACATAACGCAGATTTTGAGTGCTACATAAGGTTATCTCCATATTCAATTCAAATTTAAAATATAATGATAAAGCACCAGAATTTACTAATAAAAATTATTCAATTACTTATTGTTTGTAAGAATATAAAAATAATAACGTTTATTAAATTTCAAAATACCTGTTTCGAAAAAAAAATTACAAATCTAACACGCCAGCCTTTTCAATTTGATTTTTAATTTTTGATAGTCTGTGCTATTTTTTGCATCCTAACTGAAAAATTGAAAGCTATTTTCAGTCTACAGACTTTAGAAATAATTTATGTTCACAGACGTGTTTTCACCGATTAAAACTATAAATTAACGACACCTGAGGCTACCGAGTTGATGATGTAGAAATCCAATTTAAAACATTATCGCAGACACGCCGACTTGTATGTGTAACTATAAAGCGTTTTCATTTAAATACAGTCCTTCAAACTACACAATGATGATTTATTAAATATAAATCCATATAAATTATTTTATTTGTCTCAGCAGCATATCATTTCTGCAGTACAGCTCTACAAATAACCGCGTCTATTCAATAACATCAACCATTCAGCGCACTAAGTTCCAACTGTGTAGGGACGTAATTTTTTTTGAAAATAAGTATATAAATATAACAGTATGGTTAATTTAATAACACGTTTCAAAAATAAACAAGAAAATTGGAAATAAATCAAAAGATTGCGCAAAGTCTCTGCACCGTTTTGTTTCACTCACGCGAGCTAATTCGAGCAAACTCCGCCCCAAGAGCCTGCGCCTTAGTTAAAATTTTTATTATAATAAATGACTTTATTACCGTGTCGTATTTTTCGAGCCGTATAGTTTGCGGCCCATATTTTTGCGGCACCTGCTCCTAGTGAGGTGCTCTATACACTTTCACGGCCCGAGTAAGCCGCGGGTGGTTCACCCTTATAATTTGTTATTACTCGTGAGGTTTATAATACCACGCCATTTTGTTTTAAATTTATCCATTACTTGACTCTTTACCAAGCTTTGGTGTTTATTTGAGAATGTTTATATTTAATGATGCTTCCAATTTTCAGGTGTATTTAGAATAGTAATTCTTAAACAGTGTACAGGGTAATTTATTTAAAATAAGGTTTTAGTTTTAATACTTTTTATACTCTAATATTGCTGAATTTTTGTAGACAATTTATATCGTTCGTATCTTTAGCGACGATCCTTATTGGTTTTGGATTCTCTCAAAAGTTATTGCCAGCGTATTTTTAATGGGATCGACTTTCTAAGCTGCTCAACCTTATATTATTTAGCTACCGAAAAATTTGCAAATTGCTGATATGCAATTCATTCATCGATGCATTTCGGTGTCTTTTTCAGTTGTCATTTTCTGTTGTATGCATTTTAGCCCAAATAATCATATACGAGGACTATATATTTACCAGTGTGACTTTGGCATGTTTTAAATTTTTTAGTAAGTAAACGTGTTTTTAAAGAAAAAAAAATGTTGTTTATTTTTAACATTGCATCATCGATTTTTTGAATAACTCGTTTATAATGTTTAATCTTTGTAACCTAATAAAATATGTATGTATTAGAATTCTCTGCAAGTTTTTTTTTTATGATAAGTAAGATTACTTCCACGCAGTGCAATAAAAATTAATTCAGTATCATAAAAGAAATAACAATGACCAAAATCTTATTATAGCCGAGGTGACATTAGCCCAGATGCATTTTCCATGGGGAAACAATCTCCATAGAAAGCCGGTCGGCGCCGCGGGCTGGGCGCTCCGTGACGCGACTGCTGATCGGGGTTTTATGAGACCAAACAGGGGCACACATTGCCTTGCGGTCCCATGAATACCAAGGCGGGGTCTTTCCGCCACCGACCCGCCGTTTCAAATTTGTTTCGATACTTGAAAATATCACGCTTTATTTCACGTTCGTTTTTTTTCTGGTTTTGTTTTTGCTGCTTACTGGGATATTATTAAATCAAAGTGTTTTTCAGCAAATTGTGAAAAAAATATCCGAGCTAAAGAAGCTAATGGAGATTTAAATTTTAACCACAAAGCATTTGTTTTATTTATTTGTTACTTTACAACAGCGAAATATTTGCAGTTTTGACGATATTTGTTGAAAATTAATTACTTTAGAGTAAATTAATAATAAGGACGTCCATCTTTCACGATATTAGGAATAGTATCAACTCGAAAATAGTTTTTAAAAACCATAAAATAGTGAAGGGATTGAATATTATATATAATATAATCTTGCATTCATGAACAAGCATTGTATTTGCACATTGAGCTTAAATTTGGCATAACAGAAAAACCTTATTTATTTTAAACAAAAAAAAAGTAACAATAATTAAAATGTATTTCTTCAGATTTATTTATTTAATATCATTATTTATGAAAAACAACAAGTCCTTTTTTTCTATTTTTCTTTCTTTAATGCTAATTTACAATAGTTTTGAAGGCTGTGTTTACAATCCGTTATGTGGCTATCCCCTGACCTTGCGCGCAGGTCGTGGGGCTTACAACATGTGGCATAGGTTGTAGCGTGCATGGATTTCTATATTTTTGACATTGACTTAAGGAAAAGAAAAATATGCGTATAATATACCCTATTTTACACAAGTGAAATAATAAGTTTAATAAATAAGTAACGACTCAAATGTTAGGGATATTGAGACATTAATAGTATTTAATATCAATCAAAATTTAGTTTGAAGTCAAGAAAATATTATACATTTTATTTGAAAAGTGCGAGTAGAAACGTGATATATTTTTCTGCTATAATAAGATGTATTGAATAACGGTCGACGATTTCATGTTATATTATATCAAATTTATTTTTTTGTAGAAGTATTCAGAAAATTTTCTTATGGTAAAGCGTGTAAAGAGATACAACTGCCATCTCTTTATCAATTTATAAATCATGACTGTGGGTTCGGAGCTCGACTCGCACTTTGTGTCAGATAGTGTGGATACACTTATCGCATTTCCTTGTGTAATCTTCAGGCTAGAAAATTTCATACTTATATTTTGTCTGAATAGGTACCTATATTAAATTCTTATACTTATAATCTTCGGTCATAGATGGCGTTATGTAACAATATTTTATTAAAAACTGTATTTTCAATGTGAAAATAATTAAGCATTTATTTATATGCATAGCTGTATACTACTACAAGAGATTTCATTATATAAAGATACGAATTATAGTGATTTTGGAATAAATAAATTATGTATCATAGTTATTAGTAGTATTGAGCAAAATATCAGTGGCTTGTAAGTATCGTCAATTCACCCTTAATTGTCAACGAAGACTATCTTATTACAAGTTCTTAGAATAATTAACGAAAATTTTACAAAAAGGAAATTACTAAGATCGCTTATAAGAACGTTATATTAAATATCTTCAAATCTTCATAAATTAAAATAAGTATTAAATTAACCTAAAATTAATTCCAGGAATTTTTTTGCTAGTTATCGATTATTGGTTTTAGAATCAACATTGTCTTGCCAGTTTTCAGCTGTTATATCTAAAATAATAATTCAAGTGAATTGTAAGTTTTCTCAAATATTTATTTCAGGAATTAAACACCAGTCATTTCTCTTAAAAACTCTCTTGACCCGGCAGGGTTGTCAGCAGGTACCTGTAAAATATTTTTGTTTTAACTTTTTGATATTTTCGACGAAATAACTTTTAAATTATACACAATTACAAAAAAAACATGTTTTAGGTTCCGTTTTTTGTGCCTAAATGTGTAAGTAACTATTTGGAAATTTGACATTATCAGGATATTACAAATATTTTTTTTGTATTTTCTACGAAATATTAATAATATTTTAAATTTTTAAAAGAATTATTTGATTCTATTATAGAGGTACTTTTATTATGTAAAAACGAGAATTTTACTGTCAGGCGTCTCACACTCATTACTCACACTGTGACCAGCGACGTTGATCCAGAAGAAGGCCAGGTTTCCTCCAACGCGCTTGTACCCTTCCAGGATGTCATCCACCCAGATGGGCGACCTTGGAGCGGACCTGTACTTATCAGCATTCTTCCATTTAAGTTCGTTTACCCACAATTTCTGCCCTGAAAACAAAATATATCGGTAATTTAAAATGAAATGAATAAATCAAAGATATAATCTTTACATTCATTGTTCCATAGGGTTAAAATTAATGAAAAATTTCGCTTTGTTTTTGTTTATAATTTGAGACGTGTATACGAGGAACAAATACGATAACGACTTTGTTGTTGACAAATCTTGTATTTTTTTTATTTATAAATTAATGTACACGTTTTCTACAGCACATCTTTATTATCACAAAAATGACATGATAAATAGTTATGTACGATAAAATGTTATAAACTCAAAGTGAATTTCGTTTGCAAATAATAATAGGCGTCAATCTGCCGTGTAAAAAATATACATACCAGGAGTATCAACAATCACATCCAAATTTCCATTATAGACTTGGACTTTAATATCCGTGTTATTAAGAACATATTCAACTGAAACAAAATAATTACAATTAAAACATGTTCATTTAAAAAGGTGGTCGATTCATTGTTTGCCTGGTAAGTAAGACTCACCGTCTTTGATTGCTGGCTTCATGAAGTCGACATACATGGCGTCGAACACTGGACCTGACTGCCTTCCCCACACTACACTGCTCGGAATTCCGAGTGCTTTCTTCACAGGCCCGTTCATGAGAACATCGAGATTATATGCTTCTTTGCTGTAGTATTTACTATACGTCAATCTATCAAATAACCTTTCTGAAACACCCCGAAAATTGTTAATTATCGATGATTACATCCAATATCAGAAATGTCGATTTCAATTTGAATATTGTACTAACCTTGAGAAGATCTTGTAGTTCCCCTAAGCAAATTTCTTCTAGATTTCTTGGTCAAGAAGTTGTAGAAATCAACTCCGTTTGTCTTGCTTATGACAACATTTTCAGTTCTCGCCCACTCAACAGTCGCTTGATAATAATCCCCTCGTTCATAAGTATCGTAGGTGACCTGGGCCGCCTTATTAATAGCATCGAGACCTGCTGTATCTACTAGGCTGACCATGTAAAGCAGGGGTCCCCACGTCATAACTGAGTCTATGGGGGAGATCCAAGAGTTACCCATTGCAATTCCCGTTATGTTACCTACCATAGTTCCTTTTTTTTGTTCCTGTAAATAACTTTGCTGTTACGGATCTCATTATATTTTTGAGGATCAAAGTAAGTTTAATAGATAGAAAATCAGAAAAACAAATTTACGAGTTTTTATACTGAAGTTATCTAAAATGTCACTTTTTCTTAAATAATCTTTTAAATATCACGAGTAATAAACTGTCACAAAGTATTGTTTATTGCTAATTATATGACCTAGGCTTTGTTTACCTCCCACATATCTCTTGCAAATTTAATAGCCATTTTTCCTCCATAAGATTGTCCATATATATAGAAAGGAGTCTTCTTAAACTGTGGATGATTTCTATAGAACGCTCTCATCACTTCCATTAAATCTCTGCCTAAAAGCGAAAAGTAATTTTATAAACATCTTATTTTTTAAGTATATTTAAAATCAGAAAATCTATTTTCCCGATTAGCAAGTTTTACAAATAAATAAATTCATTATTGTTATCACTTACTGATTGCCTCATTATCTTTCGTGAGCAGTGATAGATTTTCTACATAGCTGTATCCAGTTCCTACTGGATTATCCACGAGCAGCAAATTAAAATCGTTTGCCTAAAAATAAAAAGTAATACACACTTATAAAGTACATTTACAATTGTATCAACTTTGTTCATCACACATAGTATTTACAGATTTGTGGAAATTGAAATTATTATTTCATACAAAAAAATATTTTTTATTTTTTTTTAATTTCTTACCCAGCTATGAGGTCTTGGATTGAGATTCAGGTCCAAAGGGCCTAAGATCTCAAAGTTTCCATATCCAGTGGAGGAGCCGCCAGGGCCCCCCTGCAGCCACAGTATAAGGGGCCGGTCTTCAGGGCGTGCCACGTCAGCCTGCGTGTAGTATAGCCAGTAGAACATGTGAGCCCCCGGACGCACGTTCACGTACTCATACTCCTGCTCTCCAGTTCCGAACCCCACCTTGGCTGTTGATATTAATGAGATTATCAAAACCTGTCACTCAAAGACACATGTCATTGTTACGCCAAGAAATACAGCCGGGAGACATCCAAGCTCAGATAATCTGGGCGAAGAGCATATTAAAAATACTTCTCTTCAAAAAGAGAAAACAATAAGCAGGTAAAAAGACGATTCGAAACGATCAGAGGCAATTATATGACACGTAACAATTTGGCATTTGCATTGCAAATTTAAAACATAAAATAAACTGATTGCTCAAGTTTAAATCTAGGACCTTATAGCAAGCAATCCAACACGCCAGGCACCAAATCGCAGAGCGGTTAAGATAACATTTTTTCCATCTAATTTACTTATAAATTAATAAACATTGTATATAAAAATGCAATTTCCCTTTTACGTAGAAAAAACAATACTCTTTTTCCGTTTCAATTTTATGGTTTAATTCAATAACATATCTACGAGTGTTTTCAAAATTTCTTTTTCAAAAAAAGACTCTCACTCAGAACTAAACTAATTGAAAGTTAACATTCAATCCCGCCGTAACGTATATTAAAATTTTAACGGTTGCATAAAAAGTAAATACCAGATATTTTTATCTTTTTCATTCAGGCATATATTATTTTAAATAAACAATAGATACGGATGAATTCAACATGATCTAGTATACGTAGTAATGGTTATCAAGGTATTTTTGGTTTTTCCATTCACCTACCAAGCGTGATAAGACTATTTCTACTTATATAATCATAGTATGTCATCACTTGACCTGTTTTAATAAAAGTATGAGACGCAACGCATATTTATATCTTATAAATATACTTTATCATATGAAGTCACTTGATTTTTTAAGATGGCAAAAATAACTATTGATTTACATGTTAACTGATTACGAACCGATGAAATATACTATTTTTTTAAATAACAAAATATCATATATATACAAATCTGGTTAACGATTCATTTAATAACGGTAAAATTTACATTATTTCTTCAAATATAACCTAATCATATATATTTTATACTTTGACAAACCGGTGGCCGATTTTAGGTAATGCTTAACTGATAACAACACAAATCAGTGATCAATATTATGTATTTCACTTTTTTCACGTAACTTATTAATTATGAAATAATTTATATAAATGGCACTTGTTTTATTTAAACATTTCACAAACAAAATTCTCATTAGCTGAATTTCATACAAATCAAGAACTAACCGTTAACGCCTGCCAATGCAATCAACAAACATATCACGGTACACTTCATTTTGAATAAGTCTATTGTTTTCAGACTTACTACATCTTATATACCTCGGTTATCGTTATCTGTGTATACGCAATATTTGTCATGTATAATCTAGTAAATTGTTTCTCTAAATTAATCATTATTATTTCCTAATTGGCATTCTTATATTGCACTTAATATGGTGCCCATTTTTTTAATGACCTCTTATAATTAACGATATTCAAACACAATAATTTCAATAAAAATATTGAATCAATCAATTTTGAGTTTCATTCTTTGTGGAAATTTTTCAAACTTTGAGATAATTGTACTATTTATGCTCAAAACTATAAATCGATTGGATAATATTTTGTAATAATTTTTTTTTAACATATACAAAAAGTTTATTAAATTTCGTTTTAAGGCATAGTTTTTTGAAATTATGATCATAAATATTATAGTAAATTAAATAAATATTGAAATGATTTTTTAATCAGTATATGATCATTACGATTCTGCATATAAATGAATTCAAATGAACGAATAACCACACTGACTCATTCCCAAACTCTACATAAATATATTTTTCCAAATAAACTTGTTAGCACACATCGGGTTTTGAAATTTTTTCAATTTTTGATAAGATAAAACATTCTATTGATACTTAATCCTAAAAGCAATTAGAGTGAAACAAAATTACATTATCAAACTATTATGATTCTAATCCGCTGGGCTCGCAGTAGCAAAGGGAAACTTTAACATTTCTGAAATCATTTCCAATTAGCGGCGCGACGGCCATTAGACGGGGGTGGGGGTGGGAGCGGGGGTGCGGGGGGGGGGGGGTAGGGGTGGTGGTGGCGCAAAACGAAAAAGCTCCGCTTCCAGGCGCCTGCCGGGTGTCGAGTGCGGACGGACGGCTGTTTGAACTTCATTAGCCTGGCTTTGTGCTGCGAACATGTCTTGTTCGGGACAGGGCTGAGAGCTGCGTAGGATCCCGCCTCGACGTTAAGTAGGAAGAAACGTGTAATTCGATTAAGCACCTTTTTTAGTATTATCTAGATAATTGCAGACTACTTTTCCTAATAACCCTTCTAATAAAATTAAACAAATCAAGTAAACCTGTAATATACATATTTATTACGAAATGCTAATTTTACCATCAAATTAAATTTTTATATTTAGATTGATTCCCTTAGTTCCAGGCTAACCATCAGGTTAACCATCAGAAAATGTAGCTATCTACATAAAAATGGGTGGGCAAGTGAGTAGGAGGACATGGTAAATATTTTCTTCATTATATACTAAAATATCTATTACTAGAATCGTCCGCCTACGCAGAAATTTAAGCCGTGCTTTTCATAATATTATACAACAATTGATTTAAATCCGCCTACACAGAGCTCATAGAGTTTATCAATAAAAACAAATTGCTCAGTGAAACGGTAAGCATCAAAACCTTGTTGCCGCTTTGAACCAAAAAGTCACTACGCAAGTTTCGAGAAAAGAATACATCAAACTGCTTGATTAAATTTTTTGATATATTTTTACCTTTATTTCCGATAATATGCAATCTTCGCTTTCAATTTGCATTTGTTTCGACATATTATAATTTATTGTCGTAAATTATTTTAATACACTTTTCAGCATTCATTACAAAATACTAGATGTATGTTTGCAATGCCAAAATCGAGGCTCCGCTCCCAAAACAACACTCTCTCTGGACCCGGGCGCTAAAACAAACATCGCGTGATGATCATTGCTGTTTAGAATTTATCGAACTTCGGCTGTGTATTTTAACCAGATAAATCAAAACAGACAATGATAATGAATTTACCCAACAGTCAATATCTCCTTTTATGTTACGCAACTTAATTAGCAAAGCTCTGGCGGCACCCCTGGCCGCCTCGGCGAGAGACACGCGTCATGAATATTGCAAGCATAAATCCTGGCATTCCTTTCCCGGGACAGCCGGCTCGTGTACACGCCCGGGAACAACTAATGCGCTAATCACAGGTCTCATTTTTAAAACTTTGTCACTGTTAATCCGCCAGTTATAAATTGCAAACAATTCGCGTAAGTATGAATGATAGCGCCGCGACGCTGCCGTGTTTGCTCCCTGACGGCACATTTGTCTGAAATATGATTAAATCGGGGGTTTTATAAATCTTAAGGATATCATTACTTTGTTTTTGGGCGAGGATATTCGTGTTTGCCGAGTGTCCATGCTAAACCAACTAAAATGATTCCCGTGCTCTGGGCGTCTACGCTCTTCGAGCAATAATTATATTTCATCGATAACTTAAACTACGATTTATTGAGCTTTTTTGAGAATTTACTCCAAGTTTTATTTGAAAATCAATCACAAAGTGTTTATTAGTTATTTCCTATATACATTTAATTTCTATTTTTAAAATGTTTTCAGCTTTTTGTGTTGTTTTATGTTTTGAGACAAAACAGTCCGTGATAATAAAAAGAATCTCCGTGTCTTCAAATATATTTGTTCACGAATTTCAATCTCTTAGCTAATATAAAAGCAACACCACTTTATAGTAGTAAAAGGAAAAGCAGAATCAGCAGGTCAAAGAGTAGATCAGAAGCCAGAATCAACTGCGTTTCAGATCATTATTTTGCTTGTTGAACCACCATTTTTATTTTAGTTACCGTTTTTTTTAATGAGTTTAAATAATGAATATTATTTCCTTCGGATTAAAATACGGAGCTTCGGGGTTCGTGAGCGCTAATCATCGGACCACGAGTTGGTCCATTTCTGACAAATTCAATTTAAGTTCCAATCACCATTGATTTAATCTAATAGACATTCATTTTGGATAAGCCTTTTGGGACCAATAATTTAAATCTACCTCGAGAGTTAGATCAGTTTTAGTCACCAAACCAATAAATATGTCACCCGCCAGTGCCTGAATTTTTTCATTGTGAACTCTGAATATTTTTCAATGCCTATCAATTATTTAATCAATGGTGAAACGCATGAGCGTGCTTTATTCAAATTTAAAGGTTTATGTAAAACTCATAACATGCATATTCGTCATTGACCTCTTTTACCACCACATAACTTTCAGAACAATTTACATATTATCCGCGTTGATATGTTGTATGTGGTAGAATATGTCATCGGTTCACGTACCATGTAGGGCGATTCATATTTTTCACCTGCAAAGTTTTTTTTTGAGGATCTCATGCATATCCCGCTCGTTGATGACGTCACTATATTTATATTATTGTTCACATGCAATTTGCAAAGGTGCAGTAATAGACGTGAAAGTTTCTGCCTGCGCTGTATGCAAATGAAATTTATTCATATTTGATGCTTCCTATATTTCATTTATTGACGGAAGTACTCCGAACGCAGTACAGTCGACTCAGGTGAAATATTCATCCACCAAAGAATAAATATAATATTTAACTGTTTGTTATATAAATCTAAAATATTGCACAAGTTATTGCTTTAACACAAAATATTTACCACGCACTCTCAAATGTATTTAATTACATCAAAAATGTACAATTTTGTTTACTTTTATAAACAATATAATTTATTGGTTATGGTATTAATTGATTAGCATGTAGCATATTTTACGAATTGTTGGGCAATGTATATTTCAGACGTTTCTTCGTTTCAGATATAAAGTGCTTAAAAAAACCATTTTTTATTTAATAACTGATATTATTTACATATTTATATTTATCAACTCTACAATTTTAATGAAAAGGTTTATAACTTGGTATTTTATTTACTGTGTCAGGTTTATAATATAACGAGGACACGTCATAACAATATATATATATATATATATATATATATATATATATATATATAATGTATAAAGAAATGCACTTGAAAAATATGCAGATATAAATATATATAATTAAATATATTTATTAAAACAATTGGTCTGTATGAAACAGGGAGATATTTAGAAGAATTCTCTTTGAATTCTGTTGTTGATTATTAGCATTCTCTAATATTCAATATATACTTGAGATTTCCTCCTCTTCAGCATTATTACATAACTAGTATCCAATCAGATTTGAATTATTTTCAAACGTAAATACAACCAATCTGCTTATATAATTTTCAATTGCTATGTTAAATAAAATCTTTTTTTTAAACTCGATTTTTAAATAGTTATATAAATCTGAGTGAAATATCTTTTGAAGACAAGTAGTGGAATATATAAGTAATTCATTACAAAAATGGATTTTCTCCATTTGAAAAGACGCAGGTACTATCTTGTCAAACGGTTTATGATATATAAAATTTCTCTGATATTTTCATAACGACTTGCTCATTTTTTGCTTCATAGATACTGTAAAAACACTTTGACAAAAACACACTTCGTTGAAACGAGAAAAAAACTGCGAAGCTTCACAGGACGCGGGAGTGTGAAAAAAATACTCACGGACCGCGTGAAAAGCCGGATAATTTATACGGAGCTATTCCGTTAAAAGTTTAGGGTTACATAAATAAATTCGCTTTTGGTGTTTTTTTATTCAACTGGCTCCGGTTTCTTTCCCCCCTTACCGGCAGCCTCCAAAGGACGGCCTTTGACGAGCCCAGCCCAGTTTGCCAATGACAATTTGCATATTAATTATCATATGAAATGCAATATGTTCAACCCGAATATTAACCGCGATACGCGGAACTTTGCATCCGCAGTAGTTTGACTTGAAATAATTTTATGCAAAAGCTTTGGGTCGTACCTCCATACATTTTCCATAGCCGAGAGAGATGTGGGAATAGTTGTAACGCCCTACACCTTTCACATAAACATTATATATATATATATATATATATATATGTGTGTGTGTGTGTAGTTTTACTTATTTATTTTTAAGTGTTATAACATATAACATACCAGTGATGTTCGCTCGATATTTATTTGGGTAATCTCTTTTATAACAGATGAATCACTTTCTGAACTGATATGAAATTCATGCCTTTTTATTAAAAAAAAAAAATATCCCAACGTTAGCCATCACCATTTTATTTCAATACCAAAGTAAGAAAATTTCATATATTCCCCGATATAAATAATAGTTTCGTGAAGCCCTGACTTGTTTTATTTTACTTTATTTTTAATTTTGAAATGGATCACAGAGGGATTGTGTTCCTATTCGTTGAGTTGTTCATCTGAAAAAATTAAGCCTTATTTGAAAGAAATTTTTCATACTTTACCAGACTCTTTTGATATGATTCACTGGAATAAGTGTCAAGAATGAACGTTTTCTCTCTAACGTCACAATACGAATTTCTCTCAACACATCCTTTACATTTGCAAAGTGGTCTCAGATCAAAGGAAATACTCTTTTTATCTTAACTAGGTCTTACTCGTTTTTTGAGATGTCATTAGCCTTTCATTAGCTAGAAGCTTGAAAGGATAACAACAACCGGAAATCCCCTTAAAAAGTACATACTTCCTGGGTTCTAGAACAAACTCTAAGAGCATCTCCCGACCCACCAAAGATAAATCCCATGACCGGATTCTTTATATGATCATCAAAGTAGATCTCTGGATCTCTTATATGGATTTGCATTTTGCCATCATTTTGTCTTAAACCTTACCTCTAAAAAGTTGTTCAGTTTACCGCCTTGAGAATCAAATGTCATTACTGATTATCAAAAATAAAAACTTATAAATACATCGATATGAATGCTATTTCTGACGAACGTTGGCTTAGTAGTTCATTGCTATGCAGTTGGAATTAAGATGGTGTCCAAGCGTCTCATGGCAACAGTCTTTGACCATCACATTAACCTGATTTTAGTCAGAGACTTCCATGAAAAATTAACTCATGATTTTTCTAATAAAATGAATACTTTGATAAAAAATTATTCCAAATCAATTATAAAATGTATATTTAATTTAAACGTAAAAGTATTTGAAAGTTAATTAAAAAATATAATCAAGTGCAAATGCCTGTACTGAAATAATAAAAACGTTCACTCAAACATGTCAGATATCACTAAAACCTTTTGGCTGTTAATTTTTCATTTAAAAGTACGCACAAAAAACAATTCAGTTGCCCGCGGTCCCAGCGAGCCCCGCACCACCCACCTCGACTGCTACGAAAGTTTGAGCTTTGAAATCTAATTGAACATTTTAGAAGCTGTATTAACATTTAAATAATATTACCGGAAAGCTTAGCTGCTGACGGATCTGGGCAGCCAGTAAAGAGATACGGACACGGTGTGAAGCAAAGCTTTTTCGGGGCGAGGAGATATCGGAAGTATGAAACTTACACTCTTAAAATATCTCTTACTACATTGCTCATATATCAGGGTAATCGTTTTATGTTTACAAAATTACTATTAGTTATTTAGGTCTTAATCTTTAAATACTTAAATATTATTAAGATTAATCTTTAAAAATTACTCGGTCCGGCTGTAAACAGACTTGAGTGCCAATCCTGAGATTTCGTCTTCCAACCTGGGTGAAGCGGTGATACTTTTTTAGGTTTTTAATTTTGTTAAAATTATAAATTAATTTTAGGAATAAAATCTCGTAAGGAAAAATTCAGGTATTATATATAATTTTATTTACAGATCTAATCTGAGGTAGTCTCTAACAAAACACAGCCACGATTACATTTACCACTGTTTCCTAAGTGTCTCTTCTCTTTTTATTTTACATTAGACAATGGTTGTGGACTCGTCATTTTTAGATTATCTTATTTTGATGAGTTTAGCTCGATGGTGTATTAATACATTAAAAGGTATGGATAATAAGATAATGGATAACTATCTAGAGCGGATTTTTTGTTTCATGTAAATACACGTTTAAGAAATCTTGTCATTAAAAAAATATCTCTTTAGTTTGTTTTCATTAACTTTATTCAATAGATAATGTAAGGGGTTAGGGGTGACTTTAATAAATTGATGGTAATAATAAAACATACTGAGGTTTTACATGGTAAGTATATCAGGCAAAAAATCATCAAGACTAATTTGTCGCATTTTACCAAATGCCAGTTCCATTAAATAAACTTTTAACATAAAATATTTTTATACTTTTCAAATAAATAAATTAAGCATCTCTAAAATTAAAAATTAAATCATTTAAAATATTACTACATATTTTAATAAATGCATTTATACTAAATGATATTTTGTCCTATTTGGACCAAAGTCATTTTATGTATTCGTTAACATATACTATACATCTCTACTAAATATATAGCCCAAAATATACCAATATATTAAGAGAATCTGTTAAAATATAATAAAATATATACAATTTTTTATAGTTAAAAAATATACATATTAAGTAATCATTTTTTATTCTTGCTGCTGTCTTTAAGTATACAAAAGGTTTATCAAAAGACCTTTACTGTCGTTTGCAATGTCCTACCTTTAGGAGTAAAGATAAATAAACATATTTTTAACTGAGCTATTTGAAGTTCAGTTATTAACAGAATAAATATTATTGGTATATTAAAAATTTATATTTAAAAAAAAACTGAAATACAGAAAAAATAAAAAATTGTAAAAATTAAATTCAGTTGAGTGAATATAACAATATAAAAGCATAAAAGTCCACTTAAATTATATATTTTTCGTGAGCAAAAGTTATAACAAAATTTAGCTAAAAAAGTATAATACTACAGATACCAATATCAATTTACAAAAAGTTGATACCTTTATTATTATTTAAAAAGTTTTCCCTTGAAAATTACAATATGATATTAAAGTTTCACTCCGGATCTGGCGAAATTGTCAGACGATGAAAGTTCAGAGCCGCCTCGGAGCAATAATTTGAGGGTGCGCCCCAGTCTGTTTAAACTTTTTATATTTGAATAGCTAACTAAAGTATCTACTAGAAATACACAAAAGTTTGGACGAATCCCGAATCCGAGCGGCCCGCATGGCGGCTCTACAATTTGAAAGATGTTTGCTCATATCCCAACTGGCGGGGAGAGAAATTCTTTTGTAGCTCTTTCTCGCTATGAATGTTAAGTTTTACAACTTGTAACTATTTTTCCCACTTTTAAATTTGTTCTTAGATGGTAGGCGAAAAAATATTCTCTCTATCGACAACTTTATCTGGAACTATTTTTTTAATATTTAGTGAAAATATTACACTTTTCTTTTAAAAAAATAACATTTATTTTAAAATCACAGCAATATCACAAATGTAGAAACAATTAAACAGCTACAAGATAATACTACGACTACTACCAAGCACTAAATTATTTTATTAATTCTATCGAAATTATTGAATCCAACATAATATTTTTTTTTATGAACAAAATTAAAATAGTCAATACAAGTTAGATTTTACAAAGATAATAAATAGAACGATATGTTGATTTTATTTTATAAAAAATTTAAGCTAATAATATATAGCTGAGTTTCTATTTAAACGTTGTTTATAAGAAGTGCATGGCAGACTGTGAATGGGGATGAAATACAGCGAGCTGTCTGGCGACAGGTTGGCGGACTCTATGAACATCTCATCTATGTTGCAGTATATTACAGTGCACTCTCACAAGCACACTGCCACACAAAGTCAACTCAGGGGCTAAATAAACCTTTATTTATTCATTTGATCTATTTAAAATTATCTGAATAATGAAACATGAATCAATACAAAGGTAAACGAAATGCATTTCTTTTACAAACTAGTGTTAAATGTATGGATATTGGTAAGAGATACCCAAACCTTAATAATCTGAGAACAACAGTCCATTATCTTACTTCATACTAAGTTTGGGAGGCTACACGAGAAAAGGCAGTGGGTACATAGTCAGTAGCATTCAAAGACGATTACTCAAACTTCACCTTGTAATGCAAACCAATGCTTTACGTAATGACCAATTTTAAATTTTATTTATCTTTCTGCATGAATAAAAAAAATGTAAATATTATTTATTTATTTAATCAATTCCAGTATTATGGTCAATCGAACCGATTAAATAAAATTATGTTTTCATCATAGTTCCTTGATTCACTGACACAACGTATTTAATTGCAGTTATATTCAGATTTGCTTGGAACAAATGAAAAGTCAGAAAGGTCATTTATACAATATTGGTAACTTTAATTGTTGATGCATGCATCGCTTATATGTTGACTTGTGTAATCCAACCCAAAAATCCCTTACAATTGCCTTATCTCCTGCGCAAGTGGCCCAAGTATAATATCAACACTCATAAATTGTGCGGAGTAAAGTCACAGTACACGTGAATTACAACATTCATATGCTCTGTAAGCTTTGAGCTCGACTACTGGCCTTTGTACAGAAGTTGCTTGCATTAGCCGTAGCATACAAGAAGATTGCATTATTTACGACCAGCGATTTATATCTGAGGTAAGGTATAAGTTATAGCCTGATTTATAAGCAACGGCCATTCTCGTAATATCTTCAGTACACTCAAGACAGCAGTTTGCTATGCAAATGAATTTATTTGTCTTCGTTTAGGTTCATGTAATTTGTTCTATCTGATTGCCAAGAGTATTTGAATGACATATCAACGTAATTTATGAGAGAATTTTCTGTTATTAATTCTTTATTTCGTAATTTAGAGTAAAATTAATTAAAATAACACGCATTCATTCAGAAAGTAAATTGGGTGCTTTTTATGAGATTAATTGTGAAAATATTTTAATTAAACCAATGACTTGAAAAAAATATAATTTAATAATTAACTAACAAAATTATGATGCAAATTTGAGTACATATACAATTTTTAAGAGCTATTTTTTTTTAATGATATTAAAAAACAGCTATACTGAGTACAACTTCAATTATTAAAAAAGATAACGAAAATTAACATCTTACAGGCTATTACAAATTTAAATAACTAGATAATCACCATAAATACATAAACACTAGTTAATCTATTGACTTTAAGCTACCATAATTTATTGGCTACATAGTAAAACAAAGTCAGTTTTGTATAAGATCAATATAATAACACAAATTTACTGTTTAATGGATAAGATTCAACAGTTTTACAACTGAAAAATTGACCCATTAATATGTTACTTTAAATTAATCTAAATGACTAATTAATAATAATCATGAAATAGGTGAAATAATCGCAAATATCGTTTCAACATAAATTGTCATGCAATTAATTATTTTTAGATATTAATGTGACGATATTAGCTGACAATGAAAAAACATTAATAAATAATCTTGGGAAACACCAAATATACAATCATAACTTTGGATAATCAGACAAATCCATATACTCTTATCAGTGTGACACTAATTCTTATAAAAAACCCCAAAACAATCAATTAAGATAACATAAGTCTTTTCATATCTCTGTTTTCTCTCATTAGCTATTTGATTTATGGTTTAATATTAGTTATACAATTGAATGGAAAAAAAAACATAAAATATATTAAAGTAGATCCATTCTCACTGATAGTATAAGCAAACATTATTTTTCCTGGATAAATAGATAATCCTTATTTTGTTGCTATAAATTGCTTCGATAGAGATCTGTCCTCAGAATTAGCATTACAATTAGCATTTCAATAAAATCTAATAGAACACAGCAAGAAACAACGACGTGATTTTAATTCTAACAACAACTACGTTATCTCGGAACCACAGTTTAATTTATTTTTAGGATATCAAAACACTAAATTTATTCGTCATTCTTTCTCGTTAATAAAAGAAAACATAATTTTATAAATGCATATTACATGCTGAAAAATGATTTTAAGTAAAATTTATTATAATATATTATTTATTAAAACCACCTTTTGATTGTTATGTACATATAAAGACGTAAATATAATTCAATTGCCTTATCTCGAAAACTAGATAAAATTGCTTTATAGAACTTTAAAATACTGACAAGTTGCGTTATTATTATGTTATCACTTTTTATCATTTACTAGGTTTTATTATTTATAGGTTACTTATCGGATATAAACACAAGGTAGATAAAAGAAGTGAATTCAAATCCCACTTATGACTCGAAAATAGCCATTTCTCAAAGTTATTGTTTTGATCGAACACCACAAAGAAAAGGTTAGCAAAATAAACCAAAATGAAAAAAATGACGTCTTATTTGAAAATACATAATGAATTATGGAAAAAGAAAAAAAAACCTGTTCAGAAAGATTTGAATATGTAATATAGTAATATAAACGTTAATTAGGTGAATAAATTCAAATGTAAACCACCTGTACTATAATTGTTATTCTATTCTGGATATGATATACGAGCCGGCACTGCCATAGTTCACGGAGCACAGGATGTTCGACACACAGGTGAATGGATTAATCTAGGGTCCTACACACCCACACAGGAGTCTCGACTGGAACATCGTTAGATTTAGAGGGTTAAGTCAATTGTAAAACCAACACGTCATACCGTACTAATTTAGTTACGAAGATTAAATACGTGTTTTATAAGAACTTATACTTTTATTATTACAAGCTTAGTATTTTTATAACCACGCTGTTATCTAATAAAGCACAATTTTTTTTCAGGTATTTTCTGTCTTAAATTGGTGGTTAAATTAACAAAAATATTTTATATTTGAAATCATATTGATATTAAGACGCTACTGAACATGATTTAAAAAAATATAATTATTGCGATTTTTTTTTATATAACCTTTGTACATATTTCAGTAACTTTATTTTTAACTAATCTTTAATTTACGACAAAATCACTCACAATATATAGATTTCAATAATTATATATATATACATTATGAAAATGTACATTTAAAAAGGTGTTTTATATTTACTACTGTCTAGTCGAAGGTGATAACAAAGTATTAGAACAAGTATATATATATATATATATATATATATATATATATATATATATATATATATATATATATATATATATATATATATATATATATATATATATATATATATATATATATATATATATATATATATATATATACAAGTAAATTTGAGAATCGCTTTGAAGGCAAGACACTGATTCTTGTCAATGTTGGAACATCTAAATTTTAATTATTTAATTTATTCAAGCTTATTTGAAAACTCTGATGAGTTTTAATAACCAAAACCATCTGTCCAGTTTGATCAAAACATCCACTGAAGGTATCTATTTACTTTGCGAATATTTACTTTTAAAAGATGTTGCATACGCCTTCTACATTATATTCTTGAATACCTGTAACTTTTAGACGTCTTTCAAACGAAAAGCTTCAAATTTCGCTTCATTATATAGGCGCTGAAGTAATATCTGTGAAAAGTTTTACATTTGAGACAGAAAGGCAGAAATATTGAAAATCATATTTACGAAGCATAATTATTATGGTCTCCTCTTCGATCTTGTTTTATAAAAAATTCAAAGGTTTCAGTCATTTATAAAGCTATTTTGCAAATACGTGATTTTTTTCATATTAAAACAGTATTTAGTACAATTCGGACCAATAAAGTTATTAAATCTAAAAAGAGTAATTAACCCTTTTTATTTCATCTCAATTATTTTTATTCCGTACTAGTTACAAACCAAACGCAACTGAAATTGATAACTTCAAAACACCTGCTTATCTATATTTTCTAATGGCACCTTTTTTTCGTAAGAATAAGCTGGTTTATAGTATTCTGGTCATAGTAATCAGTTACCACTTGGGGTGTTATTTATAATATATATTTTTTTTTAATACAATTCAGTTGAGGTTTTTTTTTATGTGGTAATAATATAAAAGCAATGGTATTTATTGTAATAAATATATAAAGCAGTACAATGAGGACTAATAAAGACATTAAATCAAGATAAGAAGGCAGAATTATCATTGGTAATCCAGTTTCAAAGGCTCAGAGTACAATTGGAACTGAGCAGACTCGCCTTGCAAATAGCCCGTTCGCTAGAAAGTGTTATTAATTGTTATTGTTTTGGATAAAGAAGTAACTAACAAATTGAGTTATTTGTAAAGCGTTCTGGGAACAAGTTCCTGAGCAAGTTTCCTCGACTGAGGCTGATAAATTACTCCACTTGTTTTGTTCTAATTCAGTTATGCTCGGTGAGAACGCAGCTTTATCTATAAAACTGTTCACCGTTTATTATCTATCTCTTATTAATTACATAACCGCAAAAAAAAATTAAAATATTTTTATTTTTTTGTATTTTACACCAGTTTTTAATTATCGAACAAATTATCTATTATATGAAAGAGCCTATAAAATTTTTAACATTTTTTTTAAAGTGAAAATAAAATTGGGTCAAAAGCAAAGTTAATTAGCGGTAGAGCTTTGTTTGCTTTATTTTAATATACTGATTTGTCCAATAATCCTCTAATGAACCCACATGAACGGTTTTACAAACTTTGATACGTGTGTGTATTACCTAGTAGATGTAAATATTAATAACACATATAAATATTATATGTGTTAAGTATGCTGTGATAGTATGACGAATATCTTAAAAAATATTACCGTTTAAAATTATTTTCTTTTTAATCACACGTTTCATCAATATTTTGCATTCATTTTATAATATCAATTTAAAGATCGTGTTCTTACACAAGACGCGCGTGTATTAACGAACAACGGAATAGTATAACATTTCTCCCATGTGAAATAAATACAACTAAACGCGTAGCCAGGATCCTTTGTCGACATTACAAAACTATTTTTGGAATGGTTAAGAAGATCTAGCAAAGTTTGCGGTCTCTTAATACCAAATTTCCTACGGACCTTAAGTCCTTTTATGGGATCAATGGACTCCCGTGTTAAAACTGCCGCAGAGCGAATATCGATCAAAGTGAATGCATATTAATATAAAGGCACTTTCTTTTGTAAAAAAATTCAGTAAAATAAACAATTTTACTGGAACTATTTAACATAGGTGAAAATAGAAAATGACATTTATTTTAAATGTAATAACATAAATTAAAAGACGCACTGGTGTCCCATTGTCGTTGATCTGTCAAATTTTACCCTGTGGCTGTGACATCAAGTCACTAATGACGCCATCTGTCGAAGCTAAACCTCCGCAGATTTGTGGCGAGGCTTCCTCGCCATCCCCATACATTGTGCTGTGAACACACTATCCACCATGGCGCACCCGTGTACAATTCACTATAACTGTGCTATGTAATAGTGCTGGGAGTAGTCTATTCACAGCAATCACTCCATATTATATGGCGCCTCTTACATTGCATGTTGTCGCTCCAGATTATATAGTATTAGGCTTCCGACCAATCTTGGGTAGGCTTTGTTGCGACTTTACTGCGTATGTTTGCTATTAGCCTAAGAACAGGCTCTAAGCATGTTATGTAAGGGTTATTAGTACCACGTGGTGTATCTTTTATTCAATTTCAGCTTTACTGATATATCACTCACGGTATTGATAATCTCCTACCTCACAAGCTATACTATAAAAAGGACAGAATGTTCTACTGTAGCTATTTTTAAAATTTATTAATTTTAAAAATTTAATTTTATTTTTATTTATTAATTTTTTTTATTGTTATTACAATAAGAGTTCGATTGTTTAATTGCAATTCAACGTAAAAATTGTTATTAATTTAAAATTATAAAACTAATATTGAAATATAAAACATAAGTATAATTTTTTTCAAATATTTTGGTCTCAACTTTAACATGAAATTCAATTTTTATGTCATTACATTATATATAAATTTTAGAAATAAAAATGTACCGAACACTTGTACACATATTATATTATTTCTAAATTCTTTAACATGCCCACAACAACATATCAGTATAACTTTAACATCTTATTAATTATAAATAAATTCACTAAGCATTTCCCAACGCGTATATTAATTAAATTTAATCAAATTCCCGATGAGGAATTCGATAATTCTCAATGATGCTCGATGTCATGGGCCAACTCCGTGACCTGAAACTTTACTTCATGATAGATTATTACTTCTACCTTACTGCTATCTGACATCTCAACACCTGCTTTTTTTTTCAAGACTTGTCTTGACTTGTATATAGGCCGTTTTCGCCCAGTATAAGCAAGTGTTTAAACAAACAATTAACAATGTCATTTGTTACAAAAAAATATGAATTAAATATGTAACACATATCAATAATCGATTCAGCGATATGGGTGACAATTTCTCAAATCTTCAGACCTTGTCGTCGGTGAAAATGGTTTCCACATTTTGCGAGCCCTAAATGATTCCCGGGCAGGGCGGCTGATGAGTTATTGCCGGCCAGCGCGCACAATGGACGCTCATGATGGATGCCGCGCCTCGGCCGCCCTGCACCGGCCCGTCTCATCTCAATAATCTCCAGAGCTACGAATAATATTACAATAATATGTCTTTAATTATTATAACGCTATACGATGTTATTATAATCATCTTAACGGTGTTATTAAGATGGTTTTAAATTTACGGAAAATTCGCTAGGCTTGTGCCGAAAATAGAAATCTGGAATGTCAAATAATTATCCTGTGTCTTAAAATCACATTTTTTTCTATATAATAATAATAATTTTAATTAGCATTTATCATTCATTGCTTATTAAAGATAAAAATATTTATTCATAATTGTAATACTTTCTTTTTTGTTGATGGCTATAAAACAATCCTTTAGATGTATGCTAACCATGCACTGTACATACATTAACAACCCAATGCAATGTCAGATTAAATGATTTACATTATATTACTAACACAGTATATTTAAATGTGTGTTAAATGCAGATTAAACGAATATTTAATCACCAGATTTAAATCCGCGCTCTGCATTTTGAAAATCAATCAATACATTATAAGCTGTATTCGCAATGATCTGTTAAATTGTTACATGATTATTTTAAGTTGCCATTTAAACATCACTTATGTCACTCTCTTTACTTGTATAAAGTATATTTTTTATGTTTTTCTCATTATGCATATTTTTTTCTTCCCGCACAAGCTATGTTTCCTGGTAAGGTTACCACTGTTCACATTATTGGATTTTTTAATATATATTTCATATATATAAAATAAAAAAAAATTCCAAACGCCAACGCTTACCTTTTAATAAATTATTTGATTTTTGATAATAAATTTAAATCATGTATTAGATAATTTTAGTTGTTGATTGAGCTTTCGTCAATACTATTGTTTAATATTTTGATTTTAAAAATATGGAAATTCAATATTTTTGAGAGTGAGTACTTGGTGGAATTCTATTTTAATATTTTAAATAATAAGTAAAATACTTGAGTGATTTTTCCACGTATAGATTTTTATTGGTGACCGGTTTCGCCATTATCAATTAGAGTATTATTTAAAAAATATAAATAATTCTAAGGTTTAATTTATTGAAGCTAGCGTTGAATCAATGTAAAACGAGTACAAAAATACAAACATGAATAATTGCTAGAGTCGTCTAAAACCTCCCGAAAACTCGCGCGATATAACCAGCTTTAAATCAGTCGCTAGGACGACGCCATTCCAAACCGTGCGCGCCGCCATGTTGACAATTGTGTCCGCTTTAGAAAATCAAACGGTCATTGAGTCGGTGGGAGTAATTTCGGGGCACCGGCGGTGTTTGGCGCGGCCGTGTGACTGACAAGGAAACTGCGGCCCGGCCAATGCGCGGCGGAGGCTCGACGGGAGCCTATCGGAATTAATTGCATCGGAATCCTATCCCGATTCTCGATTTGAAATGAGTGAATTTGAATTTCCAGCAAACGCTCTGGGGTGAGAGATTGGTTTCAGTTCTTTCTAGTCTTCGTCGGCGTTGTTATTTCAGTCGCCGTTGAAAATAGGACTAGTTGATTATTTCCGCGGAGGTCCTTCCAGTGAGCCCACATCGACCGAATCGCTGTGGACATGGAGATGTTGTTTGCTTGTAACGATAAAGCGTTTTAATATATGCGTATATTTTACATAACACAAATTTATTCCCCTCTATTCAGAATTTTGCTTTCAGGGCTTGTTTATGTTACATGAATTTTGCTTTCAGGGCTTGCTTGATACAGTGAAAATTTCAAAAAATAAATGAAACCATCTACGCACCTGTTGTAAAGCACGATTCGTCGAATTATTTTTAATGTGAGCTTAGTTTAATAGCAATTAAAAATAATTTGACTTAAATAAAACATTCTTTTATAAATACTTTTTTATAAATCTTGAGAAAAAAAATTTGATCCCAAAATCATATAAATAAAAAAAAAATTATTTATATTGTAAACTGTGTTGGCCTTCATTGTACGTAAGCAATGAACTTAATTATGTACATTAATAAATAATTGATAGGAATTGTGAGATAAAACTATCGTTCCAATTATATTTGCGATTTAACTTGTAATACCTATATAATTTTTCTTTAGGTATAAACATTTTTAATGAATAAAAAATATTTTGCTCATAATTTTAGTTACTGTAAAATAGTACATAAACTAAATAACTAGAGAGATACATTGGTTTCTATCAACACATTCATGTTAAAATAGGTATCCGTGGGCGTATTTGTCATCGGAATTTACAATTGAAATTAGGTATTGCACCCTAATGAGTTGGAGGATTATCCAGTAATTGAATGAAATCAAATCAGACCAAAGGGGGATTATAAAATGAGGTGATGTAATTCGAGACCATCGGTACACGTGCCTATAACGTGCGTCAGGGACTCCTCCCCGACTCTGCGGTGGATGGTTGCGGACAGCTTTTAGAGACTGAAACTACAGACCAGAACTGCTGCGGCAACTCACACCAAACAAATTGTATCTACTCAACTTGTGAAATAATTAGTGTTGCATTAAAGTATCAAGTAGAAAAAAATGGAATTACAATACCTTTCAATATAATAATACACTTTATTCTACAAATTATTATATATTCATTTATTATGGTCAAGCATCAAATTACTTCACCAAATCACCAAATGTTTGATTTGAAATACAAGTTTTATTTATAGAAAAACCTCTCTTATATATACACCTCGTTATTCACTACCTGCAGAACTACTAAATCTGAACAAAACCAAGCATTAACCAAGCCGTATAGTCTACAGGTATTTTATTTTTATAGAAAGAAAATATGTTAAGGTACTATATAGATATAAGTTAGTGATAAAACTGTGTAAATAAAGCATATACTTGTTTTGGAGATTTTACGCTGGTAATTTTTTTATTGAAATGTTCAAATATATAGGACATGATTGTGAGATACAGTTTTTTACTTTTCACTCATGGTTACAAACTGAAAGTGCGGTTTTATATTATTTTATATATCATCATGTCTCACTAAACTTGTTACTCTCTCTCAGTAAAAACTTGTGATTATTTTCCGATTAAAAATTTTCTTCTTTTCCTTCTAATCTATTGAAATAGGTCAAATGAAACATATTATCTTAAATAATCGCCTGTCCTAAATATTGTTTCGTAAATTGAAATTGTTGATAAAAACTGAAATATCAGCATATCTCCTTCTAAATTCATAAAATGAAATTATATATTTAAATTGAAAAATTTCGTGAAAAAAAAATTGTATTTCACAAAATTAAAATGCGCCCTAAAGAGAATGGATGATGAGCTCTCAATCTAAAAATAGTCGATCTGTATATAAAAAAGTAGCACACAAAAAATGTCCCTAGAATGACCTATATTTGTAAAAAAAAAAACTTTGAATTCTCCGGAGTGATGTTTTAGGTGAAAATGAGCCAAAAATCAATAAACGCCTGTAACAAAAAGCTTATTTAAATACAAAATGAAGCACTTTTGAAAAAGTCCCCAACAAAATCAGGCGATACTCTGTCCGCGCCGGCGGGCGGACCATCCATCTCGCTCGACAGTCCAGTATCAATACCGATTAAATTTATATGAAACATCCACTGACGTGACGTCACGAGCGCCTCGTAATGGACTCGTGTATAATGCGATCGAGAAGCGTCGACCGATATAGCAGCGGAAATCGACTTCGAAATCAATTATGTATATTTATTGATCATTTTCTTTGAAGAGCCCAAGTTTATTATAATTTATTTCAATACTTATAAAAACAAAATATTATTTGAACAAATAAGTGCTCATGAAACTGAAGATGAGAGTAAAGTAACATTTTTCAGAGGACAATTTTACAAATCTTTTTATCAACACATAACACATATTTTGTGAAAGAAGTATGATCAACTGTGAATATTTATATAAAAATGGCAATAATATTATCAAATATTACTTTAAAAAATATTCAAATAATTTTAAAACTTTCAGTTGAATTTTCAATTATGTGGCTTACTAGTAGTGTGGCAATTGAAAGTTTTGAAATCGATTGGTACTCAACTGTCTTAATTCTATGAACATTGCTTATGCAACATTGAATCTGAAATGAATCATACCACGACACAGTGCAGCCCGCAGCGGTGGCTTTGATCACGCCAATTGGCGCCGCTCTCGGTGTTTATCGGTGATGCCTCGGAGGGCACTTGGTCAGCCCGAGGGGGTTGTTCATGCTTCGAGGGGAAGCTCGTGATTGCCTGTTTACCTGCACGCTGGGGGTAATGAGTTGATATACTGTTTTAAGCGATTCATAACTTTTCAACGTAAAAAAATCAAACTATAATATAAACAACACAAGCATTAAATAAAGAAATTTACATTTTTTTAAATTAATCAATAACAAAAAAATAGCAAATATATCCGGTTCAGGTGTGAAAAATTAGTTAAAAATTTAACACTCACCATTGATGTATATGTTGTTTACATATATATATTCGTAACATACACGTATTAACTAAAATGTTATATCAAAAGTTAAAATTTAAAATCCTTACAACAATATTACATGAATTATTTTTTTAAGTGTTTTGGTATCATTTTTCTTTATTGAATTAAAAAATACTTAAAAATTAAATTAAATTTATTTTTACAAAAATTGCCTAAATAAACACCAAATTAAAAATATAAAAACAATTACAACAACATAACCAATTAAACACACATCAAAGTAAATCCCCGCCGGGCGGCGCTCGCGCCAAACGATAACAACATCCGGCCAAAGCGGGTGGAACTTAGGAATTCCGGCTAAGCCTTGATAAAATTCTTTCAGAACAACAATCACAGGCGCCGGCCGGCCGATGCACGTGGCCGCGTAAGTCGTCCTAAGCCGGCTAACCCAGTGTGTACCTCAAAAGTTTAGCGTTTTTCGGAGTCCGGCGTTCGGCCGTAATCCCGGGGAATGACTGACTTTGTGTAGATAAGTAACCCGCCGGCGCCCCGCGACCTCGCGTGGGAGCGGACAGCTGGCTTCGTTGTCTTACGGGTTGCTTCCGAGATGTGCCAATGTTTTTCCTAGAGGCTAAGATCGTTTTGGAAAGGAAAGAAAGCTCGGTCTGTTATCAACATATCAAGAGCTCGAACGCAATAAACTCCACTTAAGATATTCTGCTTCCACACTGTTATATTTACAGTATACGAGTAGATTAAGGATGTCTCAAATGTTAAAATATCATTTGCCACATTTGTTTAAGTGATTATTCCACGTGTTTAATTTTATAGGTAAAAATTGAGAAAACCGGTCACCAATAAAATTAAACATATGCCAAAAATAACAAAAGAATTTTATTTTAAATAGAATTTCACCGAGTACTCTCTGTAATTTATTTTGAGATATTTTTGAGGTGATTTATTGGTATTTACAGGTATGTCGTGTCGGCCACCGGTGGCCGACGCTGCCATATTGGAATAACTCCGTGTCGGCCACCGGTGGCTGACACGGCAGTCAACGTGTTTTAAGGGACAAGGCATTTGTTTTGTGAAGATCCATATTATTGATGAATGAAAGGTATTTTTTATACTTCACATGAGTATTTATTTTAAGCATAACTAGTTTCAACCATATACTTGGTCATCTTCAGATGTAAAATAAACTGATTTTGAAGTATAAAAAATGTGAAGTATAAAATTGTACACATGTGAAGTACAAAAAATACCTTTCATTCATCAATGTTGAATATACATATAATATTGCAGAATTGCTTATCATGAATTAATATTTGAATGATACCTTGATTATAGAATTTAAATGCGTTTGTGTTTAAAATATTAATAAAAACTTTTTTCTAAAAAATAATTAAAATTGTTAATATATAAGTCATTACATTAATTAAATTAATGATCAACCAATGACTCACGATGATCAAATGGTTAATTGTGGAATACAAAACGGCATATAATTAAACCTGTATAAATAAAGCTCACTAGAATTTCAATAATAGAGCTTCGGTTTACAATGTAATCCGGCACGTCGCCCTTCAATTTTCAAAATTAAATTACTGACAATTCAATAATATACTTTTTGGGTGATCCGCGGTAGAAGGATTTAAACCGAATTAAAATTGAATGCAAAGCTTTGGAATGTGTCCGCGTGTAATCCTATCCAATTTGGTGATGTGAGTAACCACATCAGTGAAGTTTTAATAAGATTCAGAAACGAGAAATCAAAACTGATAAAAATGTAATCGAGACCAAGCGGTGATCATACTCATGGGTTTACAAGTATAAAATACAATCCATTATAACATTCACATACTATCGATGTCCATAGCAAGATATTTTTTTACAATAAAAACAATGTATTATATCATGCGTAATACCAGGAATTAAAACACACAAGCGGTCAGTATTCATTATAAATACATGAACTATAAAAATAACAAGTCTATATTATGAGTGAGTTCGAGCTATAAATATCAGGTGCCACTCGTCAGTATTACTTCAAAAAACTCTAATTATAGAACGTTCAAAAATACATTTATACAGAAATACACAACTAAAATGACTTAAAGTTGACATAGTAGCTAAAAAATTGGTATTTATAAAAACACAGATGCCTACGTAATCGCATACAACTAAATAACATTTTGATGATATTTTATTTATTAGTATTTTTTTATTAGAAGTTTATTAATTAAAAATACATGTATGATATTTTAATACAGGTTTTTTTAATGTCATATTATTTCTAATTTTATATTTCCACGTTCCGGGCGAACGGTCTCGCTCGACCCTAAAACCAGCGTGCATTCACGCAAGTGCGTTCCCGCACGCACTAACCAGTGTTTAATAATCCGCGTTACCGATTAACATGAGTGGGGCTCTAATTATCGGAAACAACAATTTCAATGCCGACTGGTAACATGTTCCGTACTTTTAAGGTGCTATGCGCCGATTTGTCGGGGGAAAATTGCATTTTGAATGGAATCCAATTTCAGGTTTGTACATCTAGCGAACCTGCCTGTAAACATCGCGATTGCATTTATATTAGCAGAGTGTGAGAGTTTTTGTTTTCTGTTCATACTGGGTATGTTTATTGTTTTTATTCTTCTCTTTATACCCGCTATCGATTGGTGTTTCTATTTTTAACAAACCAATCTACAATAAAGTACCTCTGTTTTGTTTTTTTTTCCAAAAATGAATTGAAGATTCAAGGTTCAATTTCGAACAAAGGCTGTAAGGCCTCGTCGTATAAATGGAGAAAAAACGAGTTTCTGTACAAAAAAGGAATTATTTTTAACACCACGAGCGAGGGATATCTGAATTTAGATTTTTTGACTCCACAAGCGTCGATGAATTAATGTCAAAATTCTATTTTTATTTAACAAAAAATAATGCGATTAAGCATATTTTTTCACACATTGAAAATGATTAAAGAAAACTCTCAGAAAATATCATCGTGACTTGTGAGGGATTCGAACCCACATCCCCAAGCTTTCATGGCCGGTGCATTTATCCAACTATGCTAACGAGCCACTGCAATTAAGTGAGAATTTCTAATAATCATATTCTACATATGAACTAATATGCTCGGGCTAATCAATATTTAATGATTTGCAAACACTGGACTTTTTAATTAAAGTAACAAGTGAAGCATTTTTATATCCAAATCTGGTTATTATTATTTTTAAAATCTATTGATATTTAGCCGAGACGCGCACCATTCAATTATATTAATTTTAGATTAATGTTAATCAGGATGCGTATTTATTTACCCATGCAGGTATTAGTATGTTTATGTGATTAAGCATATTTTTTCACACATTGAAAATGATTAAAGAAAACTCTCAGAAAATATCATCGTGACTTGTGAGGGATTCGAACCCACATCCCCAAGCTTTCATGGCCGGTGCATTTATCCAACTATGCTAACGAGCCACTGCAATTAAGTGAGAATTTCTAATAATCATATTCTACATATGAACTAATATGCTCGGGCTAATCAATATTTAATGATTTGCAAACACTGGACTTTTTAATTAAAGTAACAAGTGAAGCATTTTTATATCCAAATCTGGTTATTATTATTTTTAAAATCTATTGATATTTAGCCGAGACGCGCACCATTCAATTATATTAATTTTAGATTAATGTTAATCAGGATGCGTATTTATTTACCCATGCAGGTATTAGTATGTTTATGTGATTAAGCATATTTTTTCACACATTGAAAATGATTAAAGAAAACTCTCAGAAAATATCATCGTGACTTGTGAGGGATTCGAACCCACATCCCCAAGCTTTCATGGCCGGTGCATTTATCCAACTATGCTAACGAGCCACTGCAATTAAGTGAGAATTTCTAATAATCATATTCTACATATGAACTAATATGCTCGGGCTAATCAATATTTAATGATTTGCAAACACTGGACTTTTTAATTAAAGTAACAAGTGAAGCATTTTTATATCCAAATCTGGTTATTATTATTTTTAAAATCTATTGATATTTAGCCGAGACGCGCACCATTCAATTATATTAATTTTAGATTAATGTTAATCAGGATGCGTATTTATTTACCCATGCAGGTATTAGTATGTTTATGTGATTAAGCATATTTTTTCACACATTGAAAATGATTAAAGAAAACTCTCAGAAAATATCATCGTGACTTGTGAGGGATTCGAACCCACATCCCCAAGCTTTCATGGCCGGTGCATTTATCCAACTATGCTAACGAGCCACTGCAATTAAGTGAGAATTTCTAATAATCATATTCTACATATGAACTAATATGCTCGGGCTAATCAATATTTAATGATTTGCAAACACTGGACTTTTTAATTAAAGTAACAAGTGAAGCATTTTTATATCCAAATCTGGTTATTATTATTTTTAAAATCTATTGATATTTAGCCGAGACGCGCACCATTCAATTATATTAATTTTAGATTAATGTTAATCAGGATGCGTATTTATTTACCCATGCAGGTATTAGTATGTTTATGTGATTAAGCATATTTTTTCACACATTGAAAATGATTAAAGAAAACTCTCAGAAAATATCATCGTGACTTGTGAGGGATTCGAACCCACATCCCCAAGCTTTCATGGCCGGTGCATTTATCCAACTATGCTAACGAGCCACTGCAATTAAGTGAGAATTTCTAATAATCATATTCTACATATGAACTAATATGCTCGGGCTAATCAATATTTAATGATTTGCAAACACTGGACTTTTTAATTAAAGTAACAAGTGAAGCATTTTTATATCCAAATCTGGTTATTATTATTTTTAAAATCTATTGATATTTAGCCGAGACGCGCACCATTCAATTATATTAATTTTAGATTAATGTTAATCAGGATGCGTATTTATTTACCCATGCAGGTATTAGTATGTTTATGTGATTAAGCATATTTTTTCACACATTGAAAATGATTAAAGAAAACTCTCAGAAAATATCATCGTGACTTGTGAGGGATTCGAACCCACATCCCCAAGCTTTCATGGCCGGTGCATTTATCCAACTATGCTAACGAGCCACTGCAATTAAGTGAGAATTTCTAATAATCATATTCTACATATGAACTAATATGCTCGGGCTAATCAATATTTAATGATTTGCAAACACTGGACTTTTTAATTAAAGTAACAAGTGAAGCATTTTTATATCCAAATCTGGTTATTATTATTTTTAAAATCTATTGATATTTAGCCGAGACGCGCACCATTCAATTATATTAATTTTAGATTAATGTTAATCAGGATGCGTATTTATTTACCCATGCAGGTATTAGTATGTTTATGTGATTAAGCATATTTTTTCACACATTGAAAATGATTAAAGAAAACTCTCAGAAAATATCATCGTGACTTGTGAGGGATTCGAACCCACATCCCCAAGCTTTCATGGCCGGTGCATTTATCCAACTATGCTAACGAGCCACTGCAATTAAGTGAGAATTTCTAATAATCATATTCTACATATGAACTAATATGCTCGGGCTAATCAATATTTAATGATTTGCAAACACTGGACTTTTTAATTAAAGTAACAAGTGAAGCATTTTTATATCCAAATCTGGTTATTATTATTTTTAAAATCTATTGATATTTAGCCGAGACGCGCACCATTCAATTATATTAATTTTAGATTAATGTTAATCAGGATGCGTATTTATTTACCCATGCAGGTATTAGTATGTTTATGTGATTAAGCATATTTTTTCACACATTGAAAATGATTAAAGAAAACTCTCAGAAAATATCATCGTGACTTGTGAGGGATTCGAACCCACATCCCCAAGCTTTCATGGCCGGTGCATTTATCCAACTATGCTAACGAGCCACTGCAATTAAGTGAGAATTTCTAATAATCATATTCTACATATGAACTAATATGCTACATATGAACTAATATTAAATATTGATTAGCCCGAGCATATTAGTTCATATGTAGAATATGATTATTAGAAATTCTCACTTAATTGCAGTGGCTCGTTAGCATAGTTGGATAAATGCACCGGCCATGAAAGCTTGGGGATGTGGGTTCGAATCCCTCACAAGTCACGATGATATTTTCTGAGAGTTTTCTTTAATCATTTTCAATGTGTGAAAAAATATGCTTAATCACATAAACATACTAATACCTGCATGGGTAAATAAATACGCATCCTGATTAACATTAATCTAAAATTAATATAATTGAATGGTGCGCGTCTCGGCTAAATATCAATAGATTTTAAAAATAATAATAACCAGATTTGGATATAAAAATGCTTCACTTGTTACTTTAATTAAAAAGTCCAGTGTTTGCAAATCATTAAATATTGATTAGCCCGAGCATATTAGTTCATATGTAGAATATGATTATTAGAAATTCTCACTTAATTGCAGTGGCTCGTTAGCATAGTTGGATAAATGCACCGGCCATGAAAGCTTGGGGATGTGGGTTCGAATCCCTCACAAGTCACGATGATATTTTCTGAGAGTTTTCTTTAATCATTTTCAATGTGTGAAAAAATATGCTTAATCACATAAACATACTAATACCTGCATGGGTAAATAAATACGCATCCTGATTAACATTAATCTAAAATTAATATAATTGAATGGTGCGCGTCTCGGCTAAATATCAATAGATTTTAAAAATAATAATAACCAGATTTGGATATAAAAATGCTTCACTTGTTACTTTAATTAAAAAGTCCAGTGTTTGCAAATCATTAAATATTGATTAGCCCGAGCATATTAGTTCATATGTAGAATATGATTATTAGAAATTCTCACTTAATTGCAGTGGCTCGTTAGCATAGTTGGATAAATGCACCGGCCATGAAAGCTTGGGGATGTGGGTTCGAATCCCTCACAAGTCACGATGATATTTTCTGAGAGTTTTCTTTAATCATTTTCAATGTGTGAAAAAATATGCTTAATCACATAAACATACTAATACCTGCATGGGTAAATAAATACGCATCCTGATTAACATTAATCTAAAATTAATATAATTGAATGGTGCGCGTCTCGGCTAAATATCAATAGATTTTAAAAATAATAATAACCAGATTTGGATATAAAAATGCTTCACTTGTTACTTTAATTAAAAAGTCCAGTGTTTGCAAATCATTAAATATTGATTAGCCCGAGCATATTAGTTCATATGTAGAATATGATTATTAGAAATTCTCACTTAATTGCAGTGGCTCGTTAGCATAGTTGGATAAATGCACCGGCCATGAAAGCTTGGGGATGTGGGTTCGAATCCCTCACAAGTCACGATGATATTTTCTGAGAGTTTTCTTTAATCATTTTCAATGTGTGAAAAAATATGCTTAATCACATAAACATACTAATACCTGCATGGGTAAATAAATACGCATCCTGATTAACATTAATCTAAAATTAATATAATTGAATGGTGCGCGTCTCGGCTAAATATCAATAGATTTTAAAAATAATAATAACCAGATTTGGATATAAAAATGCTTCACTTGTTACTTTAATTAAAAAGTCCAGTGTTTGCAAATCATTAAATATTGATTAGCCCGAGCATATTAGTTCATATGTAGAATATGATTATTAGAAATTCTCACTTAATTGCAGTGGCTCGTTAGCATAGTTGGATAAATGCACCGGCCATGAAAGCTTGGGGATGTGGGTTCGAATCCCTCACAAGTCACGATGATATTTTCTGAGAGTTTTCTTTAATCATTTTCAATGTGTGAAAAAATATGCTTAATCACATAAACATACTAATACCTGCATGGGTAAATAAATACGCATCCTGATTAACATTAATCTAAAATTAATATAATTGAATGGTGCGCGTCTCGGCTAAATATCAATAGATTTTAAAAATAATAATAACCAGATTTGGATATAAAAATGCTTCACTTGTTACTTTAATTAAAAAGTCCAGTGTTTGCAAATCATTAAATATTGATTAGCCCGAGCATATTAGTTCATATGTAGAATATGATTATTAGAAATTCTCACTTAATTGCAGTGGCTCGTTAGCATAGTTGGATAAATGCACCGGCCATGAAAGCTTGGGGATGTGGGTTCGAATCCCTCACAAGTCACGATGATATTTTCTGAGAGTTTTCTTTAATCATTTTCAATGTGTGAAAAAATATGCTTAATCACATAAACATACTAATACCTGCATGGGTAAATAAATACGCATCCTGATTAACATTAATCTAAAATTAATATAATTGAATGGTGCGCGTCTCGGCTAAATATCAATAGATTTTAAAAATAATAATAACCAGATTTGGATATAAAAATGCTTCACTTGTTACTTTAATTAAAAAGTCCAGTGTTTGCAAATCATTAAATATTGATTAGCCCGAGCATATTAGTTCATATGTAGAATATGATTATTAGAAATTCTCACTTAATTGCAGTGGCTCGTTAGCATAGTTGGATAAATGCACCGGCCATGAAAGCTTGGGGATGTGGGTTCGAATCCCTCACAAGTCACGATGATATTTTCTGAGAGTTTTCTTTAATCATTTTCAATGTGTGAAAAAATATGCTTAATCACATAAACATACTAATACCTGCATGGGTAAATAAATACGCATCCTGATTAACATTAATCTAAAATTAATATAATTGAATGGTGCGCGTCTCGGCTAAATATCAATAGATTTTAAAAATAATAATAACCAGATTTGGATATAAAAATGCTTCACTTGTTACTTTAATTAAAAAGTCCAGTGTTTGCAAATCATTAAATATTGATTAGCCCGAGCATATTAGTTCATATGTAGAATATGATTATTAGAAATTCTCACTTAATTGCAGTGGCTCGTTAGCATAGTTGGATAAATGCACCGGCCATGAAAGCTTGGGGATGTGGGTTCGAATCCCTCACAAGTCACGATGATATTTTCTGAGAGTTTTCTTTAATCATTTTCAATGTGTGAAAAAATATGCTTAATCACATAAACATACTAATACCTGCATGGGTAAATAAATACGCATCCTGATTAACATTAATCTAAAATTAATATAATTGAATGGTGCGCGTCTCGGCTAAATATCAATAGATTTTAAAAATAATAATAACCAGATTTGGATATAAAAATGCTTCACTTGTTACTTTAATTAAAAAGTCCAGTGTTTGCAAATCATTAAATATTGATTAGCCCGAGCATATTAGTTCATATGTAGAATATGATTATTAGAAATTCTCACTTAATTGCAGTGGCTCGTTAGCATAGTTGGATAAATGCACCGGCCATGAAAGCTTGGGGATGTGGGTTCGAATCCCTCACAAGTCACGATGATATTTTCTGAGAGTTTTCTTTAATCATTTTCAATGTGTGAAAAAATATGCTTAATCACATAAACATACTAATACCTGCATGGGTAAATAAATACGCATCCTGATTAACATTAATCTAAAATTAATATAATTGAATGGTGCGCGTCTCGGCTAAATATCAATAGATTTTAAAAATAATAATAGCCAGATTTGGATATAAAAATGCTTCACTTGTTACTTTAATTAAAAAGTCCAGTGTTTGCAAATCATTAAATATTGATTAGCCCGAGCATATTAGTTCATATGTAGAATATGATTATTAGAAATTCTCACTTAATTGCAGTGGCTCGTTAGCATAGTTGGATAAATGCACCGGCCATGAAAGCTTGGGGATGTGGGTTCGAATCCCTCACAAGTCACGATGATATTTTCTGAGAGTTTTCTTTAATCATTTTCAATGTGTGAAAAAATATGCTTAATCACATAAACATACTAATACCTGCATGGGTAAATAAATACGCATCCTGATTAACATTAATCTAAAATTAATATAATTGAATGGTGCGCGTCTCGGCTAAATATCAATAGATTTTAAAAATAATAATAACCAGATTTGGATATAAAAATGCTTCACTTGTTACTTTAATTAAAAAGTCCAGTGTTTGCAAATCATTAAATATTGATTAGCCCGAGCATATTAGTTCATATGTAGAATATGATTATTAGAAATTCTCACTTAATTGCAGTGGCTCGTTAGCATAGTTGGATAAATGCACCGGCCATGAAAGCTTGGGGATGTGGGTTCGAATCCCTCACAAGTCACGATGATATTTTCTGAGAGTTTTCTTTAATCATTTTCAATGTGTGAAAAAATATGCTTAATCACATAAACATACTAATACCTGCATGGGTAAATAAATACGCATCCTGATTAACATTAATCTAAAATTAATATAATTGAATGGTGCGCGTCTCGGCTAAATATCAATAGATTTTAAAAATAATAATAACCAGATTTGGATATAAAAATGCTTCACTTGTTACTTTAATTAAAAAGTCCAGTGTTTGCAAATCATTAAATATTGATTAGCCCGAGCATATTAGTTCATATGTAGAATATGATTATTAGAAATTCTCACTTAATTGCAGTGGCTCGTTAGCATAGTTGGATAAATGCACCGGCCATGAAAGCTTGGGGATGTGGGTTCGAATCCCTCACAAGTCACGATGATATTTTCTGAGAGTTTTCTTTAATCATTTTCAATGTGTGAAAAAATATGCTTAATCACATAAACATACTAATACCTGCATGGGTAAATAAATACGCATCCTGATTAACATTAATCTAAAATTAATATAATTGAATGGTGCGCGTCTCGGCTAAATATCAATAGATTTTAAAAATAATAATAACCAGATTTGGATATAAAAATGCTTCACTTGTTACTTTAATTAAAAAGTCCAGTGTTTGCAAATCATTAAATATTGATTAGCCCGAGCATATTAGTTCATATGTAGAATATGATTATTAGAAATTCTCACTTAATTGCAGTGGCTCGTTAGCATAGTTGGATAAATGCACCGGCCATGAAAGCTTGGGGATGTGGGTTCGAATCCCTCACAAGTCACGATGATATTTTCTGAGAGTTTTCTTTAATCATTTTCAATGTGTGAAAAAATATGCTTAATCACATAAACATACTAATACCTGCATGGGTAAATAAATACGCATCCTGATTAACATTAATCTAAAATTAATATAAAAAATAATGCCTTAATAAACATTTATTTTTTTGATAACAAGTAAATTTGCTAAAGTAATATTGCTACCCTTTTTTTATAAATGATTTATTCACAAAATATTACTAATCTCAATTTATCCACTCAATTAAAAATCCACTTCTTAAGTTTCCATTTAAATAATTTTACAGCAAAATTTTTGATTTTATTTTTTATTGTGATTATTTTTTTATTTGTGGACTAATATTTTACTATCTAAAAACTCAAAAAATAGATAAACGTTTTGTATAAATCTAAAAAACTGTTAAATCAGAAGAAATATTTATTTTATTTATTTAAAGACACAAGACCCAAAAAATAATGAAGGTTTTGTTCCTTTCCCGAGCAAGTACGTATCGATCAAAATATAAACTTTTGGTAAATTTTATAAAAACATATTTCTCAGTGAAAAACCGTTTGATAGTTTTTAGCTTGTCGGTATCCTTATTAGTCAAAAATTGGTCACTTAAAATATTGAGACCTCAGCACAAAGAACGCCCAATTCAGAAATATCCGCTTTTTGCGATCAAAGGACGCAGGAGAGAACCCAAGGGTTGTGGTTATAGAGAATAGAGAGCTCTTCAGCAACCCTAATGGAGTTTTTAGTAAAAGTAAGGCAGAAGCGAGGGGCAAGATCTGAGACATTGAAGAGGAGATATTTAGCGACTAGGTACTACGGACGCATTGAATGGCAGGATATGGAGTGGCTACTTGAGATTTTAATTCGTGGACTTAATAAATAGTTTTGAATAAAATATTCATTTGATTGTTTAATCCTGTTACATAAATTATACAACACTGTTATAATAATAAAAGTACCTTTGTATTTTGTCTTCACTTTGAGTTTTTTTTTAAATATTTGCATTACTAGTTTCGACCCAATACCCAGATGCTTAACTAAACTATGTTAAATGTTTAGTTAAGCATCTGATGATGACCCAGTGTATTAGGTCGAAACTAGTAATGCAAATAATTTTAATAAATTCAAAGTGAAGACAAAATACAAAGGTACTATTATTATTATAATAATGGATCTTCACGAATCAAATGCCTTGTCCCTCAACAAGATTATACAACACTGGTTTCTAAAAAGTATTCATACTTCAATTTAACACTTTTATTAGATAGCCATGATTGGGATTTTAAATTAATTAAGAACAGAGAGTACTTGGTGGATTTTTATTTAATTTTAATATTTATGAGTAAAATACTTGAGTGATTTTCCACATGTTCGTTTTTATTTGTGACCGGTTTCGCCAACCATTCACGTTGGCATTATCAAACACAGTGAATTTTTTATAATAATAAGCAATTAGGTAAACAATTGTTAGAGGAAGAGGTTGTTGGAAAGAGAGAGAGAGTGATTGTCAGGTGGTAAAGGCTAATGTGATAAGAGGATTCTATATAATTGCAAATTTTGTGAACAATGTTTTTATATATTAATGGGGTAGTTATCTATAGTAGTGGCTTTGGGATGCTGTAGTGTGTTTATCTGTAATAAATAATTTGAATGAATTATTATTGTGAATATATTAAAGAAAATGTAAAAATAACAAGATACAAAAGCGAACAAGTACTGCCAATAATTTGTACTGAAATGTTTACAGCTAGCTTTTCTGTGACTGGACAAATTTATACTCTTTAGCTGAGAGACGGGGCGTCGCGACGCTTTATTTTAAGTATTCCCGAAGAAGTGCCACTACGTGACGGGAGGGCGGGGGCGGCCGCCTCTCAGGTGCGGTTTCGGATATTTTATGTATTATAATGCAAGTGATAGAAAATTTAAATTCAGGTGGGGCCCTCCCGCTACCGCTGTTATATTAATTCGCCGGTTATATCATTGTAACCCGAAATTGTGGAAGGTTCTTCGGATTGATTTGGAAATTATTATTTATCAATTTTGGAATCGCGTTGAACGTTAAGGTCGTATAAAACGGAGACAGATTTTTTTTTTGATTTTATACTATACGATTATCAACGTGCATTTAACCTCAACACAGTACATAGCGCCAAAATAAATTTTCTTCTGTAAAATAGTCATTGTTGGTACTATATAGCTCCAGAATCAAAGCTGACTTAAATCAAACTTTTATAACCTTAAAAAAAACATATTATTGAAATTCACACTTTTTGTACCTTTGCTTTTTGGAATAAATAAATCCCGTGCCAGTAGAGAGGATCCTATAAATTAAAATGCGAAATGCTCTAGTAGTCACAGGTGGTTAATTTACTTTAATAATTTGGAAAATATATATTTTGTTTATACGTATAATTAATTTTTCAATATTTATTGAAAATAAAAGAATGAATGATAAATAAAAGTCATTGTTTCTAAATCATTTATTTTTCAATACAATACGTTATTACATACTTATAATCTCTACTAGGTATATAAAATTATATTCTATTTGTATAAATAGCTAATACATTCTACCATTTTACTTTTGCACGCAAGAGCTATAATTATTTATGTATTTTTTTACTATACTAATTTCAATTTAGTAGGGAAATTTAATTATTTGTTTATTTTCGTAAACAATAATTCCGCTAAATTGAAAAGGTACAAAGTCGCGTCATGATAAACGCCAATTCTCTCACAAAAAAAATCTCCAAAGGTCAACGCTGTTACCTATACATGGCGTGCAAGCCCATATTATTTTTAGATATTTCTCTGAAACAACATTTACCCAATACTACGAAGGCAACCCTGGCCCAGTTAACACAAAAACTCCAAAAACTACAACCCCAAACAAGAGTTTACTGTACTCCAAAAATATGAAGCCAATCAAGCACAAACATATGTATCCAAATATATCTGCCCTTTTAAAATAAAAAGCTAATTCACTAAAATGTAAAAAAAAAAAAACACTTTTTAAAAGACCTATTCACCAAGGACTTATTCACCAAGGAAACTACTCTTTTTTATTATTTTTAATTAAAAATGTTTAGTTTTAGTCCAATTTAAACTGTAAGAACGCTGCTAGTTTCGCCAACATGCTTGGTTGGCACCTTTAAGCATATTCAGCCGATCAAGTGTGTTGGCGAGACTTGTAGCTTCAAATCACTAAACAACTTTTACTACCAAACTCTATCGAGTGTTTTCAGTCAAAAATATAAAACATTAGAAACTAGTATTTCCGAGTTCTTTTATAAATAATGTTAAACGGATATAAAAATGACATGGTTTACATATTTAATGACTTTTTTGTTCGAATTTTAACAACTACCATTAAAATTAAATTTCCATTGTTTGAACTATGTAAACATCATGTTTCTATATACTTAAAGCTTCAATAATGTCATAAATTGTAAATAATTTTACCGATACCGTATTTGAGCCAACATCAAATAGAAGTATTTTTACGCAAGATTTGATATGAACTGCCGTGTGACCCCAAAAAATATATATCCTCATTCGAATTCAGAATATCATAAAAGGGGATATAAAAATTATAATTTTAAATTCAAATATGCTTCAAAAACAACCCTTTCCTTTAGCCCGTGAAGGCCATCCATCCTCCGCTCAGCTTCTGGCTCGATCTGCGATGATTGCCTTCCTCTGTCGTTTGATAAAGATTAGTGAACCCTGCGAATTTAATTTTCCCGTAATGCCTCTTAAGCCTTAAGGTATGATTAAACATTTTTATATAAGAATGTATGTGTGAATACAGAACGAAACACTAGCTCTTAAATAAGACTTTATATATAATATTAAAATATTTTTACTATTGATTTTATCCTTTCCAAAAATTAATGTATAAATTTAAAAAGTAATTATAAATATAATATACCACAAATAAATAAAAACAAGTGATAAACTAAACTAGTAGACTAAACATGGCATGTTAAATATTAAAATATATTAATTAAAAAAAGTTCTCATAAATCAATAGACTCAGTGTTTTTTTTAATCAAATATTGACTCCACAATTTTTATTTTTTTTATCAAATGAACATGAAAAATTACATTAACAGTTAGTATTTATTTAATTGACTGTGTATAAAATATATTTATTAGATTTAAATTCTTTTGAAATAAAATACAACAAACTAGTAATATACTTATATTAAACCGATGAAAATAATACTGAGATTTTATTCAGACAGGTTAGTGTAGTTTTAAGATTAACTGGTTTTATGAAAGTATTTTTTTTATTGCACATTTAAACGAAATTCTCAATGTCTATAAACGAGACTATCGCACCTTCCACCCCTAGCTAGCCGGACATCTCTCTAGCTCACGTCTCAGCCCCTAGTCCTGATAAATACACAGGCCAGAGCCGGCGTCGGGGCGCTTACGGTGACTGAAGCCTCTCGATACGTAGCCGGACAGTACCGAGTAGGTACTCTGCTGCCTTTCACCGATAGAGCGATATTTCAGTCCGTTTATTGGGAGTGGATACGCCTTTAGCATGTACTGGATTTTTTTTTAAATACCAATTTGTAATTTGTGGCTATTTTTCGCTTTTCTTCTTATTGGTGATATCATTATTTAATATATATTTCAATTAATATATATATAAATTAATATCCCGATAATATACAAACTTGTTCAATGCAGACGTTCCAGTAAACTTAAATTACCAATTCCTGAGTCACACAAGCCTCGCGTGACTAAACAGTCCCGTCCATCACAAATAAATAAACATAATAAATAAATGAAGCGTAAAATTGTTTTACTTTTATTTTCCGACATACAGCGATCCCCATGATTTTATTTCATTTCGTGATTTTAAAAAAAGCAAAATTTATCATATAAATCAGTATAAGCGTTGAATGCGATAGAAATAGTGTAAAATACATTACATACATTTTTAAACACGATTCAAATACCTTAAGTATTGATAAATAATTTACGTTCAAATCTGTATTACATTTAGTCTGTATTTGAATTGTACTATAAATGATTGACGAATATTGAAGTTAAACATTTTTTTTGTTCGGTGTGCACATAAATTATTTTTAAAGTGCACCGTTCATCTAACTTAAAAGCGTAGTAGTTCAATAGCGGTTGCGCCGCCCCCCATATATTACAAAACTTGCAACACGTCAGAACATTATTGTGAGGAGGATTGTGTGCAGAACATTTCAAATTACGACATACTATTTTGAGATATGAAAAGACCAAACACACCTCAGAAAGTACAAACAAGAACTGGCAGGCTACCTGGAAGAGTAATTTATCGCATTTTTCCCGAACCAATCTCCAGACCCTTTATTATGAGGCTTTAAGTGTAATAAATTGTTGTATTGTGCTCGGAGCTGAGCATAACCTTTTCATAAATTTTATATGAAGAATACAATTCTTTTCAAATTATTTACGGAGGTGTGTGCCAAATTCACAGCCGCTTTACTTTTACACTAAGAACAATTTTCATTTTATAAAAAAGTGGACACTCAATTATCTTGTGCCTGTTTTTTTGTTTGAAAAACACTTGCGTTGTTGTGAATATTTTAAATGACACCTGAAAGCATTGTTTCATCTTTGAGAGCTTATTACTTTTGAAAAAAACTTATGTTTTATGTTGGAATTTACAAACTATTAAATTTCAAAAACTTCTGTTTTTTATAGAATACGTACCCATTTTATCAAAATCATAGAATGGAATTTTGACCAAGGCTATTGTTAAAAAAATACAAAGTGTGTCACATTTTCCAATGTTTAAAATATTATGCGTTGCAAATCAGTTTGAATACAAGTTATAAAGTAATTGTGTAAATAAATTAGAAATAAAATGTTGGATCATTTTACTCAATAAAATACTAAAGTGTTTTTAAAAAAGTTGCCAAATGACATCATGACACGTCAGTTATATATGTTTTTTTTGTAGGATTGATAAACAGTTTGTTTACTGGTTTCAAGAATTGCCTGCAAAAGGTATATAGTACTAGAGAGCATACATGCGGAGAGCTATACGAATTAAAGTGCACTTTTAACCGATCCTCGCAGCCATTACCGCGGGCGCCGCAGCTCTCGGCGACGGAAATAAACTTGGAGACACATTTTCCATAAGAAGCTTTGCAGTACTTAACATAATGTATGGGTGTAACAGGACTTCAATACGTTTCATTTTGCAAATACTTGCGCATATATCAATATTGTACGAGGGAAATTGAATGTCTGCGCCTTCCCAGCTAGAGTAAGTCACTAATTCTGGCGCGAGGTATGACACACAACATTCTGGGAAATGCTACCTCCATGGCAAATGTGGTAAAAGCTGAAAATGTATTCTAAACATTTTATATTTTTATATGATGGAAGACGTTCTGACACACACACACGCACTCACATATTTTTGTATAATATACACACGAATAAACAAATACAAAATTAATACTTTTTCAAACCCAAAAAATATACTACTAAGATTTTCCTTATTTAGAGTACACGAGTATAAGATATGTTGAATTGATATAATACTGCAACACTACGGGTAAATAAAATAAATAGTGAAATTGGTAACAATACAACAAGGTTTACTCATCAGCTCAATAAGTTACAATTAACATTTTCACGTGTACATTATTTCTTCACTAGTTTTCTTACAGACTCGTGGTTTCTTGTTTCTCACCCAAGAGATGCTCGTGTGACTTGGAGTTGTACATATGCCCTCAATATTGGAAAGTACACGCCCGGAGGTGCTGAGCTATGCTCCGCACATACGCGCTGCAGTCTGAACACGTAATTCCAATATGGCTATAATTAATTAAACCTTCGATTTATTTCAGGTCCCGTCTTGCGTAGGTTATTTTTTATTATTAAAACCGTTATTTATATTAAATTATTCGTTACTAAATATGTACTCAATTCTTTAATTTCATATTTTCGCGAAATCAGCAATACCGAAAAAAAATGTGAACCGCTTTTTGACAGCCGGGGTCTGGCCAAATATGAGACCACGTGTTAATATTTTCAGTGTTGCCAGTCTTTGTCTTTACTGTGCTCAAAACTTCAATCCCGAAACAACTGTGGCAACTTCAGTAAGATCAAGTAACATACAGAAGTCTCTAATAATAAGGATTCTGCCATGTTTACAGAATATCTACTCATTTTTTTGTGCTGTATGAAATTTGATGTAGCTGGCAAAAAAAATATATTATTTCATGATTCTTAATTTAAATTAGATATGATAAGTTACAATACTTCTTAAAGCTATGTCTTACAATACGGTATATTTTGCCCCAGCTCCTGCGCGCAGTGTCTGGGGCTTACAGCTTGGTGTCTTAGGTGGTAGCGTACATGAGTTTCTTACGAGTGAGGTTTGTTGTAGGTGTAAGGGAAAATATGTGTTAAAAACCCATTTATAGCATGAGTTGAAATACATAAGATAAATATTAAAAACTAGATAACAGAGGTAACAAAAAAAATCATCGCGTTTTATACTTAGCCTGAACTTCATCGAATTCCCGGAATGTATCGAAGTTTCGTTGAAATAAATGCCGTATGATTACAGTTAACTTGCATCGCTGCAGGCTGCTTTGGCACACGGGGTCGAACTTATGGATCACGTCACTGCTGGAGCAGTCCTCGCCCAATTGTTTGCATTCAACGTGGATGTTCCGTCTCGGCGCACTGCGCTCCGTGAGCCGCGGCGGGAGTCACTCGCCAGATGCAACAACCTTTTTCTTAATTTCGAAAATTATTTTTACGTTTAAGAGAATCTTTATATTTGGGTCAAAAAAATATGTTTGTAGTGCAAATTTTTATTCCGATATCTGCCAAAAAAGATTATCTATTACAGCATGTTGTTTAGACAAATTTAGATTAAAATACTTGTCATAAAATAAATTTGGATACAGTGTGTTTGAGCTAAATCATTATTTTGCATTTTATACGTTAAATCAATGTGTTTCCGGAAACGAATTTTTTTTTCAAATACGTTACTCTGGTTTTATAATACACCCAATTCATAATTTTGTTTTGATGGGCTTACTTAATTTGAATTGTTAACAATGAAAATGGAAAATTACTGTTTTATTAAAATATATACTATGAATAAAAAGAGCGGGAATCTAAAATAATTAGGTAATGTATGAAGTATACATAAAATGTGATTTATGCCAGTCTTAAATTTTAAAAGGCTACGTAACAGCTATACAACCAAACGCTTGCGTATTATTTTTAACTTCAAAGTTTGGAATTCCCGATAGGCAACTCCCGGCGGCCGTACAAGTCCGCACTATCAGTGGTGAGCCGCGGGGAAGTATGGCGCACGCGGAAAACGTTGGCGGAGTAAAGTAGAATAGTTGCGCTTCCGCAAACGCTTATTGTAAAGTATTCCAACGCCTCAAAAAAAATGCGATGCAAAAACTATCGTAATGCCGACCTCTCGACTCCGCGACCTCCGCCAGAATCAGTGTGTTACCGCCTCGGAGCCGAGTGAGGGTATTTAATTAGTTTCAATGACAAAGGTAAACGAGTATGCGGCGAATTTTTCCACGCTTTCTTGGAAGTCTCCTGGACAGTTTATTTTAATTAGAAAGCTGTAGACTTGCAGCGCTGCACCGGCGGAGGCGTCGCGACCGGATATGAGCATATTTAAATATTCTGCCGGTGACACTTAACATCAAAGTGTGTAAAATTCTAGAATATCCAGAGTAGCTAAAACAAGGGAGCGCTGGCTCCCTGCAGGCGGCGCAGAAAGCTTCCCGAGGCTTTTTACGTTCACCTCTCTAGCAGCAGGGGTGCGCGCTATTTCAATTCCAGGCGTGAAAACTACCCCCGAGCTTTTAGACTCGAGTAAACATGAGTTAGGATTTAATAAAATTGTTTCGTTTTCATTTCTGCAGCCAGTTTTACGACCTCGGGTATAAGAAATGCACGTCGGGATATCCGCGGCCGATGATATCTGGATGTATTATTGCTACTTTATTTTTACGACCAGTAATTCCCGTTGCTGCAGTATTTATTTATTACTTTAAAACAATTTTACCTAAGAGTATTATTTAACATTTTTATTATTAAAAAAAAAACTTTCATCTCAATAAAATATGTAATATATATTCTGCTTTGTATTCCAGCACATTTCAGAATACGACTCTTTATGGAAATCCACCCCGTGTAGAGGGATGCGGACATGTGAGAAATTTTGACTACCAAAGACCTCAAAGGCAACAGAACTTTGTTCTCTATTTTGAAACTAGAAGTGCCGTAAAGTGAAGCTATGACTGAAACGCGATAGATCGCAGTCCGGCTTTTCTGGTCAGTGTTTGAACGAGAGTTGGTCGTTCGTGCGCCTTTAGTCTATAAATAAAAATACACTCGTTTAATATGAATAACAAAAGTGTGGAAACCAATTAATAAATATCGTACCAACATTTTGTAAAAAACCAACAACCGCTAAAAAAATTACAAGAATGTCTACAATAAATACCCTTTACCGCTTTATCAGCTGTATAATTTTTAAAATTTAAATATATTTTATCGGAACATTTTTTCTCTTTGTGTGTCGAGCTAAGAATTAAATGAGTAGTCAAAATATAGGCATATCGAAAAACAATAAGTTGTAAAGTGACGCAGCTAATACCGTGGATTTGCAAAAGTTGTTTAGGAGTCGCGAGACACATAGAAACTTGGTTCAAAGTTTCAGAAATATCTAATTGGCTTTAAGCGTGCTTTCTTAGTTTGAATAATTTGGCATTAGTTGACTTAAAAGTACTAATTAAATCGTCTTGTTCTATTTACATTAAATGAATTTTCCAGACGGCCATTTGTATTATTCAAAGGCGCCTGAGAAATAGCATAAAAGTATCAAAGACCTCGTAAGTAATAGGTGCATTATAAAATTTAAAATTACACAGATACAATTAAATACAAATACTATAGACTCATATAAATTTATAAAGTGGCATCTTAATTTAGCATTGACCTTTAAAACAACGTAAAATAAATGGTTTATTCAGCTTTTGATAAATATTCCTATATTAAAAAAAATATTTTTAATACTTTGAAGTAAAAAAGTTTTTTATTATATTTGTTAATGTTTGAATTTTTTATTCATTTCTATTCTTATATAAATACAGAAGGAGCTTTTGAAAGGTACTTTGTTTTAATTTCATGTTAATGATATTTAAAAAAATATATTCTACTGAAATTTGATCGAATACTTGGCAACACATGCACGTGACAGAATTGAAAACTGAGTGGTAACTAATCATAACGTCCTTTTTTCCGTTATTTACTAAACCAAAACCATGAAAAAGCACCCAAAATTAAGAGAACGCTATTGACTAATAACCCTTTTGGTTGTCAATTGTGCCGCAGCGTATATTTTTGGTTTTAAAGAATTTTATTCTGTTTTTCAGTTGGACTCAGTTATTAATAAAACAGCCTAGAAAGGCCTACCGCTACAAGAGTATGTTATTAACTTATAGAACCCATTAAGTCCCACTAGATTTATTGAAGCATGTAACAAAACTCTGAATAACGTGCACTTATACTTAGCAAGACGTAAGTTTGTTTTTATTTTCCACTGTACACACGTCCATAAAACATTTAGATTGCCTAAAACTATTGCAAGTCAAATACATTTTTTTAATTAAAAGAGTATAATAACTTTTCAAATATGAAACCAAATTCAAATGCTCTCGTTTCAAAAAAGAAATATCGCGATGCACAGCAAACAACACGAACATGCCCCGAACTAGACAAAGCAACAGCGGACGATAAAAGTAGTGGATCACCATTCCCGGCACACAGTCGTCTGAAATTACAGTATCTTCTCGGGCGAAAGTCTAAACTCTATTTGGCGATTGACGGACTGTCGACCCTCGTCCCGCGCGTGCTCCGAATAATGGTCACCTCACTATCTACGTCATATCGTTCCATGGTAACAAGCCATATTTTTGGAGGAAATGACATTTTCTTTATTTTACACACATAGATTTTTCTTCTACGCTCATATTTTTTTTTTTTTTTAAAAAATATTTGCTTGCACTAAATTTAAATCACACTTTATTTATTACTTAATTAATTTTACATTTTTTTAAACAAAATATACCTAATTTAAATATTATTTTTTAATCAAATAAAGGTATTTGTTTTTTATTATATTATGGTTTAAAAATCTAATTTAAATTTATTTAAATAATACCACATACCTTACGTCTTACCACAATATTTTATGCTGATCGAATTTTGTATCCCAATTACCCATCATCAGTCATGTCAGCTGTTGACAATTCATTATTGATTGAAAGTCTCCTGATAATTTGCACGCCCCTTTAGGTATCCAGAGGCAACGTGTATTTGCGCCAACCTTCTTACTTTCATGATTACATCAATCCTTTGAGGTTACGAGTGATCTATTTGTTTTAAGGTTATATTATTTTTGCAAGAAAATATTTTCTATAAATACATAATTTATTTTCATCAAATACTCGCATAATTTTTTTTTATATATTCGTAATAAAACTAACATTTATTGATAGTATTGTTTTTATTAATTGTAGATTATTTGGCTCTGCAAAAATTATTATCTTGTTCTATGAATCAGAAAAACTCGTATAATATAAAAACCTAGTTTTATTAAGGTTATTTGTGATTTATTAACATAAAAAAATAATAATCCATAGATACTAAATCTTGGACACAACCATAATTGTCTCTGGTGCCTTTAAACTGCTTGTTAACCTACATCTTCTGTTTGCGACATTCTGTTCATTTTTATTATAATGGCTAAAAGCTCGTCGTTAGAGATATTTGAATTTGGTCTTCTTTTGCAAAGTAAAAATGTTGTTTTCTTAAAATTAAATGAATATTATTTTAATTAAATTTATGAGACAAAAACTGCTCTTTTGGGTTGTTCTGCAAGTTATAAATATTTTGATTGGTGTTTTAATTTTGATTTCATAATTTCTTTTAATTTATATATATTTTGTTTAATTGTCTCAGTTAGAAAATAGTATAAAAAAATACTATATAACACTAAACCACTAAAGTCCACGGCCGTATCATTTTCAGCTGTCGCTTTGTTTAGAGGTCCACCCCTTCCCCAAAAGCCCTCCCGAGCCGTACCGAGGTAACTTGGTTCGGAGCAAACTCACTTATCCAACTGCCGACGTGAGGCTCTGTCACATCGGTGCAGGAAATAAGGGAAATAGTCCACCCCCGAGAGCTCTTAATGACAATCGAATCAGCACTACCTGGCCAACTCGGCATTACTTGGTTAAAATATTATGAAGTCTGCGCTACCTGTCCGCCGTAACAAGGTCTTATATTTATTAGGCTATTCGAGTAAATAAGAAAATATACCAGCAAATTTATTGTTAATAAGAATTTTATTTCTACTGATAACATAGTTCATTAATATTTGTCAACATATAATATATTTTATCTTACGTGCACTATGCTTTTGGCTTATGATTTTATTTATTTATCAACTTTTATCAATCAATACAATCTAGGAAAAAAAAAAGGAAGTTTGAACTCTGTTAGTTTCATTCAGGATAGTAGCAGAAAACAAAGAATGTAAGGTATCTAATATATAGCAAAACATTAGTCATAAGTGATCTTCGGGAATGAGTCAAGAGAAAAAAGTAAGATTTATCGTCACATTTCTGTTTTGAATTTATTTTACAGCTTTTTTGCCATAAAATTCGACATTTTGAGACTTAAATTAAATTTTAATTAGCATACAAGATATATTTTTTCAGAGATACTTACAATTATTTGCTGGCTTCAAATGACTATTTTTTTGCACTTTGATAAAAACCATTATACATCTCAAAGTGACATTAAAAATATGTATTTGTATTTCTCGGAATACTTTTTTCGTTTATCCTTAGTTATTATTTTACAGTAAATATGAAAACAATGAATGGCAACAAAAAAATAAAGATTTATTCTGTAATTTTTACCCAGAACCTTCATTTTTCTGGACTTGGTGGCGATTTTTTTTTGCAAAGCATACGTCTTATCATAATTGTTTAACTTCCCAGCGCTATAAAACTGAACGGTTATGGTTCGAATACCAGATAAGGCTGCGAGGGCCCGCTTTTGCCTAATGACTTCATTTTATAAAGAATGTATTTACATAAATTAGTATCTTACAAGACAAAAAATGTTTTATGATCACCTTTGTCGCTATGCATTCACGAAAAATTCAGCGGATTTTTTTTTTATTTCACGAGATAATTTTTTACTTCTTTTTCATTTGAGCATTAATTTTTTAAGGCACATTATTTGATAAGTATAGAACGTAATTGAAATTGCATAAAACATTATGCAATATAACTTACAACATTATTTTTCTTTTAAACATTTATAATAAATTCTTTGTGTGGGCTTGATTTATATAGATTTACAATTGTTAAAGAGAAAAATTAAACATACGTTAATACACTAAAGCAAAGTGCTAAAACTACTAATTTCTTTTTCTCCAATACGCTGAACGCCATACGGACAAATTACTCAGTAATAAAAAGAAAATGAGTGTAGGACATTCATTGCTAATAACTCATTCGGAATGGCTAACAGATATCTCTAATAATATTCAAGAGCGACTCGGCCTGAGTCCACGATTTACGACAAAAGGTCAGGTTAGAGGTTATAAATATGGCTGCCAGAGATGCCGGAGCAGATACCGCCCAGCCAAATTAGGAACGGGCTTTACTATTTATTGCAGCATACCTTTTTGCAAACAATCCAAAGCCAGGCGACAACTGTATTTGAGAAACGTGATTTTGTGTTTTAATTCACACCTTTATTTTATTGATTCGTAACATTACAATTGTAACAAATCATGCTATCAATGTTTTTCGTAATTCTTTCAGCAATGGTTTCACTCGATGATGTGTCATAATACAACACACAAAAAACAATCTTACATTCATAATTACTCTGCAATATTACAACTTATATTATTGAATATTAAAAAGTTTTTATACTAAACATAAACATAATTTACGATTTAAATCATAAAACTTATATTTAACGAAAAAATAACCATGTGTGCGTCTCGCAAGATTTCAGTTTTTTTGTGATCAGGTATTATTTTCTTTATAATAAATAGTAAGCTTTTATCTTATTGAGGATAAATATCAGGATCGTATTTTTGTGTTTTCTACTTAAATGTTTCCAATGTTATGAGTACCGTAAAAATGTTTTTTTTAGTTTATACTAAAATGATTGGTTGGTACAAAAGATTGATTACATTTTATTTTCAAGGTGACTTTAGTTTACCAAACATATCTTTTAATTCTAAGAAAGAACTGAAAAAACCCGCCGAACTGTCGGCATAAATATCTCCAAGACCAAGGACAGTAATATAAAACCGTAAAGTAGTTTCCTTCTACACGGTGTGTGGAAGGATATTTTGGTTCACAAATTACAACCTTATCAACCTTAAATTCGCGGTCAAATGCTGAATATTTTGCTAATTAGTTATAAAATTACAGAATTAAATTTTTAAAAGGTAATTGGGGAATAATAACTTATATTTTATAACTGATAACAAGCTTGAAATTTTAGTACTAATGTGGCGTCAACAAGTTATATTTTTTCCAATTGTGATAAAATTGTATTACAATCGTTTACATTTTAACCGATTGTGTTTGCACGATGGACAGATTCTGGATTTCACCAATATAGTCTGAAAATACACTTTGAACATTGATGCGTGGTTCATCAAGTTTAAGTGATTATATTTATAATTGTTAGAGATACTTTTTTTTAGAATGTTCAACAAAACTTAAAAATTTGATAATCAATAATTTTCAGCATTAATTAATTCCAGATTCACTGATCCCAGTGTGGCTCATGCAGAATGCATCAGGCTACGCTTCCCTATCTGAAAACAATAAACCCCGGGAGCACTCTTGTGTTCTCGCTTATCGACACGAACAGATCTTCTTGCATTATACGTTTGATTGACAATGGCAAAGTATTTAACATAATTACATATCATATATCAAAACAATGTCGCAAACAACCCTCAACAAGTTACTTAACTATTTCAGGAAAATACCTCATTTTTATGTAATGGAGATGATTTTAGAGTACTCATTATTTTGAACTGATTATGTGAAGCTTAATGAAATTATTTTACATTGACAGCTTTTTACAGATTTCAAATATTTGATATCGTAGATTTAATTATAATTTTCAGGATAACTTTCTATTTATAAATGTTGTTTACTCCTTTGACTACTCTATTCTTGTGGTATTTATTCATACATTAAAGTGAGAAAAAAAAATTACACCAATCAGTTTAAAAACGTAAGTACTTGCCTAAACAAAGCATGTGTTGATGAAAAAAAGGCTATTCTGCTGCAGTTACATTCTCTTTATGACTTCGTCACTATTTTTATTTTATAAGGATGCTGTTAAAATCATACATATTTTACTTTGCCCAACAATGATAAACATTGTGTTATTAAATAAGCTAAGAATATGAACGACAATCAAAACTATATGATGTGATAAAACTAATATAAAATAATAATCTCCGCAGTAATTTTATAAATTTCATCGATTCGTTTTTAATATAATAATATTTCTCCGCTGCTGGAGGAGCTGATTGAAAAGAAACCAATCTCCCCTGCCAGCTTGAGTTTTGTTTGTCGGAGGAAATTGAGTCGTCTCCAGCAATTTTTACTTTTACATCTCAAATGTTTGCATGTGTCTTGTTAAAACAAATTGATGTGGCTTTATATTGGCGTTTTATAACTCAATCATCAGAAAATAATTTGGGCTACACTTTTTACGGTTAAGAATGCACCCAGCTCCGACATAGTTTTATATGAAAGTAATTTTTCTCATTTTTGCTCTTTTAGCGCAGCAGTGGGCGAGCCAAAAAGTTATATCGCGGAAGTTAATCAGTAATCATAAATTAAAATCTTTGTCGCTCTCATTTAATACTTTTCACTAAAGTAAGACTTTGATGCACCATGTAAAAATTTATAAAAAGGACCTTTAACTACGTTGACAACATATTTTAATTCAATTTATTTTTATCAATTATCTTTTAGTTATTAGATGTCATATTATGATTTCTCATTTTATTGCATAACACATCAATTCAATTTTATTTATATGTTTTTTCAAAAATAAGTTCTCTAAAAACATTTTTTCTCTTTTTTATTCTTTTAAAAAAATTTACATCAATTTTAGTAATAATCATTATAAATTTCATTTGAAAGAACTCATGCTTTCTAAACTAGATAAAATAAATATTGTTGATGTTTTGCATTACCTAAGCGATTATTAATTATTGATAGTTCAGCTAATAACGAATACGTTTCTTTTTTAAATTTGATGTTTGATCAACTAATTTTTATAAGAATATTAAACTATTTTCTTTAATCCAGTTTCTTATAAAAAAATTTAAACATCGATAACTTAAGAGTATCTTTGTGATTTTCATCTCCAAATATTCTGTTTTTTTTTAATGAAATACAAGGAACTACACTCGTTAAAAAATCTCATCAAATATTTCATTGTAAACCAAATCCTGCCTTTGAGATTTTCTTAGTACACATAAGTTATTCAATGTCTAAAAATAAAGTCGTAACTCCTAACTATATTTTTAAATTAAAATAAAAACTGCATCGAAGGTCGTAAAACATTCCCATAACGTATTACGACAGTGCTTTATGTCTTTTCTTTCTTACAGCAAAAAATACATCATCGACTATTTACCAATGAAGATGCTCGGAAAAATGTGGCAAACGAGAAAGAGGGTTTTTTATTCATCCCTCATGTCATATAATCTCCAGAGCCAGCGAAAACATCAAAGGAAAATGACCCATAGAGAACATGATACTAAGTTTTTCTTCTGACGGTATGGTCTGGTAGATGTAACGTTTGGCCCCGAGTACTGTCGCGGGTCTCGGGGAGCCAAGAAGGGCAGGGCTCCCTTCTAGTCATGGGTAAGATTTATTTCTTGCATCGACTTATTAACTATAAAATAAATCTGGTGAAATCGCAGAGTCGACGGTGGTGTTTCTACAAGATTGTTTTTTTTTTTGCCCCTTTCGACAAATTTATTTTCCAGATATACAAGAATGATTTTTATTCAGGTTAAGTCTTCATATACGTATTGCGGAAATATTTTTTCTCCCTTTCATGTTTCCTCTGAATTGAAACAGTCAAACAGGTGACCTCTGTCTGAGTGCAGTCCCTTGATAATCAAAAGCAAACTATGGCGATAATAAAATAAAACAGGAACTAAATTGAACAAGTAAAACGGGTTTTTCAAATAAAAATAATAAATATATTTTGCACGTGCAACTGAACGTAGCGCAGGTGCCAATAGGTTTATGACTCCAAACAAATTGTTTTATTTACATTTGTACAAATATTGTCAGTACACGTGAGTAAAAAAAGCTTTTATCAACTATGTTAATCCGGGATGATTTTATATTTAATTTATTAGTATCATCATTCGTGGTTGTGTGATGTATATCATTGTTGATGTTATTGATGAGTGTTGATCATTTAAGCAAAAAGTACAATAAAGGCTTATTTCAGTTTACGAACTGCTATTGTATCTACTTTATTGGTTAGCTAAAACCAATCAAAAAAATATTAAGAGATATTATAAAAATTCACAAAAATGTCGTCACTATACAAAGAAACATAGAATTATTGATATACCTTTTGAAAAAAGTTTATAATTTTCACTAAAATAAAATATAAATAACTTTTTATTATATTTTATTTTATTATAGTTTATAAGATGATTTTTTTGAGAAAATAAATAATATAACTAGTTATTTTCAGAAACATAACATTTTAGTCGTTCAGAATAAAAGATTTATCAAAACTTTTAATGTTACATGAAAGGAAATCTATTATATAAACATATTATAATAAGTCCAATCAACGAAACATCATAAATACAACCTTGATTCCAATCAAGATAACACCTTGATTCATCCCAGAGTAATCCGCTTGCATCGATTAACTCGCTAACTAGCGCCAAGATGGATCCTGCCATTACATCAAAAGCACATTCAGCCATATAACCGAATGAATAATTGATATAATTTGACCGTCTCTTAGATTACCTCGTTACGTCAGCATTATCCCTTCATAAAAGTATTACACGTCGGTCGGTCGTCCGGAATCTCTCTGAAAGAAAATCGAAGCCTCTTCAGAATCAAATGCGATGTAAATAATATATTTTCTTTGTACCTTCTTGAATCCTATAAATATTTAATCCGGGCATACGTGATTTCATATGCACTGTATATGTCGATCGCAGCGGTTGAATTATTGAATATGGGCGGAATGGCTTCGGCATACTTCTGCGAAGCCCTCGGCAGTTCTCGCGGGCGAGAGCGCTCTTCTGTACCTGCCGTGGGTGTGTGCATTACTCCAAGTATGGGCTCGATACAATCCGACTGTTTGCCTAATCATATCATTCAATATTTAATCAATCGTGATTATAAAAACACAAACCGAAGACTTTTTTACCATTTTAATGTATCACGTGGCAATAATACGACCCGTTTGCTTAAAAACAAGTCAAGTTTTTTTTTTTTTGTAAAATTTAATTTAACCAAAAGAATTGCTGAAATATTTTTTAATCTTTTAAATAACGATAAATTTTAAAAATATGCTAATGTGGCGTATGTATCGTATTGCCTATATACATTTTTACTTGCCATTTTTCGTTTGTCTAAAAATGTGTAAATTTAATTTGAATTTAAAATAGTTGAGAATCTACTTTCGCCGTGGATGTGAGTACGAGTACTCGTATGTTGGTTGCAGGATGATGTGTGGTTCAATATCAGAAGGCTGGTGAAATATTTGCGTATTCGTAATATATTTATGATAACTACACGAGATGGTATTATACGCGGTTACCGCTTCGATGCCGCGAGGCCTCTGATGCAAGAAGCGCGGGGAGCTCTTTATAAAACATCTGTGGAAACGTATTGTCACACGAATTTTTATCGCGTGTCGCTGACCGCTGATTCGCAGATCGAATGGCACAGTCCGATGAACTGTATGACTCATTCCGTATGCAAATATTCTGACGTAGGTACTGACCATATATATATCTCTGCAAAATTTTGTTAAACTACCGTTCTGTAATAAATATTTTATATGGGCCTCTTAGCCAACGATATTGCGTTTGTACTATAATTCTCATAGAAAACTTCAAAATTATTTACAACATTTATATATCGACCTTTAAATGAAATTTAAATATGAAAATATCATATTTATTTAAAATAAAATGTACTTATATTTAAAAATCTTAAAACAGTGAATTAGTTAACAGATTCCCGGCCGTGTTAGTTTGTCAGCACAATGGGAGAGTCCCAGGGCCTGCGCTCCCGGCTTACGAGGCGGAGTACCGCGCCAAAGCGTGAAGACATAAAAACCTGCGCTCGCACAAAGATACCTGCGGGGGGCTCCGTTATGACGTCTGAGCACGCCGGCCGCGGCGCCCGACTCCTGTATTGGTGATAAACCCTAAAGTGGTATTTCCACAGCGCGAGATTTCATGCCAGCTCCGAATTGGAAATAACCCGGACGATTTGGCGCGGCGCTGCGAGTCATGCTGCTGCGCAAATAATAACTCCACTCCGACCGGCTCAGGGAAACAAAAGTCCGAATAAAAATTAATGTAATTTATGCGTTTGTTTGTTCGCTTATTTGTCTTAATAAACAAAACTTTTCGTGCTAATAAATTTTACAGTAAAACGTATATGTCTCCTTTAAATTCTTTACGACAAGTCTATCTTTGTATCGCTTAAAATCAATTCTTAATATTATATAAGGTGCGAAACTAAGTCTGTAGGTTATTTGATCCATGAAAAACGAAAATTTTCGTAAGAAATACAACAAATGGTGTAATCAAAGTATTGTCCTTCGCTAGCTACGCGTCTTTGGACCAAAACCATTCATCCAACCAACTTTACCTTTCTTCTAAATTGCCAAGTGTAGCCCAGCCAAGCCATGCGTCATCGACTGAAATAAGTGATAATCGGAAGGGACCAGATTTGGTGCAGTAGCAGATCCCATTTCAGGGTTTTGATGGTGTCCTGGACAATGGAAGGGCGACGGTACGGAGCGTTGTCGTGCTGCAATATCATTCGTTCGTGTCTTGCGTTTCATTATGGCCGTTTTTCGAACAATGGGTGGTTCAAATTGATCAGTTGTTATCGGTACCGATGCCCATTAACAGTTTCGCCCGGTTTCAGCAGCTCAGAGTACACGATTCCACTTCGGTCTCTCCAAACGCAGAGCAATGTCTTTTTTCCGAAACGATTTGGCCATGCCGTCATTGTTGACGCTTCACCAGGTGAAAACCGTGATTTTTATCGTTTGGGATTGTCGAAGTATATCCACTTCTCATAGCCAAACCTAAAAACAAAAAAGCGTAAATCTTACGTACAATTTTTTTTCACTGTTTCGAATACATTCGATTCAGAGCAAAACTGTTAAGAAAAAGTCAGTGAATGATCGGTTTTTGTTGACAGTATAGGGTATTATGTTTAAAAACTATCACCCCATGACAAAATAGTATAACACAACAATGCGAGTCACCTTCTTTCGGTCGAATCTCTGGAGATAGATATCAAGGTGTACACGACGATTGCCGGTGGTGCGTTGCTCTGGCAGGGGTCGAAAACCCCAACATGCAGCGGATCAACATCACCCCCGCCCGGGCTGGAACATAATTGCGCAGATAAAAAAAACACTCCGCAAGCAACACTCAACTGTAACAGTTTTTTTTTTTTTTGCACTTTGTTAAAGATCGTGTAATGCTTTTGATACATTTCTTTTTGCTGTTTTATTATATATTATTTTTATTCAAGTATGACATCATTGTAACAATTTATTCACTACAAACTTCAATGCAAATCGATTCTTAAGGTGTATTTGTGTAAAAATAAAAAATCTAAATATTGAAATTAAATGACCTTTTTAAACTTAAATTACTAGTAAACTGTTGAATATTTGTTATAGCGACGGTTAAAAAGCTTTTATATTTACTTAGGTTGCATAAAACTAATCCATTAAATATTTTATGTGTAAAAAATTTCGTATGTTAATTTGAAATAATACAATATAGTTTGGCAAGCAAAATGAGTCATTTCATTTCAACGTAATAACTGTCATATATTATCCTAATTTCAAAACAACATTGAGATATTTCTTTTCTCTAAATTCATAATGCCATCAACGGAACTTGGAGTTTTTTCTACATTGCAGTTGTTATATAAACTCCGTCAAATAAATATATAAATCAGTCCCCATTTTTTGTCCCCGTCCTAACATCCCTCTTCGCTTGTTTATTTTTGATTTTTATAAATTCATGAATTTGCGTTCATGCACTCTCTACGCAAAATGGCCTCGCTCAACCATCCCCCGGAGCAAAGGCGCTATCAAGTGATTTTGGAAGCCTACTTCCCTAGCGGATCTGTTCGCTTGCGTCGTGTAATATTTAAACACAGTTTCTTTGTTCTCCAACGCATACCCGATTAAATGGATATGACATTGAGATAAAGCTAAAACTTCAATACTTACTTTCTGTGTTGACTTTCACCATAAAATTCACTGGACGCGTCAGATCTTGATCAATTTAAGCACTTTAGCAAAAATATTGTAGTATCAAAAAAGCGTAGTTGCTCCTGAGGTTTCAATATATTTAATTTTTTTAAATATATAAGTGTCTAATAGTAACTTATAAAAATTTATTTTCAAACGTGGAGTCTTAGGCCCGTATCCAGGCAGAGCAGAAGGCATTGTTTTTGTCTTCAATTCGTTAAACCGCATATATGTTAAAAAAAACACCCCTTATAAAAAATACTCCATCCTACTTGCATCTTTATTTACGGCCTTCACTTGCACATAGTATTGTGATTAAGGACTCTACATTTTAAGAATATTAAAATTTTTGTATTTTTCACTTGTAGATTAAAAATAATACACCCACGTACATTTTATATTCACGCTTAAATCCTGATCAATCTGTATATCAGCAATAATTTGATACACAACGCTTTTGATTTCTTATAATGCCTAATTATTTACTCATTCTTTCATTTTAGAAATGTATGTTTTTTTTACGTTCTTATATTTCTTGCGCCGAATAGCCCCGCCAAACTGCCCCGAGCCGACCAGGGGCGGAAGCACTATCAAGTGATTTCAGCAGCTCCCCTCCTCGGATGTATTTGCCTGCGTCGTGTAATATTTAAACACAATTTCTTCGCTCTTTAATGCCCAACTTAAGAGATGGATTTGACATTTGAATAGAACACTCCCAGAAAGAGGTTACTTCTGAATGAGATCTCCGACCTCGGATATAAATTATAATATTTTTCTACAATTACACGATATTTTTTTTCAATTGAAAAGGTTTCTTCTTTATTTATTTCTTTTTTAATGCTTCAAAACAACCTGAAACGGGGTGAATAAATCTCATAATTTTCAATTAGCAACTCACTTTAGAATTTTTTCAAATTTGAATAATTAACGCCTAAATAAAACTCGACTTTCATTTATTTTATCAAATGTACTTTATTTATTAAAAAAATATATATTTAATACTGCTATTTTTAAATTATATTGACATTACACAATTCTAATGGGGTTCTATATTTTATAGTGAACTTAAGTTCTGTAAATAAATTCTGGTAATTTCTGAACGTATGCATTCAAATACAAAAACTATTGCCCACTAAAGATCTAATATTTCGACAATTTATAAACGAGAAACAAATAATAAAAAAAACAAAGGGAAGACCCTAGTTAAAAATACTGGAATGTTAAGTAAATTCATGACCCATAAATTTAATACATGAATAAATGCTCAATATGAACTTCTTGATAAAACCAGATGATACTTTAAAAATAAATAAATGTATACAATTTACGACTATGTATCGATAAAATACGAAACATCTAATTCAAGAAGCAAGTGTTCAATGAAGATAGTTAAAGACTAGATCAATTGTAGAAATATTTTTTTAAAGAATTATGTGACCATTCTAAAAATAAATAACTCAATACACGGTGGAGAGTTTATTTAGTAAAATTATTCAAAATTATTCATTTAACTTGAAACAAAATGAAATATCAGGTCGTTTATTCGGAAACAAAAATAGTTTAAGGTGCTGTGTTCAATTTTAATAATAGAAAACTTTTAACATTATCTAGAATTTATTTTTGGTATTGTGAAATAGGAAACCGAGAATGCTTTATGAAATGAAATATTCGCTAATCGAAATTAAACCATGTTTGAAATAGAAACCAGCAGTTGAAAACATAAAATAATAGAGCTAAAGGTACCATGAAAATGTTAAGAAACTATGTCATGTAATTTGATATATTTAAAAATATATAATTAAAATATTTTTAAAAAATAGCATACATTTCTGTTTTCATCACGATGCAAATTCATAAATCGTGCAACAGCTTCTCAGTTTGATAAATCTGTGCTCTTTGTAAACGGAAGAAAACAGTTCAAGCCTCACTCGTAGCATGCAATTTCTTAATTAAGACACACGATAGTTTTATTTTATTTTTTATTTTTAGGCGGAGTTCATTTAAAAGTACGATTTTTTCAATCATAAAAATAATTCATATTTAAAATTTACAAATAATATTTCAATTCTAAAAAAATTAAGCATTTATTGTTTTACTAATTTGATTAACTGCTAATATTCTAACGGATTATAAGGTTTTTTTAATTTTAAATATTTACTAATGTAGAGTAGGTATATAAAATATTTATTATAAAATAAATGGAGGATGCTGTTGACATTATTGAAAACAATTGGACAATGATAGCTAAGGCATAAAATCTACGCAAACAAATTTTTATTACTAATTTGTGTATGCTAGTTTCCATAAATAAAATTTAAATATTTGCATTCATAATATAAGATTGATCTGAACTATTAAGAAACCAAACGGTTTTTATTATTTTTTAAAATATAATTCAAAAAAATAATGCAATATGTTAGTTTAATAAAACCTTTAATGTATTTTTGAACTTACTGTAGTGAAACTGCGTTTCATTGTACTTAAAAAATTTAAAAATACAAGATCCCGAAACAATTGAAAACATTCTTAAAAATGCTTTCTTGAATTATTATTGACTGGTCTTAGGATAGTGAGATTCACGCTTTATTCAAGTTATTGTTTATATTTGAATGCTTGAAAATTAGAGAAAAGTTAAAAAAAAAAAAACAACAGCATTTAATACATATATTTTTAAGTTTTATAATAGCACTCAATGACGGTTCTACAAAAATAAACTGAATGTAAACAAAGATTCAAGAAGTAGACTATTTTCATTTAATTTTAATTTGTGTTACATTTATCATCTTTAAAGCTAGTTTAAGAGATATTAGTTATTATAATAGCCTAAAGAAAATAATTGGAATATTCATTTTCCGGGATACGTTCGGGTGCTAAAGCGGAGTTTTTTTTAAAAGGAAAATGGCTTTTCTTGAGATAAACTAGGTCGAGAGCCCCGGTTTAAGCGTGTACGAAATATGACATGGTAATTACAGGTTCCTTTAAGGCCAGCCTTCCTGCGGCGCGACGTGGTGGCGTGCCTAAACGGCGAATTGCTATTTAATCAATATTCGTGCAGGTCTAAAGACAAAAACACGCACTTCTGGCATATAATTGCACCGAAAACTTGATGTGGAATGTATGCAAAGTCACGTCAAGGTATCCGCTCCGTGTAAAGAATGGCTTATACTAACGCTTAGGATTTATCGATATCCAAGAACACTCGTAGACTTGTGTTTAATTTCAGATTTCATCATTTTATTCAAAGGTTTGAACAATTTGAACGTTTTGAAATTTAAACAAAAAAATGTAATATAAGAAGAAAAAAAAATTAATTGAACGAATTTATTTTGCTTTAACAAACGTTTATGTCAGAATTTTATACAAAATTTCTGTAATCTATTCACACATTAAGCGACGAGATAAATCATTGAAAAGTTTTTTTAACGACACCGGTGGGATTTGAATTCACACTCCACGGCTCCAGGTGCTCCAACCAATTTAGACACTGTGCCGCTGCAGCTGAGCAATAATTTTGCTCACTAGTGCGGAGTCTCTAAATTAAATATTTGGAAAACAAACAAAAGTCTCGAAAAGAAAAAAAATCAAAATTGGTTTGATGAGCATACAAAATTGATTAAAAGTTTTATTTGTACAGTAAATAGTTTATAAAAGCTTAACTGATAAAAATTGATTTTATTAACATAAAGAATCCCAAAAAGTTCTGTGTTTTAAATAATAATCAATATTTTATCTTAAATATTTTAAAAACGTTTTAAAGTATTTTTAAAAAATAAAAGCATTGAAAAAAATTAAAAGCATGATAATATTTACGTGTTTTTGTTTGAATTCCAGCATTGAAATCCTCTTACTTTCTACAGGCCGTAAATTTCAAAATGACATATTTCAGCGAATAATCCTCTCTTCCAGTATTGTCGCAACGGTTTTATTTTGTTTGATTTATTGATTAAATTTCCATTATTTTTACAATCGATTCATCTCAAGTGTACCCACCCACTTTCGCGATAACTTCGACAAACAATCTCAGAAGAAGAACATTTTTATATTTTCGCATAATTAAATAAGCTCAATTTTATACGTCATTTATTCAGATCATTAATACAAGTCACAGCTCAAGCGAGCGATCAATTGACCCGATAATATGCAAGACTCTAATGAAATTGGATCCATAACTTTGCGGAACGATTATTATAAAATCAAACTAAGCGAGTGACCTAAAATCCCACACATCCGACCCGAAGGCGAAACAGCGACAAAAAACCGTCGTAAATACGTACGGTCGCAATCAAGATCACCCTTATTTTAATTATGATCTCATCCACAGGGCGAACGGGTTGATCAAATATAATACAAAAAAAACCTATCGGATACATTAGGCCGGAGGGGTGGAGGTGGGGTGGCGGGGGTGGGGGTTGGGGGTGGTTTTCAGCGCAGTTCCGCGGGGCAGCGCGGCCCCGGCGCTGGCGGCGCCTCCCTCACTAGCGGCGCGGCGAGCGAGCGAGACGGCCGCCAGTCCCGAGTCCCGCCAGTCACGAGTCCCGCCAGTCACGAGCCCCGCCAGCCCCTAAAACCCCCGGCCACTCAACCTCGGCATCAGTTTTAAACCAACGCGCATAATTCAATCCGATACTAATTAAGTTTTTGTTATGGTGATTTGTTCGTGTTCAGTTGACGCGCTTACTCCCGAGAAATTCGCACCGCGTTTGACGTCGCCACATTTGCGACGTCCAAAAGTGAACTTTATTCTTTTTTTTTTTTTTTAATAATCCATTTCCAAAAAGTATAAATTGAATGAAAAAATTTTTTTTGCGGAAATTTCAAACTGTGCTTACTTTTAAAATGGACAAAATATGCAAAACAAAATGTGACATTTCATCGCAGGCGGAAACTGGCGTTGTGAATTATGACCCGAAAAGTGGCTAAATGAAAGATTGTTCCCGAAATTTTGGACTTTTGAAATTTTGCAGTATGTAAGTTGTGGCTCCGCTGACGACAATCCGGCGCCATGAGGTCCCCGCTTGCAGTCCTTGACTTTAGAGCTCGGGCGCAAAGCTTCCTGACGAGACTCATCCTCCTGTTACACGGTAATTACATTAAAACTTCAAATTGTTTTAGACACTTTGAACGTCCACATTTTATATTTATCAAATATCAATGTAACTCGATACTAAAAAAATAAATATATATATTGTGATTGAGCAATTAATAATGAAAATAATTTCTCAAATTTTTTTCAAAGCTTTATTATTATTATTTAAGCGATAATATTGATACTGTTGCATTAGAACACACTAAAATTTACGTAGTGAAACATAAATATTTATTTATTATCATCTTTAATAAAAAACATTCAACTTTTCATAATTGAGAAAGCTCCGCAAAAGTGATAAAATAGAGCATATTTATTTTAGCAAGCCAAATATAAATTCTACCAGCTCTTAATATTTATTCAATATTTCCTTGCGTGAATATAAAAATGAGAACGCTAACAGATGTCTTGACATTTATTATATTTGCATTCTGCCTCTGTGTATTCGCAGTCCGTACAGAAACGTAGTTTATGCCAGCAGTCGAATCAGCATTTTTCGAAATAAAATATATGCATTGCTTATAGGTTACTAGCTTTTAAATTAATGAACAGTCTTAAACAATCATAACACTATAAATATTGGTAAATTTCATTCCAAATTAAGGTGTAGGAACTTAAATAAAATGATATTTAATATTCAACAACATAAAAATATTATTTATAAGCTTATATCTTATTTCTTTATAAATGTATGATAGTTGCGACATTGATATGGATAAAACATGTTTGTTATTAGTGAAAAAAAAATATTTGTAAGTTACAAAACCAAATTTACCCCTTTATACTAACTTTTTCTTTTTTCCTGGTATAAACAAGTAATGGTGACAATTTGAATGTTGCGTACCCAAAATTCCACTTTCCTTGTACAAATTATAGCAAAAGCTGGGAATAGCTATCGGCTTTGCAAACTCAAGCTTAGTATCTCTCTTCTCTTTTGTTATTGAATTTAATAGATTCTTTTCGTAAATCCGTACAAAGGAAAAATAATGAAAATTTGTATTCTCTTTTATCTTGATCTTAGTGTTATTTCTCTTTTTCTTGTTTATTTATATAACATTGAAAAAATCAAAGAATTTTACCTTGTCAAAAGATAAATAACATTTAAACGTCATAATTTAATTTTTTTATGCTAATGCGTATAATATGCGAGATATAATTTTCCAAATCAAAAACGCTTTTCTGTTCCACAAGTAACTTTCTTTTTACAAAAATATAATTTTAAAAATACCGTGTACAAAAAAAGATATTTAAGGCACACAGAAGTAATATCGGATATTTTTGTAAAAAATGTAAGTATTCATTTAGTTCGGTGGTGGTCTTTTCTCAGTAATCAAGGCAGTCGCACGAAACCTTTGCATAGCTTGTTTTCAAAATAACATAGTTTTAATTAATGCTTAAAAAGTTTTTGAACATACAAACATCATTTTCGGCAATAACGATAAAAAAAATATGTGAGGATAGTATTTTTATGGATAATTATCTAAAAGTTTTATGTGGAAAAAAATCTGTACGTGTGAAATTGTGTCGACAATTAAATATTGGTAAGAGATTTCTCACCAAATTTTCACGCATTGTTTTATTTTTGTACGAATGAATAAAAGAAAACATTATTCAAACGAAGTATCGCATTTGTCACTCTCTCGTCACGAAGCACATTCGTCAAAATACCTCAGTCCTGGTGGAAGGTAGGAAATAATTATATGGAGCCGCCCGGTGAAAATAAACAAGCAACGCCAGCACCTCCCGAACCGGGCCAGTACATTGTTAATAGCGCAGTCATTCCGGGAACAATACCTCCAAACAAAGGGCTGAGGTCCTCGTTCTCGGGTGGAAATGAGGAGAAGCATTTTACGAGCACAAAAACATCGTTCCGGCACGCCTCGTTACACACGTAATATCATCTTCAAGCGTGTAATATTGTGGAAAAATGTAAATCTCAGCGAAACGCCGGACTGCGCTAATTGCTGCGGGACATGCGCCCTGGAAGCGACCCTCTGTCGGCTCCGAGGCGAGCGGTCGCGGCTGCTTCCGCCGGTCTCGGGCTCCACCGTACCACAAGGCGACTCTTTCGCATATTCAAATGATAATTAACATCCATATAAACCGTTGTCTGTCTGCGAAAAAAATGCTTCTGATACACGCGCATGTTCCAGATCTAATCCGTACATTTCACGAATAATTATATATATTTAAGAAAATTCTAGCCAACAAAGTAGTTGTCTAAATCGACGTAACAATGTATTCAATTTTTCAAGAAAACATCGCGTGGATGATAAAAAATATATATTTAGGAGAAATGATCACTTCCTTGTAATATTTTTTTTTAGTTAGTATAATTTTATTTATTTAAAAATATTATGATTCTTCTTAAATACTTATCACAAAGTCATTCCAGGCTCAACAATCGCATTAGCGATTGTTCAGTCGATATGATATTGTCACGCTCAATCTCAACCTTACTTTCTCGAAATATCGTTCGACAAGAGTTGAATTCGACAACGCTTTGTTAATAGCTAACTTTCTCTATGAAATTCTGACATGAATCGATAAATTTTAGACATTTTCCAAATAAGAATTAAAATGACTTCTAGTAGAGAGTCCAATCTATTGGCAATACTGTGACAATAAATATGTCTTAAATCGGAAATGATTGGTTTTTATACGAAAAACTGCTTTAATTTGTAATAAACATTCATAAATAGCTCGATAGCTAGAATTCTAATAAAATTTCTGTTTTTGAGCGTTTTTGTCTCTTTTAAGGATTTTTCAGTCTTAAATAACCCTCAAAAGGCAAAAGTGCGTACAAATAAAATGTTCATAATCTCTTAGCCATTCGGCTATATCTTTTTTTTTTAAATATTTAATAAATAATTTGCTGTTGCATCTCAGTTGCGTTCCAGTTGCTAGTTGACTGTATACTCGTAGTTGCTTTGACGAGTAGGCGAAACTGTCGCTCGAGAAAAAATGAATACTGCCAGCGCTAATGCAGTGTGCCGCCTTGACGGGTCTATCAAAACACCACCAGCCTTTACCCACTCACTAAGCCTTTCATCTCTTTTTTAACTTGAAATTTTAATTAAGTAGTTAAAAAGCTAAAATAATGAAAGGAAAATTCATGAATGTCTTTAAACATTTAAGAGACTGACTTTTTAAACAAGGATTGATAATTATTACCCAAATCTTTTTTATCTAATTTGCACAGTATCTCTTTTAATTTGAAAAGAAAGTTTACTCTTGTCAAGAATATATTTTATTGCTTTGAAAAACCCTACAAATAAATATAACTTTTGATATTAAGAAACAAAATGTGCATTATAATTTTATGAATAAATTATATTGTTTGGTAACAATAACAACTTCAGACGATTTGTGTACAAGGGGACACTTGTTAATTAATTCGACCATTTAGATTTCACTATTTAAATTATGGACACAAAAAGATGAATAGTTGGCTTATTGGTATAGTTATTTAATGCCTATTTTGTTAGATGAATTTTATAATTGAGCTCGCTGTGATTTCGGTTATTTGAATCTATTATACTCGTACGTCTTAAATAGCACAAAATAGTATTTTAAAAAAAACATAATTCGGTTTCTTATATTCGTCCGTAAATTCTCGCAATATTTATCATACGAGATGAATTTTAACAGCCCTAATTTACTTTTTATTCATAGATCGCGTCTAACCTATATTTAGTACTAATTACTCTGTCATCCAGATTCAATCAGAACCAAATTAAACCCCGAAATCCATCAGCACGTCCGCCACAGATTGAAAATACATTTTTAATATCGCGCGCAACAAACGCCGGACTTTTCTCTGATGAAGGATTCTGATTAGCGTCGTTATTGTAATCATAACCCGGCGCTCAGTTAGGCGTAAGGGCTCTTCAGAATTATTGGAGTAGATTATATCCTCCAGATAAGTCCGCGCGCCCCGCGAAGCTCGCGCCTCTGGAGGAGGAAGAAAATGTGACTCCGCTTGTTCCGAGCCTCTCTTATTAATGTTTGCTTCTCGAGAAAGTTTAACTCATTATTCGGTGGAAGTTTCGAGACTTGCGGCCTCTTGAACGCTTTTGAAAAATGCGGGATTTTCCGGCCCGGGCGAGGTATTAAAATATAATTTCACATCTTTTGTGAACTCCTTGCATTATTGCTCGGTAATCAAGAGAGCAAAACTTACTGGGCGCATGTTCGAATACTTTTAATTGTTTCGTGCGTTCGGTTTTCGTTGTATTATAAATAACTTAAAGAAATCTTAACTATTGAGACGTCTGTCATTGTGATGTGACCTCTCTTTGAGCTTAAACTTTCGCAAAGTGCTTTTGATTATTGAGCTCATTCGTTGTTAAAATAAATGGAAACTATTGAGAGGAGTCCCTAAGTTCGTATCTGAGTTTATTCTAAACAGAATGCGTTGGAATGTGAATACTAAATTACCATGTTCACTGTTATAATGCTGAGTCATTTTTAAAATGGCTGTAGCTATTATAAAATTATTTTAATTAGCAGAAATTACTTCTCAAAATTATAATAAAATGTAAATTCATAGTATATAATATATATTTGAATTCTCCCTTTTTCGTTGGCGTATACTTCTTGGTGAATCTTGTAGATATATATACAGATATTGCTTATTATCTCTCTCGCTCAGCCACAGTCGCAGGTAAATTTCTACATGTAGACCATGTGAAACAGCGATGAAATATTTTACTGCTCATTTTATTCTTAGCATTATTCAAGTTACATACAGCCAGGAATATTTTATGTTTCTAGCTGTGATAAAATTTTGTGATATTTCTCTTTGATACGATTGAATTATTATTTTCCCCCGGGAGCGCGGCGACACTAAATGCGTCGTAAAACGACTGCCACTATTCATTTGAAACTTGTCGTACATGTTCACATTTTTTAAAATAATAAAATAGACTGTATCGCGAGTTTATTTAATATTGGCAAAACGTCACAACAGGTGGGTAGAACAAAAGGCCGAGTATTCGTTAATTAAAATTTATTAAAACGTATACCCATAATTTAATCGGGGCCGACCCTTCGGTGGATGTTGATTCGCAACGAATGAACGTAAAATATAAAACGCTCCACCGTTCCCGCATTTCAAACAAATTCTCTTCTCGGAATTCTCGCTAAGGCTTTAACTAAAACCGAAAGCGTCCACCTGCTATCGCCCGGCGGGGCCTCAAACAGAGCGCAGGAATGCCTAACTGAATTCCGCGATCGAAGGGAATCAACTCGACCTTTGTGCCGCACAAAAGAAAAAGCCGGCAGGCGACCGGCGGTAGTCTTTATTAATTAACATACGCACATTGCTCTCCCCGCCGGTCGCGGAGTACCTGCGCGTAAAGAGAATACTCAGCGTAATGGTCCGCGGCGGGCCCGCGCGGGATGAAACTCTCTTATTAATAAGTTCATAATTTCTCTCGCTACGCGGCTCCTGATTAACTTAGCTTCGGAGGAGCTAAAAGCACCGCGAAATTTTCGGCTTATAAATAAGTGAGCTATTCATAATATTACGTTTTTGCTGCGAAACTCCGACCCCACCGCGAAGTTCACCGTTTGAACTTCAAACGCTGTTTATTTTGTTCTAAGGCCAAACAAACAAATACAATGAGACCGGCGAGTTATTACAATGCCAAAACGTTTCTTTGTGCTTATTGTTCTTTTCGAATTTACTTCCTGACCTTTAAAATAAAATAATATATTAAATTTCCAAATCAAATTATAAGTCTCCTCTACCTATACGTCGGCATTATCATTTTCATCAAAAAAGCCACAGGTATTTCTTAAAATGATGTTGAACTTTTATACAAAATTACAAAAGCAATTTTTCAAGTTAATTAGTGATAATCAGTAGACCGCTGAAAAAGAGTACGTTTTAATAATTTTCAAAATATTTCTCTAGCTAATCAGAACGACATTGGACATTTGATAAATTATCATAAGCCAGAAACAAATATGGTCAATATTACAAATGAATCATTCAAACGCCATAATACGGACGGTAAAATATATTATGCACAATCACTCACTCCATGCGAATTAATATGTAAATATAAGCAATCATATTCGATATTCATCAAGAAGGAAAAGCAAACAACTACAACCAAAAACATCAAATGAAAGCACTTCTTTTCATTTCAACTATTCAATGTTTGAATTCAAAAAAACTTCACAATTACAAAAACAGACATTTTTTAAAATAACTTTCTCGTGTTTATCAATCAATTAGCTTTTGTATTTTTAAAATGAAACTTTTTTCCATACATTCTCCATAGTGCAAATAATGTGACATTTCTGGAGGCGTGAAGACAAGTAGTATTTGTTGAAAGGCACGGGCGGAGCGGTGGGGATATGAACTGACCGACATTGTAACCTTTTACCTTTTGACTATAAATTTCCGGGCAATGACATTTGTAGCAATAAATTCTGTGGAATGTGTAAAAGTAAGGAGTTTAAATTTTGTGCCCGCTGCATTGTTACCTAAACTAAATCAACCCAAAAAAAGTACACCCACAATCTTACAACTTTGTATAATGTGTATGAAACGCAAATTGTAAAATAAATTACGAATCAATTATAGCAGCATTTTTAGATTATTCACGCTGTGTTTTTATTAGGCGAGTTATAAATGGCCTTGCTCTACAGTGCAGGTCGTAGGTGAATTATACTGCTTTAACATGAATGCTTTTGAACGTGTAAACTCAGCAATTTATAAAGCCAACTGCATTAAAATTAATTAAGCCATTTCGAACAAAAATAACTGCCATGGCTTGCAGCACAAATATCACGCTGGGAAAAATCATCCGGTGGATATTTTCGTGTCACTCCGGCTTCGCGTGAAGTGTTTAATTTTCCATAAAAAGCAGTACGCTTCAGTCGACGCGTGGAAAATTCACACAACAGATTGAAAAAAGTAACAAATAAAGGTTACGCGAGCATTAGTGTCGCCGAATCTACAACAAAAATGATTCACACAGTTGAATGTGAATTTTTAAATTCATCACAAATTAATTAAGGCAGCTCTCAAAAAACGCCTTAATATTCCGTTTATATCAAAAATATCGGATTTAATAAGCAACGCTTGTTTCACTCTGTGTGTAAAATCAGGTTTATATTGAGGCCTTTGTTTTGCTGGCAACAAACGATGTGCATTATCTTTAGCGGCCTTTATTTTGTGTGTCTATTTTTTCGCCATCTCCATAAGCAAATGGCACATGCTGCCAACATTTAGAAAGTCATTTATTCCCACCGCGGCGGGCAGGCGTTTGGTCTCTGCGGCCGGTGGGTTGTCTCCCTTGTAGTTTGCTTGTTGGCGTGTTTGTGTAGGGAGACAAGTTGTGAGGTTCGGAAATTAAATACGGGTTCTGTCAAAAGTAATATACGCCGACCTTGATTTTGTTTATCTTAACAAAAATTTTGCTGTATCTCTAGATAACAGTTTATTCAAGCGCAATTTGTGGCATTTTTACATTTAATATTCATTTTATGAGCTTCAATTTTTTTTTTAAATTTGAATATAAGATAAAATTTACTCTCAAAGTTATTGACGAGAATCGATAATACTTTAGGCTTGTGAAAATGCTGCTAAACACGCAAGCTTTTATCCAAGAAAAATACATGCAAATTGAAATGCTCATTGAGTCTCATTAGTCATATTTTTATGGTTCTGTATAGCTTGTTGGTTCTGTACCTTTAAAACTTAAAATAACTTTATATATTTCTAATGTGATATCTGATGTAACAAATGATAATTCATTTGTTTTCTAAAAACAAAGATATTTTCTACAAATAAATTGATACCCTATTCCTCACCTTCTCGAATATCACTGAAAAAATGCATTTCCTTATCCCCATCATTATAAAATGCACAAAATTATTTACATTTCTTATGACACACGTAAATAAGCAAGAAAATTTCGTAAAACTTTTTATTGCGCTGTTGTTAAAATTTAAAATAAACCACGTTTGATATGACGACTTTATAAAAGTCTACTAGAAGTCGTAGTGGGTACTATATTCTTTTAATTGTGTACATATTTGAAATAGGTGAACACAAAATATAAGAATATAGGAGATGACATACGAAGTACATTAAGTACAGATATAGGGATTCGAGAAATATTCAGTCATAACAACATCAAAGGACAGCAGTAGTGAAAGGCGGTCCCGTCCAGCCCGACTAGTTCCTCTTCATTATGTCGTCCGCTTCCGCTCACTTTAACAGAATTCGAACAATTTTTATATAACCCCAGAAACGGACATTCATCTTACCGGCTGCTCCCACGGCCGGATTCAATACCAGCGGGTAAATCATTCTGGCCGGGATTCGTAAAGAAATTTGGAAAATATGACCAATAAAAACCGTTTATTCGTGCTTAATGTTTAAATAACTCACAGCCTGATTTATTGATACAGATGTCTTCCAATCGAAAAGATCTCGCATTTAAATATTTTTTTGCCTTTTAGATAATTCTACAAGTACTGATTTTGAATATCACTTAAATTTAAACGAATGAATTCAAAATTTAATATATCAAAATAAAATTACATCTCATCTGATGGTTCATTAAACACGCATTTATTTTCATATCTAGTTTGTGTGATTTATGTATTGAACATTTAATCATTTTAATATTGAGTAGCACGAAGGTATTTCTAATTTTACAAAACACTTCTTTACTAATGCTGTATATATCATTGGCACTTTTTTGCTATATTATAAGAATGCAAGTTTTGAGTTTAATTTTTTTTTTTAATTTCCAAAAAAGTGTATACAATTATATGAAGCACCATTTGAAAGTTGATGCAAATTTCAGTGATATACGAAAACATTATTTATAAATTATTTGATAATATATACTCTTTCTGTTGATATTGACACACATAATATCAACATTATATTAATTGGAAAGCATACTCAGAAATTCCAACATAGAGTTTTATTCCTCTTAATTGTTAATTTTCATTCAAAACCATACCAGTTCACTTGTTTATAAAGTTTCCTAAGAATGTTCTTAACCTAACCAATTAATAATTTAATTTTTTATTTATTATTTACACATACGCTATTCATTATTTTTAATGAATCACCTTCTCCAAACTAATTATTTTAAAAAATAATTTTAAAATATTGATGTTTCCTACATACAGTTTGAAGATATATACGACTACATTATGTTGTTAAAAGTGCTTATCATGTTATGTGAACCACCTATCATAAATTTAAGGGTATTAAATTAAATTATTAGTAAGCGGCTACTCAGATCACATCCTGCTAAATTTTGTAATGGGTATTTATATATGTTGAGTTGAGCTCATAATGATATAAATACATTGCTTGCTTTTCTAGATATATTTTAATGTTAAATTGTCATGAGTTGTGTTTAAGGCTTAAATTCGGGGAAAGCAATAAATAATTCTGATCTTTCAGTTTTCAAAAAAAAATAATATCTCCAAATTCAAAGAAAAAATAATTACACAGCCGCAATTATTCTAGCCTGCCTGTTATTTTATAGTCTCGTGCTCCTACAGGATGCTGATGCACTTTTTGTTCTCATCTCAACTCGGATGTTTCCTTTTTGTAAAATAAATATGATAAAATTTTATTTAATATCACGCATAACAAATATAAAAATCTATTTATACCCAATAATACCGTCAAGGCAGTATCGAGTTATACCCAAATTGTATTTTCTTCAGAAAAGCCTATTGTGATAAGCGTTTGTTTATCATTACTAATGTTTTGATACAAAATAATAACGTTGAGCATTTTGTCTTCTCAATGCTAAGCATTTTGCGTTCTTGCGAATTTTCCACAAAATTTTACTAGCAAATGTACCGGATAAAGTATTTTATTCTTCTTGGAAAGTTCTCATGTCTCAGGGTTGTACATACAAGCTTTCCGTAAAACGTACTCTTTGATCACTGAAGAGTAAACATTACTCTAGTTCATAAGTAAAATGTATGTTATATCAGTAATGTTACTAATTTGTATTTTAACAAAAATTAATGTTTTGAAATCTCTAAATATTGTTAATGTACATTTCACGTTTAGTTTTTATATCAGGCTAGATTAAATAATATTTATTTGTAATTATGTGTATTATTTACTTCCATTTGTAAGCAAATGTTTGCATTCATATTTTACTATTTACTAATCATATTAAAAGTAAATTATTAATACAGATCATTAGATTTGAGAATACCAAAATATATTTTTTCTTTATTCTGTAGCTCTTATTTAGCTTACAATATTAAACTGTATCTATTAACTTTCAAAATATATTTTATTTATTTATTATAAAATACACACGATGAAATCTTAAACTCATTCCTAAAGTCTTTTATGTGTGTGTTTGTATGTGTGTATGTGTGTGTGTGTGTGTATAAGCAACCTCTACCAATTTCCATGCGCGTGTTTAGAAGAATCCTTCAGTAGGCCAATTGCCTACATACGTGCCACCCCACATTTGTAATTTAGAAAAATGTCGTTTCAGCACACTGGGGGGCTGGGATGCAAATAGCGGGGAAGTGTCGGTAATCGATAAGACAGCGGGCGATACCGCGATATCTTGACATAAATTTGCATGCGCGAGTAGTCGCGGCTCCCCGTGCGCCGGGCGACGTTTAGTTTGAAGTTGAACAGCACACACGAGTATTTCCTTTCGGGACTACGGTGTGAACCGGCATGGGGAGATAGATTTTTTTTATTTAAATCTCCATTGTTATTCTAGTTCCAGAAATCTGATTTAAAGCATCACATACAATGTACTCATAACAACGTAAACATAATGAATGGAACTGGTATTTATTTTGTAATACTCCATTTTATTATAACGTAAACATACATTAAATTTATAGAATCGGCATAAACTCATAAATAATATAAGTGCATATTTACTATTTCTATGTCACCGTAAGCATACTTTTTTCTCAATCTGGAAGTACACTATAAACAACAAAAAAATTGTCTTATAAATCATGAAATAAATAATCATGAATTTGATTTATAAAAAAACAACTGTGTGTCAAAATATAAACTATTGCAAAACTTCAACTGGAAATAAAAAGGAAAGACAAGAATTATTATATTAAAATTATTTTACATAAAAAATCGAATTATTATAGAATATTATGTTGTAATTAATAGTTAACCGAGTTAATTTATTACTTATCTTATTAGTATTTTCCCTGTCTGAAATTTATTACTTAATGTAAAAGGTTACAATAGCGCGTACTACATACCCCCTTTCCCTAACCTTTGGCCACTACTAATCTTCACGCTTCCTTACGTACCCTATTTAAACCATGGACGAATCAACCCTAACATTATTTCGTACAAGTTAACGTTATTTAAAGTTGGATCCCTGTAAAGCTATTTTGAGAAATCGTTATGTACTTTTTAATTAATTAAATTTTATAATCTAACTTATACATAAAAACTCTTGGATATATTTATTATAAAAACTGATCAACTCATTTGATGTTCATAAATGAAAAAATCTCATTTATAAAGAAATGTGAATCTTTTAATAAATTTTTCTAATTATAAATCAAAATCATTTTTTGGTTGCTTTTTAATGTTAATAAATGACAAAAAAAATAGTGCTTTTGTGATCTTAACTACTATTATATAGTAAATTTTATGATATATAAATACGTGATTTTTAAAAAATCTTTGTAAGTCATGGTGCTAGTTATTTTTTTATTTATTGTTCGAATCATCTGTTTAGAGCTTTTTGCTGCTAACGTGAAAAAATAATGACTGAAAATTAAATGTATGTATTATATATTTTTTTAAACCAACTTGTCATCAATATAAATTATATAACTTTCGAAACTAGCCAAAAATATATAAATATTTATATCTTGAGGTATATTTTGTGTAAAAAAAAAAAACTTGCAAGACTTTTTTATCACGCCCCAGCCCATCTCTTAGTCAGCCCCCGCGATCATAGCTTTTCCGCGAGAGAGCAGGTAGATAAATCCCCCCAGGGAATCAATTCCCCGCGAGAGCCTGTTTACTTCAGGTGTGTTAGGCTATGAAACAGGAATATTCTTAGTCGAATTTCGGGAAATGACATGAATGAATCGACGGAATGTAGGACAGAATGACAGCGTGAAAAAAGTGGCGTCACTTACTATGTCACATCTTAAATTTATATATGTATATTTTTATATATAAATGAATGTGTGTGTGTGTGTATATATATATGTATTTTATTTATTTACAAATATCTAAATATTATTGGGATGGTAAAAATAAATATCAACATCTTGTATAGCGATCGTAGAACCCTACTCGGGTCCTAATCTTAAAAAGTAAGAAAGAGAAAGAAGAGTTTGGTCGTTGCAGTCGACCAATTTTGTAAACCCTTAGCTTATCCTGATGAATATATTTTAGTTCTTCTGCGTTTACAGTATCTTTTGAAATATCCTTGTTATACTATTTTCATTCAGACAATGACGTTTAAGCTATAAGCATATTTTGGCGCGATAAATACATTGAAATAATTTCAAAACCTTTCATTCGTTTAATTATATTAAGCCATACATTAGAAAAGAGTACCCTCCATAGGCAATATTAAAAATAATAAATATTGATATCTCGTATTCATTATTTATCCAAACCGATGTGTCGTCTCGAAATATGCCTCGCAAATTATAATAGGCGCTTTGCGCGTACGCGTGAGCCCATTTATATCCACGATGTCATGTGCCACTAAATATTAATACTCAGGCACACTATTGGAATTCGAGATCAACGCGACTCGCCCGTGCAGTCGTGTCAGGAGTTACGGAGCTGTGCGTTTTAGCCGGGCCCATTGTGGGCTCGGGCGGCGTGCGCGGCGAGCAATGTGTGCGTGGCCTGCTGTTAAAGTAATCGCGACGGCCCGCTTCCTGCAGCCCCGGGCAGTCCCGCCGTACAATGCGGAGGAACTTGCTCATTCACTAAACTAGCCGTCGTACGGTAAATCTGGATCCCCTATTGTTCCAGGCGACTCACGTAAAACTGGACAGTGTATGCAAATGCGTTACGCGGCTTAAATACATGCAGCACCGGCGAACGCAATAACGTATTTCACCGTAATAATGTGTTTTCATTATTTTGTTTTGGACAATTATTTCCGAATATTTTTGGAGGGAATCATTTTTCGTAGCGCACATGAATATCTTGTGATATTCGACAAATCATATTTGTGAGTATTACAAATTAAGGCAATCCTTCGTTGAGACGTGTACATTTGTTTGAATACGGCTATTAACAATTGTGTCCAGTACGAGGCAATCAAAAAATATTATTATTATGTAATATATTTCTTAATAAATAAAAAAAAATCTTCTGCTCCTTTCATACATGTGTATTCAAGGGTTTTTATTAAATTCTAGAAATATTTTTCCTCTAGAAATAAATTCAAATACAGAAAAGATCGAGACGCCTTGAATGCAGGGCTCTGCAGGATGTTCAGAATGAAGTTTTACATCCTAGCCTTTACTGGCGGATCTATTCTCAAAATATCCTTCACGTTTATTCAAACTTCTCAGAAAATTGTGTTGCTTCCGCAAATATATTACCAGCATAGTAATACTCTACTTTTCAATAAATATTAATACAATATACAATTTTGAAATGAAAAATAGACTCATTCTGGTTTAACATTGCGATCTCGATTAACCAAGGTTTGAAGATTGTTGGAGAGAAAACTTCATATTCATTTTCAAAGTTATGTTTCTAAGTCATGTACTAATAGTTTGTATTCACTTCTCATCGTCGTAAATGATTTATTCACCTGACTACACTCAGGCAGGTGGGTTTACCTTGGATCGGTTCTGTGTACATAAATTATCTGCCAATCAAGAGACGGCTCCTTTGTCCCTGGGTAGGTAATCATGCTCTAGACCTCAGCCACAGAGTCAAAGAGACATCATTCGAATTAACAAACTTTCGTGTATGTGAACAGGTCCTAATTGAATGAGCCTACGAGCCTATTAAAATAATTAATAAATCTACACTATGGGCGGTATGTACTAACAAAATAAACTCCATAAGTAAAAACTCCGTAATTTAAAATATTTATTTTTAAATAGAAAATCAGTTTCATTACCTTGGCTCACAATAATCAATTCTTTGTTACGGTACTAAGTCAGGCCAGACTTAAACCTTTTCGCAATCAATGCAACACTTGTAAAGTTTTTTATTTTGTTTTTATGCATTTTGCCCGACCGTACTCTCTTCGGCATACCATCGCTCGCGTTAACTGTTCGGAAAATGGCCTAATTCATTTTATTGGCAACACCGAAGGGGCGTTTTTCATTTGCTCGCACTCGTCCGATGCAATGTTGGATTCTTCAGTGACGAGAAACAGACAGCACACCTCACTTCAACTACCGTCGCTTTATATCCGCCAGAATAAAAACAAAAACTATGTCCGCTCCGTGTTCAAGCAAGAAAATCCATTTTAATAGTTAACTTTTTGCTTATTAATTCAGTTGTAATGGCCCGACCAAACATAATATTCCCGAAATGATTACATAGTTCGGGTGAATCTGGGCAAATCGAATAACGCGGAGCTCTGGGGGATGGCAAAAAGCGATCGCTACCGACATTCTGGGATTTGTTGCATAACATAACATCTCTCCTTTGTTCCGGGCCGGGGCCTCAAATATTAAAACTAACGCATGGAAAAAAATGACAGCTGGTCCCGATTGGTTCAGAGGAAAACAACAATATTATTTTTTATGCAAATTCGTTCGCTCGACCTATCGATATCAAAACAGATAGTAACGAAAAAGGAAAAAGAATGCGTAATGCTACTGAACTCTCGCTGTTTTTTTAGTTTTATTCGTTTTTTGCTTAAACACATATGTATAAAATATTACATTCGATAGAATATAATTTTTCAGGTGGTTCATGGAATTGGTGCGATGTTGGATGGCGGCATTAACTGAGGTGGCCGTGTAGGATACATACTGATGATAACCGCAGGGGAGGTACTCGGTCCCGGCATCGTCACGCATCCCTTCCCCGGTCTGTCTCCGCTCATTTGTATGGAAACCCTTCCTTGCCCGCGGTCATCCCCTTAATTAATCACAGGGAATATTTCACCACTACCTCCCATGTGATCTTTGGCTAACAGGTATCCTGAGTGCATTCCTACAAAATACCTTTTAAGCCTCAAGACTTATCTTATTAATTTCTAATTTGTTATATTATAACTAGGAAGAAAAAAATATATTTTTGATTTTTTTTTAATAAAATTCTTTACCGAACTAGTGATTCCGATCATTCATCCGACATCCGACTTTTTAATAAAATGAAATTCATGGATATATTTAGTTTTTGCAATTAATTGAGTTTATGTAGACGTCCACATACATTGATTTTATTTTAGTTTAAAAGCATTTATATCACATACTACTGTGAGCTTTTTATATTTAGTAAACTTTGGATATTTTAGTGTTTAGTGATATAAATTACTAGTCTGAAAATTATTTAGTGAGGACTTAAATTTATATAATACTATCGGATAATTGAAAATAATTACTCCACCCTTCATTACATCAATATTACTTTGATATTAAAGAACCCTAATAAAAATAAAATCAGATATTCAAGACATGTTATTTTAGTATTGAATATTTTTGACAGAAAGTACTTGGTGGAATTCTATTTTAATAATATAAATAAAATACCTTTGTGATTTTTACACATGTTTAATTTTATTTAAATAATATAAAACATTTGGAAAAATCACAAAAGTATTTTATTAAAATAATATTTTATTTTATAAAATAAATCAACTTGTAATTTTAAAACTTTTATTAATATATATATAATTGAAAATACAAGTTTACAATACAAGTCTCGAAAATACAAGTCTCTTATTCAAGTTTTAAATTTTACATAAATATTTTCTCTTATTTCTTATTTTTTTATTTATGTTTTTTTTTTTACTTTTAGAGAAGTTGTAGTTGTACGTAATTTTTTTATATGTGATCTTGAGTTTAAGGTTATAATATTATGAAAAATAATTAAATTGAGAGTTTAATAATTGATCTTTTTAATCAGTATATTTTACCATACTATTCAAATGTCGTATTTATGGAATGTAAATACAGAGAAGAATTTAGATAAACATTTACTACTGATGATTTTAGCCGCCAAGTTCCCAACTGATCAAATGGAAAGCATCTTAAATTGAGAGTTCACATTGCTTGGAAAAAATAACACTATGGCCAACCAGCCGTTAACCCAAAAAAAAACCACCAGCCCAGAATGTTTACATATAAAAGTGTCTTTAATGTTGACGTTCCCTCGGGATCAAATGCCAACATCCTCTTGTTTTTTTCCGGCGCTCCAGAATTAGGGCGGGGAAAAATCATGTCGTTACCACTCGTTGTGACGTCATTGAGGACTCTGCTGATTAATTGGCTAACCAGAATTGCGAGACCATCCCGGTGGGAAAATATTCCCATCGATTCTACAGAGCTGGCTCTTGTATTTGAAATATAAAATAAAAGAGCGGGGTTAGTCATTTCATTGTATTTTAAGTATTCGGTATTTTTATATGTTTCCAAGCTCCAGCCAACAATTTATCCTTAATAATACACCTCGTAGTCGAGTGACTAGCAGACTTGTTTGTCGACGTTAGGATCCTAGACTTATATCCAGGTGAAGGAGTAAGATTAATCAATTTTAAATTATTCATAACATTTTGAATTATCCCCAAGATCAAGAAACAGGGTTAAGTTCCAAGAAGAAACCATTTTTTATTTAGATTTTCTGTGATTCATTATACATAACAAGGCAAACGGTGAAGATGAATGCTTCTAACTACATGCTGATCTACTTCCTTTCTTGAGCCTTCCCCTTCTTCTTGGAATAAAGCTTCAATCGCTTTTGAAATAGAAATACTGTTTTTAAGAAAGGAAAAGAAAAGGCTTGAAGCAGGTAGGCAAGCGTCGAGGAAAATACGGCTGTTTCCAGTTTGCCATATTTGCCAGTTTGCAGACAATTTATTTTTTTTATTTAATACACATAAAAATCTATGAATATTTATTGCTCCAATCACATTTTAACACGTGACACTAAGGTGGTAAGCAATATTGCTAAACAATGTGCTGTGTGATGTGAATTATACGGTAGGCGATCTTGTATGGGAAGCAATTTACTAATGAATAACTATAAAATTATTATATCTACTTAACCATTTTATCGTATTGTTTAAATGCGTTACAAGTATGCCACTAAATCATACTTTGAGTGTCGTGTTTTATTTCAAAGGATTAACTAGTTCATAAAAAACGGAAATACATTATTACATTACCACTCTCCCGTAAGCTGCTTTGTATCTGCCCTTTATAAGAAGACAATGACGCTTACCAAACCACTTGAAAATATAACGTTCATGCTTTGTAAAATTACAATTTTATTTTACCATTAACAATAAATAACAAATGATTGACTCTGTTATATGGCTTTCAATTTTTTTTTCTAATAATGAAATAATAATATTGACGTTTCTAAACTCTAAACTAATTATTCTATATAAAAAATTGATTTGTCCGCACTCCATGTGCAAAATAAATCATTACTGAAATAATCAAGAAAAATAATCCACAAACCAAGTTTTTCTATATTTATTATATTTGTTTATTTTCTATTAATCTATAATCGAAAAATTCTGAACAAAACAAATATATAATCCTTGAAATGTAGCTGAAATCTGACAAAATCAGCTTTTAGAGATTGATTGAATGAATGTTTTGATATATGCCAATGCTATGAATGGTTTATTCAATTAACTATTTTATGGGTGTTGTATATACTTCAAATATTATCGTTTATATTATGTTATTTATATATTTCATTTGAACAATTGATTTTCTAATAAATAATAAAAATAGCTTTTTATCACACTTTAAAAATTTATTATTTTGTTGCTGTTCTTTGCAGTTGCAAAAGTATAAAATTATCAGTAATTGCCAAAAGTTGTTAATATTGATGCCATAATTTACGTAAAAGATTCTCGGAAAAATTAAATAGAACCTTACAATTTTTTTATGTACCCTTTGATAAATATAGAGTAATAAAACAAATTTAGGAGTTTGTTTTTGTACATACACGGAACAAACATTACACAATTTATACCATAAGCCATAACAAACCCTCATTCGACGTTAATTTTTATGTTAATAGTACTTAAATGTTTATAAAAAGTATGTAATTTTTTTACTCATACTATTGCTAGCAGCCTATTGATTTAATTATTTTTATTAGTAAGCCCTCTACATAAAACAAAAGTTATTATGAGAATATTTTGTTTTTCCTACAATCAATATTATAGTAGAGATTTTTTGATAGTTTTCCGTGTAAATCTTGTAATTTTTAATTAAACTCACTCGAGTAGCCGGTTATTATTGCGATTCCACTTGGCTTGGACTTGGCTCGAACAAGCTAACCGACACAAACGGCGGTATTAATTCTAGATTACTTGTGAACGTTCCCAGGAGAGGAATACATTTCTCCAAAGCAACGATTCCACTGTTTCTACTTGCTACTTTGCGATTGAAGTTTTTAATGATAAAAACTAATTCAATCTATAGCAGATGTCTTTCAAGGAAGCACAGTTAAGATTTTTATTTTAATGTTTTATGATATTTCACTTTTTTTTGCACCGAAAAAAGTTTCTGACAATCGTTCAATATAAATAATTTTTTTCATTGTAAAATTTAATTTATTGTATTTTTTCAACTTCTTTTCAAATAAAAGTATTCTACTAATTTTTATATTTATTCATCCCTAAAAATGTATTCAAATAAATAACTATTTTCTTTTAACCAATCGATTCTTTTAATGCAACTAAAAAAGTATTATAGAACTGTTTTTGATGGTTTTGATATGGCTTTAATGCCTTGCTGCTCTTGCGGATCTTCGCGACTGGGTCATGTAGTAATTAGAAGCTGGGTTGTAATGATGAAGGAACGTGTATAATTAGTTTGATATGTGTAACATTATAATATTATAAGTATAAGTACTTCAGACTTAAGACTCTAAAGTTTATGTTCTATTTTATAAAATGTACATAACCATAAGCTAATTATGAATAATTAAGAATATTCGAGTGAAAGTTTTTTTGAATGTTTTTCGGGAGGTACATCATTTTCATGTTGAGATTATTTAATTGTTGAAATCAAAATGGAAATTTTTAGGTAAATGAAGACTTCAGTTATTAGGTTTTTTTTTGTTTGTTTATAACTAGAAAAATAACACTTAGTTTATTTCAATAAGAAAAAACTGCAATGATATTTTTTTAGAAAAATTCTCCACTCAACATTATTATTTTTTTTGTTTAAAGTAAAAATTAAATTGGGTATGCTTTTAAAGCAAAAATGGTTTGCTAAGCTATTTTAAGAAAAAAGCTTAAGTAGCTTTAGTGGATATTTTCCTTGTAGGTTCAGGTTTTCTCCTGTATATTTTTTCATTTACATAGAGTAATTTTATTATAAATGTCTTAAAAATTCACGCCTCATACATTTTATATTTCGGTACAAAAAAGGTTCTTCGAGTGAAGCACGAAAAATGCTTTCATTACAAAAATAATCGCGTAATGAAGAAGATTTATCTTTTGATAGGCAGTTTCATTTTTTCTCCGCATAAAATGCAAGCAAAATGTAATAAAAAGACGCTTTCAATAAATTTTAAAGTGGTTTATTGTTTAGTAACTTTTACCTGCATTTTTATGGCTAACTTGCCTAAGTAGCTTAATATAAATATGTCTTTGAAAGCAATTTCAAGAAGTAAATATTTTTAATATTTTAAAACGCAAAGTAAGACTAAAAAAATAATCGATTTATAAAAATAAAAATTATATTAAAACCAGATTCAGTGTAAAACTGAGTATAGAATTAAATTGGTTAGACGAGTTTTTTAATGTCTAAAATTTTATTTCTTTCTTTATACGTATTTACGTTCGGTACTCTATATTTCATTAAATATTAAAGTGAATAAAAGGTTTAACTTACATAATTCTTATGTTAAATTCCACCCCTTTTAATTTTTTTATATTAAGTTGAAAAATGCTTTACTCAGAATTCAATAAATAAACTTTAATAAAATTCAATTTTTGTATAAATAAACTATTTCTGATAAAATTGACGCCGGTAAAATTGTTTTTTGAGATAAAATATATAAAGCTAAACATTAACTTCAGCTTAAATGCATACAATTAAAAGATAGCACATGTTACAGTAGAATCTCAATAACTCAAACCTCGTTAAGTGGTAATCCTCAGTAAAACGAAAAAAATTTCCATTCACTTCGCGGTATCTCGAATTACTCAAAATACGCGGTATCTTGAATTATTTAGACTTTATAACTCAAACAAAATGTTTTTTTCCCTACGTGGTATTGATAGTACATATTTATACTCTATATCTTGATAGTTCGAAAAATATACTAAGCATTTGTGCCATCCTAAATCAAATCTAAGCAATTAAATCCTTTGTATCTCGAATTCTTGTCAAGTCGAAATTTTTAGCATTTCCCTTAAATTCGAGTTATTGACATTCCACAGTATTTATAATCGTAATAATCGAATATTGGTTTAATTTTTAAATTTCGATAATTTTGATTTAGATGTTTTATGTTATTTTTCGCAGGGGTCTCCTGTTTGCGGCTGTCAGAGGTGCGCATTCCTGGCCACATATCCCGGGGCAGCTCGGCGAGGCTGGAGTGCTTGTACGAGCTGGACGCGGGCGAGGCTCTCTACTCCGTCAAGTGGTATAAAGACGGTAACGAGTTTTACCGCTACCACCCCAAGGACCTGCCGCCCGCCAGGGTCATCCAGCTGCCGGGGGTTTCCGTAGATGTGAGTTACTTAAATATTTATTTGAAATGCGTCCGACCCTACAACTGGCTTACATATGGAACCTTTTTTTTACAAGTATTGCAGATGAAAACATGTAGTTGCTGTTTATTTTTTTAATAAAAATAATTCAACAGCACTGTTTTTTGAAGATAATAAGTAAATTAATATTTAATAGATCGTCGTTTTTTTGGCCAAACAAGCTTATTGAGTTTACAATAATATTTGAGAAGAAATTTACTCATCCATGAAGAAAATCAATTCAGAGAATTTTTCAAGTCGTTTCGCGTATAAACGGATTGCTTGAATAAATATGTCGTAAATCCTTTTTTTTTAATTTGAGTATTGTAAGAGATAATTTCTCGACATTTCTTGAAAACAATAAAATTCACCAAAAATATAAATACAAAAAAATAATTTTTCAGGAGAATTTTATTTGGTGATTAAACATTCATTAAAAAAATTCAAATATATATTTTTTAATTTTCCATAAACGCTTTGTCTATTATATAACGTTAATTATCATTCATCAAAGTATTTATTTCAAATAGAAAATTTTCAGAAGTGAATGCAGGTCAAACGTACAATATATCATGAAAATACTTAAATTATCTGTATTATTTTTCAATAACCAAAATTAACATGCAAAAATTTTCACACTATTATTTGATTGGTGTTTAAAATAAATAAATATAACACGTTAAGAATTTTTTTTATTTTATAATAATTATGGTCAACAACAGATATCAATAAACATTTCTGATAACGTTTACTCCAGCTAACTGCAACTTTTTTTATTTTCTATAGTGAAAACGCTGTAACAAATATTTTTTTTAAATTCAGTATTCTCGTACCGTTACTTGTTTTTAAAATATATTTCCAAACTTCACTTGTAGTGTATTCTATATTTATAAAAAATACAATCAGTGAAACGTCCAATGCAGTAATTAAATATTTTTTAACACGCTTTTGCCATTTAACAGCTTTACAAGGCATTTTTATAAAGATTTTTAGTAAAATATGCTGGTGATTTTTACAAAAATACGAATTTAGAAAATACCACTGCTTTTATGGAATGCAGTTTTTTAGAGCAGCTACGTGTTTTGTGGTAAATTCATTTGGATATGAGATTTCTTGTAATATGTGAAAAACTGTACAAAGACTGTTGGAAGCATAGTGATTTGATTTTTTTTAATCAGCGTTTTTTTATTAATACACTAACAATATAAATATATATTTTTTTGTTTTGAAACAGTTGGACAACTCAACAGACAGCGTGGTGACTCTCCACGCCGTTCCTCTCGATGCCACGGGCCGGTACCGCTGCGAGGTACTAGGGGAGGCGCCGGCATTTCACACCATCGTAGCACACGGAGAGATGACCGTCGTAGGTAAGTACCTTAAAAATAACCAAATATCATCCATTTTTAACAACATGAAGCCAGCAAAAATTCAAACGTTTTAAAAATTACCACTTACGATAAGCGTAATAAATTTTTGAACCTATATACATTTGAGAAGCACAATGAGTTTTAGTACAAATTCGAATAAGAAAATCTCCCTTCATTCCAAGCTGACTCGTTAAAAATAATAAACGTGGCAACAATGCCACGAACATTCACACACAATTTTCGGCAACCGCAAACTTTTCCCTGCGCTCATAATACTCTTATAACTAATTTAACAGTGGCTTTCGGCAAATAAACATAAAAAATATACAATGTTGCCATTTTTCGCAAAACACCCTTCAAGTTTAACAAAGAAGCTGTAGGAGCAAGCGCCAGAGGATATGAGGTTTTATATCAAACTCAAGATAATGTACTCTTGTAAAAAATTGTCTCAATTTTTCATCTGGCGAGCTTTAAAGAGTTTATAGGCTTAATTCTTGAGAGTGCCGTCGTAAATGAAATCACTAACTCATAAAAAGTTCCGTTTGCAGCGGATGATGCGCAGTCAGCTTGAAAGTTTTTGCTTTTTAACTTTCTTTTTAAAAATAATTAAAAGAAAAATTAACGAAATTAGCCCGACAGGCATTTTACTGCATCATATACTTTGTAGAAGGGGTTTATTTCTTCTCATACCGATAGTTATTCAAAAACTTAATTTCGCAAAGTCATTCATAAGTTTCATGTACATAAGTCTATTTTAGTTAGTACTTAGTTATTTTTATTGCGTTCCGGCCCCGAAATTGGAGCAATCTCTAGATGTTTCCATACAAACAGAAATACCAAGCTAAGAATTACAAAACCATCGCAATCTGTGATAAAGCAACCAATGCCATTAACTTATTTTCCGATTAAGAAGATAACACTTGTTATCTTAAATAAAAAAGCTTCCCAAAATATAATATTGTATTTTGTTTAATAACGCCATCAATTCCTGTAGTTTATGCATGGAATAATATACAATTTTCGCGGTTTTGCTTTGCTAACGCGTGTATAATCACGAAAAGTTTATAAATTCACTCATGAATGCGATTATGCAAATTTCAATCTCCTCCCCTAGAGAAATAAATAGCCAGCTTCTTCTAGAAAACTATTTAAATTATAAAAGCATAAAAGTTAATAATTACATTCAAAAGGCACAAAGTTAGCTTTTGGCTCGTAACTTTTGGGCGTAGAAGCAGTACGACTAAATAAACGTAACGCCGCCCATTTAAAAGTTAGAAATTTACCTTAAAATATAATAAAAGGTTGTTCTTAATATTATATTGTTGTACTTTCTTGAGTGGAAGACTTACCTATCTGTTTTTCATATCTAAAATTGAAAAGTTGACTTTATTTAAAATAATATCCCTTTAAACGTTTATTTGAAGCATTCAATTCACTACCATTTACTAAAATCACCCGCTTCAAAATAAATGAGTGCTAAAGATTAAATACACGCAACTTTGTTCATACAAGTAAACAAAATATGATTAAGGTATTAAAGCTATATAACGTCAAATTTGTAAACTAAAACACATAGACTCTGGCCTTTAACACGTGACAAACTTTGTAGACAATCCATACTGTACTTAACAGAACATATTTAGTATTTTCTAGACTGTGCCCCTCAGCATTTTATTTAAAATCCTTTTAAAAATGTGATAACGAGGTTCACGGAGGCGTTCATTTTGCACTCGTTTCTGCGAGAGTTGAATAGGACGAGCAACCATTCATGCATAAGTTAATACGTCATAGCCCTCGCCACCCCTCTCTTGCCACCGCGACCCCTGCCCGTACCTACCCTCGCCGACCATCCAAAATTTTAATCTTTCTACAGCACCTGAGGATGGGCAGCGAGTAACGGTGACTTAATTTGGTATGGCAATCAAGATGTTTAAAAAGTAAAAGGCAAACGCTGTAGTAGAGGAACAGAGAGGGTGGCCTTTTAAAGCTCTTGCCTTTTTATTCGTCGTTGTGGGGTCGAGATTTTTATTTTTGTTGCACGGGCGCTTTTATTTTCAGTGCTCTGAAATACTGCCCGACGGACTCAGTTGTTGTTAAAAATGTCGGTCATCTGTTAGTAGGTACCTTTTTTATTTGTCACGTAGGAACGTATAAACTTCCTCGAGCTTTGTGTTGCATAATATACGTACCTACAATGATCGGATATCTTTGTTCATCCTAGCCCATGTTGAGATTTCAATCTGATTTTAGTTCTCGTATCTTAAAAAATTAACGCATGCGTCCAAAAAATAATAATCGTTTCTTATAAAATATATATATATATATATATATAAATCAATGAGCTTTGCATTAACAGTTCTTTTCTGAGTTACTTATCATGATATTTATTCAGTTATTTCTCTCTATAAAAACCACAAATCTCCGACCCGGAATATATTTAAAAAGTTTGTTAAACCAAACAAGGAAAACTTGAATACTCGAGGTCACACGTTGAATCACTTTTTCAGGAGAGAGATTTATTTATATATCGTTTCAATTGATACTTATTCAGGGGTATCGGTATCTCCATTATTATTAATTTTTATTTTTATATTTCCAAGATTACATTAAACGCCTCAGATATGATATGACTCCTTGTATTCTTATAGTGTATCTAACACACCAATGTAGTATTTTGTATATTATAGTGTATCTAGCACACCTATGGAGTATTTTGTGTTTTTGGGCTTTTTAAATAAATTCAACGATCTAAAAATACAATATTTTCTTTTCAACGCCACTCTTAGTTCTTTTATCAAATATATAAGGTTTGTACTAACAATCATTTATTTAAGATATATTTTAAGTTTTTATGTCTGTAGTAAAATTACAAATTCAAAAAAGTTCTAGATTGCTTCTACTGCCAATTTATTTTTCACGCAGTCCACTTAGCTTATGAAAATAGACGGCCTTTTTATCTCATATATAGCACGGCAACCATAATCTTGAATTATATTCCGGTGTGCGAATTATTAATGGCGAGTGGCGCTGCTTCACCCTTCCTTATATCTTTAAGCTCTATGATATCGCTAAGTTTTACGTTTAGTTAGTCATAAAACTGCAGCCCTGGTGTGAAGTTGAAAGGTGTTATCGCACTTCCGTACTTCCTATAAAAAAATATCGTGTGCATTGTGTACATTTTTAAAAATATTTGATTACGGTTAATGACATCATTTTTATGATTTCAATCATGTTTTTTCTAAAAGAATTTTAACTGATATTTAATCAATGTATTTTTAGCTTTTAATATTTTCAAACGATTTTTTTTTAATATAATTAAAAGAGTACTGTGCGACTAAATTTGATTTAGTTATTGCATATATTTTATTGTTTTCTTCTGAGGTTCAGTGAGCAAACTTGTTGTGCTGGACTATTTTATATAAACTAGCATAATTCATCTTGACAATATGGTCTTTCCGCTATATTTTCTTTTACCAGCTCCATATAACAATGTCCCCTATAGAGCGCCCATATCTCTAATATAGGGTTTCTCACTCTATCTCTCAGTTTCTCAGAGCTAGATCGCAATATTTTCTTCTAGTTTGTTCTGAGAGGGCGTATTGCCATGTGTAATATGATAACGGTCGTGATTTCACATGTAAAAACTTTAACATTTTTCATTGATAATGATTAAGTACATTTATTCAAATATTGAAAATTGCTTAAAGAAACTCTCAGAAAAATATCATCGTGATTTGTGTGGGATTTGAACCCACGTCCCCAAGCTTGCATGGCCGGTGAATTACCAATTATACCAACGAATCACTGGTACTAAGCAAAAAAATTTAACAATCATATCCTATAAGTGACACAACGTACTTATTATGCCAATTAAATAATGCACCGGCCATGTACGCTTGGGGACGTGGGTTCAAATCCCACACAAATCACGATAATATTTTTCTGAGAGTTTCTTTAATCAATTTTCAATATTTGAAAAAATGTACTTAAGTAATCATTATCAATTAATAAAACCTGTATAGGCAAAATCGTACTTCCTGTAAAACGGTCTTCACAAAAATCAATATTATATACATTTTTCAATTGACCCCTAATAGAAAAATAAATAAATCAACCCATCAACATTTCTTCGTCTTGTAAAGACACACCAATACTGAAAACCCCACGAAAGTATCTAATAATATTTATTTCTTCTTGCCAGCGCTTCCAGAAGGTGGCCCCCGCATATCGGGGGCTCGCGGGCGATACTCCGCGGGGGACACGCTGCGTCTGAGCTGCAGCTCGGGCCCGTCCAGCCCCCCGGCCGTGCTGTCGTGGTTCGTGAACGGAGTCCCCGCCGAGGCGGGGACCACAAAAGGACCCCGCCGAAGGGGCAACTCCGGAGGCCTGGTCACCACCACTCTGGGGCTCGAGTTTAAAGTGCGCGCCGAACATTTTAAAAGTGGAGACATTAAGTTAAAGGTAGGGAACAGCATATAAATAAATTTCAAAATTACGTTTTTTGTTTAGCTGAAATAATAGTGTACATTCAATTTGACCTGTCGTGTGAAATAATCGCCTTTATTATCAATTTGCTTCGTTTTTAGTAAATGGGACGTAATTTCCAGTTTGGACGTAATCGGTTCATAATATCATCGCTTAACAGCGATATTATTTGCAAAAATTCTATTGAGTATTCAAAAATCACCATTTAAATTCAGATTTGATGACGCATAAAAACCAAATTTGAATGTCATATTTTTCAAACACTTAGTTAATACCAGTCATTTATCATTTATTCTTTGATGCCATTCTCTCTTCTCTCGCAGCTCCGGCGGAATAAAGACTGCTTCAATTATGACACATTAGGCCGCTGCTTTTAAACGAAAATAAGTCCATATTTCTCAAGCAAAAACACTGAATAAATGATTTGCGCGAGATTATTTTTAAAACGGCGGATTCCGGCACTAAATTGGATGCCATGACAAATTACTGGCTATGTAGGTTTGTCACAATTATTAATCGTTTTTATTTTTTAAATAAAATTAGCACTACTGCGCATATTATATTCGTGCCACTTATATAAATTTAAATAAACTAAATACAATCATATTTAAATGTATGTTATTTTCAGTATAAGTGTAGGAAAATGTTTGTAAAATTCAACAATTACAAACCAGATTTACAGATAATCCACTGTTATAAACCTTTAAAAAAGTATATATGTTGCATTATTATTGTATATTTATATATTATTACGTGAAAGTCTTATTGTTTCGTAGTCTACACATTAATAACAAATTTGTTATAAATGCGTAGACGAAGCTGATATATAGCCAGAAAATAAACAATTCCTATATATATGGTTTTTAAATGTGCTAGAAACTTCGTAAACCACTATACCGACTTGAGACGGAATATCGATTGATTTTTTTCCAAAGTTATTTCTAGTTGAACCTAAAAATAATCTTGAAACACTGTAGTACCTCCAAATTATATCGGCTGTTACGATGCTGGCTTTCGAATAAAGTTCTTCTCAGATTCAATTGAAATCAATTCACTTCAGTGCCAACTGTCACTTTCGTAAGCTATAACAAAGAATAAAACATTTTCGAAACAATTTTCTCGAGCAAGTCTCAAAATAAAACTATTGTTATCGAAACCATTGCAAAATATCTTACATAAGCTGTGTTAATACGGCACATTCGATCGTGACATCATAATATTTATATTTTGCAATAAACCCTTAAACTTGAATAGTTCTCAAAGAAAGCCCATCAAAACACTTTAAAATATAATTAGGAGTATCTTTATCACGTATCTAGATCACCCAACTTCAGCCCAAAGCTTCTGAATGATAAAGCACGTCTATAACACTTCATGTCTCCGGCAGGGAGCCTTTATTCCCTATATCTTCGTTTTCTCTTTAAAATCCCCTAAATTTCCGAGAATACCCAAATCTTCGCGATATTATCATAATTAATATCCGTCGCTTATACTTGATATTACATTATTAAAACATATTTTGATTACGGCACTCAGATTATCTTTATTGTCATTAATAAAGAAATAAATTACACTCGATTATTATCTTTGCTTTTCTCTTGTAAATATGACGTAATACTTTTAGAAAAGGCATTATTATTTTCATAAATAAAATACTTGATAGAATTTAATAAACACGATTGAACGAATTATTAATTTTCAATAGAATCAAACGGACCATATTTCGATATTCATAAGTCAAATTGAAGCATTATTAATTCAAATTGTTCGAAATGCGATTAAATTTATCATCATTTGAAACATAAAATTTTAATGTTGTATCACAAATAATAAATCAAATTAATCCAGATTTAAAAAATATATAAGTATAAACGAGTATCGTTCGTTTTTAGTTTTCTTCAAGAGATAAGCCACTTCCGTACGCTTCTATAGTTCGCATTTTTTTGGTATTTTTCACCGTTTTTTTATATTTACTCCACAATAGGTTGAGAGATATTCCAATATCGAGAAGTCTTCAACCCCACTAGTTTGTAAGAGAAGAAGGCCGCAAATAAATACACAGATAAGCTGACAGTTGGGCAATTGTGGCCATTTCCGGTGTGTAAAGATATCACTGAGCAACCTTAATTCACTCTTAATAATAACGAAAATATTCTCGTTGTTACTTGAGCACAGATTTTCTTTCGATAAAATTAAATAATCGAATTTACAATCACATCAATATCTTTTTTAGGTTTATATTGTATTGCACGGTTACATTTTAAATATCGGTTATTTGTTAATATCATGTGGCCCAAGACATAATTCGTAATCAAACATAAATAATTTAATGATATTATGAATATTTTTGGTTTTTCGTAAATATACTAGACTAAAAAATGTGATTGTTCGTATAAAATTATCCTTTCTACCCGTATGTTATTATTGAATATTAAAATTAGATAAATAAAAATTAAACATTTTTTTAGCTGCCAATAGTTTTGTTAGTCTCTAATTTTTTTAACCCATTTCATAACCGCCCAACAAATACCTTTTAAATAAGTTGCAAATTATATTAAACTGGTGTTGGTATATCGTTATATACATAATATATAGGGATTTCCAATTTTATTTTGTAAATTTTTTCAATTTATTTTATAAAAAGTCTGAGACACGCTTAATACAATACTTATTCTTTATTCTAAATTTATTTTATTGTTTCTCAATAAAATGTTAAATATGAACCTAGAATATTCGAGAAATATTTATGCCTTCAAAAAATTTAATACCTGTCATCTCTATTTACAACTAAAAATATAATTATGGAAAAAGCCATAAAATTTTGGATTGATTGCTTTCATATCAAATTGTTTTGGGTTTACAAACTTATCACACGAATATTCATGGATGCGGGGTTATCGGGTCCTTATGGTATTATGTTCCAAATGACATATATTTATATCAAATACCTTGTAAACAGTCAGTATAATAGCTATTTTTGTCATTATGAAATTTCAAATTGGCACGACGGAAAATCTTTCCTAAAAAAATCAGATGAAACGTTGGTTATTTTGTGTCAAATTAAAAAAATGTACCTCTTCTCCTTAAAAGGGTCATAAACGCAACATGAGTTGAGCAAAAATAACAGGCAGCCTAGTAAATGCCATAAAGTAAATGTCGTGTAGTATCAGTTTTGTATGAAATAGCTCATCATGCAAGGAATTTACTGCATAGCGTATATACAAAACATTTTTTTGTATTGTATGGTACTTGAAGAGAAAAAAACAGAAAAAAGATTCAAGTCCAGTTTTTCCGTGGATTGGAAGAATCTTTTCAAAGGTTTTCGGCTAAAAAGCATAGATTGGCAAAGGGGTCTGTGATTTCTGAAAAAGCTCATTTGTTCGCAGTGTCTCGCCACGATAGCCACGATATACTGGCGCAGCAATGAGGAGAGCGTGGAGGGAGACAAGCCGCAGCGGGCGCCGGCACTGGAGAGCCGCGACGTCTCCGCGCAGAGCCCGGAGAACTCCAGGGCCGACAGGGTACAAGGTACGCACAACTTCCTTAACTACTTCTCGAAGCCTTAAAGCTCATATGTCGCCGTAAATTACTTACATATTATAATTTCAGAATATACATACATAGTTTACAGATTATGATACAAGTAGAATTTTCAAATGCATTCGTTTAATTGTAGATTTATTTTGGAGCATTACACATTTTTATTTGTCTTTTTTATGAATCAGTAAAGTTGCTTTATTGAAATAAAATCTTATCTTTACAATATTTGTTAATAATTAAGGTCCAAGTAATAACTTTCCGTATTTCTACTATTTAAAATTAAACTTTTCAGAAAATTTCATAAATTATTCACCTACGTGTTGAAATTGTTGCATGATCAAGAATTTAATTTCATAATATTTTACTGTTCTAAGAAACTCCTTGACAGTAACTTATAAATTAAGATAAAAAGTTATTGTTTTTTTCTTCCTTATATACAAAATTATAAATAAACTTTAAAAGTAATTTATTATTTGTGAACTTGTTTATTTTAAATGCCTTGTAGTTTAGTAGGGTAACCTAAAAAAACATTTTAAAAGATCATTATCGTTATTTAGAAACACGGCCAAAACATTAACCACTAATGATCAATGATAATGATACCAGTTATCAGCTCCATTGATAATAAATATTAATTATACCTGAATCATGATATCCTACTCTCAGTGAAATTTAAATACATAGGTCAACCGGGAAGTTTCTAAAGGTTCTGAACCTTTGAAGTTTAGGAACACCCTTGAACCTCTCATAAAAGGTTATATTTCACAAATACAATGGATGGATGTTGCTCGACAAGGAGGAGAATTCAATTTAATCACCTGGCCGAGGTATTTCAATACAAATGTCTGCGGGGAGCCAATAATGAAGGCCGGGGATTCGAAGCGGATCTTTTGGGGTTACGCGCTGTTGGCGCCGCCTGATTAATGCATTGCCAAAACCGAACCGAACCGATCCTGATCATAAATTGGCATTAAAACTGTACATTAGTTAGATGCGGTCATTATTTATTGATTGGGTTGCGCAAGAATTTAACGCCTGCGGGAATGGAGCTCTGTGGACGCGGACCGCAATTGTCGACATCTATTATTGGATTTGCTCCTCGCTTGGCAACGAACGGTAATCTTTTGAAACCTCGCCGAAATTGAAGCAATAAAGCACCCGTGCCCAATAAACACTTTGTCACTCGCCAAACGCGCCAATAATGCAGCCCACACTACGTCATAGCCCAGTCATACAGCTTGCGTATCGTAACCGGCGCGTAGAAAGAATCAATTCATACATTTATATATAAAGTGAAATAACCATCGTAAATACAAGATTTCCTCGTAATTTTTCACGACATAATATAAAAATCTTGTCTTTTTACAAGGCCATTTCTTGCGAGATCTTCCTTGTTTCCTCCATGAAGAACAGATTCAGAACAAAGATCCCGCCGGTTTACGAGGCAGATTTTATTTCGACTTTGACTCCCCCGGAGGGCAGACAACAGCTTTATAAATATAGTCCAGACCTCTTTAGCGATAGAAATGGGCTGCGAGTCCCCAGAGCCAACTATCTTCGACGGGCTTTTCTCCGATTTCCTGATTGGATACATTATACTGGGTGGATCGCATCTGTCTCGATCTACAACTTTATTTTTTTACTCTATTGAAAACCAAATGTTATTTGTTTATATAAGAAAGCAAACTCTTTAAAGAGTAGAGAATAAAATAAAATATATATTTAATATATGTTAATTTACTTACTAATGTACTGCGTTTGTTCACAGCCACCACCTTCAACGGGGCGACTTGCCCGCGGGTCGCAGCCTCCATGGCGCTCGCCCTGCTGATGCTACATACATATCTAACTGATAGATAACAAAATAAATAAATAACTCTACCACTAACTCAATTGAAAGTGATTATGAAGTTTCAATTATCTCTAACTGTATATTCGACTAAGACATTAAGCTGCCAAAGTATCATTAGTGATGTAATGTTTAAGGTTATCTAATAGTAACGATCTGAGAAAGTAATATTTATGTTATATTTCATCCTGTAAAAATGTGTTAGTGTTAATAAATTTACTTTTTATTGTATCTTATGAATTTTAAATATAATATCTCTCTAATATTAAATATTTTGCAAATAATTATCTTTTTCGACTCTCCTTTTCTAAAAATACTCTCTCATTATCCCCACACAAATTTTCTTTAAACAATATTTTTTTAAGAATTGAAGCATAAATCGTATTCAATTTTGCTTAAAAAATCATTGAAATTTTTATTTCATTAAACCACAGTCCTACGCGTATCATTTCATAAAATATATTTTTGTAAACGTTAAATGATCAAAGTGTTAGGAAAAGGTAAAACAATGATCATCGATACGTCTCCCTCTGGCCGCGGCTTAAGGGTATCGCGTGCCAGTTGACGACCGGTGTCATGCTACATGCCGGCTTCAAAGAAATAAAAAATTCAAACAAATCGTTTCAATTAATTTCGCTCCGAGACAGAACATTCGAGTACAAAAAGCAAAGCCAGCTATTGTTGGCGCAGGGAAAATAAATGTTTCGCTTCGTCAATGATAGCGTAGTTCTTTTAGTATTCCACAATATTTATTCAAAGTGATAAATCAGCCGAGTCCGTTACTCGTGTTCTTACGCTCGCTCTGCTTTATCTGCTTACAGTTTCCGCTATACTTACCCGGGCAAGTCGAATGATAATACTCACTTCAAATTTCCGGGAGTACGAAATGATTGCTTGCTAAAGGACCGCGATAAATTAAAACATTCAACATAAAATAAATACTTTAAAAAATTAGCTTGCGTCGCATTGCCGAACGACTGTTTGCAGTCGCGAGGAAGTTATTGAAATATTTTTGAAACAGAAATATAGTGCTTGATATATTATTTAGATATCACGCATTAAATTTAATATACCGGGTCACCATCGACGCATGACGTCCTCGTGATTATATCGCATCGCGCTCGCGAGTGAGCTCCACCAGCCGGAGCGCCACAAGTTCCCGGCGCGGCCTCATCAATCGGGCCGCGGAGGCTGCGGAGGCTGCAGAAGCACCCCAGCCGGGCTGGAGCCGACCTCCGCGGCTCCGGCACTGCGTCATGTCCAAAGTAAAAGCCGAGACTGCTGGAAGTTTTCACGCGAGATGCGCCCTCTCTCGAAAGCGCCCGCTAATTCCCGGCATCCTTATCTATTAAACCGTTCGGAAAGATACGCCGAGCCGACGCCTCCGCGGCGATACCTAACGCCGAAGAGCGAACTACATCGGCAGATAATCTCTTTCTTGCTTAAAACTTTGCCCAACTTTATTCGGTCGGAACTTCGCCGGCTCGCGCGCCGATGACGCCCGGCGCCTCTCCTCTCCTCTCAGACTCTCCTCGCCGTATTATGAAACAAAAATACTCAGTCAAATGCTCCGCTTTATGGTTTGGAAACTCGAGGCTTTTGGGCGCGCGAGCAGATTATGTATTTAATTAGAGATGAATTTCGGCCTGAAAAATGTGCCCACTCTGATAAAAAGACAATCTACTTTAAATTCTTTAAAAAAAAAGACGAATACTTAAAGAAAATTTCACTCGTCGTGAACAATGAGATTTCATACATATTTTTTTATTTTAATATATTTGTTTTATAATCAACGAGAGATTAACATTCCCCCGTATTTTTTTATTTTTTACAAGATTATTGAATTCTCGGCCTACGCTTCATATAACAAATAACAATATCATAATTCCATAATAAAAAAAAAACAAATTGACCTATCAAAAAACAAAACGTGTCGGATGCGTCGGTAATGACGAGCCGGAGGTATTGATTCGGGGGTGACAGATGTCGGCAGGCGGAGGAGCGCGCCGGCCGCGGTGGCGTCGCCGCGGGAAGAGGGCTGTTTGCACAGCTGACTAATGGCGAGACGCTCTGATGGACTTGACCCCGATTTATTATACGCCGGGAAACAAATAAAATTGACGTTATTTTATTGATGTTATTGGTTCTGCCGGCATTCTCCGTGAGACACCGCGCTGTCAAGATGGATGAGTGCGGTGTTCGGCCGCGGTAATGGTTTGTTTTATATCCAGTGGATGGTGGTTTTTTTGTAACGCTGAAAACAAATAAGCGTGTCGATCATTTTATTTGTATTACAACTTATACTCGCATGTTTTTTTTTCGTTGTAATTTTTATAAAAACAATAATATAAAAACCAAATCTATAACGCAGACACTTTTATGTTTGTGAAAAATGTAATATTTTTGTATTAAAATCTAATAAGAAAAATAGTCTAATAAGAAAAAGATATATATTTGAGTTGATAAATAATATCAATGTTCCAAGAAATGTATGTTGTTAAAGTTGTAACAGATTTTTTGTAAAAAAATTTATAGAAATTATTTTTTATATTGAATTATTAAGTGAAAGATTTTATTAAATAGCACTTCTAATTTTGAGTCACTAATAATTATTAATTATTTAAATTTTAAATGAAATAAAAGTACGATAAAAAAGAAGTTGAACTTTTTTTGAAACGTACATATAAACAGGTGTGAAAACTAGATTTTAGGGAAAAAAAATACCATTTTTAAAATGTGAATTGAAAATTGAAATCTATTCTTAAAACATAAAATTATAATTTTCAATCAAATAATTTGTTGAAATCACATAAGAGCAATTCAATTAAAATCAAACAATATTAAAATATACAGCAACAATTAGTCAGTTGAAATTGAATAACTTCCAATATAAAGCCAAAATATCCGCAGCCGGTTAATACATTCACAAAAATGCCGAGGGTATTCAAGTATCGCTGGAAAGCCAAATACCAATCGACGCTCGGGAGACCTTTCATGTGTTGCACCGAAAAAGCGCATCTACAATGAAGAAGCGAGCAGCCGACACGAGCGCGCTGCAGCAGGAAGCGACGCACGTCCGGCCAACCCGCGCCGACTTCCGCCGGGACGAGACCGGGGGTGAGAGGCTTTAATATAATATGATGAATGTGTGAGGGGTAAAAATGGCCTGACGGAATTTTTAAAATTTGATCTTTAAATTTTGTATTGAATTTTCCGCGTATTCAATTTTCGGATGACTCGTGTATATTTTTGTATTTTTTTAATTTGTAAATTTAATTTTGCAGCACGCAGAATTTAATTATGTTTCAGTATTTGCGATGTCATCTAATTGTCAATTTTAATATCTTATACCCGACACTTAATTGATTTTTTTATGGCATAATTTATTTAATGTGTTTTAATTTCATATATTTATTCCTTGTTAAATAAGAGCTTCTCTGTTGTAGAAAGTAAGATGTAAATAATATTGAAGCCTGGCGTGGGCTACATCGGCGTGCAAGTCGAGGCAAGTAACAAAGAGCAAAACTCGAGGTAACAACATAAAGAAAAACCTGGGAGTCTATTTACAAATCTTCGAGTGAGTAGATACTCTAGCCTCGGTAATCTTATATGAAGATACAGGAAAAGGGAAAAGTACGGAATATAGTATCAAATTATACGAATTTCCTTAATTTGCTAACGATATAAAAGAGGTCGAATTATTTAAAGGCAAATATTTTTTATATTACTAGAAACGAAATATATTGGGATAATCATAAATTCCACTTAAATGGTTATTGTTTCATTTTATCTGAACAAAAGAACCTAATCCGTTTTTTGTGTTCATTGCTTACAAATATAGTATGATTTTAAGCGTTCATGCCCGCAGCAGTAACCGCGATTTTTCATATGCCCCCAAGTCATATTAGAGTAATATCGTTAAGATAAAATAGCGCTCCATTTAGATAAGCCATGTAATTTTTTACGATCTTTATAAACGAAGGTCTAGACGGGTCGAATCCCATGTTTTCTACTGAGCAAATATTCCAAAACAACGAGTCAACGTTATGCAATCAGAACGGCTTTATTTGGTAAGAATTCTACTCTGTTCTGTAATAACAATAAAACTCCGTACGAACGAATGCGCCTGTTACGGGGCAAATAAGTAAATCCAATTTACAGCGCATGTAAATACGCATATAGTATCATTTCAAACTGAAAACGTTATTAATGGCTTAATTCGCGGTTATAGTCCTCGAAATTTGTGTCCCTCGTGGTTAAGTGCGTTTAAGTGCTAACTCACATGTAAAACGTGGGATGTAGGGGACTAGTTCGATTTGCGGTAGAGATAACACCAATATGATACTTCCGACTAGATTCCTTAAATAACAATGATTTGTTTCCAAGAAACTCAAACTTCAAACAACGAAAGGCAAGTAAGAAACCAAATTTTGCGTGTGTACCGATAAATTATTCGGGTATAAACGTATTCGAATCCATTTATTACTGAAACGATTTGCGTAACGTGCGCCGCTTGCAAAAATTCACCATTACATCTTGACGATCCTTTTAACATAACACAAAAAGAAAAAAATAACATCTATGAGCTAAAAAGTTGGCCTGACAGATAAATGATATCCTGGCCAAATTGACACAGAAAGTTGAGAATATTGAATCGGTTGGCCCATTAGAGCATCGGCGGGGTGATTATCATCCATCATGGCGGACGTACTTTCGGCCACCGAAATGGACGCTTCCAGCAGAAATCCGCACATTAGGGGTCGTGATTTTCAGATCAATAACAAACAAAACAACGTTATTTATCGCTGCCTCAGCGCCTTTGTTCGTCGCGCCTCGAATGTGTCGAAAGGTATTGTGCCACAAAGAAGTCCGTCTGCTTTGTCTGCTCGAAACATCTTACTTTATATAAAATAAATATTTTCAACTATTGTTATATTTCAAACTGATAAATGGAAATTCATTAAATATTTAAAATATTTTGTATAAAAATGAGTCAGGAGTATTCTTCTATTCAGTTAATTTCTTCAAAATCATGATTCTACCAGAAAATACAACTAGGAAGTATAAAGAATGAAGCAATATATATTACATTATATACAAATTTATATTAAATTCACAAGAAAATCATACACATATCTGTGTTTGTATCTGTCATACCTTTATGCTAAATATCGGATATATAATATGTACAATGTACATGAGAAACCATGTAGCTTAAGAACCTAAATATTAAATATACCTAATATCCTAGTACTTGCACTAAGCCCCCGAATTATATAATGTATAGTACCACTGCGAGCTCGGCTAAATGAGCTATCAAATTTATAACGACGATCAAATTCCATAATATATTATATTGTAAATAACAACTATATATACCTTTGGGATAAACATAGTGCTTTCAATTTGTATTCAGATAACTTATTTATTGATAAGGTCATCGTAAAAAGTTTTTAATATAAATAATGTCTAGAATAGAATTAGTTATTGGAACTGAATTACTTTGAACTCCGTACAGCATCAGAAGTTTCTAATTTTTATAATTCATTGCTCTCCAGAGAGTCTGCTAAAGTCGTATATAATTAAAATTTAAATATTTATATTCATTAACCTGAGTTTATAATATCATTTATAATTTTAAACTCCCGAGTGTGAAAAGAAGTTTCACGACGCGCTATAAAGTCCTCATTGTCTAACTAAAGATTGGCTTAACAAAACAACGTATCGGAAAATAACCAGTGGAATCAATCACTATTGAATAAAAACTACAGAAGATTTTTAAAAGTAATTGAGTTGATTATTAAAAGATGTGAGTGCCATGTGAATTGGAAATGTCGAGCGATATAAATAGTAATATTAAAAAAATTAAAGATCGTGAAATAAATTTATACTTGCTATGAAGAACGAACTTTTATGTTCATTTACCTTTTGGTTTTCCATTTAATTATTTTAATATTAAAAACTGACCCAAATTATTAAACAGGTCAGTAGAATTTTTTTACTTGTAAGCATATTTTGATAGCAATAAATCAAACATAAAATATTTATAAAAAAGAACCTTCTAAGCATTTCAATTTTAATTGTCATTGTAAGTGTCTCTCGAATTGTTTATTTTTGCAAAAGATATTGATATTTTTCCCATTTCTACAATTATACTAAATATACAAATACAGTTAGGAAAAATATTATATAAATAATGTTAAAAAAGGAATAATTATAAAATGAATTAATGTTATGATAAACTTCGTATTCATGTATTCATGTTCATACTTGAGCTAAAATCAAAGACGAATATACAGTTGGGTGTTTATGTTTGTTTACCATGGATTTCACATTCAAAGAAACACAAACACACGGGTCTTTAAATCTCGCTTAAATAAACTAACGTACGATCCAGAGCATAATTCTAAAGAACCAATATTTCAGTTCCGCTTACTTGCGAATATCAAAGTGATCTTATTTACGACCAACCAAATGAGTTACCTTGCGTTGGCGGATTCTTTATTGCTTGTTTAATTTGGGCGGATTTATCTTTGGGCTGGTGCTCGCGGGGCCCGCCCTAACCGCCCACTGCATGGACCTCCTCTTCAGGGCGGGAGCATTTTTCATATAATTACACGTTCATTCCGTGATTGCCAAACAATTTCCAGCTCAGAAATTTAAAAAAAATCTGCGGGGGGCAGAGGATACGGCAAAATGAAATTTTGTTTCGTTTTTAAGTAAATGTCAAAAAACCAAAACTACGTCATACATCATTTTACTTCAGTAAATAAATTAAATAGAAATTAACACAATGGCAAAAAAATACAAAGACGAATTTTTTATATTTTTAATTCAATTCAAGTTTTATATAAATAATATAGATATATTTATTTGTGTATGTATTATAAAATAAACAAGGTATTTGCAGTTCAAAGAAACCTTGCATGGTTGTATATTTGTTGTAGATTCATGACCTCTGGGAAGAGAGGAAGAGGATAAGAGTGAGCCGACGCCAGCACCATTTCCACGCAAGAAACACCCCATATAAAAAGGTTGCTAAGCGCTCCGCCTCGCCCCTAATTCGATGACTGCTGACTTCCTGTGTCTTTCATTTTCCTGCGTAATTTCCGTTTTGCAACCAAAGACCTAAGCACAACTTCTCTGACGAGATCATCTAAAGTCAGATTTTCTTGCGTTGGTTTTCAGTCTAACAAAATTCATTTACTTAATGTTAGTTAAGGCATTGAACGCAGGCACATTTTTCGATTGAATTTGCCAATTAGCAGCTCTGAAAATGTTAAAGTTTGTTAACATTAATTATAATTCCTTAGGTTCGTTTTACTGAATTAAATAATAAAATGATAATGTTTTCAAATATTTTGTATTGTTAAGTAATCAAAAATGTTATTACAACCATACTTACATTGTTTGAAAAACATGCAATATTCTCATGATTTATAAAAGCATTTTGTCGTATGAATTTTTTTATTATTACTATGAAAATTAAATGGGTTTGTATCAAATATTACCACTAAATATTTTTACTACCTTCTAAATTCTATTGAAATTAGTTTTGATTCTATTCACCTTTTTGCCTATAACATTTTGCTTACCTGCCTCATATATATTGCTGTTAACTACATCATCAATCTAGTGTGGTTATGATAGACTCATAATTCTGATTTAACACAACCCACACGTAGAAAAAGCAAGGAAATAAATAATATTACTCGTTTAAAATGCGCAAAGGTAAATTCGTTAATAAAAAAGATAAACCTTTCAAACTATATTTTTTAATAACGTAGAAGTCTTCCTTTAATTTACCGACCTCGTTACAGTCAGCCGTTTTCATTAAACAGCATCTTAATTTAGAAGTGCCAGTCGGTAAGTACCTCACGTCCATGCAAATAACTAAATGCTCTAAGAAGTCAGTTTAAATAAAACCGGCAATATATCTTCCGTACCCAAAGAGTAGTTTGCCCTCCGACCGCGCTCGCTACAAAACACAATGCAACTGCCTAGACCGAAACTGCAACCTCTCCGCGGTAGTCCCACGATCGGATGCACAAATAACGCATCGTGAATGCATTTTGTCGGCTGCAGTCCGTGGGGAGAATATGGTAAGCGGGTGCTTCTCGCAAGGGAAATGTGTGCAAATATCGTTCCACTTAAAATGGACTCTGAAAATGAAAATGGACTCTGAAAAAACCAAGATTAAAATATTTCAACCAAAGAAAAAAAATTCATATGGACTACTAATATTTGAAATATTGAGTCAATTTCTTAAAACGCCAGCTTAAAAAAAATCTTTAAGAATAATTAGTGGCGTATTATTTTTTAAACAACATCGTCACACAAACCGATAAAACATCCTAAAAGTTGAAAAACTCCTATTGGTTTATATAATTTCTAAATGATTTTTTTGTTTTGAATCGAAGCGGTTTGGATTAAATACAGGTGTAGATAATGTTATAATTAGCAGACAAGTGACAACTTTAATTTTTTTGTACAGTTATTTTCTGGAATCTATTTTTAGAATTTCAGAAATAACTACAAAAAAATTAAAGTTGTCACTTACATTAACTAAACCTGTATTCAACCCAAGCCGCTTCGATTCAAAACAAAAAGGCACTGAAACGTGAGAACATTCTTTTTATTTTTTTGAATTAGCTGTACGTCTAAATTGAAAGACATGAATAATTCAAAAAGAACAATAAAAATGTTACTTCACCGACACGCCATTCTGTAGACATTTCCCCCACGTATAAACACTAGAGCCTGCGATAACGGAGCCTCAGATCAAGCATCCCATCTAAATTGAAACACGTCTTTTATAAATATTTGCATATAATATAAAGCAGAAGCGCAGTTTTGTAACATAAGTTCACGTTGATGGAAAAGCTCTCTGTGTTATATCCACAAACAGGCTCTACAGGCACCTGTGATCTTCAGTTTAGTAAGGAACGCGGCTGTTGCTTTATAGCATATATCGATAAAAAATGCTTTATGTAAAATATTAATATATATTGCACCATGACTTTGTTTAAAGATATTTGTATCAAATCGTATATAAATCCAATTTTTTACTCTTCACTATTCAAAAAATCAATCGAATTCATAATTTTGTTGAGATTTTGAGTCAGACTATATGATTAAGACCTTTTGTGGATTATATGGGATACTCTTTTTATCGATTCAACAATTTATCTACATTGCGTTTCCACTTTCGACATACCGTAATGAAATAAGTATAATATTATAATTTTCAAAAATAATCATTCAGAAGATGGAAATCTTTTGATACTTTGCTCTTTTATAAAAGCTATGATAATACTATGTATATAATAAAAATCCAAGAGAAGCTTCCATTATAAACGTTTACGATGTCTGACGGAATCCGATTGCATGACGCGAAGTTACGGTGATATTAAAAGAATGGAGGTCTTTGTTCCTTTGATATAACAATACAAGCGCCGCTACCGGTTCATACTTGCAATATGAACCGCCTGAGCCTCTCACTCTGTGAAGGTTCAGGGTGCATCGGAAGTCCTTACACGATCACTTTTTTTACAAAATTAATTGATTTAAAAAATATGAACTTTGTATTTGCTTAAATTCGATTATATATTTTTATTTACTTCACATGTTTGTATTTAAAAAATGAATAAATTTTTGTATAAGAGGTTGGCAAAAATTCTCCGACTCGTTGCTAAGACGTAAATTTTACATTTTATGCTTTCCAAACAATTGTTTGTTCTTTAGAGATTTTAAAAAACTACCCGCAACCTCAAATATATATTTTTAAATTATCGTCTGTGCATTAATTAGATCTTACTTTAGTTATTCTAATCTTAAAATGAAAACATAAATAATTGCTTTAAAAGCTGTTTGGTTTTGGAATAGTTATTTCACAAACAGCAAAGTTTTTGTGAAATAACTATTCTTTAAAAATATATTTTTTTAAAATTATTTTTATACTATATTCAACTCCTAAAAAAATAAACACAATTTAAGAACAAATATTAGATAGTAATTTTTATAAGTAATAAGATAGTAATTTTTGATATTTACGAACCATTTAAGTGAGTAACAATCAAAGAAATTACAAACACGTCTTTGTAGTATCATTACAGACGTCACGTTCTTTTCATACAACTTTGTATAAATAGCCCCATTTGAAAATACCACACAATACCTTTGTCACTGTAAACCTCCACTCTTCTGTCGATTCTCAATAATGCGTGCTCGCTTTGTGAAAGGTGAGAGTCGATCCACTTTAAAATAAGCGAAGCAATTAGTTCCAGAGGTGAAACGTGATACTTAAACTAAAAGCACTAGAAATATGATTTAATGACTTTTTTATCTAATACACTACAGTATTTTTTTACTATAAAAGCTGGATTCAAAAATTTGTCATTCTTAAACGAGATATAAAATTGATAAAAATAAATCATATATAATAGAACTAATTTAAAAATATAAATTCACTTTAATTGTTTATAATTAAACAAACATAATAATAATCTAGCGAGACTTGATATTGGGTGTGTAAAGAGTGTTTAAATATTTCAGTTTTAACTTTTAATATAAAAACAATTGGTTTATTTTTTTGGCAAACATATTTTTTTGAAAATTTTGATATTAAAATGTGAAAATTTATAACTTCCTGCGTTCATCCACACTGCCTCATACCGCTCCTAATTCTGAGTACTAACTCATAACAAACTCACTTATTAAATTATAAATCTGCATTATAGCTAATATCTTATGAAAAAACTAAATGTGCAACCATCCTCATATAGAAAACACAAGTAAATATTCCCGAAGTAGCTTCATGTATGGCATGCTGAAGTGGTAATATTTTGAACTGCTTTCTGGTCTGCGTGATAAATTGGATGGCGAATGTCCGGCGACCAATCAGCAAAAATCACATCTCTAATTTGTTTTGGTGCCAAAGACGTCACGCTCCGGTTTCGGCTGACGGAGACAGACGGCTGGTGCTTCCTTCTTCATTCATCACGTGACTGGAGATAATGAGCGCGTCCTCCAGGAGTTGTCTACCTATGTCTCCACTCACGTTTCCAAATAGGATTTTTTATTCAACGTTTATTTGTAAGTCCTCACTTATTTATTCATCTTTTTTCTCAACTCATGCAAGAAAAGGGTTTTTTTTACACATATTTTTTCTTACTCAAACTCAATAACGCAAATAGAGAGATCCATGTACGCTACCACCTAAGCCATACCTTGTAAGCCCCATACCTGCGCGCAGGATAGAAAGATAACCGCATATCGTATTTTAAAAATAGCCCTTATAATTACTGTTATCTTGAAATTAATATTTAAAGTACATAATACATGTTTAAGTATTTTGTAATTATTACTTACTATTAGTACATTTTTTATTATTTCAAGGGTCACGTCAAATATAGATTTTATTCGTGATAAAAAATATTGAATATATTACATATATAAATATAATATTATTATTCTTAATAAAAAATTGATGTGGATTAAAAAAACAGAAATTAATTTATTACATTTCTTTAAAAATATTTATAATTCAAATTTAAAGTTTGGTTTAAAATTAATATACACACAATTAAATCATGTTTTCTATGAAAAATGAAATTATATTACCCTAATAGAAAAAAGTTATTAATGAATTAAGATAACTTTTTAAATACTTCACATGAGTTTTATTTAAATTTTTAACATTACCAGTTTTGAGCCATAGACCTGGTCATCTTCTCTGTTGTTCTTATCTTATTTGTTGCATCTGAAGATGACCAGGTCTATGGCTCGAAACTAAAAATGCTAAAAATTAAAATATAACTCATGTGAAGTATTTAAAAAGTTATCTTAATTCATTAATAATATGGATACGCACCAAACAAATGCCTTTTCCCTTAACAATAGAAAAAAATTAATTGATTTATTTAAAAAAATATTTCTAAAGATTTTTAATTAAAAAAACTAGATTGAACTGCATATTGTAGCGATTTTACCCCACCCGGTTCACTGACACTAAATATAATATGCAGCGTAGAAGCGGCAACATTGGTAATCCTTCATCCACCAGTGGATTGGGAATAGCTGCTACAATACATCGAGATTAGACGTAAAACCCGTCGCAGCTCTCGAGGCAGCCAACGCAAACATCTGAATCGTCTTGCGCGCCCCGAGGGAGCTCGAGCCGTAATAATTTATGACGTCAGCACTGGAGCCATTAGGGCACAATGCGGACCGCGGCTCCTGCACCACCTGAGCCCCGTCCGCGGGGCCCTGTGTACCCTGCACTTCCACCACTAGTCACCTGTCACTCGAGACAGATGCGCCAAACCACTCTCAATATTGGAGAACTGAGATTATAAGGATTATGTTATACATTCATGGGTATAAGTCATTAAAAAAAGGTGGCCCCGTGAAATATTTTGAGCATTAGAGACAGGTGCTATCAGATATTTAAATTCAAGGGATAGCAACCTTCTAGGCGTGTTGAGAAGATATTTTTTTTGTGTACAGAATTAATCACGTGTGTGATACGATTATGATGATCAAGAGATCCCAGATTCTAAAATACTTTAAATATTTGTAATGCTTCGCAGAAAACATGAGCGAAGAATGTATAGAAATGTTTTGAAGTAGAAAATAAATAACAAACACTTCAGGTCCTGAGCGCCCCTTGAACGATGCGCGGGTGAGTCTAATTTATCAACCGCCAACGCCTTAGGGGCAAGCCTTTCGAAGAAAAAGAAAATAGATAATTTTAAATGGGGTTAGTTATGGTTGTAATTAATAAGTAGTGGGGGAATAAGAGCGAAAAAAAGATATAGCGATGGAATTGAGGCAAACTGAGTTATATTATAAAATTAAATTTATTAAAAAAAATATTGTAGTCACCCACAACAGTTAAACGTTAGTAAATTAATAATTAATCAGCTCAATACTTATAGTTAATTTCAAATTGTAAATATTTTTTTGTAATTTATAATAGTCAAAAAACGTACCGCTTTGCAAAAAATTCAATTACACTCCCATCGCATTCGATTACCTGTGCCTTTATACTATTTGTTTTTCCGAATTCTAAAAAGTATCGGATAGGCAAAATACATGGGAAACATCACAATCGGCTAAAAAAACAACGGCGTTTTTTAGGTTTATTCGACTAATTAATTTATGTTTGAAACAACTTCCGGTGATATTATTTTTTAGAAATATAATAACTGACATCATTTAAAAAAATGTTGTTTTCAAAAAATTACTATGTAGATTAGCTCAGTTATTTTTTTAAATTTTAAGAGTAATAGAAGATCAACAATATAGACAATTACAAACTAAAGAAATTAAACAATGAGTTTTAAGATCATAAATGCAAATAATCCTAGCTATACATATAAGATTGTGGCATATATTTTATATATGCCTACGTTTGTGAGGCCGAGTATTGTCTATGGTCGCAAAGATTTCTTCCAAATTATTTATGCCTGGCATTCTTCCAAGGTTTTTGTGCTGTAGTGTGGCGAACGAGGAAGCATTTCGTGTTTTACTTTTATGTCCAATAAAGAATTCAGCTTTGTCCTTGTTTGGTAAATTTTATTATTTTGTTATATCCCATTATATATTTGTACATATATATTTTCATTAAATACATTTAAAAAAATTGTGAATTTTCTTTAGATTTAAATTTTAAATAGTTCTCATTTATAACACCTTGATTCTCGCGGGAGTTTTCGATTAGAACGGAAGGATGAGAATGTCGATATCTGTTAAAGAAAGTAGCCGGCGATAAATGTAGTGGAAAATCCGACAGCTCTTCTCTAAAATGCGTGAAGAGAATCTTCAATATTGTTACATTGTTGTAAATTGGCAACGGACGTTAAGTCAACAGACAGAGAAGCTTAACTCTTAGCGTTTCTTGGAATTAAGCTACAAAAACAGCAGGCTATTTGGGGTACGGATGATTTTGCGCAATAAGGGTTGTTCCATCGGCACTTCGTAAGATCTCTTCGCTGATGCTATATGTAATTGAAAAAACAGTACCAACTTAGGGTACCAACCAGTAAATTATAATAAACACTCGTTCGTAGGATAAGGGCGCAGGCCAGGGGCAGGCGGCGAGCGGCAGTGTCCGCGGCGGGCGGCCCTCGTTAAACGGTCATTAGCGGTCTACGGGAACAACTTTGCCGCTTTTTCTGGCTTTCCGACTAAATCACGAGTTTACTAATTGCTTATGAACAAGGGCGTTTGAGAAATGTATTTTTTAACCCGGCGGTATTTCTTTATAATTAAGCGTAGGCCTCGGGAGGCAGCGCTCTCTTCCGGCGGGAAGGCGCCGGATTAACGAGGCTGCCGTGTTAATGATCGACATTCGGAAGGACCGGCCACCTCGCTAATGGAGGCGAGGCGCCCGCAGCGGAGGTTCCATCGAAGAAAGCGATAAAACAATACAACGCGGGCGTTATGGGTTTTCTTTTCCCCGCGAGTATACAGCGTAAGTGTTATTGCTACAATAACAGTAAACGTGAAATATTTCACTCACGAAACATTACTTAATTCGGACCGTATCATTTGTTCTAACACACAATCAAGGTCGCCTAATGAGTTCTCATACGGGACTCATAAATCTGTTTTTCCTTTGTTATTGCTGTACAAAAATAGAATACCTGGGAAAAATTTATATGTGCAGCCCGAAAAACTAAAAACTTCAAATGTGTAAAATATGGATAGTTTCTAAGAAGAACCTAAGAAATACCAACCTTTTTTTTTTTAGTTATAAACAATTTCAGATATTGATTATCTCAGAACTTTTTTAAATTATGTTATTTTTTTGTCGATTTTAAAAATAAAATTTCTTTTCGATTTATTCCCCTTATATATGTTGCACGCATCAAAATAGTGCAGGCACCAGTCACCCTTCAGCGCTTACAATGATGTATCTAAGATAAAACTTCAGATTCCGTTTTTCTTGATTCAATTGAAGCTCGACACTAGAAACGAGAAAAATTCTTCATAGATCCGCTCAATATCCAGCTCAATACTTAGTGGATCAATTTTTACTATATGCCCAAAATTAGATTTAGAAGCGAATGAAGAGGGGCACATTAACCAAAAATAGTTATTGTTTTACGCAATACTGATAATTTTTCAATTATTTCATAATTGACTTGTTTGAATGCCAGTGATATGCCGCCAGCGCCGTATTTCAAACTCACCAATCTTCCGTCGCTCTTATTTATTCAAAATGCAAATCCCAGGCATGTGCCGAGGCTCGAGACGTATACGAGCTCACACACGCATAACGAGTGTGGGTTTGATTGAATTTAGAGTACATGTACTTACGTCATTCAAGCAGATTTCTAAAGAAATCACTAATATCCATATCGCGGAGGGGCTGGCTAAATTGGCTGTATACATATTATACAATTATATTTCCGCTTCGATGGCCTCGAGTTCTATTTAAAATGCAATTATACAAAGTCCCACCGCTGCGTGACGCGACATGTATGCGTGTTTTCATTATAATAAATTTGACTAATGATGAACGAGCATGTTTTTTCAATATTTTATTTTAAAATTAGGCCAGATTAAGATCGGCGAATTACGTGATGGTGATTAATGACTGGAGGTGATTGACAGGTTATAGCCAAACAAAATTAAAAGCGACGCCGTGAAACTATGTGGCTTATTTTTATATTTTCACTGCTGAAATACAACGAAACTTTTTATTTTTGCGTAATTTGTCACATATATACTTATGTGCAATTAAATATACCTTCTTTTGAACTTATTATTAAAGTTTTTTGGAAATATACATTGTCGAATGGTTTATATTAAATTTATATATTTTTATTTTTAAAGATTCCATTCAATGGTGCTGAATAAAAATACAACATTCTACGTTTCCTACTAAAGAATTGACACCCTGGTGCATAGGGTGCGAGTAAATAAATTTAAAAAACTATATATCAACCAACTTTATGTATTGTAACTTAAATTATTTACGATTTATTTTATAACACTTTTTGGCTCCGGCTGAAAGACGCATCTTGTAAAATCACACTTAATATCTTTCTTTACCCAGTATTTACGAACGAAAATTAATCATCGTGCATCAGGAAAAACGGTAACACCGTTAGTGCTCTATGGGTAATTCCATAAATATAAGTATGTTTTTTTAAATAAGGAAGCAGTTTTATGAGTTTTCTACACTATACATAAATAATATCGTAAAATTTATCTAATAACCTAAAATTTAAAAAAAACTTCTCTTGGATTATTATCCGACAGTTAATGGACTGTTGTTAACACACATAGTATAAGCATATAAATGATTATTATGCTCCGTCCAGATGAAGGAAAAAAGGAAACAAAGACAAAGAAATGTTGAATCAGAATTCAGGCTTTCTAGGTCTTTTGAGATGTGGGTTTTTTGTATATTTTCCCATATTTTACAAAATCTCATTGAGTTAGTACGAAAATAGTTTTGTTATATCTTAATGAACTCTGTTTCATAAAAATAATCTTTTATTTCCATCACAAAAAACATATCTGATGAACACATACAGTGTCCATAAAGAATCATTCAGAAATGAAACCCATATGTTTTTCTTGGTTTTAATGTACATTGCACGTTTTTATTGTGTTTTCCGTGAAAATCTTCACAAAGAACCATGTAAATGAATGCATCATTTTACTCTCTCCATTTTGCTGTCTCACTCTCACAAACTGCAACGTATGCTACATCGCAAAATTACTTTCTTTCAAAAATAAAAATACTGTGTTATATTATATATTCTCTCTTAAGCTTTCTTAATAAATAAATCATAAATGAAACTTTTATGTAACAACTTGCATATATGTGTAAGTTTTCTAATTTGCATAATGTTTCTGACAATTCAGATTCGCATAATGTCACCAAGTTTGAAAATCAAGTGCACGTAAGTACTCTCATCCTGAGTACATTCAGTTACTTTGGAATAACGTAGCTAACCCTTAACTACTATCTACCCCTAAAAAGCATGAAAGGGGATGCATCGCCCTGCTAATTCTCTGCTGCACACAGTACTGGGAACAAACTCCACACGATGCGCTGCAGAAGCCGCCGGGTTACCGCGAGGCGAAGATCTCATTGTCTCCACAAAGTTTTAATCAGAGCGAGAGATTATCCTGGCACCCGTGCGAGCAGGGCCTGCACAGCGTTTCAATGTTTCAATAAATATATTATTTCAATATTAAACAGCGATATTAAAGAATTGGTTTAACTGATGCCACCTACACACGCAGAGACTTAGCCAATCTTTTTTTAAATTGATCTTTTTATTCATAGCTCTACGAACGTCATCTGAACAATTGATTACCAGTTAATAACGGACATTAAAAAAATATATTGATTTTCTTAGTAAATATAAAAAAAACAATGTAAAAAATTAATATTCAAAGTTGTGTCTTTATTTATATACTGTCTAGTATTTTACGATTTCATTAAATTACAGTTCAGAATATTTGAATTTATTTTTACATAGAAATTTGAAATAATGCTTAATATATACAAGCCTTCTGAATTTTAACTAACTAATTTAAATATGATCTCAAATGGCTGAGAGGATCCCCAAAGACCCCGTGGGTGGTTGCGGTGGAAAAACGTGGAATCCTTATCCAACCGTGAAATTTGAGTAAGCCCCGTAGACAGCTATTTTTTATTATTTAAACCGATTTTATAACTCTTCTTTTGACAAATGCCCAAGTTATATCTAATCAAAGTACACACGCTCTCAGTTAAATATCTAGGTGCAATCGTATAACTAAAGTTTCTGATTCGAATTTATATTTGATGAGACTTAAAGCAAGCGTATTGATTCAGGTTATTTTTATTTTTCTACAAAATGAATTTACTTTTATTATTAAAGGAAATAAATTCATCATACAAAGTAAGCTTTGACGTTGAAAAGTTACATTCTTTTACAAACTTCCACAAACTACCCCGTACAAGCGCGGCAAAAGCGCAGATTTTCTCGCCGACTAAAAATTTCAATCTAGCTTTAGCCTTAAACGTAAACAAAGTATTATTCGATCTACGCTCGGCGACTCAAATGAAAACATTGTTTATCTCCCGAGGCTGCTCGGGGCGCGGCGGGGGGCGGCGGGGGTGTAACTTATTTACACGCAAACTTAAGAAAATTAGATAAGGCTTGGGGGCTGTCACCCTGCCGCGGAACAATTAACAGGGTAAATTTTTAAATGAATATCAGCCGCCGAGATGTGATTAAATATGCCGGATATTTATAATTTTCGGGCCGACGGAGCGTCCTGTTAAATATGTGATGATGTTTTGATGGCGTATTTAAATTTCTGCGCAAAATAAAGGTTCATTTATTAAAAAAATACGCTCGAATGAATTTTTTGTTTCGCATACCTTTTAAATATATTTTTGGTGTGATAATCGACAAATTGTGGCCTAATATATGGAAATGGATTTTCCAAAAAAAATAAATGCATATTGATTTATATATTTATTTTATTAATATTTTTGTTTAATCAGCCAAATTTTACAATTTAACAATGTAAAAATGGATATTAATCAGTATATGCAAAAAAAATTTTTTTTTTTTTTAATCTTAAAGGTCGAATCTACATTTCAGTTGTGTTTCAATATTAAATTGAATCGGGTGCTATCATCATAAAGGAAGCATGTATTGTTCAATAATCCAACGCTCATTATTTTTTATTGCTTAGATAGCATTATTTTTATGCTTCTCTTATCTATGCACATCCGCGCAAAAAGCACGGGGCATTAAAAAGCGAATTCCCGAACTCCCGGATCGGCGCTTTAATGACGCGCGCGTCCGCCGCGGAGTGACTGTCCAGAATGACCGTCCATTACTGCCCGTACATAATTTAAGCCTGCGGAAAGTTCTCACGCGGCCGCACTTAAACGGTGAAATCACATAAAAAGCCACGGGGCCGCGATAGGTTCCGATAGCACGCGAGATAAAAAGCGGGCTTGCAGAATCTCACCGACGTAATTCCCCCATAACCGGGGCGCACTGCCAAGATAACTCCCCCATTTCCCACTTTTATTCGCATTTTTTTTTACACTTTCATACTCCCGGTATGTATAAAGGTGCCCATATCACGTAATTACTACGATTTCATAATTGCCCAACAAATCACCGGGCGGATCTGCGCCGCCAGAATGCAAAGCGGAGTCCGAGCCTGTCCACGCCGCGGAACACTCCTCATCCGTAAAAGTCGCACGTTGCGGTCGTTACTATATTTTTTGAGTTAAGGTAATCTTTGAACTACCGCGGTATCAAATTAAGATGAAGCCCCCGTGAATTATTGCCTCAAAAGAATCGTATTTTTTTTTCTTTATTTCCGTTGGTTTTATTATTTATATATATTTTTTATATAATAAAACATACTTGCTATCATGATTTGAAATAAGAGACTTTTTAAAATAAACTTGAGATTCAAAATAAGATAAATCGACATTCAAGTTGATTCAAAACATTCTAAGCTCTTCTTAAAACTCTGAGTGTTTTTCGTCAGAAACAAATTAATTTACTTATTTTAATGCCGGTCGATACTTGAATTAATATACAATAGATGTCTCTTTAATAAAATGCTTTCGAAGGACGTTTATCATTGAGGAAAAAACCGGACTCTCCGACCTACATTTCACGAGAGGAGCTCAATCGCCAGACAAAATTTTTAATTGAAGTTCAGTTGCGTTTGATTGATTGGAACACAAAACTTTTCAATTAGACAAAACCGATCAATTATTGTTTCCAACTGTCCGAACTTGTCTAATCGACACGTAATAAAATAACTTGACGGCCTCCGTTATCAATCAACTCGCACAAAGGGCAAATCCGTTCTCAAATTTAAAGCGATTTCGGATGAAACTAGGTGAGGGGTGAACAAGCGCGCTGGCCAGGCTGCATTTCCCGTACAGTCGGCGGCACACAAGGTTGCATTTTTTTAAATGCTTTTGAATTCGCAATTGCCGCGAGTTAGAGTCCCGTTAATGCAGTTCTCGGAGTAATGGAATACTCCAGCTCGGGTCCTGAGTAACAGCTGCTCCGACAGCTGAGTCTATTTAAAAGCAAAGTGTATTCACTAAGGTAGATTAATTGTTTTGGTGCGAAATATACGCTAACTATATATTTTTTTCTAACCCACTAAATGAAATATATCTGCTGTATATTTTATTTAATTCTCGAATGAGTATCTTAATACAAAATTTTATTATTATTTTAAAAAAATACTGTTTTTAAAAAGTTATATGTTTTAAGTGCGTTTTTATGTAAATTATACACAAAAATATATATTCTGGTATTTTATAAAATTCTGTGGCTTTAAATCATTCATTTTTTTAAATAAAAAAAACAGTTTTCCCTGTTTCTTACATAGATTTATTATTTAATTATTTTGTCTTTCTTGTACGACCTGTTCGTATAAGGTACTCATAAATGACATATTCCTTCGGAGCGCATCGAAAAAAAGGAAATATATTTTACCTCCTGAAAAGAAATCCCCACAATCTGAGGCGCGGAGAGCCGCAGACCCTCCTCCTTCCCCGCCGGACTCTGTTTGATCTGCAAAATCTACTTTTGCTCTCTCGCAAAAAGAGCATCGTTTGTTTGTTATTTTTTGTGCCCGGGAAAGTTCACAAGGCAAACTCAGTCATGTATATTCTATAATAGGCAGATATTCTCTTTAGGTACGCGCGGGTGGGTTTACATTCCCGCAGGAGTCGGAGTTGGCACACTGCAAACTGCTTTCTAAGAAACTGGCTCACGGCGCTACAGTATAAAATGACGTTTTCCCCGAGGAAAGTGTATCGTGTTCTCGCGGATCGAGCGTAACTTTAGTTGAGAGAACATAAATCTGCGAATCCGGGGTGGAACGATCATTGTTGCAGACAATGCCCCGTTCGATGTCCTCTACCCTCGATGTCATCACACTTCACGGCCTTGTTCTACTTTTACAAGTTTTATTCTACCTTTCATAAAACCAGTTTAAATATATATTATATTAATATTACAAAATAACATGGTTTTACAACGACACATCAAAGGGTCCAAAATATTACACAGGTTTACAATTTTTCATTTGAAAGAATACTAAATAAATTATAAGACATTAATTATCCTTTTGATAAAATAAAACATAAAACCCGTATCACAATGACCGCCCACTAAGGCAACGTAGGCATTCTTTAAGATTTAAGAGTGTAAACGAGGTCAATATCACAATGCTTCCTGTTTCAGTTTTTCGGTTACAGTGAGAATTTGAAGATACACATTTTGAAACCGACATTGTTCTAGAAATCATTTAGCTATTTTTCTTCATACTATTAAAATGAGATAAGGTTAACTATAAGTTTAAAAAGTAGTAAATTTTAACAAAACTTAACAATTAACGATAACATACAAGATAAACAATCTGAATATATGTAAAACAATTAAACCACACGGGTCTCCCCGTAGACAAAAAGACAGTTCAGCAGCTGTTGAATAATGATTGAAAGGCGTCATACTTTAATCCAGTTAATTGATCTGATAGATTGTTGAAAACTGCCTGTGGTTCAAAGAAATCCCAAACAATCTATGTTGTAGTTTCGACGGATTAATGTTCAAATATTACCATGATACAAATATATTCTTCTCAAAAATATGGCTAGTTTGTGTGAATATTATATATATATATATATATATATATATATATATATATATATATATATATATATATATATATATATATATGTGTGTGTGTGTGTGTACTACTTTCAAACTGCAGTTAAAATTTCATTCATATACATGTTCAAAAACAGTAACAATAATAATATGTAAAGGAAAAATAAAAACCACAGCTCAAAACTTCAGCACATCTCATACAGCACAAAGGACTGTAAAAATATAATCTGGAATGGCAAAGTTGCGGCTTCTAAACAAAATTGCGTTTTTGTAAACATCGAAAAAAATCGTAGGTGGGTGCTTTAAACAAAATCAAGTGCTTAAAATGCAAAACGCGACATCTGAATTAACGGAGATAACAATGAAAGTAAGAATCGCAGATAGAATAGCAGTGAGAATCTACTTCCACGGTAAATACAACTGAAAATAACATTTATATATATATATATATATATATATATATATATATATATATATATATATATAAATATATATATATATATATATATATATATATATATATATATATTTATATTTATATATATTTTTTTTTAAATATATATATATATATAGATATTTATATATTTATAGGTGCACTGAAAATGTGCATATACTACTTGTTTTTGTAAAAAAATATATGTTTTCAAATGTGCAATTTTTTTCTTATATTCTACTTTTAATCAAACTGTATTTAATTAAATGTATACCAAAGAAAATAATCACTTTAAAAAGGCAAGTCATCAGATTATAATATTAAAACCTTTGTAGCAGTGATCTTAGACCATCGCCGGTGTCTTCCGTCGCGGCTATAAAAGCCATAAAGGAGCGTTGAATGCAGTTTCGTTGAGCATTTTCCTAGTCAAAGTAAAAGCACTGCTCCTCCGTTAAAGGCCATCAAATAAAATCGTAGTGCCCCATTTGTTGTAGGTACAGAATTGGATTGAAAGTTATATGCGAGTTTGTTAGTATTGGATTCACACAAACATAAATTAAATTGAAATAAATAGTATTCATTCAGTCAAACCATTTAACATACATAGCAGCAATTGAATCCTAAATTGCATTTCTCTAGTTTTTTTGTTCGAAACAATTCGTTGATGGCGTCAATCAGTATTATTCTCTTGTTGAGTAATATTTAATGTTAAATGTGACTTGTGTTTTTTGTGGCAAATTGATAATAAAATACAATTATCACATTCATGTTTTAGAGTTGCACATTTTATTTTTGTTATTTAATGTCATTTAAAACATAAAATATCATTAAATAAAATACACGCCTGTTCATATTTATATAAATATATTTTAAATCTATTTATTTTTGATATACATATAAGCACACACAACATAAAAGAGCATGCAAAAATATTCAAAGCGGAAAACAAATAAAGAGATATGATATTGTATGCATAAAGATTGAACCTCTAGTGGAAAACAGTACAAAAATACATATAAAGATGATTTATTAGGAAACAAATGACTGCATGATATTTATTGGCAGGTTTTTATGTTTGAAAAGGCTAACTTCATGGATATAAAAACCTGGGTAACTTCAATAATGTAAGACAATTTTCATCCCCTGGTTATCTTTGATTGTTTTCTACTGATTTCATCAACTTTTTAGATTTTTTTACTTCTTCCTCGCTCAAATAGGTGATTATATCTTTGGTCATCACTGATCCAAGTAGTTTTAAAATAAAGAAATGCTGCATTCTTATGTGATATACCACGTTTACCACATTCTCTGATCACGATTGCGTGTTTAGTATAACAATAAACGAATCCAATGTAATTTAAATACTGTGACCGTAAATCCGTTTGATACAAAAAGGCAACTACTAAAAAGTTCGTTTAAAAATACGCTGTGCACCGGATACATTATCATTGCGAAAATTTTAAACTTCGTTTAGGAATTTCGCTTCTGAAGTAATTCGGTGCACCTAAGAGCATACCTTGTGATTAATTCTTTCCTGCTGTTATCTAAACGATGTTATTTTCTTACTAGAGTAAAGCACGAGGTGTTTAAATTTCCGCTCACAAACTTTTACATTTTTCAATTCCGGCTTGCTATAAATTTACGACTAAAGTAACTACTTCAACAGTTTAGAACTTGCTTATATTTTTAAATACTCTGATAAGGAGTTTTTTCTTCTTCTTTATTAACTAATTTGACAATCGATTAACTATTTCAATCCCTTTCTAAAAAGAAGAAAGTCTTTTTGTGAGGGTATATCAAAAGAAAAACAAAACAATTGAGTCCCCCGAGGAATGCTTTTTCTCTGAAACAATTTCAGTTTTTCAGAAGTTGCGTTGAATTTTCAGCTGTATACGAGACTTTTACCTTTTGCGCAACCACACTCTTCAAATATAGGATGCAAAATAAATATACTAAATATAAAAAAACTCAAAAAAAAAATTATTGTTAGAATGCTACAGTAACTTTTTTAAAATAACAAAAAGATTTGTGGTATTTTGACACACCACAAAATCTGATAAAACATTATGTAGTGTAACATTTTTTTTAATACAATTGCATTTTTTTTTAAATTAACGAGGAGCCAATGAGGTTTGAGTCACCAACACCAAATCTTAGTTGAAAAACATTTGATCTGTGTGATAATTTTTATTTGTAATTTATATTATCTGAAATATTTTAGAATACAAACATAAATTTATTTATAAGCGTATATTTTGAAAAAAAAAAACTTGTACGAATTTTATCATTTGCTCATTTGAAATTGAAACTCTTCTTCCCACACTGAGAACGTTCAGAGCCAGGCAACGCATTTCGTAAGGGTTGAACAAATTTATCGGTCTGTGGGGCACATTTAGACAGTTTCCGGGATAGTGCGACGCCTCCGCAGCTCTGGCGTTACCTGTTCGGGCTGAGATCCCTCCAGATAGTCTGCCCATCGCAACCAAAGTACAGCCTTCATTCTATTGTACTCATCACAGAGGCTTTGTGATTTAAATGTTACATTTTGATGGAATTTTTCTGATTGTATTTTTTATCATGCCTTAATTTACAATATATTATTTAAATAAAAATACGAAAAAATAATAATTTAATAAAAGTAATATGTTTAGTAAACACAACTATAATAAAGTAAAAATAAATAAGATGATTTTAGAAAATTCTCGGACTAATAATTCAGATGATGTGCTTTTTAATGCACAATAACTTGTTATAAATTACAGTGGTATCCTATTTTCATTTCCCACATCATAAATTGATTGCATGGGGGATAAGGCGATTTCAAAACAATCATTCAATAAGAAAAAACAATGTTGCATATTGTGCTTACAAAAACACCTACACGATAGATCGAAAGAGCCGATAAGGTTACGCAAGTTGTAAAGAAAACAATAAATTTCCTACGATTTTAAAAACACCATAAATAATACCCAGCTGCCCTAATTGTATGGAATTTAGATTTCAGGCTGTAGTTTGAGCAATGTGACACTGAAGCCTTAACAGTCGTTCCAAGAATGAATGGCAAGCTCCTGCGATAAAAGTGAAAATATTACGCGTTATAAGGAGAGTCGTGCGGCCGCTACACGAGAATAATAACAGCCAATTATGATAATGGGCCATTCCATTGCGTGTTTTGTGCAAAATGTTGCCGGTATGTAAAAATAACGCCTTCCCAAATACACATCGGTGGCTGGCAACCACAATAAAACATCTTTATTTCTCCTATCTCGGCCTTTTCTAGATTGACCAGATCTGCTCGAACACAAAACCCAAACGGCACCCAATATTTATACAACAACAAAAAATCTTACTAAAATATCAATTAAGTTTAGTTATAATCACAGTAATACCTCGTAAGCGCGGGAACCCTCTCAGTCTGTTTCAAAGTGTTCGTTAATTAGATGCTCGTCGTAACCGCTTATTGTGTCATGAATACAAAGTACTTAAGTACTTTTGAGAAACCTGTGTAAGTAAACGGCGTCAGAGTTAACTTGATATTTTGAATTATAAGCAAGTTGTGTGAGAGATTCACGTTCAAAGTTCAAACGCCGCTACCGATAAAGAGTGAAAAATAATAAGATACAATTCCCTTCGCCCGGCACAGATACTCCTTGATTCCCTAAACCTCGAATTCAATTTGCAGTATTAAGAAGGTAGGCCACACTTCACCTGTGCAATTTTTCATTAGCACTTAATTTTCCCTTCTAACGGTTCAGTGGCGGGCGGCCGTCTCGGTTGTTTTTTTTTTTGCCTCGCTCCGGGAGAAGAGAACTCGCGGGGAGCCCAGCGGCGCGCCGTACAGATCCCTGAATTTACATAATAAGCTGATATAAAATATCACAGTCGAGCTCTCCTTTATTTTTAGTACCGGGCGACCCGCGAAAACGGAGCACTACAGCACCAGCACCCTCGGCGATTAATATGCAAACTGTATGTCTCTTATTAAACGCGTCAGTTAGCGGCGCTCCTCGCGGCCGAGAAGTTTATGGAAAAAATATTCGCCGTTAAATGTTTGTTTTAATACGCTTCTTTACGGGCATCCTGTGGCCGGCCGGAATTAGAATTTATAATGGAGTCGCCGCGCGAGCCGGCCGGGGACTTGCGGCCCGGCCCGGAATTAAACCGGCGGCGCGAAGCCGAGCCGGTCGGCCTAATTGGTATTGTTTTTTTTATTATCGCATATAAAAGAAAACCGCTGCGATGAAGCTCTCAATCCACCCGCGAGCTTAATCGCAGCTGCTTAAGAGAATTTCCATCACTAAATATTGTGCGCACCTAGCGATGACGAGAGCTGCCACTTGAAGGCTAGTAGAGTCGAGATTTTCTTAAAAAATTACTTTGACCTATACCTGACCGGTAAGTCTTTTCTTTCTATCATAATATTAATATTGAAGTCAGTATTTTCTTCTGGTTTTGCATTTTTATTTCACAAAACGCGAGCATGGTTTTACTATTAAGGAAGGCTCAATCAATTCTCACAACATTCATAAGGTTATTCTAATAAAGCATTTTCTTGTTCGCCATCAAAACCAATGATAAATATAATTTATATATTGCTATATAAGCAATGACAGTGAAAAAATTGTAATTTATAAAATTCCAGAGGCATTTAATTTTATTAAATATCAGAGTAATAGCTCTTCTCGTAAGCTACTCGACCCTCCTGGTTTTTAATGGCCTAAGTTTTGGTAAAAACCAATACCGCTTAGATGGACGCTTACTTTGTATTTTCTAAAGGTCCATGTTCAAATTAAGTTAAAAGTTTAATGAAATACTTCTCACATACGATAAAAATTGTAGCACATTTAGAAACAGATCATGTTTGTACGCAGGCTTATGTATACTCGTATTTTTTCTTCAAAGTTTCATCAATGATGGCAGTCAAAGTTTACTCCTCGGGGTAAATAGTTGTTAAATAGTTTCAAGCAAATTATAAAACTTGTAGACGCAAACTAACATAATTAAGTAAACAATGTATCTCCCGTAAACAATACAGAATTGTCTTCGCTTGAGAATTCAGATTGAGAGCATAAAAACCCTTATGCTGGCGTTTTCTTACGGACCATTAAAAAATCTCAAGATCTTGGCATTAACCCTCAAGTGAGCGCCTCCACATTCTGGCGGCGAGGGGTAACATTATAATATCCATGGGCGTAAAACGGCTGGAATGGATTTGGCGCCTCTCCCGTAAAGCACAGACAATCTGCGAAGCGTCTCTCGCACCGCGCCATAAAATTTGAATTTATTACTGAATCTCCGGTTGAAACAAACGTGATATCTGGTCGCTCAACACTCAACGGCCGCTGCTGCAGCTCCGCAGCGTCATCTCTTTGTTTATACTCTTCTAGCCCCGCCTAATAAAACGTTAAGTTTGTTATGAAAATCCTGTGCATAATGATAAATAATGCATGCGATATCTAGCATGAGTATTTGAGGACGGAATCCCAAGATATACCACAGGGGTCAAACTTGACTTTATCGTTTAGTTCAAAATTTAAACTAACGCTTCCAAAAGTTTTAACTATTAACAAAAAAACTAGATGATTGATGACAGATGTACAAATCTCCTCTTAACCGCCTATAAAACTACTTGTAAGAATGTGCGTTTTGTGTGAGTTGATAACAAGCGATGTAAATTTTTTTTTGTCATTAGTAATGAAAGTAAAAAAAAATTACAACGGTGAAAGTGTGCTCAAAAATATTTTAAAGGGTGTATCTCATAAATTATTTAAGTAAATAACGCCTCGAATAATCGTCAACGCAATTTAAAAAATGCTTGACTTTAAACACGCCATTTGTATCTCTTACAGAATGAAGAGAGATGATTTAATTTTCGTTCATTTTCTCAAATTGAATTATTCTGAGTTGTGAAGTGGCATCAAGAGGGTGCGAGTCTCGCCATTAATTTAAGGGTAGTTACGACTGATTGTCGCGGAGCTGCAACGTTTCTGGTCAAAAAGCCAGACTTGGAAATGCTCATTAGCGAGCTGTAAAGGGACGTATGTGCGAACTTTATCGTCACCGCTATCAGTTTTCAAAATGACACTTTTTAGGCTTCACCCCAGCGTGTGCTTTTTACCTTGTTTAAAAGAGTGATAAACGGTATTTTTCTTTTAAAAAGAACTCAAACGAGTATGGATTTTTTTAATGGTATGACATATTTTTTACGTCATACTCGAAACATCTAGAATTTTTTTAAACTCTTTACATTTACAACATTAAAATATTAATTCATAAAAATATATTTAATATTGAATGGATGAAAATAACTTGGATGGAGGACAAATAATTATTTTATTTTTAAATTGTACCTGGACATTTTTCTAATATTTGTGAATCTCACGTTTAAAGCTGTTAACTCTGTTGATATTTATTGTTTTTCTTTGAAAGCATTAATAACAGTTTTTATTTACATCTGATAAGAATGTGCAATGATTGCATATTTACTAATAACATTAATATAAATACATTTTATATCTTTAATTAAATCAACATTTACAAAATCAGATTAAAACTTACAGGAGTTTTATTTTTTAATAGGGTATGATATTATTTTACAAAGAAAAATGAATGTGATCTTGGCATGAAAGTTTGTTAAAATGCCTAATTTACACGCCAAAGTTCTACAAAAAGGTATTGTTTCATTGATTACTCTCGTACACATTGTTGTTGGTTCTAACAACCCCGCCGGGTTGCATAACACTAGGCGCTCCGAACGTAAATAATCCACATTCTATGTTACTTATACGTTGGTAAATTTTACCCAACATATTTTGATACAAAGTTATCGTTGCCACTTACCCGTTTATTAGAGTCGCAAGATTCAAAAAAATTAATTGATTATTTCACAACAAATTTTTCATAAGTTGAATGACTCTTTTTAAGCTCTTTTAAATAGAAAACCAAAATAAAATGTTACTCTGTAAAAAGCAAATAAGAGACCTTTTTTTTAATATGAATTACTTCACATTTTACGTAAAAAATCATAAAATGAAAAGTTTTCTTCAGAAAAAAATACATCATTCAAAAGTCATTGCTCTTAACATTATGAACAATTTTTAATCTTCATACTCGATGAGTAAAACTACAAAACATATTATCTAATTTCAGTCAAATATTTGTGATTCGATAAAGTAATTGTATGGTCGTTTTATTACGAATAATCGTAATTGTGTGTCAATGTTTTATTCAAATTTTTGTTAAAATTATTATTGTTTCTCATTATTTTATATAATAAAATAGCCGAAAAATATTATTATCTGTGACCAGAACGTTATATAACTTGAATAATGTTCTAACTTGACGAAGCCACGCGGATGATAAGTAACTCGTATATTTGTAAAATACAACAGTCTTTGATCGATTGATACTAACTAAAGGACAGCCTAAGTTGATTGGTGTACTAACACATGTAAGTATTACAGTATCTGCCTTGAAAATAAAATTACAAATCAATATTATGAAAAGAGACTGATTTCCAGATATAATTTTCATCATTTGTTTGTTTGAAAACTGCCTGTTTTGAAATGAATTTAAGATATTTTTATTTATTCTTCTACAATAAAAGTTTTTTTATAATTGGTGAAAATTTTCCCGTGACAGCGATCGTTTACACAATTCTAGATTATATGAGCTGGATTCTCTCTTCGGTTCTATATAAAATGATGATTTTTTTGTAAATTTATTTTTTATACATAAAAATACAATGAACACTGTACAATAACACGGTGGCCCAATACCTTTGCAAAGGAATTTGAATGGACAATTAATATCCCCGTATTGTATTGTCCGCTTATGTAAGTAATACATAAACAAAACATAGCCGTGCGGATTTATTAGAGGCGCTTGCAAGCAGGAGATTAAATTCAGGCCAGACAATAAACCCTTACAAATTAATCTAGGCTTTATTCCACAAAGGTATTATAGCAAACATCTGAGCATTTCACCGGATAACACATATTACTTTTTACACAACTGAAAAAATACACGTGGCTGTAATTCCACACAGAAAAAAACTCCCAACTAAATTACTAAAAATATAAATTCATTTTCGACTCATAGCTGGAAGTCATTATTTAACATTACAACTTGAGTACAGGAGGTAGAATTTTAGAACATATAAAAGCTGAAAAATTATATTTATATAAAAAAAGTAATCTACTTTTACAATCTTTTGTGTTTTTATCAATTTACATCGCATTATTGTTAGCATTAAAAAGATAGTAATTACATTTTATGTAGCGCTATCGGCATTTTATTTTAGATCTAATGGGTATCCTTTATCATTCTAAAGTATCCAAAAATAAATCATAATAAAATGTTGATATGTCTAACCACCGTAATACTCAAATGTTCGATTCAAGAAAAGTATCAACCAAAAAAACTATGGGCTGTGTGGGAAGTTCAAATCCATATGTACGGGTTAACGCTAAATGCCTATTATTATCTTTAGTAAAAATGTTGGTTTTTACAAATTAGTGAAGCCGTTTTTTACTGTCTTTTTTGTTGCTTTCATCTGTCGTTGTGCCATTCACATTTGAACTTGATATTTATCATTTATATTGAATAATCGTTATAGAGTCACTCAGAGCTGAATTAATAGTACCATAGATAATTCGTCATTTAATTTTATAGTAATGTTCAGTTCTAGCCATTGGCCAGTCAATATTAGATGAGTGTACATCAGCGGACTCTATACGGCCATTATCGGCACAGTCTCTACTGAAAATGCGCTTCCGCAGTGTATTGATTTATAAGAAATGCGGTGGTTCACTACTAGAACAGAAATTAATAAGTAATGTGTTTAAATTATATTACAAAATACACATTTATAAGGAATGCAACCGCAACAGCTTTTACTAGAAAACATCAAAACAATTACAGTTGAGACTATTTCCAAAATGTTCAAGCTGATAAATAGACTTGAAAAAAATCTTTAATATATAGCAATAAATTATAAAACTTATCCGAAACATAAACAAAATATTGCACTAAGAACACGATCTGGATTTTGTTGCCAAAACTGCTGAATTGTGATAGTTTAATTTCGATATATTCGAATAAATAAATATATCCGTTCTAATAACTTTAATATTAACGACAAACTGTAACGTAAAAATAAAAAAAAAAATTATGTGCGCCAGGGGGTGGGACAAAAATCTAATTTCATCATGTCTAACGTTTTAGTAATGTGTACATAAATATTGAATAAAAAGAATTAAATAATACCAAACGCCAATCACAAAATCGAAATCGATAGAGATCCGAAATACCTCTACATTATTATTGCGTACTGTGTAAATACAACAATAGTAAATGGAACGATTGATTTTTCTATTTATTAAATATTAAATCATAGAATCAAAACAAAAAATTTAATATCATGTAAGAATTACTAAAACGAGTATAAATTTTTTTGAATAATTCAAAACTCTTTATAAAAAATAATCGTAACACTTTCAATTTTATCAAATTGATTTAATTTTATAATCGCTGTTTAATCTTTTATGAAAAGAGACTTTCTGAAACAGCTTGCTACCTCCTTCCTTCTATATGTTATTGATCCATCTTGATATTGAGCACTGTCATGCTCTATCCTGAAGAGCACCACTCAAACGTTGCCTTGTTCCAGAGATAATCCTGAAATCAGACAATGCGGTTTTCTTTTTACCTTTACTATATTTTTTTCTGAAATAGCAAAAAACCAAAGATGATTTCAAGTACACTTTCATACAAGAGAAAAGATGTTTTTTAAAGAATAAGCATTGTCGTTGTACGGAGAACTTCATGTTTTAGGATTAACAAAACTTGGTTGAATTGCTTGTCAATTTTTAACCAAACTAACATGTTTGAACTAAGTCTTTATAAATGTCCACCGGTTTATTAAGCTACTTAAAAACTATGTTTAATTCAAAACCGCCCATAAAAGTACATTAAAAATAAAAATAAAAAAATATAGGCAACACATTTTAATTAGCATACCTATGAAATGTTAACTTTATTATTACATTTGTATTATGGTTAGTTTTTATTTAAAGTTTTATTAATATTTTACGTTGTTAAATTCTAAACTCAATGATTTCAATATCAAATAAAATTAGTTTAGTAACAAATTTTTAATGTATGAATATATATTATTTAAATTTTTTTTCTCTTGTAAAACACATTTTCTGAGTTATTTCAATAGATATCCCATTTTTTAACATCTTTGGTAAGATCACTTAACACTCAGGGTATTCCATTACGACAAAATAATTCATTTCTCTTTGAGGTAAAAAAAATGTCATTACACAGCTACGTCGTTCTCGTAAGTACATCATTAAATTTTGAACCGCACATCGAAATACAAAAGAAAACTTTTTGTCCTTTGAGGGAATAAATTCCATAACGCAGGAGTCGCACCTGAACCATTTTCCTCTAAGAGATGCTGCGTACACAGGCTCTCGTCAGGCCGCGGATTATTTATTATAAGCACGTAAATTTTTTCGACGCTCGAGAAGAAAAGATTATATTGTGAATGCGAGGGGAGCATGTGTTGCTTCTTTGCAAATGTATTCAATCTAACACGTATATCACCTTACGGGCAACGTACCAATATAATACGTACTCGCACACGCCGAGGCATTTCGACGTAAGCTCCTTAACCCCCGAATCCCCGCAATGGTCAAGTGTTAAATATATTAAAAAGCTACGTTTATTATTTTATGTGGGTTTGATTGTGACGTGAAGTTAACATTGTTTATAAAGCATATGTATATCTCTTTAAAACGCATTTATAAGGCAAAGAATAACAAAACCCTTTTTTAATCCCGCCTATACTGGACTGTTACCTGGACACATATACAGCTGTTTGTCATTGAAATTATATAAATTTTAGTTTTTCAATTTAATTAAAATTATATATTTTTTATTTTGAAAGTGACAGAAAAATTAATAAAACAGTCTATGATAATATAGAATTCCATAGAATGAACATTATTTTCTTCGAATAAGAATCTAATGACTAACTGTCACTGCAGAATAAACGTAGATATCTTTTTGCTTTATAACTCAACAATAGTAATGTTTTATTTATTGAATACTATTATTACTCTTTTTGAGTCTTAGGTAATTTATACTACATATCTAATATTTTTCATCATTTTTATTTTTAAATAATCACAATATGAATATAAGCATTTTGTTTTGTTTATTTTTGTTTACGATATTTTAATATGAATTTAATGCAAGGTCATTAATGAACGCAATTGAAATAATAATTATATAATACAACAAAGATTAATAGTTTAAGCGTTTTACAAAAACAATAAAATACTAGTTGGAACACTGTGGATTTTAATGATTTGATAAATTTTATTGTTAAAGATTAATAAAAGTCAATGAAACGCCAAATTAAATCCACGAATATTTCAACAGCATTAACAATTATGAGATTTTAAAAAATATTTTAAAACCTTAGCAGATTTCTAGCTTTGTGCAGTAAGATAGCAGAAAGGCATATAAAGTACTCCAGAAGATCTGACATAATTCGTATTGAAACGCTCAGTAAATATATATATATACATATTTATCCGTTAAAGTTGTTGTTGCCGAAGGTAATAATAAAAATAAAATAAAACCCAAATAAAATATTTAAATTCGCTTCAGCATCATAATAATTTATCTGAAAATAGATATGTTTTCAATGTATTAAAGTTTATTTTAACGGATCAATAATAGCTTGAATGAGATCAAAATATAAAATCTAAAAACCAGGTGGATATTGAAAATACTTGGGATCTTTAAATATTAACAAATAATTTAGTTCCTTTTAAAAATATTACTTCATATCTCATACAAATTTTAAAATATATTAGTAGATAAAAGTGATAAAGGTATACTTGTATTGTATTGTTGTCCATTCGCACCCAAACGAACTAAAGTGTCAACTTCACATGCCATTCGATTTCCGGCTACTTCGGTATCAAAATGGTTTTAGCATTTAAATGATAACATTCAAATCAGTTTTTATGGCTATTCAATTTTCATGAATATCTTTCGAGATGTTTTAGCACACATCAAAAACGTGGCATAACTAAACCTCTTATATATAACGCCGTATAGTAAAAAAAAAACTCAGCATTTCAGATCTCAGAATTTTCATTCATTCTGTTATGTAAAAAGAACTAACACACTTCTGTTTATAAAATTTTAGAACAAAAATTTCCAAGAAGCCACTTTTTTGCTGAAATCATGTTCTTAATGAATTATATTATTTATTCTTACGTGTGAAAATCAGAGAACAATGCAAAAGAAATTCCATTCAATAAAATTCTTGACTCATACTTTAAATATTTCCACTACATTACTTTATTGAAGATAATCATTAAATATATTATAACTTCAAGTATGCGATTTAAAGATATGGAAAAAACCAAATAATTTCGTGACTCATTTTAGTTATGTCAACTTGGCGAAACCAGTGACAAAAGAAATTAACATGCGGATAAATTTCAACTTATTATGAACATAAATAATAAGATACGATATATTTTTTATCGTTCATCAATTCATCGGCTTTACTAACAGTACAGTGAGAAATATCAATATTTTTGAGTGAGTTGCTCACAGATACAGTTGCATTAAATTTAAAAGTTATATCATGATATTTTCTGATATGATCACTTCCATTGACTGCTTATTAAATACAGCCCTATTTTTTTTATTTTTTTTTTATTTACTTCCTTATACTCCCACTTTGAGATTACTTACAAATATTAACATTTAATATCATTATATAAATATTTATAATGCTTCTAATATTCAGAGTTACACTAGTGTGTTCTGTGCCCTAATTTTAGTAAGAACGTCTCCCCGGGGATAAAAATCAAGAATTTTTGGATGTATAAATATTTGATAAGCAGACTTAATACATACAGATCACAGCGTGTTAAGACCACCATCACGTATGAGCTGAGCGAGCTGCCTCCCACACAGGTGCCCGCGCCCCCACCGCAGCTCCTTGAATATTTATAAGAATTTCTACAATTCCTATTTCTGTCATAGCAGCTATCGAAATAAATAACATTACTGTCCGGGAAGTCAAACATGACCAAAACAATACAACAGGAATAGTAAAAATATTCTAGAAAGGACAGAGATGGATCGTTGTCCACGAATTGTTAAACAGAAACATATTCTAAATTATTAATCAAAAATCTCTTTTCACTGAACACCACATTTTGTTTTGCAAATATTTAAACTATTCATGAAGGAAAGGTAAACATACGATTTGCTTACTAAAATGTATTGTCAGTGTCAAAATAAGGCATCAAAGAAGAAAATGAATGTGTAAAGAGAGTGTAAGTAAGCCTGTTACGTAAGCTTAAGTTTATGAAATTACTCATAGCGCGTAGATTTCATTCCTCACTCCCGTCGCGAGCGCGAGGGAAGTAATATTTTTGTAGTTGCCTGGTAACTTCGCAGCCGCAGTCGAGCTTCTGTTCTCGTTTAATCTCGGAGGCTTAAAATATTCGCAACAGTTCTAACCGTCTCACCGCATTCCGTTCGCGAGCATCCGGGAGTTATAAATGAGACATACATTACCAACGTCTACCGAGAATATGTTGCATTTCATCATTCGCCGAAACCGTCTTAAGCCGTGAAAAATTCGCAAACAGGGAAACAATTCCGAGACAAGTGAAAATTTAGAGGTAAATTGACTTCCTCCAGTATCCCCGGCAGCTTCCTCTCCGACTGCTAAACTGAAAGATATATGAGTCACTTTTTTCGATGATAGAACGTTCTTTTTCATTTCGCCTGTTTTTCATTCTCCCTCTCTGCGAGCTTTGTGCGCTGTGTTTCCAAAATGAAATAAAGGAATCCAACAACAAGGCTATAAAAGTTTTCTTCTTTGTAATTTATATTCTTTTCGGGGAAGTTTTTCACCTTTATCGTAGTTAATCAGATATACAATAAAAAGCGCCGCTGCTGCAGGGCGGGTCACTCCGTTTGACTGCCGCCCCTTCAGTGCAACGTCTTTGTGTTAATTCCACTGCAACTTGTGAAACTCGCTTTCATTTCCAACAAACTGCCAGTTTATTTTGTTAAAAACATTTTTAATTTTTAATTTTAGGGATTTATTCAAGTATACAATATAATTTTTTATATTTTTAATTCAAAACTTTTTGGTTTTGATATGGGTTGACGTACAAGTGCTAAATTCACTCAATTATATAAATATTCCTCGTTGAAAGTTTACAATGTAATGAAAATCGAAGAAATCTCGTTGAATAAAAATGTTATCCTCTAATATGTTAAGCTTTTAATATTTTTGATCTAGGTAATATGGAAACTATTATAGTATATTTGATTAATATTAACATAAAAAAAGTCAAAACCAAACGGAAACATTAAGAGAAATGGGTATTGATGGAAACATTTGACTATATTGAACTGCAAAATATAAAAATTATCGAGTAGGAAACGCATAATTTCCACAAAGAGTTGACAGGACAACTCCTCGCTCGGAAGAAGGCATTGTGCGCCGCGACGCCGCAGTATCAATATCAGTAACAACCCCGCCGGGATGACAGGGAGCGTTTTGTACGCCCACCCCTAACATCCACTTCTGCGAAAGTAAATACATTATAGTACACTCAGGCTTTTATGTTATTTCTCGCATTTAAAAATGGCGTAATATTAAATATTTGATTACTGCGTTCTTTCGTTCCTTTTTTTTTTTTTTTCAATTTTAACTCGTTATAACTTGGATGTACTGCTCTTTTTTAAGGTCAAAAAAGATGATTTGCAGATATACATCTTAGTAAAATAATAAATGTCTTGCGTCTGTTTTTATTTTCTCGCCTTAGTAAAACAAATGTTTTTCTTGGTAAAAAAAAAGAGAGGTTGTTAAAAAAGGAGTTCATTTTGTCGAAGTAATTGTATTTCATAAACAATGATATGATAAAAATCATCCAAACTGCAATTTATAAACTTATCTGTTTTTTTATTATAACTTATAATATAGTTATTTAATTATAAATGAGTTATGTGCAAATTTAATCCGAAAACATTACCTACAGAACGAAATTTAACGTAATATCCAAAAAAATACCAGAATACAGGCTGATAAAAAAAATATTAAGCAAAAAATCAAGCTGCGGCTCTGTGTGAAGGCACGATAAACAACAAAGTTTTGTTTGTAAAAGTTTAAAATCACTTTGTGTCGTGAAGTTTTTTTGCCCACTTATGCCACTGTCAGTCGGGCGGGGATTATCTCGGGCCTACACAAGCCCCCGCCGCCATACCCTATTTATGACAACGGTTCTAATTCCTCCATTCAGAAGTCGGGAATATTCGGACTAAGTGCGAAGCCTTGTTCAGTTTAATCACTCACACAGTTTTTCGCGTCATGCGAAACTGGGCTCGCGATTCTTCAGCATTTCAATTGTAATAGCGCCTTTGTCGTCCCTATCCCATTTTTGTAATTCAAATATTTATGATGTTCTTTCAAGACGTACACAAAGAATAAATTCTAAAATATAGCATAAAATATATACGTCATTAGCTATCTACTAAAGCATCGACATTTTCTTACAAAAACATTGTATCCTAAATGATTTATTATGTAAGTTCCACCCATAAATTATGATTTTAAATATTTATTTATTGGAAATATTTTCATAGATTTTGAAATAATTATTAATAACCCCATAACTAATTACAAATTTTATTATCCTTTACCCTTAACATTACCCTTTCAACAAAAGTATTTATAATATAATGAACATCATTTTTTGTTAAAAATAATACCTTAATTTTATATGCTAACTCAAAATCAAAATCAATTTAAAGCTCTATCGAAAAATCAATAAAACTAATTAAAACTCTTATTTGCGTTTATTTAGTTTTTTTATCATTGGACTAGTTAAGTTTTATTTTTAGATTAGTTAAATAATAATATTTAGAGAATTTGGGAGACTTTTGAAATGAGTCATTTCAATAAAAAAATACACAAAACAAATAAAAGCAAATAAAAATATAATTTATTTTTACATCTTAAACATTTAAAGATTTCAATCGCAGCCATATAAATTATAAATTAAAAAACCATAAAAATGTAGCTATCATAATGATAAAAAATTCTTACGTCTATTAGTGAATAGCAACGTAATAATATAAACACCTAAATTTATGAATAAATATTAATCAGTTCTACATGAAATATCTTATTTATTTAAATTAAATTCATGAATAATACTATTCTATGAACATAAATCTGTGTTCACTTCCCTTATGAAGTAACAAATTCTGTCACTCTATTCCTGGAGTCCGACAGTATTGCAACAGGTCAGTGTGTCTTTGTTTGATAAGTTGGAACTTCCTAAAGCAAACTTTAACAGTAAAACGGAATTTGACAATGTCAGAGGCCATTGACCAAAGTACCATTTCAGTGACATTCAACTTAGCCTTCACAAAGGGTCACTGGTATCAAATTTCAATTCAGTGGCGTAGCATAGGGCAGAACTCTGCTGTTTGTTATTTCATCTGCATCGACTTGAGTGCACCTCTGTTCTTTGGTGACTTAACAATCTATTCTCGTACATGTAATAATAAAAACTTCTAATAAAAACGATATACACAATTAAGTAATAAATATATTTATTGCCTTTTTTTAAATTTTAATCATCCAACAGAAGTATTAAATAAATACTTTACTTAATACTTTTATTATAATTCAGCAGACACCTAAAAAAATACATAACAACTGTGAACAATAATGAATTATTATAATTATTTTATTGCAATACATGTGACATATAAGAATTGTGTTAAAATTTAATAGTCAAGCAGAAGCATGATAACCTAGAATGTACTCATTTAATATTTTGGCTCAAATACTCTTCAATAGGTAAATATATCCTTACAAAAATCGTTTAAGCATTACAATCATATAATATTTTCTGTTAAATATGGTAAATCAAAACTTATATGTATTCTTGCCGGATGAAAAACAATGGTGGTATTTTCCAGAATGGTGGTATTGCCTGTAACTAAAGAGCCCAGTCTTAAACTTATATATGTATTCCATGTTACAGGCATAACAAGTACATCTGACAAAGACTATAATTTAAATAGAGCCGTCTCATCAGAAAGTACCGTGAAAATAAAAAAAACGCTCCTTAAAAAAACGTTAAAAAATACTTTTAATAGTGTAAAGATCACATAAAAAGCTTTATTCTTTGACTCAATTACCAAGTTACTTATGTGTACCTCACAGTCCTCGTCCTCGTCCTCGTAAAGTCCCGTTTTATGTTGCTATTTTGCTCCCCTCTTTCTTGCGGGATAAAACCTCTATTTTAAAACACACCACATATTCACTGAAAACAATAAACAAGCCACAAATGATCCCTTAATCCATCGGCAACCCCAATTCTTCAGTTCGCACCTGTTCTGCGAGGACAATCTCGGAACGGCCGCCGCCTAGACAACTGCAGTAAAGCACATTAGCCGCCTTGGCTAAATGGGTGATTCAGGGCGGTAAAACTTCCCCTAGAGTTAATAAGGGGGGATGGGGGGCGAGCCACCCTGGGGAGCAGCGGGAATTAAACTGGGAAGTGGGGAAAATGCAGTTGATTTGTTTGATGTTCGTGAAGCGTAGGAAATTAACATTATGTAGCAGGCTATAGAAATTTAAAAAATGTTGATATTTTAAAAACTTTTTATAATTGAGAATTATAATTATGATGAAAACTATGGTGAGAAAAATTAAAATAACTTATTTAATTGATAATGATTAAGAACATTTTTTTTTTTTTTTTTTTTTTTTTTTTTAAATATTGAAAATTGATTAAAGAAACTCTTAGAAAAATATATCAACGTGATTTGTGCGGGATTCGAACCCACATCCCCTCGCTTACATGGCAGGTGCATTACCAACTATGCTAACCAATCACTAGTACTAGACAAGAATTTTTAATAATCATATCCCATAAATGAAACAATGTTCTTATTATGCCTAATTAAATATTGTGTGACTTGCAATACTAGACTTTTAACACAAAGTACTGAGTGAAGCATTTTAAATCCAATCTGGATATTAGTCTATTTAATTATGTCAATACACGTACTTGTTAAATTTAATTATTGGTTTTTGTGAAGACCATCTCACAGGAAGTACGATTTTACCTTATTTAATTTAATAAAATAGGTTTAATTACTCAATTACCAGTCATATAAATATTATTTGAATATTATTCTTCTCTTCAATAAACCTTTATGAAAGTGAAAATTTATTTTGTTTTTTTAGTTAGTATTACTATGATCGTTTTTTTATGTGACTTTAATAATTTATATAATACAAGAGAAAATCAAAATAAAAATTCTTAAACTCACAATATTCTAGTCTTATTAAATAACAAAATATATCGAACACTCAAAAACATGCATAGCTATAAAATAAAAAAATAGTATTCATTTATTATTTATTGTTATAAAATTGTACACCTAAGCAAGTAGTTCACCTAGCAATACAATACTTCGCATAATAATTTACCCATCAACCGAATAGCATGCCTCGGAGTGCGGCTTCCCTTTGTATTGCGTATGTTTTACGTCGGGCGTAAAGGAGCGGCAGGAACTTGAAATAATCCAAGTTTCCATTTTCTTACCGAAGTCATGATAATTTAATTTAACGGAGGGACCGGCGAGATGGCCCGTCCAGGACCCATCCGGCCGCCCGTGCGGTGGCGGTGGCGTTCGCCTGCACGCACAGGGTCGCCTGCTCGTTTTTACACGATTTCAAAATATTCCTGAATTTTATAAATCTAAATTTAACATTTTCTACAAATAGCTTTTTGTCATTTTTAATAAAAAATTTTTTTTTTTAATATTCGTATTATTTGAGGTAAAATTGAGATACCCCAACAAAATGACTTCGAGTGCTTAGTGTTATTTTTCGCATTACAGTGATGTATATAACCATTATAAAAAGTAACTATTTTGTAATGGTTTCTCGTTGCAAAATTATAAGTGAAAAAATATATATAAAGATAAATTTAAGTGCGTGAAGTCGAAGTAGATTGAGTAATTGTGGACTTTTGTAAAATGCTGTTCCCCCTATAGTTTATTTGTATCCAGGCATACGTCACGCCAGGTTCCTAGGGACCGATATAAGCAACTGGCATTGTGAACAAAATAAGATAGTGCTCACATGCAAACTAACAAAATAGGTATAGAACTCTCGAACTAGTTTTAAAATGGTGGGTTTGATTAGCTGATAGCACTGTCATTTATATTGACTCTTCATATTAATTATTTTTATTAAAAGTTTTACTCATGAAGATTTATGGATTTCGTTTTTGAAGCCCTTCATACTGTTATAGTTTGGCAATTCCGGTGCAGATTTGTTTTCAATTTTTTTATTTTTAATCTTGATTATCTTTAAATAAACTTTTACAACTTTATAAATTACAACTTCATTAGGTTATCAAACAATTAAGACGCATTTTTTTAAAACCTATTATTTTTGCCAATAATTTTTTTTTTTTTACCATATGCTGTCAAAATAAAAATGATTCGTAGATATTACTATTTTAGATACATAAGATAAAATTTATGCCTCATTTTATTCCTTTTTTATAAATATATGCTAGGTTTTTCAGAAATTTTAATTTCAATTTTAATTTTAATTTTAATTCTAATTTTTTTTTTTTAGAGCTTTAATCCAGATATTATATTAAGTAACGTCATTATTTTCTGTTAAAGATAAAAATTGTATTTTTTTAATAACATTAGTCCATTCGTACAAAGTTATGTCCACTTAAATAAACCAATTCATATACTTATAAATATGTGATTGAAAGTGTAAAGATTTTGTTGAACTAATTGTAATCTTTTAATTTGATAATTTAGTTAGTGAAATTATGTTGGTTTTTTCGCCAATGGGTGTTAACATTATAAAATAATTTAGCATCAGCTTTATAAAAAATAAATATAAATACCGAAATATTTTGTTGAGCTTTAAAACTTCATTATCTTAAATAACATTTATCTCGTTTTAGAATGTCCTGTACATAATACGATTGCGTTTTATATGAGACCGTATAATAAAGCGTGTTATAGTTAGGTAGGAATGTAATCATTGTAATCCAATTTTGTTTATGAAAACTTCTCGTTTTATACATTCGATTCTTCAAAATTTAAAATAAATTATGCCGAATAAAAAAAACATAATATTCCTCAAAACTCTTATTGTAGTGATTATAAAATACGAAATGTATGAATTGTACACAACATTCAAAAAAGTAGTCTCTCCTTTGGCTTAAAGGACATTTCGATCCTTTTTGGTACAAATAAAACATGCTTCGGTCTTCAAGGCATTAAATTTAAAGAGATTGTGTTTCTTCGGGCCGAAACTCTCGAGAGAGAGATGTCCAATTTATCGACAAGGTCAATGCGAAGACCCGAGACATTGGGAGAATTAGAAAAAGAAATACACTCGTGAATTCTGTGAATAACAATAGATGATCCCCTAGTATAATAAATCACTGGCGTGCAACAAAACGGACGAGATCACTAAGCCATCAATGATTTACGTCAAAAATGATCCATCGCTCTTGCGAATGATCCAAATTTATACAGGCGTAAATACTAGAGGTTTTCTCTTTCATTTTTTCCCTTTAAGCAAATTCATAAAAAAAATGTATAAAAGTTTGAGGTTTGCCGCACATTGAGTTCTTGATGAAATGTTTTGAATAACTTAACTAAAGAATATATGATTTTAAAAAAGACACCTAAGCTTAAAAAAATTAAAAATAATTTATTTAACACATTACAAGAACACAAATATTTTTTTTCCAAAACACATTTGTAATCTTTATTTTCTAGACACAATCTCATAGTCAATTAGATATTCGATTTTTTTTCAATCAATAAAAAAACGGTTAAAAATAATTATCGTCAAACAAAGGCTTAAGTTTCAGATCAAACATATAGATTAACTAGCCATTAAATTATAAAAATAATTATAATTAAAAAACTAGAAACACGTATGTGTAAAATATTAAATAATGGCTTCAATATGGAAATGCTGACGTCCGCATTATTAATGCGTAGCCGTTGAGTTTTCAGATACAACCCCATCAGGTGCTAAAAACTCTTTAACTGTAATTAGTCAAAAATGTATTGATTAAAAATTTATTAAAAAATATATTAATAATAGTTTGATTTAACACACGTAGAATTTTTATATCAAACAAGTTATAATAAATAAATTTATCTAGTCGTTAAAGAACACATATATGTCCAAACATATTTAATGGTATGTTTTACAAACTTTTTGTACTTCTCACTTCTCACAGCGAAAAATTTCCTAACCTGACCTAACCTTACCCATGGAAGGTTTGAATTTCCGACGCAAGCGGGTGCAAATCTCTTCGCTTGAACTCATTCAGTTTCTGTCCACTTATGCGATTCCCAAGTCTATTTCGATTCCATCGCTCCACCTCTTCTTTGGTTGTTATTTAAGGTTTAAATAAACAAACCTACATGCAAAAATAAATTTTTACTTATATATCAAATATTATTAAAATTTTATCCAATGAAATTTTATTGAAATTAAACTTCTTTGTATTTTTTACGAGTAAAAGTTAAAATTGACTTCTTTTGCAAATAAGACTTTATACGACAATTTTTTTATCATTTCACTTGTAAGAATTATCGTCATTTTTTACAAAATATATCATATCAAATACTGAAGACTAAAGTCATTTTATGTTCCAAATTTTTTTTCTAATCAGAATTTAAATTTATAATGATAAAAAAAGTTTATCAAACTATTACAAAAGACATATATTAAGGCTAAAAAAAATATTTCGATATATTTCCGAAGGATCGGAGCATCACACCATGACAGCCAAAGGGTGGAAGTACGTATTTTTTTTTTAATTAAATTTCGAGGATTTTAGTAGTCATTTCATCTTTACGAGTACATTATTTTATGAATATCTAAAAGTAATTAATGCGAATGTATTAAATGTACAACCAAAGCATATAATAATATTTTTGTAGAAAATTTTTAATAACTCATGCAATATTTAAGATATTCCCATTTATTTGTCAAAATACCCGAACAGGCAACAGACATGAAGTCTCCAGAGTGTACCTCAGATAGTTCAAATATACCGCGCCTAGGGATTACTCTGTTTTAGTTTCTGTTAAAGAAAATATAATATAAAATATAAAGAAAGAATTTTTAAGATGAAGACATTGTCTTTGTGACTCCCTTGTATCGAAAGGCCACACAAAGAACAAACACGGCTTATTGTTCTTTATTGATAGTAAATTTTTACAGGGTTCGTATATCGGATATCAGTATTTTACGATGCAATTTTGTTCATCGTTGTTTTTTCATTACATCACTTATGAGATATTTTATAAGTATTAGACTAATAAATAAATTTATAGGCCTTCACGGTCGTCGTCCAGACATGTTAAGATTACTGATATGAACCGATTTTTAGAAACCATTTTTGGAGTATAAAATCCTTTTAATAAAATATATTTTTTATGAAAACAGCTTTATTGTTCGCGTGCTTTCTATGATTCTTCTTTGCACAGCAAAAGATGTACGGAGATGGTACAGAGACTTTATTTTTAATACAAAACTCACTATGAATGTGTGCTAGATAATCAGTTATAATTCCCATAAGCACAGATAAGAATAACTGATAGAAAATGACCTATTCTATTATTTTTTGTTTGATAAAAACTATTGATAAAATTTTTAATAAAACTCAATAGTTAGATGAAATTTATAGAAAGTCTAAAAATTATAATATTAACATTTAACCATACTAACAACGATACAATTCGAAAATGCAATAAATATAATTGGATTGTAAATCAAGGCTTAAAATATCTGAGCATTGGAGTAATGTTTAAATCCTCACTAACTTAGCCCAAATTAAATATATAAGCTGTTTTATTTAATAATAAAAAATATACAACAACTTTAAAAATTATAAACACAGCATTAAGTATTGTAGCTCATGATTATATATCAACTAGTATGAGTCGATATATAATAATGTACATAAAATACTGGATCATTCCTGTATAAACTTACTACATGACTCAATATTTACTTTGTACGTAAGTATTTGCCAGTATAATATTCTCACAGCGTGTTGAAGCTTTACTGTATATAAGACGATATTAACAAACAACCCAATCAATCTATAGCATCGTGATCAATGAAGATAACACTTTAGCAAGTAACCAGCTGTTGGTGGCGGGCCGTCCTGTGAACATATGAGGACCCGAGCACTGAACGCCGAGCGCCGAGTAACATCCCTCCCTGTTGTATAGTAATATGTCGCCCTCAGGGCTTGTTATGTTAAGTAACCTCCCGCTTTCTTAATGCAGTGTATACATACAGGCTTTGGTGCCGAAATGTAGTAATGCCCTTGTATTATTCACTCAAGTATTAATCTATCACTAAACAATTTCGTCAATTAAAATGTGTGCTACTAAATTAAATGCAAAATTTAAATGTTTCAAATCTTCAAATTATAAAAAAAAAATCTTAGGATAATAGAAATCATACGTGTCAATGCTGAAAAAAAATATTTAATGTAATTTTTTTTTTTTTTTTTTTCTTTCGTAAATTTCATAGTTACAGATTCTAATTCCACTCTGAGCTTAAATTTCACGTCGCTCAATATAAAAGATAATTACCTTTATTAAATAATTATATTAAGTATTGATCGTGATTTGTGTGGGATCCCCAAACTTACATGGCCGGTGCATTACCATTTAATTGGCATAATAAGTACGTTGTTTCATTTATAGGATATGATTGTTAAAAATTCTTGCTTAGTACTAGTGATTCGTTGGTATAATTGGTAATGCACCGGCCATGTAAGCTTAGGGATGTGGGTTCAAATCCCACACAAATCACGATGATATTTTTCTAAGAGTTTCTTTAATCAATTTTCAATATCTTAAAAAATGTGCTTAATCATTATCAATCAATCAAACCTGTAAAGGCAAAATCGTTCTTCCTGTGAGACGGTCTTCACAAAAATCAATAATATATATTAAGTATATTTTAAATTCTCAAAAACGGCTTAAATATTAAGTGCTTAAAAAATACTACCGAAACCAATAAAAAAAAAATTATTGAAAAATAAAATATGAATGAGCCGTGGTCTTTAAGGGTGGCCTCGCTCACCTTGCAGCGTGTAGGGGCGGCCGCAGGGATGACTTGCGGGGGCTCCCGCTCGGCCCCGCTGGCTGGTGTTTGCGGTCAGCAAGTCTGCTGTGGCCTGGACTGAAACCGCGTCCCATTATCGGAAAATTACGATTCGATGAACAATACATATTATCATTAGCGGATTATAAGTCGAGCAGCGGTGAAGTCGAAGTGCGAAAACGTTTCAAAATATTAGCAAAGCTGTTCATGAATGCGTGTTTTTATTCTTGCACTAATCTCGTTAAAAATACAATAAATTACTACTCATATTTACACAGTTAATGACTACATATACAGAAGAACAATACTTAATTAATAACTAATTTTTATTTAACTTTGATACCTTTTTAACATGCGGGCAATATAGAGCGCTTTATAATTTATATAAATACAAGCACAAGGTGCACATTTCTTTGAATGATTAGTGCCGTATTAAGCTTTTGTACATGTAGCATTTTTTGCTGAAGGTTTTCCTAAAGATTATTTTCGCATTAGGCTGGTCTACCGATAGTCACATCTTATAATAAAATGACCCGTCCACTCGCGTTTGTGTTTTTTGAGATAATGTGAAGAAAATTTGATTTACAACGAACACTTAAATAACAAATCACGTTTTTTATACATAGCTTTCTTGACATTTCATACCCAAAATAATAATTTTATGTGAATTTAGAAATAAAATTATTTGGGTTTACCACTAAAATAACCTTTTTTTATGAATATACTTTGTGACTTGGTAGAAAGTAAGATATATATTTTTATTAAAAGAACGCATTAGAAAAAACTTTTCAAAATTTGACCGAGTATAGTATAATAGAGGTAATAGAAACTTTAAAGTTTAATGTTCTTCTTTAGCTAGATTTAATACGAAAAAAATAATTTCCAGAATTCCCTTAGAAGAGATAATACTCACCACTCTATTTCAGCCGGATATCTCACAACCCTCGGTGCTATCATTCCCTGGCCAGTGGTGAAATTTGATTTCAGATTTTCTGAAGTGACCGCCAGAGTGAGTGAAAATCGATGTCAAAGTATACTTGAACTTCGTATTTTGCCGAAATATCGAGGAACTATTCGAGAGTAAATTGCATATAAAATGCGGACGGCTTTTTTATTCCGCGCGAAATGTCCTCAACGAAATTCAGATCTGACATCGAATGGGAATGAATAGATATCACAGGGGGAATAGACTGAAGATATGAGCGAAAAAATGAAATAATTAACCTACGGAAGATATCGATACCCACTTTTAAGAGTCAAGTAAAGTTAACTTGAGTCTTTTAGGTTTTTTGAAGGTCTATGCAGTGTTTTTCAATGAACATATCAAAATATTTAATTGTTAATACATCGCGACCTATTTACCTTTTCATTCACTTTTCTCACCACACTTTGAACACCTTCCTGGTCTTACAATCGTCCACTTTTCATCTTCATCAAAATGATGCATTCAATTTTTCAACAGTTGTGTGAGTTACAATTTATAATTAGGCTGTAGAAAAAGCGCTGAACAAAAATATAATAAAAATTTTATGTTTAAATTTCAATGATTCATTGTTAAAAGTCACATTTTCAAAATAAAAATATAAGTCATAATAATAAAATACTTTATTTTATATTTAATACTTAGATCGCTGGTTTATTTGTTACGTATTTTCATCTACTCGTATCGTGAAACAATAACGCCAAGCTATTGATTTTGGCTCCGATATTTTCCACAATATTTTATAAAGTCAGATTGCTGTTCAGATTTTTCAAACTCCGCGTGGAAACACTTTTTAGTTTTCTCTGTTTTGGTAAACTTTTGTACTTTATTTCTCGTGTATTATCCAACTTCCAGCAAAGAGAGGAGTCGACTATTTTCAAAGGAGCTGCATATGCTTGAAATGCTCTGTTTTATGTGAAATTGCATGGCACATTTAATTTTAAACGGGTGAAATTTTATCGCCTGGAACGAACTGCTCTTTAGGATAAGCTTTTTATGTAAGAACTACAACATTAAAAAAACATTTACACTGCTAAAACCGCCATTTTTTATTTAAATAAAAAATGTGCTACCCACAAAATTTTAAAATTCAATATGATTTATGAAATAAACGTACATAATGAGCTGTGTGTATTTCAATGAGAAAATAGTACTTTGACAAAAACGCAGATCGTTTATAATTTTTGTAGACGGTATTTTGAGATATTTATATTATTTATTATAGTTATCAGAATAAAACATAAATACGAAACGAATAAAGTTTTAAGAATTGTTATATTATCTCCAATCTCCAATATTTATACCAAGATTCAATCATAGATATAAAAATTCAAAATATAAACGTTTTTTATTACTTTGCTAAATTTTAAATATACTTTTCACATATTCATATATATCAACTCACAAGAAACAATGAAAAAAATAATGATAGAGACATAAAAAATGTTTGTCCCCAATATTTTCATTTGCGATATGTTAATGACATTTGTTAATTGGTTTCATAAATGTTAGTAAATTCCTAATGAATTTACAAAAAATACGAGAAAACGAGCAGATTAAAATATCAAGATATCCAGGGTGTATTTGTTTGATTTATTTGTGTAACACATTAGATTTTCGACAATATTTTTTTTATATGTGTGAATTATACAAAGCTTCATTTTAAACATTTATATGCGATAAATTATATTAAAATATATAAATTCAAGTTGATTAGCGCGTGTAAAATTTACAAAAAAGGATTATAAATCAGGATTTATTGAATTGAATTTTATTCATAAAAATACTGTAATCTCGTGGATTATTACAGTATTAGGTTAGAAACACTGTAGTGACGAACTATATCCAAAAATAATTACGTAATCAGTCTGCAGAAGCGCTTTTGTAAGCACCGAAATCAAATTAAACTTTTTTCCAAAAATAATCCCGACAGTCTTGAACTATTCCCTCTTGATTAACTACATTGTAAAGGAGTCTCACTTTTCCTTTCGAGCGCTGAAGTGGCGGCGGCATTGTTCCGGCGCCAGGACAGACCCCTCGGGCCCGCCTACCGAGCCGCCCAGACTAACACGCAATATATTTTTAATAATCCGCCCACTGGCCGCCCCGCCCGCGGAGCCGGGGTGGGTAATTTGGTTAGTGCCAGGGTGTAATGGCCCAAAGAGGATCCGCCATCAAGGGCCCTAATTGGATACATTTTTCTGGCTGACAAAAGTTCGCAACCGAATAAATGTACGCGGGCGGAGGAAGCGGGAAGATCTGATAAATTAAGTGTTTTTTTGCAACCCCTTGGCGCCGATAGCATCCGCGACCGGAAGGGTTGGAGCTTTCGGGAGTTTCTAAGAAAGTTTGGTGTAATTAAAAAAAACAGGACATTGTAAGCGCAGTATATCTGTCTAGAGCTCTCCGAGCTGGGGTAATTTTAAATACTTGCCTTAAGAGTTTATCCAGCATTATCTGGAAAAATGCAGAGAGGAATCATTTATCAATTAAATACTAATAAGTTATTTTTGCCTTTAGAACTGGTAAAGAGTTTTTCTTTTTTTTTATATATGTAAAAGAATTTCATTTTTAGCGATTTATTTATGAAAATATTATTAGCTCATGTTTTTCTTCACAAGAAAATAACATTCCGGAATGTATAAATTCATTTCGCAACTTCCACAAAAGAATCTCTAAATAAAAACGAAAGCCCATCATTCGAAATTCAATAAGCTAAAGCACGTATAAAACATCGCCAAAGGACTTTATAATAGCGTAAAAGCACATGAATATAAGAGTTCCATCTTCTTGTAAGATTTTATTATCTTTTAAATGCGCCAAGAGAAAATCAAAGCACATAAAAAGATCTCTCGCAATAAATCAACCGGATTGGGAATAGAAAGGGACCCTCCGCACCTGAGAGAGCCGGAGAACACACACGAGACAGAAGAATATCCTTTATATTTCATAGCCTTTATATTTTACATAGACAAGTGCTCTCCCCGTCGGCAGTTCATAGAAAATAAGTTGGTAAGATTTATTCCAGTCCTTATAATGCAGGGTTCCCGTCTCACCTTCAATAGCTACCCGCCTAGCCGCGCTCTTTTTAATCAAATAAATCCCTTGATATATGAAGCCTCCCTTACGGGAAAGTGCGGCAAACTGTTGAGGAAGGAAGTGACACCGGCAGAAAAAGTTTTCAATCAACTATTCATGGAGAGGACAGTCGGCAGTTCTCTTTATATGAAGGACTCATTCCGCGAAGGCAGATCGGGATAGCCCGGCTGTGAATATTCAGAATTTATGCTTGCAAATTGTTCGGAAGTTTGTCTTATTGTAGTGAGAAGTTTTTATCAATATTGAAAGGGAGAAGCCAGTAGTAAATTTTACTTCATACAGAACTGTGTCATAAACTTTCCTTGTATTTTTACAAGCTTGACTACGATGATATATTTTTGGTGTTTTTGCTACTTTTTTCAAACTTTTATCAAACTCTACAACTAAAAAAGGTTTTTATTTGGGCATTGAGACTTAAATCAATACATTTTAATTATTTATAATTGATTCGAATAGTTATAAGTTGTAAAAATTGATAATATTATTCAATATATTATTGAAGACAAAGCCATGCATACAATCACAAAGCGAAGCACAAATATAAAACTTCTTAGTAGAAAAATCACTCATACGCTTTAACCTATGTTGAGGAAAAATATCATAAAGACTGAGTGTGATACTAGAAACTATAAAAAAAAAAAGTTTTGTTACAAAATCACTGTGAAACTTTCACTTATATTTTGCACCCAACGCAAACGGAAAATATCACAGCAACAAAAACAACCCCCACATTTTAACGGCTAAGAATGTGACGGTGCGAACTGTAAACCACAGTTTGATAAACACAACACAGCCGCGCAATCTCAAAGCAGAAATAGTTACGCATTCAAGACGGAAATAAAGCTGCGTCCATAATTCATCCTCCGGGTGCAGTAGGGGCGGCGATAACAATAGCGGGGCAATCGATGGGCCGCTAAAGTATTGCGATCGCGTGCGCCGCGCTATCAGCGGCCGAGACCGTCCAAGAACAATGAATGCAATTACGCCGACAACAGCATTCGTGCCCGTGTCCCGCGGATGCGGCAGAAACGCCACGCTGCCATGCTGGATTACTAATTAAGTTTTCAACTTTTAATTATTTTCATATTTTAGAGAGGGGGAAAAAAATATTTTTTTTCCACAGAAAATCGAACCGGTGTAACACCTGGTACTGATCGATTCAAGTGAACGAGATTTTCGATACGGCTAATTGTAATTTTTTTTTTATTAAAAAAAATTTAATATCAATATTCATTAGAGCTATGCTTACAATACGGTATGTGATTATCTCCTGATCCTGAGCGCAGGTAATGGAGCTTAAACGGTGTGTCATAGATTAGGTTTAAGAACAAGTAAAATTTTGGAGATAATGAGTTACGTATGTATTTAACTATCGCATTTTAACCAAATTGATAATATCACTCTTATAGCTCTAGCTACTATTTTATTATAATTTTTAAAATTTCAATCGTGCCAACCAAATTTATTTTATGGGTGATTTTTCTTATGTGTAAGTTTAACCACTACACTACCGAAACACTAGAATATGACATATTTTTCTTATGCTTAATCCAAAAATAAATAGCTGCCGAATAACCCGTGCAAAAATACCGAAATAAGGCAATGGAGCGTAATGAAAACAGTTAAAGGTTTTCCGTTCACGCCATCGCAATGATGATGTAGTGCTGTTTTAAAATTAACACGGCGTGGAAACTTACCCGCAGAGCAATTATTTAGACCACATCCCTTCTGAGATTGCCGGCGTGTCTGTTACCTCAGCGGGGAAGCAGTTTTTAGTTCACTGCTGGTGCGTACCTAGCCGGAATTTCAGAAGGATCTAAATTTATGAGATTTACGCTGATTCCAACCATTTATAATTGTAATTTTCTTCTTTAGTACACGCATATAGTGTGTAGCCAAGTATACCCAAAAAATAAAACGAAAAATATCATGACATAAGAAGCAAAGAATTTAAGTGTTATTCAGAGTTTTTTATTTGACGTATTTTTATACATTGAATGGTTCATAAATAAATAGCTCTTAGAGAATGTTCGTAAAACGTATATATTAAACATTCTTCGTAAGCAGTTGACAAAAAACTGTTATTGTTGTGGCTATTAATATAAAAAATGTAATTCAACATGGGAGTACTCTTAAATATTTTCAAATATTAAACAAATCTAAGAGAAAATTAAATATCTTATTGTTCTTCTAGTATGATTGAGAAAAACAATACGCTCATCACATGAGAGGATTTGTATGTAAAACAAATAAATAAATTTAAATTTCTTTTAATGTTATTGCTCACAACAATTTTTATATTTTTTTATTCAAGAAATAGAATAGATTTGACAATTATTGAATATTATTTTAAGAAAGATAGCTCTTTTTGACGGTAAAGTGTACGGTCTTCAATTTTGGCCACATTTTTAAAAGCAATGAATGTAGCATCCTACAGCTGATTGTCTAAGGAAAAATCGAAGTAAAACGGGGCATTGGAAGGAGAAAACTTACGTAGATGCGGAATTTACGCCAGCGGCTGGAAGTTGAAAGTACGGCCGAATTACTGAGACTGGGCCAGGATAGAAATATATTCGATGAAATGGCCACAACCATTGAGGAGAGGAACAAAAATAAGAAAATGTTTCAATGACATTAAAAAAAATTATTTGATAATATACACTTTTATCAATAAATCTGTATTGTCTTTGAAAATATCAAAGATAAGTAACGATTCTAAATACTTTCCTTGAGTTTTACGGCGGCCACAATGCTTATAATAAGTATTGCCGAGGAGCGATCCAGCGGGCCATCTGCAAAGGCCCAGCCGCCGCGCTGCGCAGACGCCGTGTCCCGGTCGTGATGTCTCCATCAATCTAAATAATAATTCCGCAGACCACGATGGCAATTAATTAGCCCCCTCCTCCGCCCTCCCCCGCCACCCCCTGCCCTCGCTGCCAACTTCGCCGGATGGAAGAGGCCGATTGGTGAGGCGAAGCCTGGCCAAGGTAAAGCAATCTTAAATAATAGATCATCCCTTCAAACCATTCTGGTTACGGATACTACAATAAAATCATATGTATACATATATACATGAACATGCAATCTTCAAAAATTAAAGTTGAAAGAAGCACTGAGCTGAGGTTTAAATCGCACGTTGTATAAAAAGTACAATTATGCAATCGACAGTTTCAAAATTCTTTATTTTTCCATTAATAAAAATTTAACAATAGTTCTGAAGGCCAAGGTAAGGTAAGGTGTGTGGCTATACCCTGATCCTGCGCGCAAGTTGTGGGACTTGCAATGTGTGACTTAGGTGTTAGCATACATGTATTACTTTATTGTATTAGGCAGGGAGAATAAGTGGAAAAACACTTTACTGTAGTTGCTTTTTGTGATGACATGCCCTTTTATACGAGATCCCGCTTCAGTGTAAAACATCAAATTCACCATTATCTGTTTGCATATCCGTGAAGTCGTGCACTCGCAATCTTTAATATTGCGAGTTCTTGGGAGACGTTGTAGATATAATTATATTTCACTTAAAAAAGTGATTAATTCCTGTCTTTATTTATAATACCAATTTATAATATAATCTATTGATGTCATTTGTTTATGACGGAAATTATTTCGCAAAACATTTTTTCTTCTTTTCAAAAAATATCTAAATTTGTTTTTAAATATACACTTGTTGATTGTATCACAACTCAGTTTTATTTAATACCATAAATTGTGATAATTATAATTAATTATTTATTTTTTTTAGTTTTTTTCATGGGTCAGGCACTCGCATGTGAATTGTCTTCTACCCATTCTCAGAAGTGTTCCCCCCTGGTGAGACCCAAGGCTAGTGACTCTGTTGTGTCGTTTTATTTCCAGCTTGGAACAAGTAATTTATTAGCATTATGTTTGTGTGAAGCCTTATGGTAGTTTTAAATGCTTCTATGGAGACAGCCGTATTCTCTATGTAACGTTAAGTGACACCATTACTTATGTTTCTATCCCTTGTCTAAGCTAGTCTACACTGCAAAGGCTATTTCAAAAAATTTCATGTCTGGCTATAATATGATAATGATTAAGAACATTTTTTTTTTAAATATTGAAAATTGATTAAAGAAACTCTTAGAAAAATATATCAACGTGATTTGTGCGGGATTCGAACCCACATCCCCTCGCTTACATGGCAGGTGCATTACCAACTATGCTAACCAATCACTAGTACTAGACAAGAATTTTTAATAATCATATCCTATAAATGAAACAATGTTCTTATTATGCCTAATTAAATATTGTGTGACTTGCAATACTAGACTTTTAACACAAAGTACTGAGTGAAGCATTTTAAATCCAATCTGGATATTAGTCTATTTAATTATGTCAATACACGTACTTGTTAAATTTAATTATTGGTTTTTGTGAAGACCATCTCACAGGAAGTACGATTTTACCTATACAGGTTTAATTGATTGATAATGATTAAGAACATTTTTTTAAATATTGAAAATTGATTAAAGAAACTCTTAGAAAAATATATCAACGTGATTTGTGCGGGATTCGAACCCACATCCCCTCGCTTACATGGCAGGTGCATTACCAACTATGCTAACCAATCACTAGTACTAGACAAGAATTTTTAATAATCATATCCTATAAATGAAACAATGTTCTTATTATGCCTAATTAAATATTGTGTGACTTGCAATACTAGACTTTTAACACAAAGTACTGAGTGAAGCATTTTAAATCCAATCTGGATATTAGTCTATTTAATTATGTCAATACACGTACTTGTTAAATTTAATTATTGGTTTTTGTGAAGACCATCTCACAGGAAGTACGATTTTACCTATACAGGTTTAATTGATTGATAATGATTAAGAACATTTTTTTAAATATTGAAAATTGATTAAAGAAACTCTTAGAAAAATATATCAACGTGATTTGTGCGGGATTCGAACCCACATCCTATAATATTTTTGCACTCCCATTTATCGTTTCAAATTACTACATAAATACTTTAATAAATACAAATAAAAAATAAATAACTTTATAATAAGTGAATTGAATATTTATTTGATCATACTTGTATAAAATATTGAATTAAATAATAGTAAACATAAAATAGCAAGTCTGACTTGAAGTAAAATTTATCATTTTAGGCGATTTTGTTTAACAGTATTTTGAAAATGAAATTAATAAGCTTTTATATATGAAAAAGACTTTACCCAATAAAAAAGAACGAACTTTTTTTCGTTATTTTCAAGGTTGGAATATATTAAAGATTTCACTTAAAAGTCTTCGTTTTCTCTGACTTTTTGTAGAAACTTAATTTACGACGGCTCTCGCTATAGCGATTTATGTGTATTTAATTTATCAGACTCACTCACCGTTGTAAAAATTTTATTATTCCGAGATCCTACTGAAATAAATGACAAACTATTTCCAGGTATTTTATAATTGAATGTTAGTTAATGTCGTTTCAAGGAAGTTCTTCAAGGCCCTGTGGACATGACGTCCACGGTTTACAAATAATTGTTTGAAACTGAAAATAAAAATACATTACGGTAGAGAAGGAATCAACATAAGTGACATTTTATTAATTTTAAAGTTGATCATCAATCACAAATTTGTAAGAATTTGACAGATTTTAAGAAGTTTGAGGCGATATTTTTTTATAGTTTGTAATTTTATTTTAATTTTTTTTTATTAATTTCATCTCTAAATAGCTATCTTATGAATTTGATTTTTCAGCATCTTTGTTTACGCATACGCAATAATGATTCAATAACAGATTTCAATAAATGAAACAATTTGGTTATTAGTAAGTGATCGACCAACAACTGAACACTTTTACTTAATTTAAGAGCTTAGTCGGAGTTTTAAAACTTTAAATAAACCAGAAATATTTTTATAAAATTTAATTTTATCAAAATCTTATTAAAAGTTATAATTTTTAATAAAAAAAAGTGTTTCCCTGGGAGTAGATTATTTTGACAAATTTCATCTTGATAAAATTATCAAGTTTTATTTGATTATTGATTAAAATGATTAATAAGTCTTAAATACTTTCAATTGTCAAATTTATATCTCAAGTTAATTATTTATTAGTACTTAATGGCAATTCCTTTCCAACAGCACTCGCACTTGAAAGAGAACGTAATTTCTAAGGTATTAAAGAGCAACAAACATATCATGCTTGTAATCCAGTTTATTTGTAAAATATTTATAAAATGCCACAAGTATACGAAATGGCCCGCGGCGGCTCCAGGTGGAGAGCTGGTTTTTTTATATTAAAAACACAGGTGTGAAAATTATGGATTCTTTCGTTGTTTCAACTCCTTGGGGGCGTATTTTTTTCAGATATTCCAACCGCCCTGGGGGTAATCTCTACGCGCAAGAGAATGTTTACGTAATCCTAGGTTATATTTCAAGTTCTTACACTAAAAGGTTTCCAAAATCCTACAGGTAACCTTCAGCTTAGACCGTTTTGCGTCAGGTGAATTGTTGTCCCGTTAACATATTTTGTACTAAATGTATTACATTTTTTTCGTTACTTACAAATAAAGAGCCTTTTTTGGACATAAACCTATTAGAAAACACAAATAAAGACATTACATCAATTAGAACAAAACTTTACTATTTATCTAGTAAAAAAGTCAAAAAAGAATTATTTCGTTTTGAAATAAGGTTTGCATTTTTTTTTTGTTATATGTTGATATCATAAAATAATATCCGTAAATATTGTCGTACTATTTCATTTTTGATCCTTCCCTATCACCCATACAATTTCCCACAAAGAATGATATACTGCATGTGACCCAGTATATTTATTTGATGTATGGACTTCATAATTTGGAAACCAGCTAACAGATGCGTATTCAATACGCGGATTGTCGACGGAATAGAATAAACATTTTTCGTGTTTTATTACTTGTGAAAAACATTACCTGCATACCCAATGTATTTTGTATATAAATATATGTATATTTACATATATACTTTTATTGGATTGCAATTAGCTGTTGTTCGAGATAATGGTTAATTAACAATAAAAGAACAAAGGATTATTACAATAAGTGATTAATGTTGAGTCATGGTAAATTATTACAAATAATATACATTAAGTGCTCAAAAAAGTGTTGTGCTTTTATTGTTCTTTTTAAAATAATCTTACCAACCAATTTAAGTCAAGTCATATTTCAATTTCTCGACGTAAACCTTTTTAATCTTTTTAGTTTATTATAAATTGCTTAGAATAGAAGTGACGCCTTTTCTGCGTGAAGGTCAGCTTATTAATGAGCTCCTGGCGTCACGTAAGGTTTTCAGCTTTTCTATCAGCCATCAGTCGGCAAAAAGCCCGAGAAGACGCCGGCGTGGGAGAGATAAGTCCGCAGATAAGAAGCGCGCGGACTCGAGACAAAGGCGCTTCCCGGCCGAGCGTTCGCTGAATCTCCCCGACGACTTTGATTAAAATTCTGCGCCGCACTCCTCGGTCTGAGCACTGAAAAAGTTAATTCAGTTCAAGAGTTTTATTGTCTCAATTGTACTCGGGTCGATCATAAATCGCAACTTGTTACGCGTTCACGTCCTTCGACGCACTCAGTTTTTAAACCGCAGGTCTCGATAGAAATGCTGCAGCGACAAGTTACAGCCATACATAAAGCGGTTCCTTTTTCGCTCCGTACGCAAATGCCCCGATCTTACGGCTCGGTACGCAAAGATTGATGGACTCGTTTACCGGATGTTTGCATTGTGAAAAAACGGGTGGTGTTTTGTATTAGTAGCTGTTTATCACTGCTGAAAAGGTTCGTGAAAAATGAGGCGACCGAAAGTAAATTCTTTTATGCGAGTTTTTTTGCGTCGTTGTAGATACTTTCGGCGGGGTGTCTTCTGTAGGCTTAAGAAAATAGACCCGAAAGAATATCAGCACTATCGCTTTATCAAATATTTATATTTATAAATTATCAAAATATTTTTACCAACTCTTTTGTTTTTTATTTACAAGTAGTAAAGTGCTTGCGAAAACATAAACGTGCTTAAGAGCAACAAAATAATGGAACATCCTGCAAAATTGAAACCAATACTCTCATATTCAAAATAAATTTTATCCCTGTTGTAAACTGTTGAACAAAATATTTGAAACCATTGAAATTCCTTCAGTAAATGGAATATCTGGAATCATCCCCCCTCACCAGGACTTTCGCATAAAATTTAAATTGTTTACGAGGAACATTCTATGTCGGACAGGTGTGGTTTGCTATCAGGTGGGTATATCCCGCTCAGTCGATAACCGAACGCGGAAACACTATATACCTTTTTGTATTACCCGCACAACTCCCTAGTACATTATGAACATCATATTGTATGAGTCATGTTTTATCCATCAAATATTGAGAAAATAGCTTCTGATATCTGTCTCGCTAGCTTTCTTTCAAATATTCATCTCTATTCTTGCGGCCAATAAATATAAAACCCGTTATTGATTTTCTACAACTTTAGCTATCTGTCCTACTTTTAACTGGAATAACGGAGATTTTTCACAGTGATAATAATTACCCGTTGCATTTAAAAACTTTTTAAAAGCATTCCAATAAACGAGGCAGAACTTTGTATATTTTTAAAGCCTGCGGGAAAATATTGGAAAACCACAATGCATAAACATCAAAACAAGTCGTACTGCAATACAAAGATAAAATCCAAAATTTGCTCGGAAAATTATTTATTAGCTTTTATTATCGATACTATTTTCATATATTATGTGACCCGCGTTAAGCTGTTGAGTTTAATACACAATGAAATCAAATTGTTTTTGTTACTGACTATGAAATTTTTGTAATTTTTTATGAACCTCAGATATTATAAGAATTTGAATCCGCACGGTAATTGCAGAAATTTAGGATACATGTTATGCTTTAATGAAATAATCAATGTGTAATTTTAAATAAATTATTTTTACATCCAGATCTAAACCCGACACTTCATTGACCTCGAACTTGATATAAGCTTTGAGCTTAACCAATTTTTTTTATTTCGTGTCGACAGTCCAAGTTGTCAGAAGTAGTTAGCATTCAAGGGTTCATACTTTTGTTTCGTTAACGGATGACTTTATTTACAAATTTGCTTTATTTTCCGGACATCCGCGCGGGGGATTCTTTTGTGGAGGTTGATGTCAGCAACAGTCTACATACACGTGTCAGTAATTGCCTACAAAAACCGCTAATTAAAGCAGTTCATTACGACGGCGGCATGCGCCCCTGCAGAGTTTTGCTTGTCAACAATTTACAAACTCCCGCACGGTCAATTATGTACGCGCTGCTGTTCTCGGCGACACGCCTCGGCGCGCGACGCGTGGGACTTTGACTTACAGTGTCATTCTCGTTTAAAACGACTCAGATTTACCACTGATAAGACCAACGACAAAAGGATTTACGTTCTCTAAACAATAAACCTGAGCACCTCTGGCAATTAAAAATGAACTACGCGTTGCCAAAAGTCACAGAAAATTGATAACAAACACTCTACAAAAATATAAGCATCGCCTTGTGATAGTGATTCGCCATCTCGAAATAAGTTCACTTACTGCCGGTACAATACTGTACCTTGTCAGCTATCGTATCCAATTCAGTTTACCTCGAATCTTTATTTTTCACGGGAGCTATAAACATTTTTATTTTTACCCAACAATCATATTTATTTCGAATCACAGGCATATTTCTATTATACGCTGCTATGCTCAATCTCGTTCATTGTAAAACCAAAAAATATATTCGACAGTCTAGACTTAAAAGATTCTACCTAAAATCAATTTTCCAGGCAGCACATAATACATTAATTTCCAAAAACCAGTTTATTTTTGATACATGAATTTAACATTTTTCTTTGTTACTTTATAATATTTTAAGCAGTCCTATAAAAATGTTTCGTATCTCATGAATCTTTTCATGAAATTGAATTGAAATTACTGAAATAAATTTTAAGAATAACGAAAGATTTCAAGAGTACCAAGATAAATTAATTTATAAAAAAATAACCTCTTAACCATACAAAATACAATAGTTAGAAAGAACACGTATAAAAAATGTGATTCCATCTTACCACTTATAATGTGATTGATTTTTTTTTAAATTTAACAACTATATATTAATTTCAATGATATCGACGCTAAACTCTTACCTTACCTTACTCGTTATATTTAAAAAATATACAACTCATAAATTTCAAATTGAGAAACAAAGAATTGATTATTTTTAAGCTTAGTAAACCTGAATATGTTTGCACTTACGTGATTGCTTTTAAAATATTATAACGGCATTATGAATACTAAAATTCTTAATTTTAACTTTAACTTAATTTTAGCTCTTCAGTAATTTTCTTTTTGCGATAAATCATTGTATGTATAGTAATACAATATAGGCGATGGAATAACGAGTTAATGAAAAATGATTTACATTTCTTCTCAAGGCAATAAATTCCACAGCCTTTTTTACAAGCCCTCCCATCAATCATAAATTTTACATTATACCGGTAAAGCGGGGTGATCGTAGCTGGCAGGTGAATATAAAAATATGAAGTCATATTTGTTTATAAAAAACCAATAATTTAATGAAATATTTCCTATTCCAGTATTTTTGCGTTACATCACATGTTACACATTTAAATAATTATGTAGCGATACGTAACTACATTTTTTTTCTGACTCATTTTTTATTCATATGTCAATTTGTTTTTCTGCTGAATAAAATATACATAATAAACATATATTATTATTCCGATGACATTTTTTCATCTTTACGGGATATTCTCGTCAAAACAGAGCTTTTATTTTATGTATCGCTATATTAAATATAAACACTTGTTTATATTTGTTTTCCGCTTCAACATAGCATGCAGCCTGTCTTTACAAAAAAGTAAATCATGTAAGTTACAGTGATTGGTACGGTTTTTCGATTCATAAATATCCAAAACTATTCTAAGTGTGCTAATTTTTAAGCAGCTTGTGTTTTCTTTCAAAAATATTTTATATTAAAATAAGCAATAAAGCATTTTAAATAGCAGTAAATCAATGAAATATAAATAAAAAATGCCATCACAAAAACAATCATATCAGAGTATATTCATTCCAAACACGATTCATCTAAAATACAAAACTACTATCATCATGATTGCCAAAAATGACACTTTCGAAAAAATAAAACAAGTGAACCGCAAACAGGGGTGCTCAACCTACATCCAGGGGAGCTGTCCGGGTCATGGAGCATGCAAAGTGTTACCTCCTCAGGTCAAAACTCACAGCCTCGGGACCCTGCGCGGGGCCCGCGTCCCTTTAGTCCAGGTCGCCGTCTCGCAACAATAACTCCACGATTAATTCGGACGGAAAAACGTCATTGTTAGAGGGACTTGCGAGCGACGAAAGGTACGGGCTACGAGTATTCTGAGATCTACATTTTTTCTCACAACACAGCTGAAAAATCCTAAAACAAAAACAACAAAAAAAATCATATTAAGATATCTACACAGTAAATATGAACATCTAAATTGCACTTTCGCCTTTCATGACTGAAAAAAAGATTGTTAATAGCCCAATGCGCTCATAAACAAAAATTATCGTAATTTCTTGGTCACTATTTTTATTTGTTGTTACAATAAGCAGTTTTACAAACTAAACAAATCTGTCATGGCTAATAGAACTATAGTCATGGTTTATGTTTTAATCCAAGTGTGACCTAAAATTGTATTATATTATTTTCAAATATTTAAACATTAGTTATAGTAAAATATTACAGAAATAAATGATGTTGGAGAAAAGTATTAATTTCACTTATGATGTTGTGAAACGTTTTTCTCTAGTGGTTTAATTTGTGCACCATATTTCTGCAACATATCAAAAATATACATTAAACTAATATTCGGAATATCTGTTCGTTTGTTAAAAATGGTGATCGACTTAAATATATAATTTCTATACAAACTGCCTTTTAATAAACTGAAAATGTCTCCCACTTAATAAAACCGTTTTCTAGTTTTCTTTCAAGATAAAATTATATGTTAACTATCTCAATCACTATATTAGTATAGTGATTGATTTCGTGGAAAACTGTTTCTTAGGAAAATTAAATCTTTTATTAACAGATAACTTTATACTTGACTTCAAACAATATTATTTTTAATTTTCTATTTAGTTTGGCCGTATATTGATTTAGCTCTTCTAAATAGAAAACTTCAAAATATCCGAAAACATTTTCCGAGAAACTAATCGAATTTCATCTAACAAAAGTCTTTTCTTTTCTTTGAAACAGTATCATACTGGCAGTTAGTTACTCTGCAGCATAGAGTTTTTTTCTACAATGCAAAATTTTTAAATACAATAGATTTTACTCTTTAGAAGTATGCACTGGATAAAACAAAACAAAAAATCGCATTCAATCATTTAATATAAAAACACTAAGTTAGGCGTTGGTGTCTATCAATGAACGACCAGGGTTGTCCTCTATTTAGGAAGCGCTTTTGACTTGAGATAGTTTTAATTATCCGGTGAGTTCAGTTATAATTGTGGGCGAGTAAAAAATTACTCATTCCGTTTGTATTGGGGGTAGGTCTACAGCAGTTATCATGAGATTGTTATAAGTAAAATTTATGGATTAAAAAAGTAACAGATGCGTTCAACTAGTAAAAAAATTGATTATTTCGACAAAATCAACATTACATAAATAAAATATTTTTTAATGTGACTGCTTAAGTCTCATTCATTTTTAGAGTGTTACTCAATAACGTCTACCCTACATCTCTTACCTAATATTTTTCACATTGATTTTTTGCTTCACATACGCACCCTTGGCTGTCATCTCAGTAGGGCGGCGCTGCCCTGCATTCCGCGCACGTAGGGCGGCGGTCACGCGAGCAGCCCTGGTGATAAATGGCCCCGCCCAGGCCGACAAATAGCCTCTCGTCTTCCCGCCGCCTATTGTCAAGCGTAATTGCGATGAGCGATGAAAAAACCGCCCTCCGCCCTCAGCCCTCCGCCCTCCGCGCCGCCCGCGCCCACGCTCGATGGGCGGATATGTGTTCGCTGTCGCGGTGATGGGATTTCATGTAATTAATTTCGGAAGCTTTGTTGCGACATTATGCTACGCCCAGGGAGCGGATGTAGGGATTGAAAAAGATTTTATTTATATTTTTTTTGATATTCATTTTTTTGTTTTCATTTTAAATGTAAACATTTACTTACTTACTGAAAAGGTAAAATTTAAATAAAATTTCTTGTTTGAATTCGTTTGTATTAATTAACATACTTTATTTTATTTCACTCAGCCGAATTTCATATTCTAAAAATTATAGAAATATTTTACTACAAATCGACATCTTCGACAAAAAACAGTTTTGTATAAAATAAATTCCTTATTATCGTACCTGTATATTCCAAGAATCTGGTAAATGTAAAATAGTAAAATAATACAAAACCTTAAGCGTTAAATTATTTTTCTAAACTAGTGCTCTACTTTTAAAAAACGTTTTAAAAAAAATATTTCCAATATCGGAAACAATTTTTCGGGCGCATAAATTTGAAAAAAAAGGATCCAATTAATGCGCGGTGTGCTGGTAATAATTTTTAATTTGCGGAAGCGCAAATTTAAAAAAAAGTCGTTTCTGACGTTTTGTTGTGTTTAAAAAGGACAGATGCTCCGCGAGCGCGACACAGCGGGCAAATGCGGGCCCTAAGCCTGAAGGATTCCGGTCACATAGGGCGACCCGCGACCCGCGCCTGGAGCGGCCCTGGTGATTAGGGCTCAGGACCGGACCGGATATGGGGAATACTCAGGGTGACCATTAATACCGTTTTTAACGAGACACTTTTATATTTTTCGATACTTTGACACTTTTATTGTTTTGCAAAATATTACTTTTCCTTTATGGTTTTGCTCTTTATCATTGATGAAAAATGTTAATTTACTGTGTGTTAATTTTTTTTGTTGTTGTAAAATTGGCCAGAAAACGCTTGTGTTAATCTCACGAACTGTGTATGATCGAGAGTTGTGTTATTTTTCTGTTGATATTTTAAAAACGCATGAATTGAATATACGATAGTCAAATTATTGAATTCATCATTACATATATCAATAATTCTTATTTCACAAATTTACAAAAAATTGTTTAATTACAGATTCAAAAACAATTTAATGAATAAAAATATTTAAGCTATTTGCTGATTTTCAACGTAAAAATATTTACAGTTATATAATTAGACAAACTCAAATTTCATTTGAAATATTTTTCATGTGTTTTCCGATAACTTTATATCAAAAAGCTTTCCAATTTAATGTTAACGTGGTCCACTATAAAAACATTACAAATATCAGTCCTTTTTCGTTCTCATATTTTTACAATAGAATTGTATTTTGTTAAATAAATACAGTATCTTGTGGTTACCGCAGGAATACTTTTTCAGTCTATTCACATTGGAGAGTCCTAAGCCGTGGATAAGAAAAAAAAACATCTTAAATATATATACACGCGTTATTTCAAAACTCTCGTCTCCCTCCAGACCTGCTAACATCTCCGGACTACACAAAATGCTTTCGTTTTTTTTTATTATTTAAATTTGAGTTTTTGTGAACTTTAAAATTTTTTTCTATTTCCTTAAATGTAAATATGTAAATATCTTCCTGCACTACTAAAAATCATTTTTTTATTCAAATTTTAACCAAAATTTTTGAATAGTTAATTCAAAACTTTATTTTAAGTATAAAAACATTATGATTTTTTTTTAAATAAACATTCCAGATAATTTTGAGACTATCTTATAAATTATAATTTTACATATTATTATGTAAAAAATATTTTATTTGTATTAAATACTTTATCAAATTTTTATTATTTTTATCTATTCCATAGTCATAACTTTCAACAAGTTTGTAGATTTAAAATCGCTGTTATGAAACATTCATGAATTTTAAAAAAAATAATTTCACTCTCAACGATTCAAGAAACTTTGTATTTCCCAAATCAGATTTGAAAACATTTAGTATATGTCGAATACTCAAAAAATAGAATATGAATGCATCAAAATATTTATAATAAATCTGCATTATTCACCCATTCAAGTTTTTTGGCTGTACAATATTTTAGGCGCTCGAAGAATACATGAAAATATAAAAAAAGATGAAAATTGTATTTTTACGACAACGGGACCCCAGCTTTTGAGGTGTGGATTCAAATCTCACCAGTGTCGTAAAGAAAATTTTCAAGGATTTTTCCCGTCCTTCCGATATTTATTTCAAAGTGTTATATTTGAAATATTACATCAAAATAGGTAAGGCACTTTGTTTTACCTGTTAAAAAACTTTTTTAATATAAACATAATAAAATTTCTAATTATCTGTTTTCATGAGAGATTTCTCAAAACCCAAGTTGATTCATTTGCATTTTCTCTTACATATGCAGCTTTTACATTGTCCGTTAAAACTTGAGCTCGGGCATTTACATTTTTAAGCAACCTTATATTCAAATTAACCCTTTAGAGCCGGGCGCCGCGCAAAATAACGTCCCCAATACATTCGGCCGGGCCATAAGTAAAGTTTACCATTTGTATGGCCCTATAAAAACAATAACTTAGCCGTGCGGCCTGGCCCGGCTGGTTCCATGATTTTAGCATTTCTTTTTAATGTGTCGGCTGCCCCGGTTAATGGCTCCAGGCGTCTCCCTCGCCAGCTGCTCGCCCCGAGGAAGAGCCCCGCGTCAGGAGTTGAATTGCGGTTGCTGGAAAGCCACACTTTCGCCATATTTTAAAAATATTATTCGCATCTCGAGCATCTCAGACCTCAACAAAAATTAGAGGAAATTCTGAATACGCATTTTCAAAATCGTTTAATCATTATATTCAACAATATGACATTGAATATTTTTGATAAAAAGTACTCGCTAGAATTCCGATACTTTTTTTTTTTTTAAATTAGAGAAATATTTGAGTGATGTCGTCAATTTTTTAATTTTTGATACGTGTTACTTTGATTGGCATCTTTAAGCAGAGCAACTGTTTATAAATAATCAAATCTATACAATGCAAATGAATTTACGTTTTAGGATGTGATTTTATTACTAATAATAATTGAGGTACGCAACAATGGGGTAATTCCAGTCGTGTTTTTTCTTGTAATGAGAGTTTTTTTTCGCAATAATGGTTTTTGTCGTTAAAAATTGAATTATGGGAAATTAAATTTATTTTCAATAGGTCGTCGCTTTTTTTTATTACTATGTTCGCCAACCTAGCATGTTGGCGAAAATTATCGAGTCAAAAAAAAAAAAGTGTGAACATCACTAAGCAATTCTCTCAAAAAAAACATTAATCTTAAATTCACTAGTAAGTATATAATTGGTAATCGTTTTTGAGACAGAATTTAGAAAAGATATTTTGCGTAATATCCAAATTGCGAATGATAATTATTATATGTCTGAACTATTTTTTTTTGTAACTATCAAAAATTATATATATATATATAAATCACATATTTATAGCTAAATCTTCACATCATGAATTTATTACAAACTTTCGTAAAATAAATAATATTTCATTTTCGTATTCGTATTTCATATTCGTAAAAATCAAAACAATATAAATTACGACTCTTTGTATAAGTAAACTCTTAATAATAATTAATCAAGACTTTCAATGGTGTCAATTAGAACACTGATTTTATTTATGTTTTTAAAGATATTTTTTTTAAGTACATATTTATCAAAATTAAAATATATTTTTAAGATAATAACTGATTAATAAAATATGTTTATCAAAAAAATTTCGACTCAATTTTAATTCTAGTTTGTATTGCAAAGCCACGGTGTTATTCCATGACTTTGGATTGTTTTAAAGCAATACGAAAAGCTAGCTTAAATAAACTTTTCAAAACTATTTAATACGAACAGCGTCTCCGTTTAGTTTGTAGCGTGGAGTTATTGCGAGGGTGAAGGGAAAAACTTTTTTGCTAATCGCTTTTGCGAGAAGTGTTTAAATTTGAAGCGATCACTCGGATGAGCGCCATTAAGGGGTTGGAAGCGCACGGGAACAAAACTGAGCGCCAAGCAACGCCGTCCGGGTAATAAAGCAATACTCGGCGTAAAAATTCATTCTCTCAGATTTGGCCGCGCTATCAGGCGTACGTGATTTGCTTGCGAGGGTTCCCCGGGAGAGCCGCGCCGATAAGTCGGGCGGGCCGATTGTTATTCAGGCCGGGCCGCCCGCCCTGGACAAATGGCAAGACACACTCTGCGAGAACTTTGTTAGGGAAATGAAATTAATCTCGTCGGTAATTGGTTCTTTCTTAGGTGGTAACGCCCGGGGCCGCCGCCTAATCGCGCCCCGCTCGCCCGCCGGCCCCGGGCAGATGCTTTTTAGTAGCGGAGGCTTCACTGTAACGGTTATTTCAGTTCCACGAGACGCTTCTATGCGACGGATGCATTAATTCAATTGTCTTTTCATATTAAACCGTAAAATATTACACATCGGATTCGCAGAGCTCGCGATGTTTTTATCCTTTTCGCAATTGATTTTAAACTTTCGCTCGAGAGAGCCAGATGATCACATCGCGAGAACGAAAGCTCTTTATGACAAGCCAGGGCAGATAAGCTCGCGGGCCGTAAAACATCAACTTTTAATATAAATGAGCTTTCAATGGAGTATAGACCGCGCAGCACTTTCTATGCCACTTTGTATTCAAGACGAGCTCCCGTTGATTATTGCCCCCTGCTTGGGAAACAATGTTGATACTTTTATTACGGGATTTAACCGGTTTTAACTTGGTTTTATGGTTGTATAAACTTGTTATCGAGTTAATAACCGAGATAAGCTATGTGCGACGAATGAAAAATTGAGATATTTGCTTATAGATAAAAGATCACTCTAGAGATAAATTATTCAGCATTTTCTTTTGCTTTAAAAACATTTATTTTTTGCTTTCTCCAATGTAAGTATTTGTTTTTTTTTTATGAAAAAGCTGATGCAGATTTTTAAAAAGCTTTTTATTGCTTTAAAGTTATTTATAAACACTTTTGCAGTAAATTATTCATGAGATTTTATATTTAAATAATAAATTAATTTTAATTTGAAAAGTCCAAGTTAATAAAAATATTTTTGTGGGACAAATACATACAAACATATGAATATATATATTAATAGACCTTTCAACAACTTAATAATCTTTAAATTTACTAAAAAAAGAGAGATGACTCTTTGTAGTCTCTTTGGGATTTTTTTTTAACAAAACCGACAAACCCAATGTGCAAAAAGTTATATTTTTCGTGAGAGGAAATATGCTTTCTTATATTTTTTACTCAAAAGTATATTGCTTCATACAATGTTTATAGTAAAAAGTTTATTATAATCAAATACATAATTTTTAAAAAGGCACGAACCAATCGCCTCTTGTTATTTTTTCTAATTACCTAAAATTGTGGTAAAAAGCAAATTACTTTTACTTGGGTAGGTTAAAAATTTATAAAAAATTATCCACGAATCTTTAAGGTACTTTGATGTTATTTTTATACTATAGTTAGTAGCCAATGTTTCTAAAAAAAAACATATAAAAGGCGTATCCAAAGGTTTAAAAAATACATTTAAGAAGGGGTCGCCACACTCGTGTCATATTATCACTTAAATCTCCCAAGCTTAAGGCACAAAGAGGCTTCTCATTTTGTGCAAATTTCCAACAAAGCCTACTTTTTGTAAACATTTTCATTTATCCTGAGTGAGAATGCGGCGAAGAGAGGCTTATTCATTTATCACACACCTGCTAGGAGCACGAAGCTGAATATTACATGTGAGAAGAAAAGGCTTGTGTGCTTAAGAGGCTGGGATTACCTTTTTATTAAAATATTTTTTTTATGATTTATTGATTAACGAGCCGTTGCTCTTTCTGCGCATCTATCACAACAAAGTCACGGCGTGAAATGACCCGACCATCTATCTACACTATGTTTTGTACGTATACTTAATCAGGCCGTAGATTACAGGTAACAACAAGCGTATTTTAAAATATTTATGAAACGAATAAAACTAGTACAGCTATACGCAGATCATGAAATAAAATTGGTTTTAAAAATTTATTTATATTATTAAAATTCATGTATATCCTTGACTCGATATGGAACTCTTAAAAGATAGAGATAAACGAATTTGAATGTGTAAATAAATTTACGGTAAAATCAAACGTACTTTATACGTGGCTAGATTTGATAATTAATTTTATTTAGGAATAAACTTTATTTTTTTAATAGAATAACTAATTTCTGCCGACTTACTTCCCAAATTAAATTCTAAATGTAGCAAAATTCAGCTCACAGAAAAAATATGTTGAATCTTCTTTTTTAATTAAATGGGCCGTAAATTTGGTAATGGAAATAAAAATCGACCGATTGGCCTGGTTTTTTTTTAAGCTCAAAATGAAAAACAAAATAAAACCCACGCAGCCTGAAATTTAATATGTAGCATAATCCGCTCCGAGACATTTCACCCATCAAACCGAGAATATATTCCCACTGCCGTATAAAGTCCATTTGGGATGATCCCCGAGCTGCAGGCGGCGGGCGATAAAAACACTAGTCCGGCCCTGATAGCGGGGGGCACCGGGAAGGGATTAGGTCCCGCGGCACCCCTCAGGCCCGCACTTCACACACCTCGGCAATTAGGCCTGCCAGCGAGCCCCGCATCGCTCCCTGCGACCCCTAACGTATAGTCCACAGTGCGATCAATTTTTTAAACAATTCTCAAGGGTTTTTTTTGTTTGAGTTTTTTTTATTAGTGATTATTATGATAGATAACATTTTTAAAAAAAAAAAAATTTTGTACTTGGTGAAATGGTCTCCTGTCTAATCACCGCCCTGGCGTGTAAATCTCAAGCTAATACAATTAATCTCGAGCCTGTGTCAGTTGGAGTCTGCGCTCGTGCAGAGAAAACAACAAAATATATTGAAATAACACCCAGAAAAATGTCATGAAAACTTATTCGGCTATTTTTATCAACGCGGTTGGTAAAGCAGGCAAGTGATATATACGCGAGCATCCATGCGAGAGTACTCCGAGCGAAGTGGCAGACCGCCGAGTGTGACCCGCGGTCGCTATGAGATATGATAAAATAATTATTACTAGCGGACTAACTGTGATTAATGAACATTTTCTTGACGCCGAACAGACCTATATCTTCATATCTATAGATAAATCACACGAACGTCAAACTGTCATAAACATCATAGCGAATATTTTTCAGGACAGTCAAAAATGTAAAATGATCTATGTTACATTTTGTCGATATTGAGTTATGAACGTGAAAAATATACTATCTTTGCCGTGTTTTAACGAATTCATCAACGCTAAATACCTACAAAGTAGTATTCAAATACTAGTTAAAAACAAATAAATTCTGATGTACTATATAACACACATTACATTAGTAAAAGGCGTTTGGAAACTCGTCCGGAAAACACACTTCGATATAAGATCACAAAAATTAATTTATAAAGTAAGGTAGCTTATTATAGTTTCAGTTTTATTCTTATTTAAAAAAAATATCTTTTAATTATTATGTCACATTTTGAAAAATAAATTTCCGTTCATGTTTTTAATAGCAATTTAAAATTCATAAATGTTTAATAAGATCTCTTTTTGGTAATTTTATTTATTTTTTAATAAATAAAACAATACTTGTTTGGGTGTGATCCAAACTGTTTATATGAAATATATATCATCATCGGAATATATTTCTATTTCTTTGATGCAGGTCTCAATTGTGGGACATTCTCTATTTTTATTCAATAATTTTTCTGTTTTTACTCATTTAAAATTGAATCAGTAACTTTACTTCATTATTTAGATCAAAACTCTAAATATACAACAATTATTCATTTAAATAAATGAAAATGAACATGGAAATTTTCTTTGCAGTACATGTCCATTTGTATTTACATTAGAATATATATTATATAGGTTAAATTGTCGTGTATCGTTTACCATAGCATTTCATTATAATTGGTAGTGGTTTTTTTTTTTAAATTAGATTAAATATTTAAAGAATTATTCTATTCATTTTGAAGTCCTTTTATACATCAAATGTTTTTCAAACGCAATTTACATAGCATTTATAAATTGTATAAATGCCTTATTCAAATAAATCCGTTTGTATGGAACTCCCAGAAGATTACAATATCAAATCTGTTTTTAAGGCTGCTTATACATAAAATATCGATTTATTTCAGGCGTTATCATTCCAAAAATGCCGTCTATCAGTCAAAATATCTCGCTAACGGTACAAAAGAAAAAAACATATTGAATCAAGCGTGTTCCTGATGAATACAAAAGATGGAAAGAAAAAAGCCCATCGACGTACTTACACGGACCCAGGGGTTTTCAATACTAAATAATATATTACAGTTTGTAAAAAAATATGAAATAAAAAGATGTCTTAAGTGCGAATTATTTTCAATTGTTGTACTTGAATTAAAATCAGTACTTTTTTTATTAAGACGACCTTTGCGTGTCGTCGTCAACGCCAGCACCTATTAAGGTCGATCGCTCGATTCATTTTGCTTTTCTTAAATTTAAATAAAATTATTGAAGTAAAAATTTAAGTTCTTTTAAGTATTCTCTGGCGTTTTTTTAAACGCGTGCGTTTACAAAAAAAATATGTAGTTTACTTGTGAATTGAAAAAAGTAAAGATGATTGATTTTGACTGATATTTCACCAACCCAAGAAACCTCAACAAAGATACAATATTTATCACTTTTTTGGATTAAATGTCAACATATGATTCCAGGATCATATTATCTTTTAATAAACAATTTTTTTCATCATATCTATCAGAGACCATTGAATGATACAGTAAAAACCTAACAAGAATCACTATGACTGCGTTTACCATAAATAAACAACAAAAGAGAGTCATCATGGTGTAACCTTTGACTTTGAAAATCATTAACTAATTCAAAAGTAGTAGTGATATATATAAATAATAAAAGAAGAAATCTTTAACACAAATTTGCGGTTCCTAATTAATTTGAATCATATATAAAATATACTAAAAACCACTATTAAAACATAGCTTACATTTTTATATTTTGTTTTTACTTACAACATTTACTTACTTTTTACTACGTCAAAAGCATAATTACAAAAATGTTTAAAAATATAAAAATATGACTTCCATAGGTTATTTTATGTATAGTATGGAAAATGCGCTCTTCTTTAGTTAAAGTATAAATAAACCAAAGCGATGGAAATTCTTCAAGAAGCATTACAAAAACACAAAGCTTTTATCTTTACTTTGCGTTTAAAATTTCTCTGAGCTTATGTAATAATGCAGCGTATTCGAGGAGCATGCCTCAAAGCCGAGCACCGAGCGGCTTTCCGCCAGGTACGAGTGTATGGTCATTTCATAAATATTTAATTTTGATCACAGCCGCAGCCCTTGGAGAAATCGGTGATTGAGACGAGAGAGAGGTGCAGAGGAAAACAAAATATTGAGACTCCAGCGATAGAGGGATGCAGGATATTTCTGCGAATACTATCCCGGCATTAAATGCCTGTATATTTCCCTGGAAAGGGATGCAAAAAAGATTTAACTAGCCTCTCCGCTCCCCGAGGTAATCTTGTATTCCTTTCAAAACCTTCTTATCATTTTTGAGCACGCCGCCTTAAAAACGTTTGAAGAGAACGTTATCGCTTAATTGAAAAAAGAGGGAAATGAAAAACGTACATTTGTATTACTCTCAATCCAGTATCCAACTTAAAAATTCGATACAATTAGATTTGCTTCATGCGGGAACATACACAGTATCTTCGCTTCTAGCTCTCCACTTCCACTCCTGCGATTCCTCAAATCGGAAATCGATATCCGCTCCCATTCCAGTTTATCATATACAATAAAATCAAAAGTATTGTCACCTACTTACTATAAGATATAAATACACATTTTAAAATAAATATCATCGCGAGTTTTTATGATTACGTGGTATAATAGTTTTATTGAATATTAACATACAATAAACCGAATGTATAATATTATATTCTGATACCATTTGCACCCAGAATTTATTTATAAATACTTATTATTAATAAATTCATTATATATATAAACACACTATATATACGCTCACACAGACATAATATAACATAACAAGAACTCTGAATATCGTCCAACGTTATGTATTTATAACAATAGCGTATGGGGCTTGTGTAGCCTAAGAAGTTATCCAATTTAAATCCAAGATACTTTACAGAAGTTAGAAATAATTTTCGACATAACTTTACAAAACAATCTTGGTTTTGCTCAGAATAGGTATATGTGTATACATACTGCATTACAAACAACGTAGAAAATCTCCCTAGTAGATTACGATAAATTTGTGTATGCTTTACAACAAAAACTAACTATTTTCAAACATATTAAAATATTCAATCAATTGCGAAGGGTCTCTTTATAGTTTGCAATATAGATAATTGAGATGTAACGAATAAACAAGCATACAATTTTCTAAGGCCGCGTAGGCTATCGCGTCGATCGTAAATGCGCAATGAAAACCTTCTACGTCGGAACTACGACAATAACCGTGTTGCCAGAGGTAAGCATTAATGCTGATCGTTACATGAGGCGGCCGCGATTATAGTCAGCATCGCAAACATCTCGACATAAAGGGCCGCGTTCATTATCGAAACAGAGCATTGTTCGACGTATCGCAGAGACCCTTGTAAGTCTCACCGGTCTTCCGACCCCGGGTTGTCTTTCGGTAATCCGCTTGATTAGTGACTAACACTCATCAGCTTCCGGTGTATCCGAACAAGCTTTCCAATCAACTCGGTTTCAGTTCGGTATTAAATATTCCGCAGTTCCAGTGATCAAATTATTCATTTCCGGAAAGTTCGCTCCGGCCTGATGTTTACACATTTTACTAACAGATCTCACTTGTGTTACGCTTGAAATTTGTTACGATGTAAACCTGTATTAAAGTTTACTCGCCGCATTACGTTACAAATTTAGTTTTTAATTTTCTCATCACTTTTATGCTGGTCGTAATTATAATTAATTTTTACGGAGGTTTTAACTACCTCCGCCTACACCGATCTGTGCTTTTTTATATTTTTTTTCTTACGTAATTCAAACTGTAGTAGTATTCTTTCTATTGTATAATTAATCACAATATTCCATAAAATAATTAAGCTTTTCTGTATTGGCTAGTAATAATGCATAGTTTTAAGATATTTAAAATAGAAACACTATTGAATTTATAATATTTGTAAAATAAAAACAGCATTTATGTATAACATCGAAATGAAAACCTCATCCTCTGGCTGAATACTCAGATTCGATATCCCAATCCACGAAGTATTTTGAGACTTCGTGGCATTATAGATGTCAATGTTAATCAATTATATTTATCAAATATATTCAGTGAAGTAATCAAGATTAATTCTCTTAATTATTACTTCAAAGTAAAATTTTATATATTTCATTTAGTAGATACCTAACGTTTATGTATAATTACATCTGTTTAGCATACAATTTATTGGCACCCTCGTTATACTGCCAAGTAACATAAAATTACACCCCTCCATAGTTGGTCAGCAGGTGTTACTGCCGAACCCCACTCCCTCCTTCCAACCTTCTACACTGGCATCTTAAAACTACCCTTGCAATGTGAATTTCGGTACAAAGTATGCATTTATGTACTAGGTTTTCAAAAATATGCCATACTTTATAACTAAACAAAATTAAAGTAAAGTAGTTTCTCATTTAATTAAAATTTACCAAGCTTTTAGGCTTAAACAACTTATCTTCAAAAGCAAATGTTGTTCCCAAGACTCCACACAACGTAATAACCATCTTTTGTATTACAAAAACACAAACAAATAAATTATTTTCCAGGCAAAACTGAAAGTTTCATACAACGCAAAGCGAAAGCTTTAAGAGCATTGGGACCTCTTTAAAAACGACTATACCGACAGCCCTTGGAACTAAATTAAACATTAATATTTTAAACATTAAAAAATATTTTCTTGTATAATACGATCAAGATTTTAGGCTGAATTTTCAGACTATACGTGTTTATATTTTAAGCGCTATGTTCATGTTTAGAACTGAAATCACTTTTGAGTATATAAAACGAAACACAAAAGCAGTGATTCTTTGTAAAAATTTCCAAATATGACTCGAAAACATGAAGAATAAAATTTTCTTTATTTCCAACCGCGCGGGTGTCTCTCGGCAAATAATTCTCTTTTTTGAGTTCCACAATACCCGAAGGCAGAAGCAGTGCCTACATGTGAATACATATGATATGCATTATGTATAGCTAGACTTGTCGCTACGCCATGAGATGAAACGCGTTTAATATACACATCTCTTTAGACACCAATCCAGAAATCCATATGAATGGAATTTTTAACAAAGAACACGACCAATCAAAAAGCGACGCTTATAATAAAAAAAAACACAGTCCATAAAAAAATATATCTCTTCTTGAGTGCTGGAAATATATTTTTTTTACTTACTATCAAATTTTGAGTAATTTCAAATATAACAAGAATATTCATGACTTTGCAAACGTCTGTGATATGTATTTTTAAGATTTTATTATACATAAAATCTTATGAATATATGTATTTATTACCTATGAATATAACTATTTATTATTATTAGAGCTGTCGATGTTTTGTGCTTATTTAAAAGTATACTTTTAAAATAGCATAATTAGATATAAATTCGTTTACTTGACTTATTGCTTTTTAGCGAAAACCCGACGGGACTAATTCATATTTTACTCGCATTGTTCCAAAAATAATTAACACAATACCTAGCGTCCCTATCTATAGAGTGACTTTTTTTTGCACTGCATGCCCGGGGACCGGCGGGCGGGCCTGTATGCTCTTGGGCAGCTCCGCCTAATGACGTGGGCAGGGCCGCAAGGTGCTCGGTCGGCTGGCGGTGGCCGGGCGCGTCCACCGCACAGCAAATATATAGTTTACCCGACTGACCCCCATAAACACCGCCAGGCCCGGCGCAAGTCATTATTTAAGTACGGCCCAAACGTCCTTTCAAATTTAATGTTGAAATTGTGTATTCCCTTTGTGTGTGCGTGGAGGCCTCTGGTTTCCGGTCCCCCGGCGTGATAGTTTTAAAACATACGAGTATATCTAAAAAAAAAAAATTTCAACATTTTTATTCATTTTAAAAACCTTCAATCTCTATATAAGTTTTAATTTTTAATCAGAAATATCTTTTTAATTTTATGAAAACGATTGAAAAATGTTCAAAAATTATTTTTTATACTTTCTGTTAAAGCAACATTTTCAGCCATTAGTGAAAACCTAACATAAAATAAAATTGCTTCAATTATTTTATCTGACTATAACAACGCCGTTAACACGTGTTAAAACTATAACCCTTAATTTAAAACTACTTACGAAATTTTCATTATAATCAACAATAATATTTACGTGTAATATTAAAATATCAAATATAATATTTGTACACACATTTGTTACTTTCCTCTATATTAATAAAATTTAGCAAACTTTTAAAGTCTAATTCCAATCAGGAGAACAAACTTTTAAATTCCATTAGCTGAAACTTTTAAAGATCTTTAGAATAAATAATTGAATGATATATAAGCACACTTTGGAAAATTCATATTTGATTTGTAAAATCTACATTTTTTAACATGTTGAGTTTTCCGTTGAAGCTGCTTTCTTAAAAGTTACTTTTCTGGCAACAAATTCCCCAACACCGCTGAACTAAAGCTTCTTTTAAAATGATCTCGAATATATATTTTTTTAAATATAACAAAAATCGTTTGAATATTTGTACACTTTTAAACTTATGTTTTTATATACAATATTTTATATCTGTTTTTAAGTGTATGTTTTCATGTGCTTTGTTTCAAATTGAAGTATCATATAAAGAGTAATACTTGGCTATTTTTAAGAATTCAACAATAAAATATTTAATCTGTTCACTTCAAATGTAATTTTTTTACCATAGTATTTAAAAGATGTTTTATATATATTTTTTATAAAATACTTTGAATTGCGATTCTAACAATCACGCCTTCAAAAATTGTATAGCATCTCCAGTTCACGATCCAGTTAAAGCCCACCTTTATTGGTGAGTTCTATTGTTCGAGCAAGATGTCAGAAAAGATTTTCATGGAGAAAAATTGAATAGACACCTACACCAACAATCTAGATGGTACTCCAAGTCCTACTTCAGTACACAATAGCCCCGTCGGCCAAAAATCTTTTCTCTAAGTGACTCTCAGTGGTATATAAAAAATAACATGAATTATTGTGATAATTACTTAAGTCTTATAGCATCATTTATGGTAGAGTGCTAAGCGAATGGCAAATTGGCTGTAGTTTATTAGCTATTTCTAAAAGCAGTAATCTATCTTTGCTCACATGTTACTGTAATGTTGAGTAATTTGTATTATTTTAATTAATTATAACATGCGCCTATTCTAACACTAAACAAAAAACTTATAATACATAAACATTAGTTGACGTGTTCACATATTTTTGATGTACGCCAATGGTATTTCATCTTTCAAAATCCTAAGCTCGGAGAATGCATATGTGTTTTAATAAATATTAATCATAGAAAGAATTATTGAATATAATGTCAAAAATGTCACACAAAATGGATCAACAAAGAAAAATCTGACATTTTTCTGGCTTTGATTAAAGAAATAACGTTTTTTGTAATCCACAGCATGTGAAATTCGGGAAAAAATAAAAACAATTTTTTAATACAAATATAATATATTTTTATTTTTTTTATTGAAATGGTGCAAACAGTGCATTACATCATTTTTAGGGATTATTAAAAACACAATAGATAAGCAGTTTATCTTCATTTAAATCACAACAGTCTTTGTATAATATTTGTTTTTCTATTAGGCGGGTACCTAGACGCTTTTATAAAAGGATTAAAAACGAATCACGCGCATAAAATAGTAACAATATTGTGTCCGGTCAACGGCCATATAAAAAGAGATCACATGGAAAAGCGTGTTTTCCTCGCCGGGCGGCGGTCGGACTCGATGCTATCGCGGCTTGTAATGCATTGCGATGGCTGCATTTAAAAATACAATTTTTGGGAACTCGCCTGGTTTTATATTCGCTATCGAAGCACGCGGGTATCCATAAAACTTCCATACCACCGGGACTTTATAGCGATCTGGAATGAGAGATGGGAGGGCTGGATAAAATGATACGGCGCTATGCATCTATCAAATAATTTAATTACTGAAATATCGTAAAAGCCCCTCCCCGTGCTCTAGTGGCCCTTACATTCTATAAGTATCCTCTAAAACAAAAATGAGTTTACACTTTTTTTATATTAATACCGAGAATATTTATGATTTTTTTGTATATTATAGTAACTATTAGTAGCAACTCTCAAGACATTAATTATGTTCTCAAATCAGAATAGCTCCACGTTTTACTACGAGTATAAATTAATATAACTAATTGAAAGCTGTAAGAAAATAATTGGGTATGTCCAGTGTATTCATGTGCGGTTAAATAAATACCAAAGCTTACAAAGAGAAGCTTCTGTATAAGCCGACCGGGCGTCTTTGAACATTCGTTACGACACCAAAGATCATCATGCCGTGTTCTTATTTGCTGAAAACCTCTTAAATCGTGTTTTTTTTTTAATCTCAAGTACTCAACCTTTAATTACTAATATACATTTAATTTTAAAAACTCGCGTCAATGCAGCGATAAAAGCTTAGAATATAAATAAAAAGGGATATTTTTATAAAAGTAAGGTTCGATAATGACTCGAATTCACTTCACCATATGAACCCCCCGCCGCTACGTCGCTAAGCTCTTTTGTAACTTTGTAACTTTGTCTAATTATGGCCGCAGTGTGTACAACTTTTTCTTTATTTGGTATTCAAAGCTCCATAGTTCAGATATCAGATAACGTTAAACGCTTGCAAACAGCAGACAATTTTTTTAAATGATTTTAATATCATTAATCATTAAACGGCATTTATAAGAACATCAACAATTTTTTTTAATTTATACAGTTTTCAGTTAAAACTATATCAGCTCTTAATAATTTTGAATTCGTTAATATTTAAAATGAAAGATTTTTTTATTATCCTATTGTAGTGCCTTTACTGAACTTTCAATTAAATATTCAGAACAATGTACCGGGCACAATGGTTCTCAAAACGAAGGCCTATTTATAGAATTTACTTATTATTCTCCATCGCCATAAACAACACAGTTACTAACCAAATTACACAAATAATCTCTTCAAAATCAGCGAGTACTCTCAAAAGTCAATTAAAATACCGAGCAAGATTCATTACAGGCCCTTGCCAGGGGCCACTCAGACATAATTATTGCGCGACAATAGCGGTAATAAATCTGGGGGAGGAAAAATACTCCGGCGCCCTTGGGGGGGGCGCTCCTGGCAATATGTGTCACGGGGGCGGCGGAGCCTCATTCAGGCCTGACCTACTGCGCCGGCCCCGTCGCCGCTGACCCCGAGGGCTGCCGTGAGAGGGCCCATTCAGACGACCTTTTTGCTACATATCAGTGTTATTTATTATTTATACAATCTGAATACTGCTTTGATTATCTACGGCTTATCAAAATGTCAATAGCTTATCTAATCAATTTTTTCGTCAGAATAGTATACTTGTACTGAATTTTTAAACAGATATACACGGTTTTCCGACCGAATTCGGTTGGTTTGAATAAATTCACAGTTTTCGGGAATTTTATTTCTGTCCCTAGACTTTCTGGCAGGTGTCAATACTTTTTTCACACACCTTCACTTCACGGGCAGTACCATTATATGCTCATTAAAAATCAAGGGTCACAAATGGAAGACAGACATGAAAGCAAGCAATCTTGAACAAGCTCACCTGTGTCCTATCTATTACTTTCCTTGTGTGTTATTTTTTATTATTATTTCCAAGTAAATCTTTAATAAAATAATTTTTTGTGATATGTTCAACTGTCAATAAAATATTGTACAGTAGTAAAAAAAAAAAACACATATTATTGTCAATTTAAACTTTGAAAATATATTTGTAAAAACTACGAAACAACGTATAAACTAGAATATCTAAGCGTTAGCAAAAATATTTTTTTCGAGCTTTCTCGTGAGTGCCGGAGAACGCACGTCTTTTTCCATAGTTCCTGCATCACACCACATCGCGTGGCAGCAATCAGAGCCCGCACAAAACACAGGCGAGCTCTAGTTAACATAAAAAATCTATCGCTCACACTTTCACGTGATACGCGCACAATTCGGAGTAATACAATCTACAGCTCCGTCAAGATTATTTTAGACGTGAAATAATTTTAACGACTTCAAAAGGAGTGGCGTACTCGCGAGTTTCCTAGAGCGATACACCTTGCGATATGTTTTATGACTGGCCATCACTCCCGTTTCATTAATTAGCGCTGAACTTCTGTCATTTGGTAAACTCCGCCATAAGTTATTTCACTTTTCATGATGTGACTTATTTCTATTTACGTAATGAATAATTTTATTAATCTTCTGAAGTTTGTGTCGGGGTAATTTCGCTATTAAAATTAGCATTAAAGACTTGAACTTTATCTCGGTAGACACTTTGTTTATTTAACAGCCATTCTCGTCTCAGTTGACTGATATCGCACATTCGGTAAAGCGCTTGCTACTGGCAACAGGTGGGAGGCACTAATCTAACACGCTCTGAGATTTGCACACACACTGAATAACCTATTATGAAATACTTAACGATATCTTATTTGAGTTAAATGTAAAGGCATGTTAAGTATTATCGATATCATAACCCTGCTTATGCTCCACCACCCAGTACAGGCTAAGAAACATATCAACAGTCTTCCTTACAAAGGCAAAGAGAACCCGCTCGCTTCAGTGAAATATTTTTACAACCCTTATAAAATATCGAATAAACTTATATTATTCCCAGATATGGAGTTACGCACTACTAGAAAATGGCGACCAGATATCTGGGAGACATTCGGGATTACGGACGTGATCCGCCTTTAGGAACAGTGAATTTAAATACGCCTTTTAAATAATAATGGATCGCTTTGTCTTTTGAAAAATGATGAGAATTTTGAATAATATTTTCTGAGCAGGTCCTGTAGAACCTGTTTTCTAGAAAACGTCTCTATTTTTTAATAGATATTACGTCTTAATAAATTATCTTCTAAAGAAGTATACAAAACTATAAATAAGCTTTATTTTATGATTATTTATTGAAAAAAAATATTCTACTGAAAGTTTGGATCGTTCAGAAAGTTCGACTTAATTCAGGATTCAGATCAGATCAAATTCTTTAAACAATTAAAGCTATATTTTTGCCGTATTGAGTTATAAAAAATCATTCAAATATAAAAATTATATCAACAACACTAAAAATCAAGTTATAGAAATTCCCATCGTTAATACTAAAATTAAAAATTGGATTTATTCAAAGAAATATTAAAGTTAACAAACAACAACAAAATATAGTTTTAGAATATCTAACTTTGAAGAAATAAAACTGGTGGTTTTCATTTCTTATTAATTAATTTATTTTTAACTTCACGTGACGTACACCTAATAATCCACTTTTTAATCATAAAAATCATCTACATACAACCCTAAATACATATTTGGTAAAAAGTATAAATTCCTTAAAATATATAAGGCAGTTGAGCCATCAGCTAGAATCTATGAGTGAAAATTTAATCCACTTTGCATTGATCGTCTGCAAATTATAATGATTGGTGACACTTTGGGTCTACCTTAGCTGATAAGAGATAGGGGAAAATTTCACCCAAAATAAACTTTTATTTAAAAAAAAACATGAAAATATAAAGAGTTCCTTTATAATAGTTATAAAATAATATACCGACAGAATATCTTCTTTATTTTCCCATAAAACACATCGAAGCAACTTTTTTTATAAAGGTCGCTATCAATAATAATTTAGAGTTTTCGAGCGCAAAGCTCCTATGCTCTGCATATCTTATGTGATGTCTTTGAGATACAGATCTCTTGTAATCTTCTGGGAACAGGCTTTGGAGAGCGTCTCTGAAGGGACACGGTGTAGTTATTGGCGGCCAGACCTTGAAAAATACAAAAAATATTTTGTTTCAACCAAATGTCCTCAAGGTCATATGTTTTGTGGTAAATAACAATATTACAGGTTTTCTTTTTGAGAGTTTATTGTATTATTTTTATTATTCACTATTATATGAAAAGTTGTTTCTTAAGTTTATATTGTTGAGCGATATTGAAAACTCAAAGGCTTATCGCTGTTATTATAAAGTTCGTATCTTTAAATCTAATGAAGTTAAGTTCATTTTCTATTCAGGTAATGACGAGAGGTAACAGATTCTAGGCAATTGGCTCGCCACACAAAAGGCGTACTTTGCCAACTTTGTGGGAGTAGAATATCGTGAAACTTTACTTAAAAACTGCGTGCAAATGGCTTAATTTACCTGTTAAACCCCATTGAAATAGTTAACTGGGTTGTTATTGTGTTCAGCTAGGAATAATAACATTTATATATTTATTTCGGCATTTATACTCATTACTAATTTTTACGTTTAAATATAAAGTAATATGCTTTTTTGTGACAACTTTTTCTATGCCAATGGTCGTGACTATTTGGCTGAATACAAACTAACAATGATAATTAAATATCGTTTGAAATTAATAATCAGCCTTGAGCCATTTTATTTTATGACCACATGGTTTTAATATATCGGTCCATTTAGATAGATATTAGTATTTACCAACTTTTTTTTTAATGTCAGCTGGTATTGAACGCATTCAGTTCATTTTTTTATTCAATAATGGTAATCAAATTTGCTCTCGTCTGTTGGTAAAAATAGCTCGCAACTTATTTATCTACTACTTTCCTATCAAAGCAGTACTTCCTTTGACAAATCCAATCGCCAACGGGTAGGGGAAGATCTGCTGTACATCGATAGAATCCACTATCTATAAATCATATTTAGCCGTGTCCGAATGGAAAAGATTTAATTAAGGAGGTAGACTATTCGATTCTTGGCCGATCCTAATTTAATTACTGGACCGTGCTCTACTCGCCGCTCCCTTGCGAAACAACCGCTACTCTGGACAAACACGACTTCTACCCTTAACTCTCGAAAGCCAGGCAACCTTTATAAAAATAAATAAACAAAATGATTTAAATAATATTTTTTCATTAAACGTTAATGTGACAATTACAACATCAGCACTTAACATTTAATCTTAAAAGCTAAAATTATGACACAATTTCACAAAACAAATAATTCTAAGCTCTGGAGATAAATCTTACAATGAATCACATATATTGTTTAGCTGTCATCTGAATCAACGTAAACTACGGTCTTAAATTCTTTACAACGTAGACTAATGGAAAAGGTACGATATTTCAAAAATAAATATTTTTATTCATATTGAATTTATTATTTAAGGATTCGCTAATAAACTTAAATTTGTTTTAAATAAATTATTGCTAACTATGCATTCAAAAAGTTTTATTGTGTTAATTAATTAACATTAATCTTCCATGATACAACTTTATTAAGATATGTCAGCGGGCCTTTCGGAGTTAAACTGGTAGTCGGGAGTCTCGGTATAATCCTGCGAAGAACGTGATGTTCTATAGAAAACAAAGGGTGATCAACCTTCAAGGGTGGGAAGTGGGAGGCTTCCGCAGAAAACAAGGCATTTCTATATTTTAATTATCAGCCTTTCATTTTATTATAAATGTAATCATATTTCATTAATAATTTTTGCGGTTTATTTCATAACAATGCCGATAAAGCTTATTAACTTTGAACAATGACGGCACAAAATATATCAAAGAAATATTATTTTTCATGATTGATCGATTCTTATCAGGTATTTGTTGCAAATAATAACCTGTATATATCGAATTGCTTACAAAATATAAGCTATCGGGAGATGTTTGTTGTCAGAAGAAAAACTAAAGAACAAATAAAAATCTGTGACGGTCGAGAGATTGGCCACCTTTGAGAGGGTCAAGAAAATAAAATACAAAGTTTTTTTTCAAGGAACTAAATTTCACAATGCCACTGTAACAGTTCCAGCTAATGATGTCTGTACACAGCCTCTGGTCCTAAATAAACAATGAAATGACAAAGTATAACCAACTTGAGCGAAGATTTTTCAGGCAAACACGGACTAGAGTGGGACCAGACCGCCGCCTGTAAAAACATCCCTCCAGGATTCGGGAACCGCTTTCCGCGGCTTGTTTTAATTTATTTTGCTAAAGGAGGGCTTGTCGCTTGAACAAAAACAAACACATTTTCCCCTTAAAATGTACTGTAAACAATCTTATCTCTGTTTGTTTTTCTATTTAAGTGTGCGCCGTAAATTTATGTTCAAAGAAAATAAATAATATTTCACCTTATTGGTTTGGTAAATTTAAAAAGCGGGCTCGCTCGGGTATTAATTCCTGGCGCTCTCGCTCCGTGTTAAATTATGTGTCTAAGTTGCGTACTTAACGCGAGGAGCTGATGCACCGCGAAGGCCGCGACTTGCGATCCTTGCCTATTCTGTATGCCTTGATAAAGCACATCACCATTAACTTAAACTTTTGCTTAGTTTCTGGTAAATGTGAATGATGCGGCTTTGTCTAATCTTTTTTAATAATAATTAGAAATCGATCGCTTTCAAGTTCCCCTTTTTTTTAATAGTAACAATTTTATTTTCAAATGAAGAAAAAACTTGTTCCGCGTGCCAAAAAATATTATTTTATTAAATTAACAACAAAATTTTGTTGTATTTTTATAATATAAAAGGAATATCTTTTCGACCTCGTTTGGATGTCACACACAGCATTTTATCTACTGCCTGTTGTATTTTATGAGGTCATTAAAAGACAAATTAAAAAGATCGTGGTAATTAAAAGTAATTTTACTTTGCTTTTATATGTCATTCAATCCAATTGTAGATAAATGGCATGGTTAATTAAACGTCTTGCCGGTGTGACCGACCGTCAACTACAAAAGACAGTAACATGTTGCACAGCTTATCAACTTCCAACGTCTACTCACAATCTTTATTACTGCGAAATGTATCATGCTTTACAAAATGAAATATATAAAATATAGCGGCACTTTATAACAGCCTCCGGTTCGCTCGGATATAGCACTCATTCTTCTGTGTTATTCTTCCAGTCGTGGTTTCCAGTCCAATGTAAACAAATGCGCGGAAGGGCGGCTAATATTAGCCCGCGGCACGAGACTGACCCGCCGGACAGCACAGTGCTTCCGTAAAAACCCCAATAAATTTTATCACACTGCTTTAAATTGTACAATAATACAGCTGCATTTAAAAAAATGTTAATTTATGCTTTTTAATTATATTGGTTTTATGGGGTACATCCTAAAGATTTTCATATAAAAGTAAAAACTGAAATTCTAATAAACCAAAATTTATAATAATTCGATAATCGAATCAGAATAATTACTCATATATTTTGTAATTGGCATTATAATACAAGCGCAATGTGCCAATAACATTTCATGTCCCATCGTGAGGCGTGTGGCCCCACAGTGCCGCTCGGCCAGCCGCCGCACAGTGGCTCACAGTTTGCCCAGTGCGTTCTGTTTTCATAAGCCTTTCGGTTAAATAGTGTGCTTTCCCCCAAAACCTTTGTTAAATATGTACGGTTCAATTTTTGGCCCGTGCGGCGATGAATTAGATTTGACTTTATTACACTGACTGCTAAACCATTTTAATAATATACGGTGTGAATAGGCTGTTTACCGTACGTACTTTATACGCGAAATTGCCTGTCGTGTATTACAGGAATACCTTCATGTTTGTTGCTGGCTAATTTGACAAAGTTCAACAATGAACCTGCGTTTTTATTACCTCAGTTTGAAATTAACTATGGATCTAATAAAGTATTACCGGAAGCTGAAAGAAACTTAATTTAACTACGGGGCATCCTACTCTCTAGAATAAAGCATTGAAATTCAATCCTCCACCGTATAACTGAGGAGATAACTATTATTGCCTCATTAAAATTTTCACCGGAGAATTCTGGCAAACGACGGTGAAACTTTCCATTGAAAATCAATGAATACTAAATGTAGTTGATTGTTATTATTGTGCTAATTTCTCGAAATTAGTTGTTCGGAGTATCACTCACACATTTAAGTAGGTTAAAGGTAATTATTTTTATAATCCCGTGGTTGTTTCCTCGTAAGACTAATTAAAACTTTAACGGCTACTCCTTTTGTAGCATTATTCCTGGAATAGACGAATTATTTTCGTCGCTGTTTCCAGGCGGATTTCGCCGCATACTTCGAACGCGATCAATTAATGTAATAATACACTCCGGTGTTTATCTACTGTGCGTGTGTTAAATTAAACATGAAACGCCGGGGAAATAATAAATATTTTACGATATTAGTATTCAAATAGCAATTTTCTTGGCTAAATTATTAAATACGCGAGCTCATATCATTTGAAAACAGAGCAATCGATTTACGGAATTTTATTAATTTTCTTATTAATATTCTGCTCGAAATTTACTGCAAAGATTATTTTAAAAGAATTTTCATTAAACAAATACTAAAAAAATATTTTATATAACCCTTGATACTTTATGTGCACAATGGCTTTCGAAAGTGACATTCACAAGATAAGCTTTTGAATGCTTCAGCTTTATCAACATCAACAATAATACTAAACAAGAAAACCCCCACACTAATCAATGCAATGGGCTCAACACCAACGCATTTTACTACCCCGTGATCATACCCCACAGCTGGGATTGATTGTTCATTACAAGTTGTTATGAGGACCTTAATATTTTTACAAGGTTATCATTTTTAAATGCGTATAAACTTAATACGCTTATAAAATAAACACATGCATATATCAGATTATGATAAATTTATTCGCAAATTTAATATCAATAATCTCTCATATTTTCTATGTATTTTTTTAATACTTTGACACATTGTACTTAATCATAAATTTATAAACATAACAGCTAAGTTTTAAGTTTTTAGCTATTATGAACGCTTATTTGTTTTAAAATATTATTTTCATGCTTGAAAGGTACACGTGTATAATACTAAAAACAAAGAAGAGTAAATCTCGCTCGATTTTTTTTCCACCAGAACATACTTTGTACTTAACACTACAAACTTTATAATATTATAACCTTGACAGGCTCTGAAAATTATCAGGACCCTTACCACTACTATTATTTATATTCATAGAATCTGTGTTATAAGGAATATTTATGAATATGTCACTTCTTAGTGAATAAATGAGGCATGTTTGTATTATTTTGCTAAGTGTGTTAGTAAGAATTTAAGCTCCGACCGTCTTCTCTAAGAGTTTTTTTTCTTATATTGTATAATTTTCTGTACATATTATGACCATCATAATATTATTAACATCATTGTGCTCAATTTGAAGAAGTTGAAGAAGAACAAAAAAATGACAGAGTACTTATATCAAATAGGTGCCTTAATTAAATTCGTTTAAATCCACAGAACTTAATTATTTTTTTTAATAAAACATTTTTCCTTTTATTTCCCAATTAAGAACATTAATTTGATTAAGGTTCTAATTATAACTATTGTTTCGCTTTTAACTTACTAAAAAATATAATTAGTAATTTTAAAGTATTCTTAGGCACTTTGACATTGAGTTCATTCATATAGTTAGATTTTAGTTTTAAAAATGTAAGTAGTTTTTTTATTTTTTATTCGGCTGTCTAGTCACTTAGTGTAGGCGTATTTAATACATACGAGTATAAAACCAACTAAATATTTGTCTTTTTTGTCTAAGCCTTTATAATATTCAAGAATATTATGCCACAAAAAATTATAGAACCCAGAATATTCTAAAAATACTTATTTACATTTTAATATATTTTATTTTAATTTTTTGCCATGGCTTTAGATGAACCCTAAAAAAGTTAAATTTTCTACAGTAATAAGATTCGCGAAGAGCATTCGTATAAAGCAAGATCAATGGCACAGAAATAGAACAATACGTATGGCAAAATAAAATATTCAGAACACTCTCGGCCATCTCTCACTGTAAAGAAAGCTACAATTTTCAATCCATTTACAAAGTCGCTTACTCTCAGTACCCGCTAAATATGATTCAGATGAGACTAAAACTCCGCAAACAATGAGGCGTGACGAGAATGAATGAAATACCCGCCGCAAATGCACATCTCGAGGCGGCCTGACAAGCGAAATGGGATTCCCGCGCCGTCCCACTCGTGCCTGTCCTTGTTTTGTATTGCCAAGATGGATGCAGCCTCAGGAGCAATCCGAACGGTGTCCCGTTTGAGCTGTTTATTATGCATCGTCTCCTGTGAAGCCGAGCTTTTTGTGCACTTATTAACGAAGTCGGAGGAACAAAAATCTGATTAAGCCCCGAGTGCCGTGCTCATGGTCGTCACTGCTTATTTTGTTGAGCTAGGTAACTGTATTGAACGCCGAGCGTTTGCTTTCACGGCGCATCCCGCGAGACGTGCAATGACGCTTTTATATTTCTTAAAACGCTTGAGGGCGTCTCTTAGACTTAGCCGATGATTTCGTGGGAACGTGTGGAGTATTTGACTTACATTTAAAAAAAGATATGCCTATTAAACATTTACGCAGACTTTTGAGAATAATAAAATCGTTTATGGCTTTTGTTATTATTTTGGTGTGGTGATAATAACGGCTTTTACTGCACTGTTTTCATCATATTTTTTTTATTTTTCTCACGCCCTATGGTTACTAGTTGACTTCTGCGGCACTTCTTGGACTAGCTAGTTAACGGCAGATCGTCGTAAAGCAATAAGAGTCAATGTGCCTCTGGGTGACATTTTATTGACATCGCTGTTGACTCTACACTCTATTCATTTAATGTCAAATAAATAATAATCATGCTTTTCCATGACTAAAATCATGAATAACGTTGCACCAATATTTTTTTTTAATATGATTATTGTGCATTCATTGCAAAACTTAGTTAACCAGTGGTTGGTATTCTAAAAAGCTGATGGTTTGTCAGCTTGGTGAAAAATAAATGGCCGCCCTGACGGGTCAACTGGTTAATACATTGATAAAACATCTTCATTAAAATTATAAGCTCCGACGACTTCGGTCATATTAAGTTTCCTTTACACATGAGCATACATAATTTAAACCTTTTGTTTGTATCTAAATTTAATAAAATTTATATAACTATTTACGCAAATAAATCTGTATTTGATTTTAAGGAAGTTTGGGCGAGGTAAACCTTGTATTTTCCTTTTACCCTTCGGATGTAGGGGCTCTAACAGTTTATAAAGGTATCAAATATTTTCAAATACACTCCATAAAAGTAAGTAAGAATATTAACAATTTATTATTTTTTTAATATTTGGCATTTAGCTTAACTCTCGTGGTAGAATTTTTATATTTTTTTATATAAACGTTGCATTTTGATATAAATTTTGTAAATAGCCTGTATGAAATAATAAGATAAAAAAGCTTTTATTATCATTTCAACTATATAATTAATCTGATATTTTCGCATCACCAAAGAATGGCATGATTATAGCATATTAAAACATATTGATAAAAGCATTTGATTTTATTAAATCTTTGTAATTAAATTTAAATTAAATATTGTATATTATTTAAATAAAAATAAGATATTAATATATCGCTCTGCGGCTAGCTCGGTTGGCAGAAGCTCTGCAGGGAATGTCGGGGACTCAAGAATAAACATTTTACTTGCCGAGTATTTTGGCAGCAATAGAAATGTTACTCATGCAAAGCTCTGGAAAGACAGGCCGGGGGTAGTCTGGGCCGGAGGCTGTGGATGAGGCAGCCTTGCGGAGCTTGGTGCGCCCCTGTCGCCAGAACCGCTGATTTCTTTATACAATTGTCTCCATTGAACTCGTTTTCAAACTGCACGGAGAGCTGACAGGGTAACAGGGTGAAATTTACAAGCGAGGGTGGCTGCAGTGAGTAATACGCGTCTTGAATGCTAAGTTGCAGCTTTGTAATGTATAAACGGATCAACTGTAACAAAATAATGATGTTTGAGGGTTTTAATTTTTCATGTGTAATAAAAATATTTACAAACTTGTTCTATTATTTTGTTAATTCATTTTTAACATTCAAAACTTATTACTATCCAGATGACAGACTATTTTTGTTGATGTCCAAATACAGCGATATTGCTAAGCATATACAAGTTAACCATCATATAAAAAAATACTCAAAAATCTTAGCAACGCTGTGAAAATATTCATTTAACAAAAAATCTAGAATATATCCCGTCGACAATTGCTGAAGTATTACGTAGCCTGTAGCGTCTAAAAATAAGAAAAAGTAAATGAAAACATTTTCAAAAGTTCAAAAAGGTCAGCATATAGCTTTTTTCAGGTAGATAATAAAGAGATAATATCATAATAGCGCCCATTAACGCTACAGCTAGCAACACCGCATCCGTAAACAGCGTACCTAGGACGAGGCTGAACAAGTTTGGACAGAGTGTGGATGATGTTTCATTTTTATGGTCCCCTTGGAATAATATACTGTACATTAATATTTAAAATATATAACATAACACAGCGTCATAAAAAAAGGAAAACATTGTTGCTTTCAAAAAATTCGTTCATTTTCCTGGGCAAGCTACTGCAGCATTACTGGCCGAACGTATCGGCCCATTACAATAAATAATTGAAGTATCGATGTGGACCAATTTAGAACAATAAACCAGTAAGTACGTAAAATATATTGACCGCAGCGTTCGAGCGAATCCAAATAAAGAGAAAACCTTCAATAACGATTGTGCAGTCGGATATATTTTGTTGCTAGGCTTATTTTAATGGCTTTCGATGTGTCGTTAGTGTTCGTTAACCTGATATAAAAAGATTCATTAGAATTTTTTAATCATTATTATTACTGGTCATATTTTACTCGGTCGGGATGTAATAACTGAACGTGATTAATTATTTTATACCTACCTTTCATGAAGACTGACAACAAACATAACATCATAATCAATTACATTAGGCACTGTGCAATACAAACAAAGGCATTAGCCAAATTACGGTGTTACTTAGTAAACATGGAAAATAGATCAAATTATAGTAATACTCCGATAAGCCATCTAAAAATTCAAAAAGAAAATTCCACGGCGGAGAATTTTAATAAATTTTTTCACGCTAATAAAAATATTCTCAAAAATAAAAATTAACAACCGATTTATTAAATTCAACAATCACACTTTGGGCGGAATCTTCTGCGAGAATTCGTACATTAAAACGCCAATTAGGGGCAGTTTTTAGGGTAATGCCACCTAACGAGGGCGGGCCAATCTCCGAGACGCTATCAGTCGCCGCGGATACATTTGTTCCCGCGGTAAACCATCCAGAGTATAAATGTTTTGAATTGTAGATTAAAATATTATGCAAATGGCGGGGTTGCGGCTGCGTTGCTATTTCGTTCTTTTTGTTCCCGCCCCAAATTAACAGGGGGCTCTTTCGGTCTGGGGTGAGGGCCTTGCACCCACGGGCGGTAATGAACACAAAAAGGACACCAGTAAGCCCGGCAACTGCCGGAAGAGAGCCAAGCACCAGTGGATACCAAAGCTCCAATTCCAGACAAATGTATTTATCACAAATATTCTATGAGTGTAAACGTTACAGCTATTACAGCACAAATATTATCAAATAAAAACTAATAACCCTTACCCGTGGTTCACCGATTTTTTGACCGAGGCCATCATTGTTTGTGGGTATAATAATAGCAACAACAAAAAAACTAAAAAATATATTTGGAGGCTTTCACGGTCACTGTTGCTTAGATATTATTGCCCGTCATTTCTGATATTTTCAAAAGAACGGCCATGAACATGTAATAATATTTAGATCCGATGTCTTTTTTTAAGCTCAGGTGAATCGTTTATAGTGTAATTATTATTGTATTAAACTTCAACAGAGCAGTTGTGAAAATATTTATGGGTTCTGGCATAAAATAGTAATTTCAATGTGTTTTTATGGAGGCGATTAAAAAAATATCGATTCTTATCAGTCAGAGTATTAAATGAAAAATAAATTAAAGGGTTTTTATTATAATGGGTCCGTGTGAGATCTGATAACAGCCTGTCCATTCGTGGGGCTTATTACCGAGATTATTATTCATTGATATTTTTAATATTTTATGTATTTACTTTTTAAATTTCTGTACTGAATCCACTGTATTCGGTTTTCAACTATAATTTAATATTTTTAACAACGGGTTTTATTAGTGATTTAAATCACTAATCACAGATAAATCTAGAAAATAGGCTGCTAATGGCTCGTTAAATGTTATTTAAGTATTTATATTTTATTTAAAACTGAATATAAGAAACTAATATTGAAAACCAAAAATAACTTTTAAATATACTCATAACTTCGAAACACCGTGCATTACCAAGTCACTCGTTCATTTATGTTCTTATAATTGTGTATTTCGCTCAAACAATAGCGTGAATTCTGGCTTTCTCTAACTACCTTGAATTTCCAAATACGGCCAAGTTGGTCTCTATTTTAAGCCGAGCTGAATTATATTCATCAATCTCCCCTGTTTTTCATGAATCCCTCAAATATTGCGAGCATCGCTAATGAATTATTGTGTGATTCCCAAATCTTAACCTAGTTTCCACCGCAAGCCATTTTCCATCAATCAATCCTAACAAAAGCCTTAATCTTTAAATTATTCGATCAAATTCCATATTGAATCTTCATTACAAATGATAACATTTCAATACAAATTTAATTGTGTTTTTATAATTGATTGATTTTGCTATTTTTTAATAATAAAAAAATATCATCAAATAATGATACTTTATAACATCGTATTTTAAAACTGATAGTAGATTTAAAGATTTGTCTAGTAATCGACAATATTAATATATGTTTTAAATTTTATTATTTGAGAACTTTTTTTTCCTTATTGTTTTGGCTATAACTTAACGTCAGCGTATTTGTCAATCAAATTTAATCATTAAAAATCAGATTTCTGTCACGGGTACTATTTGTAATTAGCCGTTATTTTATTTTGGTTCAAACAACTTTCAGTAAGTACACTCAAAATCATAAATAAAAAGATTATTCTAAAAATATCAAATCGTATTAAGCTTTCCCATGTCTCAGTCTCTAAGAAGATTACTTTTATAATGACATATTTTTTATCCGAACTTAAAATGATATGAAAGCCCAGCGTGTACAAAAAATATGAAAAAGTTTCGCTAAACCAAATTACGTCTGTCTAGAACAGACGTTTATAGGATCACTCTCACCTAGTCTAATCGAATAAAAATTTTAAACACATTAACTTCAGTCTGTGTTTAATAAATTCAAGATTGTTTCAAGAAAATATTATTGTTTCGTTATATTAATTTTAGATTAATGTTAATCAGGATGCGTATTTATTTACCCATGCAGGTATTAGTATGTTTATGTGATTAAGCATATTTTTTCACACATTGAAAACGATTAAAGAAAACTCTCAGAAAATATCATCGTGACTTGTGAGGGATTCGAACCCACATCCCCAAGCTTTCATGGCCGGTGCATTTATCCAACTATGCTAACGAGCCACTGCAATTTAGTGAGAATTTTTAATAATCATATTCTACATATGAACTAATATGCTCGGGCTTATCAATATTTAATGATTTGCAAACACTGGACTTTTTAATTAAAGTAACAAGTGAAGCATTTTTATATCCAAAGCTGGTTATTATTATTTTTAAAATCTATTGATGTTTAGCCGAGACGCGCACCATTCAATTATATTAATTTTAGATTAATGTTAATCAGGATGCGTATTTATTTACCCATGCAGGTATTAGTATGTTTATGTGATTAAGCATATTTTTTCACACATTGAAAACGATTAAAGAAAACTCTCAGAAAATATCATCGTGACTTGTGAGGGATTCGAACCCACATCCCCAAGCTTTCATGGCCGGTGCATTTATCCAACTATGCTAACGAGCCACTGCAATTTAGTGAGAATTTTTAATAATCATATTCTACATATGAACTAATATGCTCGGGCTAATCAATATTTAATGATTTGCAAACACTGGACTTTTTAATTAAAGTAACAAGTGAAGCATTTTTATATCCAAAGCTGGTTATTATTATTTTTAAAATCTATTGATGTTTAGCCGAGACGCGCACCATTCAATTATATTAATTTTAGATTAATGTTAATCAGGATGCGTATTTATTTACCCATGCAGGTATTAGTATGTTTATGTGATTAAGCATATTTTTTCACACATTGAAAACGATTAAAGAAAACTCTCAGAAAATATCATCGTGACTTGTGAGGGATTCGAACCCACATCCCCAAGCTTTCATGGCCGGTGCATTTATCCAACTATGCTAACGAGCCACTGCAATTTAGTGAGAATTTTTAATAATCATATTCTACATATGAACTAATATGCTCGGGCTAATCAATATTTAATGATTTGCAAACACTGGACTTTTTAATTAAAGTAACAAGTGAAGCATTTTTATATCCAAAGCTGGTTATTATTATTTTTAAAATCTATTGATGTTTAGCCGAGACGCGCACCATTCAATTATATTAATTTTAGATTAATGTTAATCAGGATGCGTATTTATTTACCCATGCAGGTATTAGTATGTTTATGTGATTAAGCATATTTTTTCACACATTGAAAACGATTAAAGAAAACTCTCAGAAAATATCATCGTGACTTGTGAGGGATTCGAACCCACATCCCCAAGCTTTCATGGCCGGTGCATTTATCCAACTATGCTAACGAGCCACTGCAATTTAGTGAGAATTTTTAATAATCATATTCTACATATGAACTAATATGCTCGGGCTAATCAATATTTAATGATTTGCAAACACTGGACTTTTTAATTAAAGTAACAAGTGAAGCATTTTTATATCCAAAGCTGGTTATTATTATTTTTAAAATCTATTGATGTTTAGCCGAGACGCGCACCATTCAATTATATTAATTTTAGATTAATGTTAATCAGGATGCGTATTTATTTACCCATGCAGGTATTAGTATGTTTATGTGATTAAGCATATTTTTTCACACATTGAAAACGATTAAAGAAAACTCTCAGAAAATATCATCGTGACTTGTGAGGGATTCGAACCCACATCCCCAAGCTTTCATGGCCGGTGCATTTATAGATTTTAAAAATAATAATAACCAGCTTTGGATATAAAAATGCTTCACTTGTTACTTTAATTAAAAAGTCCAGTGTTTGCAAATCATTAAATATTGATAAGCCCGAGCATATTAGTTCATATGTAGAATATGATTATTAAAAATTCTCACTAAATTGCAGTGGCTCGTTAGCATAGTTGGATAAATGCACCGGCCATGAAAGCTTGGGGGTGTGGGTTCGAATCCCTCACAAGTCACGATGATATTTTCTGAGAGTTTTCTTTAATCGTTTTCAATGTGTGAAAAAATATGCTTAATCACATAATTATTGTTTCGTTTCGTAACATTTAAAAAACAAAATTATTTATTTTATATGGGAAGGCAAACGGTACAAGTACATGTGGTCCCTATAACCTTTGAAGGCCTTTTATCATGCAAAAATCTCTTATAATACTATTGTTATTACTTTTTTCTTAGTTATTTTAAAAATGTTTTATTTATGTAAATTTTTTCTATCATATAAAAATATCGCAAATACAAATTGATGTATTAAGCAAAGCTCTTAATTGAGCTTTTTATGTCGTTTACATCCTGTTTATTCAATTACGTTTTGTAACTTTTTAATAGAGAAAAATATTTATTTAATAGAGAATTGCAAACGATACTGGAATCTGTGGACCTCAGAACATCGAACCTGTAATAAACATCGTGTTTCTAATGTATGGGGTGCTATTCCGAGCAGAGAACGCCTCCATTCGCTGTGGATATTTTTTAAATTTTAAAACCAATTCTGCTATTTCTGTTCATATTCGTATATTGAAAATTCATAAACACGCCCAGAAATAAAAGAACGAGTTTTCTGTGAGTTAAACTTTTTTGAAAGTCCTTTTCTATATATATATATATTTTTAACATCATTATAATTTCATTTTTATTACAATTCTTATTTACCATAATCTATATTTTGTGTTACTATTAACTATCATCAGAATGCATTTGGCACAATCAATTGAAAAAACATGCAATATTAAGATAATTATTTTTAAAAAGGTGGTTGAATCAATAGTAGCTTTTTGTACATGATATCACAACATTGTGTTATTATTATTAAAAACACTGCATACTAATATTTATTTTATAAAATATTACTTTAAAGATTATTTTTACTATACTTACAATTCAATTATTGAAAAGTATTTAACAAATCAGTGATATTTTAGTAAAAAAAACTCGTCTTATGGTTTATTTTTTACAAACTCAATATTGAGATCAAATCTACATAAAACGTTTTGATATATTTTTTTAAATTAATAATTTAATTATTTTAAAATTAATTATAGTCTCCACTACATTTTATACACTAATTAAGCAACCGGATTGTGGACGTCATTTTAAAGCGAGCGACTGATAGCGCTAAAGACATTCCAGAGGAGAGTTCTGAGTGTTTGGGTCCGCGCGTGTACGAGAGCTCGGGCAGCCGACTGATCTAAAAAAGCAGTAAAACGTGCCAAAATAATATGAAAGAAGGGATTATGAAGTGACCGGCATTTAACCTTTTACATTTTAACAATAAATTCCCAAGCACTGACATATGTAGTAATAAATTTTGGAAGTAATAAAGTAGGGTATTACGAGAGGTCATTTATGATTGCATAGCTGTCTATAGACAAAGAAGGTATTTTGTAAAGCCTAATGTATTGAACAAACCGCAGAGTAAATTTATTACTGTCTTCAGCGCTATGCTGCAAGTGCAAAATTAATATTTGGAAATAACCTGCAAGTACCCCCAAAATACATAACATTTAAGTGCAATTTGAGAATTTCCTTCGAAACCTGACTAAGCCGGGAATCGTGGCTTTCTGATTTCGAGCAGATTATTCATTAATTCAATTGAAAACTGACATTCTTCGTTCACAAACTGAATTTGCATGCCGCGCCTGCAGCGAGCTTCTACTAATAATGCAGGAGTAATCAGAGAATCTTGATAACCGAATATACTACGTCATCAGATGCAAACGAAGCCCGCCGTTACAGTGCCAGGATATTCACAGTTATGGCTTCGTTTTTAATTATAAAATTCTATCTTTCGTTTCTGGGCACATTTTAAAAGCACGTGTCTGTGATTTTTTTGCCTTTTTAATACGACGCCAACCCTTGTCGTTTTATTACTACAATAGGATTACTTTATCTGCAAGTGTTGCCAGATAAAGCTAGTTTAAATAAAAAGTCATATCTCATATTCTTGGCCAGCGTTGAATTATAAAAAAAATTACACGCCGAGGAACCGTACTTTCTACCGAGTGGGTTGCGTTTAATATCTGATTTTCAAATCTCTTAAAAAGGATAAAGAAACCAGGAAAAAAATAATACGAGCACAGTTGTGCCACTGGAAGTGGAGTCCATTCGCATCTGCAAGTTTTTCTGCACTGAGAAATGCTAGTGGCTCGCAAAATGTACCTCACAACGAATCAGCATAAAGTAATTGCACTGTAAAACTTAGAGCATCTTTTTGAATTAAACTTGCTCCCACTGAAAAATACTAAGAACTGAAATGTCTACAGAACTTAATGTGTTTTAAGTTTGACTTAACATCGAGTCAAATAGTAAATCAGCCCCGGGGGACCGTTCCAAATGAAAAAATATCAGACATGGAGCACAAGCAGGGGGCAAACGGGATCGCCCGCGCCGTAACGGCGATTCGTACGGTAATTTCACAGGGATTTCAAATTAAAATGAATATCGTAAAACATGTACGTGTGGGCAAGTTCAAATAAAAACGAGATTTATTTTAATCTCTGCGGTGGGACCGGTCGGGGTGCCACTTACTCGGGATGACCTCGGCCGGGGCTAAGTCACTCGTATGCGGCCCGCTGCTAATAGACTGGAAACATTCTCTTTATTAGTCTGGAAAATGGAAATCGGTGCTCTGTGATGTGTCTGGCGTGTAGTGTTTTTGGTATATAAATGCAAAAAAAACCGCTCCGATGAACTCAATGAACTATTAAAAGCTTTTGACTCGCCAGGTCTAAATTAACTGTTAGTTGTGGAGCTCGTATGCATACGAATTATTTTAGGTTTTCATGAAATATTAAATAGTGTAACGGCTCTAGATTATCGATTTTTTTAGTTTTTGTTGAAGAGTAACATGAATCAAATAATAGAAAGATATAACTTGAATTAAATAATTATTTTTTAGTGTAAACACAATTTAATAATATTTTTTAAACGTTACCAATAAATGTACATCTTGACTCTGTAAATCAAGATGGGGAATTGGAATACTTTGTTAGTCAAGAACTGGGAGATTTCCAAATGGCTGACGAGTCCAAGCCCACACAATTTTTATTAATTATAGTTATTGTATAGAAATAAAAGTGAAATCTTTTTTATAAATCAAAAAACGACGGCCTAGCTTTATCTTCAAATGTCATGCTAACAAAAAATATTTTCCATAAAAAATAATAATTCCATATAATATATTCTCTCGTTAACGTTAATTAAACTACAAATTGATCAGTTATGTAAAACATCGGTTGAAAATGTTTGATCGATTTGAATTTATGACAAAAATTTAATGATTGGGTGGAGAGGTTCAACTTTAAATCATTTATGAATGCAAAGAACTTTGCAATAAGTCATATTCTTTTTTACATAACAAAAACAAGAACTATAAAAATTTAATTTTTAAGCATGATGATATAATAAATTTAAAAAATGTTGCGGACTTCACAAATTTAAAAATAATATTTTGTTACTAAAGGTAGCTTAAGGACTTATTATGCTCGATAAAAGTATATCTATAATTCATTCACCATAGAATACTTATTTGAAATATTTATGTTATGGCATATATATTTTTGATAGTTAATTTTCCGCCCCAGGCACATATTATATTATAAATTCAAATATCTTACAGAATCAGCTCCAGCACGCAATGTAATAAAACCCTCCTGCTAGAATTTGTTAATTATTATCCGCCGCCACTGGCTTGCTCTCGAATCTCAGAGGCGCCTCGTCGCGAGCGTATTAAATGCATTGTCTCTAGCTAAGATATTCCCAACATTATCACTTGCGGTGATGTCATCACACGTAATATCTGCCGCCACTGCGCCGGCACACAGGGGCGGAAAGCGGCTTATTTGTTTTCCCAAAACTGGGTGAGAAAATATAATCCACGCTGAAATAAAATCAACCTCTTAATATACTTAAAAGAGAGTGACGCATCTGTGCGTTGGCTGTCTTTCAATTAAACTACATGACAAGATTATAAACATGAGAAATTAATTCATATTTGAAAACACTTAAGTAAAATATTCTTACCAAATAACATTTGGTAAAATATATTCAAATAAATGAAACAGTGAGCCCTTGTTTCTAAGATGAAAACATTTTGAAAAGAGTCGAGTGTCTGGAATTTTTTTTTACTCTTGATTGATTTTTTGCTTTTAAAATTTTCAGCTTTGGCGGTAATTCAAAGTTCTAATTTTTATCCAGTGTTGCTGTGTTTAAAAAGGCAGCCCGTCCGCGGTAATGGAGGAGCTTCTACAACAGCCGAGCGGGGAGTCCTCAGAGACACGTGCTAACCAAATGGCGGCCGCTACATACTGCCAACTTTTTAATTAATAAACTGCTATGCGAATAAAAATTACTCAGGTGAGAAAAGGAAAGAACCCGTTTCCGAGCGCAGTTCACTTTAGCAACGGCCAACTCTGTTATCTAACAATTATTCAGTCAGTGTGCACAAAAAAAACTATGTTGAGAAATATAACAATTTTCACGCAATTTTGATATTTAATATTGTGTACTTGTATTATATTACACTATGGATAATTAAGTGGCAGATCGTATAACACACAAGATATAAATACGTAAGCAATAAGGAAAATTTTTATAAATATATTGTTACCAAAATAATTTACATCGTTCTAATATTTTTTTGTTTTAAGTGTGTAAAAATATGAGATAATTAATTTCTGAAATATTACGTTATTTTTTAAATAAACTTTTTTTAAAAGTGGGGCTTATTATTATAAAACAAAAATAAATGTTATTATTAGTTCTTTAAGTATACTAGGAATATTTCTAGACATTGTTTTTATTTTTATAAAATATCCCTGACTATACTTTTCATCAAGTATATACGAATTCCAATAATACTTTACTAATAAATATATACCATGAATTTTTCATACTTTTATTATCAGCTCATGATTTAATATCATTTTGTTTTCTAACGCAGCATAAATAATTTAGATTGCTTTGCTGAAACTTAATGTTCGTCTAAGTTTTCCCAAGAGACAAACCAGGGGCAGAAGAAAGGACGCAAACTCACGTCTGGATATTAACTTAAGATAAATAAAGTATTTATTATTTTAATTACCTCCATTAGTAAGCTTAATTATTAAACTTATACATTCAAAAACTCACACTTACATTCAACATAAACGAACTCACCTGAATTTGTTGTAGAACGTGATACGTTGTAGGTTTTCACATTAAGAGAAACCTTACTTATTTCCAGTTTGAAATTGAAAACACTTAATGCTTTTTATTGGCGTGTTCTTATTATGTTTTATGACTAGAAAAACTCTTTCAATGGTACAATATGCAATATAAATAAGTTATAGCTGTTCTAAGAGGACGATTCTGTAATAAAATAAACGTTATAGTTCACATCAAATTCGCTTTCATGTCGCTATTGTTTTCTTTAATTATATATCTGGCTTTAAAGATTTATGATTTAGATCGTTCCATAAAAAGAACATTTGATACCTTTTGTATTCAGGGAGAATATATATTTAATAGGAGCGCATTATAAACCGGCCAAGTTTTCACGGACACTTCGTTTGAGAAATGAAATACTCCACGCACAACAACAACTCTACACTCCTCGGCACATTACAAAATATCATGAATGGCAAAAAGCGGGCCAGTTGATGAAATGGACATCACTTTAAATAAAGACTGAGGACTTGAAATATTTCATCAGAGATAAAGCGTTAGCGGGGCTGCGCGGCGGCAGGTAAAAAATTAGAATCATTAAAGCAAGAATGAGAAAGGATTAAAGGAGAAAAAAGGACAAGTAAGTTATGAATTCGGGGGAGAAGTGGCTGCAGATAAATGAGATGGCTGTTCTTTCGAGGACACGCCGTGAATGGAAATTTTGCTATCATTACAAAGTTAGCTCGAATAAAAAAAGTTTTGATCGCGGAACAACTCGGATAATAATACGGGGCTTACCCGGAGTAGTATATTTGGTAACTGCCTGTAAGCTCCGAGATTTTTACAGACATTTTGTCAGCGTCCATTAAAATATACAAGACTCAGCTCTCGCAGTCTCCGCCCAAAAAGTAATATAAAATAATATTAATTCAAGAGCATAAAAAGGACACTTGGATATATCCCTTTTGGTACATGCTCGAGGTGGAATCAAGCCCAGGCCCACAAATCATATGCGGATCATGTCATAAATCATAGTTGACGTTTCTGTGCACCTGCCGATGAGAGATATATTTTACCTATTTTATAAATCGATAAAATTTTATTTTCCTGGCAAGATATTCTCACCCCAAGTATATTTGAGTAAATTGAATTTCTTAAATTGAGTTTAATTTATGAAGATTAATAATTTTATGTTAACGGTATGGTTGATAAAATATTATCGATTTTAAAAATGAATCTCTTTAACAAAGCCAAGATAAGACACGTGACTTTGGTGCTATTATCGATAAAAACACAAGAAAACCATTAGACAGTCTCTCTGAAAGTAAATAAAATAAAACTCTTAAGAAAAATTTTCCCCGCTGGAGTCTAATAAAAGTATAAATTCATATTTAAGAGATTTCACTTAAAGCCATCGCTGGGTTGTTTGTCAACATATAAAAATATAACGAATTCGGTTAGCTTCTTTTTCAAGAAAATTATCACTTTCAAGACTTTTTAATTTTCTATTTTATGACCATGCCAGTTCGCAAATTTATAAAAGATAAAACGAACTCATAATTTTTAACGATTATTTGTTTAAGTGTTGAATATTCTATGTTCGTTATCATAAGGAGATATCAGTAAACCAATCAATGGTAAAAACTCTAAGCTTTATAAAACATATTTAGTGTGATGATATGTTTTGATAGATTTTTTTAATGAGCAGGTGTTAATTTTTTTCCAATGAACTTATGCCCGTTAAAATGGCCGTTTTCAGCGTATGATGTTCCACATTTTCGATTTTTTTTTATAAATATATGAAATTCAAATGTCACAAACATTAAAATAACGAGCAACCGTCAGTGTGATCCGCAAGTTTACGCAAGTCTCTCGCCATCTGTTGTCAGTTTGGTGGTCGGCGGTGGCTTTCCTCTCGGGGCGCCCGAGGCCTCATCCATACAAAAGACTACCTCTGAAATAATATTCCCCACTTATGAAGCCTCTTAGCGCCTCCCCGCGCCCCCGGCGAGATAACTCCGGAGCTCCGGCGACTCGTGAAATGGCCAAAACTGACATCATTTGAATTTCAAAAATGAAATTTCATATTCCACTATGGAGCTTTTAAATTTGATAATATTCAGAGATTTTAAAAACGATTTTCGTTCTGTATTATATGTAATCTGTATAAAATAAAAACAAGGATATTTTGATTTTTCTTGTTTATTCATTATGAAAAAATGAGTACAGAAATAATTTTGAATAAATTAATAATAATTTCGTTCAATAAATAAATATACAAGCGTACATTATTTAATAAATACGCGACGCTTTTGTATATAATAATAATATTTTAAACAAATAAGTTTTACTAATTTTATGAAAAAACTTCTAATAGAATGCCTGATATATTTCTTTTGTCTAATGAAAATCGATTTGGAACTACAATACAATCTGATATTTATATATTTCCTCACATCGCGGTATCACGGGCACGTATGTGCGTAAATTATTCCCCTATCATTGAATTGTACGCAGGTAGTGGCCGCGCAGCCCATTTATCGTTACGCTGCCGATAATAAATTTATACCGGCCACTCGACTTATGATTACCCGTGCCTCGATTGCCAGGGGAAATTATTCTACCGGGAGCTCCGGCCATCCAATTATTCTGTTTGCTTAAATTACTTCGTGGGAGAGAGGTCCTTAAACATGTGGGTTCGATTTGTTTGCGCTGTGACGTCACGAATTGTGATAGCGTGACTATCAAATGTATATAGATTCAGTCTACCGTTTATTGTCAATAGACACGGCACGGTGATGGTCTATTTAAATTAAAAACCGCTGCTTTAAAGCTGTGAGTGACCTTAGCAAAAATACGGCTAATTAGTTTTTTGTCTAAAGGATAAAAATTGTCTTAGTACTAATTGAACTTATAATTAATTAAATGTAAACAGTACCAGATATAAACGCTATAGCTTTATATGGAAATAATTTTAAAATTATGCTATTGGGCAGCAGCAATACGCGACTTTCCCTTCCAATATAAAACTCCGGTGTAGAAGAACCACATTATTTTCCTCTTAGAAACCCATGAACACTGATTCAGCATAAATTTATGATTAGTGAGATGGTCCCCAACCTCCTCTGAGGAGAGATACCCGATGTAGAAGAAGAAGCAAATAGTTATTGTTGTATTTTTATGAATTTACCTACACAAAATTGTAGAAAGAATATGTGAGTTTAATCAATAGACTAACAAATTTTAATAATAGATTTATCTCAGTCTACCCATATAAATATTCATGTTCGTAACAAACCCTTTCAAAACCAAAATTATTAAATTATTCATTTTATAATATTTTAATTCATAATTTTTGCAAAAACATATATCTTTTTAATTTGCATAATAGTAATCTAATCCATAAAAGATTATAAAGTAGTGACAAAATTATCAAAAGACTTTCATCTATTGAAAGAAGGAAGTAATTTTCCTTGATAAAAAGCGTTTCGCTTAATCCTTTATATTAGTGAAACTAGCTTGAAATTAATGTTTATTTTTACAATATTAACAAAAAGACTATTCTAGTATCATAATATTTTTTATTGAAAATAACTTTAAATAAGCTCGATTCAATAATATCACATTAAAATGCTAATATAAAATAACATCAGAGGTAAAAATGAATTACTAAGATAAATTACACTAGCGATGAATCTTAATTTTGTCAATTATTTAATTTTCTTTAATAGTCTAAATGAGTTAAATAGAAGTTTTCTCAAATTCTTAGTTAGTGTATTAGACAAAAACGTTTAGGATTTTTTTTTAATTTACATTATTTACTGAAGGTTCAGAGAAAATAAGTATACATTTGATTCAACATATGACATTGTTTCAATTAAAGCCATTATATGAATTCTAAATTCCAAATTATCATAACGTTTTTAAGAAATTTGGCTTAACTTATTAGATATCTTATATTTAATAATAATAAAAAAATATTCAAGTTAATTTCAATTTTAGCACCAGAGGCAAACGACCAAAAATCAAGGTTCTAGGGAACTGAAATGCTTACATGGTGTTTTATTTATATCAAACCGTTTTTCTGACCAAGATAATTTTATGTCCGGAGTTTTAACACTAAAATACTCATTTCAATCGCTTTTAACTTTCACAAAAAAACACAATTATAAAAAATTATTTTTGCTGCAAGAAAATAAAATTAAACCTTTTAAATCATAAAAATATAAAGAAGGCTGAGTGTTTAGACCACTTACTCTATTCCCACCCTAACAGGTGAAACTGAGTTAATTAGAAAATTTGCGTTGACATAGAACAAAATTATCAAAATACAATATTTAGAATAGATAAAAGAATATCGGACAAAAAATATTGAATAGTAACAATACAAGAGAAATTTCAATAGGACAATGTAGATTTTACTAGCCTGCAGAAAATACCGTAATGTTCTGAAATGCTGTTTCGCTGAAGAAAAAAAATAAAATATTATTAGGAGCTGGTCTGTTTGATTCGTTGTCCCGCCCTCTCTGAGGATCTTTCTTGTACCCCGCGGATGTAAATAATGTACCCTTTTAATTAAACAATTCCTTGCAAATACACATTTATGTTTGCGTGCCTAAGAAAATGTTCTGTTATTCCCGTAGGAATTTTCCATCTTCAAGAACAAGCAAAATACTAACTTTCCGAATTTTATACTCACATTAGCATTGCTCTGTTGTTTTTCATTTACCTAAAATAATGTTATAATAAAATTTTATTTCAACAAATATAACAAAAGAAATACCAAAAAATTTGATGTGAAAATAAATTCACTTTATTAGCATGGTATGAATCACGTCTGCTTATTAATAATATCGTCGAATCAAAAAGGCAGGAGATCGCTCCCATCCCATCGTCCTTAATTTTAATTCGTGCACGCAAGACTGCACTAAGTATTGGGAGGGCGAGGTAACTCAACATCCCGTGCGATATTAAAAGGACATACAGACCCGGATAGGTGCGGCTATAAATTCTCAACTTTTTTATAAAGATGAAGTATTCCATTGCAGACCGTGGGAGGGGCACATGTCTTATGAAGCGGCAAGCAAAAAAATGCTCATAACTTTGCCTTCAGATTTATTTTCACATTGAAACTTGGTGAATTAATTTGCCGCGGGAAGTTGAACCCTGGGCTCCTTTCGCCGAGTCTGACTTCTTTGGTTATAATTTATTGTTTCTTGCGAAACTAAACTAGCTGTCTGTCGGGGGTCGCCCGGCCTGCAAAATTATTATAACTTTTTTTAGATAAATGGTTTTGGGAATCTGAGCAAATCGCTCTGGACGTGTTCCCTCCGAATTTTCGATTTAAATAAGATGCTACAGTATTTGAATAATATCTCAACACGGCTGTGCCTTCGCTTTTAATTAATATTTTAGACAGACTTTACGGGGAAACTAATTTTTACTTGAAGGCCTTCCATCTTGCCATCACTCTTGCGTTACAAAAAAGACTACTTATTTCTGAAGTATTAAATAAATTATTTAAAAAATGTTGCTTTTAATGTTTTTTTTCCATCAAAGAAAAACATCACACTTAAATACTAATTAATATACTAAGCGAATCTTCTCACTTGAGACCTCTACTTTAATGCTACTGAAATCTTGTTTACTTAATACAAGTAATTTACTATCTTGAAAATAATAAAAATTATAAGGAAATTAATTGGATATGTAAATTTATGTAGATGTGAATCTCAGCCCGGATGTTTAGACTGTCGAATATTCGCCTAGAACCGCATTTGCCATAAACCAAATAACTTTGACCCGGCGTGGCTTCAATACTAGGCTAAACTTTGAGCTTTCTTCTTCCAGTCTAACTTACTTCCCGCCGCTTTCGACTGCTATTTATGAAATATTTATATAGCGCCAAGTTATTATGTCGAATCGCATGAGGGCAACATAACGTGTTGAATAAATTTTCATCGGAAAATACGTCAGACTCGAGTAAAAAGGAATATTCTACGAACAAACTTATCGGCCTTGCTGTACAAAGAACTTAATCAGCTTTGTGTTTGTATTTTAACATGACAATTGTAAAGTTTTTCTACGCCGTCTAACATTCAATGATTTTATTTACTCTAATTTGAAATAAACAAATAGCTTCTTTCTTTGTTTTCCTTTACTTGTCATTTATATTTTCTTCTCAAAGATATTTATGTTTCAAACGATCTATATTTCTCGTTATAAAATTTTCACTTTAAGCTTTTGTTATATGTTTTCTTTTGTTACATGTTTTCTTTTGTTTAAAGAAAAATATGTTAAATTTGAATATTATATTTCAAAATTTATATTACTGTATTATTTTCATCCAGACAGGAAATAGAATATAAAATATTAAGACATAAAAACTCTGCGCTGGTGTTAAGGCGCGTTGATTAAAGCATACTATGTTTTCTCATTGTGGTATCGAGGCAGCTTGCATCAATTGCATTATTTTCAAGTAATTTGCATACGTACGTGTCAGCAAGGCTTTATCAAATATTGTATATGTTATACATTCATGTAACGTTCCCTGCCATATTGAGAACAAGGGAAAACGCCATTACTGACTACCACATGTTACACCAGGGATACTAAACTGCCTCTGCGATGTACAAGGCACAAATATTACACTTTTTTTGGTTTTATTTTCACGTTATTCAATTTCATCGCATGGTTTAGTTTCTAAACTACACTGTTACGTTTCTTATTTTACTCCAAAAATTGAAAGTCTATTGTCATAAACATAAAGAGTTATAATATCTATTAACAGGCGGACGCGTACTTTCCATTTACTTTTACAGCAATAATTTCTAGAACAATCCGCTTACTTATACTTCTTAAATTATTATAGTGTGTTATCAAAACAATTATATTGTATAACATTCTGTATATGAAAAACCATCTAAATAAAAGTAACATCTGTTGGGATAATTCAGAAACTAAAACTAGTACGCCCTATATCATATGGGCGAACATAAAAAAAGTTCTGTGGAAAAAGACATTTGGATCTTTTATTATTGTTACAAAAAATCTCTTGTAGAAATTACTGAAATGGCTTTTAAATTTCTGGCAATTATCATTTTAATATTAACGTGCATAAAATGAGCAGTTCTAATTCATGATTCTTCTCTCAATAATCACTTCAATATATCTCCCAGGTAACTCGAGACGCTTCATGACAGTGTCCACGCCCAACCATTAATATTATAATAGAAATGCTCAGCCATTCATCTCGAAATAAAAATAAACGATAAAATGCGCAAAACATGTTTAAAAAGCTCCCTGATTAATAATTTCTTCAGGCACTTAACTTGCTCCCGGCTACTCGCAAAAAGGATCAAAGGAGCAGAAATTCAAGTGTAAGAAGCCAAAAGTGTACCTTACTTGAAATTCCCTGTATTATACAATATGGGGCGAGTGAGCAAACAATTGCGAATTTATTCGGGTGGTTCCAGATGACAAAGCGCGATAAATTTGACAATATGCAGTAAACTGTCGAATTTGTAATACGCCGTCTATAGGCGCCCGCCTAGGCACGCGGAATAATGAAGTCCGTAACGAAATACGAGACCGAGTAGTACGCCTGCCCATTTGTCATGGAATTATTATTGTTTTCTGAAAAACGTCTCGTGTGCCATTTTTATAATAACAAACCGGGCCGTTAGCTCGGAAGAAAAGGTCTCCACTAGACTGACGTACAAATACCTTACTGAATGAAATGTAACTCACTAGCAGGTGGAAAAGACTGGATTCATTGTTTTCAAATATTTGTAATGCATCATATTTTACTACAAATCCAAACCTAAACATAAACAAAACAAAACAAACTTGATTATAAAAATACTTATCAGTAAGCAATCTTTTAAATTCACTTTTATTTTGGATATTTACTGTAGCTTTGTATCAATTTTTTTTACAATTGTATACTTATAAATATCGAATCATAACTTAAAAAGCAATGTTTCTGTTAATAGCTAAGGTTCTCAGTAATCGGATACTAAAGAGATAAAAGAATCTATTAATAATATCACTTACTAATGAGATATCGGTGTGTTTATTTAGCTCATTACTCGGGGCTTAGGCCGCGGCGCCGCTACCCACATCAACCCGCTTTAGTACTGGTTAAAACTTGCGGCCTGGCTATTTCTCGTGTATGTCTTATATTTTTCATTAGACTTTATAGCCTTCATCGATTGACCCGGGAAGCCCACGGAACCTTGTACGCGTTTAAGGATTGGCTTAAGCTTATATCCTGGAGGAGACCGAAATCCTGCATTTACCTCAAGTGATGGCGGCCAGCGTCTAATGAGGATAACAGGCAGGACCGTAAAGCCGGGGATACGATGGCTTTTATAGCTTCATTTAAGGCTAACTACATTGGAACATCCTTACGCCTGGAATAATAAAGGATCATGGATAGGAGAAGCGATAGGGTATTAAAAATTAATATTAGCTGTATATAATCACTTATCAGCGTGTTAAAGATCAATTACGAACGATTGTGTATTGATTTACAATAATGACTTGTTAACATTATTTTAAAAAAGCCTTCTTTTTTAAAATAGAGATTTGGTATAATAGATTTAGCAGATTTAATATTTCTTCTTGCATTATGGTGAAAAGTCAGTAAAGTCATTACGTCAGTAATTTTAAAAAATATTTAAAAAAAGTATTAACATCGAGTAAATTAATATATTCTGTTAAAACAATTAAAAAAATCTCCTCTTGTTAATAATATTTTTTACAGTTTACAAAATACTAATAAACAATCAGCAATTTTAAAATAATTATTATTCCCACTATCTAAAAATAGTATCACATCTGTTAGTATATTTTACATTCTTGTCATATGATTCAACTTTACATTGAGATTATCCTATTCATCAATGATCTTAATTTAAATTATGAATTTTATGTCTACCTGTCTATTCGGTATCTGAAAAAACTTATTTGCTTTTTAATTTACTCACGATTCCTGGTCGGTTCTACATATTAAAAGCTTACACAATATGTCTTGTATTTTGTAATCTTGTTAAAAGGAAAGTTGTAGAATACTCAACAAATGAACACCTTTCAGATTAACGTGTTTATGTTAATATCATATAGTAGATTTTGTTGATTGTACATCTACACAGTACACTTCATACAAAATGTCGAACTCGTTGCAGTACCTGAAAATAATAACCTGTAAAAATTATTTTATTTTCTTTTTAAACTTTGAAATAACAAATTCCCAAAAAATAATTTAACAAGAGAATTTCAAATATATATTATTGCTTTTGCAATCACTCTTATCATGAAAATCAAAAGTTTAAAAAAAATAGAGTATAATTTATAATCCTTCTTTTTCTTCTGGTGCCTCTCCTCATAGGAGGTTGGTAACCATTTCATCAAACATATTTCTATCCTAAGCCAGTCTCGCAAATTCAGCATCCACATAAACTTCCTCCTTCCTATTTACTTCGATTTTTCCTTGAAAAATCAGCTGTACGATACTATACTACTGTTTCTAAAAATGTGGCCGAAATAGGAGACAGGAGCTTTTTTTCTTTGCGCATCCTATGCAAGACTCTCTCATTAGTGACGCGGTCAACCCATGGTATTTTAAGGATTCTTCTATACAACCACAAGTCTCAAGTGTCCAGGCTTTATTTAAAATCCCAAGTACTTATAATAAAAGCATGAAAGTCTCAATATTTTCAGTCGTCGCACCGCGGACACGAGTCTGACGTGGCGGGCGGCTGTAGCGGCGCCCAGAGACAGCTCCTGCGTCCGGCCCCGGGAGGCTGGGGAGCTCGACTGCTTGTCTGGCTCCTTGTGAAGGCTATTCCTGGGAGTGGGATACTAAACATTTCATTGCTTTCTCATTGTTGTCTTGGTAAGCTGTATGGGAACATTGTGTACTGAAATACCTTACTGTCTTCAATAAATTCAGCACATTTATATACACACATAAAATTATATTTTTTCTATTTTTACCTCAAACCATAGTTTTTTTTAATAAATAAAACTCAGGCATTGTATTTCATTTTTGTTGTATTTTTATTATTTATTCAGTACGTCTGAGTGAAAATGTCTCTATTATATGGTGTATCATGTACAAGCAATACATGTATTACCGAATTTCCAACAGTGTCTTTGCAGATCAGATACAGATTTGCAGAAGAATCAAACCACAATGAGAGAGTTAACACAACATATTCTCTGTGTTTTATTATTCGTTACTATTTCATTTTGCGGGAATCCCAAAGAATCTGGAAAGTTTCCCTTGTTTATATACGATTCAAAAATGAGAATTAAATTAATAAATCAGATGAGAAATGCTCTAAATTGTACAAGTATTTCCTGACCGCGGTATCGGAGTAATTATTACTTTCCCCTTATTCGTGTTTTATTCTTTCTCGCCAGCTTTGCCGATACCAAAAGCTACCCATGTATTATAAAATGATTTACGTAAAATTCGTTGCATTGGGTATCATACAACGATTCCTAATATGATTTATGAAATCGAACATAAATCAGATTATGTACGCTTAAATAATAGTAACGCAGTAAAATCTTAAGCACCAATATCGCTTATATTGTAATTTTGCGTCATTATTCAATTTACGAGAAATACCCCGGCTAATAAATTCTGCCGTACAGTTGCCATTGAAAGGTCGTAACATCAAAAACAAATTAGGAGGGCCGTGCATGAGGGCGGAAGTGAGAACCACACGACAATGCGCAGGAGACTCGCTGAAAATAAACAAACGCAAAAAGACATCCCCCGGCGTGAGCGAGCCTTCTCGAGCCTCCTCGAGCCCCCTCGAGCCTCCGGGGCGAAGCCCGACTCGGCGCCCCGCTACGGCGTATTAATTTCCTCTTACCGGAATGTAACGCTGAGCAAGAGGAATTCCGGTATTTTAAGGATCTAAAAAAGACATTCAACGGTGTGTATCTTTATTTTATTGCCGGCGGTGCGGAAGTAATGACTGAATTAAAATACAAACTGGCTCTTTGCTTTCTGGCGCCGGTTAGTGCGAGTGCCTCCATTCATTTCACTTTGTGTTGCGATGTGTTTCGATTAAGGACTCAATTTCTTTTTTCATCCCGTCTTCGTTCTTATGGGATAACTCTACAAAACTGATTTTCATTCATTTTCTCTCCCCTAAAGGAATATTCATTTTATTTTACTGCTGAATTGAATGCCGTTAATGAATTTCCGTTTTATTTTCACTGAATTGGTGGATTTTTTTATATATATCGATATTTGAATGTTTTTTACTTTGCGTATTTTCTCATTATTTTTAACAAGTAATAAAAAAATTATAAAAATCATGCTTTTTACAAGTTTGTATTACAGGCATAAACTTATGTGCTTTTTGAAAGTATGAAATGAAAGGAATCGTCATGTGAAAAAAGTGCCTACAATATATCACTATCGTCAATACACAAAATAACTATATGAGTAGATAACTTTTAGATTTGTCAAATTTATTTCTATTGTGGATAAAATGCACATTTTACATTAACACATACGTGCATAAATAGTGCAAGCTTTAGTTGCAATATTTAAATGACATTAATTAGTCAAAATAAACAGGGTTAATTGCCCCAAAATCTATTGGACACATCACTTAAAAACCAAAATTTATATATATCAAATATCAGTATTAAAAAAACTCCTTTTTGAACTAAAAAACCATTCTCACTTCATTCCTAATGAAATTTCAAATTATTCAATTTATTATTGCATAGGAAGTCTTTATTTCACCATAATATATGTACATAAGTAGATACAAACATAATATTACCATTAGTACAAGAAGCAATCCATACGTGACTGCTTTTCATTGGGAGCTCTTCAAAGGGCTACATGACCTTAGTAAGTAGCAATAAACTCATTAGCGTGAATACTTAACCCAATCATATATTCTACCTACGTCCATATAATTTAATATAATTTAATTAAAGATTGATTAGTCTCACCCTCGCGGCACGCGTCTGTCAAGCCGAGCAGAAGTTAATACAAACTTGTTGTTAGGAAACCACACCGTCATATTAGCTGCGAATATCTGGATCTTGCCAGCATTCCGTTAATGGGAAATGTGTTTTGATAGAAATTGCCTTGCTACACCGAAGAGCGCAACAGATAATGTTGAATATTCTCTCAAAAGTATGGCTGATGCAATAAATATAAACGCTTACTGAAAAACGCATTTTTTTCTGAACAATTGTTAATCCCAAAATTTTCATACACATCGCGCGTCAATTTTTTTTTTTCGTTACAGGTATTTATTTATCTTTCCAGGTGCAAAATTATCTTTTATTACTTTTCTCATTGATATTTAATAAGCATTTCAGGTGTTTGTGACAGGACATGAATGTTTTCACATTATTGTATGATATTTAAATAACTTTATTTTTTATTCGCTCATATTCCCACACGATTCCGTTATCCGTTATAATAAAACCATACGTACCTGCGCAATCGGAAGTGCGTATTCAGATCATGGAGTCAATATTTTATTGCCTGTGTGATTCTAACTGACAACACACAGACAGACAATCGTAGCCACGTTGCGTTAGATTTGAATTCGTGGTTGGGTATCATATAAAACAATATTTAACGTGTCTGATTTGTGACATTTTTACATGTAAGATACGTTTCTTGTCAGACTTGAAGTTATATAAAATATTCATAATGGTAGTTACTACTATTATGCGCAGCTTTTAAACTTGTCTGACAGACTCCAAAAGGCGGGCTAAGAGATTTTCCGTGAAAACATTGTTTATTTTTGCTAAAATTTTGTTTCTGTAAGGTGTAATTGTCTTAGAGCTATATTACGCTGTGAGTGTTTTCATAAATATTATATGGAAAAATGCACACGACAACTATGCATCTTGTCTATCCTGACACGTGTCTGGCACGTTTACTGTATGTGTATGTAAAAATACGACCTCCAGAGCCACGCAGTGCATCTCCCTCCCACTTCCACGCTCTCACTCAGCCCCGGCGCGTATCAGTGTGATATACTCAGTAAACAGTTGCTCGCTGATTGGAATCCTCAGCTACGACGTCATCCTAAGTTGCGCAATGCAACGACAGGGAATACCGAGTTCTCCAAGGAAATACTGATGTCTTTTTCCTAACGGCCTAATTGTGAAAAAGTCTCCAATTTCTTATAAATGTCTTATAATTTAAAACCTGTATAGTCTCTCAACTATTTAGAGAAAAAGAGCTTGCTGAAATAAAGATGACTTACGTGGGGTCTTTCGAAAACATCGATATACTTTCATACACAGAATGAATTTATCATATCGTACTTACTAGTGGCGTGCCGCTTAGGTATAAAACACGGTAAAGGTTGACTGCAATTAAGCTTCACTTCAACATGCCATGTTCGAACGCGTATACAGGACCGTTCTTAAAAGTAATAACAGACCATATTCGTATTGATATTTTGATAAATGCTTTTATCGAGGCCTATTGGTGTTTAATTTCTTGTGTGTTCGATACAAAATCAACATTATTACTTCATTTAAGCATTAAAGTTATTTCAGAATTAATTTTCCTAAAAGTGTATTTTTAACTTAATTCCGGTTACCGTGTTCTGTAAAGTCGCACCTGTGAATCGGGCGAACACATCTCGGCAGGTCGCATCCTCGCAAACCCCAGGAGCGACCGGTCCGGAGTGACTTTCCAAGACGATACAAACCGCCCCCAGCTGCGCCGCCAGCTATGTGCCTTCATGCAAATTCAAAGCAAATATTATCGCTGAACATTTCCAGGCGACTTGATAGATCCGGCGTTGCGGTCAATGCCGCGGGTGGCGAGTCGTCTCACTCCAGCCCCGCTGGAATTGGGTAGATTTTGTTTACTTATGCGATTATGCGTACCTCCTCCCTGTGTTGATTTTTATTATTTTAATACAACGATAGCATCTGTAGACAGGATGTTGTTAATAATCCGGAAAGCACTCGGAACGAAAATAATGTATTTTTATGGTGTTGACTTTTTGATAGCCGGCGTAAAACTTTATTCCGTCTCGCGGTTTTCTTGTAAAATTACTTTTGAATGCGAAGTTCAAAAAAAGTTTTGGTATGAATGAGGAATACTTAAGAAGGGAAACTCCAAATGACTAAAAATAACTCGTAACTTCTGAATATTTCATCATTACTTTTTGCTGTCTCCGTTGCGTCCATAATATGATACAGTCCGCGAAGGAGACGTCAATAAAATGATCTCCCCGCCGGATCAGAAATATTTTCCATTGTATCGCCAGCGTTTTGAAGAGGTTCGTAAATATTCTTGACCCCCCGTAAAAAAAAACTTTACCGTCACTTTTATTAAGCCATCTGGGAAAAGACGACAAAACAAATTGATGAAGGCCATTCCCCGGGGTCGAACCCTTTACTTCAGCTACAAGTAGCGCTGTCACATAAACAGCTACATTCTGTCGATTGTCTGCGAGATAATTTAACATATTATTATTTCTCTTACTGCTTATTTTCTAGTTAATATTTTCGATCTGATACCAAAACAACAAAAAACCTCCTTTCATATCGATCGATTGCCTTATCGCGTACTATTATCAAAAGACTACTTAAAGAAATAATAAATGGTTATAAAAAACACAAAACAGAACTTTCAAACTTAAAAAAATATGTTCAATTTAATGGAAAGAAATTATTATAATAAAAATTTATGATCGATTTCAACTTTTTACAAGGAGTGGTTATTCAATAACCCATACACGCTATTCCGTTTTACATGCATTCAATGGACGACGATGAAATAATGTATATGATTTTAGATATTTAATATGGAAATTTATTATTTTTGGGTGCTTCTTTAACTATACTTTTACTTGTGTACTCCAAACCTACTTTTCAGCTAGCCGCATAGTTAAATAGAAATTAATTCCTGTAAATATTTAATTTTTAAAACTCTAACACTCTACATGTCTACCGAGATAATCGAAATTACTAATAAGTTTTTTCCCCTTTTCTTTTATATCTTAAACGTAATATAATTTCAACTTCAATGTGTTTGTGAATCATTTCACATAATTACTTTAAAATTTATATGAGTATTCATAAACATTCATTTCGCCTTGTTAATTATGGTTCAGGCCTTTTTAATCACTGAATCTCGGTAACTATTCCTATGATTACCTTAAACTTAAAGTTATTGAATCTACCCCCTAGAGAAAGCTTCAAGATTCCAGCTAAGTAATGCACTTAAAAACTTACTGAAGCATTTTGCAGCAATAGAACTTCCACACACTGCTAGAAAAGAGAAAAATATGGAAAATGAAGTGCGAACTGAAAGTTAGAAATAAATATTTTAAGCTTGTTGTATTTAAAAAAGACCAATAATTTAAACGTTCACAGTAATTTAAAGCAGTTGAACTTATTTAATACGTGGACAAATATTTTAAACAACACTGTCACTATTTATGTAATCATAATTGTAATGTTTATGTGATTAAGCACATTTTTTCATACATTGAAAACGATTAAAGAAAAGATATTTTCTGAGAGTTTTCTTTAATCGTTTTCAATGTATGAAAAAATGTGCTTAATCACATAAACATACTAATACCTGCATGGGTAAATAAAAACGCATTCTGATTGACATTAATCTAAAATTAATATAATTGTAATGATCATATATTTTTAAATAGTTATAATTCTGATTTGAATTCGGTTATTACAATAATTATAACTGATAAACCAATCGATCAAATAATAAATTATAAAATAATAAGATTAATAATATATGAGAACTTAATATTATTTAAACATCTACTTTGCAATGGACGCGTGCTTCTTTAACAGTGAATTAAAAGTTGCATTGTTGCATTTTAGCGTTTAGGGTGCTTTCAGAAAATTTTATGTATTCATAAAATATATTTTTTTTGTTAGATAATTAAATTGATATAGAAATCAGTTGAGTTAGTAAAGAACAAAAAAAAATTAAAAACCACAATTATTAAATATTTTTTTCTTAGTAGTAAAAATGAACGGAAGTATATAATAAAAATTGAGATATTAAATCGTACAAAACAACATCTTCTTATAAAAGTACATGCCACCATTCAATTACATATCCAACAATGCTCAGCTCCGAGCATCCGATCCCATTGTGTGGGGTGGCATTGTCACCAGGCCTACGTGCGTATAGATGATGATCTCATATCCTTTCAGTGCACAGTGTGATAATTCACCGTACCTACTCAGGATGCTGCCTCAGGCACATACATGTGTACTGCCCGGCCGCAATTACTGCCAGAAATGTGTCCTAACAACCCATTAGAGACGAGAACGACCCATCAATTAAACTGGATAACCGTCGCTTAAATGACGATGGATCAATGCGTTGCCTCATCGCTAATCAGCCTAATCACTTTAAGCAATAGGTTAAAATCTCAATAATATGCTTACATAAATATTTCCTTATGTTCGCTTCCTCCGCCCTGGGTGTATATCCTGAATCGGTATATTTCTGCTGCGATTACAACATTAATTATTTGACAGTGCTTCACTCGCTAACTCCACAGTATTCCACCTTATTTATGTATAAAGTTTGTAGTTGAACTTTTCACGGGGTTTAGTGGGCGATCTTTCTGGGGAGCAAATTCCCACAAGACATTCTTCTTTTCTAATCCTTCCTTGTGCTTTCTCCCCTGAACAGTTTCAGACGGTTTCTTTACTTGCGTCACTTTCTCGTATTTTAATAACGTTAAATTGAGTTTTTACAATGCATGAATTATGCTATTTTATTATGTAAGTTATATTATAACAACTTTATTTTTTTTAGATTGTAACCTATACATAATTAAATATCTTCAACTAATATCTTTTTATTTATACAAAATACGATTTCGAGAAAGTTTTCTAAACTCTCTGCTATTTATAATGAAAGCAAACACGATAATATTTAACTGTCGTTTCAAAAATAACTTGAAGTTATAAACACATGACCAAATTAATAAACCAATTTCCTAATAAACAATAAGTTTGAACATTGAATATTTAATCTGCTATCTGGCTCATGACAATTTACATAAATTTCTAGCTGGGCGGATATAAGGCGAGGTCGATTTAGGTCCGTTTAATTTTTAACTCCTGTTTCGCGAGCCCCGAGTGACCCCCGTGCCTCGAACCTCCCGGCCATAATAACATGGCGGGTGTTCCAAGAAAGCTTCTCTCAAATTTAACCTGGATTAACACAGAAGATAGCCACATCCATTATCATAATAATTTGATTACGTGATAACCATTTGATCTAAATGTAAATTAGTAACCACGACTCGATCTCAATTCCTCATATTACATATCGACCCTCACAATTCGACTCATGCGAGATATCAAACTTGTGAAATGTATTATCATGAAATCAACGAACAGTTTCAACGATAAACTGGTATAATTATTATAATCAGCCAATTGTTTAAGCGATAATTGAATTGTATTCAATTTTATATATTTTTAATACATTTGTGTTAAATTTTAGAACGTTCTCTTTTTCCCTATATTTGCAGCCACATAATTGAGTTTAAGCCATTACTTGTTCAATAACACACAAACAATTCAATTCAATTCCTAAATTCTCTGCGCCGGCCCTGGGGGTCCCGGGGGGCCCCCGAGCCGGGCGTCACTCGCTGCGGCCCTGGTCGCGCGGCTCCGTTACTGGACTGCGCAGATCATACCGTATGCATGGCCCTCGACACCTGAGAGCGTTTTAATATTCCCTGCTTTCGTTTATTAACATTTTTTAGAACAGCCTGATTTCTTTGCAAAAAAAGGTTCTAGCGGAAATATCAAAGGGAGCAAGCGGCATGAGCACCCGGGGAATATCCTTTATGCAGCTTTTAAACTTACTCGAAAAAGAGCAGATGATACAAAAACTGCAAAGATTTATATGAATGTTCTCAATATATGTTTATAATCAATTACTACTTATGTTTTATTGCAACTAACTCGAGCCGTAAAATGCTTTATTCATGTACACGCTTTCGTAGTAAAAGGTTACGGTTTTGTAATGGCATATTTCACAGCCGTATAAAAATCAGTGCCTCGGTAAGTTGTTTGTTTTCTCAGCACTGCATACATCAAGCAGTAAAGATTTTTAAATGCTAGATACTTACACGGCGTGCGCTGTAGTACAACCGTAAAGTCGATGCCTTCATGGAATTTATTTCCTAGCCTGGTGATTTAGCGTTCCAAATTGGTGCGGTCTGCACAATACATAATGTTATTACGATGTACCGGGAATAAAAATCGTCTGCTTTTGCCCATAAAATGCCTGAATGGACTGAGCGTCACATATTATGTAGGTCGTAAACATTTTGGCTAGGTTTCATACAGCCTGCCAGGTATACCAGATTTTTCGTAATGCTTAAACCCAAGCGCTTTCGCAATACTAGCATAGTTTTATAACGATAATTTTATTAGGTCATAATTCAAGTTCCATATTTTATTACATCTATTTGAAACGTGATGTTGATTTCAGTTTTGTCACATTCATTTTGTAACTTTTTTTCTTACAGTCATCATGAATTGACTGATTTAAAAGTTAGCCAACGTTCATGCAAATATCCAAGGTGATAATTATATGAATAAAATACCGCTTAGTATATCAAGTGAGATTTCAGTTGACAATTCCATTTTGAGTAGGAGCTCAGTTTCAATATAAAATTTCGAGAAAAATCTCTAGAAATAAAATATTATATAAATTGGTTTGCAGGCTCATAAAGCCCGCCTGTTACAGTTCCTTTAGAGGATTTACACTCCTCTCTTGTTCTTGCAGCTATCTCCGGCTTGCACCTTGCACTTGCTGTGTACTCGGCTTAGCAATTTTCTCGCGGCGGCGGCGTGAAGAAACTTTTATGCTGTAGGTACTTCAAAAATAAAATTTACAAGCACCACATTAATTACATTTTACCCGCTGAAGATTTTTTATCGCGGTGAGCTGCTTTAGAGGCTCGCGTGGCTTGTACGGGCACACACCTATTAGAAACCTCTAAATACCACTCGTGTAATCATCTCACGTACCTAAACTACAATTTTCAATCACTATTATTTTGTAAAACCTAACACTCTAAATCATTCGGTAGTTACTCATACCAGGACTGTGAAACTTTCGATCGTGGGATGTTTTTTTATCCGTTTATTTATGTTGATACCTTCTACCACTTATAACCCCACCCTTTCCAAAATAAAATAAACCTAATTGAGATTTACCACAGTTTTGTATATCTTTTTAAAGAAACATTGATCGAACTATACTGATCATGAATAAATATTTAATAGTGTATTAATTTCCACATTCTACCCGGGCAGAAATTAATATAATTAAACATGGTTATCTTCAATGATGCACTATAACTTTTTTCTATCTAGTGATTTTTTCTCGTTTTATCATACATATATATAAATATATAAAATATTCAACTAAAATTAGATATAAATAATTTCTAGAAGTTAACTAATATTTATTGATATTATCGAAATAAAATAGAATGGTACAGGTGGAAAAACGGAGATCATTTGAGCTTAGGTTGACTTTTATATCAAACAAAAAGATAGATAAAACATAAAAAATATATATATATACATAAAAAGGCTATAATTCTTTGATATTGAATTGTTGACTCTTTCTCGGTTAAAAATTTGATATTTTACTAGAAGGTCGCAGTGTTTCCTTTGATAAGACGGTCGTGATTGCTTGGGCAACCCGCTAACTACAATTTGAGCAATTTTTTTGAAACAAAAAACACAATATATTTCAGATTTTTTTTCAACACCTCACGATAGCCTGGTTTTCGTAAATCTCACTGTGCCCTGTTTTAGTTCCAGTCTAGACTCCCCCTCCTCGAGTACTCTTTACCTTATCGTTTTATACTGACACTTTTTTACCTACTAACCTCCTTTTCACCAAATTATTGAGCAAGAAATTATATTTTATGACCCAAACTCTTGGAATCAACATCGATTGTTTGACATATTTCCACAACCCGTTCTCTTCTCCGCTGACTAGTTTAATATACATGATAAAATATTATTAGCAAATGTATACCTAATCTTCTAGTGGAATCTGATTTTTTTTTTACTGCGCCAACGTCTTATGAAAATGATGCTACTACTACTATACGATACTATTCGATTGATTGATTTTTTTACTATTAACATCTTGACTTAACAAATTTCTAATGATTTTCTCTGTGTAAGTTACATCAAGTTGTATTTATTTAGATTGATAAAAACAATTGCAGATAAGACATACTTCTATTTTTATATATTATTCTGTTCACACCAAGTCTTCACAATAATAAAATGATATTTTTAAAATATTTTTCATAAAATAAAATAATTACAAACATTGCCAAACAAAAAAAACATTATTGAACAAATATGTCGATATACATGAAAATCAATACCCTCTGTTCTCTGCGACACTTCAAATATTGTTTCACATTGACAAAATACTACGTACCGTTGTTAAATCAAATACCACATCAAATATTTATTAGCAGTTAATCACAACGAGTTGTTTGTTATCTAATAATGGATAGGGGCTGGACTGGGTGGTGGCCAGTAATAGCCTCCCCACGTCACTCCCACTGACTGATCTAGCCGCTCGTACAGGGATGCAAGAAGCGATATTATATGAACATTGAATGGGCAGCTTTAGTTTGATGCATTGAAAGGTTTAACAAATAAACGGTCAGTGACTTTCATCCAAGACGCTTACTAAATTTAAAAAAAAAACAATTAATATAGATCTTATGATCACACATTAAATCAGAAACTATATAAAGTCAAATTTGTGTAAACAAACTTTGAAATCTATTAAACCGACTCAACAGAAGTGAATAGTTTAAGTCAAAGAATACATAAAGACTTCTCCTGAAGTTTACAATCTTTAAAAGTTCAAAAGAAAAATGTATAATAACATTACAGAGTAAAAGAAAAAGTATGTCCTTTAAAATTAAATAAAACATCGTGAAAAATTAAATTTCAACCGGACGTCAAATTCAAAAAAATATAAATAACAAGAAAAACAAAAAATAACTCATTGTCGTTCTTCAAAAGAAATTTAAGATTGAATTAAAATGTACATTTATACACATTTACTAATTCTAATTGCTTGGTTTTTTTTTATTTTTTATAATATATCAAATATTTTGTAGATTTTCAATGGAAATTTTTATGGTATTTTTAACCCTTATTTATTGAAATTCTAGCATAATTTAACTAACCTTAACCAAACTCACCTCGGGTAGATATTTATGGCTTCACGATATTAGCACCTTCTTTCTCTTATCGAAACAAAGGCCTACCCCAATTAGTTTTTAAGCCTTCTAATTGTATTTCGAACTAACATAAAACCGATTCGATAGCCCAAGATCGCATTAATGGTCGCCCTCATGGTGAGGGCCGCTTATGCACACTGGGGGCGGGTAGCCCGTGTTCCGGGGTACTTAAATAATACCTCGCATATCTTATCGGGGATGTTTCAATAAACCACCAGCGCCTTGCCCTCAGGTCGTCCCGGCCGCTGTATTGGAATTTATCGTCCATCAGATATTAATGTGACCACAAGGAGACTCATGACACGCTGGGCATTGCCAGGGGGCGAAGGGAGCCTCGAGGGGGAGAGTCCCTCCCTACACCACTGTACCTGCCAATCACGAGAGCCGCGGTAATTAGGATGCGAGCTAAGCACTCATGTGGAAATTGATGTGCCTAGTTGAAATGTATCTTGATCTCGCATTATATACACTATCATTTGCACTGCAAATTTCTTATCACTACATATTCATCAGAAGCATTTATTCATTATATGCATGTACACAACTACAAAAGAACACCATGAGTAATAAAATAGCGTTTACTACCAAACAGTAATTTTATCATATTTTTTATATCAAATGAGCTAGAATCAAGGAAATTTAACAGTGACAGTGTTGTAACTTTCAAGGAAATAAGTTAATTTTGAGCTAATATTTTCAGCCATCAGATGTTAGTTTTTTTTTATTTTACCTAAATTTTCTGCCAAAGGTTGCTCAGAGAGTTACATTTGTTATTATTCAGTAGAATTTCCAGAGCCATTTCACAGCTGAGGGAAGAACGTGTGATGAATATTCAAATTTTAATATCTTTTACTGTTGTGCTTTATGATTTTTTTATAAGTTTTCTGTGTGAAAGTTTCACTACACGAGATATTCATCTTTATTATTCAAGGTATCTCAACACTTCAGAGCTGTTGGTGTAGATAAGTTTTTCTGATACAGCGACTCGAACATGCTACTTGTTCTGTCGTGAACGCATTTTTATTCAAACTAAAAATACTGTTTATTGCCTATGATACGTTTTACTGTGTGCCTTATACTATGTATGTAACACAATAGAGACAACCAGATTAAGTAGATTTTTTAGACTTCTTTGAATGCATCCTTCTCTTGCTAATATCAAAAATATTTTTCAATTTATTATTGTGTTGGCACGTTAGTAAAAATATTGTATACTAGTAATACAATTAAAATACTAAACAAAACAAAAACGCCAAATGATTTCCGTTCTGTCGAAATTTTATTCAATAATCACCGATGTGTTTAAGAAGTATGGCACACAAAAAATCTTTAAGGAAATAACGCTCGAATAATATCAACACACCATATGTAGGAGTCAAACCCTCACGTAGACCTTTTCATGTATTGAATGACTTGCCATTTGATTCAAAACTATTCGATCTCTCTGTTCCATGTGCTCAAAATTATGTAGTAAAAACAGAAAGCTTTCTTTCAAATTTGTTTAAACGTATGAATTAAAATTATATCAGACAAACACGTTTTTTTACGGTAGATAAAATTTAATATCTGCTTGCCGTTAGCGCTTATTCCGAACTCGACAGAGAATTAACGAGCCACAAACGTTTGGGATTTATATATTAAGTAATCAGAAGCACAGATCGTTCAGTGAAAATACCGAAGATAATTCTTTTAAAATTATATACTGGAGTGAAACAGAAAATGTTGTGTCTGAAAAAATATAACACCGTAACAAGCAACCCTAATAGCATGCTACCCTCTTTTGAATAAAAAAAGAATATTTCAACCCGTAGTGTTTTAAATATTAGAAGAAAATAATCGGCGGTATATCCTTAACCAAATATACTGATTCAATCAAAGCTATAATAAAAACTAGTTACTGAGACATGGCAGGAGGATAAAGACAAGAGGACAATAGCGTAAGAAACAACTATACTCACAATCAAATGAGTTCAATTCGCATTAGACGAGCGCTACTTAGAAACAAAAATTTCAGCCGTTTAATTCCTTAACTTGTTACGCACTTACTATCGTGAGACTACAATCGCCCCTAAACTTAAAAATTAATTTTGCGTGCAAACGGATTGCGTGCTCTTTTTGAACTTTTATCAGAAATATTACATCAACGTTTATTTAACACGAAAATTTACATTTATAGTGATAAACTCCCTCATAATAATGTACTGAATATTTTAATTCTTTTCAAAGGCAAAAAATTATAATATTACAATTAAATAAGTTTATATTAATATATATGTATATATAATATATATAATTAATATTCTTATATTCTTAAAACAGCATTATCTTTAAAAAATATAAAATTACAAAGAAAAATTTTGCTGGACATAAGCGGGGTATTCTAGTATTCTCTGATATTCCCGGAATGGAAATACCTTAGTTTGGAAAATCATCTCCTATGAAATTCTGAGAAAATCTCAAAAATTCTCTAGAGTCACAAATATTCATGTCGAAGCCACCTTTTCCCGGCTTTGGCAATAGCTTCGTCACGTTTTAGATATGACCCTTACAGGTGATGACACGAGAAAAGAGCGCACGAAATTTATCGATAAACATATAAATATAATATCACACAAACCAACAAGATGCTAGTGATAACCTTCTTCGGGATAGAAATAAAATATTTCGGCGTAGATAGATAGTTAAAATAATTGAGGAGAAAGGTTTCAGTTGTGATATGTGTTTAATTAAATGTCTTTATCGTCAGTAGAATATAAACACTTTGAGAACGAAAATCCTTAGATAGTTCCTCGATTGGCGTGATCTACTCGTGTTGACGCTCCAGCAAATACGCAATCCGAGATATGCCTTTCAGGGAAGGTATTTGTACCTGATATAAATTTAACAAAAGCGCGTATAAAATAGCTGCCTACTTGAGCTGCCATGTTTCCCTGTTGCCGTAATATTATTGAATAGCCGCACCTCCCGCGCGTTCCCGTAATATTCCTCCTCGCTGCTGTGTATAGGATCCTTACCTAAATTATCCCCAATTACGGCGACAGAGCAGCTCTACGTGTTAACCAATTTTGCAGATTAATAATTCATCCCTCAAGCTGCGATACTTTTGTAAGATGACTAATGGCAGCAGGTCTCGAGCTTCTTACGGCTCCGGAGCCCTCTGCGCTAAGCGATGTCTGTTTTTCGTTACACGGGGCAAACAATTTAATTTCTCTAATTTACTTTTGTTTTCTTGTTGTGTTTGCAGCATTTTGTTAAATTAAAAAGTTTACTCCCGGTTCGACTTTGTAATGATTCATTTCGCTACGAGGCTAGTATTTATTTAGATACTGTGGGCGTTTTTCTTTCGCTCTTCTGGGTTCTTATTTACTCTTCGTACCTACTTAGCCGAGTTCATCGCGTAATTGATTCGCGTAGTAATTCAATGGATCTTATCAATTTACTCGAGAACCATCGCAAGAGCTTTTCCCTCGTTCTCTCCCGTCGCCTTCTCCGGCGCGTTGGTATATCAGTCGAGAGTTTATTTTGCTCAAATAACGAGAGTCCTTGCGGTATTTCTGCGTGAGAAAACGATATCTGCTTTGTGTTTTCTTGTTTTTAATTTAAATTTGGGTCGCTATCTCCACTCGGCCGCTCGTGCGAAATTTGTAACAAAATATTCATAACTGAGCGACGACTCCTGTCTGAGGGACTTGATGTAGATTCGCCTAAACTGGTGCCGAGAGAGTAAGCTCGCTCGGAGGCCTCAGGAGTATTGCTCTCCGCCCCACACAGCCTCGACGTTTCCAAGGATTATATTTCTGGCGCTAGTTTCCTTGGTCGACTTGCTCTATCGAGCTGTTCACTGGAAGTTTAGCAAATAGACCCGCGTAGATAAATAGCGACATTAATTCAGCCGAAGCACTCAAACCTAAACAACGCTTCTCAGAATACCTCAGACATTTACTAAAAGTAGAGAGTTCAGATAGCGTTCAGCGACGGCGTTATTTAATTGCTTTTGTTCCTTATTTAGTTTATTGAACAATTTTTCTATTAAATAAACACTCTTAGAGTTTTTTTAAATATTTTTTTTAATCTCGCAAGTATATTTGTATGTAAATATAAATGTCAGTTTTCATCACTTCATGCCTCTTGGCTCTTTTATCGCGCATATCACGTTCAGTTTGATAAATATAATTTGCAAAAGTTACTTTTCAGGCGTAATTGAGAGGCAAGTTTCTGTCACTTTCCGTTCATAAAAGTTATTCTTTGTCGTCAAACTGCCAACATAATGTCTGCAGCGGATCCAAATAATACGGCCACGTCCAACTTTTGAAATATTACCTTCCTTTTTATTAAATTAATCAAGGTTGCCTCCACCTGCGTATCTTCATTCTAAACCCTAACTTATATCTCTATACTTTATTAAGAATAAATACCAGTCATATTTCTTTTAACGCTATAGACAACGCCAGCGTTACGATGGCAAATATTTCATTTCAACTACTGTTTCTTATTCTCCGTCTCTTTTCGCAGAGTTCTAAGGAATTACTCGCATAACACAGCCTTTACTCACAAGTCGCCCGTCGCCATTATTTTTAATAGTATAAATGATTTACAATTCTGGAATAACCATTTCACCGCTTTTAATTCAGGCTAATGCCATCTCACGGCCGTCGTATCGATGTTTGTAATTTTCACCTCGACGAGAACTTCGCATGCGGTGGTCACTACGGTTACAATAAAATGAGATTAAACAGAATTCAAATAACAATTTTTATTTACTTTAATTAGCAAATATTATTTTACAAATGTAATTTTTCAATACATTAAAAATATTATTGCTGGGTTGTTCTCTTGTATAATGTTTATATAAATAAAGGCTTAATTAAAAATTAGTTTTGCTCCACCAGGCTGGCGTAAAAGAGAAGTGGGAACTACACAATCAAAATATATTTTTAAAAAATTGATAACAAATACTCTTTATTAATATCTTAAGTCTAAAGTACTACAAAAAAGTCTAATTGATAAATACCTCCGTGATAATTGAATTTAAAAAAAATGTAAATATCAAACATTAGCTTAGGCTATTAGACCTGTCGATTTGCAGCGTTGTTGTTTGCTCATATTGAAAATAAATACCCTTAGTGTTCAGATTTTATGAATTTGTTTACCAAAATGACGCTTTAGATAATAGATAAGTCTGGTTAATTGATTTCAATTGGTTGAGAAACATATTTAGCTCTCTCCTTCCCTTGTGACCCTCGTAAATATTTCCCCTGCGAGGTCTCCTTGGCACTGTGCGTGTTCATAATTATATTCATACAAGCAATGACGTTTTAACCCACGAAAACGTAGTCTCATTTCAATCAGAAATTTTAATTTTATAATTCATTATCTACTTTTAAATTGAAGTACTAAGCGTCTACTTCTAGACTTTTTTCATAAAGTAATCTTAAGAATAAAAAGTACCATGTATTATGTAACATTATAGACATACAATAATTCAATTAGAAGCTTTTTTATAAATACATTTCATCAAAGTCTCAGTTTAAATTTATAAATTGTTACAATATTGATAAATATTTTTACATATTTAATTAAACATGAAGTTTTTGATCCACGAAATGTTTATTGCTTTTACTATAAATATTCACTTTTTTTTTAATATGACTGGAGGTTATCTTATTTAATATATAAAAACCATTAATTACATTTAATATAATCATTGAAAAATTAATAAATGTCTTGTTATATAAGTTTTGGTAAAAAAAAATCATGATTCATATTAAAATTAAAATATTTTTAACATAAACAACATTTTGCTTCACACCGATCATCGATCACACCAATCATCCCAAATATGCTAAGCTCTTATGGTTTTATTTTATTTGAAATTACGTGACTGTTGTATGGTATATCTTAGCACTAATTTTAAAAATACGAGATTAATTTCAAAGTATATTGTATAAGACTGGCATGTGCAGTGTTTTTGCATTATTCTGCAACCTCTGATAAACGCACTGCTGTCTGCGGACGAACCGCACGAACTAAAAGGTTCCGCATGCAAACGAATGTTTCGAGAAAACCTCCCCTGCAGGCACTCGCAGGTGTATGGAGAGCAACAGGACTGCACATTCTCATATGTAATAGCGAAGTTCAATTTGCTAATGAGTCTACCCGCCAACAGGCGAGTATGATGTATAAATAATGCACATGTTTCGAAACAATCCGCTGAAAGTTCTCTTGAAAGCATACACTGATAATCACATACAAGTTATACAGGTGAACAACATTCATCCAGGTGCTTACAGTGGAAAAAGTAAACACAGCTTAGAGTCAGATTGCTAAATACATTACAGATATTATCAGCATGTTTATTTTAGGTGAATGCCATTAACATCTGGTCAAATTTCTAGTAGTTTATTACATAAAAATATAATACTGTGTATTTTCATATATTTATAAATATATCCATGATTTAACTGAGAAATATACATATCAATTATTAGACGCTTAACACCATAAGTCAGGGGTCCCCAACCTTTTTGCACCTAAGAGCACATTCTAGAATGCCGGTCGGGCGACGGGCACCATTGATTTTTTTGAGGTATATTTATAGTTGGACATAGTCAATAATACATATAATGCACTAAAATATTTAATTTCAAAAATATAATTATAAAATATAAAAAAAATTGTCTATATTTTTATGTAAAATAAATAATAAGTAGTAAATTATAGCATTAAAATTCTAGTGATTGGATCGAGTTGGGGCAAATATGCAACGAAAAATTATTTTTAATAGCAAATTTAAAATGTACATCTATAGCTAAACATTGCAAACAACAGATAAGAATACGAAAAAGATCAAATATATCCGTACTAAGTTTATTAAGATTTTAATGCACCAAAAATATTTAATTAAAATTTAAATGTTTTTTTTGCTGATTTTTAAAAATATTGACCAATCAGAATTACCCAAAGTCGACTCAATTACCAAAATTCATTATAAAAAAAGAGAAATATCAAAGTCAATATGATCGTTGCCATTGCATTTCATTGATCATTGCTTCGTAATTAGGGAAGTATGATGATATTCCTGGTCGTAAGGAATCATCAAGATGTTCATCTGTAAGTCGAAATCTGCACTTTAATTTTATGATATTCATTGTTGAAAACTTAATTTTTAATTTTGTACGCTTCTCTTTTCAAGAATGGTAATTTGTTTATGTGTACTATATTCCTGAAGTCATCGTCTGATACATTGGATTCAAGAATATCGATATAAATTATAACGATATAATTATTATCGCTTATATTTCACTGGTTAATTATCGTCTAATTGAAAAAATATCAAGTAGACTTTCACATAGCTCTCACCTCACTTTTATCAACGCAAAGATATCAGAGACACTTTCACATCGCTTTCACCTCACTTTTACCACCGAAAAAATATCAGATAGACATTCACATAGCTCTCACCTCACTTTTACTACTTGTTTTATTTTAGTACCTAAGCAATACAAAAGATATATGTGAAAAGAGTATGATGATGATTCATACTTTATGCACAATATGTCGGCAAATCTACATAGAACTTAGTAATAACAGTTAAAAGTTTTGCAAACTACAGTACTCGTACAGCGGAAAAAGCATAAAGCTTCTATAACTCTGTAAGAAGACACGAGCCGCGCTAAGATCAACTCATCCCCCGTATCCCTAGGGTTTCACAACTGTTCTAATTTCACCCCATCCCTTCCGGGCTTCAGCAGCATTGACAACCAGCGGTGCATGAGACTTCTGCATTACACTATAAATTAGCTAAATATACATACGATGCATGGTAGTTAGTCTCACAACAGATAATTTCATATTAGATTTTGTTAAATACATGCGTGCAATGAGTATAATATACTGCTGTTTATGCTATAATATACTGCTGAAAATGTACCTTCTACTTGAAATATATTTAACTTTGGTTATTAACTCAATCCATTGTCTGGATGCTTTAAAATTTAATAAAGAATTTTTGTACCATATTTAATGGCGCTGTATATTTATTAACCTTTTTTTCTGTAATACACATAAGAAAATAAATCTGCTTGATTCTTATTTTACATTAATTACTTTAAAAATATATATAATTTTTATTGTTTGTAAATTCATTCATGACTTTTAAAAAGAAGAAAACCTATTGGCAATATACGCGAGCGCTTCTACTTTTCAACTGCTTATCTTTATTTATTTTTTTCACAAAGAAACAGTTGAAGGATTCTTGATACGTTTAACTCATTTGTATTTTCAAAACGTTTAAATTAGTATCGAAGTGTTTTTCAGACATCACCTGAAGTACAGCAGTTGTGCACTAAGGCAGATCAAGCTTCTGCACATTTGCACCCCCGCCGAGGGGGTTGGCCGCGGGGTTGACTCCCTGCGAAGGCGTATTTAGCGCGGATGAACGCTCCACGCCTCTCCGTACTTCTAATGCTGAATTATTTAACTGGGTCATGGGGGCGATGTCTACATTCAAAATGCAATTCACAGAAATGACTACCGCATGTTAAAGTTTTCATTTGATTTGTGAACAAACGAGTGTTTTGAATCACACTAACATTTGTTAACATACTTCACATCGCGGTTTTAAATATAACTCCATCAAAAGATATTTATAACATTACTCAATCAATTTAAAATAATACTAATTTGGGTGTATTTGAGTTAATTGGTTTGCATAGTAAGTGATTTTAAAAGAAACAGCTGCAAATTAATACAGTCATAGAAACTTATATGTGTTTGCGTCATGTGGTTTCATATTTCATATGTGGCATGATATTAAATGTTACTTGGTAAAACATTCTATAGATACGTCTATTTGTTTAATAGAACTTAAATATCCTGGCATCAAGAAGAGTTGACTGATATGCTCGAATGCTATATTTATTTTATTTTTTTTGTTGTTTGCATGTTATGACTGAAAAATAGAACACATGCATATTAATGAAAAAAGTTTGTAAATTCCTAACTGTGAAATATGAAGATGTGAATAAACGTTTTGGCAGGAATCACAGGCGTGCGGCGCTCAGCTGCGGCCGCATGTCGTGTTGTCGTACTGGGGTAGTGTCGTATTGTCGTATAGTCGTATTGTCGCATTGTTTCACGCGCCGAGGATGAATCTCAGCAACGATTCGGCGGCGAGCTTACACGCATATGAATAGGGCAGTATTTCAAGTCCTGCGCGGATAAGTCCCGTCGATGGGCGGCGGGGCGGCCATTGTCCGGGCGGGCGATTTGTACGGATGACGCCGCCCGAGTTTGTCGTGTCTAATCCACTCGCGGTCTGCTCCGGAGGCGGGCAATTAATTGCGAGCCCGCCCAAGGAATCCGCCCGCCCGGGATAAGCCTTACAAGGCAACCGGACTTACTTGAAGGCCATAATTTACGGGTCTCAGTGTTAAAAGGTATTAATGATAATTACTGCCGGTTAAACCGTAAATGTTAAATGGTGTTTTAGTCTCTGTATATATCGCCCCGCTCCCGGGGCTTCGAGGGTTTAGAGTGATTTAAACTCATTAAGATTTACACGCAGGAGACTCATATTTAATTGACGATAAACTGCACCATTAGCTGTGTTTGCGGAGCTTTTCCCGCCGAGGTTGTCACGCCGGTCGGTACACTCGTGAGATAATAATTAACTGGCTAATTGCTCTAGGAGCCGCCCGAGACTCTGAATTATTATTGCACTAGTGCGCGACGTCTGAGCGTCTGCGTTAAATAGACTACTCGCTTCTCCCCGGAAGGAAATTAAGCTCGCATTAGATTTTTCATAGATTTATATTAAATTGCGAGAGCCCGTTTTTGCAGCCGAATCGCGCTTTCATCGTAAGCAAAGAATTTAAACTTGATTTATTGCAACCGAAGTATGCCATGTGCCATTTAACATCGAGATGGCCCTCGCCGGATAATCTCGCAAAAATGTTTTTTCTGGAATATCGTGTTTTAATGAATCATAAAATTTGTATTAAAATACTAGGCACAATAGCTCGACTCAATTTATTCGCAGCGGCGACCGACATTAACCGTTTCATTTCGTTCCGGGTATCATTATGAAAATTTTCAGAATAACAAATAGCTTCTGATTATTGAAGCATTTCTGGGGCACTCCTTTTTGTTCTTCTTCATTATCATAAATTTCGCCTGTTTCAGTGCGCGACCGAAAAATGTGTCGACTCATTAAGAGCGGGAGATCCTCTCGATTTATTCGGCGATAAAAACATCAAAGTACCAAATTCCGCGAAAAGTATAAATAAGACGGATTCGTATTACGAAATCTGCGAAAGTCCTTGCCGAGAAGTGCCATCGAGGCGGTCGCAATCGAATCCCCGGCGAGTTTGTTCGCGGCTAAGTGAAAACCGATCATTATCCGAACTCGGTTTACTTAGCAGAATAAATGTCCCCGGATCGCTCGCCGACGTTTAATTTTCAATTTTGAAAAATGCAAATCATTCAGAGCCGTTAGAATAATTTCCAGCGCAAATTTCACGCAATGGAGAGCTCGTTGATTTGCAGGGCAAATTTCAATATTTACTGTGCACTCTGCGGATACTATCTCTTTCAGGCCGGCGTCGGGTATTTGATTACGGTTATTGTGGAGACTGAATGAGGTTTTTACTCATAATTAAATTTAAATCTTCACAAACTCTGATAAATACGTCGAGGGTCTCTGTCGGCTTTGCGAGCGCACACGCTGGAGAGTATTTAATCTATTTTGTAGGAAATGAGCGCTTCTCGATACAAAAACGAGCTTCTGCTTCAATTTAAAAATACCTCTCAGGCCTCAGTTGTATTTGCGATTCCGTGATAAATATTGAGTACTCTTCATAAATAACAAATTTTAATAAATTTAGAAATCCTTTAAACATATTTATAGATTGTGCGTTATATAAAACTTTTAACCAATAAACAAACGACTTGGTTTATGAACTTGATATACAACGCTCACTTTTAGTCCCTGATATATTTTCTTTCGTTGTTTTTATTAAATTAATGTTACAATTGTCTTTTTACACAAAAAAAAATATTGCTTTTATTGTTTTTTAATTCTTAAATATGTAAAAATTAATTCAATACGTGACGTACTGACTATTATAATATTTAAAAAAATGATTTTCTTGAGTTGGTAACCTTTGCTTTTAATACTGTCATGTATGGCTATTTACGAACAGAATACGACATAATGTATTCCAACATTGTTGCAAACACTTAGGTAAGTAGATAGAGAGCCCCGGTGACCACAAGCAATAAATAAATAAGCCCCACCTACGGGGATGGGACGCAACACGACCAGCACACAAACAGCCTCCTGGAGGACGCGCCCGCACTTGCCGAGATATAGCGTCTCCGCAAGTGTCAATTGCAGCCCCGCACATCCGGCCTTCGATATAGTATTTATTTCAGCGGATACAGGCGCACTCCCCCTGCGGCCCCTCCCTGTGGGCCTCCGGGGAGATTAATCAAACCCCGGAGAGCAGGACGACTCCCCGAGTCAGCAGCACGGGCCGGGAGGCGCGCCTCGGGAGCACGTCGGAATTGATAAATCCCCAAAATATAAATATTATCATACTCAGCTGCTATACCTGGCCCAGTTTGAGGTCTTGTGTTTTGTGTATTCGCATTTTTTTTTTTTACGGGAAATTATCCTTATCAAATATTTTATTGGGAAAATAGCTTAACAGCAACGTAATTAATTTTCATAATTTAGTATTTTAAATGTGTTTTCCATTCTTTACTTATATTCATTAATTCAATTTTAGAAAATATTTACCGCTGGATACCTGTTAGTCTTTGTAGTTTAATATTATATTTTTAGACAAAAGTGTGAATAGCAAAATGACTTGGAGACTACAATCATTACTATCGTAATCTCCTTACCATTTAGATATTTAGATTTATTGCTTAAACGTGAAATACTATACTTGCACTCACATATTTTCTTAGAGAAACTGCATACATACTTTTAAATCTACTCCACGCCACTGTGGCACCGTACAACCTTGAGTAGCTGTTAATAATTTATTTAGGTCGCATTTTGTAAATTGAGTTTGGGCCTTCTTAAAGAAAGTCTTCGCATAATAAGTGAATTCTACAGCTAAAAGAACCAAACATTCTTCTTCGTCTTATCTTTAGTCTAAAATATACCTGAGGACCTTGTGGAGCGCGACCAGCCGCCAATTCGGCTCACCTCTCCTTGTGAGTACCAGTACACTTCTAAAGTAAAGCATCCCACGATTTCCCAACAGCACTGTCTTGACTGGTTCTAACTTGATGCTCTCTACTATCACATTGTTTTACTAACTTTAAATATCTTTTTAACGGTACAAGTCAACGCCAAGGTTTTCTATTTTATTTTTTTTTCGCTCATTCAAAACTCTTTTCTCGGGTAGCTCGGCAACAAAATGTTATTATATTAGTCATCTTTTTCATTTGATGTGGATTTTTATACAATTTTCACCTGATGAATACTTTTTTTGTTACTATTAGTACACACAAGCTCGTACTACTGTTATCATCACAAAATATCAAATATATACAAACGACAGTACGGATGAGTTGGGATGTGAGAGAAGTGCATTTCAGCCTGCACTGAAGTTCCAAATATGTTAAGCCAAAACAAGATGTTGTTTTATATCCGATACATTTCTAAAAATTTAATTAATCAAATTTAATTTTATCAATTCGTACTAAATATCTCTAAGATAAAAATATTTTATTCACAATCCAGAATCACATCTTATCATGAAATGGTACTAAAAAAGAGCAGTAGTTTATTGCGATTGACTGGTTGAGCTCCCCTGCTTGTATCGTCCATGCAGTGCTCATAACTCATAGCCCTAGCGTTGCAGTCTTCGGATGTTAGTTATCAACATTGTCGTTTTAGTATAATTTGTGGGGCCCAGCTGTGTGGTGTTTCGTCCTGAAAATTCTCCCCTTATTACCCTTAGTTGAAAATTCAATTGAAAAAAATGTATTTGAACTTTATCTTTGTAAGATGTATAATTTAGATGATCCAAAGAGACAATCTAATAGCATAACTTTGAGAAATATTTTATCTATAGAATAGATCGTGGTTTTTTTAGATATGAGTCGCTGACAACAACTACAAAATTAAATGTCGAAATACTGATTGGTTGATATGAAGAATGGCAAGATGTGATTAGGTCGAAAATCATTAAAAAGACGCCATTATCTTCAAATGTTTTTAGTTTATAGAATAATTGTTTTTTAGGTTTATTTCTACTTCGTGTTGATGAATTAATAATAATTTGCTCTTTAAAGAGCTTTCTCTGAGAGTGTTAGAGGATATAGTATATGTCGGCGACACTTCCCCGCGCGTCTCTCCGCTGCGATCGACTTTAGAGATTTCTGCTAGCCCGAGCGCGTAGAATATTAAAGATGTTTTGCATTTGCAATTTGCTACGATTTCATTCTAAGAGCATTTCGATTTATTTAAGACATTTTGGCATACGTTGAATATATAATGGCAGCCTGTATGAGAATATGAATTAGTTCCTCAAGTTATATTGGTAAGTTTGAATGTTACTTACGATATCATGTCAAACTTGTATCCGTACCGAGAAATTTTTCTTTCGATTGAGTATTCATATATTACACTAAAAAAAAAAAAACTCTTACAATGTTTTGGATGATTTTTCTGGCTGTGACTGTTCATCTGATTTCTACTCTGAGCTCCGTTCCGATGAACGGAAAACATGTATTTGGATAATTGTACATTTAACTCAGTATATATAGCATAAAAGCTATAAGTCTGCAAACTATATCTCAGTGTCCATTGTTTTTAAATAGTTGCAGACCACAAAACTTGTTAGATAAATTACTGGCAAAATGTATAAGTTTTAATTATTTAATAATCAGCAAAATAATTTTACAAACAATAAAAAAAACTTGAATGTTATAATATTTTATAACTTTACTCTAAGAGAACGTCAGCCTGCAACTTATTTGTGCTTTGATAATTTTTTCTGCTAAGTATTGGAAACAATTTTAGTCCTTTTAAATTGTCATAAATCAATACATTAAATCTATTTTTCAAATTTCGACGACTGAAAGATTTTTATGGATATTAAAGAGTACAGTGAAATTTATCTCTATCGGGGACATTTCTTTCATTGTGAAATTTGAATTTCAATAAAACGATACGTGTATCAATACTCCTGTGGCAGTCCCGCCATACCCAATACGCCCTTCACTCCCTCTGTGTAAGCGGGGAAACGTGCGTTTCATATTTATCTCTCTTCGCGTAGAAACAAAATATCCTGATGTCAGATAAAACGGGCGATACGGCCACGTCATGGTTTTCGATACGTGGCTATTTTGAATACCAAACGTATTTTTCAGTGATTTATGCCCCACGTATTCGCCTATTCTATCTTGCGGGGGGTGTAAGTGTTCCTCCGCCACGGGCGCGGACATACATCATCCCTATCTTGTATTTTTATAGCCGCCACCGCAGATGCCTTCCTATTATTTTAAGAATTTTACTAAGGATATTACGTTTCTCACGAATGTGATAGGGGATTTGCGGAAAATTGATGTTTGAACTATTTCATTCCCGTACTACGTGATGCTTTTTTTAATGTTTTAATTAAGTGATATCATATGTCTTATTGAACCCTACAAAGATATTGATACATAAAGTGATATTCAATAATTTTATCGGCGTGTATTCAGGTAGGGAGACTTAAATAATAATAATACATATATAGAACTCTGAAATACGCTCACTATGTTTAAAAAATTATTAAAACCACATTCCCGAAAGTATATAAGCAAAAAAAAATAAGTACCCAAAATATATAATTAAATGCGAAATATTTGTCATTTAATGATAATTTTAATTAATTTTCTTTGATGTAAGATGTATAGGTAGTTATATTTTTTTTTAAAAGTACATGCCCAAAATCAGACTTTAACACTCAAATTCTAATATTTATAGATGTCATTATAAAATATTATTTATTTGAATATAATACAGAAATATTAGTCTCAAATTTAGTATTTTTAGATAGAGGCGACCAGAGTCAACATTATTTATTTTTTCCTTAATGGTTAACATAATTTTTACTAAACCCTTTTTTATAATAATACTAAAACTTAGATTCGCTAAAAAAAATTACATCCGCTCTTTATTTTTTGATGTCGTTGATGAGATCTTGCAAATACATTTCATATTAATGAAATTTTCATAAAAATCTAAATTGAGGAATATGCTACCAAGATATATTTGTTTTGATTGATATAAAACAACCACTTCTCACTACTTATTAACCAAAAACATAATTGTTTCCACAAATATGATTATTAAATAAAAAATACCAATATAAATGTTAATATTACATGTTGTATATATTTGTTTTCATTGTGTTTCTACAATTTGATTTACATTTAATATAATTCATTTAATGCATAGTTATACTTATTGTGTATTCAACACGGTACCAAGTGGTCTATATTCTGAAAAAAATTATTCAATTTAATGTATCAGAGTTTTAAAATATTCAAATAACAAACATTTACATCTTGAGACTTACACAATTCAATTTACTTTTAAAATTTGTCATTGGGTATCATATTAAGTTTAGTTTCGTGATTTTTTTATGAATACAAAACATTGAATACCCTGCTACTAAAAATCTTATTGTAAAATGACGCAAAATCTACAAAAAGAAAATGTCGAATTGATTTGGTCTTATAACTCAAATCTTAAGTACGAAAAAAAAATTCAATCAGAAAGTTGAATTTTGGACATACTTCCATAGACAAAGCTTTGTTACAATATTTTTCTCTATGGCATACGGCAACAAGCAATGACAGTACTGAGTGTTAACTTCATTTGACAGGTCAAAACACATAATATACCTCAGAAATATAAACTAATTATTTAGCTGTAAATATGTAAATGGATTAACATATGAGCAAATTTTTCAAAGATGAACTGACATTATGGAAAATACTCTTATTAATATTGATAGAGTGTGTAGAATATGCTTAAAGCAAGGAAATTTAATTTCTCTATTTTCTGAAGAAATAATACCTCCATCTCTCATGATGATGACCTGTGCTACTGTAAAGGTATATTTATTGCTTAGTATATATTACTGTCGTAATTTCAATGCTTCAATGCGTTTCGTTTACAATAATATACCATACATATTTTATATATTTTCAGGTTGTTTCGAACGACGGTCTTCCTTCGGGAATCTGTAGTAACTGTATATATCGTCTAAATATCGCGTTTCAATTAAAAAAGCAGTGTGAAAACTCTGACAACCAATTGCGAAAATGGCTTGGCTTTTGTGACTTGGAAACCAAAGATATCAAAGAAGAATGGTAAACTTCGTTCTCTTAATTTCGTTATTTTATTTTTGGAAAGCATACTTACATGTAACAAAAATTATATGTTTTAGTATTCCTTCGAACTCAGATTTGCAGTACGATATTCCTTTTGTGAAAAGTGATGATACTTATGATCCATTGTTGACTGTTGATTACGACATATTCGTAGAAACCTTAGGTATGTGCTGATGTTTAAAATTATGTTTACATAAAATGCATTTAATGACATAAATAGAAAATGTATTACATTGGCTCAATCTTAACACACCTTAAGCGGGTAACCAAATTGACTAAACTGATGTGCGTAGCGGGCAAAATTTTCGTAAAATTGCACGTGTGAAATCTAGTCTATACACTCTTAGATTTGCACTTTTTTATTTTTTTTCTTCCGCTTAGCAACTCCGAGTTAATTATGCGATTTTTGTTAGTAAATTAAATGTTATTGTTACACAATAGCTTATATTATATTTATATTTTAAGCGGGTAACCAAATTGACTAAACTGATGTGCGAAGTGGACAAAATGCGAGTAAAGTTGCACGTGTGAAATCTAGTCTATACACTCTTTGATTTGCATGTAGTCAAATAAATTGTTTCATATAAAAAGTTGAACCACTTCATACACACTTTGCGGATTACTTGGCATCACAACAACAACACTTGTCCTAAAAATTGTTCAATAATTGGAGGATTATCATTCTCTGACCACTCCACTTCTTCATTGTCACTTTGTTCAGAATCACTGGACAGTATTGGTAGAAGTAACGTTGACAAGTCTAAACAAACATTACGAGCTGTAAATCTAAAGAGTAAAATGACCTTCTGCCGCTTTTAGAGTAAACTCATTCAAAAAGGTATTAATACGCGCCCCGCTTTTAGACAGCAGTCCACGAAACGGGCACTAGTACCCGCCCCGCCTTTAGTATGTTAATAAATAAGTGATTATATCTACCAAAAGTTTTGAATAGTTAAATCAATGTGTCAAAATAAGATATAATTTTAAATGATTCAGATGCAGACTCAAAAAGCTGTCCAGACATTTCACCGGTGCCACAAAAACAAAATAAATTAGAAATTAAAGATAATACAATTAAAAGGAAATGTGGACTCATTTATGATGGATATGCAATATCTAACCAACGGTACTTAATTAATTCATAGTTTTTTTTATTGTAAATAAATATTATAAAGCACATTTTAAATTACTTCATCTATCTCAGGTCCATGGTTAAACGCTTGAAGAATTTGAAACAGTTAAAAGAAGCAGTAAAATGCCCTCAGTGTAATAGGACATTTGACTACAGCTACTGCTTGGATGCGCATATGAGAACCCACACTGGAGAGAAGCCATTTTCATGCAAAGTAAAAGACCTTTGATGTCATGTGTATATGTTAAAACATGTAATATTTAAATTTTACTTAATGTATCTTTTTTCAGGTCTGTAGTAAACAGTTTACCCAAGCGGGAAACCTCGCGATGCATATCAGAACTCATACTGGAGATAAGAGATTTCAATGTGAAATTTGCAGGTTATTACTAGTACTATTTTCTACATTCAATTTAAATACCCCTAATTTTAATGGTACTCAAAACTTTTATTTTAAATTTTAGCAAACAGTTCACTACATCTAGCAATCTTAATACTCATTTAAAAACTCACACTAGTGAAAAAAACTTTAAATGTAATTTATGTCCAAGAGCATTTAAATCAAACACAGACTTGAACAAACATGCTGGAACACATACTGGTGAGCAATAAAAAAAAAAAAAATTAATTAGGCAATTACTTCATTTTAAAACTGTTTTTTTTCTGTTTTGTAGGTATAAAAGAACATGTATGTAATATTTGTAAAAAGGCTTTTTATAAAACCAGTTATTTAACTATTCATATGAAAACAGTGCATATTGGAGAAAAAAAACACAAATGCTCTGAATGTGGAAAGGAGTTTGCAAATCCGTCTAATTTGAAATGTCATATAAGGTACAACATCATCTATACATAAATATATTGTTTTTTTATTATGTATCTGTATGTTTGATTTGATTATTATAACCCAATTCTAACTTCTTTTAGAACTCACACAGGTGAAAAACCATATGCGTGCAGAATGTGCTCTGCACGATTCAATCAATCATCAGCACTTCAACGCCACATCAAACATCACCTGACAAAGAGAAAAACTAATAATTCAACTGAAATAAATATTATCTGTGAAACTGATGCCTGTGAGGACCTTGTGATAAGTCATTTTAGTGAACAAATAATGTTTGATACAGAAAATCATTGTAAAGAGATCACAATGTCTTCTAATTTAAATAACGCAGAATCTAATCTTGTAGATTGTTCCAAATCTCTAACTGAAAGATATCATAACGCTTTTATAAGTAGTTTTATAAGTGACCAATGATTAAAACATTAAATTTTAAAATTACTTTTTATTTATCTATACCAAAGAAAACCAAAATTATATTTTATTATTTTTATTTCATCCAATGTGTAAATACTATAAATAATTGTACATGAAATTTATGTTCAGTCTTTTTCAGGGATATCATTGATTGGCAAGTATAATAAATGTTGCTTCATATGTTTATTGAGACGGTTTGAATGTGAATATGCTTTTTTACAAATCTGCAAGTAATAAAACATTAAAATGAATTCATGCACAGTTAAATATCCCAACCATTTTTAGAGTTACTAAGCCAATAAATTTATGTTTTATTAATTGCAATATAAGTATTAAATATACCTTGCATTTGTAGGGTTTCAGGCCAGTGTGTATTCTAGAATGAGCTCGTAAGTTACTGGAATCGGAGAAAGCATGACCACACACATTACACTTGTATGGTCTTTCACCACTATGGATAGAGAGATGAGCTCGCAAATTACCTTTTCTGGAAGATCATACAGACAAATTATTTCTACCAAGCCAATGATTATCATTTAATATTTTATAAATCCACATTTGTTACCAATGCAGACTTATTGTATGTACATAAAATAATTAGAAAATCAATGGATTCACATTTGAAATTATTTCAAGGGATTCGAAACCACACCTACTAGCTATTGCAACCTGATGCTGTTAATGATTTAATATGTGCAATATCTGATAATCAAATATATCACTTTGATTAACACAATCACAAAAAAAATTGAGGATTTTGCTTGTCGTTTCATATGTGAATCGATAAATCTAAAAATATAATTGAACTCAAAATGTACAAATAACGTTAATTACCTATGAAAAGATTTCTCACACACAGAACACTTAAATTCTTTTTCAGAGTGCAATTTCATGTGACTAAAAAAAAAAAACATTGTCAATTTATCAAAAATATTGTGAAAAGCTAAAAATAATTTTAGAACTCTTAGTCTAATGTGGTAATTTTACTAGCCTTTGTAAATGTTTATATAATTTAAAAGCAATGTTACATATTGTACACAAATGATCACGCTGTCCTGAATGAATTTGCTTGTGAATTACTAAGTTGCTTCTCTGGGAAAATTTCTTTGAACATATTTCACATTCAAATGGCTTTTCTCCCGTGTGAGCTCTCATATGTAATTTAAGACCTGAAAAAACAATTTTTAATAATTATCAAATACATGATAAAGTATAGTGACGTGCAGTCCATACGAACAAAAAAGAAGTAAAATCCCAATAAAAGTTATCATTTTTTTTGTCTTTACCTTATCCAAATTTAGAATATGCCACAGTTGTAAGCATTAAAAATATTTTAATAATTTTATTTCCACTTTATAAATATTTATTACTTTATTCTTTGTATGGATTTAACATGTCACCAATTTAATATGATAATAAACTAAATAAAAAAAGTATTTTCTGCACCTGCAGACTGATTAAACCCTTTTCCACAGACAGCACATACAAATGGCCTGTCACCTAAAACACAATTAAATATTTATCAAATTTATTAAAGTTATACCATAAATTATTGACATTATCAATAGAAAAATGTTGCAATACCCACTTGAGTGTGCGCGTAAATGTGCAACTAATGACTTTTGCATTGTAAACTTCTGATTACAATGCGAACATTCAAATGGCCTCTCTCCCGAGTGAGTACGCAGATGCTGGACCATATAACTACGATATTTAAAAACTTTTCCTAAAGTAAAAAATATTAATTCATAATCATTATAAAAACAATATTATTAAAATTTAGTTTGAAAGTTTTTTTCACTTACCACATAGTTCACATTGTTCTTGAGTCTCCTTTGAATTTTTGGTATTTTTTTCAGTATCATTTAGAATATCTTTTTTCAATTTATTGTCCTTTAAAAAAATTATATGTACTTAATAAAAAATATGGAAATTAAATTATAGCTTATCAAAATCAAAAGTAAAATTCAAAATCACCTTAGGTTTTTTTCTTGTTTTCTTTGGTATAACTTTTAGACCAGTGGATTCTGATAAATCTTCTCTTTCTTCCACTATGCAATCTTTCAGACTTGAAAAATCTTTTTCGTGGGAATTCAATACATTGGAATTATTGTCAGGTCCGTTGGTATTTGAAGAGCAACTGATGTCATCACATGTTTTTCCATCTTTATCTAGTTCAGGACTTAATGATCTGTCATCATTTAGAAATGATAATTCTTCATTTTCATGATCAGTATTTAGAATACTATCTTTTTCTTTCATATGAGAAGTTAACTTATCTATTGAGTTGAGCATACAATCACTTTTATTAGCCACAGGAACATGAGGCTTCTGTTGCAAATCCCAAACTGAGTATTTGGAATCTGATTGATCCACAGCATCAACCACATCTTGATTAATAGACTCATTTACCGATTCAAATAATTTGGCAGGTAAATTGTCCAACATTATATCATTATCAGTAAATGATTCACATTTAAATGCTGAACTCATTTGGCAGTCTCCCTTAGTTATGGACAATGGATTAAATAGCTAAAATTAACATTAATAATACTCAAATACTTTCATAATCACAATAAAAAAATATAGAAGCAAACTGAATTGTTTTGACTGAGATAAATCAAATTATAGTAAAATTTTAAATATTGTGCTCACATTTAAACTGGAAGCAAAGCCTGGCTCCTGTTTCATGGCTGCAAAATCACTTTCTCTTATTCTTAAATCAATGTGTTGTGGTAAAGGAACGTCTTGCATTAATCTATAAGATGGCAATGAAAGATCCGTCTGCACTAAATCAAGACACTCACTCGTAATGTTAAAATTTAATGGTTTACATTCAGCAAGACATTCAGGATGTGTCTGTAAAAAATTAAAAATTCAATAAGTAGTACATTGTATACAAAAGATAACTTAGACATTCGCTAACATACAAATACAATTAATTTAATACAATACCTGATTAAGATCCATACTGTTTGAGGGCCCTTTGTTGGAGACAGTTCTATTAAGTACTTGTCTTATTTGCGCATCAGCAGCTTCACATTGTTGCTTAAATTGATAAGCTATATCTAATTTATTATGGCACTTATAGCAAATTTGAGATGGAAGCCCATCACCTTCAAATACCTATAAATACATAAAATAGTATTTTTAGAGAATATTATAAAAACTGATAAAAATAAATAATTTTGTTAATTAAAAAAAAAATTACCTGAACCCAAGCGCAGGCCATAACTTTAGCCCAAAGCTGAATAGATCTTCCAGATGAAAAAAACAAATTAGAATATCTTCTTGATGTTGTAGGTACTAGACAGACTCTACATATGTCATTAATATTGTAAGACATTTTATGATATATTGTATCACTATAATCAAAATATATTAACAATGAGGTAAAGATGAGAGGATTATACTGAGCAATACCAAAACTTAAGTTACTTTCAAAGATAATTAAATTTGTTTACTAACTATCTTAAATGCAAAAATCTAAGGGAAAATAAAGGTTTTCTTCGAAAAATACAGATTGAGTCAATTGTTTGCAGTCAATTTGACATATTGACATTTACAAAAATATTATCGTATTCAGGGTTGCCCTTTATGAAAAATTGTTTCCTATGGTTTGATTTTATTGATGTACTGACAGTTGTCATGCTACTGAAAATTTCACTCTACAGTAGGAGTATTATGCCTTATATCATTTTTTGAATTCTCATATTCCTTATTTTTTAAAAGTTGTTTGATGAAACTTGTTACTTGATATTTAATGAAACTTCCTACTTGATGCAATTTTGTTATTGCTTATGGCAACATCGCAATAAATATCACAGTCGATCGTTTGTGTATAATCACACGATACAACAGGAATAAAAACACAGTGGAAGTTGCCGCCTGCAACTTTCTCGTTCTTCTTTTACTAATTTTAACCTCTGTAAACCACTATGCAGGTAAATTCAGACCCAAAAAATCTCGATCCAAAGCCGATGCTTGATTTCGAAAGGCAAATGTTTTTGGACATCTTAGAGTCTGATGGGCTGATGGTATGCGCAAAGTATGTGATAATTATATCATGTTTCGTTAAAGTTAAATTCCCTAAAAAGCTCGGAATTGTAAATATTTTATTTTGTAGGGGAATGAATGATGGCCTTGTTATTTTGAATCTTCTACGAGCTCATAATGACCCAACCAATTTAATTTTTGTAATGAACAGTGCAGACTTCGAAGAAAAATATTTCATGCAAAAATTAAATATTGAACCACTTCCTATCACATCAGCCGAAAGGTTATTTTCTTCTGTTGTTATGTCTTCGCTCATAATATTTTGTGTAATTTATTTTCATACTCCTGAACTTGGATGTATTTCAATATGTATAAATGCTTTCAGAGAAAAGGCTTACTTAAAAGGTGGAGTCAACTTTGTTTCAACCAGAATTTTAGTTGTTGACCTCTTGAAAGATCGAGTCCCGGTAGAACGTGTTACTGGAATAATTGTTTTAAGAGCACACAGTATATTAGAATCTTGCCAAGAAGCTTTTGCATTACGGTTATATCGCCAAAAAAATAAGGTACTGATAACATTAGATGATATGACAATTTACTACTTTATATGATTATGGCAAGTATAGCATTTTATGTGACTGGATACTTAATATTTATTTTTATTTTCAGACAGGCTTTATAAAGGCTTTTTCTCATTCGGCTGAACGTTTTACTTTTGGATTTGCACATGTAGATAAAGTTATGAGATCCCTTTTTGTTAAAGAATTGTACTTATGGCCAAGGTATGAACATAATTTTTTATTTTTATTGTTATGGTTATATTCCGTCATACCTTACTTTTAATTATTGTACTGCTATTAAGCCCTAAGAACTGTAATATCATCAAAAGGTGGTTATTTGAGGTGATGAAATTACAAAATATCCAAATTCTTGTTTTAGGTTTCATGGATTAGTTCTACAATGCCTCAAAACCAGGCAGCCAAGTGTTATTGAATTCAATGTTCCTCTTTCTCAAAAAACTGCTCTTATACAAACATATATTCTAGATATTATGAACTATACAACAAAGGAATTGAAAAGAATTAATAAAACATTAGATTTCCAAGTATGTAAACTGTTCTATAAATGTCCTTGTGCATGGTTTATTTACATATAAATAAATTTATGATACATGATGAATGCTATATTTGTGCTTTTCTATTTGGAGTGCACTACCTTAGTAAGAAAGGGGAGGGTTGAATGAAAATTAGTATTATTAAAATTTATATTAAATTTGCAGATTGTTTTTTTATTTATTTATTGCATGAATATTGAATTGAATTACATTAAAAATTTTAGATGATATGGATACAACATTAAATTCAAGTGATTGCATATTATATTTCCAAAATGTATTCAATTGATAATCCCCAGATAGGATATGGTATTTTTTTAAATTTAAATAACTAATTCAATACTTATGTTTATTTTTTTCAAATTATAGGAAATCACAGTAGAAAACTGTATAACAAAAAAATTTCATAAAATATTGCAATCGCAGCTCGATACTATTTGGCATCAACTTAGCACAAGAACCAAAGAGCTCATTCGAGATCTAAAAATCATGCGCGGCCTAATTATGTATGGGTAATTGTATTGTGAAGATGGTGTTATAGAAAAAATAATTTTATGGAGTAAAAAGTAATTTTATATTTTCAGAAATCTAATTCATCATGATGCAGTCTTATTTTATAGTCTAGTAAGCAAATATAGAACCACTGAATATGCCAAAGTAAATTCTGGGTGGATTTTACTAGATTCTGCAGCGCGATTGTTTGAACATTCTAGAGCTCGCGTTTTTAATGCTAATAAGGGTAAGATTTTTTAATAATAATTGTTATATATATTTTGACAGGAAATAAAATCATAACAATTCTTAGAATTTCAGCCAGAACTATCAGCCAAATGGAAATACCTGAGTGAAATCCTTACATGTGAAATACCTGCGGATAGAAAGAAATATAAGAACCAAGTTGGGAATCCTATCAAAATTCTTATTCTTTGCAATGATTCTAGAACATGTATCCAATTAAATCAATATTTTACCGTGGGCCCTGAAGCCTGTATGCTGAAATCTGCACATAGAAATGAAGTCGATGTATCTGCATTATCTCAATACTACCAGCCTTTCAAAAACATGTTTAAATTTGACAAGGAAAAACCAAACGTCCAAAAAATTCCACCGAAGCAACGGGATTCAATAAAGCCGGAGACAAGTGCCGAACCAGAATTTCCAGGCGACTTGGAGACGTTTATCAGAGATGAAATCGATGATGAAGATTTAAATAAAACTAACTTTGCTTTGTCAATGACTATTGTTGATAGATTACTTAGTTCAGAAACTACTATGGATTCTGCCATAAATAGCACTCAATTTGAACCTTTTACACAGGTAATTGATTTATTTTTGTTTGCACTTCTTGCAATAATTAAAAATGGGTCGATTGTACCTAAACATACCCTTTTGGAACATTTTGTATTTTGAAATATAATCCAACAAAGACTGAAGTTTTTACTTGTGCTTTAAAGTTTACTTTAAACTTACAAATTTTGAAGTAAAAATGTAATCAAAAGCATTTTAATTTTTATTTTTAGATGGGAAATGTAGATGTGACACGAGGTTTTATGGAAGATCCTCTAGTATATATTCAAACATTTAAAAATAACGAAGATGGAGTTTGCCTTGAAGATTTTTTAAGAAATTTGAAACCTAACTATATAATTATGTACCACAGTGATGTTACAGCAGCCAGACAAATTGAAATTTATGAATCTCGGAAAGATTCTACATTTCCACCTCTTATAGTATACTTTTTAGTACATACACAGACTACTGAAGAGCAATCATATCTAACAACTCTTAAAAGGGAGAAACAGGCTTTCGAACTATTAATTCAAGCTAAGAGTGTAAATATAAGTATATTTAAAATATCATTATTATTTTTTTAAATCAGTATTCATTGATTAGAAATATTATTGCTTAACAGACTATGGTCATCCCGACATATCAAGATGGCAAATCTGAATTACCAGCAGGGCTAGAGAGAGAAGAACCAACCATTTTTCAACGCAATACAAGAAAAGCAGGCAATTAAGTTTATATCCATAATGAAGCCTGCTATTTATTTATAAACCTATGAATATTATTCAAATGTTTGTGACTGTATTTATAGGTGGTCAAGACATGACTAAACAAGAAAAGCCGAGGGTTATTGTTGATATGAGAGAATTTAGATCTGATTTACCTGCGTTATTACACAAAAAAGGCATTGATACAGACCCTGTTACTATAACGGTACAATTAAAAGAATCATTGTAATTTTATAATTTTTTGGGATGTCAATATCATTTTAAATGAAATAATTTATTTCAGATCGGAGATTATATCCTTACCCCTGAAATCTGCGTAGAAAGGAAGTCTCTTTCGGATCTTATAGGATCACTCAATTCAGGGAGACTATACACACAATGCACCCAGATGTCTCGCAACTATGCAAGGCCGATGCTTCTTATAGAATTTGATCAGAATAGACCTTTTCAATTACAGGTAAATTTATTAAATAATCTTGAAATTTATTTTTATTAAAGACAAGCCATTTGCAAGTAACTTTATTTAATTATTTTTTGTTACAGGGTCACTATGTGGTGTCAAACGATATAAGCAGTGCTGATGTTCGGCAAAAACTACAGCTCTTGACAATACACTTCCCTCGTTTAAAACTTATATGGTCACCCAGTCCATACGCAACTGCGGAATTGTTTTTTGAACTAAAGGTGAATTGTTTTGTTCATCTATAGGTGTTGATTTTAATTTTGGTATGATTTCCAATCCCAAGTCCAATCCCTGTCATAGGCCCAAAATTTGTTGATAGTAGGGAATAAAAAATTAAATATAATTTATTTAAACTTCAACAGCAAGGAAGAGCACAACCTGATGCTACTCAAGCCATGGCTCTTGGAGATGAAGCGTCAGTTGATGGACTTATTTACGAGAGATATAATCCACGGGTACATGATTTTCTACTTAAACTGCCTGGAGTTAATTCTAAAAATATAGGTCGTATTATGAATAAAGGAATTTCAATGGACAATCTTATAACACTAAATAAAGTAAGTAGATAAAATTTAATTTTTACATTTTTTTTTATTAATCAATCAATTTAAAGAAAACTCTGAATTAATATCAGTTTTCTCATATTTTTGATTATGTAAAATATTTGCAGGATGAGATATCTGAAATCATAGGAAATAAATCAGATGGAGAAGTGTTTTGGAAGATTCTTCATAATCAACATAAACCTTCAAATATTTCTGTAGAAGGAAAGAATATTAAAAAAAATCGATTTGGTAAGCCAATGGGTTTCAAAAAATTTTAAAACCTTTGCCTAGCAAACTAAGAATATTTTAATTTATAATGCACAATATTTAGTAAGGAATAAATTTTGTTTGAATAAAAGTTTTTTTAAACAGTAACTTTTTTATTTGAAGTAATGCGAGTCGGAAAATAGATTTAACAGATAAAAATACCAATCTCTTATATACATATTTAAAAAAACTGATTGCCTTTTAATTGTTAACAATAATGTGATCATAAGTGGTATAACAATTCATAAATATTTTAAAATAAATTATCAATCATTAGAACAAGAATGTATATATATATATATATATATATATGTCAATAAACATATTTTACATTTGCATGAATATGAGCAGGATTCTAAGAAAAACAAAGAAAGGATGCGAATATTCAATTGTATAATAATATTTTTTTATAAATAATTCTAGTTAGTTTATTAATGTCAAAATAAAAACTGTTATTCTCCAAAGAAGCAAGGCACTGCACACTATGACCACAGGCCACTTGAGAAGAATTAATCGGCGTCATTCTCTCCATTGTCTGTCTTTGTCGGTAAGTGGGACATAACACACCCCCATTAATTTTTTAGCTATAATTGTGCCATCCAATAATTTGTCAACCTGTAATGAAGATTACCGAATGGTTATTTATTATTGCAAACATCAAATTCTAATGTAAACAGAACCACGTCCCATTTCAACCTTTAAGTGAGAATTGTTCAATCGATATCGAATATTTAATACATCAACACTTTACCTGTGTGAGATGCTGATCTCCGCCTTCTGGTCCAACGGGGACGATTAACCTCCCTCCCGGTTTAAGTTGGTGAATCAACTATAAACAAAATAAACAATGTCACTATTGTAAACTTACTTATCATTGACAAAAATAAAAAAATACTTACGGCAGTTGGCATTGTTGGTGCAGCTGCTCCAACGTGTATAGCATTATACGGAGAACACTCCTCAAAACCCAACCTGCCATCTCCAACTAAAACAGCCAAAATATTACATGTATACCCACACAACTACACACACTGTAACATCAATGAAATAATAATTATTGATAAATCTCACCTACTAGTCTAATTCTGCTGGTTTTTAGTAAGTTTGGATTATCTTTATTTATGTTTGATGTAGACAGTGATACAAGAGAATTTATGTGATCTATTCCAACAACTGTACCACTTTCTCCGACCATGTGAGACATACAAGCAGTTAAGTATCCTGAACCTGATCCCACATCTAGTGCATTCTCTCCAGAAATGAGATGATCTTTGAGGAATTCCAAAACATGAGCATGCTATAACAAAAACAGTTCATATTATATAAAATATATTTTGAAATCGTTTAGATAACTTCAAGGGTACTGTTATAATAAATTATTTTGTTTCTAACTCTTTGCACTTCAACTTTCTTTAATGGCTTTTTATTTAAACTCTACAAGCAGGAGACATCCAACATCAGATAATTTTAGTTATACATTTAACTACTGTTCCGGTGCATACCAGCAATTGAGTATATTTAAGATAAGTCTCAGTATCCTCAAGTTTGGGAGCAACTTTTTTCAAATGCACCTTATAGCTCAAATTATACCCATTGACATGTTTCCAGATTTTAGTGGACTTTTTTAGAAAATTATTTTCTATGGTGCTATGTGGCATCAAGCTCCCGTTTGTCATTCGACATTTCGGCTACCATACTCGAGCCATTTTCAACAAAAGAATTGTCCAGGTGAAGTATTAGCTTACTTGGATTCATGCACATCACCTTGGGATTCTATATTTTGATTGAATGCTCAAAAGTAATACAAAACTTCACCTAGACAGTCAATCTCTCAAAAATTGCTACAGTTAGGGGTCATAACATCAGAAGACCAATTAAACTTTGGTGCGGCATAACATCCAAAAACATATTTTTACCTGCTCAGTTTAATTAACTCATATCTGTTCAAATTAGATTTGATTATTATTTTATGCTATTATCAGTTTCATGTACTGCAGTTACCATGTGAGGAGCACTTATGGTCACGGAATACCCAATAGGTTGTGGAGCATCGACATATGGAGATGAAGGGCAGTAATTTCTTCGATCAACAGCCAGCATAGCAGCCTCTACATTGTCAGATCTAATTATCCCATTAACTGAAATCAATTTTGTTTTTAAATATTAAGTTTAAGTATTCTAGTTGAAATCAACTTTAAATAAGTAAGGGCTAAACAATATTTTTATTAGATACTAAATCACTATCAATCATAATAGTAAGTCACAATAATAAAAACAGTAGCAAGAAAATTTTTCTAATACGATGCAGTTTTAGCATAAACTTTGTTAAAACACTTCATTGGATCGGTTCATTGAACGCTCACCTTACATGCAATGTGAGGTGACCTGCCAAATAGTCTAAGTATGTACAATTGATGTATATCTTATTTAAATTAATAACTTAAAATACATTTGAACTACGAAATATGTTACATTTATTTTACCTTTGAGATTTTTAACTAAATCTGGATTGTCCTTGCCATGACTTCTCCAGGCCATAATTCGTATATTCCGGAGAAACGTCGTAGTGAAATCTAAAATACTGTCAATTTTGAATTAAATATATTATTTGCTTTTCAAATCTGCATATTTGTTAAGAGCAAATTACAAAACCATTTATGACTCAAAACCAAACAGTTGACAATATTTCTTCCCAGCTTTTGTTATGGTTCAACAATATGACAGCAGACCCAAGTCCAGCATTCTGATTATATATATTTATATATATCTCAGGGGTAGTCAACAAGTAGATCGCGAAGCCAATTTTGGTCGATCATAACTCTGAAACCGATTAGACTATGTGATAAACAGATCACTACTGTAAGACCTTAGTTAAGGTGCTTACAATGCTATAATTCAGACTGAGACCGAACTTATAAGATGAAAACTGGAATTGTAGATACTTATTCCAACTTGGAATGTACCTAACCCATTATTTATATTTAACTCTGTGATTTATTTTCATTTCCATAGCTCGCGTGAGTGCACCTCGAACTAAAACAAAGTACATAGACTTAATACGTTTTTTAAACTTCCCTCTTCTCACTTAGACTACGCATATGACAACAAATCGATCGCGACACATTTTTTTAGATAAAAAAATAGATCCAGTGCACACAAAAATTGGCTACCCCTGAAATATTATATTGTCTATGATAATCTATGGTTTATCTCAGTTATTCGTGCTGCCATGTGGAAAAAAGACGTAAAAACTATATTGGTAGTACAAATACTAAATAATGAATTTGCTCTCAGAGTATTGATCCGTAAATTTATTAATCCGATTAATCTTATAAACACACTAGTGGTATTTTTATGACGTTTATGAACAATTCAAATAAGGAATCATTTTTACCATTAAATAGTTACAAGTGAATCAAGAAGGCAATGTTTTATTCGTGTGTTAATTTTTATTTTCTCTTATTGTTTATTTTAATGAGTGTATAAATTATCGTGAATACTTTAGTTTAATTTTTATTTTATAACCTTAAAATGTCACAGAACATGTCACTTTCGATTTACTAGGTTATTTATTTACCTGATAGCTGTCGCTGCGATCAGCCGTCATGAGAAGTGGGTCGAGTATTAGACTTGTTGCCGTATTTTTGTTTTGCCATATTTAACGTAAAAATAGTGAATTTAGCCCGTCTTAAAAAAAAATACGCGATACAATGTCAAATTTTAGATTACTATAAAATTTTGGCTGCATGTTGATAGGTGAGAATAGTATATTTCTTCGATTTACCGTGCCATATTTTGTAGGTTCTGTATATTTTCAACTTTCATTATTTTACGGATGTTTCATTATTATACGTCGTATTTGTTGACGATTATTGTGATCTACGCTGATCACAATAAACTTTGCAACCACTCTTTTAGATTATTGCAGTTTATTCAATAGTTATTACTATAATTCAAAGATAACTTTCAAATATTTTTTCAACTAGGTGTGTGTGCAGTGTCATCAATACAGGTATAAGCAGGTTAGGTATCCCGTATTCGCGAAAACTCTTCATTTATTTTCCACGATGAGAAAACGACAGTATTTCAATTATATTTATTTAAGTATATTTTTTCGTTCGTATATTTAAAAAATATATATTGTTGTGCTATAATCAAAGGTATTCTAATAATAATTACAGTGTAGTAGTTTTTGAGTGTGGCTTTATTTATGTGATTCTACTGTACTGTATTAAAAACTAATTGTTTTATATTTTAATTTTGAGGCTTCTTATAATTTTTTTTTATTATAACATACTTTGTCATATTTATTGTTCAACAAATAATGTTTTTCTTTTTTAATTTACCAAAAAAATTATTAAATTCTTGATTTACAGAAAGATATAATCACACTGGTATTAGAAACATTCAGTCTATTTAATAAACGTCTATAAAAAAGTGCTTAAACTAAAGTTTTCAGGCCTCATTTTTTGAAAAATAATAATTATGATTTTTAGGGACGTATACTGAATGGGGTGAATGTAAAACACAATGGCAGATAAGTTGAGATTGGGGAGTGAAGTTCGAGAATTGAAGATAGGATCCAGTTTTACCAATAACAAATCTACATCTTTTCATACTTTAAAATGTAAGTATTTCAAAGTTGATTTAGAACCTTCATATATCTATTTGTGTGTTAATAATACAAGAGTTTTATAAGAGAGAAGGTGAGAAATTAAGTCCTCAGCTACTGTGAAAATCAGAAACAAGTGGAATCTGAGGGCTCATAACAATCAGAGTATGTTTGAAGAATTCTTTTACCATTATATAAAATATGTTTTGATGTTAGCACTTATTTCCAATCGTTTGCTCTAACCCTTACAAACAGTAAGTCCTTGAGTGGCAGCGTCAGCTAGTTTAGCAATACTTCAACCAATTCCATTTGGAGCAGCAATTCAAAAGATTAACACGCTTGATTGATTTTATATGATGATCATTTGGGCTTATTGATCCTCAGGGGACATAATTCTACCATCAGAACCATTTATGAGATGTTGAATAAATAATATTTGGCCGAAGTGTTGTATAGGATTTAATAGTGATATTGACTCTCTTTAGTGGCTGTCTGATGAAACCAATCGAATGCTTTATTTACAAAGTAAAGGGTCTTCTAGTTGATGTTTTTCCTCCCAAGCTTCCGCCTACCAAAATGCTAATAACTCCATAATTAATGGGCAGAACCTTGTGTAGCAATAGTAATATCTGTTTAGTTTAAGGACCATTTTGCAATTATAAAGAATATGTCGAACAATTCAATCCATGTGCCCCTTCAAAAGGGGCACATGGACTATTTTGGCATTCATTCCAGCTGTAGATTGTCAAGATCCTGCAGAGTCTACCGGAGGGCAATCAAATTGAATGACAGAATTTAATATGGGTCGTATGAAAAAGCGATTTAGATAAACAGCAGTTAATTTCAAAGTTAAAATATTATGTAACTTTATCCCATTCGCTTCATAATTAAACTTATCAATATTCTATTTGCAATTTGTGAAACATCTTACAAATAAAGTTCTTGGTGAATTTAGGTATATTTTACTTTTGATTGTAATTTTCATTGATAGTTTGATGAAAGAATTAAAAAAATAAGATATTCTTATTCTATTCATAGTGGTTTTTTTTGTATTATTGTTAACCAAATATAAACCCAATAACCAAAAATAATAATAATAATATTTAGTATTTTCAATAATTAGATTTTCTTCATTTCAGGTGATTTCAAACCCGCATCTGTTGATGCAAGTAAAATGGCAACTGTGGATGTTGGAACTAACAATCAAGTAACTGTTACTGTTCCACATTTAGGTAACTGTATTTGTTTTAATTATATAAATATAATATGAATTCCAGCTTTTCGCAGGCATCAGTTATTTAATGTTTAATTCTCTGAAGAACTAAGACATCTTAGAATATAAAATCAAAATAATGCAGAAATTTCATATTGTTCAATTCTACGATATAATAGTATTTCTTCAACATTTCAGACGGAGCTGGCATTCCCCAAACTGTTTTCAAAGGAAATCAGAAGCCATGTCAAAAAGAATGTGTACTTATAATAGATAGAATTACTGGAGAGATGACCTTAGAAAAACTCTCGAGCAATTTGCAAGTAAAGAAAACAAGGTAAATTATTACTCACTAGAAATCTATAGTATGTTTAATTAACATATGATTGATAGTATTTACATAAGCATTGAATATACTCACACTATTCATTATTAATATTTAAATTTTCTAGACAAGAGCCCCAGCACAAGCCCCCTCCCCTGTTGGCTCCTCCGCCAGTGGCACCTCGTCCACACACACCTGTGGACTCTGCTAGCAACTGTACGCAGCGTTCAACATCTCGCACGCGTGTGGCCTCGGGTGGACGGCGCGGGCCTGCAGCTCCTACACATCACAAGACTTCGCCTCCTCGCCATCGCACTTCTCCTCCTCAAGCCACCCCGTAAACATGCTGCTCATTACTTTTATCCAATTTATAAAAATTGTGGGTTTCAGCTCAAGTTATTTAAAAATTCGTAAATTAATAATGGTTGTATATTTTTAGGTGGTCATTTAATGCTGGACAAAGTACACTCGCTAGCCTGCCCATGATAGGCTTGGATGAACCTGCACAATCCATTATTGATATTCCCCACTTCCCTCCGCCACTGCCTCCTCCTATAAATGGTCACATTCAGGAGTCTCGCAGTACACCCAACGCTGTGGTGAGACAAACCCCAATTCTTGAAAATATATACAAAATTCATGATATATTTTTTAATTTTAATACCTTTTCAATTGCAACTTTATGTAAGGAATTACGAAATAATAATTTTAAATTATAAATGCTGGCAAAAATAATATTATTTGCCCCTCAGACAGCATGTTATAAAATTTATCTTAAATATATATAACTTTACATATATTTAATTTATCGCTTGCTTGAATTAGTCATTTTAAAAATATCTGATCTATCATGTGTTAGTTGGGAATAGGTTTGCAATATAATTTAGGGGAAAAAACCTACCTTTCTTGCATTTAACAGATATTATTTGAATATAACTACAAGTAACTCAAATAATTTGGTGATAATAAGAAAGTTACTCCAATTTGTATATACCAAAAAAATATATATAATATATAATGTTTACTCACGTCGGTATTATAGTAGTAACTCTTACAATGAAACTCATTTATGATAATGATATTGCTACAATGAACTTTTGATGGTTTTATTTATTCCAGCATGACACAGAAGATGTTGGTGTACTTTCCTCATCGAGTGGCTCCTCTAGTAGTGGAAGCGATAGTGAACATAGCGACAGTGGAGGAAGCTCTAAAGAAACTCCATGCAAACCCAATATGTCCGATTCAAAATCAACCCTCAATGGTAAATTGTTTAAAATTTACCTCGTCTGAATTTCAAATATTCAATAACAGTATTGATTATCATTTATCTAATTAGTTTACTAAATAGCTGAATATATATTTCAGGTGGACACAATGGAAATAATACGACAAGTGCAGATGCCTCTATGCCAATGCAACTCCTCAATGATGACTTGTGCCTTTCAGAATCGGGCAGTGACTCTGACTGAGCACCACCTAAACTTAAATATTTACAAAATATGACTATGTATATAAATATCAGATCCAACTGACATGCATATTATTATCGTCATAGGCAAGAAGTGATTTCATAAGTTAGCCATTTTCCGTTGTTTTCAGTGGATCTTTTTTTAAGATGACTATTAATTTATCATGGAGCAATGTTAATATTTTGTTTCCTTTTTACAGCCTATGGTAGTAGAGGCAGAATTTATACTTACCAATAGCCCATCTACCATTTATATTGCACATCCATATGTAAACTGATTAAGTTAATATATTTTTTAATTTTATGAGCGAAGTACCTACGTGTACTAAGTTGAAGTGATGAAAATAAATTATGTTTAAAATATTCATTCATTATTTTTAATCTTTGTAAAATATGCACATACCCTTCTATTTCAAGTAGTTGCTCTCATCAATCTGTCAATTTTAAGTGCATTCTTTTAATTACGAGGCTTGTCCGTAAAATAAGTTCCGCGAATTTTTTTCACATCAAAAAACTGGTTTATTTGCAAAGAAAAGTACATTTTTGGAAAGTTCAGACTTTATTTTATTTTTCTACATAATCCCCGTTGCGTTCTATGCACTTCTGCATTCCAGGCACCCACTTCTTCAAACCAGAGTCATAGAACTCTGCCGCCTGTCCGTGTAGAAAACCAACAACCGCGTTTTGCACCTCTTCACCTGTCTGGAATTGGGTTCCGCCAAGGTTTTTCTTCAACTCGGGGAAGAGATGGAAGTCACTTGGTGCTAAGTCTGGGCTGTAAGGTGGGTGAGACACCATTTCCCATCCAAATCCTTCGATGAGGGCTGCGGTTCGATTGGCGGTGTGCGGTCGGGCGTTGTCATGGTGAAAACGCACTCCTTTTGTCAACATTCCTCTTCTCTTGTTCTGAATTGCACGTCTAAGCTTTTTCAAGGTCTCACCCATCTTGCGCAGACTTTTGAATAGCCTAAATGTTCAGTCAAAATCTTGTCAATTGTGGTTTTGCTTACCTCCGGAATCTTTTCGCACAGCTCCCGAACTGTAACCCGTCGATCTTCAAGCATTGCCGCTTCGACTTTGGCAATTGTTTCGTCGGAAACCGATGGCCGCCCTACACGGGCTTCGTCGTGGACGTCTGTTCGTCCGTTTAAAGTCCCTGACCCATCTGCGCACCATCCCGGAGCTCATACACTCTTCTCCATACACTTGACAAAGTTCTTCGTGAATTTCCTTCGCCAGTTTCTTCTTAGCGGCCAGGAAACGAATAACAGACCGCAACTCGCAGCTGGCGGGAGACGTAAGGGGAAGCTCCATCGCTGACGGCTGCTGAGCCAAGACTAAACGTCGCAGCGACGCTGGCTTGGTGAGGGATTGGAGTGGGGGAACCAAACAACCTGCCTCTGTTGCCTGGCCGCGCATAGAAACGATCCTAGCGCCAGCGGCAGCCCGTGGAACTTATTTTACGGACAAGCCTCGTATTTCCATACTCCGAAAGAGAAGTAAATTATTAGGCGTTTCCATATTTCTATAAATATTCATAGTGGTATTGGAGGACACCAAAGTAAATGATCTCAATTGAACATATTTAAGGCATCTTTTTGCAGACTATACTGTTCATATTTATTGTCACATCCAAAACATGTTTTATATCAGATTAAATTATAAATATGAAACAGATCAGGAAGATTTGAATGATAATTCGGTATGACGTATTTCTTACTGAATGAATAACAATTTTACACACAAACAACGCTTTGTTAAAATATTTTTAACTTTGATTTAAAAAATTTGTAGGTAAGACCGCCAAAACTTTACAAACTGTAACAAAACTTTTTTTACGAACTTATAGGTACTATCCGATTAGTCATAATTTTGAGATCACAGTAAATTGATATTTACCTTTCGTTGTTTTAGCGGCACTTAAGCATTTTTGATTGTGGTCATTAACATTCTAATAATATAATTAACTATGTATATTTAAAAACCCAAACGCTGATGCAGTTGTTATTGTAGGATTAATAAAAAAATAACAGTCCAACCTATCAACTTTTGGAATGTTGCAAATATTATAACATAGCTTTGCATTGTTTTGTCTATAGAAGCTGTCTAAAAAAATGGTTTTCATTGAAATCAAAGCATATTAATATTTTCTTGTCATCAACTCGTGTCGTTTAATTTTTTTTTAGTTGATTAGAGAAGAATTTAATTTATAAAAATTGAAAGTAAAAAAATAAAATATGATATAATGGTAGCGGTAATTTAGTACTTTATGGTACATACGTGAATTGCTAGCTTCACGCGTGTCTTGGTAAGCCAAGAAAACTCTAGAAGAACTGTCAGTCGACAATTTATGTTATCTTCATTCTTTGACTAGTACGCCATTTTGCGGTCTTTTCTTTTTGTTTACGATAAGGTAAGTTAAGTTGTAAAATTATTTTGTAATTACTTCTCATATTAAAATTTTCAGTAAGTAAAAAAGTATTGTACTGCTAATTTTTATTCCACTTTTTTTTATCCATAGTAATATTTCAAAGCGCAATGAGTGTCCCGTTTAACGTTGAGCAGCTATCGCAGCTGAAAGCATTTATTCAAATGTGTAAGACTATGCCACAAATTTTACACCACCCCAGCTTAGATTTCTTTAAAGAATTTATCATAACTATGGGAGGAGCTATTCCTGAGGCAGCTTCTCGACCAGAACCTCCTCCAGCTGAACCGCAGTGAGTGGATAATTTTTGGGATCTTAATTTTATGGCTTCTAGTTGTTATTCAATATGCTATAATAGCGATGCGTTTAAATCTTAGTTTTTTAAAAATTTATATTTTCAATAATTTTAGGGCACCTAAAACAGAAAATCAACCAATGCCTGATGCTGCCGAATCAGATGGGGAATCAGAAGTGGAACTGGATATGGAAGGTAATAATAATTTTATTTCTTCAATATTGTATTGCGTTGATATATTTTTTATGCATTTTCTATAATCATAGTAAATCTTTATCCCTGTTGGAAAATATTATAATGAAGAAAAATACTGAGTTCTTGGATGTTATGCCTTGTTACATCTTTAAGATTCCAAAGTATTGGCCTATAACCATCTTTTGAGATTCGGATGCCCCGAAATGTCAAAACTGTTGAGAACTTTATACCCTTAAATCCAGTATTTTAATAACGACTACCAAAACGAAATACCAATATTTTTTTATAGGTGTTATACAGGGTGATTCTATTGATGATGATCAAGTAATGGGCGATCCCAGCAAAGAATCTACCGAAGAAGAGATTGATCAATCAGATGAAAAACGAACAGCTGCTATGAGACATTTTTCAGAACAAGAGTTTGAAGACGCTGTCAAATTGTACACAGAAGCTATTCTACTGAATCCAACGAGTGCATTGCTCTTTGCTAAGAGAGGGCAGGTATACTTATTTATCATTTTTAATTTTATTAATGGTTTTTTTACAAGCTTGCGTATTTTTACTATTATTTGTTTGGTGGCATGTATTATTTTCATAATTTCTATTATCACAGTTAAAAATATTTTAATATAAATAATTTTCTTTTAGGTATACCTTAAATTGAATAAACCTAATGCTTGCATCAAAGACTGTACACATGCTCTACAACTGAATTGTGATAGTGCAGCAAGCTATAAGTTCCGCGGAAGAGCAAATAGGTAATGGTGTTGGCTTTTTTATATTTCTTTACATATGTAAATGTAAGCATTACTAATATAAATAATATTTATTTTAAGGCTTCTTGGCAATTTTGAGCAAGCAGCAGCTGATTTGCGAGAGTCATGCAAGATAGATTATGATGACCAAGTTCAAGAATGGCTTACTGAAGTGACACCTAATGCAGACAAAATAAGAGCTCACTCCCTAAATGTTCAGCGTCGTAAAGAAGAAAAAGATGTTTGTATTTATGATCTTGTTGATTCACTGATTTACTGTAAATACAGTTTAAATGTACCTTTAAACTTTCATTTTTTAGCGTAAAGAGAAATTAAAGCGTTACCAGGAAGCAAAGGCTGCTCATGCTACAGCAGCTCAAGCTAAAACCTCAGAGGGAATACCAAATCCGGAACCAGAATTCGGTCAAGGTTTTGGAGACAACGCTCCCGGAGGAGCACCTTTCAACATGGCAGATTCAATGGGATTCTTTAATGATCCTGAACTAATGACTGCTTTCCAAGTATGTGTGATCAGATAGTTGACGTTTCTTCATTATCGAATAGTATTATTTATAAATTAAAATTACTTTCAGGATCCAGAAGTAGCTGCTGCCTTCAAGGATGTAACTGAAAATCCAGCCAATATCTTCAAACATCAAAACAATCCGAAAGTTGCAAACATCCTTAATAAGTTGTCATCTAAGTTTGGCGGTGGACAAGGAGGGTTTCCGGGTTTTACTGCCCCCCCATCTGGTGCTCCTCCCTCCACCGATGATGTCGGTCTTGATTGAATTTTAACAATAAGTTATTTACACAAAAGACTGCATTTATTAAATTTATTATTTTTTACTTATTAAAATTAGCCGAAATTAACCTCAGCAGTGCTGGAGTTTTTGATGAAATGGATAGTCATATTGGTGTTAAAATATTATATAGATTTAAAACTCTACCACATAATTGTTTTATTAAATAATGTTCAAAAGTTTAAAGATATCTCAACAATAATAATTAAATAGCTAAATAGTACCTTACATAATGGTATCAACATTACTACTACAGCATTTAAGGTTTGATAGTGGGTTTGACATTTGGTATTGATAATTAAAATGCCTTCTATGAAAGTAAATTTTGTTATTTCTTATGTGGCCATAAATAACAAACTTAAGTGTAATGATAGATATGTTATATATGAGACATCAGTTACTTTATGTATTCGGTGCTCGAATATTAAAAATAAATAAAATCTATTTACCTGATGTTTCAATTTGAATTACCAAAAAAATAAATATACTGTTTAAATAGGTTAATATAGTAATCAGTTTAATGAACAATGAATTATCGTGCATATTTGTCTTTTTTTAAATAATAAACATTTTTTTATTTCAATAGCCTTTTATTTTTACATGACTCCTACACGTTAAAACTATATTAAACATCATTGATTCTGCCCCATCCAAGTCTCACTTTCCTCTCGTGTAACTTCAGCCAAGAAGGCATACCTATGGGGAAAGCCTGTGCATTTGGGAACCTTAAAGCAGGCTCTGGTTTTCGGAAAGGATGTTCATTTTTTAGTTTGAGCAATAAATACTCCTTAGCCACTTGCTTTGAATCTCTGTACTTGTCCATATATAGATTGAACGGTACTTTCTTTGGAAACCAAGTCTGTGGTTTAATGTAAGGTGGGTCGAAATCGTATTCGAAAACTGTAACAAAGTACATAAATGAAGTTCACCTTTTTACAACATTTCGGATCATAAAATTTATGACATTTTATTTTATTCAAATTAAAGGTAATGTTATGTAACCTGGTTCTTTCATGTTGAGATGATGGTGATAAAAATCTTTTAAAGACGGATCCCAATCAGACTGAAAGAATGCCAATCCTGCAGGAGTTATTTTATCTTGATGTTCACTATACCATGGCCTAGTTTTGAATGTTCGTTCTTCAAGAGGAGAATCACACTTTACTGAAAATAATCATACTAATAATGTCACACTACCATAATATAAATGTGTACTACAGATTATAAATACAACATTTTATGTATACACAAATGTGCTGACTATGCATTAATTTTGTAAACAATGTTTTTCTCTGTATAACTATTACTGATCAACACAATTTTTTAATTTTTTTTATTAGTGACATAACATAATCGGAGGGCAAATGTTTGATGTGATTAATACATTACCTTTACTCAAAGAATAGTCGATCTTCTCATTTTGTTTATATAAAACAAAGACAAATCTATGAAATCCTGTGCCTCTTGGTGGGATGGGTCTTAAATACTCAACAATTGTATCTCCTTTGTCTACATTGCCTTCAGGAATATTAGAAATACACCAATGGACATATTCACTTCCAGGTTTCGTAAGATGCCCATCTAAGTTTGTCAGCATCAACGTCCATAAAGTATCTTTCTCAGCTTTAAAATTAACGCTTGGTGCGTGTTTTGCCTCAGTAGGAGTAATTACATTTCCATAAAAAGCTGGTAATATTTTTTCACCATCCAATTTATATTCAACACTCAAGTGTACTCTAGGAATAAAGTACCCTTCAGAGTACAAATGCTCAAATATTTCATAATGTTCAGCAACTTTTTTAATATGGTATGGTCCATTAGAAGCAAGCCAGTCACTTTTAACCTCGTCCAAATTTGCAAATAACTTGTGATTTCTAGCAAGTTTTTCCAATTTTTCATCTTTTCGGTGTACCTCTACTTCTTGGATACGCTTACTTAAAACTTCTGATCGACTGGACCTGAAATGTTTTTATTTTATTTAATAACCATTGGCATAGATATTTTACAAATTATAATATGCTGTCAAATGTAATCATAACCTCAAAGGTGGCAAACCAATATCAATTCGTGTATATAATTCATCTTTGGCATTTGTTATTTCCAATCGTTGCTGTAGGTTTCTTGCAACTCCAGGAGGTTTTCCTCGAACTCGGTGAATATGTCTGACAAAATTTAAATTTAGCGAGTAAACGTCGTTTAAAACACATCGGGCCAGAGTGACAGCCATCTTACTTTATAATGAAGAGTTACTAAATAAAATCTTCTCGACATTGAAATCGTCGACTATCAAAATATGTTAGAATATATTATGTAAAATAGAGGTGATATATGTAAAATGAAAAATTATCACTAAATATCGAATTGTTAAAATAAGGATCGATTTACATTGCTCAGATAAGTCAGATATATGCGCACCTAAAACAATACTAAAGTGTTTTATGTCAATGTGTCAATGTTTTAAATGTTAGACAAATAGTTTGCCTTCATAAAATAGATAATATGAGAATCCAGTTGTAGTTTAATACATTTCACGAACAACTGCAAATTTAAAAAAATAATTGTTTTCAAATTTTAATAATTAAACAATGAAACTTTTTCTTTTATTGATTTCGTATTAAACATATAATGAGCAAAGAATTTAATTTATAGTTATAAAATATATTGACACATTCAATCATTGATTGACGTTTTTTCATTCATTGATTTGTTTTTTAGTAGCAAGTTACCAAAACATTAAAACAAATGTTTTATACTAGGATTAACATCGCAGATAATAAAAATATATAATTTATGATATTCAAAACAAAGCGGTTGAATAAAACGAGTTTATCAACTGAAAATCACTTTTGTAGTAACCGGAAAAACAAAAGCCCATTTAAGTGATTTTCCACCTGGCAACCTTTTTCGAAAGCTTCCGTATGTCACGCTGCCATTTTAATTTGACAGGAAATCACGTAGGCTTTTTGTTTCGTCATACTGGTATCTGATGTTGAAGTTTTAGTTGTGATCAGCTGTCGTGTGGTAATATAAGTGATGTTGTTTTCCAAAGACCCAAGCTTACTGTGAAAAATTGTGTTAAAATGGAGTCGGAATCAATTAAGAGGAATGTTTACGCTTGCCGTAATGGGTTTGACTTCGTTCCGCCTCCAGAAGCGCCAGTGTTTGAACCAACCTTAGAAGAGTTCTCCGACCCTCTGGCATACATCAGTAAGATTCGCCCTATCGCCGAAAAACATGGGATTTGCCGAATAAGACCTCCTTCTAGGTGGCAGCCACCCTTTTCTTTGGATGTTGATAAACTAAAATTCGTACCTAGGATTCAAAGGTTGAATGAATTGGAAGGTGTAACTAGAGTAAAATTATATTTTCTCGATAAAATAACGAAGTTTTGGGAATTGCAAGGATATCCACTGAAAATACCTAGTTTTGAAGGAAAACGCCTGGATCTATTCAGTTTATATCACATAGTAAATTTAGAAGGTGGTGTTGAAAAATGCACCTCGAATAAAAGATGGAGGAAAGTATTATCTCTACTGGGCTTTAATCACGGGCCGCATTCGTTAGAATTTATTAAGAGTCATTATGATAAAATTTTGCTACCTTTTCATGATTTTTGTTCTGGAAAAATAGTTATTCCTAAAAAAAATGATAAAGAAGTTGCATCAGATGAGTTAGAGGAATGTGATAAAAAAGGAGATTTTAAGCACGAAAAAATTGAACCGATTGACGCTATCGAAATCGATGCCGGCGATTATGATTCTTCGCCAGTACCGAAAACTCATATTAAAAAAACCAAGACCGGGTCAGATATTAAGGTAGACCCTGAGGTTAAGTGCAACAGAGAACTGCGAAGGTTGCAATGCTATGGAGCTGGACCAAAAATGCCAGGGTGTAATGTCATTCCTTCTATTACTGAAGATAATTTGGCAAAGTTTCGCAAAAGAACTAAACATGAAATTGATCCGCTTGCTATTTATCATTGCGTAATCTGTAAGAATGACAACCGTGACAATGAACTTCTTGTCTGCAATGGTTGCTTAGATACGTATCACACTTTTTGTTTGACTCCCTCATTGAGTCATGTTCCAGAAGGAGACTGGCGTTGTCTTAACTGCATCGATGCAGAAATTAAGAAACCAGTAGAAGCATTTGGATTTGCTCAGGCAGAGCGAGAATACACTCTTCAAGAATTTGGAGAAATGGCGGACAGATTTAAGTCTGAATATTTCAACATGTCTGGTCATTCAGTTTCTACAGTTCTAGCTGAAAGAGAGTTCTGGAGAATAGTTACATCAACTGATGAAGACGTCACTGTTGAGTATGGTGCTGATTTACACTCTATGGACCATGGATCAGGATTTCCAACAAAATCTTCAATAAACTTGTTTCCTGGTGATCAAGAGTATGTGGATTCTGGCTGGAATCTGAATAATTTACCCATCGTTGATGGTTCAGTTTTGAGATTCATAAATACTGACGTATCTGGAATGACTGTGCCATGGATGTACGTGGGGATGTGTTTCTCAGCTTTTTGTTGGCACAATGAGGATCATTGGAGCTATTCTATCAACTTCCTTCATTGGGGGGAGCCTAAGACCTGGTACGGGGTTCCAGGAAGCAGTGCTGAATTACTGGAGAGTACAATGAAAGCTGCTACACCTGAACTTTTTCAGTCTCAGCCCGATCTACTTCACCAGCTTGTTACTATTATGAATCCAAATATTCTGATGGATGCCGGAGTTCCTATTTTTAGAACGGACCAGAATGCTGGAGAGTTTATCGTGACGTTTCCTAGATCCTATCACACAGGATTCAATCAAGGATATAACTTTGCAGAAGCGGTTAATTTCGCTCCTCCAGATTGGCTGCCCATTGGTCGAGAATGTGTCATTCACTATAAGAATCTGAAACGGTTTTGTGTTTTTTCTCACGATGAGCTAATCTGCAAGATTGCTCTGGAAGGGGATAGTTTGGATTTGGCAGTGCTCATGCCAGCTTATAAGGAGTTAGCAGTGATGATCGAGAGCGAGACGAGGCTACGCGGAGAGCTGGCTGCACGTGGTGTCAAGCGGGCCATGCGGCGCTCTTTCGAACTTCTCAATGATGATGAACGTTTATGTGACTTCTGCAAGACAACATGTTTCTTGTCAGCCCTGACTTGCGACAATTGTCCTAATATGGTCTGCTTGGATCATTCTGAAAACTTTTGTGAGTGTCCCAGTGAAAATCTAGTTCTGCACTACAGATATAATTTGGATGAGTTGCACATAATGCTGCAGACACTTAAGTTTAGGGTTAAGAGTATAGATAAGTGGGCTTCCGCAGTCAAGAGAGTGATGGCACCCACAGCTACGTTGATTGGTCGAGCTGTAAAATTAAAAAAGTTGGTAGAAGAATCTGAAGAGCTTAAAATACCGAAATGCAGATTACTACAAGCTCTGCTGGAAGAGCACTGTAAAGTCAGCAAAGTCTGCGAGACTATCATTATTGAGCTGGATGATGACTAGTTGTGTTTGCCGCCTTCACCTTCAGTACAAAGTTGTGGGTTAATCAGTATTAGCTGTTCTCTTGCGCGTGATAACATACACATTCAGGTATTATTAATTTGATTATTCTGATATTTTTATTACACAATATGGCAGCTTTCTGCTCTGAATGTTTTTGTGATTAATATAATTTTATGGTCAATAAACCATCTTTAAAAATGTGATACTCAATGCAATCTTCAAATCCCACCTTATTGTAATTTGCATTTAGGTAAGATGAAAATATAATCTAAGCCAAGTACCTACTTAGCATGTATGTATATACATTTTAGAATCTATAGTCATTAATAAGAGGTCTACGAATTGACTAGGTATTAATTAGTTCAGTATATTATTGCTAGTATATAGATATGCAAAATAATACTTTTCCCTTGTCTTTGTAACTAGGAATCCAGATTTGTTGTATTTAATATTTACCTGCAAGCTTCTGTTACTTAGTTAATACATCCATCACTTGTAGTTATGGGTGCATTATTGTTGTAGGTACAGATGTAGAATATTTTTCAGTGTTTTATACAAGTAATACTTAAAAGTAAATTTAAAAATAAATGATAAATTATTAACGTTAATAACATAATTGTAAACGATAGTATACATGTTCACGTTCACATTCGGCTCCAATATTTTTCATATTTTAAATAATGCACGTTAGTTACTGTTTATTTAGTAATGATAGTTATATCATGTAATGTTATGCAGAACATAAATTTAAGATGAGTAAATGGTATTCATTGACATAAATATAAAAATAAGTACCTAGTTTAAAAAATAGTGTTAATAAAGTCAGTGTTAGTATTGAGAATAATTGAGACAGCTTCAGAATTAAGTAAGTTTTCAGATGTTAACAGGCTTGCCAAACTTGTATGTTCTTGCTGCTCCTGCGATTTGGTTTCAAACGCTGGCAACAAACTGAAATTTGGAGTTACAGTACCTATTTCTAGATTATACTTTTACAAACACTCCACAATAATTTTTGTATGTTTTATTTTGGTATCTATTGCAAGCTTAAAAATCACTTTGATAAGGTTATGGATACTGATAATTACAGTATTGTTCAGTTTTTCATTACATAAATTGCAGTAAAAGAATGTATATTCATAATAATGTTGAAGTTTATCTAGCTGTTAATTAAAATAGGCACAAGTTTTCCTTTAGTGGATAATTGATTTCATTCTGAATAATACTTATGAAGATGATATAATATAATGACTATTGCTGTTCTTATAATCAAAATGTTTAATGAACTTTAAATGTATGAATATTTTCATGTATTTAAATCATTATTTACTCATATAAATCGTCTATTTGTCTTTATCATTCTAGCAATACTACTTCAAACATTTGAACATTCTAGCAATACTATTATAGTTTTGTATTTTTATGTAAAAGCTTCACAAGTTTCTTTTTTATATATTACAGAGAAAAATAATACATAACATGGTAAATCAATTGAATGCAATTAGTAAATATATGTGTCTAATTTAAGATTTCTTGACTTGTGTGTAATTTATACATTGATATGATTTACTTTAATTATAAAACTGCTACTTGTATAGTTTAAGGGAGATCTTAATCCAACAAAAAATATTTTTACTAATGAAAACTAACAAAACAGGTTTTTATTCAAAAAACTTTTAACACTTGTAAGGACCAGGCGAAGTTCACAAAACAACCCCTGAACCTATTGATAGAAATTGTATCTAAAGCTTAACAAAATTGATAATTATTTCAATAAATGAGCCATTCACCTATTATCATTTGGTGGGTATTTAAATAAATAATATATCTGAAATTGAATTTTATACTTGACATAACTTGTTCCAGAGATTAGAATGCATTAAAAACAGGTATCTTGCGCAAGTCAGAAACCTTGTTCTCTGCAATATATTCTGTACACGGGCTTTAATTTCCAAAATAATCACCTAATTCTGGTGGAAGGATTGATATTTGTAAATATTATTAACGAGTACCCCTGCATGAGTATTTAGTTTTCCAATCTGTCAAAATGATTTTATTACAAGAGATTGTTTATGCCTCACGACTCTTCAATTCTTATAGAACTATTTTTAATTACTAAGTCATTAAGAGTGCACTCCATCTTAGGTTATAAATTGTAGTGTAGAAAATTACATTTTTCACAAACGTTTTATCATATTAAGATATGTATGATAAAATAGTAAATATTGCATTGGCACATTGTCCGCAGAATAACGAATCTGAACCAATTGATGACTTGGTTTTTATTTTCTTGGTTTAAACAATTATCTGATGTATCATTTACTACTGATTATAATTCACTTTGGAAAATATCATAACATTTACTCTTGCCAAGTCCTCTAATCTCAAAAGTTGTGATTAAAAAATATTTTAGAAATTTTTAAGTTATTTATTATTTTAAAACTTAATTTATTCATCATGCAACAATCATGTCACATTGCTTCATTCGAAATTGTAAAAATACTATTTTAGCTATTAATTCTTAATTCGTGATGAGTAAAATCAACAATAAACCTAGTTACAATAGTGCCAAACATGTCAGATGTGAACAATCCATCCATTCTTATGACGAAAAGTTATTTGAATAATTTGCTGGCACATGAAAAGTAGTTAATCTGTTTTGTCATCCCTGGTTTATTAAAGCTTAATTAATAATTGTGAATAATACTTTTATACCCAAAGGAAAATGTCTGTTGTGTTGGACAATTCATAACATAGATCCCCATGATTAATGGTGGATGTTATCATGCATTAATGTGTTTATCTTTTTTATAGAACTGACAATGAAGAAAATCTTTGTTTTTAACATTCCCCATATGTTAGTATTTTTGGTTTCTCTGTTTGCTTTTTAGATGGTTTTTCAATGTAATATTGTGGGAAAAAATTTCATCTGAACTTTGAATTACTATGTTGATTTGTTTGTTTTTATTTTGATTTAATAATTTTCAATCAAAATAAGTTTTTTTATATAGTTACAATACAGAACTGGCAAAATTAACGCCATTTTCATTTATTTAATTTTTCTGACTGATATGACATTCAAAAATTACAAAGATATTTTTGTGATTAAGATGTATATTAATAATACTTTTTATTATAAACATTAGTATTTTTATGGGATATATGCATGAAATATTTCTTTGTGATATCTATTCCAAATGGTTTAATTTTTCTTTTCATTATTATATTAAGTGCTTCAAAATTAATACCAATTCACATAACAATATCATAATTCATCATAGGACTATTTAATGATTATGTTCACGCTTGGGAAAATTATGTTAGGACAGAACTGATAACTATATTATTTTCTCCATAAGTCCCAATAAAATGTCAGAATAAAATTTTGATTTCATAGTGTACTATATAATAAAAATACTACAAAAATATAATTTTTGGTTTTATTCATTTCACTCATTCTTTATTTATTTTGCAAATATTAATTGAATATAAATTGTGAATTGCTTTAAAAAGTTTTGATTTGTCAATAGAAGTCAAGTCTATTTTGTCAAAATAAATTTCCCATTTTATGAATCGATGAATTCATTGAGATTGGATTTTGTCTTGTAAAAAATAGTACATATGCGATTGAGCGCAATGGATGACATAATTTCCTGAGCTTCCGCAGTCGGAAATAGGTAATGTGTACAAATATTGCCTATTTTATTAGTAGTGACTTATTTAAAAATAACTTCAACGTTTCCAACGTGATTAAAATTTATATAAATTAATCCAGCCTGGTTTTAGACAAGATTGGTTGACGTAGCACATGGAGTAAATGTAGTGTCATACATTCTTGTAGGTAAAATTAAACACAGTAACAACTTTTATAAAATGTTATATTCAAATATCACTTTTAATAAATGTTAAAATAGGATAAAAAATTAATACTTTTAATTATATCTTTAAAAAATGATAAGCTACAAATATACAGGCAAATGATTAATATTCATTTTAGAACCCTTATGATGAGTAGCAGAATTTAGGACTGCTATTCTATTATATTTTCTAAGTACATTAAGTTTTAATAAACAGTAATAAGTTATTACCACAAAATAATTGGTAAATTTCAATAAATACTTCAAAACGTGAAGGAACAATGGTCATATTATGCACGAAGCATTTAAAATTAGTAATATTTTTTTAAAATTCAATGTTAAGTTATTAATATGCTTATATTATGCCGATTAAATAGTTCAAAAATCAATTTGACTTATGTATTTATATTGTTAAATAATACTGTAGAAAAGTAATAAATAAATAACATGTCAAATTACACAAAAACATAAATAACAAGCAACTACAAATATTAAAATGAAATTAAAATTAATAAATAAAATTTATCATACTTCAAGTAGTTAGTTGCTATGTGGTAAAAATATATTACTTTTACGTTTGGTTTAGCTTAGATATAATATATTCCATCTCAAAAATAATATCAGCTGGTAATATCAATGTAAATAAATACAAAAAAATTGATAAAAATGGTTCTAGTTTAGTGATAAGGTAAATAGTTGTTTAAAAATATATGTTGACTACGTGGATACTTAAGTGAAGTGTATCTGAAGTCACGAGTAAATTAAATATTTTTTGAATTAAAAGTTCATACAACTCAAGAAAAATATTTAAGTACTTGAAGATGTCCGTGTAATAGTGTCTTTCATTTCTTGACCCTTGGTTTCAATGGGAAGTGCCAAAGAGGCTACGGCAGCTAGCAGTGCTGCAACAGCATACACTTCTGTCGCCAAGCTTACTGATGACTTCAAAAGAACCTATGTAATAAATTAAAATAAACATAAACAAAAATTAAATGGTACATTCTACATTTTGTGAAAATGTAAACATTTTGTCTACAATCTCTGACAAGTGGAAAATGTTTGGGAATCCATCATGCTACTAAAATTATAAGCAGTGTATTAATATTCATTAGCGGATATTGACATGAGAAATTGGCAAGTATGACTGCATTTTATAAAATTTATATTTTTTCAACGTACAGTTATGAGAGTTCATAGAACCATAAAAAGAAAGAGAGCAATAGAAACTTTTGGCCCATGTCAGGCCTCATTGTGAGATTCAGAGATGCCTTAAGAAGACTAGAGTCCAACTCTTAGAGCTTGCTTGAAGGACCTATTCACACAATTGTAGTGTCAACAATACTTCCACTTATCTGCTATACACTTCCACATATATATGGAAAGTCGAAAGTGCGACCTTCGTTACTCTAGAAATGCATCACCAGCCTCCTCGATAACTGAAGACACTTCAATGACACTGATGGAAATCGACAAGCACCAACATCAACTGCATATAATAACAATTTTTTTATAACATACTTGGGCCACATAAGGAGTTATCATAGCCCCCAGCCGGGCCACAGCGCTGCAAGCACCTACCGCTGTTGCTCGAAGAGGCGTTGGATATACCTACAGACAGCACACACATACTAATGGTTATATTATGATTTTGACACTACATATAGAATAATAATTAAAATTTAGCTTATAAATTTTTTATTATAATCAATTTATATATATGTATAAATATACAGAAAAATAAAAGTACCTCAGGAGTATAAACATATGCAGCTTGAAATAGTCCAGCTATTATACCCCGAGCAAGAAATAAAATGCATGTCATAAATGTCCGACTGAAAGAATAATTAAAATATTAGCCGGGAAACTGTCACAATAATTAATGCACAATATTATTATCATACAATACTTACTTATGAGTAGAGATTATAAGAAACGATATGCACACAGCAAAGATTATGAATTGAAAGGCCATTGTCTTCTTTCTTCCATATCGTTCAATAACAAATATTGTTGCAAATATTCCTAAAAAAATATATATTTACTACATCAACACAATATTTATGAATATAAATTAAATAAAGAGAATGAATTATATTTTGAGGCATTAAGATAGTGTTCAGCAGATGAATAAATATGTACTACAGTCGATTTTATTAATTCTTCCAAAACCATATCCTCAATTTTGCTTGGTTATTAACCTGGAAATTCAGCAAGTGTTGTCCATAGCAAATCCATGTAATCTGTAGTCTGAAGAGGTCTGCAGTCTGCCGCACAAGAGCCGTCGTGATCCATGGAAGTCTCGAATAATTCAGTTGTCATTAACACTAAGCCATAGTAGCAGAATGCACATGTCATCCTGCGGATACCAAAAAAATAAAACTATCAAATCCATTCATATTATAATATTCAGAATTGAGTTTTTAATAGTGCAGTTGTTAAGACAATGGCCTCCAAAACATTTGTATGTATTCAAGGATGAAACAAAAATAACAGGATAGAAATTTTAATTGTATAGATAGGCATTCAAGGAGAATAAATTATGATACGATACATTGAACATTCCCTTTATTCCATTGTGATAACTCAAATCACATTACAAAAAACTTGATGACGAAAATAACAATGTTTTGGTTCATTGCCAGATACTTGTGTCCATTGTTAGAGGTAAATATAAGATAAGACAGTTAATCTTAACCTTCTTTATTGCATTTATGCGTAAAAAAGAACTGATCCCGATACCATAATAATGTTTTGTTATTGTTATTAATATATTTAAACAAAAAATGTATACCAAATAAACCACAGCAGCAGTGAGGTATTTCTAAATTGAGGGGACAATAGTGGTCCCAAGCGTCCCCTTTGACCAATAGAGCCATTGTCATCACAGACTAATCTTCCAGTTAGCATAGTGCGCCCATTATCTTTTGCAACCTAAAACATAAAATTAATCACTTAAGGGTTGAACCTGGTTAAATGCACTTTAATTTTTTTTTCTACCTCTTAAAACCGAGTAAATATCTAATTAAATAAATAAATTAGGAAGTCCAAAACAATGCATCCATTTAATACTGTGTAGTTATATCTAAAAAGCAATGATACACTGCACTTGAGAGAAGGTTGGTTTTAGATTACGGCAGAGTTTGGATTTGATTAGAGTATTATTTCATTAATAAATTTAATCGATTTTAGATGTAGTGCTATTCTATTCATCTTATTAAAATTGTATTGTTCTTCTTTGTAAATAAATTAGTTTTATTATCAAGTCAGTAATAAACTGAATCTTACCTGTTCCAGAGTTGCAAGAGCCTTTTCATGTTTACCAGAAGAGACAAGAAATCTGGCAGACTCTGGTAGCCACTAAAATATAAAAAATATAAGAGTATTATTGTTTATAATTGATATTGTGATTTTTTTGGTATTTATGAAGATATGAATTTTATTCAAATATTTTTTGTACATTGCAGTAAACCATCCTGAGAACTAATGAATATGCAGCAGTTCACTAAAAGTTAAACATAGTACCAAAATGTATTCATAATTTCATAAAATAGGTTGTTGCAATGCACCCACAGTATTGTTACATAATTCAAGAAAATGGACATCAGGCACTTAAACCAAAAAATAATAACAACTAAGGATGTGATTGGTAATTATGATTTTTTTTATTTAACTTGAATTCATAACCAGTTAGTAAAATTTATTCAGAGAAATTCTACTAGAGCAAAATATACTAAGAAAAACAACAAAAAAGGTATGAAACTAAATTTTAACTTACTGGGCAAATCATAGCAAAAAGCAGAAGTGGAGCTGTGGATAAAGCAAGTAACCAATGGATTCCTAATGTTGGCATCACAACTAAGGCGAGGGCTACTTCAAGGCATGCCCCGAGTGCCCAAAAACACTGAAAATCACGATACATAACTTTATTGAAGCAATATTACTTATATCATATGATATATATATACGATTGATTGATATATGTTTAAAATTATGAAAACAGTATGTAGTACAATATCTTCAAATTATAATTACGTAATTAAACCAATAAAGAAATTTATTATATTATTTGCAACTATTATTAAAGAAAAAATAAATTATTCTTTAATAAAATATATTAATAAATACTAGAGAGTGACAGATGCATTCCATGATACATAATTTCTGAAGCAAAATATTGCTGCAGAAAATGAAAACCGTATTTATAGTACATACAAATGATAATTCAATCTCAAAGTTAATTTGAAGATATTAAAGAAGCCTAGAGTCATAATCATTACCTGCAAACAAATGCTCTTATCATTGTTTGCTATTGCTCTCCAGTGATAAAAAAAGCACTGGGTTATTGTAAAGGAGTTCTATTTATATAGCACCTAAATCAGATTGAGGTATATTGACTCTTAATTCCTGAAAGACTAATGAAATTGATGATTGCCAAACTATCGACACATGATTCAATCAGAGTATTAAAAATGGTTAACTGATAGAGCTCATAATCTATCAATGAAATCACACATAATTAATAAAAATATTTTAAGCAGTATGTGTGACGTGTGATTCTAGTTTCCAGTTGGTAATATTTGTTTGATTTAATTAGTCTTTATTTTTAAAAATAAAATGGTTAATGCAACATTGCTTATGGCAGCATTTGGCCATAATTTAGTAATAATTTAATAGTGGATCAATTCATGGTGAACTTACATCAAGCAGAACAACACATTTCGCACGTTGTTTAGTGGGGAGGAATTCTGCATAAAGCGTAACACTACAACACAAATCAATAATAAATGAAATCACACAAAACTAATATTACTTACGATAATACTAATAATAAAAGAACGATGGTAAGCTTTCAATAAACCCAAGAAATTATGAACTCTTAAATTTGAATGAATATTTTAAAACATAAAAATCATAACAATAATAAAACAGGCAGGGTTTATTGAAAACTCCAAGGTATCATGCATTCAGTGAAATGAAAAAGGAATAAGCCACAAACTAAATAATGTATTATATTTAAACTTGGCAACTCACGACTGAGGCACACAGCCAATAGCAAATCCAACCAATCCTCTCAAGAAGAGCAGCCACAGGAAGTTTGGAGCTATTGCACTGAGAAATCCATAGTAAAACAGCAAAACTCCACACATGCTTAAGGCCTGAAAGTAAACCAATTGTATTGGATTTATACTAAAGTCATTTTCTTTAAGTACTTTCTTTCCAACTCAGGGATGATAATGACTCAAAGGTTGTTAATTTTCTTTTCTCAAATAAACTATGTTATTCTTTTGAAACATAGTTTATATCAGTGCAGATAATGCCACTCAAGAACAAAAGCATATGCAACAAATCCTAGCTAGCTTTTAAAAAATCAATAGAGATTTAGAGCTTAGTTATAATGGATATTTATGACAAAAGTGAATCATTGTAAATAAACATGACATACATAGAGTAATCAGAGTTTGTAAAAGATGGTTTTAATAAAACTTAATCTCTTCCAATAAATATAGAGAATTCAATTGGGAGGGCTTTTATTAGATTTATTTGATTTTATCTGAGTGTAGAGAGCTCTAATATATTAAATAAAAAAATATTAATCTTATTCTCACCGTTTTTCTGCCATACCTATCACTAAGATTTCCCCAAAAAGTAGAGCTTAGCATCATACCCAAAAATACTACCGTTGTTGTAAGAGCTTGCTGGTATCTAAAATTACCAACAAAACAATAATATCACAATACATCTAAAAAAAAAACTTATATTTAATGAAAAATATATATTATAAAAATATATATTACTTTGTAATATTCCATTCACAGTGTAAAGCAGGAGATAAAATACTCAGGATCGTCATTTCCATCGAGTCTGCCATCCAGCATAAACCAGTGCAAAGAGAGAGCTTCACTTGAAACCACCCAAAGCCGAGAGCATTTACAGCCTGAGTAACTGTAAAGGTATCTGAAAAATTTACATTCACAGAAATTTATAAAATGAAATTTAGCCAAAGACTTCTACAAATATCGTCAGTTATTGGATAATACAAAAAGTTGTAGGCTCAATTTATGATTACAATTTTCAAACTTCAAGTAATGCATTGAACTTACCATCAGGCACGACGGATACTGTTGCCATTTCAATTTCTTGTACGGGCCCCAGTACAGGAGGGGGATCCCTAGCTCTAAGGCCAGTATCTCCTCCATCGTCAAGGTCTTGATAACCCTTAGAGCGGCCCATATTGATAATCACTTTAATTTAACCTGATGATCTATATGTGGTCCAGATGGTTGAATTGTTTTGTCGTAGCTTAACCATGGAGGCAACGAAATTAAAATGATAATTTCTTTACAGTAAATTTTAATTTGCCTCGTATGTATTTGAATAATTTTTTAATGAATGTATAATGATACTGGGCCGCAGACTACCTTACATTGGAGTCGGATGGAAGTCATGGTTGGAGAGTTTCAAACGTCACAACATTCATAACAGTAAATGTCAAAAATAATGTTGCCAGTATCAGCCAACGTCGTTCAGTAGATTTTGTTAAAGGTGTACTTCCACTAAATCATGATAAAAGTAAAAATATAAATACAATGTGATATTTATTTATAAAATCAATATTTTTGAAAGAAAGAACTTCGCAGAATTTAATTTCAATATTTTAACTAAAATACTTTTGTGATTTTTCCATATTTTATTTTATATAGGGGACCGGTTTTGCCAATCTGTTATATTTCAATACCAATATTTTAAATAATTATTTTATTTAAAATATTAATATTTAAATAGTAATATGTCCACTGATTTTTTAAATAAATAAATTTATTTTTAGCTTGTTTTAAGATTCAAGATTGTTTTGTGCATATGAGATAGTTGAGAAACGCTCAGAATATAAAATAAGTTATTATTATTTAAAAAAGTTATAAATAAGCTTTTTAAAATTTGTTACAACAACCAAATAAGAGTTTTGCTATAAATATTTTTTATACGTAATCTTAGTACAAAGTGATATTGTTTAATATTATGATGTTAAAAAATGGACTATATTTTAAAGAAAAATTGTTTAAAAAAATATCAAACAAAAAAAAAGTATTTTTTTATACATAGATAGAGTCAATAAATTCATTTTATTTTAAATAAGCATTTTAAAAAAAAATCTTTAATTTCCCATGACAAAGCATTGAAACACGTGATTATTTGAGCAACACTAAAATTCCCGTTAAAATCAATCTGAGACTTTTAATCAGGGCACATAGAAATTCCCAGGCCTGAAGGGGCAGCCAGGCAGTCTGAGGGGGTCAGGCCTCTGCACTAAACTAGGTCGGGCTCGCCTGAGCCGCCGGGAAGGGGCTCGAGTCCACTGAACCCGGCCAGGCCCCCGCCTCAGGGGTCCCAAATGTTATTCACAAAAAATACATAACCATATAAATTAAATTTGCTGGTGTTTTTAAGAAAATTTAAAAAAAAAACCAGTCAGACACGGTTAGAAAATAATATTAGTATTGCATTGACGATAAACTAAGATGTGCAATATGCACACATATTTTATTATTCGGTTGTAATGTGTTACTGCTTATTCGCAAGACCAAAAGTACAAAAATAATTGAATTAATTTTGATTTATTAAAATATATATATTTTTATTATTAAAATTTGCTATGTATCAACGATGACCTTAAAAAGCCTAGCGTTATATATTAATGCACTATGGACAATAGCATTTTATACAGTACTATTAAATATAAAAGTACTATTTTGAATATTATCTAATATATGAATAGATGTGTTTATTAGAAGCTTATAATGTATTATTACTTAGGGTGATCTTGAAACCCCAAAGAGTGGTCAGTATTTTATATTTGGCACAATTGTCTTCTAGTCTTTAATCGGCTATATCGCCTTTACAAATATTTCCAAAATCATGATTTGATTTTTTATCTAAATGTAAATTACTAATTTAAACTGACCATACCCACCAACTGAAAACTTTAAAAACGTTAATAAAATATTTATTGTTTTGTGTTTTTAAATGTAATAATTCAGAAAAACAGCGACCCATTAGAAATTGTACAAACAAACAATTTATATTTTATTTTACACATAAATCTATGTTTGAATAATACTGTATATTTTTGTTACTGACGTAGTAGAAAATAGACATCACCCAATAAAGCTTCGATTGCTATAATTAATTAATATTGCTTTAATATTATTTATAGATGCGGTGTTAAAGTTTGGAGCACCATTTCCGGGCTGAGGCAAGCCTCTCAACCCTTATATATGCAACTCGGTCAAGTGTTTTTTCTCTAAGATTTACTTTAGAAGTAGGTATGTATTATATTTACTTATAAACATATGTATACATAGCAAAATTTTTCATTTATTTGTTCAGTAATAGTCCATTGTTAACATACTTATTTTACGAGGTTTGTGTACTTACTATGGTTTTTATAAATGAGTGAACGTTGACCATGTTACTGTCGTATCACTTCAATATCTCGTTAAAATTTCATTTATTTAAATATATCTGATAACTTTGAGCTGGCGTTTTAATTAAAGGGCCAGTAAGAAAAATATACAGTATTTTTTAGTAATTTTTTAAATAACGTTTTCGCTATCTACTTTTGTAAAATATGACTGCGATGAAATTTTTAATTTGAAAAACCCACCAACAAAATGGAATGTTTTTCGGAGATATAAAAATAATCAACGTATTAAAAAGATCATTTATTTATTTATTTCAACTCTTATATTACTACTATTTATAGCTTTCAGATTAATTTATGACACAAATAATTCGACTTTGAATTTGACAGATTACACTTCATTGATGACGATAGGTCTAATCTTAAAAACTACTGGGGTTTTATATTATTTTTTTTTAATATGGTAGGTCTATATGACGTCATACATACAATGACGTCACTATTTTCAAACTCATGCTAGTTGAAGTGGAAAGTTCACAGCTTTTCTCCATGCCTGTGGTGTTGGGGCTTACGTGACGTAGGCTAGTGTTTATCGCTTGCACGGTAAATACAATGAATTGATATTGCAGTGAAACGTGCTGGGAAAATAATCGATGGGAACATTGAATTATTACTGAGAAATGGCTGTGCTCCAGAAATAGTATTACCGATTGTTAGAAATAGATGTTGTAAAACGCTTCATTTGCTATCTTCGTTTTGTTTATGTAATTATTACATGATAAAAAAATATAGAAAGTTGTAATAAAATTAACTCTTTTGCCAACTGGTTAAATACGTGCATACCGGCCACGGTATACCGGATCTTAATACCCGGAATATTTTTCCAGTAAAAGTTCTCACATGTGAAATGTATCATGTAAAAGGTGGAGAACTTAGACAGGCAACAAAATAAAATATTCTGTTGCTTGTGCATGTCTGTCATTCTGCACTGTGAGCATTTGTAAAGAATCGGTAATGGAGTAGTAGCCTTGAAATGACTGTGGAGGGATTTGCTCTGGAAGTACCTTGTCAAGGGAAGCGGGGGTTTCTGCTATTGTTTCTGCAGTCTTCTACCGAAGGAGACTGAGATATAAGCACCAGGGCGTTGTAAGGAAAGGATTATACAATAATGCTATTGGGTAGCAGCAATACGCAGACTTTTCCTTCGAATATAAAACCGCTGTGTAGAAGGACCCGGGGACCTACTACACTATTCTTCCTAAGAAAACTATAAACACTGGCACATATATATATATATATATAAATATATATATATATACATAAATTAAGGTATTATTCCTTTTTGTCCGCTAAATGGTAAATTTGAATAAAAAAGGTTCAATGAGTGCATAGTGATTATTGTGAGTTAAGTCTCGCAATAATGGACACATAATAAAAAGTTGAGTATGAAAGCTCAGTTAGATGAGGTCCCGAAGCTTCGGCGGCAGCTTTATTGGCTTCGCGCAATAAAAGTTATGATGTTCCTCAGTATTCCGGGGAAGTTCACGCGACCGCGCCAGGGCTGCGCGGAGCCTTGTTTATCGATTATTTTCAGTAATTTATATATAATTATTATTTAAAAAAATATATTTTCTAATTTATCAACTAATAACTCAATCACATCTCACATTATCTTCACATTTGTTCTTGGTACATGCCGTTTTATTGATTTCTTAGCGATATTGACATTTTCAGTATTTATATGTAAAATATATATATTTTTTTTTAAAAACTTTTTTGTGTTTGTATTTATATATTTATTATAATTTGGATGTGAAATCATTTTTACAATTGTAACGTGATTGGATTTTTCTTTTTAACCGTTTCGTGTATTTTAAAGACATTTTTCATTACGAGTATATGATGATTTAATGTTTTTTTTTAATAATTTTCATTCTTAAGTCCACCAATAAAATGGAATGATAAAATGAAAGGCTCCTAATCATTACTTTTCAGATGAAATGGTGAGTTTTGGAGCACCCCTCATGTTTGACAGGCATTTTATGCGTATGCACGGCACATCCCTGGCGTAACTGGGGCGGCTTGCAGGTGCATCCGCCCACCGTTCGGCACTTATTGATCTGTTTTCGCGGGTCGCTGCCAGGACAGCGCTCCCGCCAGCCGCCTGCCCACCCCGAGGGGTCGTCAGCCACGGACCGCGGTGGGGGAGGATCAGCTACAGACTAAAACCTCCATATCCGGACGGAAGTACGTAGCAATCGTTGCTGTGATCATCCCCGCTCTTTCTATTCTGTTGCTTGTGCATGGCTGCCACTTTATTCTCTGAGCGTATGCAAATGATCAGCAATGGAGTAGTGGACTTGGAATGATTGAGGAGGGATGTGTTCTGAAAGTACCCTGTAGAAGTGGGAGAGCGGGGGGGCTCCTGTTATTGTTTCTGCAGCCTGCTGCAGAAAGAGTATCAGATCTAAATGCCAGAACTTTGTAAGAAAAAGATTGTATAATAATGCTATTGGGGAGAAGCAATACGCAGACCTTTCATTCAAATATAAAAAAAATCTGCGGTGTAGAAGGATCCGGGAACCCGGATGCACTATTTTCAGCTCTGCTCAGCGGCTCAGCATAAATAAATGTTCAGTGAGATGGTTACCAACCTCTGAGGAGGGGCAATTCAATTCACCTTCGATGAATATAGCGCAGCTGCATGTTGAATAAGACATTGTTTATATGGCATTTAGCAGTTGCTTATCAATAACGAAGGCTCGAATCCCAGTGAAATGATACATTTCGTCAATTTTGCACAAATATAAATTTTTTGCAGTAAAAAAAAAGGTCATCTTTAACTTTAGTTTTCTTTAATTTGTAGCAATAAATCAAGTCGAACGGTGGAAACCTGACAAGCTCGACACAGCCGCCATTAATTATGATCACTTCAAACCGTCAATTTAAAGTTAAACCGTAATTCATAGTAAGGGTATTCTACATTTAATTTTATTTCACAAGTTTAAATAAAAACAATATTAATCATTTATCGTTATAAATTTTCAAGTGAAAAAAGAAAGCGTGCGTTGTACTTGGCTGGATTGTTTGTTCGTATGGGGTTCCCGGAAGTTCCCTGGTATGATTCTTTTCCTGATGAGTGAATCCTGTATCTTTCCATAATATAAATACAAATAGGACCTGTTTGATCGGAAACGATATAAATGAAGATTTTAAATACCAGTACTAATTGAAAAAAGTTATTGATTCAAAAATCGATTTTTTTCGTACATTTTATATATTTCCGTGTGCATATGAATAATAGTATAAACATATATTTCGCAATGCACCCATTATTCAAAAGCTTTATATGAATATAAATTTATTGTTTAGTGTTTGCTGAATTCGCAGTATGACATCTTTTCTTGAAGGCGTACCGTCAAAAACATTTAGTTGTGTAATGTGCTGAATATATAAGCTTAAAGTTTTATCTCTAGGGATTCATGACAAGGAATGGAAATAGGATTGCTGTAATAGGTAAATAGAAAGATATGTTTTTTATATATTCATTCATCATTATATTTTGTTTTACTTTACAATCAGTCCATTTTGTGATTCCATACATATGAGATAGGCTAAGTTCTGCCTGCGGATATTCGGTAACTTTGAACGGTGGATGGTAATCAAAGTTACTGTTGTCAATATGAATTGAAATTTAGTTAAATACAGGGTTATTGTTTCGCATTCTTTTCTGTTTTTATAAAATGTAAGGAAACTTAAGAATGTCTATCTCTATTTATCTGCAGCAGTCGGACTGCCCTCGTAATAATTAACATATTTATTTTATTAAATTTTTAAAAAACGATTGGCGCGAGTCTGCGCGTAGAAATACAAGAGTTCATCAGAATATCCATTATTGATTAATAAAAATACAATGTTCTATTCTAATACAATTATCAAAATATATAAATAGTATTTACACTCGATAGTTGATTATTTCATTTTTAGCTGAGATATGTTCACATTTATGAATGAGCTTACATTCTTCCAACAAGAGGTCAGAAAAAATCTCGATTCACAATCGACGAATTGAAGATTCGCCCCATCGACAAAATACCTCGAGGTGATAGGAATTGACATTTAAAAATCAAAAAATTAGGCTGAAAAATGCATTATGTAAAGCTGATATATCACTGAAATTCGAAAATTTCTTCATATTAAATATTTTGCGAGCTCCTGGCATTTTGAGCGCATATCTAAGGGTTGGCACTTCATATAACGTAGAATGGAAATACTCTCAGTATTTCATCGTTTGTAACACAATGAAAACACAAAAATCAACCGATTCCTATAGCTCTCATCTGATCCATCTTAGTTGACGATCGTTAGGTACACCGAAGTTGCGATTTTATTACATAAATGTGACGTTTAGCGAATTTGTGCAAACTATTAATATGGTGCGCTTAATTTTAAGACCTGGACAAGGATGATCCTTAAAGGAAATTATGATATTTTTTCCAAGTAATGAAGAAGAAATTGAAAGTCTTTACAATAAAAGAAGAAAGTGACACAGTATACGAATGTGACTCTTGGTTTTTCTTAATTTAAGGAAACGTTGCCAACCCGTAGTTCCGGCTCTTTGTTAAAAAAGTTTAATGGACGCATTCGAGATGAAATTACATTTAAGATAATTACTCTTGCCGAGACATTGACAGAGTATGTTTTTATGCTGTATATATATTATATATATATAGACACAGAATGTTGGACTCGAAAAGCGTACAAGAAAATTTTAAGCGTTATATTTTAACACGCATATCTAATATATATTACTATATTAAAGAAACTCTATAAATAGCTCTACAAAAATACAAAAATCCACTGAGAAAAGTCTGGAATAATATTAAGTTGAATTAGAAAATTTATCAAATTTATGCCATAAAACCTAGGTTTTATAGTCAGATTGTTATTGGGTTTTATTTATCTCAGCTGTTTCTGCAATTTTTGTACAATACTATTTGCATTTTGTAACACGTACTATTAACAAGAATTGTTTTACTGTAGACTATTTGTTTTATTGTGTTGTACTTTGATTAAATGTCAGTGTTCTGCATTACAAAATATATGCATCTCATGCATTTATTATTGTAAGAATATATATTATCTACAGATGCGCATTTAAAATAAATCTATTTATATAAAAATAAGCGGACATCGATCTATGTAAGGGGTTATTCCACAGTAGGACAATTATCAATAGCTATATATAAATGCATCAAGGTACAGACATTTTCATTAGTATTGTCTACCTAATTATTACAGAGAATTAAATACCTATTCAATAATTTACAGAATAATATAATGATATCAATTTAAATCGAAAGTACTCGAAAGTGTACTTAACAGTAAGAACTATGTAAATTAATATTTATAGATAACCTTTAAATCTAATGGAAAAAATTATGAATACATATTTTTGAATATATAAAGTGTATTTAATGTAAAATCATCGAATTTAATTTATATTGATACATGAAAAATGAGATGAAATTTACTTTTAAAAATTCACACATTTTTTAGATAATTGTATAAACATTTTCTATCTATCTTATGAGGTACTTAAGTGTTATTTAATTTATTTACATATTCCTTGAGTACTATAGCTGCCTCGGAAGGGGTCTGCATATTAAATGCCATGTATGTTTTACTTTTATACACTATAATTACAATGTAAAATTAAGCGAACCGCGGAGGTATCACGTTAAATTCACTTATTACTTATTAAATTAGGCTATATGTGAGCTTTTCTCAATAATTGTTTTGTAAATAAGAAAGCCAATTTACTGCATAAAAAAAAATATAAATCAAACCAAGGAAAAAAAATAAGTGTAAAAAGTTAACGCAAATGGAAAGAAGAAAAAAGTATTTTTACAATAATATACACAATCAGTCTCAAAATTAAGAAATGTACAAAACTTTCAAGATATTTTGACTTAAGTTGAAATTTAATTATCGCATAATCATATCTCTTCCGGTGGAGAAGCGAGAAGGGCGGGCGGGGCTGGGGAAGGCTTACGCGGGGCTCCGTCGCTTCAGCCCTCGCAGCTCTCCCACCAGCTCGTCTTCTGTGGTCACAAAGCGCTTCTGCATTCGCGCTTTGTTATCGGAGTTCTGTGAAAAACGACAGAGAAAAATTTAAATACAAATACTAAGAATAAAATATAAAATACATACACGATTTAAATCTATCTTCTATTTCTAAAAACAGCCCCGGCTCTTTGGATGTAGTTTGCCGCACGTACTGCTGAATGGAACCCCGCGAGCTACGGAGCTATTTTTAGGCCGTCCCGGGGTATGAGACGATCGAAGCTGCAATACGGGGGTAGGTACGTACAGCCACCCTCCATAGAAAGTATCCGCTGGGTGGGAATATTCTCTTTCAGTACTGGCTTTTATGAATCAACGCCCCCAAAGCGCGACGAATCATCAATTTTATTAGACGATTAATTACTAGATCATTTTAAAAAGAGTTTGTTACTTATAAAGCAGAGAATCTATTATTAACGGTTGAAATCAATTATATAAAAGGGAATAAATTTATATATTTAACTATTAAGTATACTTACAGGCTTGAATGATTCATCCATGCTGAGAAGCTGCTTGATGGTGTCGTAGACGGAGGGGTTCCTCTTGAGTTGCACGGAGTTAGCGGCGAGCATCTGCATGACCGGCTCCGGGAAGGGATGCCTCACTGGGGTGGCCGGCCTGAGGAGGACCACCTCCTTCTGTCCGCTCATCGCGCCGGGCCGGGCCGTGCTCGGAACGGTCGTGCTGGTCGGTCCCGCGGTGCTGGTCGGGTAACCCTTAGTCCTCAGTCCGCTCTTCGCTATTTTCTTCTCGCTCCTTTTGCTTCCCCAGTTAATCCAACCCTCGTCACTCGGGTAGTCATCGATATATTCAGGTTCTGCCATCGGGGGTGCCTGAGTGGAGAAGTCGGCGTGCCACTGCTGGCGATAGTCCTTGTTTTTCCCGGAAGCGGTGAATACATCTGTTTTAGGCACGTGGTAGAGGGGTTTCCCGGCTAGGGCCTTCAGTTCTCTCACATCTTCGTCTTCGAAGTCTCGAGTGTCGCGCTCGCCGTAGTAGTCTGCGCTTCGACGCTCATCGTAATCGTCTACTTCCGGGTGGTGATCTCTCTCGTCGGAGGGAACCTCTCCGTTCTTGTCGAGAGCATCGTTGTACATCTGAGACATGATAAGGTTCTGGAGAAAGGCGGCATTGACATCGTCGTACTCGCTTTGCCACCGGGGCGTCGGTTCGTTCTCGAACCATGTCTCTTGACCGACGGGAAGAGCTTCGGAGCGTCCTCGCGGTACATCGTCTCGAGAGCTATCCTGGATTTGATCGGTAGACTGGTAGGAATCGTCCTTGCCGTAGTAGGGGTACGGTCGTAGCCTATCGTTGTAGTAATAAGGGTAGAGATTCTGATAGGCGTCTCCTTCGCTGTAAGGCCTAGCTACCGGATAGTAAGGGTAGTGGACGATGGGGTCTGGCTGGTAGTAGAGATCCTCAGGGTAAGGATAGGGCTGTCGCACGTAGGTGGGGGGTGGCGCGCGGTACGCCCAGGCGGGGCGGCGGTAGCGGGTGGTCCCGTACACTGGCATGGCGTTACCGCTCACCAGGCTGAGGCTGCCCAGCGCGCCCAGGACCAGTCCCAGGGATACGAGTGTCTTCAGCATTTTTATCTGAGAACAAATAAAACCTCGATGATACAACCAAAAAAACTCAACCTTATATTTTGTTTCCGAAAATATCTCAAGCCTAAATTTATATTCCTAATTTGATGTATTGACTTGATTATAAATTTAGCTACACAAGCGCGACACGCAATGTTTTTTCTATTTTCAGTGATCGGCAGAACAAAAGTCACGAAAACAGAATATACTTTTCCTGCATATTGATTATTGATTTTTAGCATCGGTCATATATAAAGAACATTCGAATACGAGAGTTCAGCTAAACTAAAATAGGTCGACAGGCTTGACCTAATTTCAACAGGTACTTCCATTGCTCCAAGGGTGACCCGCGATTATCATTAGAATATATTTCAATAGCAGAACTTAGTGCAATAATTATAATAAAAACTGTGGATGACTAAAGTATATATATATATATGAACATTTCAGGTTTTTAAAATATTTAAATTCAATTTTAAATCTAAAAATATATCGAGAGTTCCAGGGTGATTTTGGAGTCATGAATGGGAGTAGGCCGGGCCGCTCGTCCAGATTCTATTTTTGGACGATCAATATCTAAACTATAAAGGAGGTTCAGACAGCACTGGCGCCGCTGCAACAGGTGGAGAGGGACAGGGGCGCCCGGCGTCCGCGCGGCCGCTTCCCTCACATCTCCTATGTCCCATCGATTATTATAAAAAAAATATTATTTTACAAAACGAATACTCGTTTAAAATTTACTCACAGCTTTCGATAGATATCCGAGTCGAAGGGCACAAAAACTGGATTAAAATGTTCACTAGTTTCAATTTGATCTTTTGTCACTTTTCACTCGGGGCCACGTCCGGGGGACTCGGGTGCGGCCGCCGCTCACGGGGGAATCCTCGGGGAGAATGGCGCCCGCATCCCGCGGAGGCGCATTTATAGCGGGCCGCCCCCGCCCCCGCCCCGCGCCGCCCTTCCGCCCACTCGTCCTGAATGAAACCCGCGGCGCGCGCTGCAGACGCGGGCGCGCGCTGATTGGCCGCCGCCTCCGCGCCGCGCCGCCATTGGCCGTCGCGGCCGCCGCGGTATTGATCGGCTCGTCCACAGGTTGTGTGGGCCGCGAAATATTCCGTAAATATTAACGAGGAGCGGCGACGCGGGCGCGAGCGGGACGGCGGCGCCCCCCGCCCCCGCCCCCGCCCCCGCGCTGTTCATTCACAAATCCGCCTTCCCCCGGCTGCGGGTCGGACTGGGTCGGAGCGGGTCGGAACGGGTCGGAGCGGGTCGGAGCGGGTCGGAGCGGGTCGGGCTCCATCCCGCCCACGCGCGAGATCTCACTCCTCGCGGCCCGCGCGGCTCCGGCGACGTCTCCCGTGTGATATATTAAATCTATTTTTGGATTACTTCTCTCCCCTCGCTCCTTTGTCGGCCGAGAGTGCTGACGGTTCGGGTTCGACTCCCGTCCGATTTCTCATATTGATTTTCAGCATCCGAGAATTTACCCAGACTCGGATATCGGATCACTCCGGATTCGAGATAAATTTTTGACTATATTTTGAAAGCCGATGAGCGATGTACTCCGACGATAGTAAAAAAAAGCGGAAGTTCTTCTATTTTGAATAGAAAAATCGAAGGAAGTGGCTGGAAGTCGGAAGTACAGCCGAATTAGAGAGGATAGATATGTATAGAGATTGAGTGGTCACCAACCTCCCACGAGGTACAAGAAGAAAAAGAGAAATATAGATGAGAGAAAACGTTATGCAACTATCCGTCGTTGGGTTCATGTCACTATTTTACACTAGTGACTGTTTTCATACTTTGCAACGAGATGGTGAAATCAAAGGGTCAATTTAGCATATTGATATGAATAAATATCGCCACCGATCAAAGCCGTGCCCGGTCAACGAGGTCCTCAACCGATAGTTCAATCTGCTTGAACAGTGTTTTGTAAATCAATACTCCGTCCATTCATTATTCGGGCCTCATTCCACCGTGCGCCGTGAGCCGCAAGGGTTTGGGGTTGTCTCTAGTCTGATATATTAAATCTATTTCGGGGTTATTTATGGGTTGACATTTTCGCTTGCATTGAAGCCTTCGCCCTACCTCAGGATACGCCGTATGGCCGTACGAGGAACCGTAATGAGCCATCCGGTTTTCAATGACAAATGACTTCACACATTTCTTTATAAATTCCCCGAACTTGATGCCGCATTCGTATACCTGGAAATGATATTTAACTATTTCACATTAAACATAAACTGATACCTGGGGACCGGTAGTTCAGCCATAAATCAGTTAATTAATAACATTTAAAAAATGTTTACTCAGAATTAATTTTGTAATTCATTTCAATTTTTGGTAAAATAAATACTACCTGTTCTATGTAATTAAAATAGTAAATTTCACGTGTGTTTTTCTAGAATGTAAAAGAGCATAATAGCTTTCAATAAATTACCAAAGAAAATAGTATTTATAATAATTATTATGAAAATAAAGTTTGATTAAATATGTAATGTTTCTAAATTGAATATGTTGATTTTTAAATATATATTTAAATACATACAAATGGTTTATAAATGGCATGCAACAATTAGGTTAGTTGTATATCTTTTAGTATTTTTAATATAATTTACCCTGTACCGATGATAGTAGGATGAGCTAAGTGACTGAAATCGGGTCAAGAGAAAAACGTTTTCAAAATTTTAGGCCTACCGCCAGCGCCGTGAAGCGTTGAGACCCCAAAAAGTCACGGAAAATATTTTGAAAGAATGTAATATTATTGAACATAATAAATATTCAAATATAATTCAACGATCTAATATAATGAGTTATTTAAACATGATAGTAATATACCGATATAATCGGTTAATAAATATACGTCACAAGTTTGATTAGCAAAGGCAGGAAATGTTAGTGTATTTTATCATTAAAATGCTGCTCATGTGTTTTATTTTTTCCTTGAACGATGAAACTATAGCCGTAAATTTAAGAAAAATTATGTGTTAAATATAAGATAAAATTATTTTGTATTCTTTGAAATTCAGTTTACTGTATTTATTTAACTAAAATGTGATTAATTAGAAATTAAACGCCGTTTATCTGCACAGTATCTAGTAGTTAATAGTTCTGTTGCCAAATGTAGTATGTGACAAACCCGTATTTTACGAAGATATTGTTGCAAGTATTTGGGATAACGTGCCAAAGATTATTATTATTTCTGAGACTATTAATTAACTAACCTAAACACACACTATCAGTTAATTTTAGTCAATGTATATCAAACTACCAGGTGGTCCAGTTGTCAGCATAGATGCTTATCGTTAAATAGGTAAACCAATTATTATTTCTTTTTGAAAAAATTTTAGTCTTTAATATATTAGGTGCATACATTTATTTAGATATGTTTTGTGGAAATATCCGACGCTGGCACTGTTAATTTTTAGTCTAAGTCACCTATTGTCTAAAAAATCTTTTAAGTCGATAAACATTGTTAAGTTCATAATTCAGAAGAAGATATCACGAAAGTCTCGGAGATTGAATGGAGTGACGATAGACTTAAGTTCTATATAGGTAAGAGACTCACACTCAATGACAACATATAATTTTAAGCCATTTTGAAAGTAGGAAACACTGTAGGTGTGGAATTAATATATGGTGTTGTTTGAGATTAGATATGCAAAACACTCGAGATAAAATCTGCATTGGGCTGTTATTTCAGTGCATTACAGGCATTCAGCAATTTTTTCGCAAATGGAAATGGCCAGTAGTAATTTGTTGATCGGTTGAAGCAATTTGTATGTCGGTTGCCAGTCGTGTTGTTTCGTGTATGTCATGTAACATAAAGAGCGTTTACGATACCAGCTGACTGATCGCTAGATCGTCACAATGGTTCATTCATATTGTATTGAATTTTGACTACAAAGACGCACGGGTGCCAAAAAGGTCTGCATAGCGATTGAGGCTGAAGTGGCCACTATTAAAATGTGACCACAACTGTTGGATGAAGAGAGCTTGTGGATTTGGCACTTTCGGAACAACTCACAGGGCTGCGGCTTGGCACTGACGCCTCCCGCGCGACTGTCTGCCGACCTAATGGCTGCATTATCGGGATATTTGTATGGCGGCGACTTTTGGAAGGAAACCAATATTGGGGAGAGACGACAGTTTCGTTTTGAATATTACGAATTCAAAATGTTGCGAAGTTACTTTGCATTACCATAATTTAATGTTCATGCACTTAAAAAAGAATTCACACTTAAAAATGTATTTCAAGTATTTTTATATAAAATAATACGTCCCTATATCTTTACGACTAAGTCTTCAGAATCAAATATTGGCACACTAAATACACGTTTTATAAAATACTCGATTCAATTAAAGTAACTCATATTTTAGTTGCAATTGATTTTTTTTTAAATTTATAAGTATCGTTAAGAGTAGTTATATATTTAATAACAGAAACACAATCAATTGGTATGTTATTAAGTTTGTATGTTTGCGTTGAAAAACAAATATACTATTAATATACTTTAGAGTTTAATTCAAGTACTCAACATGTAGAGATAATATGGACATATAAGCGATCGGAAATAGGGTCTTGTGACATCTTCGTGAAATGATTTCCACAAAACTGGTGAGCTTTATGTAAAGTTTTAATAGTCCATTCATCCACTACGAAGCCTTGTGGAGCTCAGCACTGACTCACCCCATAGGATCGCTTACGCGGTGCCTCCCACGCTACAGCCACCCACGCTGGTCTTTACTTTAATCTACTACAGCTATTGCTATAATATCGTCTGTGTGCCGTACAATAATTTTTTGTTGCGATTTATGTAATGTTTATGAAGACAAAGACATTACTTTAGAAGAGAATAGACAAGTCACTCTACGATAAACGGAACAATCAATAAGATGGCAAATATATAAAACGTCTTAAAATTCAAATGCTTTTGTACAAATTTTCAGTGGAAAAACAAGCTTTTTAATTTTTTCTTATAACCAGTAACATACTCATACTGGATTTAAAGCAAGATGAAAGAAAAAATATTTTTAAAAAATCGGCTATATATTTCTAAATAATTTTTTTATGTTGGTTAAAAACTATACTGTTTTAACGCAATTTATTATGAAAAAAAAAATAATGCAAATATACGCTTTTATGAAAATAAATGTTAATATTAGATTAATCATTAATATTTAAAATATTTTTTACCTATGGGCGTTTCATCCATTTTGTAACTAGAAGAAGGGCGGACCCACACATCCCTGGCAGCCTTCTCGCTGAGTCACCGGCGCCCTCGGGGGCTCAGCCTGCAGCCGGAATCAGAGAATTATGCAAAGCTGCCAGATCCTGGCCTGAGTAAGACGCTTTTTAAACTGACAATTGTGTGCGTGACTTCTTTAGAATGCAGTGAAGATGTTTTTTTTTTTAAGACAAATAATACTTTCATTGTCATTGTGAATGCTGAAAGTGGTTGTGAATGCTTTGTTAAACTTTTACTTCCAGAACTTTATACAATATCTGAAATATGTTAACTTGCATTTTTGAATCTTGGTCCTTTTTTAATTTTCACCAGTAAACTGAATGAATAGGTATTTTGTTTACTTGAAATCTAGTGTGTACCTTGTACCTTATATCATGTACCTTCACAATGAAGTCTATTTTTCAGAAAAGCTACAGAATATAACTCTCTGATTTCCCTCAAATACTAAACGTGGGCGTCTTCCCATTCTTATTATATTTTTTAAATTAGATATATACAAAGAAAATTCGAATAGATTTTAGACATAGACAGACAAACGCACGATCGAAAACGATGTAATCAGGCATGTGCACGATTCACATCTAATCTTTTAAACAGCGTTCAATGTCTGATTTTTGTGTGAACAAATATGTTGAAAATGAATATAAAATGACACTAACTGAATACGTATAAGTTTTAAAGGAAGATTTTTTTTCATGTCTGCCTTACACAGTAAAAGTACCTTAGGTTGTTTAATATGCAAGTGGAAACTTGGTGCCTTTGATTTAACTCCTACATCTTTTCAATAAACATCAAGGGACTCCAAGATAAATACTCTTAAAGTTCAGTAAACAAAACATACATCTATTGAGAGAGATAGGTAAACATCAATAAAGCCTTTCCTACAGGTTTTGTGTTTTAAATTTATGTAACAGAATAACTTTAATCGGTTATACAATATGTTTTTGGGCTATTAAAAATAATCTTAGAAAAAATATTTTCCCGGCCTAATGCTCTTTATTAATTTAGCTACTTTTCCGCTCAATATTAGCAACAGTTTATTAGGATTATCCCAAACCTGTTTCATGCACAATAATCCAGTATATTTAATAATCAGTAACCATTATTGAAATAATTTGGAATTTTTGCGGTGACAAGGCGATGTTTGCAGATAATTTTAACCGCAAAGAATTTTTTATTGTTAGTGGAGAAGTGAATTCAACAAGTAATATTATTTCGAATTATGTTTTATACGTAACAGAAATATTTTTGAGGGCACGTGCTTGGCATGTGACATGGCCCGACGGTTTTTTTTTTTTAAATATTTTTATTTTTCTTCGATTATTAAATGCAAGACAAAGAAATCTCTCATTGCCATTGCTGAAAAGGAAACTGTTACCTAACAGAACAAGGCTTTACTTTGCCTGTGCTGTGTTCTGTTTTTTGTCTCAGGTCTCAGCTCTGAGGTCGTGGGCGGCCGGGAGGGAGTGAGGACCGGCCATCTTTCTTTGTCTGCGCCTGGGCTTCAGGCAACCTACTTTATATGAAGTTTTATTAGTCTCGGGCCTACACATAGCTAATTATAATAAACAAGAATTTTCCATGAAGGTCCCACGCTCCAATCCATCGATTACTTTGCTTTAAATTTCGAATTTCACTGTTTTTGTATCAAATATCCAAGAAATTTTCTAAAATAACTTTTTTACAAGACAGTGATGTGACATTTCAATCATAAATTTGGACAGCATATTTAAAAAAAAAATATTTTACAAAATTAACACACTACTATCAATCTATTTAAAGAATATTAACTTTATGGAAAAATTACCGCTGCTTTCAGAATCAATTAAGAATTATAACACGTCTTGCAGGTGATCAATTATTTATAAAAATCACGCAAGATCACAGTTTTTAACAATAATTCTGTAATTGAATCAGTATATACAGGATATAGAATACATGTTAGGTATTAATAATCCCCCCAATGTGCGGTTCTGTTCCACCACGAGATGTAATTTATTACTGTAATTAATACCAGGACGTCTCAAGTCAAATACTCAGACAAAAAACGAAATTCGATCCAATTTTTATTCATTGTTTGCTTTGAAAGGTAATTGTCAATAACGTGGTTCTCATCGTGTTTTAACAAAAACATCTCAAAATTATATTTCTTTTTCAGAATTAATTTTGTGTAGATATAAATAGATTTTCTTGAAAATATCTTTAAGTAAATTTCTGGTATTAAAGCTTCGATTTGAATGATTAAAATTCATATTGGTATCAGAAACAACAAAAGAAAATATAGTAGTGTAGGAGAATTTCTCAAAGTCAATGTTGTTAATGTAAAAAAAATCTGAGAAAATTATTTATTGACAGCTTCCAGAAGGGAAGAATTTTACTTTGCTTCAAGCCAAGTGATTTAAAAGAACGCTAAAAATAAATCTGTAGACCGATACATACAATGCGACCAAGAAAGTGTCTAGACAGGAACAAACGTGAACTGTACGTTCTGATCATACTCACACAAGTATCCTGTTTACTGCTTACTAAGCTAAAAGTAAAAAGAAAATAAAAATAAAATCACAGAGACATGCTAATGAAACATTTCGATTTTTGTTTTCAAAATACTTTCTCAATATAATAGTATTCAAAGAGATAAAATATTTATCTTCCATTTGATATTCAATTATTTTACTGACAAGGATGGTATATTTTGCATTCACTTTTATTTTACCAACCTTGGATTGAAATAGCGATGCTGCGACATCTTCAATTAGATGGCTGTTATATTTTTTTATTCAAAAAAATATTAAAGAAAATTGACAACTCGTAAAATACTGCCTTCGTGTTTATTTTTTTATTTGAATATTACACATAATTTAAGCCTTAGATTTAAAAATTTATATATTATAAAAAAATACTTCATGTATAAATAAATAATCAATATTTTTGACAGAGAGTACTTGGTGGAATTCCATTTTAATATTTTAAATAAAATACTTAAGTGATTTTTCCACATGTAAATTTTTATTGGTGACCGGTTTTACCAACCTTTCACGTTGCCATTATCAAACTCAGTTTGTGTGTAGGTAGTATTAATTTGAAAATAAAAATTCATTTGATTGTAAAATAATAAGTTCATGATTAACCAAAAATGCATTTATTTGAAGAAAAAAAGGCATATATTTATAATAGACCTTGAAGGCAGTGAATATTTGAGTTAAGGGTTGTCATAGAAGGGAAGATATGCTTGCAGGAAGTGGAGGCTAAGTGAACGTGGCATCACCACTTCCGTCTATCTCCGAGAGCCTGCGTGTGTATATGCAGGGCGTAAGTACATAATGTAATTAGATAATGTAATATTGTGTAGGTCAGATTACTCTGCGACAATGTTGTCGGCGTTTGAATTACATTATCTCTAACCAAACTAAATGTTTTCTCTTGAATCTGATTATTTTCTAGGTTAGCTATATATATTAATATTTGTTGTAACAAAGTGTCATTAAATTATAATATTATTATTTTGAATTCATTTTCAAAAGCATCAATAATGTAGTAAATATAATACTTGTACATTATAACCATTTAGAAGCATTAAAAAGAATATGAAAGAAAAAGTGTTAGTATAAACCCCTAATCTTATAAAGTAATGTAAAAAAAATCGAATTATGAAACTTTGATGAGAAGCTAATAACGTATGAAGAAGAATATAATCGATACAGTAGTTTTTTTTAATTTCTTAAAAATTTATCACTATTGAAATAATAAAAATAGTTCATAATATTTGAAACGCATAATATTGGAGACCCAAAAAAATAGATTGCGAAGGATGGTAATAAAAAAAAATTATTCCCACATTTTTTCCATTTTCATTAAATTTACAAGACACCAAAGCCTACATATTCGGATTAAAATTCAACCTCACGGTTATGTCAAAAAAAAAAATCTATTTGAAGCACATTTATTATTTGTTTCATTGCATCAAAATATCCAATATGAGCGCACGAGTTGGTTTTTTCAGTGACACATGAATGGCCAGAGAGTGCAGTCATATGAGAGGAAAAAATGATTGGTGTTTGTCGCACTCTGTGGCTGTGTACAGGGGCGGCTCGGGGGGGAAGGCGCCCACGGTCGTGAGGAAAATTCATTTAAGAAAGCTCTGCGGAGCGCAGGGTTATTTAGTGTTTTTAATTATAAATAATTAAAATTTGTTAATTTTATTTAGTACTGTCACTATAGTTGAGCTTAATTTTAGCGTTATTGAAGAACCCGCAGTCATAATAAACCCATGCAACTAAATTGATAAAACTTGAAAAAAGGTTTTATTTAAAAAAAAAAAAAAAACAATATTAAAAAATATTTTTAAGCAATACTATACAAATTTTTTTTATAATTTCTGTACTTTTTTTGTTTTCTCATCACTTTGTTTTTACCACAAAAATATGACAATATATATATTTTTTTAAATAAAGTATTTAAAAGACTTAGAAAAGCTCCAAAACATTTATGTACGATTCTTCACCTTAGATTGATGTTAATAAACCCCAAGTTGTTGTTGGGTATTGAGCAAATTTTCTGTTCTGAGATGTAAGTTGGAAGCATAAAGAAGGCCGAGGTATAATAAGCATTTATTTGTATGAATAGAAGAAGATGATTTTATAAATTAAAAAAAAAATTGCTAAAATATCACTTCAACACAAAGCAGAGCCAATGTAAGCCTGAATTCAAAAAATATAAAAAATAATATGATAGATTTAAGTAAAATATGGCACAACAAAATACATTTAACTATCTATACGCAACTTAAAACTGCTAACTATTTCACACGTCTGTTTTTCCACGAAGGGGTTAAACACTTTAGCGCGGTTTACGGTTAGTCCTTCTCAGAAAATTCCACCCTAGCGTCCCCAGCGTACTGAGCCTCGCTTGAATTCAGGTGAAATTTCGATGGCATTCTGAGAACAACCGTTTGATAACAGTGAAATGGTGCGTTGAATGGCTTTTTGGATGGTCTAATAAATAAACCCATTTCAGGTCACTTCAGAATGGAGAAATTCATCCCAGCTCTCAATTTAAATTCACAGAATGCTTATCTATTGTGAGTCGGTGCAAGAATTAAAGGAAATCATTTGTTCCGCGAATAGTATAATCGTAATAAATCAACAGTCTGAGTATTTCTATTTATGATGATTAATATTGAATTCTATGAATACAACAGGTAACGCATAAATACGTTATTGGTATAAAATATCAGCGATTTTCCATGAAAATTATTTTTCATTTACATTACTAAAGGATTCTGAAAAAACGAGTAATTATTCTGAGAATTTAGCATAACTTGAAGTAAGACGTGTATTTCACATTCGTGCTAAGGAAAACTCTGTTATTGAAAAAATAATCAAACAATTAAAAAAAGCTGTAGAAATGCAATATAATTGGTGGTTGTTGGGGGTTTTTGTAACTCCTTTGATGTCTTGGAGTAAAAAGCAAGTAATTAAAGTAAACTTTTCGAAGAAAAATAAATCGGAACAAGTCAAACTCACCAAACTGAAATCTTACAAAATTGTTCAAAAGACCAGAATTCAGAGAAAGTTCGTTTAAATTATGAATATATATATATATATATATATATATATATATATATATATATATATATATATATATATATACATATTAATATATGATACTTTTAATGACTGTGCACATTTTCTTTAGCAAGTTTCCCATGGAAATGGCCTAAATCGTTTTATTGACAGCAATCTAATTTTATTTGCCTACGGTTCGATGGAAGGCCTATAACAATACTAGCAACATTTTTGCAAGTTCGTGTCGGGATTCTCCCTCATAACAGTATCGTAAAAGTGAATGTCATCTTTGTAGTAATTTTAATTTTCCACGTTTGGCAAGTTCTGCGGAGCTTAGAGATTAAAATCTGTTGACGGGAGCGCAGAAGTCTGGCGCCAGGAGGTCCGCCGTGCAGTCGCGGGGGAACGCACCCAAGAGCGTTCACCAAGCAGCGCCCCTCTACGCCCCGCCCCCCCCCCCTCACCACCCCCCACCCCACCCCGCCCCGCGCCCCTTTGCGCCCTCCCCCCCCGCGCCCCCCGCGCCCCTCCTCGCCCCCGCCGTACGGCTTGAAATGCTGCATCAGGGAAATCATATTTCATCTTTACTGCACCTCGTGTGTTTTTACGCAACGATTTATAGAACTACGTTATATTCATCGCAGATTGATGTTTTAGGCTTTATTGTGTTTTAAAATAATTTTAGTGAAAATGCAATCCAGTATAAAATGATACATTATTTTAATATAAATAATCAATGTTTAAAGCAATATACTTTTAAAAAAAAATTATTCGTTTAATTTGATGGATGTGTTTGATTTTCTTACGTTGTCATGTTGATTGATAATAATTATTAATAACGCAGAAATTATATATTATAAATGTATGAAAATTCAATGTGTTAAAACAAACTTTTGAAGGACCCGTAAAAATAAAAATTATAAAACAGAAAATTGTTGCTCATTGTTATATTTTGCCAAAAAATAAAAAAATGGGTGAATTGAATCTTCCTGAAATGATTATTTAAAGAAGCTCTAATGTTAACAATTTTTCACAATAAATAAATGCACATAGATTGTATGAATCGTAATTTGTCAAGCACTATCAGAATATAATGAAATTATAATCAATTAATTTAAATATGTAAAAAAAGTATTCAATTTAGTCTGCGTGATAAGCAAAAAAGATTAAAATGTATAAATAAATACTATATTTGTTGAATAAAATCGCAAGATATCCTGTCTACAAATTGCTCCATATATTTTTTTACACTTTGGTATTATTCAAAGCGATAAAACATCATGTTGATTCACATAAATATTATGAATTTTTTTTTTACTTATATTATTGCCAATTATACGTTTCCTAGACAAACTGCTCGCTACAATAAAAAAAGTGTACTTTTGTTACAAATACTTTATGTGTATCGTAATTAGCCGCAAAAGCGTTTGCAATAGCACCGGGTAGTAATAAATCAGTTGGAAAATTAATATACGAGTAACAAACATATCAGTAATCGATGTACCGACAGGCGATAAGCATCGTCAGGCTAATTTTTAGCTTTCAATATAAAATTAGACCGTGGGCTTATCTCGCATGGAATGGCGTGTTTTTGTGTTCGGCGCAAAGTTCCTTATCACAAAAAATACATGTTGAGCGCCGCGCGTGCCCGGCGATGACGTCAGAGCGCCCCCCCCCCCCCGGGTCTCCACCCCCCCCGGGTCTCCACCCCCCCCGGGTCTCCACCCCCCCTCCCTACCCCCTGTCTCCACCCCGACGCCCGTCGAGGGACAAATAGATGGTTATGACGTTTTCAGGCGTTCTAAAGACTTCGTACGTCATTCGTGTTCAAATCGTGCTTACAAGGATGGCTGCTAGAATTGCTAATCAAAATAGAATTGTAGCTCCAGTATTGATGTATTATCTATGATTAGAAATCGGTCAGCACTATGACGTGCATTGTAATAATAGTTTACGAGGTCGCTATTTTTAACATAATCTAATTGCATTTCAAACTAAATTTGGTTTTAACCGGTATGTAACGTTTATTTGCTGGTAGTGTTAATGTACTACAGTGGATGTTTGTCATTATGATCTGATTTGACTCAATTCTAGATATAAGCGTTCGTTTTCTCGCGGCTCTATATAATGTTGGATTAAAAATCAAAGATTACCAATCTACAATTTCAAGGGCGAGTTAGTTATTTTTTTTATTTTATGAATGTTAACATAATTTGTTGCTTTTTTCTGCATGAAACGGTAATTTTTCCACCGAATGAAATGACGTGAAGTTTCATTATACAATCTCATTGACGTCAGTTCACTTTTATATTGATTATAATATAATATTCTCGTCAAGAGAGTAATTACATAACACAAAAGACTAATTACAATATAACATACAAAACTCTTGTACATGTTATATTACTAAAACAACCGTTTCGTTAATTTTATATTCATTTGGTCAAAAGGATCGTCAGTATATTGGAAATAAATACAATCTTGATAATTCTATTTCTGTAACAAAGATATTTCTACTTTATTGTGATTTATTACATTTACTATAGCCTAAACCAACAGGTTACTTTTTTGGCACTAATTCAAGGTCCAAAATATCTTAAAGATATACAAACCTAAGCGGAATTTCTTAATCAAACATATTTACCACAAACTATTTTTAGATGCTATATAGCAAAATGGAACTATATTTTTAAAACACAAAAGGTTTCATGACGTTATTTAAGTAACATATAATTACATTGTGGATGTGTGGCATTAGCATTCAATCTTTGAATAAATAACGATTTAGTGTATTTTTGGGTATCGTTGAAAATGTTATAAAAAGTTTGTAAATACTTCGATGAATAATTAATCAGACTGTACAGGGAGAATAATAATTGACCACGTAATCATTGGATTATCCGTGGTGAATGTAGACTGATTTTCACTGGAGGATATTCTGTTGCCTCAAAGAGGCCAAGGCCATATAACAATATGGCGGTCATGGGAGAAGCGTAGGAATGGGTAGCGGTCACCGCTAATTAGTATACAAGTAAATCGACTTCACCATGAACATTTTATAATAAGGACACGTATTTTTGCATCCATTTTAATGATATTAATTAGTTATTTTTTTCTCTCTAAGTCTGAGTTGTCTTTCAATGTATGCCCCGGAGTTTTGCATATTTATTATCTTCTTATTTGCACGTAGTACTTTAAAATACTTGTTTTAAAATGAGATTTATATTTTTTAATTCAAAAGTGATGTTTATGTAAAAATAATCACATAGTATTTTTTTTATTCAAAGTATTTAAGATGAACAAATCATTTCTTGGACTTTCTCGATTTTTGGACAAACATCTAGCAATCAAGTCAAAAGTAATGTAAATTTACCTCAAAAAAATCATCATATATTTAAAATACCCGAAAAGACTATTAATATTTTAAATAAAACACTTTTGTTAATTTCATGACTAGTGAATTTAAAACCATACAATAGTAAGCCTCTAATAACGGCTATGATCCGTTATTAATCCAAAAAATGCTATCGAAAAAACAAAAATCCCCTTTTGTGGATAAAATTTCTAAATTATCTAAAGTCGAAAGGGACAATAAAAAATACCATTATTTAGTAATAACTGTGAAAAGTATGATAAAATCATCTCTAAATCATGCTGCTTACTTGCTTACTTGTTATATAAAAATCCTCACTTTAGCGTGGCTGGCTAAACCAGTCACCAATAAAATTAAACATGTGTAAAAATCACAAAAGTATTTTCATCACAAACATAATTGAAATGAAAATTTTATCTGTTTTTGCAATGGACATAAAGGGTGAATAGAAAAGAAGCAACCCTGTTCTAAAGGACGTCTGGCGGAGGCTTGGCAGCGGACGTCCGCGGTCCTCGGTCCAATGCATTTATCGCCAAGCGTTTGTGAGACGATTTACTGTGCTTTTCATTTAGAGGGTCATTAAATACGCATTTTAGTTTCGTGTGAGAATCCTTCCGGCCTGGAAGCGAGCCAGACTGACCGCCACTTGCTTTTCAGGAGTTCTTTCCAGTTTTTATTGTTCAAGTTTGTAGCCTCTCATTATTGGTAGTGAAGTAAAGCTTAAAAAGCTATTCGAGAAGAAATATCTCCTGTTTAAAGATAAATTTCAAACGTGTTAACTATTATAAGGCAATACAATTATTTTTTATGATTAAAGTAGAATATTACAAACTTTTTACCGTAAGTAGTTTTAAAAAGAAATCATTTTAAGCGCCTACTATTTATTTGAATCTAAATTTTTATGCGTTTAAAATTGTATTTTTTAAAGGTGGTACCCTAATTACATTATTTGATAGCTTTAATAATAGACTACCAATAAGTGTATATTTATAAATCTAAAAGATTGACAAAATTAGAAGCTAGTAAAGAGTTACATTATTCGTTGTTATTATCAAAAACATGTTAATTAGGAGAGAATCATTAAAGTAGACCCCCCGGTCAAGATTCACCTGATTGGTATAAAAGAAAATAAATGTGTCCCAACATATTCAAATTAATAATTTTTGTTATTTATGGATATTCAGTGTAAATATCTGTTAGTATGTATTCTTTGAAAAATGATGTTTTCTAACAAATAATACATAGAACTTGTTTCTGAGATATCTCATCTTATATATGTAAATCTGTCTATTTTACGTTCTGTAGCATGTAATAGCATATTTACAAATATTGAAACTTTATACTACAAAAGTCTGGAAGAATCAAGAATCCTTTCACGATATCAAATGTAAGCCATAAATTAAAACTGTAAAACATCCGACCAATTTTCGCAATTTGCTAGCTTTGGTGGAATCTGCACTGTGCGCGGTGGCGTCGACAGGCCGGGAGGCGGGGAGAGCTGAAATGCACAGTTACGTAAGCCAGAAAATTAAAAGAAAATACTGTATTGTTGGAGACCGAATGACAAAACAAACAGCAATGTATTACAAAGTACTCGCACTTATCATTTTAGTTCATATTTTCTTATTATGCCATAAATTTTTGCTGGAACTTATTAAGGACACAAATTCAAACGACACTGTCATTTTATTTGGAAAAACTAAATTTGTATCTAATGGAATTTTATTGGTGATTTAAAAATAAAATATGTTTTTTAAAATTGATATTTTTAAAAATGTATTGCTGCATTAAAATATTTTTTTTTCATTGTAGAAAGAAAACTGCACTATATATAAATGTTTGTAGTATTAAATCCAGAAGTACCAAATTTCTTATCCATTACTCTCATCCACAAAAACGTATAATTTTTTCCTAAAATTTCATAATGGTACAGTTTAATTTTCGTAAATAACGTTTCAACATCTAATTAAAAAATATATATATATGCATAATGGCATTAGCACGTTTTTATGTGGTGATTGAAATGTTTCATTAATTAAACTAAAGTAGAGTAATAATAATCATATATAATACACCATAAATATTGTTCTTAATTACCATTGAATAAATTTCTATATAAGCAAATAATATTTGAGTAAATCGATTACGCTAGTACAAAGCCACCCGGCGAGAGAACCCGATATTGACTAATGCATCCTTGCCTGGAGCATGGGATGAGCAGGGTGCAGGGCGCAGGGCGCAAAGTGCAGGGTGCAGGGTGCAGGGGTGGTGCATGCAAGGGATGGGGGACATGGCAGGCAGCCAGGCGGGGTCATCACCCGCGAGGGGCGCCGCCACAACCAGAAGTAAACACAGTGACCAAGCTTTGTAATATCACACAGCACTTTCAGCTAACGAGCCATTTGAAAAATATTTATCAAATTACTTTAAAAAATATTTATCAAGTCTTCCGATTAGTATTTTCTTACAATCTTCTTTTCTGATAAGTGGGCAATTTGTTAATCACCTGTATAATATTTTAGAGTATTAAATAATATAAATGCAGGTTTTTTGTATAGCTTATTTTTAATTCAAAATTTTAGTCAAAGAAATCGTTGAATATTGTTCAATATAAATTAAATTTTATATCAGTTTAGTGTAATATAATGAAATGATTTATTATTTTAGTATTTAAAATTGAAAACATGAACGTTGTTTCTATAATTCAAATGTATATTTTATTTAACAATAATTTTTAAATATCGGCATTGCTGTGTCAAAATTCTTTTAATTATTAATCTACAATTATGTATAATATCATCCATCTACATTAGTTATTATTATAATAGTTTGTAGATACTAATATCTGTTAGAAAAACGTTTAATGACCGTGATGAAATTTGAAATCTTTACTATTTTATAATATAACCCTCAAAATGCTCAATTTTAATTAAGCTTTGCTGGATTGGTAATATCAGGTAACTTTGTGAACAATCATGAAGGAAAATGATGATGAGAACCATTTAATCTATGGTATCGATTCTTCGCATACTTCTTATCCACGCTCATAACAGTATTCGAAGTGATCAGACATTGTCTTTTATTCTCACGAACAACCATATATCTTTTTCATGGAAAAACAGCTACTTCACTCTGAGCTCAATTCGCATGAAAGTTTTTACAATCACATTCATCGGTTCATCTCGACTTTCGCCTCTATTATAGTTTTTGAAATACTCGTTTTATGTACCATCTGAAAAATAAGTCACATATCATTTGATTTATTCTTGAAGCTTGTTTCGACAGCTTCAATTGTGCTCGGACTCTGATTTGATAATTGTATCATTATAAGGCGTATTCTGTTTATATTTTTTCTATTTATAAATAGGATAATGAGCGTAGTTTGGTTTCCGGGCACAGACGTGTAATACGTCATGCCGCGGTTACAAACGATTTCACTCTCCATAATACTCGGCCCCGACAAATGGATATGTTCCATTCCGGCTCCTCGGGCGCATGGTCGGACCGGCCCAACTCGTCTCGTATGGCTAACGAGTTTCAGTTCTATTTTCGGCTGTAAACTTTGGTGATTATCAGATTCGGCGGGGGCTAAATTCGGCTGTCGGAACGAAGGAAAATTTAGCTGCGCTATTTCTACTGAAATTATTGCGACACTAAAGTGAACTGCTGTTGCTCGGCGTTTAATGGTTTTGGGGTTGTCTTGATAACAATTTAAGACACTTTTAAGTATGCTATCTTCTGTACTCACGTGAAAAAATAAATGGCCATTATTATACAAATAAAATACGTATACAACTGGTTCTATATCTTCCTCACCAAGAATGAGGTGGGCAAACTATTCACTGAGCATATACTCATTCCGGGCCAGCGTTCATGGATTTATAAGGAGAAAATAGTGTAGTGTAATGAGTTCCCGGGTCTTTCTACACTGGTTCTATATATAGTTGTTTAAAACGATAACTTAACATTTATAATTAATATTAAGTGTAAAATAGGTTTTCAAATTTAAAAAAAAATGATACATATAATTCTTAAGCAACGATACTTAAGAACAGTTTTTTTTTAAAAATATAAACAACTATAATATAATAAATAAAATTTTAGGTAGTGTGTGGTAATGAACAGTTTGTTTTAATTATTTTTATTTGATTACGAGTATGAACGCTCTACGACGGGTCTACGACTGCTACGAATATGTTACATGAAGAAATAGGTTTATTAAACTTTTATTATACGATCTCGCATTATGTTTAATATTTTGAATAGCAGCCAAATGTACAGAACTTAAATACTGCCAAATTTAATCAACGAGTGTTTCATGTTCGTACTATGAAATATACGCGGTGTAGTCAAATAAGTACCTATAACACATAGGATAAATAAACTATAATATACGTATAACTTTTTTATGCGTAAATCTGAATCTAACGTGTAAACTTTGTAAATATAACTCAAAAATGATCTGTGAGTCTACATTGTTCGCGAATTTATATTATTTTAATATTTTACTTAATTTATTTTTACTCTCTATTTAGATTTTATAATTGATAATTAGAATATTAGTTTTGATACAAATCTATCATCTTAATTATTGTCTTTTATTTGATTTTTTACGGCACCAAAATTTTAATAAAAGTTTCTTTATTAAGTTGAACATCAACTTTATTTCAGAATAAGGATACTGAAAATATTATTTGATGTACTTACATTCTTATATTTCAGTGGTGTGCGGCGATATTGTCCTAATTGTTTTTATCTCCATAGAATGCTTACTAGTAATGTGTTTTGTTTTAAATATCATGGGGCAGGTTTCCATATTATAAGCAAAAGTAAAGATATAAATGAAATTAAAAAAAAAATGTTTTATGTGTTTGCATTGTAATATTTTTGAATAAAATACATAGGTGATTTTCCACATTTTCGTTTTTATTAGTGACCGGTTTCGCCAACCTTTCAAGTTGGCATTATCAAACAGAGTTGTTTGCTCTGTTTGATAATGCCAACGTGAAAGGTTGGCGAAACCGGTCACTAATAAAATCGAAAATGTGGAAAATCACTCAAGTATTTTATTCAAAAATATTAAAATGGAATTCCACCAAGTACTCTCTGTCAAAAATATTGAATTTCTGTTTGCATTGTCTTAAATATAAATTAATTTATATATAAGTAATTTTAATCATATTTTTAACCTGTTTTGCGTTTGTATACCATTATGACATTTACTATAAATAAATATAAAGAGACAAAGTATTTTGAATATAAGAGTAACAAAAAAGTGTTATTGGAGGTCCCGGTTATTTTGAATAAAAAACCACTGACTCATTTAAGTCACGACCTTTAAAAATAAATTATTTGCAAAAATATCATTTGTAAGAAGAAATGAAAAAATCCTAAACAAATATTGAATAAGGGCGCGACAACCAGGCTTGATTCGCTTCAAATATTTCTTCTCGTTAGACTGGAATAATAATGTCAACACTGTCACAAGTACTGGGATTTATACGACCCGAGAATAGCTCACTTATTTGGGTCTTTATTTGATTAATGTATTTTTATGAGTTACATTTGTAATGAAGCTGTAAAGACGCTATTTTTAGACAAAAGAGTCAGTCATATCTATTTTGATATTTAATTTGTCGTTTGCAAATTAAACTCATATAAAGAGAAGTTATTTTTAATTATTTTTTTTAATATAAATCAGGTATTATTATTATTTAACACGTTATTTTACATTTGGATAGAGATTATGAAATAAAATATAGCTACGCAAAAACAACTAATATTTGTTTTATTAAAAGTAACCCACAGATTTCAAATTTAACTTTGTTACCCAAATTGATGTTGACGTTAATTCACTGGTAAATGTTTTTATAAACATAAGTATTAAGTTTTAAAATGTATTTCAAATATGAATAAAAAAAATATTTGTTTCGAAAATTCATAAAAACCGTAGAAAAAAAAAATGAAAAATTTTACACTACACATGAAAAGCGCTTGTTTTGTACATAATTTAAATAAAAAAAATTCTGAAAAAATAGACCGGATTAAATGAATGATAATTTAAAAAAAAATCATCAAATAATAATAATAAAAGTAGTGCGGTTGAGGAACAGGAAACTAATGCTACGAGCTTCGTATTCTTGATGAACGCCATGTTTCCGTAGAAACGCGCCTTGCAAGACCCAAAGATAAAAGGCCGTCGATCCGCCAAAGACATAAAATTATAATTCAACCCCGATATTAATGTATGTCAGTTTTTATTTGACGTCACAAACGAGGATAGGACTGATGTAATGCGTCACGTTCGTTGCTTTCATGTGAGACCGCTGTATCCCTTTGAATATAATATAACGGTGCCACACCCTGATTAACGGTTCTCAGAACTCGTTGATATGATTATGTCTCTGCCATAAGTTTTGACAAATAAATTATGTTTCCAAAATAGACCAAGGAATATCCTACATAATTAATAAGCATGCATAACGAAGCAATGGTTTTCGTTACAACCTTGTATAAAAAAGTTTTGAGAAATAAATGTAAATGTATAGCGTAGATTTATTTTAGTTCATTCGTTTTAAATCAAGGCTTATCACATAGTCGATGAGCAGTACTGCCTATAAATAGCAAAAAAGTGAAAAAAACATCTTATTTACTTAAAAAATGAGGTCTGATTACAGTTAATTAGATTAGTGAGTATGCTTTTCCATTTATGTTTTAGTTATAACTCTACTTTAATAAAATCTAAAAACAGAAAATCATTGAAGTCTATTTTTAAATACATTCAGTAAATGAGGATGAAATTCATTAAATAAAAAAATACTGACAAAATATATTTTGTGAGTGTATTAACAATAACGATATGACGTTGAAAAAATTTATTTACAAATCGCATTTCGTTTGAAGATATTGTTAAAACTTAAAAAAGAGCTTTACCAAGTTTTTGGTATCTGACATAAATTATTTTTATCAGTGTGATTATCCACGATCACCATAACGTCTCCACGAATCCTACACCAGTGCATCCTTCGTTGTATCTGATTAACAGCTACGTTGAAAAATAATATAATAAAATATTTGACAGAATTAGGTTTACATAAACGTTCCATACTCCCTGTTCTATTTAATAAAACACAAAATAAAAAAATGATGGTTTTATTATTTACGAAAACAGAATTTAATAGGAGAACAAAAAAACACAAGATATCAGAAAAGCTTTTGCTTATTCAAATTTTGTGGAAAGCTTTGAAAGTATGCAATAAGCCATAAATATTCAATATAGCACAATAAACACAAAATACACAACAATCAAGCAAAACACACGCATAAAAATTCATAAGTATGGACATACATTTCGTGTTATTTCATACATTCGAATCTGAGAGCCAAAAATACGACTGCCACAAAAGCACGCAGATATTACTGTCTTACAAAATGTACTAAAAATATCAAAGTGGTAAACACCGAGGCGGTCGTTTGTCCCGACGGATCCCAGCAGCCAGAGGGATGAATATTTAAGGCAGGAGGGTGGACCGCCCGCCACGCACTGGAGCTAACAGAGAGGTGGCGTTAAAGCTGAAGCTCTTTTATAGCTTTGTTAATGTTTTATATAGATAATCATTGATTATATTAATATGATAAATAAAAATGATTAAACACCTTAAAACGTAAATACCATATATTTATAGAAACCTTGAATAAAAGAAAAAAAATAATAAAAATAGTCTCATCTGAAGAAAGAGTTTTTTTTTTCAATTATTGTGTAAACAGGTGTCTAAGGTCGAGGCAGTATTTAGAATAATTACGAAACCCTCCACTTTGAAATACATAATTAAAATGAATACTGTGTAAATAATATTGGATAGTTCATTTGTTTTAATAAGTAATTAATGTTTTAATTACAAATTCTCAGCAGAAGGCACAAAGGATGGCTGGCAGCTCCGCGCGCGTGGGCGGCCAGAGTCCCGCCCCCGCGCCACTGTATCGACCGCCCTACGATATTCTTCCCGCTGATATGAGCCACCTCCGAATTGAATACCCACGAATTTTATTCCTATAATATATTGTCATTTTCTTTCAGATGCAAAACGCTATGAAGTGAAAATAAGGCATCGCTGGGTTTGCGTGAAACGACATGCTTATAAAAAGATATTAATTGAATCAAGCAAGCCTGAATACTGAATTGAAGTGGCATGAATTTGTATAGTATATTATATATATATATATATATATATTCTTCATCAGGTGCCTCTCCTCAGAGGAGGTTGGCGACCATTTCACTGAGCATATACCCATGCCAGTGTTCATGGTTTTCTAAGGGAGAATAGTGTAGTGAGTCCCCGGGTCCTTCTACAATGCAGTTTTATACTATTATATAATATCAATACTATTATAATGAAATAATTTCTTTACAAAGCTGTGGCTTTTACATTTGATACTCCTTCTGCAGCAAATTAGAGAAACAATAGCCCCCACACCCGAATAAAGTATTTCCAGAGCACATCCCTCCACAATCATTCCAAGTCCACTACTCCATTACCGATCCTTTACACACGATCAGGGTACAGAATGGGAGCCATACACAAGCACCAGAATGGGGACAGCGGGGAGGATAGTATACATATATATATATATATATATATATATATATATATATATATATATATATATATATATATATATATATATATATCGTATATATATATATATATATTCAAGTTTAACATTCGGGTTTTTAATATCATTAAATTAAAGCAACACGAAGGATCCAACGCACGTCTTCTCAAAGCCTCTTTCCAGCGTCGCTTACTGTGTTCATCTGAGTGTAAAGAAATTAAATTCCACACCCCTTGTTTTTAAGACAATGCGGGTTTCTTAATTCATAAAAAAGTTATTCAAGTTGTATTATAAATTAAATACACAGAGATGAAGCGATTAAAGAAGCTGAAGGTTTCTTAAAAATTGAAGGTAAACAAAATTATCATTCCATCAAACTTTTCATAAATTTAAAATAATATTTACAAAAAGATGTTAAAATTTCTACGTTTTGTAATTATTTCATTTGAATTGAGTTAAAAATATTTTCATAATATTGGCGTAAGTTAATCTGGGCTAAAAATATTAATTTTTTTCAAGGGGTACACCTCGGTCTTGTTGAATTTTAAATAACCAAAAAAAAACTAAAAAGTAATAATACAATCTTTTTTTTGTACAATAAGTAAAATAAATATCTTTATTTATTATATTGAGGAGCTAGTCGTCATTATTTTTAGTATCTCAATTTTTCGATCCAATTATATCAATTATTTACAGCATCAAAAATATTAAGAAAATATTAATGCTTATTGAAATTATTTTTTTATGATAAAACATTTATGGCAAAATATATATTTACCTTTTTCTATTTTAAATGATGTTACATATATTTCTTATGTTTCTTTGTGTTTTATAAATTTGATAGTTTTAGGTCACCTTGGAATTTCAAGATGGATTATTTTTTTCATAAGAGTCAATTATTTTTTAACCTTTCATTTTTATAGTTAATATAGATAAAACATTACTTTGTTTACTAAATTATGGGTAAGGGTTAAGTTTGATGCTTTTATAATCGGTTAACAATTTTAAAGGTTCTTTTGTGCATCTGGGATTGGGATTATCCGTTGTTAAAAGTTGTTAAAAAGATATATATTGTTAAAATAACTACCAATAAAAATATATTTCTCAAGTGTATGAATACCAGGTTTTGAAATTTTTGATATAAAAATAAAATAGTTGTATTATCGCATTTTATACACACAAATATACGAGAGATATTATAATTTATAATACGAGTACGGTATAACATTATGGAATATTTCCTCAGTATAACGAATCCCCACACATCTCCGTAGCATCTCTTCATGTCCAGGCGAGAATAACGCAGTATTGACGTCCTTGACACTTCACCTTTTGAACAACATGGTCGATTATTCAAATTGTTCGTAAGCACGTCTCTTTAGCTGGGGTCAAAGAGGATAAACAAGATTAAAGCCTTTTTGCTTATTTTTGTTAAGCTCATACAAGACGATCCGTTAAAAAATATTAATTACTGAAGGCGAGCTTCTTAGAGCTCTGTTCCCGGTGGGGGATAACAACTCTATGGCCAATAAATGATACAAAAATATTTTTGGAGGACACTTTTCTAAATAAATTCTTTCATTCACGGTAGAGTGAACAACGTGTGACGCAACGTGATAACAGAACGAACGCACATGTTTTAGTGGACAAAGAACGATGATCGTCACTGACTCATAAATTATTTTATTAAATATAAAAAAACATCAAATATAAATTAATAATTTCATGTAACTATTATATACCTAAGTGGTTAAATTCTCTGCATTAAATGTCAATTGTTTGATTAGCAAACTAATGCATTTTTAATTTGAAAACTCTGAAATTTACATTAAGTCATGTTTATCTGGATAACATACATCTGATTTGTAAAAATGCGCTCTGTCAAATAAATGCTACGCATAAAATTTTTTTTTTTAATAAAAAGTACCATGGTTTCTTTCAACGATTTCATAAAGTATTTTTTATTGCTCGTAACAAGCACAATTCAAATAAAAGGTTATCTGTTTAAAAATAAACTCTTATTGAAGCTTATTTGAATAGAAAAATTTAATTTTAGCAAATGAGCTTTTAAGGCGCAAAGAGATTCTAAATTTATACTAAGAAGAAAATTTTGAGCGGTTACATCACAATAACAAATCTTCTGTGGTGTCTATTTATAGACGGAGTCCTTAATAAGGCTTCGCGGGGAAATAAATACTCCTAATTTATATCATGCGGGCCACGCGTGATTCCACGAATTATATTATATCTTATGTATAATTGTATTCTCGGATAATGAGAGTCTCCCATTCCCGTTGTAAGCCCATACACAATCACCAGATGGCGCACTTATACACCGCAAGGGGTGCGGGGGAGGGGAGGGGAGGGGAGGGGGGGGAAGGCAGGGGTTGAAGGGGAGAGTGGGGTGGGGGGGGGGGGGAGGGTGCGTCTATTTTTAGAAACACTTTTGATTTATGACGTCTATACATTTTGGAGCATTATTTTTCAGAGCCAACTATAAAAGAATATACGATAAAGCGACGATTGTTGAGAAAAAAAGGCTTTGTTTGCGTAATAACTAATTTCGTGCTTTCCGGGGAATACAGTCATACTTTACGATCGAGTGATCAATTTCTCGTTGATTGATATTGTATGTAGTTATCGTTAAATATATACATATCGTATTTTTACTAAAAGATGCCATAATGCTACAACAATTATATTGTTATTAAATAAATATATATTCAAAAGTTATTTTATTTTATTTATTGTAAGTTAAGTAGTTGAATACAGCATATGCAGTGCTAGTATAATATTTTTGTAATAAAATATATGTATAGACATATGTGGCAGGTCATTATTTGATTTACGTTGCCGCTGACAGGCAAAGAATACATATTTCATTTATTATTTCCTCGTATCAAGTACGTATATTTTCAGCCATAAGAAATATCGGTTAAGTGTTCGACATTATCAGCTCCGATAAAGAAATACAACACAAAAATTCCGCAATACAAGATGATAAAGTTTTCTCCGGCGACCGAAAATTCTGGAAAATCGGACGGTGGAGGCTGTCGCTGCACTGCTCGCACTCGTGCCACCCCCATAGCGGCGTCCCTTTCGCGCGGGGGCGGTAGCTCTGCCTAGGCCGCTACCCTGCCCGCTTCCACATGTAAAGAGGACTGGAGGCGCATGGACAACATGATTGACATACTAATATTGTCTGCGATAAAATATTAATACCAATCACAATTACATATACAATCAATAACTATTGAGTATACTGTAAGCTCGATATTATTATCTACTGTTTTTTTTACAATGAGTCTCAAGGTCACGTTTTGAGATTTCCAAAAGCTCAACAAAATGTATTAATTATGTTGAATGAAATAAGTTCATTAAAATATATTTAATATAGGTATATAGATTTCTATTAAATTATACAAAGCATTTTCTTATTTTAGGATGAAATGTTCAAAAAACCGTTCAAAGAATTTTACTTTTTCAATGTAACTTTAGTATAAAATGTTTTTTTACAAATCAGTTTTAAATTATTATTATTTATATTGACTTATTTTTTATATATTTTTCAGCATCTTTAGAATTTCTCTCTATAAGCTTGGTTTCTTGAATCTTGACTCCTCTCCAATGCTTTTTAACAAAACTTTTTGATGGATCGTCAAGTTTTAGAACGTTTGGAGATGTTAAAATTTTAATAACCTAAACGCATTTTATTACGCGAATTTCATTAAAAGATCTAAAAATAAATATTAACCCATTAATGTTTTTTTTATAATTTAAAAATAATTATTTGGATAAATAAAAATTATTATAAATCATAGTCCATAGTCGGTTAGTGAATTTGCTTTCTTTAGCCAGCAAATGAGTGATTCTCTGAATGTTTTAGTTGAAAAATGTAAAACAAATTTGAAAAATCTTAGTTTAACATTTGATTGATTGTCGTATATATCAATAATATGCAAATAAAATATTGGCGTTTGTATATAATAAATTACAGGTGTACAGAAAATGAAAATGGGACATGTTTTGGAAAACTAATGGAATTCGTTTATAACCACGAAGCTAGAAGCTGTAGAACCATGAATATAAGTAAATATTGAATTTTTGATTTCAAGAAAAGCAATCGAATTACGTGATCTGATAGCTACTTTTGCTTTGTAGTCTCGATTTTTTTTTTGTATTGAAGCTGCTTGTGTTTGTAGCGCATATCTCTTGTAAAATCTGGCTAAATAGTGAGGGCGGCAGGGTGAGAAGGCGGAGGTGTAACGACTTGTTATAAAGGAAATAATTAAACAGCAACACGCAAAATAAAAATAGAAACACCAAGAATAACTAATGCGTAATAACACAAATGCATATTTATACACCTGTATAAAACCACTCATCAAAAGTAAAGCAAACTTTTTACTATTAAATTTTAAGCTTTTAGCTTTGAAGTTTATATATATATATATATATATATATATATATATATATATATAATCATCATAAATATATATATATATATATATATATATATATATATATATATATACATATATATATATATATATATATATATATATATATATATATATATATATATATATATATATATACATATATATATATATATATATATATACATATTTATTGTGTGTTTGTGTGTGTTATCAGAAATAAGACAATTTACAACTGAAATCGTTTTTCTAAAGAATGCAAATATTTGAATTTCCTACTTGGATGAAATTCACAAACGTGACCTGAAAATTGTGAGGCAAATAGGGTATTATATGCTATAAAAATAACGCGTTCTTTATGTATCTACAAAAAAAGGTCGTTACAAATAGTACCAGCTAAAAAATGTTTTTTTTTCGTGCAATAAATGTATATTTAAAACAACTTTGCATGTTTTTTTTTCAATTGCTTAGTCTGCGTTTGAAATAAAAGATGTCTCTAGTTATAAAAATGACATTAAAATACTTCAAATATCATAACTGATATAATTTAGTTTAGATATTTTAACGTAAATCATTTAGGCAAATGGTGTTTGTTCGTTTCTGCCGATCACTTGAGTCGTTTTGTGACAAAAAAGTAAATTTAATTTGATTTTAACAAAGTTTTTGTTCTATTCATTATGGGATACTTCCTTTGATATAAATAAAATGTTCAGATCTATGATAGTTGTGATGTGAGTAAAACGGGAAAAATAATGATGGTGCGATATCTGCCCTCCAGACCTCTTGCGATTCAATTAATATCTTAATCTAATATCAATGGTTTGGATTATGACTCAAGTTTTTATACGTATTATTTTATCTTACGTATTTTACTTAAGCAACAATATATCTGGACACCACCGACATCTTTATCATACCAATTTTACAATTCAAGTCCTATAACGATTTTTCACAATATTTTTAATGATGACAAAATAATTTTTTTAAAATCAGCGTATTTGATAAGTTTCATGTATCATAGAAATAAACTCAAGATAACCAAAAATATAGAAACAAGTATATGCACTGTTTTTGTATTGAAAATTCAACACTTAATGATAGATGACCTTGTGAGGACTGGAGACGTGAAAAAATCTAGAGATTACACTATGAGGCCTTTTCTTGTAGTGAATCTTAAACTAGAAGTAAATAAACAATATACATATATTTAAAATATGTATTTTTTATTGTTTAAGACTTGTGGGTTACAATAAGACGATGGGACGAGACGGGAAGTTGGCTAAACATAGGCGGTGCAGGCCGGGGCGACCCGCGAGTCGAGCCTGCCGTGCCGCGGGGCTATTAAATCGAGAAAATAATGCCTGGCGTGGGTACCGACTCGCCGATTTTGTTATTTAGTTATAAAAAATTATTCAAATGAATTCTATATTAAGATTTTTTAACTAAAAATACCTGGCATACTGCGAGCTTTCACACGTGTGCTTGCTAAGTTATTGCCGCTTTAAATAAAATTAAAGTCGAGATTTTATAATAAAGCGCCGCTTTGTACCGCAGTAAGCTCACGTTTTTGACATCGTGAGCGTTTTGAGTGAAATGGTGTCGTGACCGCTCGCCACTGGAAAAGTCAGTTGTTTCCAGGCTTAAAAGGAGTTTTGTAACGAGGTCACTCCTGTCTTTTCAGGCTTAAAGCCTTTTGAATTGAGACTTCTCCTCGATGTTGCGACGCTCGCATTGACGTCACGTGTTCCTGCCGATAACATGATATTTTTCGATTGAATTTCGACCTACGGTGCTGAAACTCCGCGTTCTGCTTAGAAAGCCTACTGAAATGTTCAGCGTAAAACTGTTGCATTTTTATAAGCTTGAAGTTTTTAAAAAACATACTTACATTAATATCTGTTTGAAACGTTTTTTTTTTTTTTAAATAAAATTAATTGATAACTTATTTTATTTAAATTAACTCATGTTAAATACCTTTAAAGTTTTGAGCTTTAATCAAACAACATATACCAACACATGCTTTGTCAGTACAAATCGCTTTAGATCCGAACTATCAGATCGTAACCCCAATTTTAAAAAAGGTCTGTATTTCTGATCCAACCAAAAATACTGAAGACCTCTTTGGCAATATTTTTGAAGCTTAAATCAATATAATATTTTGTTTTTACCTCTATTTGAGATTTGAACGCCAAAAATGGCCAAAATGATGACATATTGAATAAATCTGAAACCGTAATATTAAAACAAAAATGATATATGTATTTAATTATTTTATTACTTACAGCCCACAAATAACTCTCATACTATCGACGAAGAACTGTAAATTATTTATCTGACAGATCAAATGTTATTAGTAATGAAGCATGGAAAAAAAATTGTGTTGGTTGGTAATTCACTGAAATAGATTTTGGGCTTTGTTACAGTGGCAAGCAATGTGGATGTTTAAAAATGGTGATGATTATAAATGGTGTTAAGCGAGATTTTTTGGTCTTAAATTGTGTGTATTTTGGATGTAAATTTATTATTTATACAATATTGATAAAGAGCCTGACAAAAAGTAACCATGTGGTTAGTAACAAACATAACAGCGAGAGTAGTTCCCAAAATAATTTTATCTTTAGTGTTTCTTCCCTTCAAGGCCGTCTCAATTTCAGACATAAATTGTAACTTGGAAAATATTTTATTTTTTCTTCTCATGGTATTATGTGGTTTAACTAAATAATTATGAAAACAAAAAAATTAAAAGAAATGAAACAATTTAAATACATAAAATGTATTTTAGTTGGTATGCATTTGCATTTGAACAAATTGGCTAAAATTTTCAGACCTGTATTCAAATTCTATTTAAACCAAGAAAACATGGAAGTCACAAATATTTATATCGCAATTTCAATTGCCAAGAGTACCGGGCTGCGATAGTGGTTTTAGATATCAATTGTGTAATGTTTTTTTTTTATGTCTCCTCGTTTTATGTGTGAGTCGGTAGTATAAAAATATATTGTATGCAGTGATTTAACTTGTGAACGCTTTCAAATAATACTATCTCCGTCGGGAAGCCAAAGTAATTTTACAGGACAATCGGAACTTATCGAAATTCGATTCGGTTAACGATGGTTATGTACGAAAACCAATACATTACAGGAGAAGTAAGCGAGCAAACACGCCTCCCTCGGCCAGATCTGCCGCGACATCGATCAGCTCTCAGCCCCGCAGGAAGGCTTTGCTTTACTGGCGGCCAACTTTGCATTTCCCATATTCCAATATCATCCGCATGAGTGTCACAAAGAGGATTCGATAATATTTTTTCGATACAAATATTCAAATATCTTTTATTAAAACTGTACATACTTTACACTTTTCCACCACGAGTGATATTAATATTTTTCGAAAAATGCATTAGTTGTGTTGTTTTCAATAAAAACGAGATAGTTTATTCGATGAAAACACAAACGTATTATTTACGTTTTAGTTTATTATATTGATTCTCTTTAAGGGCAAAGTTGAATTTGTTCGTTTATAAAATAACGCTGTATTTTGCTGTCATGAATGATGGATATGGGTTTTGAAGTTTCTCCCTTTAGTAAATATAAATCATTAATTCAAGTACTTCTTTATCCAACCACTACATTTTCAAGTATTTTTTTTTGGTTGATGAAATATTTGATCCGATGCTTAAACTTTGTACATCCCGTTTGATTTAAAATGTAATACATGCTGACTGAATTCAATACGATTAAATACATTCTTGTATACAATTATTACAAATTAGATTTCTAATGGAAATGATGCGAGTGAATCACTCTAATTAATGATTGCTTTCGTACAACACTGACGAAGTAATTCAATTTTAATATTTCAATGAGAGCTTTATTATTAAATTTATACCACAAGGGTAGTAAAAAGTTATACCACTGACCAAAATTAAATTTGAATAGAAATATTTCATATAAATAAATATATATAATTCTAATTATAGTAAAAAAATAATAACAGAAACTGAAATTTGTTCCTTACTGCCTGATGTGGTTTGTCTGTAGTTTTGGAAATATCCTCGATTATTTTTGGTGGCGCCGTCTACTCGGATCATTTAAATATAACTTCCACTCAATAAAAGCGTCCGCGCCGAGCTCAGCACATCGGGTCTTGTTCTTGCTTTCTCAAAAAAAAAAACACACTTCGGAAGATGTAAAAAAAAAAAACACCGCCTTTATGTAGTAAAGCATAAATTGTTATACTTAATAGACGTAATTTATTTACATTAACGCTGTATTTTATCATAAAAAATGTGGAAAAGTTGCTGTATTTTCAAAAATATTTTCTAAAAAAGTCATAGTTTCAGAGTACCATGTATAAAAAAACATAAATTGCATAATTTCATCATGTTTTTTTAAAAAAAATTTAGTGAAAAATATTAATGACGAATTAAGTCTAAATTGATTACCCAATTATTCAAATTCTTTTATGGCATATTCGATTGCAACGGTAAAACAAATAATTTAAAAAAATGTCCATAAAAAAAAATTACCTACAAAAAAGTAACAGATGTTATATGCTGAATAAATCTGTTTTAAGCATTTTAAAATACCATAGAATATGCTTATTACGTTTGCGATCATTCTTCAAATATTAATGAACAATGGGAACTATCACACCTGTTTATTCGGATAGAATTAAAATACTTCTTTAATAATTTGTTAACTTTGTTGCATATCTAGTTATATCTATATATATAAAACACAAACTCAAAAAAAGGCGGTTATTTGGCCGTTATAGGTTTTAGAACCGTCCAACCGATGTGCCACAAACCGGTTTCATTTGAAAGCCAATAATACTAAGTACATTTTAGACTACCTAAATTAAACAATTAATAATCAAATTTGGTTTATTTAATTAAATAGATTTCGACATTTCCCATACAAAAGTTTAACATTTTTCGGTAGCGAATACTTTTCATAAGAAAAATAGTAACATTTTCGCGTATATGCAGGCTGCCAACAAAAAAACACTGATCGTGATGTTTGTTAAAATTAGTATGACGTTGCCGTTGTATAATGCAGGCTGCCACAACAACAACAACAAAAAAACAACTCAGAAATGTCAGATCTTTTCATCACATTTACGTACAATCCTGCTTGGTCGGAAATCAAAGATTTGATATCGCCTGGTCAGTCATCGCATCATAGACACGATCTGACAGCTAGAGTTTTTAAACAAAAACTCATGGATCTCTCGATAAAAATTATACATACGCCGAAGAACAATGCTTGATGTATTCGATTGAATGGCAAAAACGGGGCTTACCTCACGATTTTAAATCGATAGTGTTATATCTGCTGAACTACCGAATCAACATGAAGATCCGATACTTTTTGACGTTGTTTGTAAGAACATGATTGAATTCATATTCAATGCTCCATGCGGAGCATTGAATATGAATTCGCCTTGCATAAAAGACGGCAAATGCACGAAAAGATATCCACGCGATTTGATTAATGAAACTCAAACTGGTGAGTATGGATATCCGAAATACAGACGACGAAAGCCAGAAGATGGAGGATTCACCACCAACATTAAATTAAGAAACGTTAAAATTGACATTGATAACAGATGGATTGTTCCATACAGTCCAATACTGTCAAAAAATGTGGAATACTGCAACTCCGTGAAATCCATTAAGTACATATGCAAATATGTTAAGAAAGGCAGTGACATGGCAGTGTTCGAGCTTTCAAATCGAAACGATGAAATCACTCAATTTCAGATGGGTCAGAACGCCGAAAAAACTTTATGTTTACACACTTACCGAAAAAACTCACTATATTGTTTATCCGCTAGCATTAAGATAAAAAATTTCATAAATAAACAAAATTTCCTTTCTTTTTTTTTTGAACAAATAAGAAAAGTATTTTATTTCTTTATTTAGCGTAGTAGCACGCGCCAGGTATCCGCTAGTATAATATAAATGAACACAATCAAATTTTACTTAGAAATAGATTTCAATATGTAATAAATAACTACAAGCTATTAAATAAAAAATAGGTGCCAGAAAGAATCAATTAACGGTTGATCTACAAATACTCCCATTACGCACAATCGACATGTATTCATTTTTTGTAGCTATTTTTGTAAGGGTTAATTTAAAAATCATGGTATATACTTGAGTTCGATAAACACATTTGACCTTTTGTTAAATTTCTGTGAGGTCTATTTGCGCTCACCGACCTGATCCCATGCGAGCTTAAATATTTAAGTAAAAAGTCATATTTTGTGTAGAAATAAAAAGTGGTTTGTAAATATTTAATTTATAGTTCTCATGCAAGTCACTTGTTGATGTTTTGTAATTGTTATGTGTGAAATTAAATCCTGGATTAATTAATTTGACAGTTTTTACGGCTGCTAAAGTCAAATTTAATTTAACTTTATTTTTATTACTGTACGTGTTCTGTAAAGATGCAGCTTACATGTTTAGTGTTTACAAATGGAATCGTCCCAGGCCTAAAGTACGAAGCATTAAACAATTGGTTAAAATAGATCAAATTTGATGTGTACTTAATATTCAATTTATCACCACCATAACAAATTGATTATTTTGAAAAATAATTTTGTTTTAACGGGCAGTGCCATTATTGTTATATATTCGTACCTTGCACTTAAAATATCATTAATGGTGTTGAAACTAAATTTAATTTATGCCAAGACGTATACCAAAGTTGAAAAATCCTGAAAGCCTATTTGACTGCAGCATTAAAAATACATAAAATTTCCAATACGATCGTATAGTTGTCAAGCGCAGATTCCAATGCAGTTACCCAGAGGGGAAGTGATTCTGATTTCATTTCTCTGACGCTGTGGCCCGAGGCTAGAGCTTCATATTGAAGCTGATTTCTTCCAGTCCAATGAGAACGGAACTGTTGTATTTCAACTCTACGTTTTTCTTCCATTTTAATTGAAAAAACAAGAGATTGTAATTGCGCCGTGAGTATCTGAATATATATATATATATATTAAAGCTGGATATTATGCGGTATGGATATTTAATCCTTTAGGGTTCTATTTATTTATACATTTTCGATTTAGATAAATATGTGAGTACGCAAAGCATGGTAAACAACAAAATTCCTGGAAATAAGGGCCATTTTGTGATACCTGGAATAATATTAAATAAATAGGAATAAGAGGCAGAAAATGTTTTCAATTATGATTTATTGTTTATTAACAAAAAATATTATTTCTTTCAAGATATGCAAACCATTTTATTGCATTGTGAATAATTATTTAATTTCAGTGATTTTTTTCTGTGATGATTTCAGAATTGTAATATGAGTTAAGGTGAACTTTGATAAGTAGTAATGTAGAAAAAAGGGTTGAAAAGTTACTTGCATGGAAAATAAGTCCATATTGCGGTGGTCTTAAGAGGCACATAAATGCGAGGTCCTCGAATAACTTTAGAGAAACAACAAAATTATTTGTGAGCTGAGATTATTTGATGCTATTCTCAGCCTATTGACCAAGGCCTGCACTTGGTAATCATAGGCCAAAATAACGTTTTTAATTAAATTTGATCATTTTTATCTAAAAAAATAATTTTTTAATACAAAGTATTATTTTATTTTCAGTGACAGACCCATTTTGTCTGTCATTCACGTCTCAGGTATCAAATTTTTTGATCTATAATATTACTATTATAGTTATATTTAATAAATAATAATAACTGCTAAATCGAAAGAAATACAATGAAAATATACAATATTTTATCCAGCTAATAATATTGTGTTTATTATACACTCACTATACTATTCCATATAATATTGAATCTGTCAAAAAGTACGTACTTTGAGATATCATAACAGTAAATTTATTTTATATGAATGTATGCGCTAAATATAAAAATTAAATTAAACTGTAATGCAACTGTATTTATGAACATTAAAATATATTAATATCCATAAAAAATAATTATGTTGTGTAGTTATTTGTTTGACTAGTTATAGAAACATAAATAAATGTATATTAACATTGACAAACAAAAATTATCTACGTATTTCACAACATCATACATACATCAACATATTTTTTTAGTTTTTGTGTCATAAAATCAATTCTAAACGTGTTGGGAGAATTCTTCGGTAAGAATAAACGTGTGATAACTTATCCCAAAGTATATCAACGCTAGCTTTTAAAAGTATGTATATTAATTAAGGGGTATATTTTTTATACATCGGCATAAAACCACCCCTGCTTCATAGTGATAACAGTTAATCGAATTCTAAAAAACCATCGATTTTCATATACGAAGCACCCGCATATTCACCCTTTAATTATCTCGGGGCCTACGTGACCAGGCTCTACTGCGACATGGACGAGGCTGCCCCTGCCCGCTCAAGCCTCCCCCTTCCGGCACAGGCCAGGACAGTTCACACGTGTTGCTTTCATTATTTTTAGTTGCTTTGTTTACATTTATATTGAGCCGCAAAATAGAATGGGTAGACAAAACGAAAGGGAAGCCGACCGGAGAAAATCCAAAGTGACTTTTCAGAAAGATGCACGACGTTTACTGTTTGTTTACGGAGTGTTTTTAATCTGATCAAAAAAAAACATGGGTGAATATTTTAAGGGAAGTCTAAATATTTTGACTTTATTTATTCATAAAATATGTACAAAATATTTTTCAAAAGGACGCTGAGTTTATTTTATCGCAATGGCAGACACCCTAAACCATTATTATTTAAATTGAATGCATACTAAGTAACGATGGTTTTGAAAAATACTCTCGAGGCTTAAAAGCACATTGTTAAAACTAATGGAACAAAAAACACTAAATATTGATTTGAAATATATTGAAATGGTGTGATTGTTCTCCAAATACCGTAAATATATTATCTTGGATTTGAGAAACATGATAGGTGAACAAATCGGCACCGGAAAAATATGAATAATTAAAAATATTTAAATTAAATTTATCGACTTAACGATTGAGCTATCTCAATATATTCTAATTAAACGACAAAGTATGAATTCAGAAAAAAATATTTTTCGAAGACAAAGAATGACGACAAAACGATAAGTGAATAGACGTTTGATAATATTTTCCTGTCAAGATATATTCTATTTAAAGGGATTGTTGTGTCAAAGAGACGTCATATAAATTCCATCACTGAAAAAAAAACTGACAATCAAATCAGTGCTTTTGTATACCAAGAGAATAGGGAAAATTGAAAATCAGCAAGCTGTAACAAAAGCTAACTGATTGAGTTTTTGGTGACAAAGACGATATTTTAATGAAGAACTGCCAATGAATAAGTTTATAAACGGTGTAGATGTGAGTAAACCGATGTGAGTATTCGGTATAAACAATAATTATTATAGTATCTTTTATCATCAGTACAACACAATTATTAAGTATACATACAAATTCGAATAATAAATATAATAGTTACGCATTAGTTTTCTATATATAGTATGATATATAATTAGTTATTTTGATTGGTATTTCCTTATGTATAATCTTGATAAAGAGTAAGTCTCAAAGAATTTTTAATTTGCAAAGCTAAACGGCATGATTTAAAACTGTAATATACAATTTGGTGAAAAATAAAAATTCTTTTTACAAAGAGTAAAGTCTGATATTGAAAAATATACTCCTGGCTGAAGTTCAGTATCTGAATACTGCGTAATTAGGAAAATTTGTTGGGTTCAAAAAATAGGGAATTCGGTGGTAGCGAAGGGGTACTTAACGTCAGCCCGAATTCAGCTGGATTGTTAAAATTGTTAATTTCGTGGAAAATATGTACCAATGAACGAGGAGAGAAGAACCTTAAGTGGCTTTTATCCAGTAATGGATATAACATTTCCAATGATAGCTATGGTGAAAATTATAAATAAGTATGGATCTTCAGCGTATTCCTGTTTGAATTTCTAGATAAAATGTTTGTTATAATGAGGATAGCAGGCGTTCACGTAAACATGAAGTGTTTTGTTCGTTCTTGTACAGAATATTATGTATGTATTACTTGTGTACATAGCAAGATCTTCTCCTTAATATTTCTAATGAGAAAATCATATTTCTCCTCGAGTATTCATTAAACGTCGTTAAGGCGTTCGATGAAGTAGATTTGTTAATAATTATTTATTATTCATTTCAATATACCTTGTGATAATATTATGAAGCATGAAATTTTCTATAATACAGACTTGCACGCTTTAGTTTAAATAAAACATAAATGAAAATTAATGTTTTAACAATTTCGGGCTTTTTGAACTATCTGTGTAGATTTAACTTTCAGGTTCGGCATTCTATTTTCATGACAAAACTTGAAAATTCAGTAGTAAGCCCAAATTTCAAAAGCTTTTAATACTTGTAGAATGTTAGAAGGCAAACCACTATAACAGAGTGAAACTATATGAAATTTGGGGGAAGTCGGTATTCACATATTTTAATTATGTACGAGTTTAAGTATACTGTGTAATAAATATATATATATATATTTGTATTAGTCCAGTGTAGTCCTATTCAGAATGTAGACAAGTTTATGTATTTTAAAGATTATTTGTCAGCGGCGAAAGAGCAAACATCTTTCGCTGGTGACAAAGGTGATGTCAGCAGACGTTGTATGGACCTAAGCACTTGGCAGACAAAGGTACCTCGTTAACTGTTTGTTTGGACAGAGCGCTTCATAGGCTCTAGTGTGGAAACTTGACAGTTCTTCCACCCTCTACCAACTGTGTACTTGGATAAATTATATTCTATGCATATTGTTGTTCGGCGACAAACTTAGAAAATCAAACATCATTAATAATTTTAAACCTTGTGTAAGATTCCTTTAATTAACCACGCTTTAGAAATTAAAAACTGAAAAATATATTTCTGCACTCTTATCATAACGATTAAGTGTTTATTATATTTTATTCGATCTTTATTATTTGTATTTGATAAAAAAGTTGATCAATTAATTATATTGACTTATAATCATATTTTTTTTAGTATCTTTGAATCTGTATTTTAAAATAAAAGTAAGACTTACAAACATTATTTATTTTTATAAAATAAACTTTAAAAATTATGACCTAATATTACTTTTATTATAATAAATGTACACAAAAACACTCGCTTATATGTTTAGTACACAAACATGGTAAGATGTGAGTAGTACTAAGATAATTTATAGTAAAAAATTAATCAATGATCTCTCCTATCTTGGATATTCCAAATGCTTTTATAAAAATATTTTCATTCTTTAAATATTTCGAAACTACTCCCGACCATAATTTTGGTTAATTTTATTTATTACAACAAAACAGAAAGCTGCAAAAAGTCATGTTATATTTCATGATGAATATAATTTAACCAGAGTCGATGATAGTTAGACATTATTTTAACAGCGTAGAGAATATCCTCGTACAAGTAGTGGCACGCAATACCATTCCGCGCGGCACGCCATCCACGACTTTGTCTATAAAATGGACACTGACTTAGGGTAAGACTAATAAGCTCCGAATGTAGAAAAGAAAATAACGTCAAATATTTCTGGCTTACGAGAAAATATGCTCGCACTAGTTAAAAATAATAAACATGGAAGCGGTTTCATGAAACGGGAGCATTCCAATCCTACAAAATTTGTAAATATTAATTTTATGTTTTATTTTCAACTATTCTTAAAATATTAAAGATAACACAATTTAGAGAGTGATTTTATATATAATGAACAACCTAATATTTTATCACAAATCTTTGTCAAAAATGTTTAGATTCCGGTTTTTGAGAAATATTAATTTTACATTTTATCAAAAATAAGCGCCTTGATCCAAAAAAACTTACATTCAATGATGCTTTAAAATTATTTATATTTATGGATTAATGTTTACTGTAGCAATTAACCCAGTATTATAGCTCTTCTATGGCAACTGGTAGGGTGTGCAACTAGTTTCTAGTCTGAGGCAAATAAGAGGGAAAATGGTTTATTTCCGGCGCCATAAAACGCGAACCTTTGGTTAAAGGAAGGGCGCCTACATCTGCCAGATATACTTAAGGGGATATTATGCCATATTTAGAATCTGAAGGGGTGGGATCGCAAATATTTGCAAGGAGCTGCTGGTAATTATACTGATGCCTAAGCATGTATTTTTTATAAAAAATAAAGTATTTTTTATCTGAAATTCTTTTCTTAACGAATTTAAAATATTTTTTTTCAAATTACACATTCTAATTTAATAACAGTCGACATTGTTTGAAACTATTTTTTAATTAAGTTGGATCTTAAAATAAAGATATTGCTTTTTATTTTGACGAACGTTATTTTTTTATTAAAACGTATATTAGTATGTTATGATTTTAAATCAACTAAATTTTCTATTTATAAATAACTGAACCATATTTATGATTCAAATTAAGCTTAGAGTCAAACTTAATATGAACTTATATTTGGTTGGTTTAGTTTCATTAGACAAGTTATGGAATTACGTTTAAGAACAGGTGGTGAAAGACATTAATTATGTTTGAAAAACAATAGTAACGATTAATCAATAATATTTATACTAGAATTTTTTTACTTTACTAGTTTTACTTAAATCAAATTCAACATTCTTGTAACAACTAACAGTTATCAAAAAATATTGTTTCAGTTTGGTTCGCTGAAATAACAAGATAAGAATATGAAAGCTCATTGGAAATCCAAGTCAAACAGAAAGCAGAAAACCAACCCCCGATTCCACGGCGAGCCTAGAAAGGGAATAAATGATTTTTCATTAGCCGGGAGAAAAGAACCAGCGCAAGGACCTTTGGGCGGCCCGTGGAACGTGCAGAACTAGGCAGACGGACGATCTGCCCTTTCTGCTCCCCGCCCAGCGCGTGGGCGGCCGTGGGAAAATCCGCCCCTGGAGGGCTAAAAATAGCACAGCTGGGCGGGTGGGGCTGCCACGCGAGTCCGACGGCGCAGCGATGCCTGCGTACATATAGCTCCTCGGATATTTTTTTGAATTCTTGATAAAAAATAAACTACATTGACAGACAGTTTTAATTATAGCGTTTATCCTCTATTCATTATTTTTTTCTGGTTCAGTCATAAGCAAAGGTCTATTTGCTCCTGCAGCCGTTTGTGCTTTACACGAATAATTGAAATTTATAAATGTGAGATAAAAATTCAACTTAACAATAAACTAGTTTCCGCAACATCTAAAAAACCTTTATGGTATGCATTATTGGAAATAAGTTATCAATTAAAATATATGGTAGTATACTATAAAATAAAACAAAATGTATACAGCGTGTGTCTGGGATTATAATATATATAAAAATGCATTTCATGCATTAATGTATAGTAATGCGGTGTATAATTATCATGATTATGTATTTATACACTTGTAGCAAAATACCAATAATTACGAAAACTCTTTTACTTTCAATGCAAAAACGAAATGTTATTTTTAAGTTCTACGGCCGAGTTGAATTGCCGCCGTCGGCAAGTTACTCTGACTTTGAACCGAAATTCAGCTATCATTTAGGAACATTTTTAGTAAATAAATTAAATTGCAATATTTTTTTACTGTTTTTACTATTACGGTAATTCTTATTTTTTATGTTACACTTAATAACGTTGCTTGACTCTAGCTTGCAAAATATTATTTTTACTAGTCTGTCGAGTAGACACGAGTCTAGATAAGTTATAACACATTCAAAGATATTCAGGATGATAAAGGATCGATGTGGCTGGTAATGCTCTGAGCGGAGTGCGGCGATATCTGCCTGCAGCTACGTTCTTGGTGCCCCGACTGAGTATCTGGAAACTGGGGCAAAGTGCGCTCCTATTTATCATACGACAAACGGAGTTTGTGTGAGAGATGAATGTGTGCACTAATAAACTCAGTGATAAATGTTTTTTACGACCGCAAATGCATAACTAAGCAATAACGTACGCGATGATAATTCAAGTCTCATAATCAGACAGTAGTTTTATATTGGAATAAAATATCAATAATGACATTCAGACAGATTGTTGGCAATGATATTAATGATTTGATAATAATAAAGAGAATATAGACGTTTCCAGTATTTTTGTATCTTTTTGAATACTATAGGTATCAAATATAAATCTATTTATTATTTCATGATGTTATAAACCAAAATGATATTTTCAATATGCAATATTAGTTAATAACAAGCAACAAGATTCACCCACTTCTCTAGATTAATATTCTAACTGATAATTTTTTGTCACGTACCCTATACAGATAACTTTTATGTCTATGAAAATTTTGGACAAGAGAACTAGTAGGGTATCCTTAAAACGAGCAAAATACTAGGACGATAAGAAATCTGTTTCACTGATAAAAAAATGACTACTCAGTAAAGAATAGTGCAATAAGAAAAAATATGACGGGCAAATATAACAGCAATGATAATGGTTCGTTTAGCATAATCTTTAAATCTTTAATCTTGATGACAGCGGTAGATTGGAGAAAAAAAGATTTTATTCCAGTAAGATGGATGAATTTCATGATTTTCATCATATTAAAATTATAATAAAGTGATATAAAATTCTAAACTAGCTTTATCTACATAGTTTAATACTTATTTAAAAGGAAGTAAAAAAAACATTTCATTTTGACATTCAAAAAAACTATTCTCATATAATATGAATTTTTATATTGATCAAGCCTAAAACTGTAAAATCACGTCAATGTCATAATCCGTGCAAAAATAATGGCTTCTGATAATTTTTAGGAAGCCACTCAAAATAAAACGATGAACCTTTAGATACACCATTTTTCAAATAAGTGGTAGTCAATCATAATTATTCTAGACCTAACTCCGAGCCGGAAAAATCAACATCGTGGCTCACGCTGCTAATCGTTCGCAATAAATTGACCGGGATAATCCGAGATAATCTGAGCTTATCTGGGGCGCACAGATGTGGACCGTGCTCGGCCTGCAGGCTGGAGGGCCCGGGCAGGCGAGGTGTCCTGTGACTGCACTCGCCGCGGGAGGTCGGGTGGAGCTCCGGGGTCACGGTCCCCGGGGCGCCTGGGGTCCTTGGGGCAGGTCGCATCTGGGGCAAGGAGATCACCCGAGATACCGGCGACTTTAATCAAGGGGGTGCGTCAAATATATACACAGTAATACCCCGCTTTACGCGAGGAATACGTTCTGGAAGAAATCGCGTTAAGTGAAATTCGCGGGTTTACGATTAAACATACATACATAGTCAAAACTTTATACAAAAAAAAATACGAATCATTTGAATCAATCACTTTATTTCTAAGAACACTTTATGCAGTGTTACATGTTATTGTTTCTGGGTAGCGTTTCGGTACTTGTTTTTTATCCGACCACCAAAAAACTTGTACCTAACCTTTTTTTTTTAGCCTAACCTAACCTAACCCAACGAATCGAGCGGTCATGGAAATCTGCAATGAACGAAATAAACGCCACAACGGAACTCATCGTCATATGATAGATTCTTATCTCTGCGAGTACATGTACATTAAAAAAATTTGGTGGTCGGATAAAAAACAAGTACCAGCGTTTCTTTTACGTTCTTGTAAAATACGTTCATAGCACCCAACGCTGTTTTTAATTGTTAAGAGAAGTCAATGACTACATTTTGTTCATACACATTCTTAAATAAGAAATTCGCGTAATGCGAGGCATTTTAACGCGAAATTCGTGTTATAGTAAAACCGCGCATAACGGGGTTGCGTATAGCGGGGTATTTCTGTACAAATATGATACAAAAACGTTGAGGTTGATGTATTTAAATATTTTAAAATAGGTTACTCAAGAGAAATCAAGTAAAAATGAGCAAGCGAAGCTTTTTCAAATAAAAGACAGAGAAAATAAGTAAAAATCAAATTATCTCAGAAAATAAATAAAAAATTTTAAGCTCGCAAAATGTTATGATTTTAAATCAAATTGTATTTTATTTCTCGTAAATGTTTTACCTGTAATGCGAGTACCAAAAGCGAAACATTGTGATATTGAGCCACGTTCTGTCGGGACATTTCCTATTTAAGAACAATTTGTAATGTAGCAGACCCAGCAGCATCGGTGCTTGGAGGAAATTTCCGGGGAAAGAAAATCGGATGCTGTGGGGTATAGCATTTCGGCAACGCAGGTCATGTTACAAAGGTCGAAGTTCACGGCTAACGCAGCAGCTACCGCTGTGCTATAAACCAACTTCATTTTCACTCAAGCCGAGAGTCGAGAGAATGTAACTAAACGATTTTGATTATAAATGTAGGTATTCATTAATTTTCGGCCTTGAAGTTACAAATTACTCTAAAATTTTTAGCAAATTTACCCTGAAAAGTTGCCTGAAAAACTCTATAATGATACATGAAATTATGACGTAATCTGTGAATAATTACAATTACTTTTTGATATTACCTGAAATAAAAGTATATTTCTATGAATGTACTAAAGCTTATTGCTGTATGTCTTCTTAGTCATTTCGATTAGCTTGGTCTTGTAGCTACGTAATTTTTTTAATCGTTATGTTCAAGTGTGTAAACAGTATTTTTTGCCTCGTAACAAAAATATAATGGTTGAATGGACCAAGGCGCCATTCCACCAAAGCCAGGAAGTGTGGGTTCGAATCTGTATCGTGTGGGAACCGTACAATAAATATTTTAAACATATTTCTAAATGAGTAAAACATACGGATATACTAAACATTTTAAATAATTATAAAAACTGAATACGGACAAAATTAGCTCCTCGTTACAAAGTTGAAACAAAAAATGTAAAAATATAATGATTCGATATACTTCTACCTTGTACATTCTTCTGATATTTCGACCATTGATCATTTAAAAACGGCTCCAGGTACGTTAGGAGGAACATAAAAATGAAAGAAAAACACATTATTAATGATCAATATGGCAACAAAGCATCAGAAAATTATTATTTGGTTTCGGATAATCTGTGCTCTGATAATGTGTATGAGCTCTGTTTGTAATTCAATTAAAGGTATGCTAAATGCTTCAACTTAAATTAGAGTTCAGTCGTTTAAAATTACGATTCTTACAGTGTGCATGAGAATCGATAAATTTTATTGTCTGCTCGATCATTATTTCGTTATATCTCTAAGGCTTGTACTCGATTTGACAAAATGAAAATAAGTCTTAGCGTTTGACGCGCGTGACTACGTATAACGTTATGGGATTATGCTTCTGTCTTGTTTTCAAAGGATATTTATATATCAATTTGTCAAATAACTAAAAATATGCTAAAAACTATGGTCTGATTAGTTAAGTAATAATAGTTACAATTTTTAAAAATATATATTCAATAGTTAAAGACTATTTTTTTTTAATTTGTAAACTATTCTCTATAAAATAATGAACCAAAAAAAATATGTTGTTTTTACCAGACGGGTAGATGTGTGGGAATATTTTTTTTATGATTATATAGTTTACAGCTACATTTAGCACACAATCAATATGTCATAAATATTTCAACTTATGTCTATATTCTACTGTGAAACTGAAACATATTATAATTAACTTGCAACACTGGAATATTATTACTGTGCCAAGGCGAAATATTTGTAGTAGATCTAGCCCCGCCATCTCACAGACAACTTAGGGAGGTGAAAACTGAAAAGCTGAATCTTGTCTAGACAGAGTATCGCAGGAAGTATTGTTGCCCCCCCCCCCCCCCATGGTTTTTTGTATAGAATTTAAATTTTTGAAAATAATTTCAGCTAAGAACTTATGATCACTCATTTTCCCAGAAATTTGATGGCAGTAGTAAAAACCGACCTTTCAGCATGAAAACTACGTATATTTTTATATACTGCTCTAGCTTTTCCACTGTATGAATTGAAGTTTTTAACTCAGGGCTATTTTAGTATCCACAAAAATAAGGTCTAGGTTTAATTAACTCTGTGTTTCTGTTTGTACATTTGGAAAAGCGAGAAACTGATGACTTTACAGTATTAACAGACCGTGATACATAATTGTTACTGGCACAAAAGAAATTAAAAAAGACTCAAGTTTATCACAACTAAGAATAACAGACAAGTGTCTTAGTTGAGCGTAGTTGGAGTTGAATTTATGCGCCTCCGATAGATTTTATTATACCTTAAAATAATCCATCGAAAAATATATTACCTGATATATATATATATATATATTTAACATAAGTAAAACTATGTACAAATGCAGAATAAATGTTTATATTTCCATAACGATGAGTCAGTGGACGTACAGCACTTGCACTCAACACGATTATTTATGGCTTCAGCACCTTTTTACTACTTACTGACTATAACTTTACTGTGGATATCAATGGATTTTACGATGGCATTACATTTATTCAGCGTGTTTTATATATGTAGTAAGTATTTGAAATCCAGCCCTAAATTTACAAACACTGTGCGCTTTGATGTTTTGCTATAAAAAATAATTAAACGCTGATATTTAAAGATTTCATATTATATTCCATATATTTCTTATAGGATTGTTCATGTTCAGTTGAAAAAAATCTTGCCATTTTTTATGATAATATAAACTATTCGTATACGAGATTTGTTCTGCCAATTTTTAAAGAAGCAAATATTATGGTAATTCCAAATTGACCATTCCTAACTTGGTTCATCCAGCCTGGCAACAAAGATAATGTTTCTTGAGTTTCCGCCTCATTCTCAAACGCGAACAAGGAGCGTTGTATGTAAAGAGCGCCGCCATCGCATAAGGAGCCTCGTCCGCCTCCAGGCGCCTGTTTTTTCACATCTGCCCAGTAATTTAATCATTGGCGTATACTCGGACGTATTGTGGCCATCGGTCATATCGTCAGCATGTCTAATGAGGTCTGCCGGATGACGTCACTGGTTCTTCGTGTAATTTGACGGGTGGACATTGAGAGCTCGATTTGCTAAGTGGCGAGCTATATATAGATTATTGACTGGCGCCTTTATAAGGCGCTCGTACAATTTATTTCAGAAGAGCCTCTCGAGCGAGCTAGCAGCCTGTCATCGACGAGTAAATAAGTAATTAACTGAACATATGGGGCTTTCATGAACGGCGCTTTCCGAGGCGACGGGCGCGGACAATGCGTAGGAATTGTGAAGGGTGGATTTTTACCGGATACTTTCTGCCAGAGACCTTTTATTCTGAATGAAAATATTGTTTGTCCAGTGGTATCCCTTTGTTTTGGTCTGTTTTCAATGAGTATTAATAAACTCACCCAAAATTTTATTCAAGCCTTTAAGCTTTTTTAAAGAGTGGTTTAAAAAAAATCACGCGCGAGTGTGCTTTAACTACAAAAAATCGTATATATTTAAATTTTACAAAATCTAAATAGTCATGAAAAATTGGTGAAAAAAATCTCCATATAATAGTACTTCGATAAACGATAATTACGTTGATATATGAATTAATGGCAATACTTATACAATACTACAATGGCAATTCAGCTTTTACTTTAAAAAACATACGAAAAATTAATAATTATTTTATACACGTCATAAAATGAATTTTTTAAATTATTATCAATTATCTTCTTAGTATTTTCTTTCGATATATTTTTTTATACGAGTTAAGTAAATAAAATGATATGCTCTAAACATTTTATCGGTCGTAGTAATTTTTCCTTTGTCTTAAAGATAAGATTTGCAACAAAATATAATTTAAATACAGTCGTTGCGCTGATGATAGTAAATCGTTAGAAATGACGATATACCATGATTTTTGTTAGTTTATTCATAATTGTATTATTATTTAACTTAACTAACTATTATTACTCTGCGAAAGGACGCGTGTGGAAGCATTCATTCCAAGACATCTTTTCAGGGAGAATTTATTTTAGTTGATGGAGGAATATTTATAATTTACATTCGTACTGTATAGTTCAAAATATGTAGTTATATTGTTATTCAAAACGAAATCAACAAAAAAAATTGACATTATAATTGATACATTGAAAGATCACTTTATACTGAGTGCTTTGATTCATGAAACTCGTTATCATTTAGGGAGTATTTTAACAATTAGTTTTTTGTAAAAAAAATCAAATTAAAATCGATAAAAAAAAGCAATCAACTAACTCGAACCTAACTATAATTTATAACACAAATATATAAAAATGAAATTCAGCACGGAAACCCTCTTCACTCCATTGTTTCTTTATGAACTGTGACATTTGGGCGAGAAAAACTCTCTGGCCGGGAGCCGCGGCCCGCGGGACGGAAATTAGGGAGAATGCGGCGGCAAAATGGCGCAGTGAATTAATGAAAAGTGCTTTATGCTCGAGGAATTGAGACAATTTCAAATATTCCAAGAAATTTGACACGTTGCGAGCGCTAAATGATATTAGCATGCTTTTCTAGACGGTCGTCGAAAATTAGGCACTGCTGAGTGTACATTTACTCAGCGATGAATTCCACTGCAACTTTAATAGCTACTAAAATCAAATTAAAAAAAAAAAAAAAATTACTGTTTTTTTTTATTCAAAACATTGCATGCATTGAGTATTTTATTATTGAATTTCTGAATAATTGTTCAATTTGTAAAATATAAGTAGAATGCGTTAGATAGTTCACGGATGTTTGAGGCTTGTTAGAACTTGAATATTTTTTGTGGTTTTATACTTTTTATAATTCAATATCACTTTAATACCATGCATCAAAGGATTAAATGTTTCACTGATTGGACCACAAAAACAGATATCATCGAACCGTTGATCTGGCCGTTTTTATTATTTATCAATAAATCCTCGACACAGCAGTGAATAAATTTAAATAGCTTAATAATGTTTGTATTAAAATATAATCGTGAACATCTATAATGTTCACGATATGACCGGATATCTATAATATCCGGTCATCTCCTCGAGGATTGAAGACTGAAGACATTTTGATTTTGCATCTGTCTGCCATCTGTTGATTCTTTTCAATACTAAATTCAGACGAGAAATATCTTTTTGGCTTAGGTCTTTGTTATATTTTTACATAGTTTAAATAATTTCAGAGAGTGGTCGTAAGATGCAGGAATTCAAAAATGTTTTATTTATAACTCACATTAATCTTACTTTAAAAAAATATTTTAAGCTCTTATTTGTCGATTAATTTTCCGTAACTCATATATCAGGTTCAGCAGTTATTGAATTATTTTATTTGAAAAAGATAAAACATGAGCATAATTTTGTTTCTATGTACATTTAGACACCTAGTTGCAAAATAAAGATCTTATCTACGTACAGAATAAACAAGTTTTTTTTATCAAACATGTAATATTATTTTGTAACATGTTTTCCGTGGTGCATAATTAATGTTTCTTTTTCGATAAATACCATCTGCTTATAGCTTATATGACGTAAAACGATAAAAATAATACGTACATGCCGTTCCACGTACATTCGTTCTTGTCTACTTGATGACGGTAAACATTTTATAATGGTTTACAAACATTTTTTGATAATGTTACAGAAATAATTGTCGTGTACAATAAATTTATAATCAAAGAGTTCAACCTGGTTTTGTGTGGAAAAGTGTGCACCATCACTCGAATTGGCTGTACAGCGTATACGATCAGTCAGAATTGATACTTGGTTATGTACTGCATTTCTTTGCCATGTTTCCATGTCGTTTAACTTTCTTTTGGTTAATTTATAATAGTTCTTAGGGCTACGCTTACAATACGGTATATGGCTGTTCCCTGATTATTGGGTTTAAGTGATAGCGTGCATAGTTTCCTCTATTTACGCTATTGAGTTAGTGTAGGGAAAAATATTGGTGAAAAACTCTTTTTTGCAAAAATAAGTTAAATAAATATGTAAGAACTAAATATTTGCGATAGAATAAAAAAAAAAACAAGAAGAAAACTGAGTGAATTTCGCGAGTATCCAACAGTAGCTATTTTAGGCATGCTTTACTACATATATTGCATTTTGTTGCTTATGGAGTACAATAATTATCCCAACGTTTGTGTATTAGGCACTTGGCATGTATAGGGTGCCTCGGGAGCCGTCGGAGAGCGTCTGTTGCCATGCAGGATGTGGTGGGGGAAATATGCCAGAATTGAATTTACAATATAACACCAAGCCATTTTTTAAGGTGGTATTGAATTTTCATAGGTTGTCAGGTGTAAATTTGACGAAGCGGATATGTCGGTGTGTGCATTTGTTGGCCTGGCTGTGTGGCGGAGGCTCCTGCGTCAGAGAGCCTGGGCGGCTGGCGTGGGCGGCGCGGGTCGATAGGCGCCCCGACCAGCGCCTGCGCCCGACCATCGATCTCTACTGAATGAACCTACATTTCCAGCACTCGCTGACATTTGCGTCTAACGGTAAGTTGCAATATTTTGTCCCTTATTGTGCTTTTCGCTGTATTATCTAGTTTATTTTGCACCGCTTAGCGTGAAATTCACACGATTGCAGTTGATATTCACTCACACGCGTAGGTTTATAAAAAATCCGCGGGTTAATTAAAGCGCTTTTACTTTGTATATTTTTGTGATGACTTAACACAATTCTATTGTGTGTAGTGGTTTTTTTTTTTTTTGTAAACGAAATCTTATATATAATTTAATTGATATATACGCGACCACACTTATAAAAATAATTTTAAAATGTCCATATTTTTAAATTCAATCCGCGTCTAAAATAACATTTGTGTTTTATTATGTAAGTGCAGTCAACGAATCTATATTTTTGTGTATTTTTACTTTTAATAAGATATAAATGTATAACTTAAAAAAACGCGTTTTAATGGTTGATTGGATATTTTGTTGCATATATAAACATAGGTGTTTTGTTTTTAGTGTGACGTATTACATTTACTGAATTTGTAGGATCCATATGTTCAACGGCGATTCTTTCAGCGAGCTGAAGTGTTGTCTTCAATAATATTCAATATTTCTGAAATAATTTAGGTTTGGCTTGGTAATAATGTGATTGCAAGCTGGTTTGACAGTAAAGTTCAGTTGCGACTGCGTTTTTCATTCACGGCTGTTTCGGTCCCTCTTCAACAGGTGGCCGTATAAAGGTCAGAGTATCGATTCCTCGCCCGCCAGGCATGGAGGAAGTTTGCCGGCAAACTGGGACCATCCCACTCTACGTGTATTTCATCGCACGAGTTTAAAAGACTTCACTTTGAATAATATTCAAATTCTAATTGGTTTTGATTATTGGAATAACGCGGAAGATGGAGATGAACAGTCGGTGTTATGATAATTAGTTAAATTGTGACTTTGCATATTATATTAATTGATAATTTGCTTTAGCGACAATTCGTAAATATACCTACGAACTACTATCACAGAATAAAAGGTCATCATCGGGTTCTATTATGAACTTCACAAATCTATCCACGTAATCGTTTGGCCGACTAATAATTGTTAACCATATCGAGTCCCGGAAAAGTTTAAATCTTTTGTTATTAAACTATCAGTACTTTTTAAATACAAATCAAAGCATATTTCGGAAAAAGTAACAAGTCGGACACAGCCGTAGTCTCTAACCGCTATTAAACTGTTTGCAAATCTGCTTTTGCTGTCTTGTCTTTGATGATTTCTAATAATAACTGTCCCCTAGAATCTACCTACATCTAGAATCTAGAATCTACCTACATCTAGAATCCCACAATTTATAAACTCATTTGAGTGAAAAAAAATATGCGATTACTATTGTATGTCAGTTAATTTAAGTCATGAGTTTTAGGGGGGAAATGCTATTTCTTACATATATACAGAGTATATCAAAGAAGGCTTTGTTTCTCATTTATGCGGTTTTTCCCTCGAAGGGAGGGGAGGGGACTCGGGTAATGGAAGGGTTCCACATTAAGCTTCTTCAATGTGTACAGCTTGTATATGTAATTTTTAATTTAATAAACCATTAATTGGATGCATATGTTTGCAGCGATCGCTAGCCCGAGTGCTGGTAGGTGTGTCGGTTGGTTGGCTGAGGATGGCGCTCCGAGCCGCGCTCCTGGCGCTGCTGGCGGCTACTTCGGTGCTGGCCTACCTGCCCCATGATGCAGGCCCCAAGGTCTGTCATAGTCAGCCCCAACCTACAGGTTGATGGTCTTCCAGCGTTTTGTGCCATTATATCACATTGTAAAATAATTCAGTGTAAAACTTAAAATTCAAGTGATATTAAATAAAAGCAAGAATAAATATTTCCAACTGGAATTATTCACCGATAATAAATAAAAATATATATGATATACGTGCTACCTTGTTTATTTGTTTGGCTTGCAGTTCCAGGACCATTACATCTCCGATTCTCTGCTGCGTGAGGTGGTGGAGCGCATGGGCAAGGACCTGGCCGACGCCGCGGACTCCTACTTGGACTTCCCCGATGCGGACTCCCGCCTGGCGCTGATGGCCCGTGCTGGCAAGGACCTTGAGGGAGAGCAGTTCGACTACGAGTCCCTCAGCGATGGCAACCCCAACCCCAGCCTCAGGGATCAGGAGTACCTGCAGCACAGGTGAAACTCACTTCATAGCATTTTTTTAATTTTTACACGGCAATTTCGAACATCACAAACAAAGAAAGAATAATTTAAAAATGTTTTAAAACAAAACGCAGATAAAGGTTCATTTTTATTTCACGGTATTTATACGTTAGGCCTTACAATAATTACATTTTTATTCTTAGCGCATGTGAAAAACATTAAAATTAGAATGATTTATAATATATGCAGGTTGAATTGAATCCCATTTAATAAATAATATATTTATTACAGTAATCAATAGTAGTTAATACTGCAACAAAACGGTTATTATTACTGTTGACTACATTTTATATGCAGTTACTGTGTTTTGCAGTCATTTGTATGCTAGGTCTACAAAAACAATGTCTTAACATTGTCATAGTTTCGTCATAGTCCGCTTTTTACTTCATGCTTCTAAAGGTGTACCGGCATGAATTTTGCATAATCATAAATAAAAGACGTCGTCATAAAGCATTGTTTGACAAATGACTTCATTGCAGAATTTATGTTTCAAAAAAGGTTTTAATTGAATATATGCAAATGCAAGTTTTAGTAATTGTAACGAAATAGAACTATTTTTTTTATAGTTCATTGTGGAGCCAGTACCTGAGCGGTGTGAATGGCGAAGAAGGTCCTCGTATCCGCCCCGGAGCAGCCGCCGCCCCCACCCAGCACATGAAGCCACCCACCCCCGACAGCGCCCTTCCCGCCTACTGCAACCCTCCCAATCCCTGCCCCGTCGGATACACTGGTAAATACCTTAGCACCTAAGCACCTAAAGATCTTTTATTGTTATCACAACAATTGGCGAGCCAATACAGTGATTACGATTGTGAATTGATAGATAGCTTGCCGGTTCAATCTCCATTCGTACAAATTCCAAAATTCTTAGAATATTTAAACTGGGGTTAACAAACTCGTCTAAATTTATTATTTTTGAAGTAGATTCTAATAGCACTACCTTATCGTATAATAGGTGTGTCCCTTTTATTTTTGCAGCCTTAAATTATTTGTGCTGTAACTAAGTAACCTAAATTCCTGAAAAAATGCGTGTCATATATTATGATAAATGTAAAAAATTGCTCGATAAATCCAGTTGAAAGCAATTCATATTACTGATTCACCGCTTATTTTTGTTGAGACGAAGACTACTTGTGCAGACATTGCAAGTGTCAGTATTAAAAAAGCTTTAAGTGTGTTACTATGGAAAAAAATATTATGTTATAAATCATGTCAGTTATCAGTTATATTAACAAGTGACCTTAATAAAACGTAGCACAGCTGTTTGCAATTTAAACGATGTTCAATGTAGCGATGCTACTGAATGAAAGGTAGGAACACGAAACAAGTACAACCAATCTGATTATTATCACCCGTACAGGAGACATGGAAAATAGCGATTGTGTTAAGTGCTTTGAAGGTGTGGCTTCGTTGAAACAAATCAGGTGGGTGCGGGATTGAGATAGGTCACTGGATCACCCCGACATGACCGACCACGACTCACTGAATAAGAGTACGGAAAGATAGATGCGTGTTGGTTGATTGAAGCTTTGTTTATAAAGAATAGCTCTGTTCTAGACTTTTCTCTGCGAAGTAGAAACGTTAATCTCTGCAGGTGATAGAAAATGTGTATGTCGATTATTTTAGATCAGACATTGAAATGGACTGTTTCTACTTATTTTATTACAAAGCGAATAGAATCGATTACAGCTTAAAAAGCATTTTTGTTTATGTAAGGTTTTGTTAGGTGAAAAAAATTGATAAAACTCAGACAGTGATAAAAAAATACTACCTCTTAGTGAAAAGCTGGAATACTAATGAAATAAACCAGAATGTTTTAGCAGTTACAATAGATGAAAGATAAAACTACCTACTAATATACACATTATATTGACTGTTACAATTATGGTTTCAGATATAACGAACGTGTGATATATAATACTTTTATTAAAAAAAAACACTATAAGAAGCGTAAGGTAATAAAGATATTATTTTTTGGCCATACTGTCAATTTGGTACGCTTTTTCTGCGACATTCTCGGCCTTGTAAGTCACCCACTTCTGGGAATGTTTTTATTGGCGTTGTTGAAATCTATGCATCCGGTTTAAAATTGCTGGAATAAAAGGATTTTTTCTTTCAGTATGATTTTTCAGCATTATATTCTAATATAATAAATCAAGTATTCGTAAATTAATAGACTGATAATTATTCATGCCATATGTCATCTGAAGTGTTTTATAACTAACTAATAAACAATTATCACTAATCGTTTTATCTTTATGCCACGAGTTGATAATTAAAGTAGGTAACAAAGAAAAAGGGATACTAGCAATAAGTGGGAAGCTCTCAGAGGCGATTGCGACTGCGTCGCCGGCATTCGCAAAACTGTAATCAAGGAGATTACAGAAAACCTGCAATATAAAAAGTTTTTTACAATTTAAAAAAAATACTGAAATTCAACTCCTTCATAAAATATCAAAACGATCGAATTCAACATTCGTACTCGGTTATGGATAGTAACATATTAGCGTTAAAAAAAAAAAAATATTTTTCGGTTTCTGAAATCAAAACTTAATTGATAAAATTATTTCCAGAGGAGCAAGGCTGCATCAGCCGCTTCGAGAACACGGCCGCCTTCAGCCGCGAGTACCAGGCCCGCCAGGAATGCATGTGTGACGGAGAGCACATGTTCGAGTGCCCCGGAGCCGCCAGCCCCGCCGGCCCTGACGCTGGCCTAGACCGCTACTTGGCGCAGCGCCTGCAGATGGACGAGCACAAGAACTTGGTCGCCAAGAAGTTCCATGCTAAGAAGGTAAAATTATTTTCATGTGCTTTTTCATACAGGGATTTTTGTGAAGATCATCTCATAGTAAGTAGATTTTGCCTTTACAAGTTTATTTTTGATTGATATGATTAAGTACATTTTTGTTAATTAAGTGCATTCTCGCTAAGTACCAGTGACTCGTTGGTATAATTGGGAATGCACCGGCCATGTAAGCTTTTGGGGATGTGGGTTCGAATCCCACACAAGTCACGATGATATTTTTCTGAGAGTTTCTTAAATCATTTTTCAAATTTTTAAAAATGTACTTAATCATATCAATCAAAATATACTTGTGCTGTATACACCTCCAGTTCTAAATTATTTTTCAGAATTTGAATCCGAGATACACTGTCAGTGACCACTTATACTAACTCTCTCGCCGTAGCCAATATATAATTAAATAATTTATTTTATTGTTGGTTCCGAGATAAATTAAGTTAAAGAATATACAACCCTACCAGCTTGTAAGATATTTGTTGAAAAAGAAACCCCAAGCTTCCATGGAAATAAAACGCAGAAGCTCTTAAATACTAACCAATGTGCTGGTTCCAAAATATAAAGATCAATACATCTTATCATATTTTATAATATAATCATACCAAGAAGCTGTTTTAAAATTAATAAATAAAGATGAGAACAGCCACGCATTGTCATTATATTAAAACTTAATTTTATTTTTAATTAAAAATACAATAATATAGGGTTTGTAAGACTCTGTGTAGGTGTTGCTTGATTTAACATATGTTTTTTTCAGAGCGTGAACCCATACCTAACCGGAGAAAAACTTCCGGTGGCTGCCAAGAAGGGCATCAACGTCGACTCTGAGATGGAATAACAACCTTTCCCCATATCCTACCCTGTCTCTATTATCCACCCCGCATTCCCATTGCAAACAATTTTGAGAACTATCAATTAAAAAGTGTAGAAACTCCAAAAACTTTTGAGTATTTTATCACAATCGTAGTCATTTAACATCCTTTTATATAAATTCATTGAATTTATTTTTTATACAATTAAAACATGATAATATTTTTGTAAAATGATCCTTGAATTTTGACGACTTCGGCGACCCACGGAACACGATTTGACAGCTTTTCTGACACATCTATTTTCAAATGCCATTTCATTCAATTTGATAATGTTTTGAGAATATTAAAATGCTAGTATAACTTTTTATTTCAATAAAATACTTTACATTATTGTCATCAATGTCGCTGTACGTAATTTAAATATTGAGAATTTGTGCAATCGCACATTAACTATTTATCGTCTTGGATTATTAATAAATAATATTAACTTATCAAATAAATAAACATATTAATCGGTGTCTATTGATGATACTTAAAATAAAGAGTGTTGTCAAGATTATCAGAAAGAGTATGGGTGTCCAGGAAAAGTGCATCAATCACACTACACGGGTCGGAGCACAGTGAAAACGTGATTCGAGATTCTCGTGCTAACCAACAGCAACGATCTTCTGCGAACGTTGGTTCCTGTTCAAGTAAAATGAGTCGTATCGCATGCCGAGTAGTGGCCCTGTGTTGCCATATCTAAACGTGATGATTAGTCAATTTTTGTATTTGAATAAAAATCATAATCGGGTATGCATCTATACGCGACATTCGATACTCCATTTGGAACATTAAACATCTCGGGAGCACTTGCCCGGCTACTTCGACGCCACCTTTGCGACGTCACAACTCGCATCTGTTCTATCCCAGAACTGACACTCAAAGGAGACAAAAAATAATTAAAAAGTAGTAAAATAACTGAGGCATTTATTTTACCAGTGTGCATTGGAAAAGATAAAAAAGTAATCGTTTCTCGGATTGGTTCTCGGATAAAACCATACAAAGTGAGGGGCGATCGGAGTCCAGATTTCGAGTCAGTCGGGCGGGCGGCGGCGCGGGGCGGCCAGTGGTGGGCCTCACTGCTTCTCGACAGGTCCACGACTGGCCTCGCCCGCTCCTCGCCTGCGCTCGCCCTCGAGCGCCGCCGTTCCCGGCCATCTCCGCCCGCACACCTCCCTGGGCCCGGGAGCGGACTCGGCCGTTCTCGACTGGTTCACGACTGCGCCGGCCCGTTCCCGCTCTCCGGGCTCGATTGTGCGCTCGCTCTCCCCGCGACCCGGGGCGGTCAGTGGTGGGCCTCACTGCTTCTCGACAGGTCCACGACTGGCCTCGCCCGCACTCGCCCGCACTCGCCCGCACTCGCCCGCACTCGCCCGACCTCGCCCTCGAGCGCCGCCGTTCCCGGCCACCTCGGCCCGCACACCTTCCCGGGCCCGGGAGCGGACTCGGCCGTTCTCGACTGGTTCACGACTGCGCCGACCCGTTCCCGCTCCCCGGGCTCGATTGTGCGCTCGCTCTCCCCGCACCCCGGGGCGGCCAGTGGTGGGCCTCACTGCTTCTCGACAGGTCCACGACTGTCCCCACCCGCCCCCGCTTTCCTCCCGCACGAGCGGACACCGGACCCCACCGGCCTGCCAGACAAAGATGGCTTTCTAATTAATAACGTAGCTATGTGTCCAATTAAGCACCGTCGGTTTAAGCAGATAATAGCCGTAAGTCACCTTTGATATACGCGGAGAGAACAGCGCGATGTCTATTGTAGCCGTAGATCGCTGCTCGTCCGCGCTGCCTCTCGGATTTTCCGTTTGCAAACGATCCCGAGTGTATCGGTAATCGTTGGTTGTAGAGTACACTCGAAGGAATATTAATTATTAGACATAAAGTTGTTTCGATAGTGGTCGATGTACGTTAAGAGTATTTGGCCCTTGCGGGCGCCCTCCGCGGCAGTAACTACTTAATGTCACTTCTCAATAGGGAGAAGCATTTTTGGCTTATATCTATAAATAGTGTATCGTGAAATATTCACAAAAGTATCCGTAAGAAGTAGAATATTGTAAGTAATTTTAGATCGTAAGTTTATGGAAGATCGCTGACCCAAACATAGCAACACGTATCTTGAATGTATGATTTATAATGTGTTAAAAATTTAATCAAGAATATATTTATTACAATATTAAATAAAATGTATGTTATTAATAAATAGTTTAATAAATATTATCTCCTTTTCTGAAGCAACAATACCTTTTTTAATGGTGTCACATTATTTAAATTTATTATATTTTTAAATACATTACTACTGCTCACATACACTCGAATGAAATGCTTAAAACGGTATATATTATCAGTGAGATAAATGACGAGAAAAGGATAAATGAAATGAAAGTTTGTAGATTTTATAATTCTTTATTAATTTTCAGTTCTACGTAAAGCTTTGATTACCATCTAACAAAAATTCTAAACACTTACTACTTTCTTTAATGTAGTATTAATATATCAGTTAATACAATTCATTCTGACCCTCGCATTTACAAATGCGATGTTAATTGGCCCAGATACGCAAATTTCTGATTACATAAAAATATCCACATTGACAAAAAGAAGCATCTGAACATGGCATTTAAGTACATTATTTTAGTTTACTGAGAACCACAAACACACTTAGCGATCGATGAATATGAGCCTATAAGTTAGAGAGTGGCATTTTAATTTCCACGGTATTCATTATTTTACATTACAAAAATGTACAAAATCTTACTTACTCTTTGTATCGACGCACTGTTTAAGAGCGATTCAATCGTAACAAATATTATATTGGGACAAACGGTATTACATCCGGCCTTCCTCTAACTATACGAATACTTAAGTGTAAATACAATCCAGATGGCGGACTCCATTCCTAAGTCTACAATAATTATCATCGATCATACACAGAACCCAAGAGTTCTCCTTAAACACAGAAAAATTAATGATTTTCAGAAAACAATAAAATTTACACAATTGTTAAAAACTGCTGACTTAATTTAATCTACAAGTTATACAAATATTACACGTACATTTGAAATAATTAATAAATTATCCATTCTAATTAAAAGTCTTCTAGTTTAATACATTTTTCGTTTATAGAGAAGCCTAATTAATAAAGGTAGTATAAATAAATATGTTTTATTCTATTTAACAATCTAAAATAAATTCACATCGTTAGTTTACTAAAGAATATAATACACGTTGATTAATTTTTTTGTATTACATTTTCACGTAATATTGAAACACCGACAAGCTTACTACGAGAGAGAACTTGCGGGCAAATATGTAGCAATATTATGATCAGCGTTATTATTGTTTAACAAATTTGCCTTGTGCAGCCTTGCCTGGAACAGCTTTGCCTGATATGACCAAAATGTCACGTATCGTTTCTAAGTTAACATGTCTCACAGCCATCAGAAGACAAAAGGCATGATACTTTACACTTCCTTAGATATTTATTTTTTCTAGCAGATCTTCAAGTAATTATTTTTTTGATACTTTACATTAGTAGCGTACATATTTTAAAAATCATTATTAAACAGCTGGAATGTGCATTTATGCCCACCACGAGAAGAACTTCTACCCAAAAATGTCTTGCTTATTGATCTTTTTATAAAAGTGTGAGTATTAAATCTTAAAAAGAGGCATACGTTTTTCTAATGTTTTAAATATAAGCATGTATTAACAATTAATTTTGAATTAAAAATATCAGATCTAATCAAAAAAAAAATATATAATATCACTTATAAATACGGTTGATTAACATTTTTCACAAATTAAGTCAGAAATTAATTAAAATGTGCAAAATACCTCTCCCATCTCTGATCACAACCGCTGGTTTCGATTTCATTTAATTTATTTTAAATTTAATTGCACCTCTTGTAACTTTTTCACGTCTCATCTCGCAATTTATAAAATTAATGGACTAAAACTTAGATTACTTTATTAATCATTTTGACTATACCCGATGTTATTTTTACACATTTATTAGGAACATACATGGTATACAGTTACAGTTAAACCATATTATAAATAAAAAGGAATGTACAAAAATTATTAGTAATACGGGTTCGATTATTAAACACTCATAATATAAATTGTCTACGACGCCATTTCATGCCACTACGAATAATAATTTACTTCAGTAACCGAAAAAAGCCACACAAGCCATAGTGGTTATGAAGAGTTGTGAAAGATTCGAGAGACACGGCCCTTTTGGCGAAAAGCAACATTGAAACCTTCATCTACCTGTCGAAGAAAGATGTTTTGGTAACGCAGTATCGCTTACGCAATATCTTATTTGGTGACGCTCAAAACTCTAAGCCCAAACGTTCAATTTACATTCGCGGCTGTGCATTTGCATTGCTTTATTCGCTGTATCCTTTTTTTTCTGTAGGGCGGATTCAGAGTCGGACATCTCAGAGTCACGCTTATCCATGTGAACTTCTTCGGCTTGCAGAAAGCGCAAGACTTGAACGCCGCCCCGGTCTGGTCTACGTCGTCTCTCTCGTCCTCCGCGGCGATGACGGGCCGGTTGCGGCGCTTCCTGGGGTTCTTGGGGATGTAGAACGAGTTGCACTGGCCGTAACAAAACCGATTTATCACCGTCCTCGTTACGCACCCTTCTTCTTTTATCCTCTGCACTAACTGCTCGGTCTTGCACCAGTCCTTTTTTAAATATTCTTTTTTGGTCACTACCAAGGCGCTCTTGCTGGATTTGAGAAGCTTGTGGCCGTTGTAGGAGGCGAGCTCGGCCTGCAGATCGGGGGATCGAAAGGGAGACGATCCGTTGTACTGCCTCGTGAGGATGTCGATGCCGATTCTGTTGTTTCCGTCTCTGTTTCGTCTGTCGAAGTCGTCCGCGTTGTCCGGCGGTTCGTAGAGAACGGCCTGCGGATCTGGTTCGAGGAAGTCCTCGTCGAGGTTGTTCTGCGCCAGGTACCTCCGGTCCGGCCTGGAGGAGTTGAGCCTCGCCGCTAGCAGGCGCTCGACCTCGCGGGTGTTGATGATCTCGAGGATGGAGTCGGAGGAGGCGGCGCCGCTCCGCCGGTGGGTCACGGCGTCGCGCCCCGCGGCCGCGAGCGCGAGGAGGCCGGCGAGGCAGCACAGCTCGACGCCGCCGAGAGGGCGCGGCGCGGTTCCGACGGACATCTGAAACAAAAACGGGTCGGGTGAGCTCGAGGGGCACTCTGGGCAAATTCGGCAGCGCGGCCGGAGGAGGTCGATCCGCTATGTATTTTATATCGGGCATGAGATTGTACGCGTGCCGCCTTCCGTCCGCGAAAAGTGTAAATTGGCACATCTCCGGTGCGTGGCGCGGGCGGCGTGGGCCGGCTGATGTCACCGCCGGGCTGTCGAGGTGCCGGGCCGCGTGGTCGCCGGGCCGCCGAGCTGCCGAGCTGCCGGGCTGCCGGGCCGCCGGGCTGTCGAGGTGCCTGGCCGCGTGGTCGCCGGGCCGACAAGCTGCCGAGCTGCCTGGTCGCCGGGCCGCCGCGGCACCGCGCCTCGCCGCCGGGCGACGGCCGCTGTTTTGTAAGTTTCAATTTTCCGCGCGACGTTTGGGTCTCCTTAAGCATACATTTTACTTTTTCCAATATCTCGATCGATCGCGTCGTCGTTTCGTTGCTTTCGATAATTTTTAGGACAAATATCACTGTTTAGTCTGTCCAATGGGTGGGAAATAATCGTTGTTATGCAAAACCCGGCGTTTGCTCCAAATTGATTCGTGTTAGGTTATACTTGATTATTATAATGGTTTTATTTTATTTTTTACTCGTAAAAATAAAAACTTTGAGCAACTTATCAACTTGATACAATAAAATTACTATGCATGTTTTTTTATAAAAATAAATACTTTGAGATTTATTGAACTCCGCGTCCAGCCGAGCGCCTCTGGCCGGCCGATACGTGCGAGAATTATTTCGGACGTAGGATTCCTTCATTGACTCTCTGCGTCATTCGTTTAACGTAAATAGTCTCCGATTGTGTATTTATATATATTATATTGCGTTTACGGGTTTTTATTGTTGCATGTCCAGTGTTATAAACATATCAGGCAGACTCTAATTGGCAGTTACTGACGTGAATTACGAAGCGATTTTGATGAAAGTGCTGCCGTTGGTTAGGTGTAAAGTTTTGCTCGCTCACGAAATCCTTGCAAAGGAAAATAAAAAAAAAGTTTTTTTTAATTTTGAATATCAGTAAACAAACATAATTTACATCTCAAGCATCAACAGGGATAAAAAAGTAAACATGATTAAGTATCTATGTACACATGATAACACATTTATTGACGGTAGAACTGAATTTAATACTGGTATACACGGATTTGCCCTAGTTGAGCGCCTGTAGGTGTCTTATAAGAATAGACATACAAAAACTGCAATTTATCTATTAATATTTTTAATATTATTCATAATCCTACAGAATAATCTAGTTTTATTAATGTCCATTCCTCAAATGGTCCTACTAGAGTTGTGTTTTGTTATAGATTCGTTATAAATTGTTGTAAATAAACCGTTTCATATCTCATTCAGTTGTAATATATTTCTACAAAATCCACGCCTCTTACCTAAAATAATAAAAAAATATTCTCGTAGTAACTTAAATCTAATATGGAGATGCATGGGATGAAGGAATTAAAATCAAGGCGCGTCGGTAAAAAGCCTGTGGAATTATACATGCTTGACTACGCGTCCTATTATGAACTTGTTTGTACGCGGAGATTTTGCTTTATTATGAATGGTAATCAGTCAATTGAGAATAATTAAAATTAAAACCTTAAGGCTGCCAGGGAGACTGTAAACGATTCCAAACAAATTGAAGTGCTTTGGTTGGCGTTAGTATTGCACCGTGAATGGACTGTAATCAACCCTGTAGGAGCTGACAAAAATCACCAATGCGTCGGATGATATGAAAATAATAATGTCACAGTCGTAGGTCTAACGATTTGAACAGTTTCATTCCGATGGCGGGCTCTGTCAATCAAATTCTGATTGAGGAAATTTCTGAAAAAAATCTAGCTTATAGGTGGGGTTCACGAAATGAGGACAACCTGAGTCAAATGCTTTTGATATGCATGGAAGGGCTGTCAAATCAAACAATTATGATTTGAGGTCTTATCTTAGTTTTTAGAAAACAAAAAAGATTTTAACTGAAAAATTACAAATATAAAGTTAAATAGACCAAAATGGTTTAAGTGTACAAAAAACATGAATTAAACCCTAAACCAGATACATACTTAATATTTTTACATATATTTCTGTTGATGTGTAAATACGTTTGAAAAGCTTGATTAAACGATAAGTCGAGTACAAAGTTGAATTGCATAAAATATTTAATAGTTACTTATCAATATTTATTGACATTTCAATAATGGAAGAGTGATAAGCAAAACTATTATTTATTATGATAATGTGAAGATTAATTGATAAGTCAACGACTTGGGGTCAGCTTTGTAAAAAAAATAAGAGCTTTCACTGGTTAGTTAAAAACCGTTGTTGCGGGCAGGTTAGGTGCGAATGGCCATGTTTGGTCGCTGGCGGGTTGGCCGGCTCGTGGCTGCCCGGTTAACCTGTTCTCGGATGAATGACTCGGGCATGAATGGCGGTGGGTGTCGGACCGGCCCGAGGACCGGGCCCACGTGCTGCTGAGGAGAGAGCCGGAGTGTGGCCTGGGAGCCTGCACTCCGCGCTCACCGGCACTGGGCCCACTGGGTACGTGTGCGTAGGCTGCTTCTACTTGACAATGCAAGGGAAGCGAAGCCAGCAGGGGTGCTTTGATTATCACTGTTATATGTTATATCCTCATATCAACTATTTCATTGAACAAAGCTAAACATAGTGCTATGACTTTCCCACAAAAGAAACAAAATTTAAGATATATTGATTGTTTGTATTAAAACAAATCAAAAGCTTAATACAAATATTCTTTAGGGGTGGTTGTAAGAGTGTAAGCAAACGAAAAGCTTTGCAAATAAATTATAAAATATACGTGTATTTTGAAACATCAGTGTACCTGAAATCTCATCAAATCATCGTTCCATGACCAAAACTGCCAACGTATTGAATAATATGATTTTTGTCGATGCAAGTTTATTTTTTCACGAATAACTTTAATTGCAGCGCGGTCGTTCGTTCGTGTTATATGAAATTTGTCACGCACTTGGAAGTACTTTGTCTGATCGGTGTAATTTAAAGACACTTAGTGGAGTGCAATAAAAAAAGAAAATTACACAAAAACCGCGTTTTTTTAACGATGACCCTATTTGAAGTACTGAGAAGAGATCAACGGCGACGGCAATTCCAATTTAAACCAGCCAAATCAATCTTTTATTGTATTATAACCAGTGACAACTCTTTTTAAAATAAAAACAAAATAATATTTTGAACACTTGCAATGCAATGTTGCAATCAGTGCCTACTTATTAATTGAAATCTATAATTATTTGACAATTCTTTTAAATGAAGGAACCAATGCTTTTTTGTTTTAGTGATTCTTCCTATCCATTGTACTATTGTTTAACAATACTTAATTTTATTTTGTTGTTATTTTATCTTTGTTAACATAAAAAGTTCCACAGTCTATTTATGAAATAATTGACTGCATTTTATTTTATTTTACATTTATTTGCAATTAGTCGGTATGTTAAGATTTTTGTTTGTTTGTTTGTTTGATGATATTTCGTCATCGATATCTTGCAAGCAGCTGGGAAGCCGTCGATTCCATATATTTTATAATAATTACGGTGTAAATGCAGTTCCGCCAGAGTACAGCAGGTTGCTGTCTGCAGAGGCGAAGATTAATGGTGAATAAATTAAAACAATGCGTAATTGAGCAGACAGACACGTATTTGAATAATTTCATGAGATAATTTGGCTTGATATTTGACGAAATAGGAAACGATATTAATTGCCGGCTATTAATTAGTAGAAGCGGTAAGTTCGGGTGTTTTTTTGTTATAGAATATTACTAAGCGAATATTGAAATACAATAAAATATTTCTGCAATATCAGTTGCATGCAATTTAAGGCAGAACCGGTATAGTAAATAATACCAACGGCATTATTTTGTTTATTAACTAATTATTAGAAACTTGAAACCACGCGTTCGCGTAAATTTCCACAACGTTTCTGTTTGTGTAAATATATATTTATTAAATAATATGACATAATATGACTTCTTGAATATGTTTAAAATTTATACAAACATAAATGACCGACGTATTGTTTATGACCAACCTGCGAGGTTGGCACCTATTATGTGTTCAGGCAACGAGCTTCGCTATAAATATAATATTTTTTTTAATAAAAAAATATAAATAATTAAATTTTATGTAAATATATTAATAATATGATACTAAATAATATCCAATTTAAAAATATTACTTATTTATTATTGCAAAGGTGGTGGACACGTTGACGCCCACAAAAATGCTTAATGACCGGGAACGCCCAGACTTCACTCGGCATTACAAATTGCAAAATAATTGCTCTATATCAGCTCTATAATGTAGAGCATCTATTATCGATTGCTCATTATAAAATTACCATATTTTTATGATAGCAATTAAAACTATTAGGTCAGCTATGATAAATGATTTTTAAAAATGTCAAATTTGTATCTAACGCGGAATTATTCTTAACTTTGTCTTAACTGAAATTTTAAGAACTGACATTTTTCAAACAAAATTATATTTTTACGTCATTTTACCCATCTTGTTATTTCACCAAGTTATATTAAATTTTCTACTTATATACTAACTGTAACGTTTTACTATCTGATTTGTGCACAATTTATATTTAATTACACATAACATGCCAACTGTTTAAGTTACAGATTAAATAAATAACCACTTATTTAAAATGTGGTGCAATTATACTATCCAGCCACGCACTTGTAAATTCTCTCTATTCGTCTTCGTTAGTCACGTTTTTTTTTTTTTTTTTTATACCGATTAAGATCTATTAAATGAGAATATACTATTCCAAAAAATTGAAAGTGTCAACTAATGGAAATTATCCCACCTTTTAAAAATATTCTGCATAAATGTGTTCGTAGGTTCCTAAGCAGCCGTTACTATTAAAATTATGTTTCAATGCATAAAGCTTAACAATAACCATTAATTAACATGACATTTATATTACTAAAACCAACATAAGTACCTGGACCAAAACACCCAAGATGCTGTATTTATTAGCTATTCTAAAAGTCACTTCATTTTAAATAGTAAATATTTAAAACAACAATACTAGCCAATTGGTATAATACTTGAAATGAACCAACTTTTTCAGTGACTATAAAAAATGTTCAGAAATACAAGTTATAATAGAGGCTTGCAATAAAAGTCTGTGAAGCCGTGGCGGCAGAGCATTGTGAGATTTCTTTTTTTTTTTCATCGAAAAGTGCCGAGAGCTCCAAATAACTTTCACGTGTTACTGATTGCTCATGGACCTCCAATAAAGTCCCCGGTCCTTCACATGTGCAGGGAGATCGTAAAACGCATGTGCAGCCTCCGCCGGCGCCGGAGGATGCGAGCCTGGCGGACGTCGGTCATCGTGGGAAGTACCTACGCGGTTTGTTTACTCGCAACTTTGTACAGAGGGCAAACCAATAAAAATAATACGTTATTCATAAACGCGGACGCTACAATAAATACCACGTGTACTCTTTGGGGTTTCGTATTTGGAAAGACCTTTTGTGAAAACATATGCGCTATTCTCCCGAAAAAGAGTGACCCCTCAGTGAATAATTATTTTAATACTCTAATTATCTTTAGTTGGGTAAAATTTTTTGACATATAGTAAAAGTTTACTGCTTACCTTATCGAAATGACGTCATAGTAATAAGAGTTATAATTTAGCGATATTTAAAATTTTATAAATTCGTTTTTCTCCTGCTCGCACAAAAAATATTTGTCCATATTTACTTTGCATTTACATTTTTGTAAGATTAAAACCGTTTGATACCTTAATACTCAAATGAAGGCTGTATATGATATCATTGTTTCCACTGAGCGAGACTTAATAAGACTAGCTCAACTGCACCTGCTCTAGGTCGTTTCGAAGCGCCTGCCTAGTTATTAATATGATAGCTCGCGAAGCCTCCTTTGCGCTGAATATTGATTTACGCTCCAATACCAAGGCAAAGTGAGCATCCGAGCTAGAGATGCGAGAAGTTCAGGAATAGGGACTCGGGGACTGTGGGAGCCGATGGCGAGAGCTCGCTCTGCTAAGTACTCGGGTAAACACGGTCCGAGGAGCGCCGCAGCTCCCGCCGGGCGACGCCCACGCCGGCGCTCGCGGCTGAAGATGCCGCCTGTTTCGTAACACCCGGCTTCAAACTGACGGCTTTTATCGCTTTTAAATAAATTTACTCTTACCGGATGTATTTGGCGCACAAACAAACACACGATTTAAAAGCGAAGTTGTCGCGACGTGCCTCTCGTCATTTTCCATTATTTCGCCAAATTCATTATGAAAGTTGTGTTTATTTAAGCACAGTGTTTTTGCCTGGATCAATCATGAATACATAAAAAGAACTTTGGCATATTTTCAGCGGTAATATAACTCTAATAAAACTGGCTCCGCCAGATAAATGTCAAGTGGTTTTCCATCTCGCAAGCTCGCCAAACTCAGCGCAAGTGTTGCGTATTTTTCTGCACAGTGAAAGAAGGCTTTGTGTAATTATGCGGGTTTATATTTGGTATTATTGATGCTCTAAATATTTAAAAATAACTATTTTTATGTAATCACAATTTGAAATATGCGATGTTTGCAAATGATTTGTGGTATTATTGAAAAAGCAAATATGAAAATAAAGTGACTAAAAAAAAAACGCTCTAAAATCTAGTGGTATATAAAGATTCATAATTCGGCTTTATTTAGTTGACTGAATAAAGTGTGTTGCAAAAGATACTCATCTGCCAATCATCAATACTCTCCAAACTATCTACACATTTTTTAATTATTCGTATAAACTTACGAGTCGTTCTAGAGTTATTTACAATAAAATTCGGATTAGTTATTTTTTTTTATACAAAATATGATTTCTATCAAGAAACAGGTAACTTAAAAAAATAATAATATGCGTTAGTATTCAGTATGATAATCAATAAATATTTATATATTTCATATACTTAAAATATATTCACTGTGAAAATATTTTAATAAATTGATTAAAATGAAAGGGATAGATTTATATATTTTATTGTAACATAACGCCGGCGCCGTAGCGTGTTCCTCGCACACACCGTCTATTATCGCTTATAAATCTAGTTGAATTTATGAAGCTTTGAATAAAGTTTCATATGACAGACTGGCGAGAAAAAAAAACTCTCGCTGATCGAATTACAATGAGGAAGTCCGAGAGAACATGCGAGCCGCTGGCGCCGCCGCGCCGAAGCCGTCGATTCATTGTTGCATCTCTTATTGTGTGCATCCGAGTGCAGTCTGGAGGCCCCGGCCCTAGTGAGGGGACCATCGGCGGAACTGCGAAACTGTCGAATCCTTGTAAACTATCAAAACAAACTTATCCACCTAATCTTTAAACAATCGAATGAAGATGTCTACTTGTTTGTTTTGGATTTCCAAAGTTGAGTTCGATCTAATATTCTGTATCTTGTTTATTGAAAAAATATTTTAAATATTATACCTAATTGTAGCTATCATTTGCACGAATTATAACAATTTTGATACAAATATTTCTGTAATAATTAAATCTCGAATTTAGGCATTCCCTTCTCGCATTGATGTGTTTTTTTTACTACTTGAATTTGAATTTACTACTCTAGTATTTGTTTGGCTGAAACAGTTAAGTAAAAAAACGCTGATAGTTTTTCGAAACTATCGATTGTTACAAAATCAAGTATCGTCGCATCACTACCGCGCCGCGCACCTACACCGCCCCGCTGCCTACATGGAGTACGTGTCGCTGCCCGCGCGCATACCCACATTCTAGAAACCTTTCAAAGGTACCGGAAGCATGCGTGCTTGGCAATAATGCACCGGACAAAAAAAAAACAATGTATCAAAAATCGGCATTATTCCAGACACTGAGAGCTGTTTGTAAACGAAACAAACACACCTCGTAGGAATTTCAGGCACCGCTTTGTGCGCCTCGGTGCCCGTTTCCGCCGCCCCGGCCCGCACACATCACAAGACGGGCTAATCTCCTCCCCATTATGAATATCACGTTCGAATCTGACAGAATTTATGACGGCGCTTAGCGCTGTCCCTCCGCGGCGTCACATTCATACTTTTTACCGTCCTTTTGTCATTATTTGAGGATTTACATCCCGTCCTTTGATCCGTGAGGGCGAGGAATTCGAACGCAGCCGTGAGCGCCTGGACGTTCTTTATAGAATGAGATCTCTGATTACCGCCGCTCTATAGTATTTCGGAGAACGCGCTCATTGTGAGATTCCGTCAGAGGAGACAACACAATGGTTCGTTTGGAACCTTCACAAAAAATCCCTTTCGGCCGCAGTATCTAGCTTTTATTCGGATGGCGCTGGCATTCGAGGTGTTGAACAAAATCAGTAAGGGGAGGTGTGAAATATTACTAATGGATTGTTATACCTACATCAAAGGAGGTTCTTTTGAAAACGACAGTGATATTTTAGCTGTAAACGTTTTGATGAAAGACTCTATAGATAATTCTATTATGTCTACTACTTGGCAAGCGGACCTACCAAGAAGTAATTTATGATTCACGGCGCTCGGTAAAAAAATCATTAACGATTCCAAACTGGGCTATAAAAACCAGATTCTGTCACATTTTACAAAATAATTATTTTGTGGCTCCATCAATTTTACTTTACTTTATTTAATGCCATAATAAAGCTTTTCCAAGTTTGTTAACTATATGAAACAATTAAATACCAAGACTATTTATTTAAATGGAATAACGTTACGACTCTTGGATTATCATGTTTATTGCAAAATTTATAAACATAAATAACAACATATATTGATATAGTATAAATTGAACTTAAGTATGCATTATTCAAATTATTCACATGCGTGCATCGATTCTCCCAACTCATTGAGATATATGCTGACATCATGAACATAATTGCGCTAACAAGAATAGGTGTCTACCATCTCGGAATCAACATTTAGCAATCGGTCAATCGATGTAAATATTTCATTACACATATGGTAAATACACCATCAAGATCGTCGCTGTAGATTGGCGGCTCGGTGCGGCAGTTCCGGCAAAAGAAAGATGCGCCCCGCCCACTGCCCTCCTGTAAATAGCAGCCGCCCACGGGGCCGAGGAGGCCGCGGGAGGGACTGTCATTCAAAACGGCTTTTCGAAACATCGATGAGAGACTAATATGTTTTGTAAGAATACGATACGACGAGAAAACCAACGTCATGCTGAACGTCATGGCATACCGCCGAAAGAACATGTGGCTACTAAATAATCAATTAAATATTTATTTGAAATATCTGCATTGATAAATGTACCATTTTTTTTACGTTGATTCACTTATTATTACGTCTTTTATTGTAGACTGTGCTTTTGTCTTTTGCCATCGCAAGTCTGATCGTCATGTTGTATTGCCCGTCAGCAGAACTTGGAGGTTCTAAAATATCGATTTTTTGATTCAAACTTGTTATAATTTTTATGATTAAGAATGTGTTAGTTCTTGTGTTTTTGTTACATAATTTTTAGCTCGATAAATCAGAACGTGTGGTTATTAATCAAACTACTCGGTGAGAGTAGGAGGGCGTTAGAGAAGAGCAGACTGCCAGCAGTATGAAGATATTTAAATTTAATACGGTTGTGTTTGCCTTAATATGCCTCAGTGTTCATTTTATTGTATACAAATTTTAAAAAAGAGAATTCTATCAAATATAGTTTTTTCTTAAAGGGTTTCCTTTATTTTAATTTTTTATGTTAATTTTTAAAACTCAAATAGTTTTTTTTGCAATCAACATTGCTATGCTATTTGAAGTTATTAAGTCGTCCGTTACTCTCTGACATGTCAATCAATTATTCTGCAACTTAGCACAAATAAGTATAAGCACTCTTTATAAGAAAAAAATAAGAAAAGTAAAGTTGGGATGGAGATGATTCGTTATTCTGAAAAAAGTTTTCAAATACTTTGTAGACTTAATAAAATATAAGTTTAAAAAAAATCTTTTGTAATATGAAATAATCAATAAAAACTTTTATGATTGAATGAAGTGAGGATTTCAAGAAAAACCTGAAAACATATTCTAAAAGTTGTGAGGCGTCCTTGAGATTTGATCTCCGCATATATATGGCGCCGAATAGGTTAACCAAGTTGCGTTTATTTGTAGGTTTGTTTTTTTCTGAAGTTTCTATGCTGAAAAGATGTATGAATTTTTAAAATAAATTTAACTTCAAATAAAATAAAATAAATAATTTTATAACTAATTTATGTTATTTCTAATAAATAATAGAATCCGTAATGTTGATATAAACTCGAGATATCAATTCACGTTGGTGTGCAAGTGCAGTGGCAGGAGTGAGCGAGCAGGCCCTCGCAGAGCAGGTGTCCACCGGCTGTCGCTCCCGGATTAGTCACCACCACTCGATTTCAAGCTTAATTATACCTGACTTATTGTGAAAACACCCGGGGGACACGAACCATTAACCGCGGCACCTGCAGATAGCGACTAGTAAACATTGTCTTAATCTCCGGCTGAGATTGAAAATCAAAAAGCCGCAGTGGGCGTTGCGAAATCGCCGATTTAAACTTCGTTAGGATATACTACATATTATGTATATTTACAGCTACTATGCGAAGAATTAAGACTTTTTAAATGTGGCTATATAGAAGAATCCTTAAAATACCATGGGTTGACCGCGTCACAAATGAGAGAGTCTTGCACAGAATGCGCAATAGCTCCTGACGTTGGTAAAAAAGCGGAAAGTGTCCTATTTTGGCCACATTTTTCGTAACAGTAAATTTAGCATCCTACAGCTGATTGTTCAAGGAAAAGTCAAAGGAAAAAAGGGCATTGGAATTAGGAAGTGCCAGTGGATGAAGATCGGAATTACGACCGAATTATTGACCTGGCCCAGGATATAATGATATGTTCGATGGAATAGTCACTAACCTTCTATAAGAAGGTTCAGACGAAGAAAAGGGATACAAACACTATGGAAAATTCTTTGGTAGTGAATGATATAACATTTAAATTTGTCTTTTGATTCAATCGTAATAATTGCGACCATATATATGCAGTGTAACATTGATTGAAATTTTATGTTTTTCTTTGTTTATCTTGTGTTTATTGTAAGTGTATACAACTACAAGCGTATTCACAAAAATATGCGTCTACAAAAGTGTTTCAACCCAATCAATAGAATAAAAATTCCATAGCGAAAATAAAATAAAATAAATTGTTTTATGCAATTTATTTAAATACAAATATATTGACACAACTCTGGAATAAGCGATTTGTATGAATGACCAAAGCATATTTTTTTACGACTTAAATTATGATAATATTAAGCATGGTTGATGGTGTATTATTGCTTTATTTGTATCTCGTGCATCAATACTAAAAATAGTTTCAAATAGTCTTGATTGATAAATTGGAGCAGTTAGCAGTCGTTAGGAGGAATGGCGATGATTGCACCTCCCGCGACTCGCATTGGGAAGTGCTTTGTGTGACGCTCGAGTATTGCGCTTGTCAAGAAGATGAAATCTTTTTTATCGAATTATTTATATAAAAAATGCGCAATAGAATGCTGATGATGTGATCGGTTTTATTGAGAGTGATGAAGGGCAATTTATATTTCATGCAGAAATGATGTCATGCATCGTGATTTTATTACAGCGTTATGTAAGATTCAATTTAATAACTCCTCAATACATAATAGATTTTATCTTATATACATTCGTATTTTTAAAAGGTAAAACATAATATGTACGCAATCAGTGAAAAGTTTATTCTAGGAATAAGAACGTATACATGTAGGCTCATTATAATAATATCATTATTTTCAAGGAAGCGAATGAAAATTCGTTCACCAGTAGAGTATTACTGAAATCGATGCCATGAATAAAAAAGCTATTTTTAAATTAATTCTAAGATTTATCTAAGCTGAAAATGTGTTATAGCATTACAATATATTTAATACCTAACGTTAATATTCCTACACATGGAATTATTACCGTCGAAAGTGATAATTTTTTAACTAATTTATTAATAACATAAAAAAGCTTTAGTAAAGCAAGATTGTTGGAAATACTACCACTTTTTATTAAATATTAAGCTTAAATTATGAATTCGTTGTGATGATTGAATGATTTTTTTTCTCATAAGACGCGTTCGTTCAAACGGTTTCCAAATACATCTGGAGCCGGGCGGCCAGACGTATATATTTCATATCGAAAACAGCTTCGATAGTGTCAATTCTCTAATCGCAGGCAATTAGGAACAGCGTGTACCTTCACGCTGCAATCCGCGCCGGCGACAGACGCATTCTTTAAATTTCTCCGAGGCATTTCCGCGGCTTTCAACAAGCCGGACCGAGTCCCGGGCCATCCTACACCGGCCGCGCGCGTGGGCGAGCACTAATCACGCAGGTTTCCATTTGAAACACAATTCATTAAGCACTATTCACACCGCGCTCACCTGCATGTGGCGCAGATGGCTGCCGAGGAGGACGCCGGTGCACTCGGTCGGTTATTCTGTTGATTTGATTTGGTTTATAAATTTCACTTTTTCATTTTCATTTCACTGGATACATGTTAGATAATCAAAATCTATTAATAATTTAAGAGCGATGTTTGAAAATTGAAAAAAAAACGTTGTCACGGTAGCACACATCAGAAAAGTTCCAAAACCTCTTTCAAATATATATATACTTACATATTTTTTTAAAATTTTCTTTAAAACGGTCTATAATCAAATTATATTATCAGTATTAAATATTAAATTTTACAACATTTTAAGGTAGTTTTCATTATTGATTACTGCATGTTAAAACTGTTCTACATAAAATATCATGAGGGATATTAAAAATTAAAAATTGATTAAAATATATATATTCAAAAAAGACGTTACTATGAATGTGAGACGATGTGTGCTTGGACGGATGCAAAGTTGCATGTTAACTTTTAAATAAAAAAAACTATAATAAGTAAATTTGTTGTGTATTTTTATTATCATTGAGATTTTCCTTACAATAATTAGTAGTACTCAAAAAGATTTAGTTCGGTTATGAATAACGTGACGAGTGATTAAAACAAGGAAAACACAGTAGAGTATTCGACTACCTACGTAATTGCCTGTAGAGTAGTTTTCCACGAATTTTAGCTAAATATCAATAAATTAGCACCAATAAAATTTATAGCCAACTACGCACAGATTTGATTCTTGATAATTAATTTTAATATTTAAATTTAAACAACCTTAAAAAAATACAATTATTGTTATACCTAGAATCACTTTTTAATTGGAGCCCTGGTTTTTTTATCATCGCAAGAATTTATAAAATTTCAGTTTTGGTTGTAACGAAATATATTGAGATGTATATTATATTCTTACTTTATCTATAAAATATTGGTCCTAAAGGTGAAAAAAATTAAGTATGCTGCAACAAGCGTTATCACATTAAGTAATCGATAATAACGGCGCACTCGTTGTTGCAGCACAGATGGGGTTGACTCTGCGAGGTGTTGAATTGGCTTCAAAAATAATGACAAACGGATTACCCCCTGCTTCAAGTATAGTGTTCTCAAATTTATTTCTAACTGAAATTTAGTCCTAAAATGCTGATTATTTACCGTTTAGACTTAATAAGTTAAAGTGAAGAATATTTTTTTTTATTTATAGTGAATTAGAAACCATCAACAGATATTATTCAATGTATTGCACAAAACATATATGAATCGTAGAAGTATAGTACGCCATTATGTAAATTATAAAAAACCGAATGAAAGATGTAAAAGCTCTTGCTTTTTATGGAAGCATCGTCAAGTTTGGTAATAAATATAAACGAGTTTCTATTATTTTATTTCATATCGGTGTAGGATTTATATCTTTTAGACGTGATAAGGACTCATAGCCAAAAAAATCATTGAAAATAACAAGGCACGTGTAGAGAAGTTTTATCTCTATTAAGTATCACAAAAATATTGACAAGGTCATTGAATTAAAAATATTTGATCGTAAAAAAATAATATTATTATTATTAAATCAGTAGTTCAATGCAAAGCTTTTAAAATACGACCTCTTAAACGCCAATGTAAGAAACAAAGCATTTTAAAAATTCTAATTTGGGTTTAAGGTTGATGCGCTATTTAATAAAATACGACTCTAAGAAAATAATGGATTATATATAATTTATGTGTAAATAAAAACTAGCAGAATATTAATGTAAAAATATCCACTTGGAAGGGCATGCACTACATATGAGCAGAAAAGCAAGAATAATTTTATTTTTTGTTTATTTTAGAAGTTTTAAGTATGAGTACACTTGTATCAATAAATGTTATGCGTCTATTGCGCACATTCGTGTGGACAGCAGACTACTGGGCATCGTATCAAAAATATTTTTTTCCTAATTCAGCAGAAAAAAGGTTCACGTTATCTTGATCGAGTAAGGAAATGCTGGAGGTAAGAAAGTGCTCGGTTTTCATATTTCGTTATTGGGAATTACTAAATAACATGAATGTGAACGCGCATTTGTAAACATGTGAGTAAACAAGTACAGGCGTTGTTTTCTCTACGGATTTCTTATGAAAAATACTCGCTTGAATAGAACCGACCGGCGCTTGTGCTGTGGCGTTAATAGTCACATTTGGCGCCTCTTGCATTCTGAGGGTTTCTCCGATCCTAATCCTTCCCATGAACCGCTCGTTGACTTTAGCTTTGGACTTGGAAGTGAAATGATTTGTTCAACGTGAATACAGTAAAATGCACATGTGGTAAAGCAAACAATGAAACAATATTTTTAAAAGGGTCTTCAAAAATTCTCAAAATATTTGAATATGATAAGTAGCTGTAAATTACATTTTTTTTAAAGCACAACGACTCAGGACTAGAAGAAGTTAAATCTGAGCCCAGAACTTTGAGATTCAGATGTATGCTAAAAATTTTTTTTAAGGTTTCCCTCAATATTTTTATATATAAAAATTAAAAAAAAAAATTAATAGTTTATTTTTATCGATCGTTGCTTCTGTAATTAAGATGTCTTGAGCACCAGCATTAAAAGAAAAAACTGTGAGATTTTACAAGTCATAAAGTTATCTGCGTATGTAAAAAGTAGGTAGCCTTATTTGTTATCTTTCATCGAAAGGTCATGCGGGATATTTTGTTTGTCTCTTTACATCGTAAGTCAACTTGGTATCATTTTATTGTTCTGACAAAGATAATATACGGACGGATGTTCAATCCAAGTTTTTATTACATATTGGCCGATGTCTTACGACTTACGAACGATGTTTTTATGAAAAATTAATTGGATAAATTGAGTTCGTCTATAGCAAAAGTCGATTATCTTTGCTTTATAGTAAATATCTCATTGTTCGTATGTATTACTTACAATGAATATACACCAGGGGCTCTCCAAGTTTTTGGCTACGCTATGGATGGCGCTCTATTAATATAAAAAGTACACAAGAAAACATTGATTAATGACAATTTATTTATTTTTATAGTATAAAAGAAAGATTGTAACCATATTGATAATCAATTCTTTTCTGACCGAGGATTTTTTAAATCTATTTTAAATACATTTCGTTTATTGGTTTCAGCATCATATAAGATATTGTATTCTGCGGTCTCTTAGATGGATGGGGTATTTACGTGATAAGCTTTTTAACACCTTACGTATAAAACTGATAACGTCATTAATTGGTACACTCCTTTATTATTACCTTCCAAATATTCCGGTTTCCATGAATTTGTAAAAAGATCCGAGTTTTAAATATTTGCAGACTAAGACATTCTTGAACTTCCTCGTTTTATTTCATAGGCGTTTATGATATGAAATAGTGGCTGTTTTAAGTCGGTAAAATTAAATTAATTACTCTAAGGAGAGGCTCAGTTTTATGTTAGGTATACAGCTTCTTACGGAAATACACTTTACGGGAATAATGTAACAGGCTTCATATCTTCGCAAATGCTAGGGAACTTATTTTGAACAGCCCTGGTATGGATATAGACAATGGTACTTGCAGATAACAATCCATATATAATTATATGTACGACTATAATGCAATATTGGCTGTTGCGATGATAATGCCGATGATGTCAACAGTGCTGGCGCCCTGTGGGGAGTGACCAGCGTGTTATCAACTGTCGTGATGATGGTTCGTAGAAATCTTCGGTGATTATTTTAATTTAATGACGTGTGTGACGTCAACACACGAGGAAATCACGACATGGGCATTATAAGCAAATTAAGCTCGAATATATTTTGCTTAAGCGATATTCTCCGTACTTTACGAAAGTTCGTGTCACATATATCTGTATTGATTTTTCTAATAATCTTTGTGTGCTTTGTGGTAGTAATTAAAGTTGTACATTTTTTTCAAACTAATTGAATATAAAATATTTTTATTTGTAGTTTTGATTTTTTATAGGATAAATCTGAATTTCCAAAATAATCAATACGAAACTACTTTTTATGTGAGATTAACATTTTATGAATTGAGCTTCGTGTATGTATTGAAATTGATTAGAAAATATTTTGAGTAAACTATTCTAAGTACATATTCTGAAGGATACAAACTATCTTCAGGATGATGGATTATCGTTGCAATGAAGGGTTATACTCTTGGCCTGTACATGAAATATTGACACACTGTCTCCTGACTGTTCGCAGACATAACAACTAAAATAGAAATTCATGAATATTTTTTCTCCATTATATTTTTAATCATGGTTATTACCAATGGCATATAAGAGTCGATGATATAACAAACCTTTTTAGATACTTACTGAGTAAGAAAAACTCTGCTAAAAGCATTGTCTAATCTTTCATAGAATTATTTCATTCTACTTTATATAAAAGTATGATTAAAGTAAGGTGAAATAAAATTGAAGCACGTAGTAGTTTGAATAAATGTAATATTCAGATCAATAAAAATTTACGTGCATACAGAAGCTACTGAATCTTTGATTTAATCGAGGGTAGAGATATAATACGTTCACGGTCATAATGTACGTATATTAGAGAATTGGACTCTCGGAAGGCAGTGGCGTTTGTTTGGCAAAAGCTCAGTAAACTCGGGTGCTTGTGACGGCCAGGAAGCCACAGCAAAGTTCTCAAAACTTTCATCAAGTAATCAATGTTTTTTACTGTTAAAATTCGAACTTGAGACTATCACGTTAACTAAGATTTTACTCTTCCTATGGTAATATTTTCATGTTAAATTTTATATTGATAAAGTTTTTACTTAAACGAAATTAAAATAATTTTCTGAAAGCGAAAAAGTTAAATTTCAATAATAAATTTAACTAAAATATAAATGATTTAATAAGTATGTTTTAATAGTTAAGGCGCACATGTCCTTTATTGTTTTGCAAAGTGGAAGGTGGGATACTTAAAAATAAGTCACTGGCAACATTAATTCTACCCAAGTCGCCATTCGCCATTAAAGGGGCCTCCCACACCTGCCATGCCGCGTCTTCCTCTCCATTTCCATTTAAATATGTGTCATTTTGTATGCAAAGTAATATGTAATTCATTTAGATTACAAGCGAGATACGCTCTCTTTCTCGGAGAGGCACGACGCTCACACGCCCGTCCCCGGCAACGGGGCACGCCAATTTGCGACGTATCATTATACTAAATACATTCGACTAAGCATTGTTCAACACGATTTGAGGTATCTTTAATTATCACAAAAAATATAATTGAATAATAACCACGGGTACTTAGCGCTTTGTTACGTCATTGATATTTATATTTTGAAATATGCAAAACAACAAATAAACCAAGTGGTCCAGAGGAGCTCCGAAAAGGTCCAATTCGTCAGTGTGAATAAATCATTTGCATGATTCTCATGAAAAGGCGTGTTGATATTTTTTTCCCCTCAGGGACTTTGTTTATATTATTTATGCACGATGTTGTATCCGGGCAATTTGTTGTACGAACTTTATTAATTTATAAATAAAAAATATAACAAACGAAATCATAATATAAATAATAAAACACGGAAATAACTTTCCCCAATAAGCAAAAAAGTTTAAAAACGTCAATTAAATTTTTATAATAAAAATATAGGTTTACTATGTTTCTTTTTTAATATTATGCTCCATATCCTAGGTTTTCATGAAAGCTTATAAATTTTTAATTACTGTCTTTAAAATAATTATAATCAAACAAAGTTTCGCGGCAGGAGATTAGCAGTGGCTCGAAAGATCTATTCTTATTCTTAAAATTAAGTACTGTCGGGGAGATCAAATATTTAAAAAAATAATTCAGCACTGAAAATTGTTATAATTTTTAAATAATGAGACTACCTAGATTATGTTATTACCACACAAATGCTATTATTTGTTATACAACAGCGTTTAAGCCCTAATAAAATTGCGACTAAATAAATTTACGATAGTAATCGCGATGTTATTTGTCATGGCAATTATTAAATAACTCATCTATTGCGTATAATTTGAATTCTGTACATAAAGCTATATATTTTTTAACAAAACTGAATATCACCATAATGGTTATGCCAACTTCCTATAACTTCCCATAATCCTCTGTATAATTTTATTAATAATGTATATGATTTGTGCATATTAATTATGTTTGTTTAAATATTTAATTCAAATTTTTTATTTCGTTTTTTGGTCCCCCTTTATAAGTATGCTAATAATTTAAATTGATTATGTATTGCTTTGAGACTCATCCGTATAATTAATGAATGTCACTATTCTTTGTAAATTTCCTCACGGACCAGTGACGTAGAAGATTCCGTCATTTTTCGTCACGCAACTGTGGAACTATGTGACCGCAGTATTGTATTATTAAACTATCATGTGATGTGTCTTATCGCACGTATTTCAAATAAAAACTCACTATAAAATATGATCTTATCAATTAATATAACCATAACAGCAATGTCATGAGCTTATGTAATCGTTTAATGCTAAACCGCACTGAAAATCTAGAGTATTCCATTGAGAATTTTGGAAATGACACACAAAATATGATTAAAAAAAAGTAACAGTAACCAATGATTCTGGAAGTTTCAAACAAGAAATAGTAATGTACTCGTAGTATGATTACTATCGTAGGACTTATCAAAGTCTATTGTAACACGAGAGGTCATTAAAACCAGTTATCATGTTTATCAGCTGTACGGGTGATTTCATAATATCAATATTTATTTTAATTAGTTGTTCCTTAGACTTGAAACCCAGAAAATGCGACAAACTTATATGAAAATACTTTTGATTGAATTGTAAATCGATGCTAACTATTATATTTTTAGATTTTTTTGTTTTGACTCAGGTTCTATGGACATCATCAAGAATATAATAAGAAATATATAATTTGCAATTTATAGTTTGACAGTGGCCGCTAGATCATGTCAACACATTTTTCTCCAGAAAGCCATAAAAATGTATGATTTGATCTTTATTGAAACCTTATTATCAAAAATATCAAACTTAAATAGTGAGTAGTAGTACTCTAGAGAAGTGCGCTTTAGACATTATTTTCGTGAGAAGTTCTTCAATGTCATATTTTTAATAACACCCCTATGTTTTTTCATAAAGGGTATTTACATCGGTCACCTCCAGTCTTTTCAGTAAACATCACGCGACTGAAAAAAATATACCAGGATTGAAGCTTGTGAAATACTGTGGAAGAAGTGCTTGGTGAGGGATTCCTGAGTTAAAAAGTTAAATGTTTTCATCAAGCCACATAAAAAAGTAAGTATCTTTATAAAACTTGAAAAGAAAAATATTGAGTTTCCCCGGACACTCTAAGATAAAAGTCAGATAACCTGGAAAAATTGGTATTAAAATAAAAGTCCCAGTGTGAGGAGCTAAAACTCCAGCGAAACAATCTCGCAAATAAGTGCTGATCGTAAAGAGTCGAAGACTCTCATAAAAGAAAGTATGGTAATGAACTTAATATTTTGAGATTTAATACAAAAACAAAAGAAATTTTTATGTTATATGTGGTAAATTTATAAATATATTGAAAACAAAATAGTTTTTGTTAAGCACTGAAAAGTAATTTAAGAAATTGGTCTGGTTCCTTAGCTCTACAATCTCTAGAGTAAAGCGGTAAAAATAACTAATACTTCGTTTTCGGGGAGCGTACCTCGGTTTATGTGATTCGCGTTGTATTCGGAACCAGCTCCAATGTAGTGCACCCATTACGTAAGCAAATATTAAGTTTCCTTGCGACAATAACAGATAAACCTGCCTTAATATGTTCCATTTAAATAATCACACATTTAGCGAGGCTTGCCATTAGAGCGCGCGGGTTAAGGTAACGCCAGGTTGACGCAAATGCGCTGCTAACTGTTAAGGTGAGATAATTCTCTCGCCATTAAGGTTGCAATAATTATTGTGAGAGGCGCGGGCTGTGCTAATGTCGATTGCGGATATGTGCATGACTAATGGTTACTTTACACGCAAAATTTTTCAAACTATTACAGCCATTTCATTTATAAAAAAATAGCGGTTTTATTTGCATATATGAGCGGATAAATATGAATGTCAAAAATTTGACATGGGTTCGTATAAACCTATATTAAAAAAATATACAAGATTAAATTAAATTTTCTTTGAGGATTACTTTTTTTACAAAACAGTGTGTTGCAGTATAAATCCAATTTATAATATGTATGTAATAATTAATTTTTATTTGATTGGGTCGATTCAATGGATACCTGTCCGTATCTTTGAAATAATTTCAAAGAGCAGTTTTGATTAAACGTTAAGTGCAATGAAAATAATATATATTTAAAATAATTGCTAATTATTAATGAAAATTAAACGTAATAAAAAAGCTTTGTCGTCGGATAGTTTAGACAACAATGGATCTTAATTTATTTAACCATAATGCCAACTTTAATTTGATTATTGAATTTATGCATTTATTATAGTACTTTTAATAAGCTTTTATTATTTGTTAATAATTTTGCATTTTAATATATGTATAACACACTTACGTAATTGATTCTTAAGGCAATAATTACATGCATTAAAAATTAATAATAATTGCAAGTTTAGTCACAAGTAGTAAGAGCATTCAGTGGCATGATAATTCATGAGTCATCTGGCCTGTGAAGCGATCGTATCAAGTATTGGGAATTCATATCACACGGCCGGTAAACAATAACGTATATAATTTAGCGTCACGTGGTGATTGAGTATTCACGCAGAGGGCGGGACGGCCGATCTCCGACGATCGGAATTAGATCATCGTTTTGTTTACGCTCGTCAGGGCCAAATTGAGAAAAAATGTACCGTAGTATAACGTATTCAACGGCATGAGCCTACGTGAGAGCAGTTTGACATCTCAGTCTTTTATGTACTACTATATATTGCAGATGTGTTTGGTTGGCGCTCACATCTCGCCAATGCAGCATTGGGGCACCTTGAAAATCATTGTTTGGAGATTATGAGTCCTCTGATTTGAATAATTCAAATTAAACAATGTCAATTGTATAAAAATAACAACAGTTTGGTGCTGATATCAGATATGATCTTTCGTAAGTATCGGGTGATATTTACTTTAAGTCTTACATGCAGAATTTTTTCGCTATTGTTTCAAGTGCTTTGATTAACCGCAAGTTTCTTCAATAGAATTATTAATTTTTTTTTTTATTATATTAGGTATATTTGCATTGCATGGTTTTTGATAATAACAATTGAGTTTTTGTAGCCCAACCTCATGTCTAATTATCTTTTCATTAAAGCTTTGAAGTAAAGTTACGTGCATTATCAATGCTTCAAAATAGTGCCATGACATTGATAAAAAAACTAATAATTGTGTTTACAATACAAAAGCCTTATATCTGATACGTCCCAGGCAATTAGCATAAGGTAACTAGTCAATGAAACGGATGCAGTGGCTAATTCGTGATGTCGGCCGCTGTCTGCGGGTCGTCGTGGCGAGCATAAATTATTACTACTCGGCTTTGGTCATGCGACGGTGAAATTACCCTACTAATTACAATGTTTCCGTGTGTACAACCATCCGTGATATATTCATATCAATAACCTCCAGTCTTTCGGATTTATACAAGTGATACAAAAGTAGTTGTAAGGAAACAGGATCTTGACTTTATTGTAAGACGGAGGTGTATTTTCCGTGTGATGTCATGTATTTTTGAGTTCCATACAAATTTAATTATTTTTAGAAATTTTAGGGATTGTATTTGAAATAATGATGATTATGAACAACATATAATGTATAAGATATATTAAAAGTACTGAAAAAGAGAAAAAAAAAATGGAATTTCCATAAAATATATCAAATTCCCGAATTATTTTACAAGGCCTAATTTGAAGATGTCAAATCTAAATTCTATTAGAAATATTAATATGTTTATACATTATAAGAAGTAGAAATAAATCTTATTTAAGTGGAATTTTATATGCAAATCATTATTGAGTATTTTTGACAGTGTATACAATTATTTTAATAAATCTGTATTCGTGTGAGTCGTAAAAAAATTCTGTCAATCATTTGAGGGCAACGCCATATTTTATTTTTATTATGTCACACAATTACATTGAACTTAGCTGAGGCTTATACTTTTTAATATTGTGAATGAGCTATTACTTGTAGTATTGAGTTAGTTGCATAATATTTATATTCGATAGTATGAGAAAATCGAATTAAATAAATTATACATATAATGCTAGATTAATACTTATTTATTTAAAATTATTTTTAATAGCATGTTAAATTTTATATACAATAACGTAAAACATATTTTAGGACAATGGTTACCCTTCATACCTAAAGATAGGTTAAAGAAACTTATGTAACCACTTTCAATTTTGTGACCTTCAAAAATGTAACAGCCTGATTTCTTTTAAATTAAGAAAAAGGCAAATACATTAACGATATCAGCACTGTATTAACATTATTTATTAGTAATAATACTCAATATTAATAAAAATGCACTGTTTGTGATGTCTTATTTTTAAGAAATAAATACTACTAACATGTCGGGCTTAGTTGGAGGTAAAATTTATTTACATATCAAAACTGTTTTTAATATTTAATTATATTTGTAGTCTTATAATACGATTAATTTTTAAGATAAAAAATATGTCTTACGTGTATTTATTTTCTGGTTTAACCATTTGAGATTTTCTTCGTGATCTATCCTCAGTTCAATTATAATTGCAATATGTACTTAGTTTAGGATTACTGTGGGAGTGACTTTTATTTTGACGATTGAATTATCATAATTTTCACATTAATATTAGAGTCAATTAAACCGGCGTTGTTAATCTTCCGAGCGCGTTCTGAACGTCGTGGCTTATGCAAACAAGGTACACGGCAATTATCCGCGATTACACGGCGAGTCGCTTGAGGACAGCCCGACAGTTGCAATAAGCAGTGCTCTGCGCTCGAAATGAATTCGTAATTCGATAAAAAGTCAAAGGTATTGTGTAGGATCGCAAAAATAAACCTAGCACTCGGAGAATTTATAGCGTAGATTGTATCTTGAATCAGCTATGTTGTTTTTTGATATGACCTTTTGTAATGTTTTCATGGAATGGCGAGAGTATTTGTTCCTGCCTACACTGAAATTACGCTGTACGGAATATTATTTTGCGATAAAATTACTCAAAAGAAAATAATGAAATTCAAGTCTTTTAGGACAAATAAAAACATATATATCTATATGAATAATTTACAATTAAACAGATATTATTAAAACATTCAGGCTTAAGATTTCACGTTGGTGATTTTGAGTTGTGCACCGTCTAAATACTATTGAAAATACAACAATCAAAATTGTTTTACTTAAATACAAGTTTAAAAATAAGATATCTCTTTGACGATAGTTACTAAAAAAAGAACCAAAAATCGGAATTTAGCAGGTGAATTTGATGTTGAAATTCAATATAATATTTTACATTTTGTACAATATTACAATATTAAGCTATGTTATTAAAAGGTCAGGCTTCTATAATAATTTCTCAAGAGTTAGTTGCTGGGAAAACAGAGAAACTTAGCAGTGTGTAAGCCCGAAGTTATTCATTATAACTTATTTGAGTATAGTACGACATCTAAAGGGCAGGTTTAGTCGTTGGTAATACCCACAGAGAAATGAAATAGCAGTATTTGAAATAAATACCTGTCGAATTAAATTTTAAAGTAAAAGTAAGTCAAAGCTTATTTTTTGCTTATCAAATTCGTTGTTAGTAGTTTTTAACATGATCTATTCTATATAATAATATGAAAAAGGTTCAATGTTTCTTGAGCCATAGTTGAATAGTATGGAATATCAAATAAATAAATAAATACATTAAATATAATTTTACGAATAAGGATATTTTATTGTCTATTTATCATATATATCTACTAAGTCTCTATTCAACTATTGTGTTTGATTTCAAAATTAAATAGATATATGTTATATTTATTTGTTTAATAGAAGTTATAATTTTTATTGTGTATTATCTCATATCTCAAGAGTTTCTGTAAAAAAAATTAAAGCAGATTTTTGTTTTTTAAATCGTTGTTTTTTTCAATTAAAAATAATTGTAATTACAGTAATTATACAGTGTTTCGAAAATAAATAAAACGACTTCATTATTTTTTTCTATCAAAGGTTTATTTCCGCTGTAGAAACTTGGATAATATTATTTTCGCTGCGGTAAGACCTCTAAAATATTTTCTTTAAGATAATTAACTGTTTTCCAATGAGTGATGGCCTATCCTGTCAAACTTTTTTTTTGAGTCTGCACAAACAATCTCCTTTGGCAACTTACAAAATCGCATCGCGGAATAATCCATTCTATTTGATAATTATACGGTAATTTTCAAATTTGGGATATGGCCAACGATCAAAATTATGTTCAGAAGTTAAAAACTTTAATTCCTCAGTGGCATATGAGTATGGATGATTTGCAAATATGTTTTAAAACTGACAAACCAAAAAATATTATATATATATGAATAAAAGCGATTCTATTTTTTCTTATAAATCAATATATGACTAAATTTTACAAAAGAAAGCATATATCTGTTATTAGTACCATGGTGAAATTGGTTATTAATATGTTTATAATATTATTTGAGAGATTATATTCATTTTATGCTGAGATGAAATGTTTTTATATTATTTGATTATTTTTAGGGTTTGAAATCTGTAAAATCATAAAATATCATTGACTCACTTGACATTAATATTCATTTGCATAAAGCTGTAATAATTTACATTAATAGTGAGAATTGCGTTTATTGTTAATTTGTTTGGTTTTTAGAAAGTTATTTTATTATGTTAAACTTTTCTTCAGTTTTAGTAAATATTTAAAAAAATTATATTGAATAATGACATTAATTCTGATTTTATATAAAAATATTTGTGCAATCGATCAAAAAACAATGTGATTTTTAAAAAATAAAACAATGCTTTTAGTTTAAACCCCTTCTAGTATTGAAGTTAATCATACGAAAGTAAAATTATTATAAGACGTTGAGATAATATCCATCTCATAAGTTTTCCGCCGTGGAAGCGTCTAGAACAAATAAAAACCACTTACTGTGTCAAAAGTAACGAATGAAATTGTCGGACGGAAAATACGGCAACAAAAAATACCTCTCGGCCGTCTGTCACGGCGAGCACGTGCGAAGGAAAAAAATCCGATCCATACGCGAACAAAATAATCACCGAGGGAAGCTGATAAATGTTTTATTCAGCGTTTTGATTTTAAATAGTATGATGAAGTGCCCCACTAGGTACGATTCATATTTCCCAAGTTGGATAAACTTTTTCGATAAATAAGTTTTGCTCGAATGAGAGAAATGTAATCATAATTCGTGCTTACCGGATCGTACAGAAGATTTTATGTCTTTCTCTACCGGAGTACGTTCTCCTCGTTTACGATAATTGAAATAAATTTATATACACCGAGGAACTATTTTTATAAAGGTCTGATACTAAGACGCACAGTATAGTTATATGAAAATACGTGTTTCATAAAAGACGTTGATAAAATACTTACTATTGTATTAAAATCTGTTAGAAAGAGTGGATAACATTTATTTTGTAAATTGGTTCAAGCTTAAAGAATTTTTGACAAATATTAATTCAACGTATGAGAATACAATTAGATGTTCAATTTGAAAGCTCACAATAAATTAAAGTTACACCCTTGCTTAGCATATATTTCATCCTACAGATTTAAGATTCTTTGATTACCTCATAATTTCATGAATAGGTTTGTGCTGCAGTTTTATGAAATTTATTTGGTAAATAAATTACCACAGAGAATAAACTCGATTTATTTACTATCTACATTTAACAAGAGTATCAAAGGTTTCTAAAACATAATTTGTTAATTAAATTTAGTATAAAGAGAAATAGTTTTATCGTGAGGCGTGTTTGAATTAAGTATTAGTGAACTATAAAATAGGTCAATTTTGTTTCAAATAAATGATTAAAAAATGGCATGCATTTAGTGGAATAATATATTTGTGAACAAAATTTGTTATGAGTATATTCCACATTTGATTTGATATTATTTCTATTTGGACAATAAGTGTGTTTAATATTTTGTTAAAAAAATGGTTTTTACTATTAAGTATATGTACTTAAATTTTAAAAAGGAAAGTAAGATTTATTTCGTTGAATAAATAATTATTCTCGTTTATGAAAAAAAATATTTTTTAATATTCTGATACACACTCTCTGATCATCGGATGAGACCATGACTTTAGACACACCGTGTATGTACGTAAGCGCCATGTTGTTACCTTCTCTGTTGTATTATTTTGACATCAATACCGACTGCTAACATAGACGCCATAGTAATAATTTAACAAAATTAAATGCTCTTGGCGTGCAATAAATTACGTGAAGGTGTTTGGAATTTTCTTCACAAACCTCGAGTGTTTTTTTAAGTGTGCAAATATTTCGTGTTTCATTGGGATGATTCAATATTTGGAGTTGTATATAAAAGCTTTTGGTAGATCATTTAGGTAATGCCAATAGAATCAATGCCATTTTGTCTTGTTATTTTAATATTTAAAGACTTATTAATTCAATGAGTACTTATTGGAATTTCGCTAGGCATCAAGGATATTAAGGTAAGCTGCGGCCCGGCTGAAGAGATGCGGTCTGGTCAAATGAGCGATTCTGGGATTATCCTACTCAGCATTATATTTTAAAGGAGCTTTGCACCTTCTTTGAGATGTGAAAAAATTCACAGAATGTGCCATAAATAATTCTAAAATGAACCTGCCGAAAAAATACAATATTGAAAAAATAACGGCATATTTTTAATATATTTAAAAAAACAATTCACACAAACATTAAGCGAGTATTCGTATTTTTTTCCATTTATATTTTTTTTATACAAATTTATAACAAAGAATAGAATTGAATTAAAAAAGCAAGATATTGATTCAATGTGATTTTATTGCATTGGTATTAAGATTATGATTTTCAAAAGTATAAAATATCATGTTTGGCGTACTTTCAGTACTAAACTCCAAAGTGTTGAATACAAAATAACGATTATTAATTTTTAATTTATGCAGAATAATAATAATTATTAGTTATATATGTGTAAATATAATATATATTGTGTATCTATACGGAATATTTAAAGTTGCGCATAACTAGATTTTGAATTGGGTACATCTATTGAATACGATATAAGTGTGTATTTATCATGAAATTTTTTAATTGCAATATCATTGAAAGATGTATTTAGTTAAGATGAGATTTTTATTACTTACAGTGTTTTGATGCTTTAGTCTCAGGAAAAAGACGGCATTAATACATGCCCTTGCTTTCAGCTGCACGGGAGTAACGCGAAAGCTTTTTTGTGCTTTCGCGGGTTTCACGCAGCGCAAACAACTTTAGAATAACATCAATCAAAAGTTTAATATATATTTTAAGCACTGTTTGTAAACAGCAAAAAGTACACTATATAATTACAGCTTAAGTCACTATTTTTTTTAAAATTTGATAAAAAATATACAAACAAATATCACTGATTTGACAGCTTTGAACGTAGCACAAAAAAGCACATTGTCAATGTTTTTACCTCGTAAGTACTGTTTTTTTTTCAGAACACAAAATCTCTAGTTTCCCAAATATATAAATGTTTTTCTCGTGGATTGATTACATGAACAAAAAATGTTTAATTTTAAAGGCGAGTGCGTGTTTCGCGCGCAGTGCAGGGACGTGACAGCGAAGATGCGCTCAACAGGCCGGCGAGCGTGCTAGTGAGCGGCGCTCGCCCGCCATGTGCGGCCTCCCCTCCCCGGGGCGCCCCCCGCCCCCGCCCCGCCGCGCCCCGCCCCCGCCCCCGCCCCGCCCCGCCCCCGCCCCCGCCCCGCCCCCGCCCCCGCCCCCGCCGGAACCCGCGCCGGAGCCTGCGGAAGCTCTCGGCCGTCCGATTTGCGCGGACCACTCTTAATTTGAACGACGCTGTTTACACGTGACACTTTAATCGGGACATTTATATCTATTGACTTTTGCGTCCTGCAAATTGACACCCCGACAAAAACATATTTTTTAAATTATAATACTGTCAACATATTGACGGTCGCGACGCATTCATTATAATTAAAGACATGTGAAAAAAAAAAAAAAAAAAAAAAAAACATATTTATCATTTGAAAAGTCCGAAGAACTCTACAGACATGCATCGAAATAACTCACAGCAGACAGATACGTTTTAAACATACCTTTCTTAATATTATACTTCGCTATGTATAACATAACAAATTATATATGAATGCCGATATTTGAAGTAAGTAAGTTGGAATAGCGTTGTTTGTATGTGGGTTGGTGTCCGGTGTAAGCGCGCCACGAGGCAATCGAAATTGGTGTTTGCAGTGGCGCTAGTTTAGAAATAGACCTCTCCCGGCGTCTATCGTCTGTCTGCGCACGTACGAGCCGGATAAGCAAGGATGCTTCCGACATTAATCATTATAAAATTCGTATCAAAATAGGTGCTTGCATTATTGATATCTTGAAATAACACAGTCAGAAGAAGAATGAAGGGATTCGTTTAAAGTTTAAACCATTGACATCGTAATATCAAATTTAAAGATGGCTCTAAAAAGGAAAGTAGTATCAAATTTTATGTTTAGCACTTATTCATTATTTTGTGCAGTAATATGATTTTAGAGAGTTTAAACGCATGCATTTATATTTATTATAATTATTTCAAAATCAACATATTTGAGATTTAGGAATAACCTTTTGTGGTTTAGTCGATTGGTTAAATGAATGTAAGGAAAAGCCTTTATTTTGAGTCACACCTTGAATCTCCGCTTCATGATTTTGCATATTTTTAATAGGATAATTAATCATTTGAAATATTTCATTCCGTTTTAAATTCACACTACAAGCTGTTGAGATCATTTTACAGGAATGTTATTTTTAGATTTATTACATCTCAAATCCTGATTAATTGATAATTTTATTTAATATTCTTACATTTAGATATTCTGAATGAGTTTGCAAAATTTAATAAATTAGCCAAATCTCTGACTAAGGTCATCTATATTCATTTCAAACCAAACAATGGGATCAAGTTAAAAACAACCATAAAAAAAGTTTTTTTAAATTGATGTAAAACTGCTTTACAATCATATTGTGGTTCATTTCTAGAATCTCACATTAATGTAAACAAAAATATGATATCTATTTTCGAAATGTTATCAAGCTATTTAATGTTTATCCTGCAAACGAAAATACGATGTCCTCGTAAATGTGTGAAGTAATGAATCATTCATAAATACCAACATTGTGTAAACTACCAGAACTACAAATGTATCCCAGATTATATAATCGGAATTTCCAATCTACAAGATAAGATTAAATTTAACCACAATAATTTAACAGGTTAAAATAATTAAACCACACGATTTTAAAACTGCTACGCAAACTCTTTATTAAATGTTCCCGAAACCACTGTTTGTATTTGTTATTTTTTAAACAATTTAAATTATTATTAAATATTTCTCCAAGCATATTACTTATTTAATTTTCTTATTTGAAGACCACCAAGAAAACATAAAATTGGGTAGAAGCTTTATTCTTTGATTTTGAATAATATTCTATTAAAAATGAAAGAATTTCCATACTTTTATTTTAAAATAAGTATTTTATATAAAATATATAAATCATGCGGTACCAAAAGATTTGTTGTAAAGGTTGTCCTTTACAATAAACTAAGTCTGATAAATATTTTATGTAATTATATTTATTTATTTAGTGAGGAAATTTTTAGAGTTTTTAATGCCTGAAAATGACTCTACTACCGAAACTGAATCACTGCAACATCAAACAAGTAAAAACAAGCCATAACATCCAAAAGCAGACCATAAAAAAATATAAAATGACTTATTTATTTTTTATAGTTTAATATAATTTATGCAAAACGCATTTGTCACCAGTTGCTACAATCTTTTTTTGTTGTTTTTTTTATTTGGTAGTTGTACAATGCATTGTCCTGCGTCACTGACACAGATTCAAATGCTCAAAGTTTTCTCAGTCGCATGAATATAAATGTCCACTATTATTATGGAGTCACCGCGATATATATTTGTATTGGTCAGAATCGTCCTTCGAAAACTTTGAGATCTTAAGAGTTATCAAATAATACGAATTTCACTACTAGGTTTTATCACCTTCCAAAAACTTCTTTGTTTTACTCGGAAAATTGAAATGCTTAAAATATGATTACATAGGTATTATTTACTTGTTTGTTTTTATAGAAGAGAATATTTGGACGTCATGCTTATTTATCTAGTAACCATATTCAAAGCAACAATTTCAACATTAACTCGGAAAACATGCCTGAAAAAGGAATATGGAAATATTGGCATTTGATTGTAAATCATGTCATAACTAGAAGGGAATAACAGAAGCTTTTCTGTGCGACTTCTGCTGTATTTACATACCAGGGAAGGTGCAATACGAATTGATTTGTAATAATCGGAATTAAAAATCTTATTTACATAAAATGAATAAGGATAGACACATTACTGGTAGCTTCATTTGTAATAAAAACAGTAGAATACAGTAGATCACAAATTATTTTTGACTTTGACTTCATTCCTCAATATTAAAATGTATCTTTGTTACCTAATGTGACAATAATGTTTACAAAGTATTTATAGAATATCATTACCATCACTTATAGATATACATTAAAAGATTAAAAATAATCGCTCATGTTTGAATCAGCATTTAAAAATAAACTATGCTTTTGAGATATATAAAAAAAGCTTTGCAAATTCAAACAGAAATTTAAAATACATCGATCGATTTTCATTAATATTTCAAATATTTAAAATAAAACTTTTATTTCATTTCGTTATTGAATAGAAACAGGATTGAATCTTCTGCCTTTCCTCCGTAGAAAATATATGTTTGGCTATGAATAGAAATAAGGAACTCACCGTCGGCCTGCACCGAAAATTGGCAACTGACGTCGCAGATTTATTTAGTCGATAAGACAAACAAACTGATGCATGGGTTGCTTGAACCGCTGACACTAAATTTTATTTCAGATCAAAGCAGAATTCAAGAAATATTCTTTATCTTTTCCGAGCACGTAATCCTGTGCACGACCGGTAACTTATCTGCCGACATTGTACGATCATAATAATTCAACTGAATGAATTACAAAAGCACCTCAATAATTAAAATTAGTAAAAAAACGTTAAACCTCTCAAAACAGACTTTTCATTATATTCATGTGCTTATAACTTCTAGTCCTAAAAGTTGCTTAAATTCTAATTTGCTATTTTTCAGTGCTTAAAAAATATTAAATTTACAAATAATTATTTTTTATTGAGGTTTAGTGTGTTTTAAATATTATGTATTAACATTAATACTGTTGATTTTCTTATAATTTTAAAATTTGCTCTATATAATGAAATATCTTTATAATATGAATAATAAAATTTACTATCTCGATACTTAACAATGTTTTCATATTTTACTTTTGATGAATCTTTCAATATTTTATTTAATTTTAAAATTAAAATGCAGACTCTTCATTTTTAAAATATTATTTAATATAGTTGATAATATTGTATTGTATTGTTATGTCTTAAAGGTTTATATTGTAAAAATATTTGTCCCGTGGAATTGTTTACAACAGGATGGAGAATTCAAAGACAGTAATATTATTCACACTGTGAACTAGGTGCTTATGGTAAAGTTTAATTTATCTTGTCAAAAAGATGGCCTTATTTGCAGACTGCAACATTTTTCTGCGTAGGTTTAAAATATTCTGCCCGGCATTTGAATGCAAACCTGAATTATTCAAAAGGTGTTTTAAATCAACAACTTCCGAGGCGTTACCCTCTTCAGGCATCCTGCATGAAAATTATTCAAAATCATCCCGCTCCCCGCCAATGCAGCCTTACATGAACACTGTCACACAGTCCAGGTAACGCAAGCGATAAGGTAAATTTCACATTTTCATGACAAATTTGTCTTGAACATTTTATTACACAATTCTTCTCACTTATAATTATATATTTATGTATCCATGTTGTTTACACCGTCAGAAATATATATCCAGCGAATATATATTAAATATCAAATTGTGTGTAATATTTCACGAATAAGTTAATTTGTCTTTGTGTAGTTTTTTACAGATATTTTTATTCCATTTGATTTTTAATTAAAACCATGATACTGATAAGTAAAATTAAATTTTAAATTCTACAATTTTATTTTGTTTATTACTGACAAAATATTTCAAATTTTCGAGTGCAATAGATACGATCCCATGCATTTATAAATAATATGTATTTGCCTGAAAAGTTCCGTTTCGCTACTGTACGATGCACTGTATGAAAAAGTGAGACCAGCTTAGTGCGGACGGGCGGAGCAGCGTGAGCTATCTCTGAATAAATAATACAACAAACACGACAATGGAGAGTTCACTCCGGCGAAGGGTGGTAACTCTGTGGACAAGGCTCATTGAAACAGTATCACCTCTGAGTGCTTTAAGTACACTGCTTCCAAAAATATTTATCCACAAACAAGCTACGAGTAAAAGCAGTGCATAGGTACCGCAACGCTGCCAATACTAATGTACACCCGCACAGTGTATCACAATAAATACGGCTACCAAATATTGTTATTCAATATTTGAACGACAGGGTGACTCGACTAATGAATGGTCTATTTTCGTGCAAATCAACATTGAAAAGTATGAAATGAGATAATATATTACATTGAAGAAATCAGCGCAGCAGAAGCCACATGCTCTTGCTACACTATTTATGTATACTTACTTCCATAAAATAAATGAGCGATGTTGATGCACACAGAGTGCAGCTTCCAGCTTAATGTATTTCGATTGTAAATCATGTTTTTCAAACTGATTGCTTTTTGATAGGCACTTTACATATGTGCCTTCATGTTGATTTGCATTCAAGGATTTTATAAAGGAAATGTGAGTTCGCTAAATCATTTATTTAATACGATAATATGCATGACAATCCCATACAGAGATTGCAAAAAAAGAAATATGGTGATCATTAAAATGTTCTTAAATTATCCATTTTAATCATGAAAACATTCATTAAAATCTTCAAATTATTTCATCTCGCGTACGTGTCCTTTTGTGGCGGCTCCTTTTTATTAAGACGCCTCCGTTTCTCGTGTCGTCTCATATTTTAAACGAGCCAACCTACCTGAATCGTATTAGGTGTTTATATTTCCGTCTATTGTGGCCGTAAATAGAATAGAAAAAAATGTATCAATGGCGAGAAACATCATTCATTTCATACAACACAGGGGAACGCAAGAAATACTGGCATATTTATTTGGAATTACAACGTAACTTAAAATATGAAATATACGAAATATACATACGAAAATATTGACTATTTTTTTTTGAACTATATAAAAACTGCCTTTTATTATTTTATATTTTAAAACTGAATCAATAAGTAATAAAATTACAGTGATTTTTTTTTTTAATAATATTTTATCCGCACTTTTTTTACGCACGTATATTCTACATAATTAATCTATATTTCATTCAATATAATATCACATGAATATCAACAATTAAAAAGCCCAAAAATGTTACGTGAAAATATCACCGAATATATCAGAATGCACGTCGTCTCCCCTGCTGGGGTATTCGTGGGCAATCGGCTGTTGACGTTGTGGGCACCTCGCGGCGTGGCGCCTGCCGGGGCTGCAGGGCCGGTACGGTTTCATATTTGGGTAGTCTATCGCGTATCTCATTACATAATGATAGACAATGTCCTCAAGCCGAGTAGCGCCGAGCGCCCGACCTTTACATCGGCGGGCGCGCGGCCGGCGCCGGCGGAGCACCCGTCTGGCTTCCACGGAGCTTTCGAACTGGAGCCCGCTCTACACGCTGGCAACACCCATTAAATTCCGTATCGTATAAAACAATATGTAAATTAAAGAAAGAAAAAAAAAAAAAAAAGTTTTATTATGTACTAAGCTTGCATTCAAACACCAATATCCACTGATACGACTGAAAACTTATTTTAATGAATATAAAAGATCTCAGTCGTCATTGTAGTCGTATTATTTAAACTTGAATTTTAATTATTATAGCAATGAAAATTAACTACGTACAGACACAAAAAATACATTAAATTAATTATTTATTAAAACTCAATGAATCCTAAGAAATATTTATTTTTTAGATAATTTCGTAATTCTGTTTTTTTTTTAGTTGATCCCATCCTAAGTCGCTCGTTTGGTGTGAGCGTGTGTACCGGATTTTAGTGTTTACCTAGGCGAGTGGTTCTATTACTGCTAGATGAATAAAACGATCTATCAGACGTTATGTAAGATGTTAGTTTAAAAGCATGTTAATCGATTGAAAGAAATCTTTTTATTTACCTACATCATTGCGATATCAAAAATGCTATTCACGGCTCAAATGAACACATTTCACTAATTGCGGAATAATAAGAAGAGAATACAATTTTAATTTCTAATCACATTGTAATTGAGGCCTGACAGTTTTAATTGATATTAGGATATAATAAAATTTTCAGAATATGGAATATAGGGTCTCGTTATCTTTTATTTTCGTGTAACTAGGCAAGGCAAATTCAAAGACAAAGACCGGCGGATAATAAATGAACTCCGGCACAGCTTTATGTGATTTGTACCGAGAATTAAGTAAAGAGGAGACTATCTAAGTAGAGAGGCACTTTGAATTATGGCTATATTTGTCTTTTAAATGTCGGGAAACGTTGTCTTTGTATCCGGATAAGGGCAGAGTGTAAATATATTTAAAGTTTTTAATCAGAAAGGTCGCCATAATGTCATGGGTGGAAGAAATTACGTAATGCTGTGAAGGTTTGATGCAAAGGTGATTAGAAATAATTAACTTTCATCCATATCCAATCATAATCACACGACCACTGCGAAAAAATGGTTTACCTAAAACGACATCATCAATCTCTTTATGGCTGTGTTCTTTGTTGTGGTTCTAATGTTTTTTTCGGGGCCACCCCATGCTAATCATCGCAGGTACTAAATTGATGAATATATTTGATTTATCAGATAGCAACATCAAAAAGAAGTTTGCTATTTTAGTGTTCTACAAAGTGCAGATATATAAACCAAAAAAGAGAAAACGTGGCATTTGGTGTACGCGCTCTGATAATGGGGTTGAAGAGCCATCTGCTACATCCTGCACACCTATATCATTGGGTAGGTCAGCTTGCTCACGGTGGACCCTACTGAGTCTGGTAGGCCATGTAAAAAATATTCACTTGTACACGTAAAATATAATATTTTATTTTAACACTTAATCAGGCAAAGGTTTTTTTTTGTGTTTTGATTTTGACATCGTAAAAAGACGAAATTTCAACATATTGTTCAAAGTTAGACAAAGTTTCGCATTGGACGGTTATCACGATTCTTATGACGGACTGAACGCAGCATTGGATAATGACAGGTTTTTTTTAGTGTTTTGATTTTGAGATCATAAAAAGACGAAATTTCAACATATTGTTCAAAGTTAGGCAAAGTTTCGCATTGGACGGTTATCACGATTCTTATGACGGACTGAACGCAGCATTGGATAATGACAGGTTTTTTTTAGTGTTTTGATTTTGAGATCATAAAAAGACGAAATTTCAACATATTGTTTAAAGTTAGGCCAAGTTTCGCATTGGACGGTTATCACGGGTCTATTGACGGACTGAACACAGCCTTGGATAATGACAGGCCGTGTCGCGGGCCCGAGTGAACAAAGCCGGGAACATCACGCGGGGACCGATCTACCTACGTTCGTACCGCGGGGCCCAGCGAGTTGTTTAACAGATTCGATAATAAAAAAAACTGCTTGGCGCCACCATTGTCGGTCAATCTGACCCCAGCCGGGGCGTTCAGATCCGACGGACAGCTTTATTTATTGTAAATAGAATGGCACCCGATAAACTATCCACTAAAAATTATACTATCGGTAGTCTGACTTGTTCAATACGTCGTTGTATTTTTGATGGATTTTTAGACTGCATATTTTTCTCGGTAGCTTTTAATTTTATTATTTTAAGTGGTGTTTAATAATCGGATTTGTATTCCCTTTTGAATAAGCGTTTTTCGGTTAGGTGTGGGATACGGACCGTTTGAAAAACCCGGCGTTTGTGTGTTAATCGATTTTAGACGTACGAGAATCATTGGTATTTTGACTGTGGTCGAAGAGATTAGCCTTGCCTTTGTCTCGGGGATTTCCTTGCACCGTTAATATTGTTCAGGTAATATAATGTATTAAGAATACGAAAACGTTGCATTTATATTGAACTGAACATCGTTTCTTTATTCTTTCTTAGTCGGCAGCATTACAGTAGAGATTGTACGTTGCATTTTATGAAAGTACCAAATTTTTACTACTTTCGGAGTGTATTTAATAAAACGGGTGTATTATCAAAATTTTATAGATCTACGCTTAAACGAAGTTTAAGTGATATTAAATTTGGATGTTCGCTTTGTTTATAGCCGTGGTTATTAAAAAAAGCGAGGCAGACACAATAAAGCGATGAGCGCGGCCGGCAGCATTTGTGAGCTTCGGTATGGAGATCCGCATTGTGTTACTCGAACGGCTTGTTAGAAATTTCCTCGGCCAGAAATATTTATAGATAGAACCGCGGCCAGTGCGTGGCGGCTGTAAGCCATATTGATATGTGTCAGACTCGCCGGGGAGTATTGGCGCCTGCTCCAGTCTCTAACCATAAGTACCCAAATTCCATTTAGTATATTGTGCTCAGGTCGGCGGATCTCCCATGTGCTCCGTACTGGGGCAACTCGGACGGGGAAGGGCGTGCGATAAAAATGATTAATTACACATTATTTGTTTGTTTCTTCATATTAATCCCGCGGCCTGACTAGGCTCGATGGGGCTTTAATTAATGCGGGTTGAAATATGGTGCCTTCATTATTTAAATTTATTCAACCCTTTTCATGAGTTTTTCTATTGTTTTTGTTGGACTACTTTTAGTGTATTTTAATTATTTTAGCAGATTATTATTTAATTATTCTACTGAACAATGAGAAATGAAAATTTAAATTCCAATGAAATTTGTGTTTTCTGTTTTAATTTTATAAAAAATAGTTAACTTAATATTTATGTAAAAATACAAAGGTAACAGAATATTTCGAGTATAAGGGAATTATGTATTTAATAAATATTAAATATAAATATGAGATTAATACATATTTTTGCATAATTTTTTTTTTACTATTTAAAAGTTATCGTTAAAAGCAAAAGAAAGAAAGTACGATTATTAGGAATACGCGTATTTTAATAAAGTCAATGAACTAATACACTAGAATCTTAATTTAAGAAGACCAAAAATAACCCATTACTGGAAATTTTAACTCTAAATACTACTGCTATTACAATTATTTATAATAAATATTTGTGAACATATATTTTAAATATTATGGGTAAGTTTTCTGAGTAAACAAAAAAATATAAGTAATTTACATTTAAAAAATGGCACTGTTAATGGCGGCTATAGTATAACTGCCTAACTGACATTTCATATTTATAATAATATTTTTTGATAAGTATACACATGGAAATAAAAATATGTGATACATATGACTATGCTTTGAAAATATAGGCCAAATTGATTTGCTCGTTGCTACGTAAATAACAATTGATTCACACCCGGCGTGTAACGTTAATCACCCATCAGCGCATGCACGCGAATTGATTAATTTTCTATAACACGATGTACTGAATTACTCTACCAGGAAAATATAAAATGTAGCTATTAAAATAAGTAAAAATGTACTTCAATGTATAGCTGATTCATTTGGAAACTTTCATTTTCAATTTGATAAGTAGAAATTTTTAATTTAAAAAATAAACGAATTGCACGTAGTAGCTAAAAGCTAATACGAACAATACGTATATTCTTCATCATTGCATGGATAAAAATGTATTATTTAAAATAAACACCTTGTAGTAAATCTTAACGTAGCTTTAAAAATTCCATAAAAATAAATTAAATTGTAAATAATAAAATCAGACAAATGGTTAATTGATCGGGAAGCTCTAATCGAAATACACAATCGTAAACTTAAAACTTAGATATGTTTAAATACATATTCTTTAAAATAATTTAAAACGTAATAAAATTTGTAAACACCGTGTGATATAGCTTCACTTGTCTACTCTGTATACATCTTATTTGCCAACACAAATAGAAGGAAGAACTTGAAAACATGTATTTTTATCATCAATTTGATTGACTTCTAAAATAAGCTGGGAATTACTTACCTAATGCATTTTTAAATGCATTTGGCGCAAAGGTTGTGATGTTTCACTTTTAAAAATAGTTTTAGTAGTATTCATTGTTCATGTATAGACATTTGAAATGATACAGTTTTGTAAAGAAATGAACTGGTAATTTGCGATTCCCCTTTTAATTATTAGTTATTGTAGAAAAATATTAAACTAATTTATTAAAAGCTTTAATCATTTTATGTAAAAAAAAATTTTTTTTTTAATAATGCACCTATTATTTTAATGTTGATTTTGATACGAATTTAAACATGAACCAGGTACTATAAAAATAACTACTTTTGAAAAATAATGAAATATTAATAAATTAACCATTTAATGATAATATATTTATTAATATTCATTTTCAACATTAAATTCTTATACAGTTTTTATTAATATGATATTTACAAATAAACATTGCATACTAATATATTCAAATGACTATACTATAAAAGATAATAAAATAAAAATAAAATTAGTTATGGAAGTTAGTTAATAGTAGCATAGGATTGTATATAATAAAATTTATATTAATAGTTTCGAAATTATTGTTACATTATTCATCAGCGGTTAGGACTTTACAAGCTTGTAGGTTGGATACTTCTTCTAACAAGTGATTCCCAAGGTGATCGAATTACTATACATCAGTTTAGCATGTAAATTGTTTTTAATTGTCAAAATTAATTTACATTGTAAAATTATTTTATGTTTTTTTTTTATTTTCACGACTGGCATTGCACAGTCATTTGGATCGTTTATAGTTGCAGCACTTTTATAGGAAATTCCTTTTTTTTCATGATAGGTGCTTCGATTTTTAATCAGTACATCCAGGTGTGTCATTACTCCTCACATCGCTCAATCTGAAGGAAACAGTTCCTCACGTCCACTACTTCCACTTTAAGGCTTTTCAGATGATGTGCGATTTGGTCACGTCCATAAATTAGCCTGTATTCTTTTAAAAAGTGTCAAAACGTTTATGGGCCGGCGCACAGTGCGCGGGTGTGGATGAGCCCGTGACATATGCCGCTCCTCCCACCTCGCCAGGTTATTGTCACAAACTACACATGTAAAGACCCCACGGTGCGGCGTGTGAACACTCTTCTATCACTGAGTTTTTACATTGGGAACAGGTGTTTTGAAGCTGTTCTGCGGTATGACCATAACGGCTCAAGGATGAACGAATTTTTGCACCTCAAATCATTTAAATAACACTGACTAATTATTTGAGGGAGCTCTGTATTATTCAGGTTATATGACATCAGGCAATCAAATGATCAAAAATCTTTGTATTTTGTACAAATCTTTTTTTTTTTAATGGTATAAATTGTTCAAATGTCATACACAGCTATCGAAATCGTTAATAATAATACATACATTTTTATAATATATAAGTACATCTATTAGCTTCATTTTTGATCATAATACTCGTAAAAATATGCGTGCCATTATATATTTGCAACTTTTTAATATTAGAGAATAAGTCCGGATTCAAATATGCGGATATTTTTTTTTGTTTTGGGTTAATTTACACAAATAGTCAAATTCCCTTTACACGCAGCATCTACTTCATACATTTATTATTACATATTTAAGGATAGCGTAATGTTGCTGGCTAGTTAAAAAATAAAGTATCATTTATCAACGTAATTGACTTGATTACTATATTATTCCTAAATACTACTTTAACACACTTTATATTCTTAATACATATAATAAGATAATAGAAAACTCTTATGTATTTTTTTAAATGTTTTTTTTTTTCATTTGTGAAGTTGCCTTCGCGAGGCTAATAACGGTTCAACAACATCCATTTGGCTTCGCGCTGGGCCGTGAAGATGATGATGCGGCCTCCTCTGGCAGGCGCGGGTGTCTGTAGTGCTTCCCGTAGAAGTCATCTGCTCAGAGTGTTTGCCTTGTCGCCATTCATCGGCTCTAATGCGACAGATCATCGATGGGCCGGAGGAGCGGCACTTCAGCGCACGGACCAAGCCAACGGCGCATCTAAAACACACTTATCCGAAATATAAAACAATCTTCGATAAAACACTGTGCATTGTACGAAATTTAAGATAAAACGTTTATAGAGAAAATAATGCGACAAATTTTCTGAAGTGAAAAAATTACAGCACGCCTGCCCATGTTTTGTTTACCTCGAACACACTAAGCTTAATATATAACTTTTGGAACCTCTCATAAAACACTGGATTAAATACGAAATAAAAGCAAAAATATAGGTTTGAGAGTATGAAAAATTTACTGCAAAATATTTTTATTATATTTATTTATGAGCGCTATTTTTAACGGTATTGTTATTTAAAAAAATATTTACTCATTAGACTGCGTTAGATGGTGGTGATTTGTAGTTAAACCAATACCCACCATCATACAAATATGAATTTAGATTTATAGTTTTTCTCATGAAGCACTAAATGGAAGTTATTTGTAATTAAATCAACATTCTGTAAGTTAAGTTATTATTACATATTTTTATATCTTATTTAATGTTTTATGAAAAGTGTAATTTAAAAAAAAGCCTAGTCGAACAGCATTATTACAAGACACGGATGGGAAGTTTTATCAATACTTTTCTTATTAATTATTTACAATTTAATGATTGTTATGACACGATACGTCTGTCAGAAAACAAACTGCATTTTTTTCACATTTCAGTTTTTTATGTTGTTATATTAGTTATATGGTTTTAAATCTGAAGTGGAAGTGGGCGGAACATTTCACCAGTGGTCGCTGTCATCTTCATTTACGCTTTGGGTGCCTCAACCACACGTTTATTCGGACACGTCCATAATCACTCAAGAGGTAAAAATTTAAAATAATTATAAAAATATAATTATGTAAAAATCTACAGGCTAAGTTTTCACATATCTCAATTCATGATCTTAATTGATGCCAAGCAGTCCTCTCTGTATACGAATATTTCAATGATATATTCTTCTTTCAAGGTACATAGCAGTGCAAAGTTACATACATCATGTTCTTGCGTTAAGAGCTTTTGGTATAAAATATAAATGAGTACGTCCAAGTTTTATTAGTTTCTAACCAATATAAAAAGAAAATCTTTTCAATTTTCAATAAAAAAAGTTATAAAAAGAGACGTAAAATATTATTCAAATTCCTTTGTTGTATTCGGAAAACTGGAGCCATGCAAATAGACATTCCGGGAAATAGTTCTCTTACTCCAAAAGCGATATATTAAACCACGAGATATTATTGACCTTGATTACACAAATCATTACAATCTCTCGTCGAGTTCTCTGTAGTGGTATCGTAAAAAAATAATTCCATATAACCGAGACAATATTTTATAGCGGCGAATGTTTTCGTGGAAATTTAAGGGAGATTATGTCACTTACGTTTCGCGGAACGTTTGAATCCCCGTAAGATACACCACGGAGAAAAGTCTAAGTCATATCGGATTTATTTGTTATTCTCCTTTTGGTTAGTTTTTATTTATTTTTTTCAGGCTCGGAAAACGAGTGTATTTGAATGTTGTTTTTTTCAGCTTAGAATCAAAGTTTGTATTTTATTCTGCAATTATATTGTGACATTGAAAGATATATGAATAATAATAATAAAAAAACATGTATTTTATTAATTAAAACAATAAATATGTTATATATAATGATCATTTACTAATTAAGCATACGCATAAGATGATTGTTTAATGATGTATTTAGTAGGGAAAATAATACTTGTAATCATAGTTGCTCACCGGAGATGTCAAAGAATTCACTCTATAGAGCAGTGAAAATACTGCGGCATATTTCTTATTTTAAACTATGAAACAGATATTATAAATTAAAGAAAACCTCAAATTTTAAAATCTAATATCAATTCAAAATATTTGGTAGATTTAATTTAATTATCTATATAAATTAAAAGGTCTAAAAAGAATGGCTTCAATTTAATTAAATACTTAACTTTTGTGAGTAGCGTTAATTTTATTTTACGTAAATTGTATGAGATGGAAATTATGGTTTATTATATAAACGTATTTTTAAAAAAGACGAGTCTTCTCTTTTCTGAGAATGTAGCAGACATTTTACCTTCCGGCATTTGGCAGCAAAGGGAAGCCTTTTAAATTTGGGCCACGTACATAGCCGCAAAATCAATTATCGAAGAATTTTCAATTTTACTGAGTGAAAGGATTATTTATTTTCTTTTTACTGTATAAACACCCTTATCTAAATTTTAGATTGTCTGTGAATTTTCAGAATTGAGTTATTATTATGAGAAAATGTAAGGGTTTTTTTGTACTTAAGCATTGAACTGAAAAGAAATCTTAGATTATTCAACTTAGGAATTTAATAACTCTTAAACAATGAAATGTTTTTTTTAAATTTTGTTAAAAATTAAATATATTTGATTACATTAAGACTGGATCTTTCAGCATTTTCAGTTGCTTTTCTTATACTCGTAAGTGGTGAATTTTATTTTATAATCTGATAGATATTTCAATGGTAGTTATGATTTTTAAATTAATTTTTATATTTAGATTTAGTTAGCTACTTCTATTTCTCATTAACTAAAATAACAAACCTTTTTCACACTTTTCGGTGTCTTTTCTGAAATGATTGTGTATTTTTCAGATTTATTATTTAATTTCAACTCAGAGTATGTATTTTAACAAGTTCAAAATACGTAAAAACATATTATACCCGGATTCTCCGAGTAATTTTAAGTCGATTCAAAGATATATAATTCTTATATCATAGAATTTCAATCAAAGATATATTATTATTATAGCAATTATTAAAAAGAGCTTTTCAATGATGTACACGCTTGTTTTTTGAGAGTACAAATAATATTGAGCATGCGTTGCCAAAGCAAAAATTTTAAAAGTATAATCTTAGAGCATTCCTGGCTTTAGGAGGAGTTTCCTTTATACATTCAAACAAAGAAAACGAAGGCTTTAACAAACTCTATAGTGCTCTTTTTCGTAAAATGTATTACATATTTTGCAAAAACAGACTAGGAATAGATAGAATCATTAAGATATAAATGACATTTTTGATTTGGTACTTTTTTTAGCTCAACATTTGAACACGGAGGAATAATAAATCTTTACAGAATTCAATAAAGTGATAGCGTCTGTAAATCATAGCCAGTTTTTCTAATCAGGTAATCAAGGCTAAAAAAATTGAATTTATAACCCAAGGACATTTTCCCGATAATCTTGGACCATATCTTTTTTATAAAAGACAATACACTGAGTATTTATCAAAACAAATTTACCAAACTATTTGTTACGACAGTAAAAACAATCTCACCAAGATTTAAATCACCCAAATGTATTGGGATATTACCACTTCATATTACAAATGGCTGATATTTTATATAAATCTGATTGTTTGTTGTAATTCTAAACTTATTCTAGTGTTTTGGTTGTTTAGGCATATTCATCACAAAACTTCGACCATCTACATAAATCTATAAAATTTGTATGATCATAGAAAACCTTGAATAGGTTATGTTTTTTCATAGGCAATAGTATGATGAAACAATCTAGTTCAGCCTGTGGTGCTATTTAGTTATATAGCAATCAGGGTTTGACCCGATTCCTTCAAGCAATTTAACTTAAAAACAATCTCGCCGTACAGGCGACTCTGTGAGGTCACAATACACTACTAGAAAGTGACCTTATCAAAATATCATCCTCACAGTCATATATTTTTTAATATAAACATAAAACAATATTTTAAGAATGAAATAAAGAACCGTAAAAGTTGTTCAAAATGTATGTATCTTTACTATGACTATACATTTATTATTTGAAAATTTTAATATGAAATAATAAATATTTTAATGGTGAATAACGTGCTTTAAAATTACCCGCTGAAAATTATTCATTATATTTCGATAATTTACAGGATTATAATATTCTACAGATGCCTTTCTCATGGTAGAACAGCTTTATTTTCAAATAATAATATCATTGTATAGGATATATTGTTTAAACAAAGGCTTGAAAAGTTTTATTCAAAACGTTTATTTGTTGGGAAGTAATTATTTTTACCGCTGTGGGAAATATATAAATGAACGACCCAAAATTGAATAATTGTCGTTTTAGTGCGCAATGAAATACCCACCTGTAGCTTTTACATGTTTTAAAATAAAAGCTCATTCACTCACTCCTCGAAGAGAGACATGTTAGTTGCAGCGCCGGTATTGATTGCGGAGCTCTCCCTGTCCAGGGCGAAACTTAACTTATCTCCGCCGAGAGCTTCAAATGGTAGGTATTTGTTATTGTGGCCGCCCAGCCCGACCGCAAGAAATGGCCAAACAAAATTTGTGATGAGGCGAGTGGAACACAAGCCAAGAGATTTATCAGCCAGCCCGCTGCCAACACGCGGCGCTCCACGTGTACGCCACGGCAGTCAATATCGGTGAGTCTGGCGACTTTTATGTACTTCTTTGTTCGACTTTTGTGTTTTTATTCCGCCGGCAATCAGACAACGACTGTGATAAAACTTACCAAGGAACGGTTTGTTTTCTATGCGAAGACGTTTTTTTTATGTTGGGCTTTTATTATATTAGGTACTGTTATGCGGAACGCTGCTCAGTTAATTATCGCACAGAATGGAGGTCTCTTTATTGGCGTGATTTAGGACGAAAAAAAGCTACTAAAATGTATTCCTAATTATGGGCGACATGGAGAAATGCTAAGTTTTCTATACGAATTGAAAAAAATGTCACAAACAACATCTGTATCAAGGTTATTTGAAATAATGTAATTATTATTGATCAGCATTTCGTACATTTCGTATCAATGTAATCAACCAGAATATATGGACTACTCCAAAAAAGTGTTCAGCTTCGCTTTCATTCAATAAAAATAATTAAAAAAGATATATTTTGTTGAATACATTAAGTTCTAAGAGCTAGATTTTTATAACATTATCATTTTTACTGTTTTAGCCGCAGTAATTACGCTTATGCGTATTTTTATATATTATGATTTTAATTGAAAAGGTGTCATTTTTCATTAAATGTCAATTATTAGATCAAAAACAGATATATTATATTGATGTATAATGATCTCTTTACTAAGTTCAATAACTCGTATCTGTTTCGTCTACTAATAAAATATTATGTACCTTAAATTCTTGTATTTTAAACTTAAAAATAATAAATAAATATTTAAAAAAGTTACTGATCATGATCATAACTATGAATCAGATACTCGTTTATTTGCACCAATGCCATGTAAACCAAATGTTCAGTTTGTGTGAAGATTTTTCGGCTAAAATACCTGACAATAAATTTTATATTCGAGCGTTTGATACCATATTTAATGTCCGCTAATATGAAGTTTTCGGTCGTTTGGGAAATCTTTATTGCATCGTTCACATTTTTGCCAAAAATCATAATAGTCAAAACGGAACGCAATGAATGATAATGATGAGTATTGAAATAAAGTGTGTATTTTATGGCCAGTTTTGAGAACCTTTCAGTGGAATTATTTTTGTGCCGCGTTTCGATTGAAGAAGTCGTAACGCGACGGATTAAGCAATTGAAAAGTATAAACTTTAATCGAGAAGTCTTGTACTGTCGTAGGACGTAAATAATGCATTTTGATTTCCACTGTGGAGGTGTCTCATTACTACCTGGAAGATTACGAGGAGAATAATAAAAATGGTATGCTTGTATTTACAACAAATTCAGTTTATAAAGAATGCTTGAGATAAAACGTGAAAGTCCCTGCCTACGTATTTTATTTATTTATTATATACTTTCGTATTTTCATTTTATATTAATAATAATATAAAATCATGGTCCGAAAGATTTAAATAAATTTTACATACATGCTTCGTCACAAAATAAGTCGCCATTACATCTCCAAATGCAACATCACGTAGCCTACAAATAATTATAATTTATGAGAGATTATTTATTGAGATTTTACTGTCGAATCGATCGAGCTTTGCATGTATTTAAGTACACAGTGTTTTATTCATCACAAGTTCACAAATGTAATAATTCAATATTAAAAATGATGTTTAGATTGTGATGAGCTTTGTGTTACTATTATATGAAAAATCTGTTTTTTTGTTTTACGAAGTATTGATTTTATTTAGATTGAAGTATGTTAGTAATGTCATGAAAAGTTATCATGTCGATTTTGATTTCGCCTGTGTGGTATACTATTGGCAACATTCGTTTTTTCCATCCTACTACTTTAATAAGTTATGATTATTTAATAAAGGATCACAAGTAAAACGATTCAATACTGTTAACAAAATGATCGGTAGTAATATAAAATTATCGACTTTCTTAATTTTTTTGAATTTTTTAGATTTTATTTTTTGATAGCTATCTGAGACACAAACCAAACAAGTAGTTTCTTTGCAAGGGGCTATTTGAAAGGATTTCGTTAAATTTTCTTAAAGTAAATAGAAAAGTAACACTATTTTATCACAGATGGCGTTTTATTAAAATTATATCTAACAATAGATGTCACTTTGTTCAAGTTGAACTTTTTAGAGAAGTAGCATTTATTTGAGTATTAAACAATGGTGCTCTTTAACTTTTTTTGGTTTTATAAATTACTAATTCATTGTTTTGGACATTGGATTTCAAATAAATTATTTTTTTGGTTTATATTTTATAATAAAATACATTTGTGGTTTTTCTACGTGCTAAATTTTATTGGTGTGAAAATTATCATATTGAATATATTTTAAGGATTATTAATTTATGTTTTAGGCTTAGGCTTTTACAATGCCTTTAATATTACTTTTTTATTTAAATAATGAAAACAAGTTGTTTTCTTGGAGAAATATATATTTTTTGAATAGAGCCATCTTTCCAAAACAATAATCTAATTTTAGGCTTATTTACTTACTTACTTAAATACTTCTATTGAGGCTGATAAATTCTGTATTGCAATTATGAGATATTTTAAATAATCAAAGCGTACTTTAAAAGTAAAACAATATACATTTTCTTTTCATTGAATAAAAATACTAGGTTCTGTATGACACAATTACAGTACAGTAATATCCCGCTTTACGCGACCCCGTTATGCGCGGTTTCACTATAACGCGAATTTCAAATTTGCCTCGCATTACGCGATTTTCTTATTTAAGAATGTGTATGAACATAATGTAGTCAATGACTTCTCTTAACAATTAAAAACAGCGTTGGGTGTTATGAACGTATTTTACAAGAACGTAAAAGTAACGCTACCCAAAAGACAATAGATGTATTTTTCAGTAAAAATAACATGTAATACTGCATAAAGTGTTCTTAGAAATAAAGTGATTGATTCAAATGACTCGAATTTCTTAGTATTAAGTTTTTGACTATGTATGCATGTTTAATCGTAAACCCCGATATACGATTTTTCTAATATCTTTGAATTAATATGGTTACTTATGTAAAATTACAGTTTTCACATAATAAGCTAAAAAAGGTATCAGTAATACTCAGGATTATGTATTGCAAATTCGATAATTTCTGAACTAATTTTTAATGTTGAGAAAATTGAAAAATACTTAGATATCGCTAATGAGGCTCAACAGCAATATTTAAGGATATAAGCTATAGCAATCGAATCCACTCTTCAACGTAATACCTCCTTCAGGTATAGAAAATAGGAATTAGCTTCCGATCCGTTCATTAGGCCTCGTTGAGCTCCCTTCAGGCGCTGGCGCTCCCGCCCCGCTCGGGCCACTCCGCTGAAGAGCCGCAGCCATGGTTACCGACTCGCGGCGGGGGCGGCTTTTGTTGCGCAACAAATGGATGCCTGATGGGCAACGCGGTTATTACATCGATCGAAATATTCGAACGAGTAAAACAAAATGGCAGAGTCGTTATTACTGTGATAAAAAAATACGCAATACTTTATATTTATCACGCGCAAGCGAACATGCTGTAAGACCAAAATATATTTTCAAAAACATGTATTCAATGAATATTAATAATTGTTTGCAGTTATTGTAGTGAGAAAATGACCCCGCATGTATTACTAAAAAAAAAAAATTCTTTTAATAAAACATTAATATTCAAAGATACTTGGAATGTATTATGTACAAATATTAAATATTCCACAAATGAAAACAAATCAGAGATAAAATCAAAAAAAGATTTTTATTTGTAACGGAGCATTACTCCCCGGTGAATACTCGGTGTTTGCAAGCATTTTCCCAGAGGGGATGTTTCCTCCCCTTGCGCTGCCCTGACAACAGCCCACAGCCTCCAATAAAAGCCTCCATCCGTTTAAGTGTTTTGCGATATTTGCTGTGCAACTTGCATAAGACGCGCCCGGTTCGAAATGGAAAGCTTTTATATTACTGGTAGCTTTTCGAACGAGTGAATTCTGCATATTTTTTTGTACAAATAATGTATTTTGATAGATTGCCAAAAGTGCACAAAAGTAATATTTTTCTACCTCGATGAAAATAGTTGGAGAAGATGCGACCACTCTTTATGAGTAGATTCTCAACACGTAACAAACACAATGTTGCATATATCGATGGCGTGTGGTCCAAGCACGTAGAAATGCTTTTGAATTCTATCAAAAATAAATTAATAATATGAAAATTCAATACGTTTCCAGTTATTAATTTAATTTAATAACATATGCGTCATATAATCATTGTAATATTTTACACAAGGTTTTATATTCAATAAGCTATTTTTTCAGTGAATGACTATAGATTTGATCAATCTTAAAATGTATTCAAACTGCATGACATTTTTGAAGATATTTTTTTTAGTTGGTAATTATAGTTTTCTAATGTAGATTTCTGATAAAATATATAGGAAAAGCTAGTTTCCCATGTTACAGTGTAGCACCCCCTGAGCTTAGGGCTGGTAGAGTGATAGAGCGCGCCGGAGTGTTGACAGTCAGATCTCCTCGGGAGGATTACGGGCCGCGCGGCGCCTACAGCCTCCAGCGGGAAGCGTAAGGGAGAGATGTTCCATTGAATTTTACTTATTAGTGTGACGTCAAATCATACTTAAGGCGATGTTAGGGCTGACTTACTACATGCAACGTGGTGATACACTCCCGTGCCCAAGATGAAATATATTTAATTTTTCATTATTTAAAAAAAATAGCTTATAGCATATAGGCATGCCCAGCTTCTAAAATCCGTTATAAAGCAGAGATACTGCTCGTTAAGGATCAATAACATAAGGATTAAGAATGTAACAAATTAATTCGTTTTTTACCATAAACTGTCTTTGGGCCCTATGAACATTTAATTCATATATCAAGAAAGGACAAAAAAAATCTATATCATGTGAATGTAAATTCTCTTTCTTAATCGACAGAAAAAAAACAATATTATGCGTGTATTACCAAATCCAAAATAAACTTGAAACATGGTTTACAATACTATTACGATACTTTTGCAAATAATGACGTTAAAGATGTGTGCCTGCGACAGATCTAGTGGTTATCAAAATGTATTTGAACGGGTAGACAATTTAAAATATGAACTGGTCGCAAGTAGATCTGTACTATTGCTAAAGCTCCTTACAATTTATTCTCAAGCATGGGCTTGTGCGATAAGAAACGAACGCATAAATCGAGGCATTTCAGGGCAGCTTAAATAAATAGTAGAAGAAGTAAGCCCCGATATAAGTTTATAGGAAGTAATCAGCACATTTGCAGCTAGAAAAAGTGTTTTTTTTATTTTAACTTCTAAGTAAGAATATAGAGGGATATAAGTACATGGTATGAAAGGTTTTAGACTGGGAATAGGTGCTATTCCACCTGATTCATATATTATTAAAAACTTTGAGCACAAAAAACTGTCCTAATAAGATTATTCTAGAAGCAGTTTATTTTTTTAAATATAACAATACCATCTAATCGCTTTTTTATACTTAGCAGATAAAGGATCTTATTATTATTCACAAAATTTTATCCACAGTGAGTTGTGTTCATTGTTAGAATTAAACTTAAATATCAAAATATTAATTTCAAAAATATATATTGTTTGTGTATATTGAATATGTGCTCATTATTTTCCTGAAAACCCACGCGTAAGCAGGCAAAAGAACAATTGAAGCGTCGAGCCTTCAACACATCACAAAAGCCCATACAAATTCGCGTAACAATGAATTTGCGTCAATCAAAATACTGCAAACGTTTTCCGCAGGCCGGCGCCCTCCCATTCGTTATATCGAGTTACCTCGGGGCTGGCGGGCGTCTGATAAAGTTAAAGTTGAAATAATCGCCGAGGGGACTAATGAGGCGACCCTCACAGTAATCCGGCAAATGGCCGCCGGACAAAAGCGTCAATCAGGATATTAACAAATCCTACAAGGAAACTACGGCCGCGCTCAAATGGGGAAAATATGACTTGCCGAAATATACGGCGATACGAGATGCGCACATTTTCTGTTAAAACTGGTATAGTAAATAAATGGCAAATAAATAAATGGAGCCGTTCCCTTTGAAAAGCATCCCTTTTAATAGTTTTTATAAACAGGTAAATTTTTTGTACTGAGCTCCAAAACGAATCAGTCTTTTGGTGTTTTTTCAGATATGAACTGTTACAGTGATACAATTATAACACAGTAATATCTACAGCCTATTATAAAAAAGCGTTACTTTGAATATACACGAATACAGCCTTGACCCCTTAAATATTACTCCAAATCTTGTGTTATAGATTGATGATGATGTGTTACAGATGTTATAGTACGATTTGTGATATGGATCATTAGTATGGTTGCTCGGCTAACTTAAGTTTACTCGCACAGCAGAGTTGTGTAATAACATACGGCATCTTTGAGATCCAAGTAGGGATCCAAGTTTTAATGAAGCCCTCAAGGTACACTGGTCGTCTAGCGCCTCGACTAAAGTTTTGACAAGACCGAAGCCCGTATCTTTCAATTTAGCAAGATATTCACTATGACTGAATATGAAACATAAGTAATCTACAAAGCAATAATGCATACTACAATATTTAATTTTATGCTTCTTCTAAAGTAATTTCACTAGTTTTAATGTTTTATTTTGGTATCAAAATAATGTATGAAATTCTTGAATTTTGTAAATTTTATTCATTATATAAAATAAGGTTTTAAATCAAATCGCAAGTGCAATCTAGCCGGCGAGATTGAAATCAAGCAAGAGTGTTTAGTACAGTAAACAGGCGGATTGTCCGCCGGACGCAATAATCCCCGCCGCCGTGCCGGGGGTTTCCCTAAACATTTTTGAAATGTTTACAGAGACCCGCGGGGATGAATATTCATTAGAGCGATTGAATCCCGACCGAAATGAAGTGTGATGGCGGCCAGGCCGCGGGAGCGGGGGCTCTCATCCCCTACCGACAGATTTCCCCAGAGGAGCCGAGCCCCGGCTCGATGACTTTTAAGCCGCGATGCCTCCCACTGCTCTCTTCTCAATGTAATTGCGGTTGCGGTGATGATACGCTCCAAATTGTTGAAACATGTGTTTGAGCTCGGGATGAAATTTCGTATAAAAGCAATTAAGGGTTTTACGACATGTGATAAAGTTTTTTTATGAAGTATATTCAAATAAATTACGTCCAAGTCTAAATTAACATAATCTTGATCTAAAAGTCATCACAGCTGATAATAGGTATATTCACGATTGCAGTTTTTAATGCTGAATAATAATAATTACATTCAATGCCATACTTGGTAAGGCTATTAGGGTGCCAAGAAGGCTGTGCTTATGGAGCAAACTTTGAGGAGCGACGGAAGCGAGAATAAAGCAGACCGGCTCCAACATTCTTTGAAATGTGTATTTTTTGGAAGTTATTTAATGACTTAAATATCTGAAAGTAAATTGCGAACTAAAAAGTGTAACCAATAGTCACCATTAGTCTCTTTCATCTTTTTAATATTTTTTTTATTTACGTTTATGATATATACATAATTATACTTATTACTTAAATAGTTATCGAATTCAATGGCACACTAATTCATTGTTAAAATCTGAAAGCAGCTTAATCAGTTTCAGTCACATCTGAAGATCACAGCGGACTTATTTTTGGCTGTTATCGCGATTTGTTTGCTTCGAAGACGTCCCGCCTCAGCCTCCCCCACGACTATCAGGTGTTCACGCGTCACCAGTCACCTCACCGAGGGGCGGATTCTCCATTGCACTCTATTTGGTATGAAAGGGGACCCGATGTCTCCATTCACCGATCATTTGATCTAGCCACCACATACAACCGTAAGCATATAACTATTTTATATTGACCTTTTAAGATCCAATGAGCATAATATCTTTTGAAGGATCATTTACATGTATTTAGTACAAAAAAAACTTTGATTTACAGCTTTCAATTTAAACTGCAAAAAATGCATTTAAATAATTGTTGATGCTCACATGTATAATAAAAATAATAGACTAATTTTAAGAAGGTTATTTCACTCAAATTCAATAAGATATTGATATCCATTTTCCTGATAAATAGCACTTTTCCATTTGTTATTTTTCTTAGTTTTCAATAATTTTTTGATTTACATATACATTCTATCATATTAAGAACTCTTAACCTTTTTTTCTAAAATAAGAATAGTTAATTTTGGTTAAATATTTGCTTTAGGTTGTTTTTTCTAACAGAATGCATGACTTGATAAATAACCAAATTTTCTAAAATCTCTCTAGTTGCTTAAATTGACAATTTTGATGCATTACCCACAATTAAAAAATAGAGCTAAATATCACTAACGTCAGATAAAAGTTACAATTATACTTTTTTATTTTTACTACAATAAATTAATATTTATAGTATCCTGTTTTCAAATTTTAAAAAACTTCATATCTCAAATATTAAAACAGTGATTTTTTGTGTTTCAGGGGATTTTTTTGATATTTTCTATAAACATTGAATCATACGAATGAATCTCTACGAATTGATTTAAAAATGATCCAACTCCCGAAAATATAAAAAAGCTTCTTTGTAAATAAAATGGGCAAGTTTTACAGTATTTAGGATAAGTGGGTATGTTTGTCCCGTGAATGCCCGAGAGGCTCTCAAGGAGGTGTCCCCGGCGCCTCCTTAGCCCCCTCACCTCGGCGCCAGCATCATGCGTCTCCTGACCCTCACATCCATCACGCGTCCAAAAGATCATTTATATTGGTTTGTATGGCCGGTAGCTTTTGGCGACTTTGTGAAGAAAGCCGATACTCCAGCGACACGGGAACTGCATTTAGGGACCATTTTTATTTCCAGTCCATAAATCCTACCTGATTGTACGATTTTTCAACGCCGATTTAGTTTCTTATTTCACTTTCAGTAGTTTTTAATTTATATTTTGTAGTGTATATTATATTTTTAAACGTATAACAATAATTACGTTTTATACTATTTTATTTTTTAGTAATATAGCAGTTTTATAAATCTCTATGTATGTCGGTAATGAAGGTTTGAAACGAACATATAAACGCAAATACTTTTATTAAATTATTTACTTTGATATAATCAGGCAAATAACAAATTTATCCAACAGCTTGTAAATACCAAACTGGTGTTATTTGGCGTTTGTTTATAAATATATAATGATAATAATTTGTAAATATTCTGCGCCATAAAAATTATCATGATACAAAGACATCCAAACACTTAAATAAAAAATGCTGGGCTTGAACTTTAATGGTATTTCACATTATGGGTGGCGACGAAGTCACACAATGAAGGTTGATTTTTAAGCCAAATTGAATTTGCCATCGACGCAATTCCATTTACTTTGTTCTACACTAAATGTAAATTAAATGAAGAGATCTTCGACCGGATACCGACTAATAGAATTTCTGGAGGAGGGTGAATTGCAGAAGACCAACTTCTAGAAGAATGCGAGAATTATACAGAGATCGATTGTTAAGATAAAACTGTAATCAAGACATAGACATTGTCTAGGTAAAATCACAAAGATCTTAACTACATATTGATTCAATGAATGAAGTGAAAACAGAGGTAGAAAAACTATTTGAATTTCTGCCAACTATTCAAAATATTTCTTTATGATTATACCATGTATGTTTACTTTATTCCTAGATATCATATTAAATGTAATGAGTTTATTTATGTAATAAATATTAAATAAATTTAAAAAACTAAAATCTTTCTTACACAACCTTCTTTGTCCAAATAACTATGTATTACAATAGTTCATAACCAATAACATCCAAGCTTTTATAGATAAAGTGGTCAACATCCAGTACTCCAGCGAGACTGCAGATTTCATTAGAAACTAATTTAAAATATGAAAACATTACAGTTAATAGCAATGCACTTCGTAAAAGACCACGTCATATTTAATATAAGAATCTCAAAGACATGACTTTAATAAAGAGCTTGTTTGACAAAACAGCCACACAAGGGCACCCTTTTTTATTAAAACAGACAGATAAAATCAGTAGTAACTCAATATGATACCCCGTCGCAGTGGGGGACGGAGCCCCGAGCTGCCGCGCCGGCCCGGCTCCGGCAAAACTCTTCGCAGCACGAGAGGGGCAGCAGCAAACAGGATACAGTGAATTATAATGAATATTTGAATTTCCCCCAACGTTTATGTGGACGCTGCAGTATGCAAAGTACAATGCTAATAAACGCGGCCGAGGGGTGCGGACCGTGTAAAATCAGTCGACAGCCAGCGAGAGAACTTCATTAACGGCCCATTAATATCAAGGGTTAATCTACTTTACAAAAAACTAATTACAACAATCATTAAAAACATATAGTTTCAAATATCATCTGTTGGCAATGGATGCTGAGACATTTGTAATATATACCATACCATATAATTATCAAGTTTTATTTCATTAGGCCATCGTAATCATAATTTTGTCATCGCGCATCATAAAATACTTCATTGAAATCAAGGTTAATTTTAAATTCTGTATTTATATATTTATTTTGTAGTAAGTAAGAACCTTTTGTTTTGGCCGTAGTATTGCAAAGCTCATGAGTATCCGTGTAGGTGCACTGGAGGGTGGCTACCGGATAAGAACTGCTCTGAACCCTATTGTTCCACATCTCAAACTTACTACGCTAACATAGTTTATTTGCAGAGTGGATTAACGTAGCGTTGTATGGGGATTTTTATACTCAACTCCTAAGAGTTGCCTACATTATATGCATCCTACATTTATCTGATTTTGTATGTTTTGGCGGTCGTTTGTTTACACAAACACATTTTATCTGTTAAGTTTTAGTTAATGTTGGATCTTTTTGGCTCCAGTACGAGACTAAAATAGTAAAATTAAATCACATGAAAATATTTTCAGTACCAGAGCCAAAATTTTATAACATTAATCAAAAATTGACGCTGCAAGCGCACAAAAATTCTATAACATGCGGTTTTAATTAATTATCTATCGTATTAAAGTCTTCGCACCATAGAGGCCAATATAAATTTACTGAGCTTGAATGAATTATTAAAAATGATTTCAATTATTTTATTAGAAAATTAAGTCATCATAAAATTATTATGTTTTTTTTCCACTTAATATATTAATATTGGTAAATAATTACGGATTCAATATCAAAATGAATATAATCAACGCAAATAGAAACTCTTTAATTATCTCATTTGTACAATTTTCTTTACTTCTTGAAGAATTACTAAAATATCTCATTTCTTCTGTATTTGTTATGCTAGTAATCAATCACAAGGGGGGGGACATTTATATTACTCAATCATATATCGTTACATTGAATCCGTTATAATAATGATAATTTGTCAGTTGCCTAGGGAAAAGCTGTGGATCTTTATTGTTCTGACAAACACACACACACACAAATAAATAAATATAAATATATATATATATATATATTTAAATACTGTAAAAAAATCTTATATTATAGACAATCAATGACTCATATTTTTCTACCCCAGTGTATTATATGGCATGGGGACGTTACAAAAAGATCCCTTCAGATGACTGAAATTTGAATATTGCCCGGATGCAAATAGAAATAAGAAATTCTTACAGTCTCACATTTCTCCTTTTATCTTCAAGGAGCGCTCCTTTTGTGCTAATCTTGAATGTCCTTTTAAGGGGGATTTTATTTGTTTAAGATGCCGACAGATTTTATCACTGAAAATAAATAAATCTGTATTCAATACGATCTGAAAAGGCTCAGAACCACTCGTGCACAGTTATAAATAAGAAATATTTTTCATAATTTCGTGGAAATTATTTTTATTTATATTTTATATGATATAATTTAAACCTTTTTAAAAAAATTTAAAATGTGTAGCTAAAATACACCTTAGATTTAATCATTTTTTTGTGCCTATTTAGATGTGGAATCTAAGTAATTTTCATTTTTTGGTCAAAATTTTCCTTTTTTATAACCCACAATAATTATTAACCATCGTCTATTTAAAATATTTAAATATATGTTGTAATAGTTCAAATATTTAATGACAGAACAAAACAGGAATTTTCATACATGAAGCTCAATAAATGTATAACCCAAGCATCAAACATAATAAACAATGGCTGTTTTTTTTACAAATTAAAGATAGTACTTTTAGTGTTACGCCTGTCGTTAAGATAATAATAAAAATTATTAGTATTTTTAATTTTTATAGATTAAATAAATAATAAATTCGAAAAGAAACAATCAAAAACTCATTTTAGACCAATAGTTTTTCTTATAACACACAAGGATTTTTTTAATCTTGAAATTTATTTGATTATAAATTCCAGTAGTCAGTTGTGGTTTTTTTTGTCTGAAAGGGTTTGAATAATATATAATATGTATGTTACTGAAAAACAAATTTATATTTTCATCTTCATCAAGTGCCTCGCCTCAGATGAGGTTGGCGATCACTACACTGAGCATATATTTATGCTGAGCCAGTGTTCTTGGTTTTCTAAGAGGAAAATAGTATAGTTGATCCCCGGGTCCTTCTACACCGTAGTTTTATAATGGAAGAAAAAGTCTACGTATCGCTGCTGCCTAATAGCATTATTATGTAATACTTTCTTTACATAGCTCTAGAGTTTAGATCCGATACTCCTTCTGCAGCAAGCTACAAAAACAATAGCAGAAGCCCCCCCACATACTTCCAGAGCACATTCCTCCACAATCATTCCAAGTCCACTACTCCATTACCGCTCAGGGTGTAGAATGGTTGCCATGCACAAGCAACAGAATGAGATGAGCGTGGAGGTTTTATATTTAAAATCTTGTAAAATATTCATCACTTATGAATAATTTACAAGACTGCATAAGAATAAGAAAAGCAGTTGCAGTGGGTGCAAGGCTTGCAGTGGGGCTCCCCCGCAGGGCCCCGCGCCGCGCCGCTAAGCCCGGCGACTCGGGCACGCCGCTCACGTCCCCGGCGTTATGTCGTCTTTTATAACTAACTAACGCTCATTCCCCAGTGTTCTCACGTAGGGATTTCCCACTTTATATTACACTGGCGCCGGCGAAAAATTACCACTTAGAACAATTTTGCTGCAGGTCCTTAAAAACACGCGCCGCTGCAGTTTGCCGGAGGTTGAAGACCCTCGCGGGTAATGCACTCGATCTTGAGCGCTTTAAGTGCCGTACAAATTTGTGAATGGGCTTTCTACTGTGGATGCTTTGCGGTCGCTATCAGATGCTTGTGTGTTACCGTCGAGGTTCTTGACTCGGTTTATAAAAAAAGCTTGTGCAAATGTATCAAATAATATTTTTGATCATATATAATTCGACTGGCTATAACGCAGTATAACAATTTTTCTAAATTAATCAAAAAATACGTTCATAAAAGTTTTATATTTAAATTGATTATTATACATAAGTATCATTAAATCATTATCATAATTGATAAACTATAAATAATGTCACAAAACATGGGTATAAAACAGTTTTTTTTTATCTTCATCTTCGGTGCCTATCTTTTGAACAATTACTAATGCTGAGCCAGTGTTCATGATTTTTTTTATAGAGAATAGTGTAGTGCGTACCCGGATCCTTATACACCGCAGTTTTATATTTGAATGAAAAGTATTTCAGCTGCCCAATAGCCTAATTATATAATCCTTTCCTTACAGAGCTCTGGCGTTTAGATCTGATATTCCTTCTGCATCAGGCTGCAGAAACAACAGCAGGAGCCCTCCCACCTCGAAAAGGTACTTTCAGAACACATCCCTTTACAATCATTGCATGTTGACTTCTCAATTACTGATCCTTTACACACGCTCAACGTAAAAAAAATGCAGCCATGCACGAGCAACAGAATGGAGAGAGCGGGAAGGATAAATCTTAACATATAAAAAAAATGGTTGTTGAATCTAACCAGATAAAATCGGATTACGATGTTATTAAAAATACCCTTTGCTTATTACAAATATATTAGATTGATTGCTATAAAAAATCGAATAATAATTTTACTACTTTGTTTATTATATCCAAATCTTTTTAGATGAGCATGGAGTGCTTTAATTATTGACCTTCGTCAATAGCGTATCCGGTTGAAAACGATAAGCCTCCCTTGGCGGCCGCGGCGCCAGACGAGGTACGAGTAGCGCAGACGGCGCGGCGCCCAGACGCGCCCGCCCTCGCCCAGCCGCACCGGCGCCGCCGCCCTCCGGCCCCCCACATACGTCACAGAAATCGATACCCCCGATACTGTTGCGGATGCAGGACTGTATGGAGATTAGTCCGCAGTACAGGATGACTAGTCAGATGAAAACGGAAATCGTTACACGGAGTCTTTTGCAACATGAATAATACTTGATTTTAATTGTTATTATAAAAGTTTCAAATTAATATGTTTAGTAACGTACATATTTTTTTTAAATGACGTATTTGTAACAATTTACTATTAAAAAAGATTTTTTTTGTATCAAAATATATTTTTTTCATTGTAATTGTTTATTATTTGAACGATTCTAGAAGAATGCTTTAATTATAGGCTAAAGTGCTTATTATTAAATAATCATTTCATCTTACTAAATATTTAAGCGACTAAATTTTAAAAATAAATATACATTGCAAATGGCTATGGAGTTGTTATTATTTTCGTGTGCTATTAATTGTATTTGAAGAGTTTTGTTTTTGAAGCCATTCGTTGATAAATTATTACAGAAAGTAATTTTACAATAAGACAGAATCACAAGAAAAAATTGATTGAATGCCGTTACTTTATCATGGAGTTCTAGGTAATATTTTATTGGAATTTTATATTTGTATCGAAAAATAGTGATTTTTATATATTTAAAAGTAATTAAATTAATAAACAACGAGAGGCTCACTATTTTTTACCATGTTAAATTTTAACATATCATGTTTAAAGGGCCATACCATGAACTCATGTTATGATTCTATAATACTGTCTATCATGCTTCAAAATAACATACACGTTTTGAAATTTAGAGCAATATGTATTATGTAACAATATTTTATGAAATGTACATGATATAATTTATTTGTCGAATCAGTCAAGCGAAGTTCATTGTTTCGTATTTCTCCTCAGGCCTGAGCTCGGAACGGGTATGGATTCTCCGCGTCAGCAGCGACTACAATTAATATGAAGAAAGGCAGTGACGTTTACCGACGACACTCATAAGTCTTCATTAAATTTCCCCTGCGTAAGATTTCTCGTCACTCGACAGGGAGGGGCTTTTTATCCAAAGTATCAGAAAAGTAAAATCTTTCGTGATGTAAAGTAACTTGCAGAAAAGCTGTACTAATTTTTTTTGTAAAATCTATAATTATCAGACTATTTATTTTTAGTACTTCAATGTTTAAATTTAAAAAATCACGTTGCTTTAAATATTTATATACTTTATGTGAGTTTGTCTTTAGATGTAAAAAAAAATTGTGTTGAGATATAGAGACTTTGCATCAACTTTTCTTTTTTTCTCTCGATTTTTTGTCTCAATTTTTAATTAAAAAAATGAGTAAATAAACCTTTTTTCCGATTTTTTTTACAATCGCGTTCCATAAAATACGACTCACTAAAATCACGTAGTACATTTAGCAAAATGTAGGGAGCACGAAGAAAAGAAAAATAAACCACTGTGAAACGTGTTCGAGCTTTGTTTCATTCGTCCCCAAAAATAAAGCGATTCCTGAATTTTCAGATTCATCGCCAGAGCAAACAAAACAAAGCTCAGAAAAAAGCGTCAATAGTGTCCGTCGGACCGAACGTGAGAGATCCAGCGTCGGCGTGTTTGCCGCGGGAGGGCATCAAAGGCTTCAGGCCGCCGCGCAAACACAAGAAGCTTTATTGCTAGTTCCGTCTTGTTTGCCCTCCCACTGCGGTGTGCGCTTACTGAACAATTACATTGTATTCACTTTTAACTGAATTTAATTATAAAATATACTTATTTGTAAAATGTAGCAGTAACTGCATTTTTTTGCCTACCAACGTTTGCTCTCCTCTCCTCTCCTACTGAGGGGTGCTTCCACTGAAAAATAACTGGTTTCATTTTTAACTGAATATAATTATAATATGTACTCATTTGTAAAATGTAGCAGCAACTGTTTTATTATATCTATTAATGTTTGGTCTCTTACTGAGTGTTTTCATTGAAAAATAATATTGGTTTCATTTTTAACTAAATTTCATTATAATTTGTACTAATTTATAAAATGTAGCAATAACTCTGTTTTTATGTATATTGATGTTTGTTCTCCGACTGAAGAGTGCTTCCACTGAAAAATATCATTGGTTTCATTATTAACTGAATTTAATTATAGTATGTTCTCATTGTGAAATGTAGCAGTAACTGCATTTTTATGTTTACTGTCCTACTGAGGAGTGTTTTCACTGAAAAATAACATTGGTTTTATTTTTGACTGAATTTTATTATAACATGTACTCATTTGTTAAATGTAGAATTAACTGTGTTTTTATATCTATTAATGCATGCTCTCCGACTGAGTGGTACATCCACTGAAGAATAACATTAGTTTTACTTTTAACTGAAATAAGTTACTATATGATATTAACAAATTTGTGAATTGTAGCAATAACAGCATTTTTATTTATATTCTGGTTTAATTTCCGACTGAAGGGTATTTACACTGAAGAATGACATTGGTTTAACTTTTAATTGAATTTTATAATAATATGAACTAATTTGTAAATTGTTGCAATATCTTAACATTCAAATCTATTCTGGTTTGCTCTCCCACTGAGTTTTTCATCTACTAATGAATATAACTTGTTTCACTGCTTACTGAATTAATTTTGAAATTGTAAAAATGTTTTTAATTATTGTAAAATTTATTGTATTAAAAAAAAAGAAATTTAACGTTAAAATTATGAGTGCCAAAAGTTTTTACTGCAATATATTTGTAATCACCGATGTCCCAACATTTCCCGCTTCCTCTCTCAGCCTGGAGCATCTTGTCCCATTCCCAGCTTAGTGAGATTTCCCTGGGGATTTCCTGAAAAGACATATCAATGACACCGATGAGAGACGTCTATGGTGAATTACTTCTCGCTAGCCATTCAATACTTTGGATGCAAAACCAAATGGAAAAATGAGAAAAAGGATTTTCATCGACTTATTTTGAGAACTCATTATTTCTTCTATTTGATTTTGAGCGCTCAATACATTTTAGAAAAATAGCTTTTTTAATAAACAATTATTTTTAAAATAAACACCTTAATTTGAGGCTTAGCCTGTAATGTTATTTTTATTAATTATTATTTTATGACATATGTAGAATGAAAGTTAAGTATAATAAAAAGTATTTTGTCTCATATAAAATTTATATTCTAAAGAATAGATACATATTCTTGAATTTAGTTCACATATCTAAGAGTGGAGGTTTTAAAATAAGTGTTTGCTGTAATTGATATAAACGTTTCATAAAATAAAAACTGAAATGAGAAAGATGCCTTCGATTAGTAATTTATTAAAGTAACCTGGAATAAAAATAATTACCTATTTCTCATCAGCTAACCTAAATGCTATAAAAATAAATAGATGGAAATAAAATATTCGTTACTTTGAACAAAATTTCAATTTTTATAAGGATCAAGATATTTCGAGGTGAAATTGAGTCTCAAAACTTTACTTAGTTAGTTCAATATTAGTGTCATTACCACTATGCTAAGGGCCATATTTTTTGCATTGAATTATACGTCCAGTAAAATCTACTCTGCGAGCGCTTCCAATGCATACATAAAGGCGTCCGTAGAATTTTACGCAAACTTTCATCCTTCATTTTCCACCCTCCCTGAGCCCCGAGCTTCTGTTCCTTTTTTAAATGTGCCGGCGGTGGTCGTTTCCGCTGCGAGCGCCGCCGGATGCGCCTAACGAGAGAGCGCTCGCTCTGTCACTCCGCGCCACAATAGCGCTTCTCCGCTGCTGATATCACAATTTGCCAATGCTGAAATTAATGCAAGGGAATGGATGTGATGAATGAGCAGAATTACAATTGAGTTTTGTTGTAAAGATTAATTAAACTCTTTTGAATTATTTCCCCTTTTAACTTATTCAAAAAACAATCACAATTTAGCAAAAAATGTTCACAGTTTGAAAAGTATAAAAACGAATTAATCTTTTAATTTCATTTTTTTTTTTACAAAACGGTATGTGGTTGCGGGGCTTACAAGGTATGGCTTACGTGGTAGTATGCATTGGTTTTTTATTTTCGTTATTGAGGTTGTGTGATATGTGTAAAAACCTTTCCTTGCATATATACTATATATGCGTGTGTGTAAAGTTACTTACCTCCCCGCTCTCCCCATTCTGTTGCTTGTGCATTGCTGCCATTCTGGACACTGAGCATGTGTAAAGGATCGGTAATGGAGTAGTGGACTTGGAATGATTGCGGAGGGGTGTGCTCTGGAAGCTTGCTGCAGAAGGAGTAACAGATCTAAAAGCTAGAGTTCTGCAAGGAAAGGACGGGTGTCCCAAAATTAACGCAAGATTTTAATTTGTCACCATTTTTGCAGTAAAGTTTTGGTAACACAACAAAAAAAAACAACTTAACAACTGACAGTTTAGGGTTTTCTTATTGCATTGACTTTATGATTCATTTAAAAAATAACAATCAAAAGGCTAAAATCTGCGTTTTCTATTTAATTCAAATCTTGCGTTTATTTTGGGACATTCTATACAATTATGCTATTAGGCAGCAGAAACACGCAGATTTTTCCTTAGAAAACCATGAACACTGGCTCAGCATGAGTATGTGCTTAGTGAAAAGGTCGCCAATCTCCTCTGAGAAAAGGCACTTAATGAAGAAGAAGTAAAGTAACGATGTAGAGTATTTATTTAAAAAATTCAGTGTATTTTCAGTGTGTCTATCTATCGTTTGTGGCTTTTTCGGCGGCACAGGAACTTAAACGCCTTCATTCTCACTCGGTGACTTGTGTCACCGTGGGGTTATGTGGTGTGGTGTGTGGGTGGGATGGCTTTTGGCCTTTTTTGGTAGAGGCAGTCCTCGAGATTGTAGTCGAGGAGGGAACTGATAGATGGGTTTGGGACTAAGGGGGTGGAGATTTGGAAGGAGCGGGCGTGGTTAATGATTACCTCGTGTATCGTCTTCAGTTTGGTGTCTCTTCGGAGTTGTACGTTCTGGACGAACTGTGGTGCATTTAATGCCCATCGGAGAATTTTGTCGTGCATCATCTGGAGGGGCTTGAGCTTCTTTGGTGGGATATATCCCCATATGGGGCAGGCGTAGGTTCGGATGGGAAGGATCATGGTTTTGAGGTGGAGGATTTTGTTTTGAAGTGGGGAGAGAATTCTTTAAAAAAAATTACTAGAAAACAATTATTATTTAAAAATGTAAATTGAGACACAACTATAGCATGCGTAATTTGGAGAATCGAAATAAAATTAAAAAAACGTATGCACGGAGCGGGAGCTTGTATCGAGCATGCAGGGCAGGGTGTGTAGGGTGTGTAGGGTGTGCAGGGTGTGCAGGGTGTAGGGGAGGTTTCGGGGCGGCAGTGCGCGGGCGCGGCGGGCGGAGGTAAACAAGGCCACGCCGGGCTGTCAGTGCGCGGCGGGCACGTGACGCCGACGTGCCCGCTGGCCAGGCGGCAAGGCGGACGCTTTCAAAAAACACTTCCCGGCGCCTGGCAACACCGCCCGCCGAAACGACATCGCGAATCCAAACACTTCCCACAACAATAAACCGTTTGAATATTCTGACGCTTCGCATGCGTCGTCTCGAGTCCTCGCTTCCTTCGTTGAATATTCCGAGGAGTTTTTGCGTTTTTGTTTTGTTTTGAAGTTTTGTTTACCGTTTGATGCCGGAGAGTGCTTTTGAAAGTGTCCGCTTCGCCGCAGAACGACCGAGTAGTTTCCGCCTAAAATCGCAACAATGAAACAATTCATAACATCTCGAATTACATACATCTTAAAATTAAACTTTTAAGAATATCAGTTTACTACATATCAAGTAAATAAACAGATGATATTTAACTATATGTAACCTTACTTTAAGATAATGTAAGTTAGTAAAGTAAATTATTTCTAAATGTATGTCTTAATAATAATCACATTCATTATTGTGTAAATAATTAAGTGTTTCACTCATCGCTTCCGTGCAAGCCTAGCAGTATTCTGAATAAGGTAAGATTCAATATATATTTACTAATACTTTGCATGCATAATTCAAGGTAAATATATTGAAGTTTGTGATGTCCATCGATATTATTACTAAATATTACTAGATTGCGTTCTTGTGCATTATTTTGCAATTTATCGAATTTACGACTGTTACAAAACGAGTTGTTATTAAGAAATACAACAATAATCTACACAAGAAAAAATATTTTAAACTGTTGATACTAAGCTTATTTATTGATTGTATTTTTATAAGTTTTATTTTGCTCTAGGTATTATGTATGAAATCATTTTACAGAATAAAATTGCCGTTGAAATTTCCAGTTCGCTCTCTGTAATAACATCACGTCCGCGTTGTTTGTGGCTGGATATCAGGAAGCCCAAACGTCCATTAAAAACAATAACCATTTGCTTCTTTTAATTCCATTTGTTGAATCAATTTTTCTTTCATTGAAATAATTCAAAAACAAAGTTTTATATTTATTTACCAATTAGGGAACGCATACCGATTTTTCCTTAAAACAATTATATTACGTTACGTTATTTTTTTCATTAAAAAAAATCATGCTGAGGTTTCATTTAAAATCAACATTCTTAATGTATCAAATAATATACAAATTCAATTTTTTTTTCACAAGAAGTTAAATAAAAAGTGGTTTTTTTATATCTTATACTCTCTGCTAAAAAAAATATTTGAAATGTAATTTTACAATAAAATCAAATTTATATTAGTTATTTACTTGATTGAGTTATCAGAATGCCTCAAATTAAGGTCTTTTGAAATATTGAAGATAAAACGTTTATTATAAGAATATTAATTTTGTCACCATAAGTATTGCGTTGTTTGCGCTATCATGTTAACTATTTAGAACACAAACGAAATTAGTTTTAACATTTTTTAAAAATAAATCACCATATCAAAAAAATCTTACATGAAGTTTGTACTTTTTAAAAATATATTCCATTAACATTTTCTTTTCGCTTTTGTCACAAAACTAACAATAACTTTCTTACATCAAAACATAAAAAATATAGAAATTTTTAGTTCTTGCAGATATGAAAGAAATAATGTTTATATCTAGCAGCATTGATTTTACCATTAGGTCGAACGATCCATAAAAATATTGATATTTATAATAGCCTGGAATTTTCACGCAATGTTAGGCATTTATATGCCACCCAAATTTAAACTTGTATCGGAAAACATTTCTAGAACTTCTTAGAAGTTTCAGGGGAAGTTTCTTGGCTTACTAGTATCGGGTATCTCTTAAGACTTCGGCTCATAAACTTGGTCCTGAGAGTATCTTCAAAATGATTAGCAAAATATTGCTATTGGGAGTTACTGGAGTTTGGATTACTCTTTTTATACTTATTTTTACTCACACAATATTCATCAAAGTTACCAACATGTAAAGATATATGTTTTAATTGTTGATTTACATTTGATTGGTCTACAGAATAGCACATTTAATTTTGAATAAGAGGCTTTTGGATCTAAATTTGATAAAACCTATTTAAATGATTAAAATTCTAGAATAATGTAGATATCTGAGTCTTTTACTCTTTAGTCTGAGTAAAAATTATAAATACGCTTTACTCTAAAAACCATGCACGGTATTTTTTCTAATATTGATTATTTTAAGCCATAAGTATGTATGACTAGATCTCGATCATTTTTGTTAATGAATACATGAGCCTTTCGGGGTCTTCTTTGAAGCTTACTATGTTTTTGTCCAACTTGATATTCTTCTTGCAGTCTTTTTCTTCTTTCATTCATTAATTATTATTTTTTTAAATCTCTATACTATATAATGTGTTTTTAGATAAAATTACACAATCGAATAATAAATTTATATATAATCATTAGATTTCATATTTGCCAATTTAATTTTTGTTGAACATAGTAATGTTCAACAAAAATAAAAATAATCGATGTAAAAATTTATAGCATTTACCACACTGATGTTTTAGGTTTGTAAGCTAAATAATTTTTTGTTTGATATTCAAATAAAAAAAGCAAAAGCGTTTTTTTTATATTCGGCTAATTCTTGAACATTTTTTGCATAGATCAACATAAGAATTTAACAGCAAAAATAAACTTTTTAAAAATATAGCTCTGAAGGAGCCGGATTTCACAACAAAGCTCTATAATACCTACCTAAAAAGCGGCCGTTTTTATTAACGCCTGAAGGTCTGATGTATAATTGTGAGGTTTTATGATATATTATAAAATGAATATAAATTTATGTTTTTTAAACTTTAAATAGGAGCTTACAAACGCAGAAAATTACAATATTCAAGCCAATTTTTGGTTTGTACCTCTATTTGTGTTTTTTTTTAAATTTTGCTGTGTTGAAAAATAATATTTTGAAGATGGGAAAAATACTTCTAAAATTTATTTTTATTTATATAATAAAATTGATCTGATACAAAAGTGTTGTAGTAAACTCTATATCGGATTTATAACGCAAATCATGATTTTGTTTTAATCAAAATCTTATATTATTGTTTTCATCAATTTAAATGGAATACACAGTTTATATATTGCATTACGTAGTAATTCAACGTTAACGATAATGGTTATTGAAAAATAATATATATATACATCTTTTTATAAAAGATGTTCCCCGATTTTATATAGAACCGAGACATAGTTATAATGCACGTAGTGGTGACCTGTTGGTAAAGAAATAACGTACATAATATTACTAATCAATCTTATATTGTAATATGGTATGGTTAATAAAATGGTTTTCCCGTCCACATCACCTGTACTAAATATATTTCCCTTACAATTATATATTTCAATGTAAATCTTAAACAAATAGAAATCCACTTCACTATAACCAGTTATGAACCAACTAATAGCTGGACGTAATCTAGTCCCAAATACCTGCAAATCGGTTTTTATTGTTACCATTATGCCGATAGCTGTATTTAAATGTATTTTAATTGTATTTAATAATTTTTTTTTGTTTGTATGTTTGCATCTGGTCGAAGCTAGTGATGCTTTAAAATAAACTCATGTGAAGTAAAAACATACTTTTCATTCATCAATTTAAATTTAAACTATTAAGAGCTGAATTTTATACATTATATAAGTAGCCAAATGTAGTAAGATAAATAATTTAAAGAGAACGCATAATGTTTTATAATTAAAAATAAAATTTTTACTACTTTTTAAAATTGATCAATTTTTCAAATTAACGTATTTATTCATTAAAAACATTTATTAGGTTGTTATGAAAAAAAACGGGTACTTGTTTTTTATCCGACCACCAAAAAACTTATACCTAACCTTTTTTTTTAACCTAACCTAACCTAACCCAACGAATCGAGCGGTCATGGAAATCTGCAATGAACGAAATAAACGCCACAACGGGACTCATCGTCATATGATAGATTCTTATCTCTGCGAGTACATGTACATTAAAAAGTTTTGGTGGTCGGATAAAAAACAAGTACCAAGAAACGTTTTATTTTTATTTACTGCAATTTTTCAAAGAGCAAGTTTTTTTCAAATTTGCTATAAATTCACTTGAGATCGCTCAGCTAAAGCCGCAGCTTCTTACCGATAGATAAGTAGTTGCTAGGGTTTACGCCAAAAGCTCCTCATAGCCAACACGCTGAAAGCTCTCACGCACACCCCGAAGCCTCGTCGTGACGTCAGCAGGTGTGTCGGTGTAGGTAGAGTATTCCATTAGCCCGGGCGGTGGGCGTGTCTGAGCCGGAGCGCCGCCCACGTTTCCGCTTCAATTGTTTCCGACTGCCGGAGGTACGGCCAGACACGAGCCTCCACAGTGTGAATTTTAAAAACTTTTAATGAAAGCAAAAGTTTTATCGCATTTCCGCCTCGGAAAAAGTCAATGTAATGGAAAAGATTTAGTTTAAAAGAAAGCTATCACTGAAGGCTAACGACCATTGCAGTAAAAAACTTTATACTTTTTATAAAAGTAAAAGTATTGAGACAAAGATATTTTTTTTTACAGAACACTATACTTTGTTGTTGTTCAAATAGATACGCTGACTCATAATTTGCGCAAATTAGAACTGAAACGATGCCAATTCCTAATGGAATGTTTGGCACAAAAAAGTCTTTAACAATAAAAATAACGTATTTCAGGTTATTTTATAAAATAATGTATCATTAGATTTTAATATTTTTACTAGCGCATTTTTTTACGTTGACTGTACCTCTCTAAATTTCCTGGTGTTACAGTAAATTTAATCGAAATTGGAAAATTTTGCATTTGAAATTTATTCAGAAGCACTGAAACTGTGGAAACGGTATTTTCAATTTCAAAGGTTGTATTTAAATTAAATAGCACAAATGCAAAGTCTTTCATTTTTATTAGGAATTTTTTGTAATTTTATCATTACTTGCTACGTATTTATTTACTTTTTTCTTTAAAATATTTATCAAATATATACGACATTAAAAATCAGAATGTGAATTGATAGTTCAATAATACAATTACGAAAAATAAATATTTGGCAGCCTCTTTAGAAAAGTTTCTTAAATAATGAAACCTAGTTATTTTTGAATTTAAAAACTACATAAAAAATAGATAATATTGGAAAAAAAACGTCAATTTTTTAATTAAAAAACTGCTGGATTTGTAAATAAATAAAGAACGGTCACCGAGAGAACCCCAGTTGTAAACTAATTTTATAAAAGGGGTAGATTTAGTTTTTTCATGAAGTGTCAATTGTCTTCTATCCGCCACTTCATCACATCTCGCCCCTTCAAACATTAAATGAACGCCCTTTCATCTAAAAGGCACGATAAGGGAAGGTAAGAAAATCAATAAATATTGGCACATCAAGTGTAAATTATAATCGTTATTATTAAATATATTGCATCAATATAATTTTTTTAAGACAAAGTTATTTATTTTCATCAAAGCGACTACTGGAAATAAATTCAACAAACTCTAAACTCTTCTAATGCAGATTCTGTAATTGTTACTAACAGTTTGCTTATTACTGGCGCGTTAATCAAAACATCGTCTATAAAAAAAACACGTTATCTATAAAGATTGTTTTGGTATTAACGACTCACAACTATAGATACTGTACTTGTAATACATTGCTTTAGGGAATCGATTTACAAATCAAAACGTCACAAATAGCTACTTTTTCAAAATATTAAGCCTTAAAAAAATATTAACGACGAAACCCCTTGGTAAAGTCAAACATGTTTGCGAATCATCAAATATACACACAGCATAGGTATATGCATATAACAATTCAATATCTTACTAAGATGTAAAATCAAAAAGGTCAAATAAACTAAGGAGCCCAGAACACATGAGTCATATTTATTTTTTCAAAACAGTTTTTCACTATTGAATACAAAATTGTAAATTTCACAAACAACTTGTTTTTAATAATTTTTATCGACACACGCATTGCCAACACATATTATTTTAGAAAAACTTAGACAGGTTTGGGTTCAATTATAACACTTATGGATTTATCTGTCAGCATCAAACCAGTAACCTGTAAATCAAGACAACAAGTCAATTATTATTTATCTATAGATTATGTATTTTGATTGATGATGATTGTTTGTTAAACACTGTGCGATTATATGTTTCGAGTAAAATTGGTGTTTTCAATATTGATTTGTGTATAAGTTATTTAAATACATTGTTTAAACTTCAAATATCTTGAAAATATAAATATTTATGACTTAAAAATGTTGTTTTAAAGTATTTTAGCAGATTATCCATTATATACACTTTCCCATCTCTGATCGCCTCAGATGTTCTCCTCGGGGAGGTTTTCAAGTGTTTATTAAGTATCCAGCCTTGGAAGGGTGCGGGCGGGCGGAGGACTATCGAGGATTGATCTGGCTTTACACCCTCCCTCCTCTATCTTCCACCGCCTATCCTTCAGGGTGGGTACAAGGCTAAAAAATATTTTTAGATTTATTCTCAGAAATATATTTCAGAAATATAAGTACACTTAACTAAAAATATATCGAAGAATAAATTATATTTTCCTTGAGTTTACTTGAATTAAAATATTTATTCATAATATTATTTCTTAAGATAATTTTAAGTGATATATAAATCTTATTACTTAAAAAAGCTTATTTTGCTCTTTAAAAAAGTATTATGTAAAACTGCTTTGTCGGCGGATATAAAATGTTTGAAAGGGGGAGTTAGTGATTAATATTGGAGTCCCTCCCTAAAATCGGTGTCATCAGTTTTTAAATTTATTCACATTAATTTAAGAAAGTGATAACTCGCTGTAAAAATGACATTAATGTCTTATTATTCTAAGTATATATTTTTTAATAATTTATGAAAGTGTTTAAAATATAGTTTCCAAATTTTATAATAATTTTTTGTTATCTATCAAAAAATATATAAGCCATGATTTTTGAAAAAATACATGCAATCATCATACTGTTAAACAATAAACTAATGCATCACTAACAAATATTTGATAAATTTTGTAATAAAGGTAATACCAAACGAATGCAAGTATTTTCCGATGACTTGAGGTTTTGTTAAGGTTTATTAGAATAGTATTTGAAAGGAGTTTTATATATATGGTAAAATCATTAACATTGTTAATTTCTTTATATACAGAGAATTCGGTTTAAAAACAATAGCAAGACTTTGCTAATATTAAATGTAACTTTATATTCAAAGTAATATATTCAAATGTAGGATCCCTGTGGCTCCGTTCAACCCATTTTGTGTCACAGACGAGCTGCGTAAGCCAAATTCGTGTATTAGCAAATGGGGGAGTTCGTAAATAAATCTACCAGTAGTCGCCCAAGCAGTAAATGAATTCATTTCGAATGGGGTTTATCTGGTACTCGCCTGGAAATAGACTTCTTAAGCTACAATTAATGGAAAAAGCTTTAGTTATATTAAATACCTCAGCTGAATTAAAAATATTTAATCTGAATTTAGAATTCAAGATAAAACCTTTTTTATATTATTTTAGGTTATAGCGGCAATGTTTGATAGAGTTGGTTTTAGAAATTGGCTACTATCAACGTGTGACAAAGCCTAAAAATCAATATTTAAATCAAAGCATCTCTTTAATATTTTCAAAACTGGTTGTAAAAGAAAAATGATAAATCTAGTATTTTGAGTGACAAAATAATGTGTAAGATAAAAATATGCCTTACGAAATAAATACTAATTAAATGACGGTGTGAACATGTTTTGAAAATATTAATGTTCTACAATAATGTCGAAAAATCTAATTTAATAAGGATTTGTTGATCGGCTGTTGATACATCTGCTTTTGAAGTGTTTTGTATTAGGTAATGCTGATCATAAATTAAGTATTCATTAAGACAGACAATTTGTTATTTTAAAGCAAAGCCGTTGATTCTCATTGTTATTATAAACGCAATAGAAATTGGCAGGCTTGATCAGAGTATGAAACTCGACTGTTATTTCTGATCAATACCTACTCTCTTTGATGAAATTTGATGAAGATTCCTAATTAGTACGATTCCCGCTCTCATCAAAAGATTTAATATTGAAATCCGCCCGTCACGCCTCATTAGCGAGGTAGTGGATTGAGATCTTTTGAATTCTATTCATATTCCGGCTAATGAAGCTCCTCTCAGTACGCTGCTCTAGCACTTCGACTCAACATTAAATCTTTATTGATTATTAAACAAGATTTTTATTGATTGAATGCTTACAAGAATGATTATAATGTTATTTATTAAAACCAAATTTCTAACGAAACACAAGTATCTAAGCTACTTAAAAAGTATGAAATAATGACGCGTGTGCGTTTTTTAAAACACATTTGGCAGTAATTAAATAATCATTGTCTCTCAGAATATGTCATTATGTTCACTGTCTATAAAAATACGCCAGACTGATTTGCTGATTTATTTCTTTGTACATAAGTTTTAGTGAGTAAAAAATGATTACTTATTTTACATTATTTTCCAATTTTTTTCTATTGATAATAAAATATTTTTCCTTTGACAAGATCGTTTGAATTCCTGCTGCAGGTACGCCATTGTGCTCTCGCCAGGGCCGTGTGCAGGTAGGCAGCTCGGTACGTACAGGCCCTGTTATTAGCTCTTCAAAGTTCCGTCGCTTAGCAACTCTCCCTCCCCCGCCCCGCTCCCCCCGCCCGCCATTGGAAATTAATTCCCTGAATGTGAAGTCAATTGAAACTAATGTAGTGTAGCGTCGCTCGGTGTGTATTGTGTGAAGAGTCCGGGCGGGGACTCGGGGCGGGCTCGGGGTGCAGGGCGTATTGTGCTCGACGGACACTGCCGATGCCGAGGATGCTCCAAGGATATCGAGTGTTTCTCTGATATTATTTGGACACAATAAAACATTTTCTCATTTCTCATTAATTAAATTACTCAAGACAAAAAAATACATTACCAATGCTTTGATGATTTAACCGTCCACGGAAAATTTTAATATTTTAAATAAATAACAAAAATATACTTTATTTCTTGTTTGAAATTAAAACAACACCCATATTTATATTATTTATTCCTTGTAATATATATTTTTATTATTATACATAGATAAAACAAATTAAAAATTGTGTTTTTATCTGATATAAAATATTTAGATCAGTATTGTATTAAATAGTATGTAACAAAACAGTGTAACCGGCATAAGTTATAAAAAAATTAAGTCTAGCATTGGAAAATAATAAAACACGTAGTTAATCATACAAACTTAAATGCTTTATTATCAATATAGTGTCCAGTCTCCTCCGTTGTTCATAATAGCCAGGCATCTTCGAGGCATACTTTCAACTAATTTTTCTGCATATTCACGGGATAATGAATTCCATATGGCCTTTTAATTGCAAGTAAGCTCGGCGGCAGTTAGCGTTTTTTTCTCTCAAAATTTAAGTTTCATCAACGCCTAAACGTTTTTAATTAGGTTTGCGTCAGAAAATTGTGAAGGCCAATCCAAGACCTCGATGCCTTTATCTTGTTTCCACGCGCTGCATAGGCGACTTCGGTGTTTGGGGTCATTATCTTCTTGTAATATCCATGATTCACTTGAGCTTTAGAACAGTCTTTGGACTGATGGTAATAATGCCTTCTGGTATATTTGGTTTATCCTTGCAGCATTCAAAGTTCCAAAGCTCCATTAAACGTCTTCTTATTGTAGCTAGAGATATATTTAATCTTTTTTGCTTCAGTTTTTCTTGTGCAAATTGCAAAGATAGACGCGGGTTTTTCAAAAAGAGGTTAGTTATCCGCGTATCCTCGGCGGACGACGCCTTTTTTGTTTTACCACGTTCTGGTAAGTCATCGACGTGTTTTGTTTCTAAATATCGGTTCATCCATTTAGTAACAAACGTTTTTGACTTATTAATATACTTTGCACCCTGATCACGTGATATTTTTGGTCCTTTAGGATGCGAACAAAGGAACACAGCCTCATAGCGGAAAGCATACACGGCACTCATCTCTAGAAATGTGCGCTCTGTGGAAAGTAAACACGAAAACTGAATAGTTTTTACGATGCATTAAGGAAAAAACGTTGGACTACTTGTTCGTTTCTTTTGTTTTGCAAAAAAATCCCAGACATATTTTTTTACAGTGATTACGTTCTTGTAAAACACACGTATAATATCTTTTTGTTATTATTAAAAATGATTACACAATACAACCGTGCACATTTTATATTACATAAATTTATTTTTTAAAAATCAAGTATATAAATTTATTCTTTATCATATAAAATAAATTAATCATTTCTAAACAATATCATATTGAAATGTGCAATGTTCATCTTATGAAATTAGTTATTTTTTAGAGAAAAAGATAGGAATTGGTGTTTATTACTAACAAAATGTTTCATTTAAGGGTCCAGTATCAAATTTCCAATATTGACCTACTCTGCTGGATATTGAAGTTATATAAAGAAAAAATTAAATATTTTTAATTTTCATTTTTTATAGTTAAACTGATAAATTTATCGGTTCAGTTGAGAATACTTTTTTTCTTCAAATATTAAATATAAATTTCAAATAAATAAATCCATACTTTTTGAATACTTTATGGCCATTTAAAATAAATTTATGTGTCAGTAATAAATAACTTTAATGTACAACAAAAAAACGAAACGAATGAAAAATTGAACTTGCCGTGATTTACCTGTCCCAAAACATTTTATCCTGATTATTTTTCCACTTGATCGGCTCTTTAGGGGAGGATGTTCACCAAACGATCACTCCCTCGGGAAGGGGTTGATAGCCAAGCGATAAAAACTCTAACGTTGCTTAGTGAAACGAGTCTCAAAAAATAAAACGTAGGATATAAAATAATAATAAAGAAAACGTTTACATTTACTGCAAAGAGTGGCAAATAAAAAGTATAGTACATTGGTTATTTGATTTTAAAATAATTGAATGACAAATACAGAAAAAATAACCAAGAAATGTATTGGTCGTAATACTCAAAATTCATTTAAAGTTTCTGTTAAGAGAATTCAAATAACATTAGTTGTTGATTATCATTAATATCAAAATTTCTTGACATTATTTGTATATAAAAATATTCATGTAACACAGATAAATTTTATTTTAACTTGTCAACATTGATAAAAATCTTGTATGTCTTATATTAGACATTTTTACTATTTATTATAATAATTTTTGTTTTTCCATACTACTGAATGAATTTTTTGGTGCTATGAAAAACCTTTTTAATATAATTATTACATTTTCTGACATTTACGAAAACGAGATTTTTTATGATAGAAAAATCCAATATTTATTATCTGGATAGAGGCAGCTTCATGTTACATTTTTTAAATTGCATTTTCTCAATTTCCCGACTATGGGCGAGCTAACCGAGTGAGACATAAGCTGAAATTTATTGCCCTATGAAAATTTTATTTCACGGCACAGGAGCTCGCAAATGAACTGTTCATGCTAGACTGCGCGGCCGTGCTCTTCCGCCAGCGGGTTGGCTATAGTACCAACTATTCATCAGATTAATGTTAGTTGTAAAATATTATTACAAACTTTACAATAAATTTAATTATGTATTAATTTGAGATAATTTCACTGATAGAAATAAACGAACAAATAAAATTACAATTATTTCACATTCTTCTTGCTCGCAAAATTGTATGTGGATGTTTGTGATTATTCAAAAAAGTCACTGTAGTGGAATACGTAATACTTTCAAACGCGTGAATCACTGCTAATTGAGGCTGGCGCTCGTGGATGCTCATGAATTTTTTTAAAGATCTTAGATCAAGGAGACTGATAACCTCATCCTTTAAGAAAATATAAAAAGTCGAATGTGCGGGCCTGCCGCCAGGTCTAGTGGAATTAGTGTGATCATAGCGATTGTGTAAAAGAGTCCTTTAATCACGCTTTGATGGTTGCAAATCCCTGGGCTTTGCTCGTCTCTAAGCAATAATCTATCGGTTTTACGATGGGACTTACATCGATCGAAGACTTGCATGGCAGCTAGGATATCAGTCTCTCTCTGTCTCATACACCAAAAAAACAGATTATCAAAGGCCTTTAATCTCAATTTCAACGCTTTTGTATTATTAAAAAAAACCGGAATGATTATTTTTACTATAAATTATTTTAATCTTAATTTTTGATTTAAAATTTCTTGAAACCGTTATTTTAACGAGTCATAAAAATTGGTGTTTTCATCTGATAAAGAAAATGATGCCACATCTAAATGACTCGTTGCCTTGATTATAAATAATGGGTTTTCACATTTTTTTAGTTTTTATATCGTATTCAAACGATAAAAAAAAATATTTCAAAGTTATGTTTGTGTTCGTTTATGTTCTGGTGGACGCTGGTGCTGGTACCTGGTTTATCCTAAACTTGGCATAATATGGTTATTGCGTTATCGTTAGGTACTCCTTTCTTACATTAACTCTATGTAACGAGAAAATATTACTAAGTATTTTATTGTATATGATTCATCGAATGTATGGATGCGTCGGCAAGTATGATTCACCCATCGGATACGGCTGTAATATTTCAAAGAAAATCTTGGCAGACTTTCTAAGGTTTAATGGGCACTAGTTTTAGTCGCTTTGGAGGTAAATTCTTTGTTTGGGTACAAGTTGCGGGTTTTAATATCGAATTAAGTATAATTTTAGATTTTTAAAGCTACATTAAAGCTGAATTACTTTATTGGTGTCAATAAAGTTCACTTGTCTGGGTTTTGTTCTATTTTACTAACCATTGATGATATAAAATTTATGTAAACGTAATGTTTTTTTTAAATTTATAGACTAATGATCAAATTTTATGTAGCAAGAAATAACGTTTTTTATTCATATATTTAGAACGAAATGATGTAATATTTAAGCTGCTTTTGTTTTTCAATATTTGAAAATTAATATGAAGGATGATTGAGATTCAATAAAATAAACAAATTCTAAACTCATAATTGTCAACAATTTAATACAATAACGATTCATTTACATTCACAAAGCCAGTTTATTGAAACCCAATTATTGGTCTTTTCAAGTTTCCGGCACAAAGGCACCGTGGAACACCAGCGACAAAAGAGTCTCAAATATACTTCCAGAATACAGATTACATAACAGGCGTCACAGCCGCACAGATACAGCAGCGTTCCTGGAATACACGAGCGGCGGTATACAGTATACATTCAAATGAATTTCAACGATTTCAGTTCCTGAAACAGTCGAAACCGCAGGCTCCTCCCCCGCGCTATCGCAGGGTTGCCATTGGAGGGAATAAGTGGAGCAGTAGAGTTTTCAGTGAGGTTGTGTTCGTGTTCCGGCCTGCGAGGGCCAATAGCGGGGCGGCGTGGGCTGCGGGCGCAGGCGCCGCGACGCCGAGCCTCGGGCCGGGGGGCGCGGGCCGCCAGGGTCCATGTCAGACGGACTAGCTGCTACGGCAACATCTCCGCGGCCTACTGTAAGTTTTCTTTTCACATTTTCCCTGGGAAATCTCAGCTGTTTTAGGCTGAAAACCTCGTTTTCTTGATTGCTAGTATGCTTGCTCTGTATTGTGATAATTTGCGTGGATTTGTTACGATTTTTGCGTCCTTTCAGCAGGTCTTCGTTTCATATGAAGGCTAGAATTTTCAGCCGTGTGCTTGTATGTGTGCGTACACTTTGATTGTATAGGTGCCGTGTGTAGGTACAAAGGAGGTACATTGGATTCGCTATTGATTTTTAGTCGGATATTTGATGAAAATTATTTTATATTTGTAAATTTTAGTTTATTTAAAATTTGTGCTTACCGGTTAAATGAGCATATCTCTCATATGTGAAATAAAATATTAATATTACATAATACTTTAATACAAAGCCTAGTGTGAATATCAAATAATTTTGATTAATTTAAAAAATATAATATTTTAATAACAAAATACCCCAAAGTGATAGTGGACAAATTTTTAAAAATAAATTTTCTAATATGCAAAAGTCTTCATTGAAATTTGTAAGCGAGTGGACGTGACCGGAATTCCCATGAAACGAGAAACGCAATACATTGACCTTGTTAAATGTACTTTCACTCACGGTTTTAAGATGAAAACTTTATAAAAGAATTTCTTGAAAAATTCCAGTGTAAAGATAAAGTTAAAAGTTTGACATACTCTGAATTTTTTAAAAAATAATTTTAGAGAGTATATTTAAAAAAAAATGTTTTGTTGCTTTAACACATGTGTTCTTTGCAATCTATGTTTGATTGCGATGTCTAGCGCATTTTTTTCTAACAATTAAGTGGGTGTGAATTGCAAGTTAAGATGATTTCATTTTTTGTTTTGTTTTTTCCATTTTCATATTAGGTTGCTGTACTATGTTGTTGGAGACTTGGACCCTCGGCCAATTGGTACATGCTTAATGGTTTTCTTGTTGCTCCACAGATGGCGTAAGGACACCATGAAGTCTGAGTAGATTCTGCCATGCCGGGGATGGGTGCGTTCGGTGCCTTGAAGGACAAGGCGTCCGGCGTCTTCGGCCGGTAAGTACTCGAACACACACTATATATATATATATATATATATTTATATATATATATATATATATATATATATATATATATATATATATCTCTCTCTCTTCTTCTTCATCAAGTGCCTCTCCTCAGAGGTGGTTGCCGACCGTTCCACTGAGCATTCATGCTGAGCCAGTGTTCGTGCTTTTCTAAGGGAAAAATAGTGTAGTGGGTCCCCGGACCCTTCTTCATAATATATATACATATATAAATATATATATATATATATATATATATATATATATATATATATATATATATTTGTGTGTGTGTGTGGTATATTTGAAAAATAAAAGAATTGATTTTATTTATCACATAATTATTTACTTATTCCATATAAACTTAATAAAATTTTATCACGGATCAAAAATTTAGGTGTTAAAAATATAAATATATATTCTTGCTTATTTAATAAACGTGATATAAATTTACATCAATTCTTATCATGATGAGTATTGTTTTCAATAACTCTATGATGAGTGGCGTTGATTTTTTATGGTCATTACTATATTTCTGTTCAGAAATCTTTGCAATAAAAAAGTTTTATATTCTTTATCTAAAAACGGGTTTTTTTTGATGAAAACATCCCTTGTCTATGTTTTATGGTAAATGCGACTACTTCTTAAAAAGTTTTCATTTAAATGAAGCATTTTTCATAGGTCTTCTCTTAAATCTTAACATTGTTCTTTTTTTAGTACATTTGAGTATTTGAAGATAATGAATTCTACTCTGTATATATTATCAAACTTATATAAAAATGTTTTGAACAACTTTTTGGCAGTTGGTATAAAATAAAAGATATTACCTGCGAAGGCAAGATAATTTATCATTTATCTAGAGCTAAAATGACGAATTTTAATGATTTCTACTTAACAAAAATTTAAAAGTTTTTCAATTTAAGAAAAAAATTCCTTTGTTATTATTTTGTCAGGTCTTAATTAAAAAAAAGAAGATATTTGTTACATTTAATTTTCATATATTTAATTTACATATTTTTAATATCGTACAATGCCTGTTTTAGTCCATTACTGCTTTTCACTGATACTGTAATGTATTTGTCCGAAAAAATATAATACATTCTTGACTTTATTTGATATTTGTCCCCCCGTTGCGCATTCGGCAGCGCTTTTGCCGTCGCGCACTTCTCTAACAAGCGTTCAAAATTGATCCCTCTTTACCGTTGACTGCTCCGCGCTGATAACAAACAGACATTATCCCGGATTTATGTCATCATTTCTTCTGGCCACCCCCCTCGCCTCCCGAGCTGCCTCCAGGACCCTCGCCCCCCCTCGACTCCGAGAGTCCCTCGCCGGCCGTCGGGCCTTCCTGGGACAATTTGCGGTGAAACGAATTCAATCGACTGCCATGATTTATAATGGACATAACCGTAACTCTGAGGTGTGCCCAATGTTAACTTAAACAGAACCTATAGAAGTTATTATAATCACACAATATATTTGAATTGTATGAAACATCTTATTTAATTTTATTCGCAGATATTGTAATTATTATATATTTTTTAACTGGACCCGAGTTGTATCCTTTTATCAATATTATATTTATTTTTAGCTAAACGTTTGATATATAATTTGCTGTATGCAAAGCTCTTGATAAGATAAAATTGATATCATTCTTACATTCAAGTCGATTTCCCAAAATAAAACATATGTTCAAATTTGGGAATTTAGGGTTATATTTATTTTTTATCGATTCCTTATATTCAAAGAATTGAAATACACCAATTGAATGTTTCTTTATAAAGTAAAACGTAGTAAATTTATTTTATTGGTATCGTAACTAACCAAGTGCTTAAAGTACTTTTTTAGTAAAACATGAATGTTTTGCAGTAGATTGCCATAGTGCGATGGTCATTTAATAACTTCCGTACTTTATATATTTTAATATTTTAATATTTAATTTTTAATATTGCATCATAGAAATTGTATCCGTATGTGATCCGATTCCAATGATCTAAAACAGGGGCTCATCGACCAGTTCACTCAAAAATCTCAACGTTAGCCATTATTATTCACTAGTGAGAAATACTATAATCTTTAGGACAAAATACTATGTTTTTATCAATTGCTTTAATATATTTTAATTATATTTATATATTTTTTGATATTTCACGAAAAACCTTCTTTAGAGAATGATTTATTTTTATTTGATTGAAAACACTCAACCATTCGACTCCAATACGTCAATACATATCAAGCTTTTATCATAGAAACCATTTCAGTATTAAAATAGAATTTTCATAGAAATCTCTCGATATACCCCAAAAAGGTTATTTTTCAAATCGATGCACAGACAGCCCCAAAGAGCGAGAGAGGATATTTCCGATGCGTCATGGAAAAGTTTTCAAATCATTCATAGTCGGTCATTCCGCTGAAACAAAATCATATTTAGGCTGAGCACTTACCGTGAAATTGAGTTACCACCCTAAAAGCTTTGTACCGCGGCGAATGATCCGCGGAGAATACCGATAGGCCCGGAAGTGGTTTTGCTTCCAGCAGCTTTGTACGTTTTATTCGAGAAGTCATATTTATATCGGAGATCGATCGGGGTATGATTGAGTGAATAGAAATGTGATACCGAAATATTCCGCACAATACACCTTTTCATGTTTGCATAAATTCAAATATTACGCTTCGTATACTTTGGTTTCAAGTAAACGCAAATCTAGATATTATGAAAGAGGTATTAAAAAAATACACTAATATTAACAAATATAACAAAATTAAACAGGAATATTTTTTTGTAGTTTAAATAACTACAAAATAAATTCAACAATCAATAACGTTTTATTTTCAATATAAATAATTAAAAGTATGGTAATCGCTAATGTTGATCAAATTAATTGTATTTCATTATTATTAACCAAAAAGCACCATTACACAGTGCACAAAAATTTATACCAAAATATATTTCATAAAAACTCCATAAATTTGTTTACAAGGGACGTTAGGGGTGGCGTCCCCTCGAAAATCTGTACATAGCTGAAGGTAGTGCCCGAGATTAAGTGGGGCCTGAGTAAACTCCAGTTAAGTATCGGTATACATGTTTCGTTCGCTGCTAATGGGCGCCTGATGTACCGGGGCTTAAACTGCCGTGCCCGGGAATATTATTTTACATCGACCGGCATAAGGACAAAAGCTTTTATCTACTTCTGATTACTATCACTCTTCAGATACTTTTTATACTGGTTTTTGATGAAGCCCATATATTAAGACAATAAATAGTATGACTGACACTTATATATTATATTGTCTATCAAAGCCCCTTCATGACCTACCCCTTCTTTATATATTTACTTTACCAGTGTTTGACGAATGCCATTTATTTTTAAACGAATATTATTAATATTGTTTTCAAAACTCTATTGTGATCTATTAGAATTTATTTAATTTTAAATAATATGTAAATTCTGAAGACAAAGGACTCGTTTAACTTGAAAAAATATTTAAAATAAAATACATAGATTAAAAGTAGCCGTGTGATAGTAATATGTTAAGATAGTTTAAAATATAATCAAATTTGTTTGATGTACAATTGTTTAAATATTTAATATCTTCTTAAATAAAGCATTTTAATTTAAGATTTTTCAATGTACGTTGCGTTTCTTTTGCTAATACCTGTTGTATTTTAAACTGTACTTAAAAAAATATTTGAGCTTTAAATACTAGAAGAATTTAGAAAAAATATTTAATTATTTGCAACGTTAAACATTGTTAGTGATTCAGTTGTCTAATTTTATTTATTTATACTCCATTATTATAGCAAAATTAAGTTAGAGAATCTAACTTGGTAGGTATCCATCCCATAACCAGGCCATTAGTTCCCCTCGTGCTTTAAAAGCCAACCTCCCCCTGAATGCTGCGACTGTACCATCTCCCGTCTAGAGAGAGAACCTGTCCGTAATAATTATTGTGCTAAACTTATTTGTCATCAGTCTTCATCAGGAGAGTCACATTGAATGGCTTTGTTCCAAACTTATCGAGAAATTTGCAATCAGCTAATGCAGCAAGAAGGTTTTGCTTGATTATGTTTCCAGCTTTAAATTAGAAAATTAATGGGAGACGTTAGTCGAGTGGAGGTACTTACTCTTGTTTTAGAACATTTTTTAGTCGATGTTCTGTTTTTATTAATGGAGTTGTTTAATATGAAAATACACGAATAGATTAAAAGTTAAACACAATCAGTCATGTTACTAAAGTTATTACTAGGCATAAAAACACATTTTATACCTATTGTATTATTTTACGACTATGAACCAACAATGTGATATTAATTATATTGCTAAGCATCTGCAGTTCTACTTGCTTCATTATTGCCCTGTAGATGTGTTTTAAACGCAAATAATAAGGCTGTAAATCTTTGCATATATGCAATAGACCTTAGTTCTTACCAAACGAGATGTATATTTCGAGAATATAAAGGAAAAAAATTGCATTTATGTTAAATATAGATTATTTTTAAAAACTTCATTTTATTCAAACTCAAATGAGCTGAACTTTAAAGGAGATTGTGTGTTTTTATTCAATATCTATTTTAATGATTCATTTCAATTTATACAGTATATTCAAATAATAATTTCATTGAAAGTTTATATTGGACAATCTTATGAGTATATCACGGAGAACTGAAAAAAAACAACCCTTCTTGATAGAGCTTCATCACGAAGTCCGTTTAAATTACTAAGTCCCTTAACAGTATTATGGGATACTCTCTAAATCCTATCATTATCACAAAGCAGTGCCTTTGTTGTTGCAACAACCCTACTTCACTGTGATACGTAAGTCTTTAAAACCTAATTAAACTGGAGAGAGTATGGACATGTGCTAATTGTGCATACTTAATCAACATACTTTGATTATTCAAAATGAATATTTTATATATTTTAAGTACATAGTTTTATTTATTTTAAATTTATATTAACTAGAAGTAATAATTTGTTCGATGCATCTATCTACTAACATGTTTAGTATTACCAAATGTTTGCATAACAGATTGGTGCCCATCCGTCAAGATCAATTAAAAGAGGGGAGCGTACAGTGCGCAATACTGTAAATCAAACGTGTGAAGTTTTTTCTGCATTCAAACAGACGATTTATTTTGGTGGCGTTTCTAAAACCAATGTGTGTGTTAAGGTGCCCCGACGTGTACAAGGCTTACGAGAATGCATAATGAAGCTGTCGGCATCGCTGAGCACTTACGATAATTGTTTTGTCCATTTGAATATTGCGCTGTTAGGCGATTGGCCGTTCGCTGTCGCAGGCCACTTAGCGCCGAGGGTGGCTGGGAGGTTGCCCGGGAGAGCGGCTTTGTCTCTCCGAAACAGATGTACACACAACATTTTATTTGTCTCTGACGAAGAGAAAAATATAGGTTGTAAATATAAAAACAGAAAAATTATTCAAATCTAAAAACAGTCAATTATCCAACCGTTATTTTTTTTGCCGAAATTAATTGTGCTGGTACTCAGCTGAGTCAAACAGTTCATTAATATTTTATACGAAATAACGTTTTATTGACTCAAAATGTAACATCAGATGATTTTAAATCCAAAATAAATACACTGTCTGTATTTTTGTCAAAATACTTGAGTATCATGCAAGTCTTTGCTTCTAAAATATATACTAACTAAAATAGAAATTCTCATAAATAAGTTATGCTAGAACTATGTAAGACAAATGCAGATAAACACTTTTTTGTTGATAAATAGAATAAGCTATTTTAGAATAAAACCTTGCCGTGTTACATTCATTTGGCATTCATAGGTGCTGCACAGTATATCGATTTATATTCCAAAGATGTGAGTCAATTTAAAAAAAAGGACTTTTTAAATTGAACACGTTTATATTTTACTAATGCAACTTTTATGTGCAAAAATTTGGAAAAGTATGGCATAACTTGGGTGGCGCCCGGAGCAGTCTGTAATAGGTAGTTATCGATTCTTCTGCCGCCGTGCAGTCTCAAATAATGAAGCCGTAATATGATACATTTCATAGGAATTAATTAAAACATGAAAGCTTTGAGGACGCCATTCATAGCTGATGAATGAAACTCTGCAAAGTCATTACAGGACCGCAAAGGGGGTGGTCAGAGGCAGTAATTAAAAGTCTTTGAGAACGCGACACTTTTATAATGAAGCCGGCGTTACCGCGTTACTACCGGATCATGTATCATATGATATTGCAACTTATGCACTTATACATCATTTTCTGTCGACATGCTGGGTAAATGTCTTCAGCTTCAACTATCGCTAACATAATTTTAATATTAAAAATAACTTTAATACATTTTCGTGCTTAAAATCAGATGATTTCAGTAGCTACTAAAAATACTTTCAACGAAAACAAACAAACTATTTTCATCCTTCCAGAAACATCCCCCGTACAAAACTATTTTTATAACGACTCGAATTCGTATGAAAGTAGCTCGTCCCCCGGCGGTGGTCCAATCGATCCTCCCACGAAAACAAGTCGTGATCTCAGCAGCTGATTCACAATCAGTGCATTAACCCCCGAAAGTCCCCGGCGGGGCGGAGGCGCCGCCCGGGCGCGCCGCCCTGGCTGCCCCACAAATATTTTTATTGTACAGACTTATTGTCTGCCGCCAGCGTCTCGGGGGGACCGATCGAAGACAACTTCTTGGCAAGTTAATCAGGGTGCTGCGGCATATTTTAGGACTTTATTATTGGTACTCAATTATCTGCGTTATTTATAGACGTTTGTTTTGCTAATTGAAACTGGAAGTATGTATATATAACTGCGGTTATAGCACCATTTTTACTAAACGAATTCTATCTATCTATCTATCCTAATTTTAAGATATTGATTAGCAAATATGCATTGAATATAAGACTCATTTTTTAATGCTTTTATGTTTTATTGGCTAAGTTCTTTATATTATTTAGTTCTTCTCGTTGCAGATAATTTTATCACTTTAAAAGATAAATTATATATATTTGTACTCTTTTTTATAAGAGCTTTTTCATGAGAAATCCCAGCCATTTGATAAAATGACCACTGATGCAGATGCAGATTTTAATGACTCCCAAAGAGACCTGGTTACTGTGCCTGCATCTGTAGCTTATTTTATTTTGCTATGAATTAATAAGTCAGTGTTTTAAGATACTTTTTTGTGAGATATTTTTAATTTCACTTCTTAATTTATGTTGAAATAAAATTTGCTACTTGGCGTCATTTTTTCGTGTAAATCGAAAAATGATTCAAATTTTAAGCCTCCGCATTCAAATTAATACCAGCTTAATGTCATCAAAGGCCTTTATGTCCAAGTATCGGCGCTGATGCTGCTCAGGGGGAGGACGTGTAATGCCAACACTGATACAGGCGCGGCCTCCGCCAGCGCCCGCTCCTGTCTACTTATAGCGAATAATCCACATCCAGCGTTCCCTTTGATATGCTACAGTTTTGTTGTGCTGAATCATTTTTCGGTCGGAACGTAAATAATAAGGGATGAAAAGCTTCTCTCCCTTTTACCACACACATATATTTAAATGAGAAACGTATTATATTTAAAGACGTCTTTCATATATTATATTCATGGTGTTTTTATAAGTAACCTTTTAACTTTTTTGAAATATGTACGCTACACATAAATTCAATTCAAATATCTCCGAGTTTTTAACAAACGATAGAAATAAGACCTTTTTAATATAGTATGTATCGAGAAATCGTTTTTTTATTTATGTGTATATCATTAGTTGATTTCAATAAATATTGTTTGCATAGCATACAGCACGCTTCAAAAACCACCTCTCACAAGTAGTCTTATGGGTGTTATTATATATTATCAAGATGATGATGCCCCTACGGTTGTAATTAGAGGTTATGTATATGAAAATATTCCAATATTCTGCGGGGGCTTAAAAATACTCATAATGGCAGATCTCCGGCCGCCGCCAGGGCCGTCTCCAATAAAGCGATATGAAGAGCGGCTATTGACAGAGCGGCGCGGCCGGGAGCTCCTCGCGCAAATATTTGCCCTGCCTCTCCGCCGGCAATATCGGCGGGGGAAACTTTTTACCGTCCTACGGTATCGGAATTCTGATTTTCTTTGTGTGCCATCCATCGCCCGTGATGTCTATTTGCAGATGAGTCGAGGAGGCTTGTATAAATATTATCGAGATCGTGATTAAGATGCGCGATGTGTGTACATATTTTTTTATATTTCTGTGTGATCGATGAACTGTTTTATGACTCATCATCAGCTGAGCACTTTTAGTCTAGATTCTACTACATCGTCGAATCAAATTATAACAAATTTACAGTTCACAAATCATCTAAGATTTGGTTACATGTGCGTACATATAAGCAAGCTTAATTAATTATAAATTAATATGTTCATTGATTTGCAGTGATTTCTGATACTCATGCAATTTTACAAGTTAAAATGGCCGTCAAACTTAATGATTACATCAGTTATATTTCTGAGAATACAATGTTCAAAAAGCTAATGTATTAACACCTTTTTATGATTAATTTGATTCAGCGCACTGTTTATTTCCCGTTTGAAAGTTCCCGCTACCCGAGCTCGTTGCGTCTTAGCTCGCGCCAGTGGATTAGTTTCGCTACCCCCCGCTAGATGGTGTCGCGTGTCCCCCTCAGGAAATGGCGCTTTCCCTTATAAAAGGGTTCTGCTTAATGGACGGGAAGGCCTCTGATAAGCGACGAATGATAAATCGAGCGATAATTGTCTCGGTGTATTTTGCCGGCTTTGTTGTGGACGAGCAGTTAGTGTGTGGGAAATACGTGGGGAATGTCGAAAACCCCCAAATCGATAAGATAAAAATAATAATTCCATTGTATTTTTTCGTCTGAAAACTTTTATAGATAATTTATAAAGATATAAAAAATAATATGTGGATTTATTACATTATTTATTTTTACCACGCTTTAGAGTTGTATTATTTGCATATGGTAAATATTAAACGTAAGTTCGATAATAGTTTTTTTTTTAATTTGGGTATAGAAATGCCTTTCTTAATAAACCAGTTTATGGCATACTGATCAATTTCATTTCTATTTGCATTTAAATTAACGTTTCAGAGTCCCACACTTCCATAATAGTAACAACCAGATCCGTTTTCCGGGCTGTTGTAATATTCCAAAGTTATTCTCAAAGCGAGTTTCCTAGACCGGATGTGACGAGTCTTTGCCGTCAAATAGTTATTACGTGAACCGGAAATTCAATCAGGCTGTGTGAGAGGTCCATACAATAAACCCATCAGCCGGGCTCCATGCAATAAGGGACCTTACATGGGGACATTCTGCGCTTCTGTGACTGCCTGTAGCTTTCACATGCAAGCAAATTAGATTTGATAAAAGTTTTAGAATAATAAATGTGTTGCGATGCACGTGAGTTACTAAGCAGCCTCATTTTGGTTAATACCTTAATTATGTTTTATAATATTAATATTAACTAAAAAAAATATGATAAATGTTATTATACTTTTAATATTTGATAACTCTCTAATATTTATGCCAACTACTTAACTTATTGTATGTCGAACGTGGTTTATATAATATAAATATGCAATCAGCTAAATAGAGATTAAAATCAATCATTGGCAGATTCCAGCAGATTAAAGCAGTACTTAATCCTAATTGGAGGTTCTGTGGAGCATAATCCGTAGATAGCCTGCGCTCTGACAATTTATCTGCCGTACATGAGTACGTGCATCATACGCGGCAGGGGGTTGATACCGTAAAAAGAAGGGTGTTTTTTTAATTATTTTTTTTTATTTTAGAAATCACACATTTTCAGATTTTTATTAATACGCAATTCCAAACAATTTATAATTATTACGATAATTTAGTTACCTACGTTATTTTAATCGAATATATATTAAGACAATGAGAACAGCAATTATTTTTCTAAATATAAATGATAATAATATTTTTCGTATTTTATAAAAAACTGGGAAGGCAGACTAAGATTAAGTTAACATCGCATTAAAATCGCAGTTCATATTTGTTTTATAATTTACTAAAGAGAAGGCATTGAAAATTGTTCCTTAGAGAGTGCGCATATTTTGTGTTATCACCAAATTAAAAAAAAACGACTACGATACAAAATTGGTTAAAATCTTGTTTGAGGACGATAATAATTTTTTTTATAATGTTTAAAATATAAGAACAGTCGAAAATGCATCTTCTCATCCTTATTTTCAATCCAACTACCCACCAGCAATATATTAAGACAGCCATCTTATTTGAGTATATTCCGGAGTATAAAAAAACAAGACTTTATTTTTATTATATCAACATTTATATAATTTATCATTCTCATAAAATATATTTAAAAAAAAAGAACTAATTACGTTAGACATATTCCCCTCATGCGGCGGCACTGCCCTGGTTGTCCTCCCTCCTCCCTCCTCCTTCCTTTCTCCTCCGCCCCCCGTCCTCCCTCCCTCGCTGTATTCATGCGCAGCCATTAACATGATTAAAACTAGACCGACCGACTCGCCGGCCAGGGTTGATCAATTGTTAAAAAAACATTATATAGACTATGATAAAGTACTTTTAGGTTTATTGTGAAAATTGTAAGACTTTTAAAAGATAAGACGCTACATACATAACGAATTTTATTAATTTTCAATTATTTTACAAATTAATATTTTGGTTTATACTATCGTAGTTCGTTTTAACAAAACCAACGACATTACTCACTGAATATAATATATTCAGAAAATATAATATATTCAGAAAAAAATATCACACCAACAGTGATATATCGCATTATTTACGTACGCTACAAAAAATACATTAAATATTTACATTTGAAAAAAATCATGGTAACTTTTTTATTTCGTATTTTTTAAATAACACATTTCCCTGTACGAGGTAGCGAGCCACCGCGCCGTCTCTGGCTGGTCCCATTGTTCCATGGGCGGCTCGCGACAATGGGGGCCATCATTTGTGGTCTCAAAAGTATTCTGCGCGGTGTGTGCAATCAGCCTTATGGAAATTAAAAATATATCTAATGGCTCATGAAACATACGTGTGTAGTAAAAAGACAGAGCCGGAAAACCAAACAGCAAAAAAATATCACAAAAGTAAATTGGAGTTTTTTTTTTTTTAATACTAAGTATATTTCTGTATATTTAATTACCGTATATTTATTTTTGTGAGTTTTTGGTCCTTTGTACGAGAAAATAGTTCAGTAAGAAAGGTCTCACTGCGGGGACTGCGGGAAAATTGTAATCAAATAAACGCTCCATCAGTCACCAAGGCTTGATATGATTCAATTTCCTATTCGATTAAGGCCCTTAATAATTTAATATTGCTGCCAGAACGACCACTCATCGGTTTAATTCTGTTTTCAACAAACCCATCCCCCCACCCTTCATTCCCCACTGGTCTTATCCAGGCCACATAGTTAATCGAGTTTTCTACACTTTTCTAGGCGCACTGCTGTGAGACATAAAAAATATGAATATTTATAATTTCATTAAAATTACGCTTGTATTTCGAAGCTTTGTTAGATGAACAATATACTTGTTTACCGCTTGAATAGCCGCCGGCATGTTATGCATGTATGCAGTACTTGCGCATTATGAAATAAAATTCATAATACGGTAAAATCTTCAATATTAGAAAAAAGGCACACATTAGTTCAAAATTATCATTAGTACAAAACTTTAAAATTGTAATCCAAGAGTATAAAAAGGTTAATTAACACAATGTTAAAATGTCAATTTACTATTTGCATATAATACATTGTATTTAAAGTACATGTCATATTTTTTATAAAGAGAATTTATAATAATTATTCCGTGTTGAAGATTATAAATACATTGAAACCAAAGAGTTTTTAAAACAATTTGATTCGTGTAAGATAAAATTATAACATAATTAAACATAAAATTTATATTTGGTTCAACTTAATCACATACGAATTAATGCAAGGTTGGTTTCAAAATTCATGAATATTATATTTTATATTTGTTATCTATGCACTATCAATTGTATACAAGCAAATTTTTGTTTTTTTTATTTGCTATTAAAAGTCCGTAAAAATTGATTTCTCCGAGTTGCTTTCACTTTTCTAAGCGTAAAAACATAACATAAAAACAATGGCAGACGCGCTACTAGGGGAAAGGTTAAAGAGGAAAGTCTAATCTAGATAATGCGATACTAAAGCCCGCCGCCTCAGCGCCGAGTGGCAACAGTGCGAGGAGATTTCGGGAGAGATTTTATATCTCACAGATAAATCCGTTTAAGCAGTAATAAGTAAACAAATAAAAACAGATGCAGCGAAGTAGACTTCGCAAGTGGAAACAAGGGCATTTATTGTGATAAATTACTATCTATCAACTGATTTCTATTTTCATATACCATTTCCTTTTCACGTATCTATTTGATTTTATTCCGTGAATACTTGCCATCAATGATGTGATATAGAGAAACATTTTTTTTTGCAAAAGCATTCATAGCCATTTGAGTGCAGTAACGACATTTTTCAGCCGTACAATTCTCGCAATGTAGTAATATATAAAAGATTGGAAACGTTAAATGTTGAGTTTATTTCGCAGTAAAATTTAGCATAGAAGATAGTGCTTTTTTGTTTATAAACGATTTAGTTTCCCTTTGACGTATAATTGTGGATGTGCTTAATGTAGTAATTTTTTTTTTTTTCGTTTTTGTGATTGTGCGACAAACTTAAAGTTGATATTTTAAATTTTATAAAACAGGCATACTCTTACTGATTTTTTTAATGAATGTATTACGACACGTTTCAATATCAAGTCCCTGTCAATATTTTACTAAATACCAAGTAACTTAGATAATATGAAATTTTTACACAATTTCAATACACCGCCCAATATTCAACAACTTGCATTTGAATAAAAACGATAGTTGAATTTACCTTTACTATTTATCGTAAAAATAGGTAAAAGGTTATTATCAGTCAAGGTATTGCTGTTTGAAACGCTGGATTGAAGTAAACAAATAGTACTAAAATATATTTATAAATAAATATTTTATAAATTCTACATCTTTGAATTGGACTGTCAACAGTTTGAACGCATTTTAAAAGCATTTTAAACACTCAATAGCTGAAACCAAACGTTCGCAGGGCACAAAGGCTCCGAGCCCCCCGCGTTTTGAATGTTTTGCATTGAACAGAATTGAAATTGAGTTGAGTATTTAAATGGGCTACCCATTTGTAGTCTGCCGAACATGAAAATAGCGTGGCTTTTAGGGAGAGAGCGACCGGGGGAGCACACTGAGTGCTCCTCTAAAAGTTAGCAAATTTGTCATACACTAACTGATGCTGGTTTCCTTACGTTGCTTTCAATTTATGCCCGGAGTATCATATTGAGTTACGGAGCTCAACGAGTTTTATTTCTTTCATCCCCGTTCTTGTTGTTTACTGCGTTCGAGCATTTTTACTTCTCCGAAGTAATAAATAATGAAACCGCGTCTTGGGCACTTTAAAAAAGAAGTGAAGCAAAAAAAAACGATACAACGCTAGACGCTTATAGTATTTTACTTCCAGTTATTAATGTAACAAAAAAATATATATACTGATGAAAGTAATTTGATTTTAAAAAGAACGAGCAACGTAATTAAATTATATTATTTTATTTATTTATATATTTTTTCACAGTTTCAGCACGCAACGTTTGAGTGCAATTTAATTTATTTTGCGTTTTAGTATATTCTTACAGTGCGAACAACTTTATTTTAAAATACGCGGATCGTGAGCTTTTTCTTGTGCGGTAAGTGCTGTAGAACGAGCAGGAGGCTCTTCCGGAAGATGACGGTCTTGAGTATTCCGGTGGCAAGTTTGCGAGAAACGGCCGCCAGAGGGAGACTTCCGCTCCGCTACTTCCGGCGATAATATTTGCATCATAATGAGCTGTTGGTTTTTTACGTCCTATTCCACTCATTTACAATGGCCAACTGTGTCTTAGCGAGTCCTTAAGTAAGAGTAACGAATGAATTAAGTGCCTTCTTTCAAGAAGACCTTCAGGATGTCTTTTTCATAGAAACTGTTTAACTTTCACGATTTTACAGTTTTGTGGCCTCTTTATTATACAAATTATATAAAAAAGCACTTAATTTATATAAAAATATTTTTTAAGGAAATACACTTTCATTGGTTGTTACTTTTAATGCTTTGGTAGCCCTTTCCTATCACCATGGTGGTGTATTTTTTCATCCCCTTGCCCGTCACGAGTTTTGGTTTTACACCCCGACTTTTTTTACGGGGTGGCTTTGATTTCACCACCAAAAATATTTCAACCCCTCGCAAGTTTAAGGAAAGAGTTTTTTTACTCTGAAACATTGCATACTCATGAACCACTAACTCTCCAATAGTTGAATAAATCTCGAATAAAAAAGCACTCTCTATATATTATGAAAATAATATAAGGAAAAATAAATAGCATATAAAATCGACTCTAAAAATTTGTCTTTGTACATTAACTTCTATATATATTTTAAAAAAACATATATTTGCCAAAATAATTTTTTTTTTCTCTTTACTATGGAAACAGTTTATTTAACGGGTTTCTAGATTTTTTCAATATGTATTTTTAAAGTATTAAATGTAATAGATAACGTAGGTATTTAAATTTTTCGAGACAATAAAAACCTTTAAAATTTTGGAGGTGGTATATTATTATAACTAGCGTTTGGTACTTATTATGATAATCCTTCCTTTTCATAAAGCTCGGCGGTTTGTCGTTTCGGCCCCACATCAAATAGCCCAGTGACTTTTGAATCCTTACAAACCGAGTATATAGGGAGAAAGCTCAAGGATGAAGACTTGTAAGTAAGAAAACGAAACGCTACTCTTTATTCTGTTTCATTGAAATGCGTCGCTTTTCTTTTCGATTGTATTGCGGCGGACCTTTTGAGTCGGTTTGCGGAGATACAAAGGCTCTATTGTAAAGAAAACCGATCGAAGAGCTCCATTTCCCTGATAAGGAAAACTCATTTCCTAAATAGAGTGCATCGATAGCTGAGCTTTGTTATAGATTAAACTTGGACTCTGAATGCATTTTGAAATAGGCGTCGTGGCCAATTCTTTTTATCATTGTATACTTTTATAATCATTTATCATTTAATTAACTTAAGTTTTTAAGAATTTGATAAATATTTACCAAGAAATCTTCGAAAACTGTAATATAAGAATTTTTTCATTTTTTTAACCCTTGTGACAACTTGCAATTTTGAAAGCATTATATAAAATTATTGCTTCACCTGAATTCACACTAGTAATTTTCGTCCTAAAACCTCAAGAGTGGTTGTATCGAATATAAAAAAACAAATGCAATGCAATAGTATACAACCTATGATATTTTTTTATTTAGCTACGGGTGAATTAAAAAAAAACATAAAATTTTAATGCATTCATAAGTTTTCGTACAATATATAATAGGATCAAATACTGCCAATCTCACGACACGAGGATACAAGCAATATTGCACCTAACAAAAAATACAATATCTCGGATACATTTATGACTATACAACAATAAAACGTCGTCGCTGGCCGGGACCCTATTAAGGCGACGCTTCGGTCGATATGCGGACACGGGCCACTCCGGCCAAGCCACTCTGGCCCTTGTTGCCTTGCGCCGAGGGAGCCTTTTGGCGTGCACGTCCACCGGCGGATTTGCGGGAACACTACTTGGTATATTCTTATTCTCTGAGGGCTGATGTCTCGGATGCCGTGATAGAGATTTATCACAAGGAGCTTTTATATTTATTTTCAATTTTACACTTTATTTTATCCGCTCTTGATATATTCTTGTCTACCGAAAAAACCGCTATGTTTTGTATAGATTTTATCATGCTGAAATCTTTTCACTAAATACATCTAACAACATCTTGAAAAATATTGCAAACATAAACTTGCCTTGCAAGCCTAGCAAGTTATTTCAAACATCTATCATATGCACACTTATTATTAAGCAATGAAATGATTACATGCCGTACCTTTGATATTATTGATATTTTTAATAACAACATGCAAAAGCATAATTTACTAGTAAATTTCATAACTTCAAAATAACAAAGTAAAATCTAACAAATAAATTTAAGCTGATCACGTAATATACTTAATATAATAAATTAAACCAAAATAAAACCAAGAGGGAACAAATGTGCAGATATTCTTGCGGTATGTTCAAATGTCCTCATTTTATCGTGGTAGTTAAGGATGGTGTATTTTAAAGTCGGGAAATATGGAGATCATTTGTCGAGGCATCCGACTGTCGATGTCGTAGGGATTGGTCACCAGAGCCGAAGCGGATGCAGTCGTGCAAAATCAATCAGGGCAGAACTTTCTAGATAAATTAAGACAATATTATAAATCAATTCATAATTATTTCAATAAAACTAACACTGATAAAAAGGGATTAGATAATATTGAAGACGCTTTATTGAAAATATTGAAAACGTTATTATTTTTATGGATTCATAAAAATGCCTCACGGATGGTCTCATTAAATCTGCCAGGTCACTAGCTTGGTACATCACCATGCTAAATTTAATGATTCTTCTTTTCCGATGTTTGCAGTGGTAAAAAAAGATGTAATCGATTTATTGAAATTCTTATTTGAGTTATTCTAAAACATTTGATATTAAACATCATATTATTTACTTAACATTAGCATTACTTCTAGAAACTTTCATGTTTCATCTCTGCCTATAAAGGTGCAGAATTTATAATATTTATATATATATTGCTTTTTGGTTTCGTAATGTCACATACTCATAAATGTTTAGTTATTATTGCTTTGCTTGCTCAGCAAGATTAGAATTCGTATATGCGCGATTTTATTTCGTGTGTGTTTAGAATGTATTAGGTTACGCTCTAAGTCTCTTTTGGACCACGGGGGTACTTTTTCACTTCTTTGTGAGGTCAAACAGTTGTCATGCGGCTTTGTAATTAGATCTGTATATTTATCTATTCAACTCCTGTACTCAAGAACCTTCAAATCGCCAAAAGAGATTTGTCAACAAGCTTTATGTGCACTTTACTGCGTAAATCAATGGAAATATAAATGTTTAGTTACTTTATTTCTTAAACTGGTCATTTAGAGGTGAAAATAACAATAATTTTAAAATAAATTTTATGTAAATGATAAACAAGCATGCATGTTTATGTAACTGATTTATCGTTCATTTTGCAGTCTTAATATTTATACTTTGCAGGGTTACTTATATTAGATTTAAGTTTTTGATTTAAAAAACCTACAGGTATATTTGTAAGAAAGCAAACCCATAGTAATTTTTACTTCGAGACGCTTTAGCCTGATTAACATCCACTTTGAAGAGAAACAGGATAAGATAGAAGTGTTGTCTGCTTCTATTAGTGTATTAACTTTCTGACATCGCTAAGTGTTGATCGCCGGCCGAAGAAAGGGACCACTTCCTTCGTAATGCCTTTTCATTCTCTTCTCTTCCACTCCGCCGCCAAACAACACACGCATTTTAACCATGCAATAAGGAGAGAGCCCCAAATCTAGCTCGTATTCCAACATGAGTAAAAAACGATTCGCTCCGAATAAATAAAAATTTCAAATGAAACTTAAGTAGCTAGTTCAAATTTATACTTTAAATTAATATGTTCATCGTTGCTTTTAATTAAACGAGATATATATTTAAAAAAATTAACGATGGAAATGTACACAACAGGTTTAACAAAAGCAACAAATACATTCTAGGCGGACATTTGAAGAATATTTATTTTCACACTCTTTTTTTTCTTTTATCTAATAAAAAAAATAGAAAAAACAATTCGCTATAAACATAAATAATATACACATTTTTGCATTTTGCATTTGTGCATTCTACTTTATAAGTTATATCCTTCTTTATGAATTTCGTTTGTCACTTCAGTAATAAAACGTAGCTGAGATGCTTAAAACGCAAGTAATCTGCAGAAGTGTTTGTGAGAAAGTGATTAAAATGAGTATACAATATACGGATTAATCCAGACTAATCGTCATAGTTTTAATTATCTCAAGGGTCTCAATATAACTCAAGAAAAACGCACACATATACAAGTTATAGTAGCTAAAGGAAGTGCAATGTAAGCGAGTTCTCATAAATTTAAATCTCATCGTAAGACTTCAGGAATGCAATGAATAAATTTCTAGAAAATTTGATGCGGTCGCGTTAATGCAGTCGTTTATGGTCTTATCGATTTGAAGCCTGTCTGAGGCGGAGTGTTCAGATAATCTACCGCAGTTTGTCCTAATGGACTTCTCCTACGTTCATTCACCGGGATATCTCCATTGAAGGGTGCTTAGCAACCAAGCCGAGGGAAGGGAGGATCGTGCATTGAACGTTAATTTGGGCTAGCGACGCGGTAAGCAAATAAGATGTCTCGGGAGATCGTCACAATCATGGCAGACTTGCTATCGACTCTGATCACTAAAAAAATCCCTCCAGGACGATATATATCAAATGTGAACTTATTTTGCACAAAATACCATTTGGAATTGGAGTTAAATATTACAATGATACTGCTAACGTTGATTTGTTGAATTTATGTATATTTGTATTATTACTAATATGATTAGGCACATTAGTTCATACATAGAAGATGATTTAAAGAAACTGTGTGTGGGATTCAAACCCACACCCCCTGGCTTACATGGCCGGTGTACTAACCCGTGTACTAACGAATCACATCCGTTTATCGAGAATTTTTATCAATCATACTCTACATATGAACCAATGTGTCCAGGCCAACCAATATTTAGTGATTTGACAAAGTAACAAGTCCCATCTGGATATGTAATAGTAATAAATACGCATCTGATTGACGTCCAATCCAAAAAAATAGACATGCGTATATTTGTAATTTAGAAAGAGAAATATATTTTATTGGTTATTGATATTGTGCGATGAACATTTTACAAGTACATAGTATAGTAAGATAATTTGAGTACCTCATATTTTATGGGCGCAAATATTTAATTTCAAGAAAATAAAAGTCGGATATCCAAAGGTTCCCACTTCCGCAGACCGGGTGGGTTATATGTTGTATTGGGCATGTACGGGCGGGCGGCGCGATGGGCCGTAGTCAGTGTCTCTACCCGCGCCCGCCCAGCCGGCTGTAGACCCTCTACGAGCAGCGCTACGCCAGATCATACTGATTGAGTTTTATCGAGTGTTCGTGTACAGACTGTAAAGTAGCACCCATAAAGGTTCTTCTTATTCTAATTTACAGAGTGCGTGCCTTAAATTGTGTATAATGTGGAGGTGGATCTTGTGAGTTGTATTATCACTTGTTGCTTCTGTCCCTAGCATGTTACACACTGAAACATCTTTACTGAAACACTGAAAGTTTTATTAAAATGCATTTCAAATTTTACTCGTCAACAATTATAACCTCATCTGTAGTGACCTAACCCTATTTTTGAAATTACTCTCAAATTATATGCGCTCATGCTGTATTCTGTAATTGGTTTTATTATGCGATAATTCAGGGGTGCTAAGCGGCGTTACCTAGCATTTAATATGAGGTGGTTAAGTTGCAGGGTTGGTGGTGTATAGCTCCCTAGGGGCATTACCTGTTGGCTGTGAACAAATATTCACTTTACTGCCCTGAGCGTGCGGCTACAACCTGTTGAATCAGTTACCCTTATTGAAAACCACCCCAAACTTCTTAGGTATATTATTATTTCTACGAATGTTTTATTCAGATATTCTGATGTGAATTTTTTATACCGTATTGATGTAGGACCTAGAATTACAATAAAATGTTATTTAAATTTAGTCTATCGTATCGTATTACTAATGAATATTTTAAATTAAAATAAAAAAAATAGCAAAATTAAGACCATTTTGATAATTTTGTACACTTTTTTTAGGTCGTGTGTGCAAATTCAAATCAAAAGATATTAAAAAATATCTTTAAATATATATGTACTTTTTAATAATTTATCAACTTGAAAATGTTTTTTTCACATATTCATACATGTGATATATTATTAAAAACCAAACAAAAGATATAAAATATATTTTTGTCCACGTTCAAGTTTAAATGTTGAGTTATTTTTATTAAGCAATATTAGTGATACTTTTCGTATGTTTGATAATTTAGCTAGGAATTTTAAGTATTTTTTAAAATATGTTTATCATTTTTAACTGGTTTATTTCAAAATTTATATTAAATAAAAATAATAAAGAGAGGTTTTTTGTTTATTTATACTCACGATTAGGTTAAAAAAAATTAAACTTGTGCTAAATAAAAAAGTTATCCAGCAGAGGGAGGCTTCAGTTACAGGATTTATTTAAATCTGCTCTCACCTAGCGTAATTGATATTTACTGTTGAGTCAAATTGAATAAAGGCAGGAAAGTTACCGCCCGAGCTAAGGCGAGAGGGTCGCAAATAAAACTGCACGCTCAGGACTTCCTGACCTCCCCTGGGAGAGAACTTAAACTAATTACTCTTTGTTCCCTGGAGAACACCAAATTAAATATACTTCTACAGTCGTATCCGATGAATTTTACATTAAAAAAAATCTTCTTATAAAAATAAAACAGCTTTTTTATTTCTATGCGACGTAGTTTTGATTAAATATTTTATAGCAAATCTTCTGAGAAGAAATCTATCCATGGATTGAATATATTAAATTAGTTTCTCCAATAATATTCATGGTATTTATTAACACTGTTAATAAATGATTAGGTATTACCCAACAAAAAACCTTTTTAATCACTTCTGAAACAATATTTTAACATTAATATATGCATTGAAAAAATATATAAAATATATCTTTTTTAGAAAGTATTGATAAACTAAAAATGATACGCAATATTCGTCCTATATATTGGATGATATCATGACTTTCAAGATACTGAAAATAAATTCGAATGAAAATATCTGGCATAAAGATGATATATTAAAACTTTGATTCACACATGAGCGTGATTAAACTATTTACAAAACTGTGTCATATTATTAGGTTAATAATAGTTCCTTGCAATCTTTGTTGTAAATTTTCCATAGCATCTATCTATCATTATGTATATTTTTCATATAAAACGAATAAACGCAACAAACAAGTAAAAATATTGCATTATCGTGTAAATTATATTCTCTACTTATACGACAAGTTCTTGGACTACAGTAGTAATACTGCCAAGAATAGCTTATTTATTAATACACAGTCACGTACTCATAAGCGGGCATTTAACATTTATACCAGTAATTCCACACTGTGCGAAGCCCACACAGTTTCCAATAAAACAAGACAAGAACCGATAGCATAAAAATCGGGGGATTACCAGAAAATACGGCGGCGATATTTTTGATTCCATTACTGGGGGGATCCCCGCCGCAGTCCCGTTGGCACGTCTGGATATTCAATACCTCGTTTTATTGCTAGCCCAATGGCCCACAGAGCGAGGGACGGGAATCGATCCCGGCGAGGAGCCTCGCTCCGCCGCGCGGGCCGCTTTCCCTTTTACTCTGCATACTAATATCAGATGGGCCCGAAAGGTTGAAAGCGTGGAAGTTTTTATGATGTATTGACGGACTTGTTTGTTGTTCGATCCGGGCCGAAGAATGCTCTGGGGTGAATCTTTACATTCGAATTAATGCTGAAATTTACACAAAACTATAATATTTAAGTACGGTTGAAATATGATCTTAATTGTTGAGTGTACTGTGTTTTCTAGGCAGTCTTATCGATAAAATTAACTGATGAATGTCCATTTTATTTTCCAGCGGGTTAATTGCGAGAAAAACTTTTAGAGATTCCCTGAAATATGCCCGGTATTTGGCGCCATAGCTGCGGAACGATAAAAATGGACTTCAATACTATGATAATTTTTCTCTGAATGTCAAATATCAATTTTATCAAACGCGTTGGCCGTAAATTCACCCCTTTTTTTCTTTTTTGAATACCTAACCAAGCCTTAAGTAATTTTTGTTAACGATCTTAATCATATCTTGTGTTTTTATGTTAGTACTATTAATAAATTGAATATATTATAGTGAAATATATATTAAATATTGAGTGAGACGATAGAAGCTATGAATTATAAAATAACGATAGCCAAGAGACTCATATTATTTATAGTTGTATTCTTATAAAACTAATATTTATTTAATTTATAATTTTAAATTGAAGAAAAAATGATGCTGATATCTTATAGAAGTACACTGGATTATACAGGGTATATTTTTATAATTTATTGATACCTAAATAGTTATCTATAATAAATTTACGTTTATATATATAATTAGCTTTGTTAACATTTCAAATTAAAACTCAAAAACATTGTTCTTACATGTAATATGTATTCATAACTTTTATTACACTTCAAAGTTAAATTAAAAAATGTTAAGCACATAAGATGTTCTTTAGACTCTCAATATATATCGATGTTACTTTAATTCTGGCATTGCGGATACACGTCAAACGTAGGCGTAAATTGAATCATTTTTATAACATTGAAGTAAGTATCTCAATTTTACAAATATCCTTTGTGACGAAGCAATCCTTTGAACCAACAAAGTCTCAAATCCCCATCATTTCATATCATCTCGCAGCGCAATAAAAATAGAGCCTAAAACCGCACGTCATAACCGCCGAAGAAAATCCAGTCATAATATCAGCACACACACTGAGGCGACGTTCCAGAAGCTTACAATTCTTATGGCCGACAATTCACGCGGGTAGTTTACAATTCTTATACTCGGCGTGTAGGGCGGCGCGCCCCGAGACGTCGAGCTTCTCAATTCACTTGGCGAATCCCCCGCCCACATAAAATAAATCTGCTCATAAATAAAAACCTTTAACAAGGCGATTCTCAGGTTCTACTGCCATAATTCTCGCGGCCGGGGCTGTTATTCGATAGAAATAAGGAAGTCGAGATGAAGAAGCTGTCTGCGAGCGGTAAATCAGGCGGCAGTCCCCGGATCGGATACAAGCGAGGGATGTTTTAATAACGAACGTAAAACCAAGTAAAATGTACAAAAAATAAGTGCCCTTCACGTATAAGCAGCCACCGCTGTATATATTAGTATCTTGTTGAAAATAATGTAGTTAGTTTATTCTGAAAAAATTGCCAATCAATTAAACTATATTTTCCGAAACTAGCTCTACATAATACAAATATATTGCGTAGATACAATAATTCAATAGATGTATTTATTTTGCTGTATATGTGTAGTTAATAGATAATTAAAATGCATTTCTCATTATTTCTGCTCCCCAAACCAAGTTTACGATCAGACGTGAGGGAGTCAATTTATCAAAACGCATCTTAGCTTCGCTCTCAATTTCTCAACAAGTGTTTTGTCCCAAACACCAATTATGCTATAAATTAATAATACAATGGCTCCCGCGCCGCCTTGTTAGCGCGGCTGCAACTCGACAGGGGCAAGTTATTACATAAATTACACTGTTTTTTATAAAAATACTGACACCATAAAAATACTTATTATTTATAACTTTTTTAAAGAATTTACTTGTGTTTCTTTCGTATTACTGAAAAGTTGGGTATAAAGATATTTTTTATTAAAATACTTGTCGAATATATCTCAATATGTTTAGTGTGTATTATTTTTATTTGAATCGTTTTTTATTTAACGTCAGTTTTTTTTAATAAGAATAATAATTTATATATATACTTATTTTTAAATCAATATGATAACAAGCGGTGCATTTTCTCTGCGGTGAGTAGTTTAAATAGCGCGTCGGCTCGGGAGCTTTTATCTCGCGGTCCCCGGCGGTACTTATATCCCTTACCGGAAATACCCGAGGTGTGAGTGCTGAAAGCAATATCGCCGTGGCCTCTTGATGTCACTTCCGTCTGTTTTCATTACAGGGTGGAACTTCGCTCCGCTAATGACTATTTTTAATTTATTTCCACTTTTTGAAGAGTCAATGAAATACGATTTTTTCAATCAGACGAAAAACAAATGATAGATTACGTCATCAATAAGTGCAATATCATGAAAATAATCAAAATTACAACCAGAATCACGATACGACATATATTTTATCAAATATATATTACTTTTACAATTATCTGTTTCTACAAGCAATATAAAAATATTGATTTTAAAATGACTATTTTCAGTGTAAATGTTATTTCAATTCAATACTAATACTTATCAAGATTCAATCAAAACAAATAAAAAATCGTTAAATAAAATTATTTCAGATTTGGACTCTATAACAGTTTTTATTGGCATTTATTATTAGAAAAATATCTACATAATGACTATAGTGGTTTTACTTTTAAACCTTACAAGATTACCTTACAAGAAACCTTATTAAGAATATTATAATACATTAATGTTTTATAATAATCTAAATAATCATAAAAATAATTCTTTGCTTTAATGGGAAGTAATATTTAAAATAATAATTTCTACAAGTCTTAGTTCGGCTCCGACCAGCTTCAGCGGCGGAGTTATTCATACGCAAGACGCGTGCTCGGGGGCCTCGAGTGCATATTGTGGGGGCGGAGGGGTCGCCATGGAGCTCTAGAGGAGGGGCGCCACTGGAACATACCCTGATAGTGATTATTCAATACCAATCTAAATATACAGAAATCCAAACTTTTTGCTCCACTAGCAGCCAATTTTCTAGTACCACTAGTAAAATTAATTCGATTCCAAGGATTTCAATTTTTCACCATTTTATTTATTTATTTAGACTCAGGGCTTTTGACTGTATCCTCGTAGATATTGGCAATTTAATCAGATTAATATTTAGATTTTTAAATTTTAATTTTGACTCGTATTTAAAAAAAATACTATTGTATTAAATAGTCAATAATATTTCTCAAAAGAACAAAGCGTTAAAATAAATCGAAACAGTCATCGTTTCATGTGTGAATCGTTTACGTACAAACTAATTACTTATGATTGAATAAATAAAAATAAACGCCCCTTACCTGCTACTAGCTTCCCTTCATATCATTACATCGACGATCAGATCAGATGAAGCTCATTCTATGATACGGCATAGAGTGTATATTCTATAGAGCATAGAGCAATGGCTAAGTCCTAAAATTATACATCAGCCCGGTAGGCATTATCGCAACAAAAGGCAACCATTATATCCATTTGGTAGGGTGGCCGCCCCACATAGCCGGGGGTTGTTTTTTTACCAAGTTTTTCTACCCCCATGTGAAATGTGATTTATTCCCGACACGCCAACAATGAACGGTACGGAACATTGACTAATGCTTTTCGTGACGTTTTAGCCACGATGTCACTTTATTGTCCCATAATTACAGGTTTGATTGCAGGTGGATAGTTTATCGATAGTTTTTATAATTTTGCCTTCGTGGTTAGGGGCACCTATCACAAGCAAATGCTTTTAACGTTTTAATGCATACCTAACCCTTTTTATGACTAATTTGATGCTTCGAAATATTTAAAAATTTATACGTATATACCGAATCGCAGTTGACATTATAAGTCTCAAGCTAAATATCATAAAACTATTTTATACTATATCTTATTTGATATATTATATAACATATTTTTTCAAGGAGATGTGAACAATGCTTTTGAATATTTAATATTTTCTGTGATTTGAAAAACAGATCTCCTCTGTAGTGGAGTGTTTTAATCGCATAGATGTGGCGTGAAAGTTACCATAAGATTTTTCTAGTTACTTAATATCATTTTTTTCCTCCAGGAACCCACAATACGAGGAGTTTGAGTTCGACCAGAAGCCAGGCTATGAGAAAACGTTCAGCGCTGGCGCGGGCTCGCCGGAGTCGCTGCCCTCCCCCGAGAGGCCTCCGCTGCGTCACATCGACCGCTATGTGCGCGCCGAGTGCCCCTGCCTCTCCAAGCGGTTCACCATCGCCGTGCTCACCTGCATCGGCTTCATCATCTCCTTCGGCATGCGCTGCAACATGGGCATGGCCAAGCTGCAGTTTGAGCATGAGGTTAGTTTCAGAAGCCGCAAAGAAATCAGCATCATCATTATTGTTACACACCCACGCTTACCCAGATTCGTGGACCGAGACGCCAAGGACTGTAATCTACATAAAAAAATAATCTAATCTAATCCTGTTCAAAGTTTTTTATTTAAATATTATATAATTACTTTTTACGCATAAGAAAAAAATATTTTGTATTATTATTTAAGCCGCCATTGTTGGGAACAAGATTAATTACTAAGCAATGCGCAAATGTTGTGCGGTTTATAATTCCACCACCGCTATTTCAGATATGGTTTCACCGAAAAACACTCTCATTTAGAGCACTTACCGTGCATTTCATATTCCATGTGACCAACCAAGAGGAATTAACAATTAATGTTCGCATCATAAATTTGCGAAGTCCTCTTTTAATCAGCTTTTCTGGCGACCGTCCTTTTTGGGGGGTTGGGAGACTCCGCCCGATCCCCTTTATTCATCCCTTCTCTTGTGTCCTCACCGCCGCGACTCAGACTAGCCGCTGTAAAATACGCAACCGAATCGCCTCATCGTCTAGTATAGAGTCTAGACTTACTTTTGTTAAAGCATGTAGTATATTTATTAAAAGCTATTAATTTAAAAATACATACCTACAGGAATAACTAACTTTGAAATATCAGCTGTTTTTTTTATTCTTTACTCGATGATTGTCTTTCTGTTTCTATAGATGTGATAAATACCAGTTTCTATAGTTGATATGTGGGTAGTTCAAACATCTTATTTTTCTGCAGAACTGACGGGGATGTCAAAAAAACTTTTGGTTGACTGGTAGCTGTGCTAGTTACCATATGAGTATGCACATTATTAAATTACTGTAACATAATTTTTTGATTGAAAAAATAAATATTTCTTAACTGACCATTGTTTAAATTACCCATCTTCATAGTTGATCTTGTGCAATCAAAAAATAAAACACAGTATTGAGTATTTTTTTTAAATGTTCATTTAAAATTATAAAGATGTAATCTTCAAAAAAATACTGACATAAGCTTTTACATTTCAATCGCGTTTGCCTAGTCAATATTATGCATAGTGTTTGAAGCTGTGAGACTAGAAGCCGTTATACTAATTATACGGTGTCTGTATTCGGGCGATATTTTATTTACCACCGTTGTAGGCGGCGCCCCGCGCCGAGTGTTTTGTAATTCTGATTGCATTGATGTCCCAACTAAACGAAACCTCCCCTCCCCCCAGTCGGCCCCCGGTGGGGTTGGTTGGTAAGTTACGAAGGGGACAGCAGCCCTCGCCGGTAATAAGCTGCCCCCGTGAAGATGTAATCGCTAAAATATGATGACAGTGTTTATAATATTTATGCTTTTGAAAGACAAATTTTAAATTACTTCCTGGCTTATTAAAACACAAATTATTATTTCAATAACTTCATTGATATCATATTTGTTAAAAGTAATTCGTAGATACATAAACGACATAAAATGAAATAAATTTTAATTTATATACGCTGAAAAATGTGTGACTCTAAACATAATGCATATATCATTAAGTCTATAGCTTGTCATTGGGCTCATATTATATATTATTGTGTAATGAATTGATATTAAACTAATAGCGATAAGTAGAATAAAAATATATACTTTATAAGTATATTAACGATGATTCTTGTTCTAGACCGTGAAGTTCAACTGGACTGTGGGAGTGGAAAGCGCAGTGGACTCTTCCTTCTTTTGGGGCTACTTGGTGACTCAGATCCCTGGCGGGTTCCTGGCCTCGCTGTACCCAGCCAACCGCATCTTCGGCACGGCCATCGCCTGCTCTGCCTTCCTCAACTTGCTCGTACCCGGAGCCAAGGTCCTCCATCCTGTAGTGCTCATCATGGTGCGCGTCCTGCAGGGGCTTGTTGAGGTTAGGATATCATCTTTTATTAAAGGGTAATACCACCAATACGCTCGCATCGAAACATAATATGTGATTAAAGATTTTCCGTCTAGTTTTCAGTATATGGTTTCGATGAATTAAATTTATTATTATGAAATTATAAAAAACTTCCAAAGTTTTTTGTTAAATATAAACGATGCTTCATAATTTAGGACTTTTTACATCGCATTTTTTTAGTATTTCTTAAATATCTCATTCATCTACGCGTAAGAGTAAAAAATATTCAAAAAGTTGTCAAGTTGAAAGCGAAGCATAATAAATATGATATACATTTCGTTTATTTCCTTCAGTCAGCTGGTTGCTATAATGTATTACGCGTACAAAATTACAAGTCAAAAACAACATCCTCCTCGTTTAAAATAACATCACTGTCACTGCATCATTAATCCTTCACCATTACGTGCTAAACCTCTGACGACCCCAATTCAAGCAAAAGCCTCTCATTTCTGCGAGGGTACCTCCGTAGGCTAATACGCTTGTTTCAATAGCCATACCAAAGCACCCAGGACAGGGCGGGTCTATCATTTATTCGATACAATTTATTGCATTACAACTTTATCACTCCCCACGAGAAAATCTTTTGTGCCATTTCTCAAAACTTGTGTAATCCGATATTCGCATCCAGTCGCCGCGTTCCGATTTGAGAGATCTCCGTAAAAAGGGACCGTTCGTGCGTCAGAATAAAAACGCGGATCCCCCAAATATGGATGCTTAATATGAGATTTTATTGTAAGTTTATTCCTTTGATGATACAAAGGAGCTGAGCTTGTTTCGCCGTCCCCGCGACACAATGCCGAGTAAATCTGGGCTCATCTCTGAGCTCATATCCGCTCGGGTGGGCCGACTCGCGTATGCTGGCGCTCCCATTGACGCCGCTCCTTACTCAGAAATGCATTCAATATTCTATGATCTCGAGATTCGAGGCCTTAGAATATAATTTCGTTTACAATTTACCGGTGAAAAGATTGTAATTATCATATCACACGATCTGTATAAAAAATATGTCAAATTGAAATTATTCAACAATTGATAATTTTTTTTGGATCAGTTCCTTAGTTTACTGATATTTTTAGAGATATTGAAACGTTATGATAATTAATACATTTACTAAAGCAATTCATATAATTTGACCTATTGTAATACAAGTGCAGTGCTTTTCTCAAATGGAGGTAATTTGAGAAAATATACAAATATATCATCACACCTTAATTCGGTAGTAGGTCGAAAAAGGGAGCGCCTTTATTATAATGATATCAGTATTATTTAATTCTCAAATGGATGTTTAAATTTTTGATTTATCTCCCAACAAGTATTTCGTCAATATTGTTACATAATTTAACCTTGGCGTAGGGAGTGACGTACCCCGCGTGCCATGGCATCTGGCGCTTCTGGGCTCCGCCCCTGGAGAGGTCCCGGCTGGCCACGCTGGCCTTCAGCGGCTCTTACGCTGGGGTGGTGCTGGGCATGCCCCTCTCTGGCATCCTCACCGGCTGGATCAGCTGGCAGGCGCCCTTCTACTTCTACGGAGTGGCTGGACTCGTCTGGTAATTATATACTATCGAACTGAACGTATTGCAGATGCATCAGAATCCAGTCGTCTTTTTGCAGACATAAATAACTTAAAAAAAAAAAAAAAAATTTGCAAACGACTATGATGAAAATCAAAACGACGTAACAAACAAGTATATCGACATATAATGAAATAAGTAACTTTTTATATCTTCACAGTGAGTTTATTTTATTATTTGCATTACTAGTTTCGACCTTATAACCGACATTGACGCGTCTACTTCGGTTTTCCTTCGGAACCGATCTTTCCGGGATTAAAAATAGAATGTTAAATAGTAATCCAACAATATTTCTAAATATCGATTTATTAAAAACTAATAATTTCTAATTTATTGGTTACGTCAATTTAAATCTACGCCGTTTCATTTTTGTTTTTTTATTTACAAATAGCGCGAGTAATATAAAAACGACATTAAACTGTTTATAAGTCATCTTAGCCTGATTCAGCAAAACATAATAAACAGACTGAGAAACTCTAAATGGTATGTTTGTGAAGGTATCTCTTCTGGCTGTGGCTCTCCTTCGAGAAGCCGTGCAAGCACCCCACCATCTCTGCGCGCGAGCTGCTGTACATCGAACAGTCCCTGGGCGACTCCACCCAAGTAGCCATGCCAACTGTCGCCACCACCCCCTGGAGGGACTTCATGACGTCCATGCCCGTGTACGCCATCATCGTGGCCAACTTCTGCCGATCCTGGAACTTCTACCTGCTCGTCCTCTTTCAGGCGTCCTACTTGCAGAACTCATTCGGCTTCCAAATTGAAGAGGTGCTATATACATTTTGCTATTATTAATTTAACAATATTTTATTATTATTATTATTATTTTACAAATAATGTTTATTTTTTATAGACCGGTCTTGTTGGAGCTCTTCCTCATTTGTTGATGACCATAATTGTGCCGCTCGGTGGTCTCCTGGCTGATTACGTGAGAAGGACCGGCTTGCTGTCTACTACCAACGTGAGGAAGGTGTTCAACTGCGGCGGCTTTGGATTGGAAGGTCTATTCTTCCTTGTCGTCGCCTACTCCACCACAGCTGTGAGCACATTTGAGCTATCATTTCGTTGTAATCATTACGATGTGTTATCAAGAATCCAATATTACAAAATGTATTTTTTTTACTAGGTTGCAGCTACAACTGCACTCACGTTCGGCGTTGCGTTCAGTGGCTTTGCCATTTCGGGATACAACGTGAACCACCTGGACATCGCGCCTCGGTATGCCAGTATTCTCATGGGGATGTCGAACGGAATAGGAACCATAGCCGGGCTCATCTGCCCCATCGCGATCGACCACATAACCAGCAACAAGGTTAGTAAATTCTATTATTCCCGCAGCTCGCGTTTTGTATTCCCCGTTATTCGACGACAGCTATTTTGAACAAACTTCGCAGATACCTGAATAATAAATTTCAAACATGCGGGGGAACTTATTTTAAAGTGCGATTTCAGTCGAACACGGCAATGATAGTCGAAAAGCAAATGAAAATTCCTCTCCGGGCCGAACCCCGGGCGGCGCTGTTCCCGATTATCAAATAACTTTCGCTCGGCGCCTCCAAACAATGCCGGCGGCGTTTCGGGGCCACTCTCCGTTACTTCCTCTCGCCAGGGCTGACACTCGGAAGAATAATATTTACAAAACGAAACTCGAAACTGTTTTGTAACCTTAGTGTCGAGTGCTCAAAATCGATCGTTGATTTTGCTTCGATTGGGCTTAAATCGACTTTACATTTATAAGTCACAGTCGCAAGTGCACTTTTGGGAGTTTTAAATTATAAATCGCATATGTAATTTCGTTCATAGAAAACTGATTTTCGAGTAGGCTACTAATATAATGATTTTTCTGAATTGAAAATACTCTTGTCAAAATTGAGTTCGATTGGAAAATTTAAATGGCTGAAAGCATGAATCGGTTTAATTTGAGGTTTTCGAAGCGAATTTGTGAGCACTACTTAATAATAATTAGATATTTTAACAGGGTTAGGTAGGGAGGTATGGATGATTTGAAATAACAGTTACACACTCATATTTAAACGAAACTTAAATTTTATTTTTTCAATGTGTAACTTGGATGTTGCCATTACAAAAATCTCCTGACGAGCGGATATCCCCACTCTTTATCCACCAATGTCATCCCCAACTCGCGTGGCGCCCCGCTCAAATCATCCATACCTCCCTGCCTAAATTTTTAATAACAGTTTTATTCTATTTCAAAAAATAACTCAAATAATTTTATTACTGTGCTACGCGTGCTGTCGTTTTTCTAAAAATAAATGTACGCCTTTAAAATTAATTTTAACAGCTCGCTCGGCAAGCTCTATTATCGGACAGAGCAAGAGAGTGGAGATTAGTAACATAATGCAGTGCACTAAAATAAGGCATAAATCGGCGTGACATCCCTGGCGGCGGCCCCCAGTATATTACATTCATACCGCATTATGATCACGTACAACGGGACCACGCATCGCCGGCTCGGGCGCTGGCAAGAGCGCTGGAAGCCCGAGGGGCGGGGATTGATGGCTGGGAATGGATGGCCATTCATATCGTATCGTTACAGTTGCTTCACGCTCCCGTGCACGCGCCCGCCAGCCGTGACGCCCGGGAAGCTGGGAGATTGAGGATTCGTGAAATCTGAAAAACGCAGCACCAGTAACCCTCAAATACAAGAAACTACACTATCATTAGAAAGCTTTATACATTGGAAAAAAATGACAATGCAACATAATAATTTTTTTTATTATAAATCGGTTGTTTGCGAAGACACCATACGTGACACTTTTGTAAATCGTAACGATGAAAAATTAATTAATTAATTATTTTTTTATTAATCAAATAATATCCTCGTAGTAAAAAATATGTATTCAAGAATTAGTAAAAATATTTTATTTTCATCGACACCGTGAAGTGTTTCCTTGAAAAAATATAGTTTAGTAACGCATGCTGACACCCGATTGCCGGAGACAGGATATAAACATTAAAAGTAAATGAATACTTTGCTTTGTCATTATCACCTAATTGAAATTCTTTTTACAGTATATCATCGCATGTACTATCTCCTTGTTCCCAGAATAAAGAAAACTGGAAAACCGTGTTCATCATGGCGGCATCAGTCCATTTTGTGGGTATTACCTTTTATGCACTGTTTGCGTCTGGAGAGCTTCAGCCTTGGGCCGAACCGAGTCTCGAAGAACAAGCCTCCTGGGACAACGGACCCAAGCCTGTCATCAAGGAAGAAACGCAGAAGGAGACTAACTTGGTAATTATTTTTCCTCATCCAATCGTAGCTCTCACAATTGAAGGTCTGAAGGTTGTACCTGCATTGAACAATATTTCTTATGAATTTTTTCCATTTCTCATGGTCATCGTTGCAATATTAGTCATTAAAACAAACTCATTGATGTTAACTTCAGGATGCCAGCCCCACATCACAGATGATCGCCCCACAGGCACCCCCGAGCTATGGAGCCGTGCAACAGCATGTGCCCGGGAATCCTTTCGCCTTTCCTAATTATGTGGAAGAGGAGCAAGTCCAGCCACCGCCTCAGGATACTTATATGCATGGAACTGTTAACGATAGAACCTATTAGATAAATACTCTTTTCAAACTAATCTCTAAGCTGGATTAAGCCTTTTGTAGATGTATTCATGTTCACTATATACGTACACCTAGCGTCAGTTTTTTCATTCCGATGAACATTCATTAATATACTTTCAAGTAATGATGACAATAATTTTAACTTTTATCTAACAGGTATCGGCAACGTTAATTGATGAATAGGGTTTCTCGTTTTACTCTTTTAATTTAATTCAAAACTCTCAATGTTTATCTGAATGAATTCCAAAAAGTTATCGTTAGATTTTGAGACTATATATGTTATTAAGATAGATTGACATTGAGATCATATAAATATAATGGTTATAAATGGATATTGTGTATTTATATTGTATCAACAATCATTGTCTGTTTAGTAATTTGAATATTATAGTGTATATAATACTATTCAAATGTGTACATAAATGAATCTATTGTTGTTGAAATCTTATATATCTAGTTCTTGTAAAGATACCAAAGGATGATCTGTGTTAACATGAATAATTTTTGTTATGTTTATTTAATCAATTTTGAAAATGTTGTTTTATTTAATAAAAACTCTCGTTTGTCATTTTAGAAACTTAACGCTTCTGTGTAGTTTTTGAAAATTTAATCTTACAAAAATGTTTGATGAATATAATTGTTTTCTTAATATAATGAATTACTCTAGCTATATTGTATATTACCAAAATAAATTAGTATGTATTGACCTAGGTCTAAGCATATATATATATATATATATATATATATGTATATATATATATATGTTTATATGTGTATATATATATATATATATATATATATATATATATATATATATATATACATATATATATATATATACATATATATATATATATATATACATATATATATATTTATATATATAAATATATATATATATACATTATTTCTACTTATGTGCACGCTATCAAGCACACACATTGCACGCAACTTGAAGTTTCATAATAGCAATATCTTTAATACCTATGATATCTTAAAATGATACTACTTGTATGAAAAAAACATGGGGTAAATACCCCATGGGCATATTGTGGTAGAGTTATTGCATTATGAAATTTGGAATTGGTTAAGACGAGGGATAATGAGCACTGCATTTTCGAAAATCACATTTTGCACAAAATTAATTAATAAATAATGAAAACAAATTTTCATTAGCACACATTTTATAATATTATTTCAATTTGCACACTTTGTTGATATTTGCACTTGATTATTTTTGATATATTGTCCAATTTCTGCACCTTGGCACAAAATTAATAATTTTTTTTAATACATAGATTGCACTCAATCATTACACTTTTTTGTGTTATTGCACACTTAGTGTTATTGTTTTGTAATTTTTATTTAAACAACGATAAAATAATTTTAAGCATTGCTTTAAAATATAATTTGGAAAATTAAGGAAAATATGATATTAGCGAAAATGTAGAAGCTTATACATGGCGAAAAGGGTACAAGATCCCCCTGCAATTGTTAAAAGTGCACATACAAGAAATATTTATTTATTTATTAAATCTAATATAAGTCAAATAACTTAACGATCTATACGATAGACACAAATATGTCAATTTAAAAATAATTTTGTAAAGTAAGTCTTCAATTATTGTTTAGTTTTGGCTACACTCTTAAAATCATGCAAAACTAACCATTAAATATTGTATCTTCACTGATGATGTAAATTTTATTTACAGAAATTGTTTCATTTGAACTAAGTATTGAAATAACCATACAACTGAAGTCTTACTTAATAACAATTTTTAATTTAAACTTACATATTATTTATTTAAGGTAAAGTAAATCAAGCTGCATCTATGCAATTGCTGACTTTGATGTTTTCTATTGAAATAGTTATTTTATGACAACATGACATATTCTATCGTAGAAAGTTTGAAAAGTATATTTTATATTATGATGATATCCTGGCAGGAAGATTCAATATCAAGTATCTCTGTAATAGAAGTTAAGCTAATGTTTTCGTTACTTCTTAGAATAGAATCATAATTTAAGAAATATATATTTGATGAATTAGGTGTTATGGGTTATTATCGTATGGGGTGATCTCACTCTATAAGGCTGTGTTGACAATAAATGGATGCGTAGGTAAATGCCACGCTCATATGTAATAATAAAGCTATGGTAATAATTAGTGGCATAAATAGCTTCTTAGTTATAAGTGAATTTTTGGGTCAGTGTGCAATTTGTAATATCCTAAGAACTTATCATTGTAACATAAAAAAGTATCTATCTATTGAATATAATAATGTTTTGAGCTAGGTTAAGTCCTTATCTAATCTATATAATAAATAACACAATATTAATCAATGTTTTAATAATGATATTTATATATAATTTTTTAAAATATGTATATATATATATATATATATATATATATATATATATATATATATATATATATATATATATATATATATATATATATATATATATATATATATATATATATATATATATATATATATCTATATATATATATATATATATATATATATATATATATATATAAATATATCTACATATATATATATACTATTTATATTTAATATATTTATATTTGAATTTTATATTTTTATAATTTAAATTCGTTGATAGTTGGTTCAGTATTATTCATATATTTTTTGTTTCTTTAAATAATTAAATAATTTTTTTAAATAATTATTTCATTAAAATAAGTCATTTGAAAACCAAATGCAAAGTGTAATGAAACTAAATCTTGTATTAGCTTAATACCTCACGTTACGTTAAAATCAAACAATGTGTAAAAATTCAAAAAAACCAACTATAACATATACAATCACAATAACAGTTTAGAAAAGTTTAATTTATTATTTGAAGCATTGACTTCTACTGTAGAAATTATAACTTTTTGTGCAAACTTTTTCCAAAGACATCAATAATCTGGGTAAAGATTTTTCTATTATTTTATTTACAATAATTATCAATCTGTATTAGTCTTTAAGGACCTGTTATTTCAGTATATAATCAAATAAACTAATATTAATATGACAGTTAACCTCAATATAAAGTATAAATTATAGTTATATTGAGAAACTGTTTTAACATAAGTATTTTCAAGGCTTTTTAAGATTTCATTTAACCTTAATAATTGTATTATGTATTTTATCCATTTGTATTAAACCGTTAATAAAATATTGTGTATGTTAACCTCACTTGTTATAACTTAAATAATGTTCTACGGGATATTTAATCTCTATGTGTAAGAGATATTAAATGTTCGTTTAATGTGGCTTAAGGCACATTAAGATAACCAAACCTACAAAACGTTCAATAAGAAATGAGTAGCATGTGTTTATATTTAATGGAAAAACCAATAATAGACATTTAGAATTTTTTTATCAATGCACATTTTTTTATCTTTAGTAAAGATATTTTGTCTCACACTTATAAAAAAAATGCACTTTTTTCTAACATTTATTATTGGATTATTCTCCGCTTTATGTTTTTGTTAAAAATATATTATAAAAATTACTTATATGTTTTAAAACTTCTGATATTATTTCCCAATTTATAATTCAATAAATGAAAGTTTGATAAATTCAACGAAATGCAATAAAAAACAATTAATGTAACATATTACTAATCAATATTTACTTTTTACTCACTAACTGATGATCGTGAAACGGATCAATAATATTTTATGACATTTTAAAGATCATACCTTCAAAATAAGTGTAAAGTATTTGTTGGATATAAAAACATCCTTTAATTATTGTGTTAATTAAAAAAAAGCGCACATTAGGTATTTATTTTAATTTTACAAAAATGCACAAATTTCAATTAATATTTATTACTTTATTACTTTTCAAAAATCAGTAAATATGCCCCCAATCTGAAAATCAGTAAATTTTAAAGCACAAACCGGTAATTTTAATAAAAAACACCTTATCTCTACACTCCGATAAATAAAGTAATAAATATAAATTAAATCATTTTCATTCATTGCACTTACATTATTTAACATAGGATAAGTTTGTGTAATATTTATTAATTTACATAATTTTAAGTAAACTTTTTGTGTGTAGATGTAGAGAAATTGATTTCCGCACAATAGTCATAAGAAATAATTTTCTCGGCAATAAACACATATGCACTGTACTCTTCTTTATTAATTTATTCCTATTCAGTCAACTCAAATGACTTAGAAATACATTATGTATGCATGTACAGAACATTCTCAGTGTGTGTTATGTTATAGTTGATATTATAAATTAAATAATTTGTTTGTCAGCCATTACTGTTTTTTTGCACATGTAAATTCTTCGTGTTTGTACATTTATTATCATATACTTATGGAAATCAATTTGAAAGTTAATAATATTGTAGGTGGAGCCATGAATGTTATTGTAAATGTATTTTTGAAATATCAAATTTGCTTAGCGGTTAAGGTACAATAATGTTATTCAAAAGGTCATAAATATTGTAAAATTACTTATACGTTTATTTGAAAGAAAATTTCTCTCGTGGCAAACAGTATATTTGATGTTGAGCATAAAAAAATATATTATATTTATTATATGTGTTTTAAATTACCCTACTAACTCACGCGATCATTCATTAAAGTATTTTTCTTCATACAATTTGATGGTTTGTCCCAATAATTGTGAATGGCTCATCCAAAATTGTTGATTAAAATTATATTGCAAAAACATGTATCAATGATAATAAACAATGTGTAAAACTGTTATGAAATTTTACTTTCAGTAGCTAATTACCTTATGATTCATCTATCAACGACATGGCCAGGCTTAGTTTTATTTGCAAGAGATCCTTAAAAAGACGCATCATGAAATTTATTAGTTGAAGAGAATATTGAAGTGAACAAAAGTAAAATAGTTTCATGGATCAAACTATCGATGATTTAGAAAGCATCTTGCACTTGCTGCCATGGCATTATATCACAGAAGATAAGTAGTGATTATTCATATCTTCTGTAATATATTACACAACTTTTTTTCTAATACAGTGTTCATTTTATGCATTTCAGGATACATATTATAATTTTAATTATAATATCAAAAACAAATAACAATATTTTTCAAGGATCTAATTATATTTCAATAACTAAAGTAATAATGTTCAAAAGGTAAATTGCAAAGAATATATCTACATATATGGTATATCAAAACTCAAGCTATCATTAAAAAGAGAATACTATTGTCCAACAGGAATACTTCTCTCAAATTGGATTTACCATGATTTTTGAGATACTGTGTGCATCATATCTAGAAATGTGAAATGTCTTAACTACTACATTATAAGTTAATAAAATAACATTTAAAGTTTTATTCAATACATGAAAACTAAATATATATATTTATCAAAAAGTTACAAAACTAGATATTGTTAAATCTATTTAGTGACAGTTAATTCATAATTTCTCTACCTCTTATTAAACTATTATATATATATACACTATTATCTTATTTATGAACATTCAATCATTACAAATGGCAGATTACATACAACTTATTATAAATAATTAAAATAATATACTGGGATTTTAAAAAAAATCTAAGTGATCTAAGCAATATGACCTACATATAATGACTTTTTTTTAATTGGCTACATAATGGTACCGGCCTATGCATTGTTTTGTCGAACACTTCTTTGCTTTCCAGGGAAACCTTTGGCATACGGAGGTTTGGCATTTGTGGATACGTAGAATATTCCTCTGGACCTAAAAAGATGTAATCATATAATACATATAATACTGAGTGATTTTTAAGTATCACGATTAATGAATTCATAACGATCATAAAAATTGTGTCTGAGTGTGATAATGACTTATAGACGTTTCAGTTTCATTCATTTTGTATCAGAAGTACTAGAAAGTCTTAGAAAATATTTTTCACATGTAAGGGTAAAAACTTAAAAAGCGAGAATGTTAGTAGTAGGCATCTAAAATTAAAAACAAGTGACTGCAATGCGAATAAATAATAATAACAATCGTAAAACATTACACAAATGAACATGATGCATTAGTGTATGATCACTCAGGCACGGTCTCATGTATACACTATTCTGTGGCGTTGCACCATTTTCTGATATTATTTGTGTTACATATATAAATTATAATCAGAATATAGAGAATAAAAAAATAATTGCTCCACAAATCTTAGCATTTGCAAGATTTAATTTAATGTGAAAAATGTATAACTTCCAGGTAAACTGTCCCACCACTTCATTTCTTAATATTGATCCTTTGAGAGGTAAACCAAATGGAGGCTCTTTGGTCATGGTATAAGATGTGACAGTACTTACTCTTGATTAACATGTTCCCCCATGAGAACATAGTCAATATCTCGAGGTTCACACCATCCGATCAAGTAGGATACCAAGTTGGCACAAGGGCCTGCCCAGAATCCCGTGGGACTATTGATTGATTCTATAAAGTACGGTGTTACTTTTGTGTGATCACATGACAGAGTTTCTGTAAACACAAAATAGAGATTAGGGTTTATTGTTTATGACCCATGAAGTATGTCTACAGCCCATGCTTGTGGTTACACATATATAGTTCGGTGCACTCAGTGGTACACTCTTTTGGTCCCAAAACTCACTAGCAGAACATTACAGTATTAAATAAAATATTTATATTTTAAATTAAATAAAAATTATTACTAAATATAGTGTCGTGAGCGCATCCTGGTTGACTTGTTCCTCCATTTAAATAGAAGTCAGCGTGACCGTTTGGTCCCCATTGACCTAATATTCCAGCTCCGGTGTGTAAAACATCTACAAAATGAGCATCTGTGGTGTCTAAATCACGAGATCTGTTATTTCCCATGTAGAATACAATGGTAGGATCAAGCCCTGAAACGAACACAGAACTCACATTTATTTGTTGGTTAGGATTTCATAAAACACATAAAATATGTCAATATATATTTTTTTATTATTCCCTTCCCTTATAATTTTTATAGTAAATGATTGAAATAAAACTGTATACACATATTTCATAATAACAATTTCTAATTTTTGTGAATAGTCTCTGCGATACATTTTTTTTCGATTGAATGTTACGAAACTGTTTTAGATATATGTACTTGAAGCATGATTATTTATTCAACCAACTCACCAGTAATTCTACCAAGCTTTCCAATCTGGATATGATTTGACACAAGTCCTGCGATGTGAGCTCCCACCGAGTAACCAATGAGATGTAGTCTGTCCGGTTGTACTCCTCTCGGGTGGTATTGCAAGTACTCTATCAGCTGAGCGATGCACTGACTGCAGAAGCGTGGGGCCCACGCTATCTAGTGCCAAGTTCATAAAATTTTTAGTAAACATTTAATACTAAACAGGATTGACAAGTTTTCTCAAGCTGACATACTTATGGTATCTGATTATTCAAACTGTTAATGCAAAAGTGTGCTTAAATTGATGACAGTTTCTTTCAAAAAGCAAAGTTTTTGTTTAAAAAATTTTAAATACAGATATCGTGATTATTAGCAAAAAAGTGATATGTCTAAGACAAATACCAGTCGACTAATCAATATGCAACACGCTAGTTTTTTGTATTAAATGTGAAAAATTCTTGTATATAATTGTAGTGCTCAAACGTTTTTTTACTCATTTGCTTTACACAGCTTAATACCCTTAATAACAGCCTTTAAAATTTCACTTTGACTTCAGCCTATGAAATTATTAAACAGATTTTTTAATTTCAACAGCTCCCTGTTCCTTAATTTATAAATCATATAAAATTTATGAATGTCATTACTAACTGTTAGATCTTTTTCAATGCTTAAAGATGTTGTTAAACTCAAAATTTAATCGATGCCTAAATTCTGTTTTATAAATAAAACAGAATAACTCAACAAAAAATAATGATGATGAATCATTTCTACAAACAATTCAGTATTGCTTTATATTGAATATAAAAAAATTATCGCAACAATCAATATTTTTTAATATTTTTTTGAATGCTTAAACTCTTAAATATACTGAATTGTAAATATTGAACACTGAAAATATTATAATGGAAATAAAGAACAGATTTTCAGATATAATTTCTAGCATTTCAGGTATTAAGCTGGCTTTATTTTTGGACTTACACGTTTCCATACTGCATATATTTGTTACAAAAAAATAATTATGGAATTTAATAGATCACCTGACTAAGGCATGGTTCTTTCACAAGTGAACCATAATCAACAATGAAAATGTTGTATTCTCCACGAGTGAAATATGCCTTTCTCATGTCAGTGCTCGGTGCCAAGTTTCTTCCTCCACCGAAGCCATGAATCACAATCTTCACAGGATGATTGGAATTAAATCTAGATATATGTAAAGATCTTTCATCTTTTACATCTATTAGTTCTCCTTTAGCTTGTGTTTTTCTGAAATTCACAGTGAAAATTAGTAAAAAATACAAAAAACATCGCAATGCATAGATTCTATGGGTTATTTGATTTCTTGTAACATTAAAAAGTTTTTTTTTTTTTTTTTCCTTAAGTTACTGAGTGATTTTTCAGACATAACTAATGCATCCTAGTCATTGATGATTTTAGCAATGAATCGAATGTGATGGCACATCAATATTTTATGTTCCTCAGATTTTATTAACCTCCTAAGACACAATAGTTAAAGTTCTTTATTTATAATTCTCAAGCAGTTACAGTTTTTTTCATTGTGATGAAAGGAGACCTTGAATGTTAAAATAGAAAATATCAAATGACTGCACTTTTTACGATATCAACAAAACTTCAATTCACTGTATCTAAATCACTACTTATGATGATATATTTAGGAATGCCTTAATTGTATTTAAGAAGAATTTATACCTTGTATATAGATAGAACTGTATCCTAGGGTGGGGACATCTAAATGGAAGATTTAAACATGACGTTGTATTAAACAGATCTCTCACATTCTCTGGTCTTTTTGGTTGGTCGTCTTCTTGACTCAACACACCTGAAAATATATGTTTTTTTAAGACAAGCATGTTACAAGCCTATACTTTTTGACATCTGATAATATTTTCAAAAGATCTGAAATAAAAGAATTGTTACATTTATTAAGAAACTGAGGAAATTTACTGTTGTTGATATTCAAATATGTTAGCACACACAGTTATGTAAAGGGCTTCTCTGGTTTCTCACAAATCATCAATTTATAATCATTGTAATAGCTATTTAGTAATTAATCATGCAGAATGCGCTTACCAATAAAATAGAACAACTTTAAAGTGATATTTAATCTCCTACTGTTCAAGTCTCCAGCGCACAATGGGTATTGTGAATTAAGTAATTCTCAATGTTTTTGTTTCATTACTTTTGTGACATGAGTTTTTGATAATAGTGAAAACAGTTCAAACAAGAAAGACATTTCTGAAATACTAAAATTACCCACAAATTTATTTGGAAAGTGATTTTAAAATTAGTGTGGGATAATTCAAGATAAATAAATATCTAACTTCCACAGCAACAAGTAGAGTCATAATTCAATAAAGTGTGGGAGTCATGATACATACTTCTTATTTTTATGGCTAATGACAATTAACAAGTGATATTAAAATTATGAATATGCTATATATTGTATTTTCTTCCTTTCTCTCTTTTGATTAAACAAACAAAACAGATCTAAACAAAATGTCAAAGGTCAATTTGATGTTTTAGCTGTACTTTTAAAAGGATGAGTGAGCATGAGAGTATGTTTATCTTATATTGCCATTATTGATTTTCTTCCGATGGCATAACTTCGTTTTGTTTTCATCATGTTACATGTAACTTAACAGTGTGATTCCTAAAGAGGGCTGATAGAAATGTTTTGCTTAAAAATCAAAAGCAGTTCAGGAAATCGAACTGTGACGTCATGATTCGATAAAGAAATCACTTAATATATTACATTTATATTTATTTCTAATTGACGTGATATTATAGATAAAGATCTACGAAATATTCAATGTATTTGCATGTAAATGCTTATCCCTCAGTTCTACTGCACGCCATCGGTGAGATTATTTAATCTAATTATTTGATAAAGCCGACTTGTTGCCACACTGGAAATGATCGCTGACCCTTGATAGAGAGTTTACCGGTTCGATTCCCATCTTGACAGGTGGGCCTGAAAGCGATGTTCTTTGTTGAGTGAAGCATTGCACGCGTTCGTTTTAATTATGAAGAAGGATTGTGGCAATCGGGGCCGAGAGGTTCAAAAACTTCACCGAATCGGTTCAGATCGAAGTAAGCGAGATTATTTTCGAGTTTTAATATTTATTAAACACCCACACCTGCGGGGTTTGCTTCAAACACAATGCAAATGTTCTCCCGACACGACCAGCACCGGCAGACTGCTAGATATCGCCATTAATTAACACAAAGTTCCACTTGCGTTTAACGGTACGTAAAGAAAATAATATAAAATGATTATCATTGTTTAAAAAATAAATAAATAATCTGTTTGTATTTTAAACTCTGGGAAAATGTATTTATAAATTAATCATTTTTGATATCAAACATTTTCAACTGTAGGTCTAGAAGTGATACCCAGTTTCAAGCAATACCACTTCTTGATTGGTATACATACTAAAAATATTATTTTCTTTATACTATTATTATTATTATTGCAACAACCAAATTCCTTAGTGACGGCCGAGGTGGCCCCGCTCGCCTCTTTCTGCTTCTCGACGCCTCAATCGAAAGTAAAATTTTACTTCTCCGAAACATTATTACTCATTTATCTGGCCTATCGACTGTTACGCGTTAGTACAAATATGAAATTATCTTTGGATACATGACACGTTTTATTCTTTGGATTGCAAGTGAGTAGACGTTTCTCTCGCACCGAACCGATGATAAATGTGCGGTCATAGCGAATACGGCAATGACTGCAGACGCGATGAACGCTATTACGGGGACTTTCACTCTCGGGGAGACAACGACGGACTTTCTTGGGGCCGCTCAGGACACATTCGCCATAACTCTGCCCGCGGTCGTGGACTTGAACCGCCACGTGCTCCCCCCCATAGAAACTATCTGCATGGGAATCGTCAACCTTTCGTAAAATCTGATCCATGTCATTTCCGTACACCTATTTAATCCAAATTATGTAATATTTGTAATTAAACTTTTTGTAGACTGATTGAATTTATTATGTACATGCGCTGTGCAATATCCAATGTACATGTTTTTACGTGTATACTTAGTCAATTGTTATATAATTATATTAACCTAGATATAACAGGATCGATAAGTTATATAAAGAATAGAACTTTGGTACTAGAGAATGCGTCTATCGTTAACAAGTGCTCAAGTACTCGAGACAAAATTGCACTTTATGAAGGCAGAGAATACTTGATTTTTAATGAAGTACCGTTGAACCTAGGCTAAGGTTAGTAATTATCTCTTCTAAAACGGGTTTAACGTAACGATGTCGCTCTAGAAATTTAAAAAAAAGTACTAAAAATCTGGATTCAGATGTCTCCAAACGAGTTTGAGATTTCTAACAGCGAAAAATGCTTGTATGGAGAGCTAATGAAAGTAACAGTTAAAAAAAGAAAAGGAAAATTATAAATGAATACTGGGAAAAGTTGGCGGATATGCGTACATCGCAGAGCAGTAGTAGGCATATTGTGCAACCAAGCTTTATTGTAAGAATAGTGGAAAAAGGAAAAGGCTAAGCCAGCCATGCGTGTAACATCACCGGCAATTACTTGCCGTGTTGTTACGGCTGCGTGTGTATCATTTGTATGAATGCCTGCATGTCGTATTTCTCTCATTAAATTTGTACCTTAAAAAATCATCTACAGAAGCACATCTTTACCACTTAAGAGTTTAATATATAGTTGCTTGATTTACATTTTGTTATTGAAGTAAACAAGAATACATGTTTTTTGTTATTTAATACACGTTGTATGTAATGAGCACAACGGTATTTTTTATACGCATATTTTAATGAATTATGTAATTCAGGTTATTTTGACTCTCATATTGTTTCAATTACTTATCAATATGCTAGTTTTGTATTTTTTGTTGTTTTATTAAATGAGGAATTTATTTATGTACGACAACAACTTTCTATGGTTTAGCGATATAATATAAATTGATTCCGTGCATACTTATAACCAACCAATACTCTCCAATTGTCAATAACGTCCATTTAACACGAATAAATTACGTTCATGCTTTAAACATTAAAGAAAATATAAAACGATAGAAATCACTAATTTTTACAAAGTGGTCTGCATCGATAATTATTAAAAAGGATACCAATTGATTTTATTATATTGATTTTAATTTTCCCTGCAAAATTTTGTAAAACCAGTAGCAAACATTATTTGGGTCAGGATGATATATATATTTATAAATTGATAATCTTTATACAATACCAATATGATAGATAAAATACATTTTTTAGTTTTTTTGCTGTAATAGCGTTTCTTGTTCTTTAAAAAACAATTATCATTGCACGATGTCCATCGTTTATCATCGCTTGTAGATGCGTTGAATAATCTTTGTAAATTAATTGTCTGACCTTCTCCATCACGAAAGTGTAAAGTGTGGCTTAAATAGTCACTTTTCAAAGACATGTAATTAATAAATTAGTTTTAATGCGACCTCGTAAATTAAAAAAAAATATCAACGTATAAAAATTGGTGCCTTAATAGATTCTATAAATCAGATATTATTGTGTAATTTTTAATTATTTTTAACCCATCAAACGGAGAAGTAAACGAATTGCGACTCGTCAAATAATACTTACAACCATAACAAAATAAACATAACAATGCCTTTTTAATATTTTTAAATATGATTAAATCTAATTACCTATTATACATAGATTTTATAAGGAATGACTGCTATTTGTGTTATTGTCGTTATTGTTGCTATCGTTGTATGCCTTAAATAATAATTTATTTTTATAGATTTAAAAAATGTCTGTGACGAAAACTGGCTTGCCTCGATATGCATTCAAAGGAAATATGTTTTTTAGGTTTTTTTTATGTAGTATCCGTATAAAAGTGTAGTCTGTTATCCACGAAAAAACTTTATGATAATAATATTCATATAGTTATTTTAATTCATTTTATGTTGGTATCAATACAACCTCAAACATGATTACTTGTTTTTTTTTTTATAAAATATGTATGACTTAAAGCTAACTTATAAAAAAAGCTTAATACTCATATTTTATTTTATTATTGGCCATTTAAAATAGTAATCGAGTGTGGGTCTGAGTAATTAATTAGGAAAAAACATATCATAAAATAACTATTTTTTTGCAACCCGTAATGGCAACTTTACACATTTAGTTAAACTCTTATATTTTGTTTTCTTACTAAATGAACACCCACAAATATTGTATTATTTGTATACGGTCGTTTGATTCGTTTTGCTTTTATTGTTATAGTTCTAGATGAAATATTAGTTTTTTTTTACATTCAGTAAATCGGTTAAATTAAAATCCATTTTATTATAAATATATTTATGGAAAATACATTTATTAATGCTGGGAAGTGGGCCTAAAAAATAAGAAACTAAACAACCCATTTAAACCAAAAACATGTGTATTTTTTCAAGCTGTAGGTGTTTTTTTATATTTTTGTAAACCATCAATTGAATAATATTTAAAAAATCTTTAATATTATGGGTATTTTTTGAAATTTGCCGATCTAGCTGATTTTTGCTCTTTGTCAGTATTATTTTTACCTAAAAGATAAGCACAGAGCCATGAACTATATTTGATAATACTCCAGTATTAATGTTATGATGATATATGGATAAAAAAATCTACCAATAAATAAACGAAATCCATATATGATACATTTATGTATTACTGTACTTAAAAATATTACTCAGTTCTATCGGTAATAAAATATTAAATATTTATATTTTTAATCAGCCAGAAATATTATCTCAATTTATAATTGTTTACATTTAAATTGTAAAAGCAGTTTGGTTAAAAAATATTAGCAGCAAATATTTTTGACTAACATTTTTAATTTAGAGACATATATGTAATTTTACCATTAACTACAGTGTTTACAAATTCTTTTCGTACGTATTGCGTGTTAGGATATTATATGAAAGATACTGACAGGTGTTGCCTTCCGTTATATTACCATGCTGAAATATTTGATTTCAACATTATTCATTATAAACAAGAAACGGTATGAGCACTAAAGAAACTATTCAGCCTTTTAGGTATTCATTACAACACAAACCTTGCATTGTATTTTTATATGTATTAAATGAGTCTGTTTTAATAAATGTTATTAAATGCAAAAAAACCGTGTCGTGTAGAGATCTATACAAATATAGAGTAGCAAGCATGCAACGCTTGTTATTATGCAAATTTACTAAACCAATAAAGTTCAAGTTACTTACCTTGAAATATAAGCGCCAACAAAATAAGACAAAGAGTCCACAGCGTACTTGCACCGGAGCTTATTTTCAAACGATACATTGTCAATTTAATTACTAAATCCACTGATTTATAAATATATTAATTAAAACATCTCACAGTTCTCTTAAATCACTATTTTTATTATTAACGTATTTTTATTGTAAATTTTAAAACTTCCGTTTATGGTACTCTTGAAAATAAAATCGCGAACTTTTGGACACAGATAGTAAATTAAAAACGCCCCGGAGGATCCGTCCGCTCGCGGCAACTCCCAGCCTTCGATTGTCGCGAGAAAGTAAAATCTCAGTCCAACTCCACCGCCCGTGTACCTGCTGCGAACTTGAGAACCGCAGAAATAAACTATTGGCTGAAGAGCTATCGGCATGTGTATTTAACGTAATATGATATAAGTATTACGACGACGAGGAGTGTAAACGATAACTGTAAGTAACACCAGAGCAGATTGACAATGAGCTAGCTTTACATAAACTAAAAGTTCAATACAGATGGAAATGTCGGCGGTCTGTTTATATACCCAGCCTCGACGAATTAACAGGTTTTGGTTTCATAGGGTAGCTCCGCAGACAACCTGCTTTAAAAAAACCTATATAATAATTATTATATGCCTCAGAAAAAATAAAAAAACAAAAATGTATTTATTGGTTATTCAATATTTCTGAGGCATTATTTATTGTAGCGTTGCCTTCTAAAAAAGTTGTTAATATCATGAAAAAAAAAATTAACGACCTTTACTAAAATAAATTTAACTACTCTGTTTTTTAATTTCCTGGATTACAATTTCGCGGTAAACACCATATAATTTAGAAACATTATGGTTGCGTCGTATTTGAACTTGGTTTGCTTGTGTAAGGATATTCTTATATTACTCAGGGTTATAAACTTGACCAGTAGAAAAATTTTGAGAACGTTTACAGAGGTTAGTAGAGGACAATCATGTTTATCCTAATTAAAAAAAGAGACCTTGAGTTTATCATTTATCAAATCGTTTTTCAACCATTTTTTTATTTGATTTAGCTTACTGGAGGCATTCCTAGATTTTGAGTATAAAAAAAAAAATAAGCATGAATATAAATAAGCTATATGTTTGTTGTTGCTGTGGATAGTTCTAGTTTTTTTTACTATTGATATTATTGTGCTTAGAAATACAAAACTGATTCAATAAATACTTTCTAAAACGATATATTAATGATTGATTTTACAAAACTATTGATAAGTATAACAATGAAAGTTCTAAAGAAACCGTAATTTCAACGATTGTATGACGTATATCGACATCCACAAAAAGTATAACTTGGATCATTGAGTCTTTTAAACGATTCATTGTTTTTTTTAACTTAATTAACAATCGCAGGTACTGAGGCAGGTTCGCAGAGATGCGGGAATTCTATCAGCTTCACTTTCAATGGGCGAGAAAGTAAAGTGAACATTTCGCTGGCACGCCGGCAGACCTGAACTGGAAGATTTCAGCTCAGCACTGGGTCAGAATTTAATATTCAACATCTGACAATATGTGACGCAATTCCCATATGCCTACAATTTTTTTAATTTTTTGTTCACTTTACATTGCATAAGCTAATGGTGCCTGCCGCATACCAAAATCTTTTCAAATACCAATATATTTATGACGCATACGACTACATCCTCGAAAGTGAACTCATTATTTTATCGTGAAATACTTATTATTCTCACTTCTTCTGCAAACACAAAGGGGTTAAAGAGCATGGATGTTTTTGAAGTTTAAACAAGTTTCTCTTTTCATAATAATTGTAGAAAGAGAAATGTCTTATTCAAATATTTAATGACATTCACGTACATAGGGTACAAACTAAGCACTTTTTTGATGGTAAGTGAACGTAGAAGATCGTTGTATAAATTCGATTCTTACACATTAACGAGAATATTTTTTTTAAGCTAATATTTGTCCACTGTAGGTCTAGGGATTTCATGCCACTACCTCTTCTCTTACGAAAATGTATCTGCATCTCTTTTCGATTCATTCTTTCGGATTTAATCTATTAATATAATCTTCAGGCTTCCTCTTACCGTCTTACGCAGCCATATCATAAATTAATTTCAAAGGAAACCCCACTTTTATAATGCCATAGCCAGCTTTAAAATTTATGATTTTCCATTTTTTTAATTATTAAAATAAAAACATATAGCCTGAAGTTGACATCAATAATTATCAACATATTTAAAAAAAACTTTCTTTAGAGAATGACTCTGCATAAGATAGTTGAACTTGATATAATTAATCATTTGTAGAAAATCGCAAAGTTTTTTTTCGATGACTACTACTAATAACTGAATAAACCAAATCGCAATCATCTAAGCAGAATTATTTTTTAAGTTGTAAACAAAATATGGCTAAATGAAGTCAAATGTGTTGTTTTTAAAATTGCTGACGAGTGGTTTAGTGAGATCTCCGACATCAACGTTGCTCTCCAATGAACTTCACCCATAATATGTTTATATATTGCTCAGACTTCTCAGGCTAAGAGTTTCCCACGTGAACTGTTTTGCTATTTACATTGTGATCGTGTTCTGTCGAGACCTACCAATTTGTAAGCATAGATTGATTATTATAAAAAAAATATTTACTTTTTTAACCCTTGTTGTTATATTTTACTTTTACTGATATTGCAAGTTGTATCAAAAGCAATGCTTGCAATAACGCATAAAAATGATATATATTTCATAACCAATTATTACACCGGACATATATACGAAGAGGAATAATATTTCACTTGACTGGATCCAAAATTAAGCAATACAAGTTGCAGTAACGCCTTACATTGTTTTTGATATTTGATCATTGTATAACATTGCATTGTATTTTTATTAGAGCAATCTGTTAAAGAAATTAAAAAAGAAATGGCTTAAGATTTTTGACATCCGTGAAGTTACATCAAAGCCGTATCCGCTTTTATCAGTCATATGCACATCCTCGAGGAGATGCATACATTATGCACAAAAATGACGTGCTCACGGTATGTTGCCCGCTACCCAAATACATACAAATTTTTATTTTCGTGTCGCCTAAGATACTAGTACTAGGTAGAGCATTGAATACAAATTTGTTTTCTTCCGCACGACACAATGTGCAGTCCTCGCACAGATCACTAAATGGCTTCTGACATTTCGAAATTCAGAAAGTGAAAGCAATACGAGAGGTGCAATTTTGAGGAACCGATAAACGTAAAGTGAATTTAATTATATCTAATTGCATTTTAACTGTAAACATCTTACGTTTTTTGTGCGTGAACTTTCACTTTCCGAAGTATTACTGTCGAAGTTTATTTACGAAAATATTGGATTATGTATTGATTACGAAATGAGTCATCGTTCATATTTTACATATTGAAATAATACAAATATTTTCTTGAATAATTTTTATACAATTCAAAAGAAATTAATAAAGTTACCACTTCTGTCCTGCAAGTAAGATTGCCAAATTCTTTAAGTATCTGCAGACTTTTATCGAACAGTGCTGTATTATGTACAAAAACCAGTTTGTTTATTTAATTACAGAGGTATTTATTCCTTGCTTAAACCTTTTTACTACATCATTACATAAAGGTAGTATTAAATTTTGTTGTTTGTATTGACCCTAATATTTTAGAGTGCCCTATTTTTTATTATGTTCATAAACTCGTATAAAAAATTGGTGCACCAACAAATGAAATGAATTCAATAAAATTATTTTTTTTTTTTAACTCTCTGTTATATAATTATTAATGGTCGTTAGTATGCTATGTTCTATCATAAAAAATCATTGGAGTCATTTATCAAAGGCGGAACTCCCCGTGATGGCAGTACTAAATCTATCTTTAATTTTTTTCCTAGATGGTGTACATCTTTGTACCGAGGGTCCAGTTTCCCCATCGGTTACGTAAATATTTTCGCCATAATCAAAAAACTGCTTTCATGATTTTGTACCTTCAACCGATAAAACCGTGCGAAGTAAAATTTCGAAATATTTTTAAAGTAATAATCCTTTTAATGATACTTCCCAGTTGTGCAATACCTTTACATATACAGTGTGGGGGGTAGAAAAAATGTAGATAACATCATTTTTATTTAATTTCATATCAAAATGAATATTCATTATAAGCTGAATGTTTATTTAACATTAAATCCACTATGAAGAATGAATACTTTAAAAATATTGTGAACACTGTTGAAACTTTAACTTCTCTAACTAAAATAAGATTTAGCGTTGATCAAGGGTGGTTTATTTAAAAAAATACTCTTCAAAGCACTTTTAGCTTTTGATCTATCTCCGAGCGGCTTCAATCGTCTACCGAGGGCGATATTGCCCACGTTAATAATATCTGTTATAAGTTTTCTTATCGCTATCTATATGAATGCGAAAGTGGTTTCGGTTGCACTCGACTTGTTATGATTCGGAATTTGCATGGTCATTTACAGTGAAATCACAGAAAACTTGTACGGCATAGGGAGACATATTATACATTGATACACCTACTTACTAGCGGGAATTTTGTATTTTTAAAGGAAAATAACTTTTTGAATTATAACGGTAATCCTTTGATATAGTTTTTTTTAATAAGTAATCACATTTTCCACTTTGCGAATAAATTCAGAATAATGTACGTTAAATTACCAGGACCACAACGTTTTCCCCTTGCGCTGTTGTAGATATGCTCTGAGAGCTTCCTTGTTTATTAAAACCACTTTCTTGGATTTTAAAAATATTTCGGCTGGTTACTGTGTGTCTTGGAAGGATAACGCCAGGTGAAAGTCGAATTGCCTGGGCAAGTCGGTAGTCGCAGGAAGTGCTCGAACGCAAACAGGTACCATTTTTTGTTTGTCGAAGTCAGTCGAGTTATTAGCGGTTTGATGACATCACATCATTTGTCTTAAAAATTGTAAGGATAGTAAAATTAGTAAAAATATACGTCATCTGTGAGCTATAAATGAAATGCGGATCTGAATAAGAGGCTAAAGTTTATTCTCTGACGGTAAAAATAAAATATTTATAATTAAATCATACGAAGCTGCCAATATAAATACTAAATATAAAAACCAGCCTGCGGTAAAAAAAATATATTTCCCTATGGATACTTCTAATAAGCATTTGCTAACAAGTTTAATTAATTGTTGAACCTTATTTGGTTTGTAACTTATTTGGACTATGAACTGACGCTGAAATTTAAGTAATGTAAGCATTTTAAAAAAATCTCACTACTTAAGTATATAGTATTTATATATACAAACCTTTGAACTTATGCATTATTTCTAATTTATAATTGATGAGTCATTCACACAGTCATTATCCTGTACTAATAAAAGTCATATTTGCAGATATAAAAATGTGTTTCCGCATACATTTTGATTATCACTAAAATAATGATAATTCATGTTAAATTGCCTTAAATGTAATAAATCTCATGACTTGACCAAGGATGTACTAAAATATACTTGTAACTTATTAAATAAATTCATTGTAGTACTCAAAATATGCGCGGCTGCTTATTGTGATATTTGTACTTTACAATTTTAATTAGTCACAAATGACTGTAAAACCTCATTTCTTTTTTGTGTACAACTCTCAGACCAAGTCATTTTTAATTGTTTTTTCGTGTCTCCAACAAGGAAGCTTAAAACATAAAAAAGTCAAAATTTACAAGGTCGAAATAAACGTACTTGCGCTAGCTGTGAAAAAGGCTTCTCAATAAGGAATTTAAATACAATGTCTTAAAAATGTCATCTTTTTGTTTTGAATTTGAACTATAAAATCAGACTAAATATGTCTGTTTTGATAATATCTTACAAAGTTAGGCATGCCTTCTATAATTTTATATTTGATGTTTATCAGCCGATGTCTTGGTCGATGATTATTTGAGTGAAAAAATATCCAGAGACTCCAAGGATTGAATTATAGATACTCTGAATTTTTCTGGGTGGTCTAGCACATCAAAAAAAATTGAGATCATAAAACACCAAGAGGAGGCCTTTTACTGGAAACAGACCATAGTCCTGAAAGTGATACTGGACGGAACGTGTGTATTGCATAACCAGGACAGGACAAGTTCTGCGCTGCCGACTGGTTGCACTCGGCGCTGGCGCGTGTGTCTTATTTATTTTGTAAAACTGAAAATAACTGCAGCTTTGGGTTTGACATCCAAATGAACAACAACTTGGCTTCTCTATCTTCAGATTTTTGCCTCGCACTGGAAGATGAGAGGTAATACCACAAGTCATAGAGAGTCATTCAGTTCACGTCTGTGTCGAGCCACGGTTACCAATTTTTCCTAGGGGATTAATTTGAAGGGTTCAGGTATTACAACAACAAAAAAATATATAAATATATATAACATTTATTAATAATATATGTGGTTTAGCAATAAATAAATCTAACAAATAACGGTGGTTGCGGGTACGAAAGCGTTTAGGTCATCAGTAGTTCATTTCCATGATCTCGACGTACTGCTGCTCGGGGCTGCTGGTCTCCTGACCCTCGGAGGTGTTGTTGCCCGCCCCCTGACGCGAGGACGACCCCGTCCAGCGGCCGCGGGCGAAGGGGGCCTCCCGGTTGGTTTCCACGAAGAATAAGCCTTGGGCTCTGGAGACAAAATAAAAATATTAATATATCAACAAAAATTAATAAATATTATTATATCATTCTAACTATTATAATTGAAATTAAGGAATACTTAACTATAAAAAAAGCAAACATAACATCCAACTTATGTGAAAATATTTTGTTTTGTAAAATCAAATAAAAATTATTTAACTAATATCCGATTGAAAAATATCATCGTGATTTGTGTGGGATTCGAACCCACATCCCCAAGCTTACATGGCTGGTGCATTACCAATTATTTTTCTAAGAGTTTCTATAATCAATTTTCAATATTTAAAAAAATGAACTTAATCATTATCAATCAATCAAACCTGTATAGACAAAATCGTACTTCCTGTGAGACAGTCTTCACAAAAATCAATAATATAATTAATATCCCTTTTTGGGATGCCTCAATCACTTTTGTAAGACTTTTTACAATACTTAAAAAGTTTTTTTTTTGTAATATTCCTACCCCCATCCTATATTCCCCCAAATGAACTACGTACGTAACTTACGTAACGCACGTAAACGTTTATAGGTTTATAAATAAATTTAAAAAGAATATCTTTGTTCATGTTATATGTGACGTTGTATACTATACAAAATAATAAATAAAAAACAAAATAAATCTTTATATGCCTTCGCAAGAAAAACAACTCAGAGAAAGTAATAAATAGTTGTGTGTATATTTTCAATTTATTAAGGTTTTGAAAATTCTTTAATATTTTTATATAAGCTAGAGTTTTTAGAAATCGTACGGTAAAATATATAATCCGAAGAAAAAATGTGGCCACTATGACCACTTGTGCAATGCACTGCCTATATTACGGGTGTCATTACTGGTGTCATTACGAGTGCCTAAAGCAAAATAGATGATGATGATGTTCCACAAAATCGTAACAGAATTAATAAAAATGAAAAATAAGAAATTTATAGTACCATAAAAATTCTTAAATCCATTACATAGCTTTTATTATTACCAAGGTGTGCCCTTAATATTTTTCAATTAAATTTCAAATCATAATAGTTATCCGGCCACGACTCATAACATTAAAAATATATGATAATAGTTAATTAAGTTTTAGGAAGTCAATAACTAATTCAGTACATGGAATTCTATTAGATAGAATATTTTAATAATTAACCACAAAATAATATTTTCTATTTAAAATATTTTAACATGAAATCAACATATTGCTAGTTTATTAATAGTTTTTCGGTGTATAAGTAATAATTTTTATGCTAAGTAAATGGAACTCTTCTTGACAATATATACACCTAATTTTATAACGAAATATAAAGGCAAATAAAAATAATTTCATTGACTATACATTAAAACGTATTTAATGTAAAAAATGATTTTTTTAAATATTTTTTATGTGCTAATTGATAAAAAGTAACCCGCAAAAACTCTTGCAAATCAAAAGCTGCATGCAAATTATAAGTGTAGTTTTTGTACTAAATTTTGCAACATTGTTTTTGAAATCATGTAAGTTTGACATATAAATAGCCTATTAGTACACAGGAAAAAAAATATGATGTATAGTAATTACTTTGACATAAAAAAAGTATTGCTTAAAAAACATTGCTAGAAAAACAACAATACTCAAATTTGACACACATAGCTTGTAAATATTTGATTAATTTTAGTAACCTTATGACTTCATTTTCACCAGTGTTTTTTTTTTGTAATATATAATTGTAGTATTAAATATTAGACTTGGTTTTATTGAACGGTGCGAGAGTTTAATTAAAAATAAAAGTATAATAAATTAACAAAGAATTTATTGATGCAAAGTTTTTTGATGCACATGAACTTCATAAAACGTATATGCTTTGCACAAGCTAACCTCAACAAGCGGATATCATTAAATGAATAAAATATTCAGTAATATGTTGAAATCCTCCGGCCTTTGGAAACACCCTCTCTCTCATGGTCTGCCTAAGATCCATCACGTCAATCATATGTCATTACATGTTACAATGCACTATCATTTTCATTGCACACACACACATGTGCATATATATATATTTATTTATTTATTAAATTATTTTTTATATGTATATGGGTGGATATACGTATATTGCATTGCATTCACTTGGCCATCGCTTACTGATTGTTTACAAACATGCGTTTTACCACCCGCCAGTTATCGAGTTACAAAATACCTCATAGTTACCAAAATAAATATAGACTTTCACAATCTTTACCTTCGAACGATACATGCGCGTTCATAAACAAACCGAAATTGTTGCAAAATGTATTTTTTAGTTCTATTGCAAAATGGACGTACTCGCTGTTGGAGTAGTTAGAGGTCGATAACCGCCTACAGACAACTCCAGGCGAATGCTTAATTTTCTTTGCATAATATGCGTACAGTTATTATTTAGGGCAAAATTTAAATAAATTAAAACAGATAAACTTGGAAAATGACACAACAAGAAGGGCTTATATTAAAAAAAATGTATAAATAAACTGCGGTGCATTGATATAATAATTATTAAATACATGAATATGCATTTCCACCGGCTCCTAGTTTATCTAAGTATGCTATAATCTAAATAATACATTTGTAGATTTTACAGTAAGATGTTGATAATAACTCAATTTTATATTGTTTAATCTTATATATCTCACATAAGTTTGTTTTTAAGAAACTCAGGATAATAAATGAGAAATTTAGATACATATGTATATATATATATATATATATATATATATATATATATATATATATATATAGACATGGAAAGGTATATGAAGTAATTTTGAACGTGTTGAAATATTGGTAGATCTTAATTTTATAACAGAATTTATATTGAAATGGGTGTGAAAACCTGTATTGCGTGTAGCTCCGTTTAAATATGAAAAACAAATTGATATAATTCTATGTAATGGACAGTTTACATTGAATAATATCAGTTTAAATATCGTTCAGTGATATAAAGAACCAATTTGCGTTGATATTTTATTTTCTAATTTTTCGAGGCACTGGTTCAAGGTAAGAAAAGATTTCAAGGCGCGACGTCAAAAACCGATAGTAGATTTCACTCAAAGAGATCAAAGTTTTTCTGTGGAATTATGCAAAGTATGGCAAATTTCTAAGTCAAGGTACGTTATTCATTAAAACGTCTTTTTTAATCAAAAAAGAATTATTATCATACTTATAGTTTTGAGAAAAAACAATTAAAATTCATGTACCAATTCAAGTAATTTGAGGCTTAAGAAATCGATTTATTTTTTGAAGACTGATACAAAATAAACACTTGTTTTTACTTATAATTGTTTGTAACCAACACTAGAAAACGCTTTCTCCTAGCTAAAAAAAGATAATTAGGTTTGTATTGACGAACTATGGACGAAATTATGTGTTTATCACTGCATATAGATAAATTAGTAGTGTACCCGCTGTGTATATTTTTTCTTTATATTGAAATTGTAAAAAAGGTGATTTCCAATCACCAACCGTAAGTAAATATTTAAAGCGTTTTTAAAAATAACCTAGGAAGATCAAATTAATGTTAAGTATTCATAAGGCATCATTACAAAAAAAACAGTTTTTTAAGCCAATCCGCTCTAAAACGTGTATTTAATTTCCCAGAAATATGGTTTTCAGCCTTCGGTGTTTCCGCTGAAAAATCACCACGCGTATTATTTTAATCAGATCAATGAAATAATTTAAAATATTGACGCTTTATAAACCAACATTCAACGAAAAAATTTTATTTTCAAGGCCAAACTAATTTACCATTTTTCGTCCAATCTGCTTTTAAATGGACTCTGCGACCACAATTATAAACACTATTATGATTAAGAAAAATGGTTAAACAAAGAAAATAAAAATTATAATTTAAATAATGCTGCAACACTGTAGTTAAAATTTCTGAAAGTGTATCTGTTACATAGGATATAATGCGATTTTCACGATTCGTCTTCTCAACCGCATACGCAATATTTGCGTAACTGCTAGTTATCTCAAAGTACTTGTGATTTGGATTAAAATCTTATAAAAAAACATCAGAGAATACATAATTCTAAACTAAGGCGTGAGAGTAACTAACAAGCTTACTGAGATTTTTTTATCCGATAAGACTCCTAGTCTGGGTTTGAATCCAAATCTCTTTGAGATGAAAGCGAGGCGACTTTCTGCGGGTGCTGCAGGGAAAGTTATTTTAATATGAGTTAAGACTTAAATAATCGTATAGTCTATAAAAAGGCTAAGCTCATAATATTTATTATTTTTGGAACTAAATTAAACTTTTAATTGCCATTTTCCGTACTACTAAAGTAAGCTCAAAAAAATTATATTTGGAAATTATTTCTGGTGTTCTGTAAATCTTTTAAATAAAATGAAAATTGTTTATATTTTCCTATAAATGAATACCGATAAAATAGAAGCAACACTCGATTATATCTCAGGTATATTAATCTATAAAAAAAGTATTTTAAAGAACAGTGATTTTTTAACGAAACACATAGCACATCATTGTTTTATAGTAGATTTTAAATATTCAAAATTACTTTTTTTGTTAATATATTATACAATAATTAATATCATGTCAACAACTGAAAAGTAATTATTGTTAGCTTTGAGTACTATGCGGAATGGTACAATTTGTCTGTTTTAAATATTTTCACTGCAATTTGTTATATCTCCGTTAAATGGAACGAGTGCCTTCAGAGTGATATATACTCGTAAATTTTCAGCACATAGTTGAAATGCCTCTCCGAACAGTGATGTCAGGTTATTGTAGAGTTGGTATCACTTATCACTTGACGAAATGTTTATAGTAAGAAGCATGCCACAAATGCTTCTGGACTTTTTTGAAATATAATAATACATACACTGATAATAACTAAATTGAATTGCACAGTTTAATTTCTGATGTACAATACTCAAGGTACAAAGTTATTACACATTATATAAATTTATTTATTTTAACACTTTACTGTCTGAAAATATCTTTAAACGATTATGTTTTTTCTCTATTAATTTGATAATTTTAAAAAGATTTTATTTGCAATGCTCAATAACAAAGTTTTGCATTAACACTTAGAGTTTGATGTAATTTTGAGTATGTACCTTTCTAAATATATATTTTTTAACTATATAGTGATTTTAATGTCTGTGTTTTTTTTTAAATGTAGTTCCTAATCACTTAATTTTATGAGCTAAAATAAAGTAAAAATGAAAAGTTGTACAAATTTTTTGATTTGGCTTATATTTATTCCTGATTTATATTTAAATTAATTTATTAAATGTATATTAATACTGAAATGGAAAAAAAATCGCTTATTTTATAACGTAAGTATGCTCAGGAGGTCGGTGTTAATAAATTATTTTCCTTATTGCAAAAACTGCGTACATCCACACTTACGAACATTTCCTCAAAGTTATTCTTCCAAAGAGTAATTTCGCTACTAAGAGCACATGCATTAAACCGCATTAGGTACTTGTGTCACCCAGTATTTAAGTGCTGCATAACCCGCCTAGGTTGGTGCAATTACTTGAATGAGAACGACACACAAATCAAGTATCAGGTAGACAAGAAAAGAAAACAATAGGCCGCTATTTAGTATAAATTATACAGCCTACCGCCAGCATGTCACTCTGAAGAGACTTAAAGGGGACAGTATTATGTGACTTGTGAAAATGGTGTGGAAATTTTATTATGCAACTTTGACTAAGATGCAGTACAGTCATTTTCAACTTTGTAATTACCACGCTGTGGACTGCATGAGAAAATTCCTACATAAAGTCATTAGTTCTTTGAAATTACTTTACGACGAGCTACTACAGATAGTACAGTACCATTTCTGAGATATGATATTAATTAATTGAAGAGACATAAACTTAAGCACCAATTTCAATTGATAAGAAGATAAATACACGTAGACTGCTTTTGAAATTAAGAGCTCTGCTTTAAGTAAAAATAAATGGTTTCTTACGTGTTTGGCGTGTATTCCCCCATGATGACTTCTTCAGTCGCATTGTCCACATGACACCAACCGACCATATATTGCAGCCAAGAAGAACATTTCTTCCCATAGAATCCCACTTCGGAGTTGATTGATTCTCCAAAATACACCGGAGCACGCCAATGATTGCAACTTGATCGACCTATAGCCACGAAAAAACATTTGAGTACTTCACTTTATACAATTTACACAAAACCTCAATATCTTTCTAATTTTTTATTGTTAAATGTAATATAAACATGCTGGAAGTTTTTTTTGTTATTTAGTTAATGAAAGGTTTTATTATACAAATGTTTTGTATAAAAATATATGTGTAATAGTTTAATTATATTATTAAAGGACATGCTGAAGGATTAAAGTATTACATTTTTAAAATAAGTATGATGAATAAATATCATGCAATTATTGCTACGTTTATTCATGCATTATGGTTTGCGTCATGCACTAGGAAGCGAAGTATCTTGTTGGAACTGTCAGCTTACTCATTTTTTCCCCCATGTCACAGTCGGGGACGTCGGAGCCCTTCGCGCTGCACTGGTCCTTGAAAGGAGTGGTGTCTTCTTCAATAGATGCCATAGACTCATCTTTGTGCGATTTCCAAAAGTGCCTGTGATTCCAAGTGTTTAAAAGCCTTTGCTTCAATTTCTGGAGAAAACTACTAGGCTTACTCATGTTCTCGTGGGATTCGCATCCCGGTTGCGACATTCCTCCGTTCACATAGAAGTCCACGTGGCCGGTGGCTTCGAGTTTTCCCTTTTTGGTGGCATCCGTGTGAATGATGTCCACAAATTTGGCGTCTGTCTTGTCCAGCTTCCTTGAGAGGTCCGTTGTCACGAACAACGGCATGGCTGGGTCAAGTCCTGTAACACAATTCAGATATTTTTTTATAACTAGGCACGATATTGTTCAATAATGACCATAATCAATTTATAAATAATTTTGAAGAAATACCATTTTATTGGAAATAATAAAAACACTTAAATATGAAATACCTAATATTAATAAAAACTGTCTATACAAATCTGAGGCTAAATATTTATTATTTATTGCGCTGTAAAATTTTATCAAAGAATTCTATTAAAATAAAATTATAAAAAGAGACAGTATGGGAAAGCGATAAAATAAAGTATTTACCGTAACGAATTCTTTAATTTTAACTAAATATTTCGTGCTTTCATTAGATACCTAGATTGAATTATAAAACATTAGATTCTTTTTAGCTGTATTTATAAGTGGGCTGTTTTGGTCTGGAGGACGTTTTGATAAATCACACAATTTTCCCAACTGAGGCGTGAGATCTAACATCTAATCCAGTGAACTCTTCAACTTTATTCGCCAAAACTATAATCATTTCTTTACGGATAAAATTTTAGTATCTTGCAAATAACAATCGCTTTTAATGTTTTAAAAAAATATATCTATTTACAACACCTGGAATGATTGATAATGATGAATATAGAATTATGTCTGCTTTAAGTATATGTACGCATGTATTATTATATTTGTTAGATTCAGATGGCGTGCTCATGCGTTGACATATTTAAAATGATTTTTCATTGCAATCATTGTTAAGGGTATTCATGAAAAGTTCACAATTCATAACAATTTCGTTTGATCACACGCAAGCATAAGGAAAAAAAATTCTATGACTTCTTTGTGAAGTACCACAATCGTTGAGAATTTATTAAAGAATTTTTTGTATTATCCTATGGCCAGTTTACAAACATAATTATATATTTTAAAAAATAATACATGAAAGTAGACATTTCTTGTTAAACTAGTAAAACCAATAATAATATTTATGCCAATTTTAATGTATACGTATTTATATAAAAAAAAAATCACTCAATAAATATTTTAAAATAATAAATTTTCTGAATATATTTTCATAAACATTTAATAGTTGATAGATGTAATATTATTTACAGGGCTGTAAATCACTCTCAGACATAAATATCGTCGTAGTAACTGACTATCATATTTGAAAACCAGTGTTGCGTATCTAAATCAAGGTAGATTCTGTACCTGGTCAAAGCACTTAGATCAAGGATTTTTTGCATATGAAGTAGTTAAAAGTTGTTTTAATGAACAGAAGACAAAAATATCTACCTATTAAATTATTTTTTTAATGTTTATTTAAATGGCTAATAAATGCAAGACATTGATTATGTATCAATAAATACGTAAGTTTTAGGTTTAGAAACGAGTATGCCTACCGTTTATATATAAATGCATAGATTTTGAGTCTCTTAGGTTTGTAACTCTGTATAATATTCCAGTAAATGTTTATCCATGACAGTAAAATGGGTGTAACAAATGTCATTATAAGTAATATGCACGAATATCAAGCCCGGAAGTAACTTTAACAAATCTCACTATAACCGAAAGTTCTCATCATTTTAAATGTATGTTCATATGTAACTTAACACTGATGTAAGTATGAATGACTTACAAATATACATTAGCTGTTGTTAGGATCTACATGCTAATTTGCTATGCTGTAGTTTTTATGACTGGATCAATAATAATTTGAGAAATATCGGCATATTCGTTATATGTATTTATGAAAATAAAAAATGATTACGAAATACAAGCATGATGTTAAAAACTTGTGTAAAACCCGTGAATAAGCCGGATAGTAGGTAAATGAATATTTATCGTAGGAAATGCCTTATTTAGAGAGACTGCACTGGACGCGACCAGTGGAATGCCGGGTGTCTGACATGCGAGGAAAACATGCGTCGGCGTGAAGGCCACTTGGCTGGCCTGGGTCAGAAAAAACGTCTCCAGTGTGATAAACACTCGCGCTTGCCTGATTGGAAGTTGCTTCTTTGTTTGCATTGTTTTTCAGATCTACCGACAAAACGATAGCAAACACCAACTTCTTTAGAGGGAACAGTGGAAAATGATGTGACTGAATGGTGGAGCCTGATTATTTATGGTGAGTCTTACTTGAATGAAGGGAAAGGCGGCTGAAATTATAAGCCAACTGAAAAAACAAATTTAAAAACGATGAGCGGAAGTTTATTTTATAAAAATGTCGCGATGATATGCAAGAAGCATCCTTGTTTGTACTGATTAATAGGAAAGAGGATAAGTCTTACCCGTGATCCTCTCCAGCTTGCCGGCCGTGAGCCAGTTGGCAATGGCGCCGGAAACCTGCGCCCCGAGGCTGAAGCCCACGACGTGGAAGCTCTCCAGGGGAACCCCGCGCTTGCTGATGAGCTCGTCCATGACCTGCGCCGTGCAGCGGCCCACGAGAGGGACGTTCATCGCCGCTGTGAAGTAGCACGACTCGCGGGCCAGAGGGTTGTAGTCTGGAGAGATCACGTTATATTCTCCATGCTGAAAATACGCTGAAAGAAAATACAATTTATAATCAACACAATATATGAAGTTATTACTACAATTTCAATATTAAAGATGCGTCGGTATTGAAGTAAGTTACCTGGCCTGATTTCAGGGTTAGGTGCGTAGTCCCTGTCTCCAGTGTAGCCGTGAATGAGGACTATGAAAGGCGCGCCTTCGACGAATTTGGCGCCTGTGATGGTTTCCGGTCGTGCAACGTCCAGCTGGTGAGGATTGTCCTGGGTGTCTCTGGAATGACAAAGTACACAATATAACTACAGTTGCGCATAGCTGCAGTCACGAGTGACGTATTTATATTACTGCAGGTGTGAGTGTGAAGTGTGAGAATGCACTTACCTTGTGTACAGCCAGAAAGTGATGTTGGAGTTCGGACATTCCAGAGGAGGAGAGACACAACTACTGTCTATGATAATACTGGCTCCCGCATCGAAAATTGCATATATAAGCACGGCTGAAACAATCATTACACAATATATTTATTTTTGTTGTACCCTTTCAATATTCAGACAATAACGTTTATCTCCAGAAAAATTGAAATCTTATTTGGCATTTTTCGAACACTTTTCTTTCTATTTCAAAAAAAATTCAAGACATTGATTATATGTCAATAAATCTAACAAACCGCACTTAGATGTATGCATGTATTTTGACCCTCTAAATGAAACATAAACGCATGCCTTATGCCTATATAATTACAGTCGACGATTGTATCATTTTATTTATTCAAATATGAGTATATAAATAAATAATACTTAGCATATCTGTCATTATTTTGTTAATCAGTAACTATCATCATAATGAAAATGAACAATATCATAAAGTAATGTATTTAAGAGAAAGAAAAACTGATAGTCTAGTATGGATCCCTCGTCAGTGTGTGTGATATCTCCAGACAGAAAAAGATAATTGAGTGGCGGGCCCGGGGCTAACTATTATGTAAAAATTATCAAAGCAGTGAAGTATATAACATACATATTTGGAAATTATTCGATGGATTCACATTTTAATATTTATATTTAAATAATAATTTTAATTAAATGAGCAAACGAAAAATTGTTAAAAAGAGAGAGATTGTCAGAAGTGATAATTTGTAAGTAGTAAAAAAAACCTCACTCTGCTTGAAGATGCCATCCTAGCATGTTGGCGAAGCTAGTTACGTCGAAAAATTAAATTTGGGAACATCACTAAATATTTCTTTTAATAAAAATATTATGAAATAGATACAAAAAAAACTAATTCAAAGCAACGTTTCAGTCTCAAAAGCTTTCGTGCTATTTTTGTTTTTTTTTATTAGTATTTATAAAATCCATCCCAGATTTATTTTGAAAAGTAATATCTTGATATTTATGTCTTGAAGTAGTGCTAATGAATCATGTACATACATACAGAAAATAACACACTTTTAGTATTTATTTGTAGTAATGCTTTAGAATCGATTGTTTTGTTAAAAAAATTACAAGAATGATATAAGTGATTATAAAGCAGGTTGTTTATTGAATAGAATTTGCGCTCTTTTTATCTCTACAAAGTCTAATTTATTGCATACAGTATTACGCGGAATGCTACTTTTTGGGTCTGGAATGTGACATGAAATACTAAACTAGAACGAAACGAATCAATAAATTTACAACACTACCATTACCGTGATCGCAGTGCGTTTTATCACATTTCCTGCGAAAGAAGATACATAATTAAATAATATATCATCCAAATACGAAACGCAACACCGTATTGTAATTTAATTCAAATTAATCGACAGGACTCGCTTGATACAATGTCGATAGTTTGAACCCAAATGATTTTATGTATTTAAATTATATAGTACATCCTTGCTGGGGAATATGGAAACTAAATATGTTTCTTAAGAAAGAATAATTAAAATAAAAAATAATAATACTTGCTTCGATGCGTGATATTAAATATAATATAGAGCATTATTACGTATATAGTGTTTATGTTTTGAAATCAAATTTGACTCAATTTTTTTTAATAGAAATATATTTTGCTTTTGATGAACATGGATCTTCTAACTTTTATTTAAAAATAATTAAACTAGATTTTTGTTAATTTGATCGTCTAAAATAAAAATAATTTATGTGTTCAAAAATGTTTTATAAACTAACATCGAATTAGCATTATGTGTATTTTGTTTATAAGCAAAATGTACCTAAGAAAAAGTTGATGTTATAAATGAGTAACTAGAAAATTTAGATATATATATTTTTTTTCAATAGTTATATTTACATATAAAAATATGTTGTGTTAAAGTGTAAATAAAAATAAATTTAAAAAATCACCTGCTATAATACCAGAACATGTCACAACCCGCATTTTTGAAACTTTTATTAGGAAAGTACCACACAAATAACGAACTTTTCACAATTTACTTTGATATTTAGTATCTTTAAAGAAAGCACTTGACTGCTTCCCACCCGCATTGGTCGACTATCCAGAGCAAATCATTGTTGTTCTAGCAACACTACTGCTATATATATTGTCAGCAAACTTATCAAAGTAATTTGAATTAGTATAGTTAGTTGATGCGTAATGCGGTTCGACTGACGTCTCATGACGTTTTCCCCGCAAGAATAAGGAAAATACAGTTATATTATTATGTTGTAAATAAACAAACTGTTAAACAATTAAACATAATTAAACACGAAGACTATTTAATAATTGCTCTTATTGTGTCATCAATCGAAGATGATCTGTACACACGACGTTAAATATATATAAAAAAGACTCGTTTTCCAAGTTAAAATAATTCATTTTTGTCTTTCCACTTGTGATCGGTAAGTTAAAATAAATTCTTAATCCTTAAATCATAAAATTTAAAAAAAAATCAAATATTAAAAATAATATATTTCTAGATTTTTTTACTGTTACAGTTATAATTATTTAAAACAAGACTTAAAAAGATATTTAAATAAAACGAGTATTTGTTTAAAAAAATGATACAAAAGTTTGCATAACTTCAGGGTAAAATATTTATTGTTGAAAAGTATAAATACAAGATTATTTGAATTGCTAACATTTATATCAATTATAGTATTTTTTTACACATATTTGCGGTTTTTTGGTTTTTGGTTATCTTTACCGAAAGCGGTCAATGTTTTTAAATAAACATACGCACTTGTCCGAGCGTATTTCCAGTCGGACTTTCCATCGGAATCCACGCGTTATTCATTCTCGCCGACCGCTTCCTTGCTCTGATTTTTTCTCTCGGTAATAATTAGTTCGGTGTAGATGTAAAGCGGCTATCGGAAATAATAACAGATCACAATAAGGAAAATATATATACAATATCTATCTATCTATCTATCTATATATATAAAACACAAAAAATGTTTGTGTGTCCGTCATAGGCTTTGAAACCATCCAACCGATGTGCCCCAAACCGGTTTCATTTGATAGGCAATGATACGAACAATCTTTTTGACTATTAAAACAATGCATTAAATACATTCGGTCTATTAATTAAGTCGATTTCGACATTTTCCATACAAAATTTTTCAACATTTGTAAAGTCGAGATCGTTCCTCGCAAAAAATTTGAAAAAAGAACATTGTGAAGATCGCGCATAAAACAAAATCACTATCTGTCATTCACTACAGAGAGTTTCATCATAGTGAGTTTGTCTGTTTTTATATGGGAAAAAAAAAATAAACAAAAATATTCGTATTACAAGTTTCATCTATGGATTATTATGCATATCGCATTATGATAAGAGCCTAACAATCCAATCACATTTTAAAATGCCGTGAAGTGTTTCATCAGTTCATTGTTGACATGTACGCCAAAATTGAAAGCGAGCGGCTTTTGTACATTCGTTTTGACCAAAAGAAATTGCGTATCGAAGATTATATTCATTCGCGCGATGCAATTGCAATATTGCATATGCATGAGTATGTTCGAGATACTTTGACGTAGGCATACAGGCGATTATAGCAAAAACGGAGATTACCGCACGCTCATATTCTAATTTGGCTGATAATAAAAATTGTTCCAACTCAAATCGATAGTGTTATTTATATCTGCTGAACTACCGAATCTACAAGAAGACGTCTGCAAAAACATGATTCACGGCCCATGCGGAGCATTGAATATGAATTCGTCAGTTGAAATAAATAATGAAAGGATTGTTTATGTAAAGAGATAGATTATTTTTCCTTGACTATTACCTTTTACAAATTTATCCGCAGTCGCTTTCTGATGGGTAATCGGAAATGGGGATCGGTGGCAAGGGAACAATATTTCACTCACATTTACACATTAATGGATTGTTTGGAAACACCAAAGAAAAGCACTCACCGTCGGATATATTTGGAAATGCAAAACCCCAATGTGTTAATTTTACTACATTAATGTTGCACAATTGATCGGCGTATGCACACACAGAGACTATTAAGAAGCACGATTAATTGAAAGACCTCATCTAAAATTGTTTCACATTATCCACTGTGTTTTAATAATGCGTCATTTCATGATCAATCAATTTGTTTTGCCAATAGTAAAATCAGAAACAGGGTGTGAAACTAGTGCATCGATAACCGACCAAAGATATTAATTTTCTATTAGCGGTTTGGTTGCGAAATCATTTGACTTATAAAAATACAGGAGCCTTCTCTATCACGAAGTTTTGCTTATTGGCCAGTCTAGTTGATGTTTGTTTTTCTAAGGATATATATTATATTTTTGTATTGATTCGAGTTTGCTGTTTTCTTGCATATCTAAAAACCTAAAAATCATGCAAAAAAATAAGTGCAATTTTTTTTCCAAAACAATTAATGTGAAAAGATAAATCATTTATTCACAAAAATACCTAACAAAAATTATTTCACTATCTAGTTGAGTAAGACACCAGTAACTATGTCCTCCCACATAATATTGTTTGAAATGTGGTTCAATTTTGTAGTTACAAGAATTAAAATTCATTGTGGTACGCTATGCACATGGATAAAATGCTTTCTGAAAATTCTATTTTTTGTAAAGTGTTCTAAAGAATCTCACAAATATGAAACGTAAACCTCAAAATCATTTAATCTGACTTTTAACAAAAAAAATTATTAAATAATAAATACCTTTAAAAAATTATGAATAAAACACTAACACATTTTTTATTTTATAAATATTAAACAATTAAATAAAAATAGATTATTTACTGCCATCTATTGATTTTTCAATTAACTAATATGAATAAACTGTTGAATAAAAATAAGGCCATAGAGCTTTCACTAACGCTCAACAGAGTAGTAAAACTTCTGAGCTATTTTATGAAATGCCATGCATGTCTTAAATCTATAAACATTTAGATCATCAATAGAAATTAAATTGATAAATATAATTATATACACATAAATTTTAATCTCTTCTCTTTGGCAGATAGTAAACAGTTATAGTGCGTTAAAAAATATAAAATGTATAGTATATTCATAAATTTTAAAATTATTTGAACACATATCTTATGTTAGAAGGTTTACAGTGTGACAAATATATAATCAGTTTTTTGAGTACGTATTTGAATAGCAATCAAGCCCTGTCTTCCTTCTAGTTGTGTCCAGGTCCTCCATATTATACTTAACACCCATCTTGTATCTACTTGTGTGAATAATTTGGCACCATTGCACTGGTGTGAATAATTTTGTTAATCCACGCCATTGACTTATCCATACTTGTCACAGAACATAGTGTTTGCTTATTAAAATAACCTTCCCAAAGCCAGAGCAGTTTTTAAACATATTAATGTAAAGTATAAGTGTAGTTTTTACAGTTACAACGTTAACACGGGCAGCAAGTAAGTACAATAACCTTTATGGAACTATTATATATCTATTTATATTTTTTCAGTATTTGTAATATTGCACCATCTAGAAAATACTGTCTTTTAATAAGGCTATCTTTAGATAGCTTATTAAAATAACAAAAAAATACATTCACGATACCAAAAGGTTTTTTTTTTTATTGAACACATGTTATAAATCACGCAATTAGAATATAAAGCCAGCATTACAAATTGTATAGAAGTTTCTGTGCTCCATCCACAATATTTCTCTGTGCGGCGTTTTCTGTCATGTTCAAATTTTGAGGTTATGAATCGCAGAGCAAATTTTATGGCTGTTCAAAATTTCATTATAATATGGCTTTATTTTCTACTCACATTGCGAAATAAATATAATGCACTTTAACTCAATAAAATACATAGGAAATTTTTAATAATTCATTACATACATATTAAAAAATAAAAATCTGATTTCATCTCAATAAAATGAAATATGTATGTCTCACAGGTCGATCGATTTTATTTTAGGTTTTATAAATAAATTTGAAAATATTCGGTGTTTTCAGAAAGCACATAAGCTGTTCTCTGATGGCCGGAAATTCGCGTGTGTAAATATTCAATCCGTCACATCACGCAAATTAATCACAAACAATAATTAATAAGGTTCTTGTTTACTTTTATAAAAGTAGTTGTTTTTGATTTTGATAAAAGTTGTTATATTTAAATGAAATTGATTAAAATTATGTTTAAATTTTCACATTTTGGCTTTTGTTAATCAATAAATACATGATCGTATTTTATTGAATATTTTTTAACCAATACAATATATAACGTAAACAATTTCTGAAGCTCTCACTGAGAGAAGAAAAGAGAAGAGAGAGCTTAAGGAAGAGTAATAATGTCATATAAATAAATAAATATACAAATATTATACTGTCTCTCATGTCACTCGGATACTATATTTAACTAAACAAATTTTGATTTCATATGTTTATTAGGTTCTAATATATTCCTAATACAGTTAATAATTTAAATACACGTAGAGAAGAAATACAGTATGGTACTATTTACTGTCTGGTACTAAAATTATTATATTTGTTGATAATAATTTAAAACGTTCATGAAAAATGTCTATTGTAAAACAATTTCACATCATTTACATAATTTAGGCTAAAAATCTAACCAACCCGGTCGCTGAATAATCTGGCATCTACTGTTATTGCGTGCCTATGGGACATATCAACTCTCAGCCATAAATTATCATATCGGGATATAAATAAGTTTAATCTTTGCCTTGGAATTTTAATTTATATTTTACCTACGAAGCTGAGGGACAAACGTCCATGTTTTTTTCGACGTACATTTGTAATTCAGAATAATGCGGATGAGAACTTTTGATGATGATAATCGATATTATAAAAGAATAAATTAACATCATTGATGCCATATGGCTACTTAATAATGTAGATATAATAGAGTGGCGGGACGTAAATTTACCACCAGGGCAAGGCTGTGTAAATTTTCAAGAACTCTATTTTGACGACGGAGCTAAAGACACGCTTTTGCTCCACAATATTATTTTTGAAAAATTCGTTTCTTCGTAATATCAATTGCTATTTTTGCTATGTATCTTGTTAGATAAATTTTCAAATGAAATTACTTTTTTGACATTTAAGCTCAGATATCTGAACAACGAACCTAAATACCTCAAAACTTTTTAACACTAAGAGGGCAGTGAGCAAGCGTTCCGATCTTATCAGAGGAGAATGCGGCCGTATTTAATTTTTAGCTCCTTTGACATTTGCTTTGTTATATACGCAGGAATAATAAAAACACATAAACGAGAAAAAATATAGTTGAAGCCTCATTATATATTTATAGTTTTTATAAAACTGAAAAAATAAAGGTTAAATAATTTTTCAACTATACATATCATTAGAATGGACTGAGTTTTTTCTCTCCTTTTTAACTAAATTAAAACTAATTTCGACAGTAGGTAATCCTGTATCCTTGTATTGCTTTATTCTAGTAAAATCTTCACTTTTTTTTACGAAAACTTAACTTTTATAATTTTAAATATAATATAATATTACTATATGCAGACTTCAATTTCTTACATATGTTATACGATAAATTTTATTTTTGCTTGTTTTCACAAACTAGTTTTTGTAGGTTTTAACTAGAAATTTTTTTCCTAAAAAAATATTTCAATACTGTTATCTATATTTATGAAATAAATATTTGATTAGTAAATTTATATTTATATAAAAATACATAAATTATAATCTCTCAAAGTTTGAAGTGTACAACGTATTTATAAAACAAGATTTCTTTTTTTTTTCATTTATAAAGCGATTGCTTAAATTATATTTATTATTGTCAACCTTTCTGAATGTAATTTTGTATTATTTTTGTGCTAGTAAAATTGACAATATGTTTACATTAAAAACAATTGTGTCGTTATATCTAAAACTCTGATTTATCTATGATTCAAGTTTTTATCGTTATAATAAAATAATATTATATGTTTTGTTACATGTTACAAGATAAATGTTTTAAAAGAAGAAGTTCAATAAGATGGCGATATTTATGATTACATCAATAGTCAATAATGCTTTGAAATTCCATCGTTTTTTAAGACATGGAATATTGTGAGTTACTTGTTTAAGATTTACGTAAAAAAATGTATCATATTTTTAATGTTTATTGTATGTCATTTATCATGGGTACGGGTTATAAATAACTATCTACTGTCCGCCCGTTAATTCTTTCCTATATTACTAACTTAAATTGTATGCTATCACTCGCAATAATTTAAAAGCCTAAACACCAAAATATAAATATTTATTTAAAAAACCTCTGATAGCTGTTATATTTTCATTAAAAAAATCAACGGAATTAGAACGTAATAATAATTTAATATAGAGATCTCAAATAAATAATAAGGTAGATTCATTTTAATAAATAAACGTAACTTAGATAATCTATTTTTACAAAATATTCTAATTTAACGTCACGCTTAACACTAAACATACTTAATCATGTGTAAAGTTTATATCGGTCGGTAGATATATTTTTAAATATTGTCGGATAACATGTCGTTTTTTTTTATTGGTTAAAAAAAAGTGTTACTAGAATTATGAAGAATCTTCAAAGCCTTTCTTTCAATAGTAAAATGACAAGTTGGCCTTAAACGACTCCCATTTAAAATCACCAGTCAAAATTTATTTTTCTAAGCACGTAGAAATGCAAAGTTTTTAAGCAAATGGCAAAAAATCTAGACTAGGAAATGTGCCGAGTGAACTTCTATTTCGTTCGGAATATTTTTACGAAGAATAACTTTTTCAGCTATGAAAATTACTAATACTAAATATAGACGTTAGCTTAAACTGGAACCGGGACTTTGAATCGCCGCAAAATAAAATTTTCAACAGATATTGTACAAATCTTTTATGTTTTATCGTGTACACTGATTATTTTGTGAGTAGAAATTGTTGACTTAAATATTTATACATAAACTTATAAATATAAACTTATAAATATTACACTAGATCTCAAAGTCACTATTCAGATTTTTCGTTAAAAAATCATGTTGCTTTTAATTTAGTTTTTTTTTCCGGCTGCGGTGTTCACTTTCAGAGATCAAAATAGTAGTTTTGAGGCGGATGTGATTTGAAGAAAGTACTTAGGTGGTTTTTGTAAAATAATCGCATAAGCATACAGATTTTCGATTTTATATTTTTACGAGCTTTTACTATTGATGAAGCTTTTTAGAAAATATTTGACTAGAATGTAAAACCGTGAAAAGTTATTTTGCTAAGCAAAGCATACAATAACTATTTAGCAAGGAAAGCGTTTTTAACAGCCGACGAATACTCACTCGTTTTGAAAATTAAAGATCGCATTGAACGAATTTCTCAAAAACGATTCAGAGAAATACCTTCGACATGCAAACGAAACCTGTCGAGTCGCCTAAGCTTTAGGCCCGAGCCGCGGCCCGACCACGCAATGCCAAAATCTCTGCGTGCGGAGGGCAGCTCTTGCCGGAACACAACCTAATCAGTGGCGGCGCGGGGCGGGAGGGGCGGGGCGGGGCGGGGCGGGGCGGGGCGGGGCGGGGCGGCGCGGGGCGGCAGGCGCGCCGGCCTCAGTGCCCGGGTGACTGTCCCCGCGATCGCTTGCGTCCGCTCCGTGCGCACCGACTCCACGTTTGTTTACGCGCGTCGGCAGCCCTACGGACTCCGCGACCGGCGCTTCAGGAGACGCGCGAGTGCACGGGATCACCCCGGCGAAGGAACCCGACTCCGAGTGTGCTCCAGTGACTGTCGGCTCGTGAATATCTTCGATTATCTCGTCTGATATTTATGACAGTGCCCCGCGCGCCGTAACATTCCAGCGGAGACCCCCCTCGCCCCGCCGCCGGGAGCCCTCGCCGCGCGTGACCGCCGCCGGCCGCCCTCTCCGCGATCGTCGTCGGGAATCGGGGAAGTTTCCGGGGAAATATCGTCGCCGAAAAACAAAATAAGAATCGCGTCGCGGAAGCGGGCCGTCGGCCGCCATGTTGTGAGAGCGAGACGGAGCACACGTGCCGCGCGCTCCTCCGCTCGCTCCCCCGCGTTCCCCGCCGGAGATCGAGACGATCGGCCGATCGCGAAACCCGCCGACACTTGCGTGCGTTATGTGCCGCTAATTTCTACAGAGAAGACAGGATAATGGTCTCCTCCGCGTCAGGCTGACGGTCGCCGTGATGCTGCGGCCGTGCGGACTGGTGCTGGTAGCGGCGTGGCTGACCGTGGCCGCGCCGCCGCCGCAGATGCAGTCGCGGGCGGTGGACACGCGCGTCACCCTGGACGTGGCCGAAGGGGTGCCCCGAGGCACCCTCGTGGGGCGCATTCCCACGAAGTCCGGCTTCACGTACCGCTTCAACGAGCCTCCTCGAGAGTTCACGCTCGATCCCGCCTCCGGGGAGATAGCCACGAGCGCCGCGCTGGACCGCGAGGCGCTCCACAATGACAGATACGATCTGGTGGTCCTCTCCAGTCAGCCCACCTATCCCATCGAGGTGCGCATCGTGGTTTCGGATGTGAACGATAACTCTCCCGAGTTTCCAGAACCGAGCATCGCCGTAGCGTTCTCCGAGAGCGCCGCCGCCGGCACGAGGCTCCTCTTGGACGCTGCGACAGACGCCGACCTCGGTCCCAACGGAGTATCCGACGATTACAGGATCATCGAAGGCAACTATGATGAGAAATTTCGTCTGGCGCTGACCGCCAATCCGAGCGGTGAGACGTCCTACTTGCACTTGGAGACGACGGGAAAGCTAGACAGGGAGACTCGGGGCTTCTACGCCCTCAACATATCCGCCCGCGACGGGGGAGATCCTCCGAAACGCGGGTTTCTATTGGTGAATGTGACAATTTTGGACGTGAACGATAATCCACCGATATTCGATCACAGTGATTACATAGTGTCCCTGAACGAGAGCGTTCCGCCCGGCACCCCCGTTTTGCAAGTCACCGCAACCGACAGCGATCTCGGAGACAACGGCAAAATAACCTACTACTTGGCAGATAATGAGAGACAATTCACCGTCGATCCCGAAATCGGCGTCATTTCCACGACCGAAATTCTAAACTGTCCGCAGCAAAATTGTCCGACAATGGCTCGGCACGGAAGTTCTTGTCCGAAGAGTTGCGTGTTCACAGTATTTGCCAGAGACCACGGGTCGCCACGACAAGACGGCAGAACATACGTCACAGTAAACTTGGTTGACGCCAACGACCACGATCCGGTGATAAGATTTCGATACTTCCCGGCAACGGCTAACTTTGCGACCGTCGATGAGAACGCTATGAACGGATCTGTCGTCGCTGCCATGTCCGTCGTTGACATTGATGAAGGCCTGAACGGCGACACGGAAATTAAGATTATATCTGGCAACGAATTGAACCACTTCCGATTAGAACACACTCCCAGTTTTCGCATAGTTCGCGTGAACGGAGTACTGGATAGAGAAGAAATCGGCAAATACAACTTGAGCGTCGTCGCCACAGATAAGGGCACGCCGCCTCGGACGGCCACCGCGTTTCTCATAATACACGTCAACGACGTGAACGATCACGAGCCGGTTTTCGAAAAGTCCGAGTATTCCGCCATACTGAGCGAGCTCGCCCCGCCGGGAACGTACGTGGCCGGGATAACTGCTACCGATGAGGACACTGGCGTCAATGCTCAGATATATTACGCATTTACCTCCGGCAATGACGACCAATGGTTTGCGATAGACGCCGCATCGGGGCTTATAACTACGAGATCCGCTCTGGACAGAGAAGTCCGCGGCACGGTGGAGCTCAAGGTGTCAGCGCGGGACGGCGGCCCCAACCCAAAATGGGCGTACACTCAGCTAAAGGTCACCATCCTGGATGAAAACGACGAGGCGCCGCAATTCTCGCAGTCCTGCATAAATGTCAGTTTATCCGAGAACACGCCCCCGCACACGCTCGTCGCGATGCTGACCGCGGCAGATCACGACCAGGGAACTAACGGCAGCGTCACTTACACGCTGCAATCAGATGTGCAGCAGAAGTACCCCAACACGTTTGCTCTGGATTCCCTGACCGGACAACTCACGACAAAGTTGCAGCTGGATCGTGAGAAGATATCGGAATATGAAATACACGTAATAGCGAAGGACCAGGGCTTCCCCCCTCAGTCGTCGACGGCGACGGTTTTCCTCAGTGTCCAGGATGTGAACGATAATAGTCCCGAATTTTATCCTCAGAGATATTTCTTATCGGTGGCTGACGACATGCCGAAGGGGACTTCGTTACTGAAAATTTCCGCATCCGATATGGACGACGGTGACAACGCGATAATAATTTACAATTTGGAAAGTGGTGGTGAGGGCCTGTTCCTCGTGGACAAGTGGAGTGGTGTCATCACCCTTCAAGGAAACCTGAGAAATATTCAGAAACCTCTCTACAAGCTGATAATATCTTCGAAAGACAGGGGCGAACGCAGAGCTGTCGACGACGCCATCGTCGAAATAATCAAAGAATCTTACATGGAAGAACTCGTATTCGATTCGTACGGCGGGTACGATTTTCAAATAATCGAAGATGACGGAAAAAATGACGCTTACGTTGGAAGGGAAGTGGGAAAAGTTCGTGTAAGAAGTTTCAGTGATACAGTGACGTACACTATCGTTTACGGCGACATAAAGCACGTTTTCAAAATAGACGAACATACCGGCAGAATAACGACGGCGAGTAACATAGACCGTGAGGAGAAGATGATGTACAGTTTGACCGTGGTCGCTCGCTCGGGTCTCGCCTACGGAAAAACCACCGTCAATATTTCTGTTTTGGACGTGAATGACAATCATCCCGTATTTCCGAAGGAGAAGGACGAAGTGCGCATTCCCGAAAACACGGCTGTCGGCCAAGAAGTTTACTTCGCGCGTGCTAGAGACCGAGACTCGGGAATAAACAGTACAGTGTCTTATTCGCTAACTTATAACGCCAATGATCAATTCAGAATTTCCGAAGCGACGGGAGTGATATATTTAAACCGGCCCATTCGTGCGGATCCGGGAACAATATTGTCAGTTGAAGTGACGGCTAGTGACGGAGGTAGTCCGCCCCTGACCTCCAGACATTCCATCATGGTATCCGTTGAGGATGTCAACGACCACACTCCAGTTTTCGATCACACTTCCTATGAAACATCTCTACTCGAATCGACCCTCGTAAATGTGAGGTTTTTCGCACTTTCCGCTTCTGACACTGACCTGAGGCTGAACGGAAGGGTCACCTATTTTATTTCTGAGGGTAATTCCGAAGATAAATTCGGCGTTTTCCCGGATGGCTATCTTTACGTGAGAAGTCCACTAGACAGAGAGACGAAAGACTACTACTCCTTGACCGTCACCGCAAGCGACCGAGGAGATCCGCCGAGGAGCTCGCAGGTGCCCGTGGTGATTCACGTAATCGACGAAAACGATAACAGTCCAGAATTCACAAATTCAACATTCACATTTAGTATTCGAGAAAACGAGCCGCCCGATTCGTTCGTCGGCAAGCTGATGGCGACCGACCGTGATATCGGGAGGAATGCCGAACTTATATTCTCGCTCTCCACCGCCCAAAGCGACTTTGCAATCGACGCGAGAAACGGTTTCATTAAAACTTTGCACGTCTTCGATCGCGAGGCTCTCATGCAAACGACAGGTCAGAGTCTCATAACGTTAGAGGCGACCGTCACCGATAACGGAATCGTCAAAATGCGAGATAAGGTGAAGGTGAATATTTTTATCACTGATGTGAACGATAACCCGCCTAAATTCTTGAGAACTCCTTACAAAGTGCAAATATCTGAAGGATCGACAGTAGGAACTCAGGTGGTGCGAGTTTACACAGTCGACGCCGACGAAGGGCTCAATGGCGACGTGTTCTATTCCCTCAGCGAAGATGGCAATAAGGGAGGAAAGTTTACGATGGACGAAGCCACCGGGCAAATAACTCTCGCGAGACAATTGGACAGAGAGAGTGTTCCCAAGTATGAACTGACGGTCGTGGCTCACGACGCAGGGCTACACTTGCGCCTTAGCTCGTCGACTGTTGTCACGGTGGAGGTGTTGGACGAAAATGACAATGCACCGGAGTTTACTCAGACTGAGTCTCGAATATCAGTGAAAGAAACAACGCCAGTCAGTACGGAGTTAATGCAATTCAGAGCTACAGACGCCGATTTAGGTATAAATAGTGAAATCACATTTTCAATCACCTCCGGAAATCGAAAAGACTCTTTTAGTGTTGATTCTCTCACAGGAGTTTTGTTTTTGCACAAACCTCTAGATTACGAAGACCTCACTTCGTATGTGCTGAATATAACAGCTTCCGACGGAGGAAATCCGCGACTGTCGACCACCATACTTTTCAACGTTGCAGTGATAGACGCTAATGACAATCCACCGAGTTTTCCCAACACAGCTATAGTCCGACAGATTCGCGAGGGCATACCCGTTCACACCCCCATAGTGACGGTCACTGCTGAGGACCCGGATTCGGGAATCAACGGGAAAGTGACGTATGCAATCTCTCACCAAGATCCTGATGATCGCGAGCGCCACTTCGGAATAAACGCCGGCACTGGTGTTATCCACACGTTGCTGCCGATTGACCGAGAGACCGTAGACACGTTCCGTTTGACGGTTGTGGCATCTGATCGTGCTGAGCCCGAGTCTGGTCGCTTGTCTGCGGAAAAGCTAGTCACCGTCATAGTGGAAGACGTCAACGACAATGCGCCAATTTTCGTATCCATGAACGCTGCCGTCCTGCCGACCCGCGAGGTGCAAGCGGCGTCGTCTCACTCGCGGGACGGTATCGTCATCATGAACGTGTTCGCCCGTGACTCGGATTCGAGTACCAACGGGCTGGTGACTTATGAGCTGGTGGCCGGTAACTCGGATCTGTTCCGCTTGCATCGCAGTACGGGGGCGCTCTCCCTAAGACGGACGGGCGGGCGGCCCGAGGCGCGCTACCGCCTGGCCGTGAAAGCCACGGATGAAGCAGTGCAAAGTGAGCGTCGTAGCACAGACGCCTACGTGACGGTCATCTCGGCAGGGCCCGAAGGCGAGGGTCCTGCGTTCGAGGCGGAGGAGATGACGGGCGCCGTCCACGAGAACGAACCCCCGGGAAGCAGTATCCTGACAGTGCATGCTACTCTGCCGGGCGCCGAGGTGGAGTACTACGTGAGCAACGTGACGGGCGGGGGACGCCAAGTGGATCGACTTTTCGACATAGACCCCCGTCTAGGCATCCTGTCCACAGCCGCGCCTCTGGATCGCGAGGCTGCGCCCTCGTACCACGTGGAGGTCTACGCTATCGCCGTCACGGGAGCCATTAGGACCTCCAGTGCCAAGGTAATATATCCGTCTTGATACTTCCTTTTAGTTATTTGACATGATTTATTCGCATATATTTTTTTTACTTCTTTGATCAAAAAAGAAATGTGCTTATCTATAAACTATGCGTTCAATGATATATATTGTGTTTTGCTTCATAATTGAATATGTCCTCGAATAATATGAAACTGTTTTATGACGAGATCGTGTGTCATCATGTCATGATTCCAGGGTGTTTGGTCTATTGAAAATAACCTAACATTTATTGCAAAGTTACATTGGGGATATTGTATTTCTTCCGCATGTAACCGTACGGCCTACCTCTAATGTCAGGACAGTTAGATTGTTTTCCATGAAATTGCAACTTTGAACGGTTCACCTGATGAACTCCAAACCGCAACAAGAGTTATTGCTAAACACAAACAAATATTATGATTCATGCTCTGCGGCTATTTCAAACATCTCCTGTCCCGAATAGTGCAGGTACGAACGACTGTTACTCACTATAGTTTTTCGTTTTTGTGTTCCAAACTAAATTGTAAAAACAATACCAGTAAAAATATGTTATAATGAATTTATATTTTAATTTAACTTCTATAGAACTTTGACGTTTGGATATTCGACTGAAAAATAGTTTCTTTATTACTATGATTTTGTTACAACAAATAAAAAAATCAGTACAAAGATCTTCCAATTTTATTGTAAGTTGTGAATTGTAAAAAAAAGAGTAATATAAATTATAATAATTACTATTGTTATAACAGTGTAATAATGTCAATAAACTAGATAAATACCCGACTTTACTTCCTGAATTCTTGACTAGAGTCTGTTGTGAAGTTTCATTGATTGCGAGAAATGCACATTAATTGCAAGTACTCATGCACAGTTAAAAGTTTCATAAGTGCAACTAGAAGTTAGTGCAAAAATATACTTACTACATTTATTTTTGATATGGATAGGTTTTTTTGTGAAATTTCCTTCATAGTGAGAATATTAAATTTTAAATCACACCGTACCCTTAAAAAAGGGTTCGGCGGGATTAAAAACAAAAAGTAGTAAATAGTGAATGGACATAAAAATTTAAGAAAGAGTCAAAAACGTGTGCAGCGGTTTTCGATCTATGAAATCTCTGGCATTTTTTGTATTCAGAAAAATCACAGAAAAAGCCTCTTTCACAAAGGTTTTTTTTCTCTAGGATTTGTGGTCAAAAATTCTTTCACGATTTTTCCCCTCTTTAATTCTGAAGAAAGCTAGTATTCTTGAAACATTAATTTCAGTTTCCATGTTGTTTAAACCGTTAGACTATGAGGAAGTTTTAAAAACTATATTAATGAGTCCGTGTGCATTTGAATTTACCTTCGTTAGATTTTGATTAATTAAAATATACTAAATGAAAATGTCTTGTAAAATATATATGGGCTAATCATTTTACATCACCCTGATTTATTTAAACAGCTATCCATTTATTAGGCATACACCATTTACGACATTTATTACCGTTTTTGTTTAACTCTTATTGCAGATAACTATAGCAAGAGATATTCTTGCAATAATTAACTATATCAAATTACTGCATAGACAATTGTAATGAAATCTCGTAATATCTCAATACTTCTCTACCGATAAGCGTATTAATGCCACAATTTTTTTTTGTTTCTCAACATAAGAATGACAGTGTGCGATTAATTTGAATACGAGGTTTTTGGGTTGATTGATTAATAGATAAAAATAATAATTATTAAAGATAGTTTGGATTATCTTGATATCAAGTTGTAAATTGCGGGTTTACTAACTATATGACATACATAGGTTTTGTGGACAAAATGATATTATTGTTGGAAAAATAAATGCTTTAAAACAATGCCTATTTTTAATTTGTAAACGTCTTTTATGAAAAAAATTACATTTATCCATTTTTATTTTATGTATATATTTATTCTTATCATGAATAAAATTATCGCAATTTCTTTTATTGAATCTCAATTATATATACGAGAATAATTGACACATCGAGAAGATATATTGTCCTATCAGCATTATAAAGTTTTCGATTTCTCGCTTGCAGAACAAGTTTCTTAGAGACTGCCACTCAATGCAACAACTAACTAAACAAATCAATGCTTTTTTAAAGTCTTCTTGAAATAATTTATTTATAAACATAAATGTAGATAAATATTTTTCTTATTATAAACATGTTCCTAGAAATAAGATCATCAAAATATACACTGTCTTCATTTCGGTGATTTTACATTTTTCGTAATAATCATTTAAGTTTGGGATAAAAATCTGATATTAGTAGATTGCAATTATTGTATTGTAAATATTTACTGTACTGTAACTGCATAAATTGCGTTGTATCGATTTAAGACACAATAATTGATTTGCCTTTTTTACTTTTACTATGATATTTATTTCTACTAACCTATTTGCCGTGTTTATTTCTTGTTAACAATGTTTTTAGAATTGAATTAACAGGGAGTTCGGAATTAGTTGCAGATTTTTTTCTCATAAATGTAAAATTATAATATGTTCTAAAACTTTTTTATGAAACTGTAACTTCGGGATTTCGTCATGTTTTATTGTGAGTATATCTCGTTATAATTTTGTAAATTCGATTAAAAAATATATTTCTGGTTCATATAAGTATAAAAAAATCCCGAATTAACTTGATAAAATGTTAACCAACAATCAATTGAATAATTTATAAGGTATACAAAATCTCTAATGCAATAACGAATGTGAGTTGATCAGGAGTTAGTATAGGTGCGTGGGTGGTGTACCTGAAGCCTATAAGGCTGTTTGCCCTTCAGTAAAACTATATGGCAGTACAGGAGGAGGCATTCAGTGATTGTACGAAAATCCGGCCGTGGAAGATTTCACAGAATTTTTTTAGTTGAAAGGGTTGATGTGTAGTTTTCTTAAGTGAAATTATTCGATTATTATGATAAACTATCTACCAGCGGTGTTGTTGATATCAAACATTTTTTTTTTTTAAAAGCGACATATTTACATATAATCCATTTGTATATTATTTTAAAACTATGATGTGTTTTTCAGAGCTTTAGATATCTCTTAAATTTATAAAATTTAAGAATCTTTTAAGATTTCAAAAGAACTCAAATAATGAATGCCTAAAATTTTTCTCTTATGTACATATTATACATTGTCTATATTTTAACGAAAAAGCAATAACCATGATGCCACAAAAAAGGTTTTATTCTTTCCTTCGTGCAATATTTTAAATAGACTAGTAAATGCTTTTTTAAACTTTTAAAATATTTGATTGAATATAATAATATTAAATATATCAGTAAATTCATTTTTGGGTATCATTCGATTCGCTCGCTGCATGCCATTTAAATCGCAAATCTAGTTTCCTCTCTGCGTTATGGTCGAGTAGGATGTCATTTTTAATAAATTTATCGATACTCGCAAATTCAAGCCAACATTATACTTATCAATATGATATACGATAATTCGCACCAAAGTCTAACTTGGAGACTGCCCATATTCGATGGTATCGATGGCCGATTATTTCCCATCGGCGTCCAACGCGATGAATGTTTTAAGAGCCCGTTGAAATATAATAGAATATACGAAATAGACATTCTCACGTGAATATTTTATTTATAAAACCTCGACTCGTTCAAAATGTAAATATCAAATTATGACGGTCAGTGTTCGACTATTAAAAATATTATATTACACAAGAAATATGTTTTCTTCGGTTACGTCTGACCGGAGACATTAATTCAATCCGTTTTGGCTTCAGTAAATTTTAATTCAACCCATTAGAGAAATACGCCAATTTGTATCGGTTGTTTAGCGGATTCTTTGTTTTAATCGTGCCACTTCTTTTGCAATGACTCAATTTTAGTAAAATCATAATTATTGTTTCCAATAGTAAAAGTAAATGTAATTAATCGATGGCTGTCCAATTCAATTTCATATTCACGATAAAGAAAAAAAAAATATATATATATATATATATTAATGTGATAATGTCTACGTGTGATTTATTTACAGGCGAGTTATGAGACTCACGACAGTAAAATAATTCATTATATAAACTTAATTATACAATTAACTATCGCCATTATGCCGAGCCTGTGCGGTGGCTAGTGCAGGGCGAGATCCGCCGAGTCGCTCTTTGCATTTTCTGGTTTTTCTATAAGCCTCCATATCGGGAAACGTGGCAGCTGCGCATTTACACCGACATTGTTATGTGGATTGTTATGCAAATGAGCTTTAGGCGTTGTGTCTTCAATTAGCAGCTATTGTCAAATTATAAAATATGTCACATTACCTCTTTTAAGACGTTTGAAGAGAAGCTAAATAATTCTACTTATTAATTCTCTCCAGCTTTGTCTAATATGAAAATGCTAGAAGCTATAATATGTATTTTATTCAACATTTATTATTTATTAAATAATACTTAAATATTTTAAATACATTTATTCTTAGTATTCAAAATTATAATTTATGCTAGGTACCAATAATTCATTTTATTATTTTATAGATTTCCATGAAACGGATGCTACATTATGTTATTTATAAGACAGATTAACTAAATTGATCATAACAATATTTTTATTACAGCCATAACTAATAAGTATCAAATAAAATATAATATTTTTACAAGCTAGTCAGACGTATACTGTCTTTATTCCTTATTTTTATCCTTTTTGCTATCACAGTGGGCGAAATTGTAGAAAATGATGCATTTAGAAATAGCTTTTAAAATTAAATATTTACTGAAACTCGTATGCTATGTGTATTTTTTTTTATTTATAATTAATGAGCATATATAGCTTTATTTTAAATATTGACCGATTCTCGACAGATACTAATCTTATTAAGAAAGTGTTGAAAATCATGGAGTTGAATGACCCATTAGCATTGAAGTTTGCATTTTTATGTCACCTAATCGAAAACTCGATCTTAGGAATGTGCATTGTTGAATCCAAACAGGAATTCCAATTTGCTTAATATACATCTTGTTACAAAAATCTTTTCTCGTTTGAGCTAGACTGTCTGCATTCCGTCTTTTGTATTTCATCCTAGTGTTATGACAACACGTCCATCGCGAAAAATTTGTTTTGAAACTCAACTGCTTTTATTGAAACGAAGTGTATTTTCCAACTCGAGTTTCTTGATTATGCAGGTTTTGTATAAGGGATATCTCAGGTCTCGAGTGTAGCTCATTGATTTAATTTGCATCCTTTATTTTCAATTGGTAGTACGCTTGCATATCGCGCGGGGCTCGGGGAACAATGGGAGGGTGTCGCCGCGACCCGTCCCAGGCGCGGGGACCGCCACGCGCCCGAGCCGCCTCCCCCGGCCCGCGGCGATCAATCCCTCGGCGATCGATGCTCGTCGCACTTATAAATAACCGCGGAAAAGGCAGTTTCATTTCAGTCCGATGCCATTTTATGTGCAATATTAACTAGCGTCGTAAAAAGTAAATGTACCATGTTATTGCGAGGATGCGGACTTGGTATTCTAGAGCTCTACTCTGATTCGCCTGCAATTAAGTTTCTCGGAATTGATTGAGATTCAATGTGTTATTTGTTTTCAGTGATTTTCCAAATGTTAAAAATATCCCACGCGTTGTTATCACAAATCAATTTATAGTGATATCCTGCTGGGTCAGGCATTTTTTGAATAGTCAATGATGAAAAAAAACAACATTTTGAATGTCATTCTGTACAATAAACTACGAGGCCTCGGTGAGCTCTCGTCGGAGCTTTTTGTATTCAGTCACAAAGTCAGCATGATCGATAAGCGTTTACCTCGAAATGAACGCTTTTGCATTTCAGTGCCTATTGTTTTTTTTTTGCATTTCTTAAACGCAGACAGTAGAGCGCCGCTTGACAGATCGCTTCATCCCTGGAGCCCTTGGGAGCGCTTCCCTTGTGGGCGGCGGTGGGGCGGCTCGGGGCTATCGCGCTCGCGGGTAACACTTAAAGCGCATTAGTGGAGAGGGGCCCCGCATTCCTCCCGCTGATTTATGGTCCCCCGCGCCCCCGCGCCTCCCACGGCCGCGTCCGTCCCCGTGTTTGCTCATCGGCAGGCCCGGCGGATGAAGGCATTCCGAATTCGCGGCCCTCGTATCATTTGCATTCCCGTCCGGTTATCTGCGACCTCGCGGGCCCCGCTCTCCCCTCGGCGCTAATGAGTGGATCAAATCGTTATTCAGCCCTCGACAAAGAGAGTAATCGATCGCGTGGCGTGCGAGGACCGCGGGGAAGTCTGGCCGAGGATAACGCCGCCTCCTATAAATGCTCCGGCTCGTTCCCCGAGCCGGCTTCGGTGACTGGCCAGTGTTTTGACGATTTCTCGTTATTAATCTATTGCGAGTTAATAATTTTGAAATCGTATGGTAATAACCGAGCATTTTTTATTGCCTGTTAAAATGTTTAATTTTTATTTAATTATTCATTGCAAAGTTTTCCAACGAAGTGAATTAAATCGTGTTTCATTTAATTGTTGGCGTAATTTCCAGCATTAAATGATCGTAGTAAAGCTGGAATTAGCATTTGCCGGGCACTCCGATCCGATTCGACGGTTTGATTCAAAGCGACCGGCGTGTGTAATAACTCTCGGGCTTCCTATAGCTCGGCGCAGAAATACCCACTAGTTTATATGAGAACCTCCCCGGCACCCGCCGTGTGGGCCGCGCGTCCACCCACGGGCCGCGTCCCTTACTTCACGCTATTTGCATTTCATTGTTCGTTTATTGCGATATTAAAAAGCGCATGTGCATTAGAGTCTTGACAAGTTTGCAAACAATGAAGTCTGATTTACTGTGCGGCGCGACCCGGCCGGCTAACGCGACACGCCGTCCGGCTTCGTGTCGGTCGCCGGTCGCCGGTCGCCGGTCGCCGGTCGCCGGTCGCCGGTCGCCGGTCGCCGGTAGCCGGTCGCCGGTCGCGGTAGCCGCCGCGTGGCGGTCGCGTAATTATTACCGCGGATTGCGCAATTATCGCAGATTATGCGATTATGATATTCGACCGATCGCGCGCTATTGTTTAGACTCGACTTTTGTTTTATTGCGCAACGGCCCCTGACTCGGCAGGAAAGTTATTTCGGTCGTTAAAAACTGGTCGACCAAATAATTTACGGCTCTTCGTTATTCGCTCGCGTTTATGACATTATAGATGCTTTAATCAGATGCATGATTATTATTTCAAAACAACTTTCAAAATTGCACTCTTATTTTCTACTATCGTTGAGGCGATCGCTTTTTTCTCGGCAGACTTTTCGTTCGAATGTGGAAGCGCGAGCTTCCTCGCCGCTTTTTAGCATTTTTCAGAAATAATTAACATATGTAAATGGACCTTCGGGCGGGGACTATAAATCTTACTTCGAATATTCAAATAAACCAGTTTTATGTGTAATGTCGATTAATGAGATACAGATTTATTTGCAATACTCCGCAACAATTGTTATTTAACCCGGCCATTGTCAGGCGAGCAAACTCGATTGCATGAAATTCCTGGTTGACTTTCTCTCTTGTTGTAATTCAGTGTAGTGTGTCGAGCCCCTGCAGATGCGGGCGCCGAAAGCTCGCCTCGGCGGTCGGTAGGCTTGTTCGCCGTCCACAGAGGCGGAGGTCTTTCTAATTGTGCCATCTAAGAGACTACAGACTGGAGGCTGCAGCGGCGCTGGCAGGGGTCTGTAAAGCACTTTCTCTGCCGTCGCAGTTGGCACAGCGTATAAATAACGAATTCAGTAATACCATGCGGGTGGACGTGATAAAACTTCTAATGACTGCTTATTGAATAATGGGAGTCATGCAATAGATAACATGGCGATTTATGGTCGAACGTGCAGTAGGGAGACATCTCAATCTGTCCTGCGATGAAAGCACTGGCAACTGCTTTCTAAATCATGTAATTTTACAAAGTTGCAGTTTTATATAAGATGCATACTAATTACCCATATTTAATTGGTTCAAATTACATTTGTTGCTTCATTTAAAAAATGTACAATATAACTATAAAAAATATCTACAATACCTTTATTTTAGTTTCATTTAGAAATAGATCTAGGTTGGGAATGCGCTACTGTTAACTAATACACAAGCGTGTTACTCACCCGGGTACTTTGGTACATTCCTACAAAGATAGACGGTGCGTTTGGGTATATCGAATCACGTAGGTGCACAGCTATGCCAATAAAAATCACATTAGAAAATTGCATTGATTTCAGTATCGATTTCTATTGATCTCAATAGGAAATTAAAAATGGTTATATTCCAATACAAACGTCAACAGGCGGAAAGCTGGAGTTTCTCTTTGTTGAATGCAGCCAACGTGGGAATATCATGATCTCGAATGGTTGCCATATGCTTATGGAGCACAATACGATCTAGCAAATTAGCTATACTACTGATTTTAATTTTGAACTACAAATCGAATACATTTTTATAAATAAAATTCAAAAGCTATATCTTACCTACTAGACTATTGTTTTACTACGCGCTTATTGATAAAAAAAGATTTAGACATATTTCTTTATTAGTCAGGTTTATCTGCATACGTTTATCTATAGTCACCAAAACATTCCTTTTAATATATTATTACAAATCATTTCTTCTAGTGCTAGACGGAACAATAAAAATGCAGTTAAGCTGCAACATTTGAGTCATTAAAATTATCCTTGGCCGTTAATTTGCATTATCTATGGTGTCATACCTACTTAGGCGTGACAGGTAAATTTACAGGGTATATGATATCAACCAATAAATATGATTATAGCTTATAACTATGACAACAAATAAACATTATTTAATACAATAATTTAATTTTATGATTTTGCATCACGATCTATGAATTTCACTGACATGTTTATAAATGAATAAGTTCATTCAAAGCTTTAACATATTAAAAACGAAATGAATTTTATTGAATTGATTTTTTCATTAATTCAAGTATCCCTACACTAACATTAGATTCCAAAAAACAAATAATTGATATATACATGTTTCGCCTTAAATATGTTTAATGAGTTAGATATAGTAAAGGTTTCTCACGGAGCTCTCTGCTTATGCCGCATTAGCTCGCAAATGCGCGCACTTGAGCTTCGTGGAAGTCCTTCATATATGTATTATCCAACCGGCGCCTGTAGCAAAGACGCAACGGATGAATAATTAATGATAAATCAACAGATTTTCAATTTGTTTTGTAATAAACATATAATGGAATTTAAAAAAATGTATATAAAAAAGTATATGTATTATTTTTGGACGCGACTTCACGACCTCCAGAATACACAAAATTAGGCATTTCAGTTTTAAAATAATGCATATATTATGATCACAGCTTTTTCTGCTTTCCAGTTTCGACTATTGCAATGTTTACAGAAACTGCTTGAGTATTTAAAAAAAATAATAATTAATAGACTTCAGATGTATCATAGACGTTATTTAGATTCACATTGTTGAAAATACGCCCATGTTGCTCCATCGAAATCAATTAGTGAGCTGTATCGGGAGAATTAAAATAAACGCTATGCGTGAGTGTTTTTGAGTCTGAATAAAATACGATTCGGGAGGTCATGCGGTGCGCGAGCGCGAGCATGAGCTGCATGCCGCTGACGCAGGGCGATGCGAAGTGGCTCATTTGGGCCCGCGTCCGCCACTGCAGGTCGCCGTGTGAAGTAATATGCAATAATTCATAGTGGCCGCGCGCAGAGGGCGAGTGTCGCGGTGTTTTGGCGTCCGCGTGATTTACGCCGGGCGCGGGGCGGGGGCGAGGGGGGCGGGGGCGAGGGGCAGGGGCGGGCGGGGGCGAGAGGCGCGGGGCGGGGGGGGAGGGGTGGGGGCGAGGGGCGGGAGGCCGAGGGCCTTAAACGGTGCTTTGTTGGAGCTGTCAAATTTGTGCCATTTTTAAAATGTACTTACATTTTGGAGCTTTTTCTAAAAATATATAATATTATGAACTTTCAACTCCCCTATTGCAAAAAATAGCTAAAAAAAAATAAATATATATATATATATATATATATATATATAGAAGATACGGATGCGCAGTTTTGTTGTATAATAACTATCATTTACATCAGTGCTTCTCAAACAGTGATCCCAGGGACCAACCGCATTCATTCAGGGGGTCCTTGGAAAATTAAAATCGATTTGGGGGTCCCTGAACAACGTCAGGGGGTCCGCGCAAGGTTTAATAGAAAATAAAAAATCATAAATAACAATGAATACATTATTAGCGATTTTTACGTATTAAGTAAAATATAAATATAGACAGGTACATAAAATACAAGTAATAACAGACATCGCGGTGAGTCAGGTAGGTTAATACAGGAACGCGATGGAGTCGATACTTGCACCGACTAGTCTATAATATGAATTTATGTAGTTTTCCACCCAGGGTCCGTAAGCAAGTTTTGACTATGAAAGGGGTTCCGTAGGCAAGTTGTGACTATGAAAGGGGGTCCGTGGGCAAGTTTTGACTACGAAAGGGGGTTAGTGGGCCAAAAGAGTTTGAGAGCCACTGATCTACATAATATGTAAAATATAAGTATTATTCAAATTTACAAAATTAACAAAGAATTTACCAAGATTTCCTTTTTTTTATGTTTTAGTAATATGTGCTATTTTACTGTTTGATCCGAGTTAAGCTTTATGTAAAGTTTTTACAGTCATCATATTTTTGATACCGGCATGAAGGTAATTATAGTTGTAAAAACATAATGTCTTATTTACAATCTTGGCGGCAGGATTTTTTTTAAATGCTGACATTTTCTAGCTTGGTGCTTGTAACGATATAATAGTATTTCTTCTCCGCAATAATGACTTTATGATGTCGCATACACCACGGTGGCCTCAATCTGCTCTTGAAGATTCCACTTCATATTACTTAATTACGCTAGAAACATTTGACATATATTTATAATTTTCATGATCACATACCTTTTTTCTCTTGTAGTTAAATAACTACACAACATACCTTAGTTGAGATATCATTATCTTAAAATTTCTCCTACATCCTCTTTATATTGAAAGCTATTTTTAAAAATAAATATTTAATACTATGGCAAAAAAATAGTAAAATTTCCACAAACCGATTTCAATTCCAATACAATGTATATAATTTATTTTCCCAAATAACTTAATTTAATATTTAAGTGAGGTGAGAAGGGTATGTTGGCAAGTACAAGGAGACCAATATAGATTTTTTTACGGTTAAGTGTTAAGTTAAATTATTTGCAAATTTATTTTATACATTCTAAAATATTTTTGAACAAGTACTGTTCAATGACAAAAATCGGCAATATAATTGTAAGATTCATTATATATACGTAGAAACGTTGAATATTTTATCATTATCACAGGTTGAGATTATAATGTGTAAATTTTTATTGTAGTAAATAGGCAATGACTGAATAAATTTAACGTTAATATAACGAAGACTCTTTCAAACAGATAACTTTACACTCGATGAAAAATTAAAGAAGTCATCGGAATTTATTATATTATGTTCAATAAACTTTATTTGTTATTAAAGTTATCTTTGATTTCATACTCAGCTATAAAATAAGAAAGTAAGGCGAAGTAACGCGCTCCAGTCGCTGCCATGAATAATCCCACCCAGTCGGTAACTCCGCGCGGAATGAGGGACTGGCGAGTGCCGGCGAGGCGACTCACCTCGCCTCCATATACAGACTTACCGGTAGGCAAACAAATAAAATAACTCTTCCACTAGATCCAGAAAAAAGTGTCACGCCGGGAATTAAAAACGCCCGACGAGACGGAGAGGAGCCCCGCGAGAGGAGGACGCAAGACCAGATGCGGTATTGCAGATTTCTCATGTCTCCGCCGGCCTACAATGGCAGAATGCGCAGTGCGTGCGTAGACTTGGAAAAGTTCAATTTATTCCCCAGGCTTTGTTATAAATTCACGCATTTAAAACTGCGATGAAATAAAGCGATGATATTTTAAAAGTTTTATTGCAAAGTGCTTTGTATCGTTGAATCTACTCAGTTTTAATGTATTAAATATTTCGAATATTTATACAATAATATTTCTGTGTGGTTTCATAGGACGGGTCGTGAAATGTATAACTTGTAAATGAAGGCATTACATTATAGCGTGAAAAAGAAACTTAGTCAAGCTGTATACTTTTTATTTTAATATTTTCTACTTGTATTATATTTTAACCCCTGCGATTGAATACAATGTGTATTTTTGCTTTTGTTTAAAGCGTGAAGTAATTTTCTGAGAAATATTTATTTTACATATAAGCGATAATTAAGTTAACCTGTTTTAGAGGAAGGTTTTTTTTCCTCGCACATTCTTTGCTACCTTACTGAGATTACTTGTTCGTGGACGACTTTTGTCGAAGCTTAACATTTCCCTACACCACGTAGAAAATAGGAAACTGAATTTATAACAAAGCACAGGACCACGACTAGTGGACACGGTTTCTGCGAACGACATTCTTTCTCCCGTCACATTCTGACGTTGAGTCCCCGTGTTTATATGCTGGATAGAAAAATACATTTTTTGTTGTTCGTCCTGCTGCGACGTTGCCAACTCTGGAAATGTGTTTAAAGTTTATATATATTGAACGCTGTTTCCGTCAATAATAAAAGTTTTTACGCTGCGGAGACGGTAATTTGCATTTGACTGATCCCAAGGGCCTTAAACAAAGGTTTTGCAGCAATTACTACTGACGTCAATGTGAATGTTGTTTTAGCTGTGAATATATATACACACACACATATATATATATATATAATATTTAAATATTTCATTCCTGAATGTACGTTGATTGATTGCACTTTTTTCTTGGAGTAGAATAATCAAAAGTTCGAATAATAACTTTATTATACAACATTTTGGTACCACAATCACACCTCTTTTATACTTATTAATCCGCTAGGAAAATTTGGTGTACTATTGCTGAAATTCTTATGTTTATAAAACGCGGGGGTAGTACATCCGAGTATCACGATATTGACAGCGATTGTTACATTATGTAAACTTTATGGAATACTTTATCAAAACAATCCTGTTATCCTCGAGTAAATACAAACTTACACATTTATTTTAAATGTTTATGAAAAATATCGTTTACATCAAGCAAGATAAACTTTATTAATGCGTTATAAACACTGAATAAATATTATAAAACATTTATACTCTTAAATTATATGATAATAAATATTTTAGTAGGAAAAAGTTCAGTTAATATTTTTTATTGTTATTTAAAATCATCATTTAAAAAATATGACGTTTATAAATATATCATTTTTTTATATGTTACGATATATAAACAATACCGTTTTATTTTATTCAAAGATAATATGTCAAATTTACAAAATAAAACACTTCAAGTATTGTTTTAAATATTCAATAAATTTTAAAATATTGTTTTATGCTAGTGAATACACGGAAATTTTATGTATTGCTTGAATATTTTTAGTTTTATTGGTTTTTTGTGCGATTCGAACATATTTAAGTATACATTATTTTTTATCGTCCTTGTCGCATACATAAAAATCTTTATTGGCAACTTAAAGCGTTCTGAACTACACAGGCCGTTACAAAACAATATTTAAGCAACAAAGAATAATAGCGAAACATCTATAAATACAAACATGTATGAGTTGTCTTAGATACAAATATTTTATTTTAAATTTTTCCATATTGATAATTTCATTTTATTAAGTGAATCGAAAGGTTTTCTTTAAAGGGTCTTGTGTTATTTTTTTATACTAAAGAATGGGTGTTTCGCGATCGTTTGTAAATACATTGGTATTATCCTAATATTGTGTGTCTGTTCACATAAACCGTGCTCACTATAAGACTGCATAAAAGTACAAAGATGATAGTATAGATTGTAGACTTTTTTCGAAGTGCCCAGTGGGAGCGGTTCCCCTCAGGCCCGAGCGAGCAGTTCGTGTCCGCCCGCCGCTATTGAGTGCTCAGTCCGCCCGGGCATCTCTCTCGGATACCTGCCGGCGTAGGTAACATAAAACAGGTTCGACTATCTATCATTGTTGAATAAATTTACCGAAAAATGCACGATACATAGTTCCGAAGCACGCGGGCCGGGGGGAACGGCCCCCATTATGGCCGAGCTCTTATTTTGTGGCGATTTTAGTTTTGTGATCGGTTTTTTTTTTATTTCACTTTTTTTTCTTGCAGCGTCCCTCGCGAACACCGCTTAATAATTAAAACCCACCGAAAATCTCAATGACACTTGGTTTGCTATCGCTGTAAAATCGCAGCATGTTTTGTTAACAGGATAAATAATCCATTTTTGGTAAACATGCGACCCTTTCCAATATTTTATTTTTAGTTTTACTACTATATCAAAATATTTTTTCACTCCATTTTCATTTTATATTACTGTAAAAATACACTAACAATTTTTTAGCAAAATACGTTTTCCTATCTCGATATCTAAAAAAATAGTTAACATCGATGGATATAATACTATTTATATATACTTCTGCTTTGCCACAATGCTTCCTGACAATAACTTGTCAAATGGTTAATTCATACTTACGAGTAAGTACGGTTTACTTAGGAACGAGTCTGATTTTGCTAGAACTTCCGTCTATATGAAAGAAAAAGAACATGTATACCACCATGATGCAGGAAAATAAAGCCTACGTGTAACTGTACCACATTAAGTGGGTTAATACGTCCAAGTACTGGGAACTTGCAAGAAAAATGTAATGAGTAAGATTAAACATTCCTGCCAACCTACACAGGCTTGTAAGTGAAGATATCTTAATGTGTAATTCTAACTCAGCTCAATTCTATTACATTTTTTTAGAAATTGGTACATAAGTCTAACCCAATCAGACAACTTGTTGTTATATTTTAATAATCACAGCATTTCTTATAATTATACTCATTGGAGCTAATTTTATCAATATGAAATAATAACCACGTAGAGATTAATTATTAAGTAAAATTTATCAACATTTTTAGTGTATTAATTTTATATGTTTTAACAATAAAACCTTTATTTAGGCTAATTCGTATTAAGGCATAATAAATTTAGAAAAATATGAGCTTTTAAGGTCATTCTTATATATAAACATAAAGGTTCGTACATTTTTTTCTAAAATAGACATCTCTTAATTTGCCGTGTGATTCAGTTGATTCTCCAGTTGCATAATGAAAGTTGCACTTGGCCATTGTACTAATAACATAATACCATGGAATCACTGCAGTCAAAGCCCACCGCCATAGACAGACTAGCAGTAATTACGCACCGTGCATGCGTGACTCATGCCGCGACCTACTGCCCTTTGCGGGTTGCATCCGACCAGGCGCGCAATTAACCGCAGACGTATCTGAAAACCATCAAAACTCGGTCACCCACAATCCCAGTACGGCAGATTAGCTGGTATTGGAATATCTGTTGCCGGTCGGGTGAAAAGCCGACCGGAGCGTGAAATGCTCTTGGCCTTTATGTGAGTCATAACAAAACACAGATGATTTATGCAATAACTGCATTGCAATCTGGCATTACCGAGTCATATGCGATTATGATTATCGGGTAACTTTGTACTCTCTTACGTTTTACTGAATGTAGAGATGCCGGCTTTGCGACCACGCCGTGAAGTATTTACTTCAGGACTCTGCCCAATCTGGGTTCCGGATGTCGACCTGTTTTTTCTAATAAATAACATCTGCATAGCTATCAGTTTGATAGCAATCAATATTTCATGCTTCGTCTTCCCTTTGAAAACTATTTTTCCATTAACTACTGTCTGGCTAAAATATACATTATATCAATTATTCATAAACACAATAAAATATACTAAAACATTATAAGATCAAAATGCATTATCGAAGTCTTTTTTATCAAATGCTGTATATATGAAACGAAAATAAAAAAGAAGTACTTAAATATGTATATATATATTTTTTTTTATCAAATAATACTACTCGAAAGATACAAGTTACATTGATGTTGATGTTAGTGAACAAAATATAAACAAAAAGCCGGTTGGAGAATTAAAGTTTTATGTGATGTAATGAATCAACAATCGAGCGATCCCTGCACTAGTATCGAGTAACGCAATTTATTCATTGGCCGGTTAATGTTTAACTAAAAAGTAATGTGATACGCTTAATGTAGCGAAAGCTCGTTGAGCTGCAATGAGAGGAAAGATGTCTCGTAAATTCGCACGTCTACCCTAATTATTCAAAGTCTTCTAGATGGTCTTTGGCTATTTAATCAAATTAATGTTGCGCAATATAATGATAATATTACATCAAAACGTAAAATCCAATAATACACAGGCTATAAAAAAATTATCACGTGAGAAGTCAGTTTGTTATTTTATTTTATTGAATTTATATTTTAATATTCTTGGTTAATTTTGATAATGTTTACGAGTCTTTTTGTTTGGCTCTGGATCTGTTCCCTTCGCCGCTCTTGTATCTCGTTATTGTTCTTTGTACTAAATGTAACTTTACCCATAAAAATAAATTAATCAGGTACTGATCTTATAAAGTCTCCTTATTCCACGAAAATACGGCGGAGCCTGGTTGGAACATAAAACCCCATAATTGTTTTTATTTCAGTAAGAGATCTTTATACTGCGAGTATTATCATGCCAGTTTATTTTACAATCACTACATCTTTTGCTACCTTTTTTAATCTCGAATTAAGTTTAGACACAATGTCAATAAAATATTTATATGTCTGGCCTTGAATATTTTGAAATATCACATTTATAAATTTTACTCGTATTAGTTTTTGTTTATGTATTGTAATATAAAAAATAGGTTTTATAGTTGTTATACTTCATAACAATTAATAAACGTGTTTCTTTTAATTTCACTATTATTTTTGTATTCAGAACATCAATCACGTACATTCCTTCCCGTGGTACAAAAAACAGGCATTTCAAGGAAAAGATACCACCGAGCGGCAGTGACCGCTCGCCATAAATCAGACAAGAACTCTTGCTCTCGGTTCTCGCGGTACCCCGTAATTAACTTAACTCACAGATACAGAAACTAACTGAATTATAGGAAAGTCTCCGGGCGAGGCTTTGGGGATCGCAACCTGATCTGAGTGCTCCGGGAGATCCCGTGTAAATCTGCGCTTCGTGCGAAGGTCATTACCGACCTCGGTGGACAGGGGCGGAGTACTTATCGTAGGTTATTGGACGTTCGCTACGGGTGGAGCGCTTATCGCCGCTATCAGCGCTGGACCACAGTCTTCTCAGCCACAGAGTTGCGGAGGTGTGGGCTGAGAGCTTATCGGCACAAAAATAAAAACAACCATTAATGTCCGGTTAATGATATTGTTTGAATACCTATAAATCATTCTGTAAAATGAGCGCTATTTATAAATACACTTAAATCCATATTCCTTCATTGCACTGCACATAGCTTTATAGAAAACATCAAAACTATACAATTTTTTATATAAATATCATTGTTCTCATATTATTATGTTCTTAACTCGTATCTTAATATTTAGTCATTATACATACGTTATTTAAAAAAAAGCTTTAGTTTTCTTCATCGTGTGTTTCTCTTCAAAAATTTAATGGATTTCCGGGTCCTTCTATACCGCAATTTTATATTCGAAGAAAAAGTCTGCGTATTGCTGCTGCCCAATAGCATTGTTATATAATTCTTTCCTTACAATACTCTGGCGTTTATATCTGATACTCCTTTTGCACCAGGCTGCAGAAACAATAGCAGGAGCTTTAGCAATACAATATATTGTATAACTAAAATATCCGCAGTTCAATGTTTTAATTTATATGAAAAACGATTGAGACTGTATTTGCACATATAACCATACTAAAATTTGTGGTTGTCAACAATGTTTTCTTAAGTGATTAAATACTAAAGCTGCATGTGCAGCGTGACACCCAACAGGCGGGGAAACGGCGCCGCTCTAGGTGTGCAAATTTAATTATATAATTTGGCCACCGATCGCATCGCGCGCCGCTAATTGTCCTCGCCCCGCCCCGCCGCCCACTCAGCCCGCGAGGGCAAGCTCTCGGTATTACCTGCGAGGATTCTTTCCCTGATTTCTCCAGAACAAACCAACAAAATTTCTTTCCAAAAGCTTGGAATGAGTTTTTGACTTTTTGTTTGATTGTAAAATATATACGGTTTTTAGTAAGGTAGTCACGGCAACGTTTTGAAACTTTAAAATAAGGGAGTGTTGCAGCTCAGTGTGGGTTATATATTTATCTGATGTAGTCAAAACAAGAGCACGAGTGAACCAGACGTGTTGAAAACTATCGCAAATTAAGCCACAGAGCTTTGGTGACAACAATGAAGGCAAGGCACCGAAAACAGGACAAATCGTGGCTTGCGACGGAAGCGCATGTCTGATATGCAACGAGCTGTGAATATTTGATGCCTGTGCACTAAATAAACATTTATTGTTAATCATTACAAGTAAGGAATACTTAAAATTTGCAATATTTTTTTTGTAAAATATCTAAAACGAAAGTATTTTAAAAATATATGTAAAATTTACTCGTGAGTTTTTTTAAAATATTATAATAAATAATGTTTCATTACATACTTTATAATAGTAAATGCAAAAAATGATGATTTGTTTTTACATTAATATTTAGAAATATATAATGCTTAAACAATGCAGTGAATATATTATCTATGCATAGGCTTAAAAGTAAAACGAAAGAATTATACACAAGAAACTGACATTGTGAATAACGGTACTTCTTATCGACGAGCAATTTCAAAACGAACCAATTGGATGCTCATGCCGCGCACTCTGCATGCGGAGGTCCCTCTTGTATCTGGTCCAGATCAAATCCCAGCTTCGACAAAGAAACTGTTAAAGTTAGTTTAACTGCCACGTTCTGTTGCGCTCATTACGGCCAGGTATTGCGTGAAAAATCGGAACCATTCTTCGCGATAAATATTGTAGATAACGGTCCTCGCTATTGCTGGTCATGACTTTTTATAACAATCCAATTCTCATCGAGGTGCGACAAAGAAAATCGACTCCGGCCGGCGGAGCTTCTCCCGATGAACCAGAACGTATGAGATTTTTTGTAGACTCTGAACACGGAATTGAATTAAATGATGGGCAGGAATTACAGCGCTTTATTTAAGAAGTTAATTTACATTTTGTATAGAAACTGAGGAAGTGTAATACGGTTTTTGAGAATACGGTTATTGATATTTATTTTTTAGCTTTAAATCAATCAAGGTATGTTCTCTTTTAAGTGTGCAATATTTTGCATTAATAAAAAATTTTTTTTGTGAGATTTATATTTTATTTGATATTTTAATATTTATTGGTTCGATTGATACCAATTATGATGGATCTCGTTTATGATATATATTAAACAAATATAACATAAGAAAGTGTACCTATCAATAATGTATTATAGTGGTGTTGATTATATCCTTCAAATCTGTTTTTATTTATATTGTGTCACTCTATGATGCTTTATGTATTCTTAAACCATTAAAATTTATTTGCAGATTATTTATTATCGTAATAATCGAAATCGTAATAAAGATGATCCAATTCGGTTGATGAAAGCACATAATTATTTTAAAAATATAGATTACATGTTAAAAAAATCACAATTTGCATTTTTAAACAATTATTGCTTTGAATGAATCCAAATGAACATCTGAAATCAAATGCGATTTATTTTAGATAGAGTTGTGTTATAATGACACGCCTATAAACATACTATCTGCCAACTGACGTAGTTTTTTTTAAACAATTTTAAGTCGTAAATAATTATGCGCATGATTTACATATTTTGATAAAGAAATTAACGACAAAGTTTTTTTTTATCCATCTTTGTTTCCATTCATTCTTGTAAATATCTTTAAATTTTAATTCTAAAGTTGTTTTGATGAAAGATAATTTTGATTTCGAATCCGGCGTCTGAAGTGGTAAGCCTTAAATTTTAATATTCAAAGGTTTGACAGCGGTGCGACGGTGCATCGAGTTATTCCGGGAACATCGCAGGTGCATCTCGGGCCTGTCCTCGCCGCTGACCTTCCCCGGGACCGCCGCTCGAACGAGCCCCGCTGAAATAAAATCTAACCATTTACACAAGCTCTTTTTATTTGATTCACATATTAATCGTTCACTTAGCTCGCCTATTCATCGTTTGCTTTCACGGGATTCAATGAAAGAGCTCTCCATATTTAGTTTAAAAAGAAACTGGAATTTCTCTCAGCCCGAGAGGCTGCGCTCCTCGTGTATTCCTATATCATAATTTATCAATGGAATAAGTTACGCAGGTTTTATATGAGCTATTCTTCTCAGCTGTGCTTTTCGAGTGTACGTAATATTATCTTTTAGAAAAATTCAATGGCTCAATTAGAGAATTGTCCCTTCATGAATAACAAAGGCGCCTTTACTCCGAAGACAAATGCCAACTTTGCATACGTCTTAGCATTCAAGGGCCGGCATACTTGAATGGCCTTTCCCTCTTGCTTCTTTCCGCTTTTTCGATTTGTGTTTATATTTAAATTACACAGTTTCAAACAATAGACAGCTGCTTTAAATTTGAAACACGAATATGTCATTACTTTGTATTAAATATTAATTTGTCGTTTTGAATTGTTTCAGGTAAGAGGCTTGTTTGATGTCTCAAGCGACTTCCGAACTGTTGACAAGTGAGTAGTAATTTAATAAAATTTCAGTGCGTTTTTGATGATCCGAGAAAATATTCGAGCTGTTTTTGGAGTGCCCTATTTATCTGTTTCTAGAAAAAATGTAGGTCTACGATTAATCAACAATGTAAGTCTTGTAGGTTTGCGTTGGCTGTGTGTGTAGACATGTGAAACGGCGGCGTGAGCTATGGCGCGGGGCGGAGGCGCGGGGCGGAGGCGAGGGGCTGCCCGCAGCTACCACGGGCCACGCAGGGCCACGAAGCCTTCAAAAACAATATCTCAATAAATTATGCCCTCCCATAAATTACGAATACCCACGGCCGCGCCACGCTCAGTATTATACCTACCACGATCGCAGCATACCTTTTTGGTTTGTTTTAGTCGGTTTGATTTTTGTTTTGTTGTCGATGCTCATATTTGGACGTGGAATGTACCGTTCGTGGATAAAGATTTCATTTTCCCCGAGAACGTTTATCGGGAACCGATTTTAGATTCCCTGTAGATCCGGTCGCACTGTCAGATTTGTCCGTTCTCGGATTATAGAGTGGACGGGTAATTGTCGTTCCATTGTACAGGTACGCTCGGGTAATTAAGGCTTCCTGAAAGCGTTTCCCCGCGTGCTGTTCGCGACGGAGCCTCCGCGTCTCGCGGTCTGAAGCCGCTTCGTAACGTGCAATGATTTATTCAAGATTGAATACAAACCGCGTGAGCTTTTTATGGCGTCAAATTTCGCAGGTCGTATGCTGACTCCCGACTAATTAATTAATTATATCCTCGCCCGCGGTGACTTGCATTAATCACGGAGACCGCTCGCCGGACGAGTAAACTTCGGCTCGCTATATTTATCACCTAGATAAAAATTACCACTCGGAGTTCTCTCCCCGACGCTGACCGCGCGAATACCGCCTCTATAAATAAGAGAAGCGAGACCAAAAAAGTCGAAATGCTTTATATTATTCTTATCATTATCTTAATTGTTGGCTTTTTGTTTCGGCGGCGCACATTAACATATTCGCGGTGATTTTTCTTCCGCGCGGTCTATACTTACCGCGATATGCATCGGCCGCTCCCGACGCGACGGCCGCTTTATGTACGGCCGGCCGCCTGCCCGCCACCGCCACCGCCACCGCCACCGCCACCGCCGCCAGCCCGGCCGCGCGATCTCATCTCCCATCTTCCGCACCCCGCGTCACCGCGATCACTCTCCCGCAGCCCGATTGTTCTAGTCCTCACAGGACTTAGGGTCTCGTTCCAGGAAAATTATTCACAAGTTTTCCTGCTTCGAGTAACTGATTTCGTGACTTCGTTGTCGTAAATATATTTTATATAATCAATCCATGTTGACTGCCTGTAACATTATTGGAAAGCACAACCCGTTCAAAATAACACACAAAATTAAAATCAAACATCAAATTTACGGTTTTCAGAAACAGTGACATTTTTTACATATAATTTTATTGAGCACCTTTCATGGGAACAACAGTACTCATTTTTAATTGAAAAACGTAAACATAAAAGATTTATTATACGATTAGACGGAGCTTGTCTACTTATTCTCGCTGTTTATTCGGATAGAGTCTAACAAGGTCCGGTTCGTGTTTTTATTTAGTATGCATCTCTTCGGATTGTGGAATAATAGAACGGGGCAATGATACAAGCGGCCGAGCGGGCTCGAAGACCATGTGCAGAGGTGACAAAAGGAGCCCCGAGCTCCCCGCGGCGCGGCCCGCCGAGGTCATCTCGTGAGAAATTGAACAAAGTTGAACCCGTGATCTCTCCGAGAACGGCTTAGCCCTTTTAAATTCTGTCGCCGATGTATCATTTCTATCCCGGGCCCTGGCGCTCGGCTTCCCCCTGCCGCCCGCCGTATAATATTACCTCGCGAGTTTGTAAGGGGCTAAGTCCGCCGCTCGGTAACAACTTCCTTGTCCATAACGTTTAAGTATATAGATGGTAATGTATTAGAGCCGCGCGGAAGAATGCAAGCGTTTTCTAAGCCAGAGGAGCAGCGAGCGCAGTTCCAACGTATTGAATCAAACGCGACGCATCTGAAGATGTGCCTCTGGAACCAGTTTGCGCTCTGGCCATACGGAGCGGATAACTGCAAACCTTTGTACGTTTGTACTCGCCTATAAACGTTTACTATTCTTTGGCTGCATACTATTTGATTCGTCATTATAGGATTGAATTTCAAGTAGTATTGTGCAGTCAAGTAGCCGACTCCGTGAAATATGTAGTGCTCAGCTTAAGGCCGTGTGTTCAGACGCGCCATTATTCCAAATCATATCCTCACAATAAATAGACAGAATTTCTTAAAAGTTTTATTAGGTTTTGAATTCCGATTTAAAACAACCGCTTCATATGTAATCCTTTTATAATGTACACGCTGTCGTGAGGTTTTTCATCTGTTAATAATTTTTAGATACGTGAAGGCCCACCGCACATCGCCTGGCCGTCGTCCGTAACGGTAACCTCTCCGAGTTAGTTAAGTGTCATATTTCACACTTTAAAGTTATTTTTTTATAAAAGTAATATGACCACTTTTAATAGAGGCGCATCTCCCCGGTCAGAATGCTGGAAAGTTTCTCAACATATTCTGTTGATAAAATGTTCGGTTTCTCAACGTCTCCGGCACATGTCTCCCCATTAGGGTAAGCCCGGATATGTATGACTATTTATCTGCCTATAAATAGTGTTTATCTCCAGATATATTCACAACTCATATTTATTTGTGGCGTACCCTCCAACCTTACGTGTGGGACCGAGCCTCTATTCTCCGACCCGAGTTTTTTTAGACATTTAAAAATATTAATTTGTTGTAGGCCGAGAGAGCGGGACGGCCGTATTAGACTACACGAGCATTTGTGTTGTATTTCTAAAATTCAGGCACCCCACTGCGTCTTAATACGCCATTAAAGCTGCTAGGTACCATTTAGTACACAGACTGGATATTCTAGCTATGGAGGCTTGTTCGATTGTTTATTTTGGTATTATTATTGATTCGCATCCATACAAATATGGTCACCTACACATTTCTACGTCGGATTATTATCATAGATAATATATTTGATTCTCCGACTCATAGCCGCTATAGAGAATTGAAACGTTAGTAAATGTCTATTTTCATTTTCGGTACGTAATTTATACCCGAATTTATATTTTTTAGAAATTCTCGTAGGCTTACCGCGAACGTATTCAAAATAATAACGTTCATTAAAATCTTTTCAATTCAAAGAGGAAAATTAATAATTTATTTTGTAACCAAGTAAATTTAAACACAACAAAGACGGAATATTCTTGCGATAACTCGGACATTCTTCAATCCTTCAATGTCTCTCGCGCTAGAGCCTCACTCGGCCCTAGAGCTGCGGCGGGCGTCGCATCGCGGAGGCGCCCAGGGACTCGTTAACGAGGTCCTCTGAGCTGCACCCTCGCTTGCGAGACCTCTCGGCTCCCGCACCTCCGGTAATCGAGAATATCCTGATAAATTAGCAAAACGTTTTAAGTTCGCCTGCAGACTTGCAACGTTCTGCTAATTATGAATAGACCTCATCGGTTGGTTTTCACCTGTTTCCAGTGATAGCGCACTTTTGCATAGAATGGAATATCCTCCACGGCAATCCCCTCGGATGCGGTAATGGCTCAGGCCAGAGATAAATGGTTTCGTATAAATCAGAGCTTTCTTCTTTGTTACTTTTAAATTATCTCACTCGGTGCTTAGTTGAGTGCGATTTGCATACAGTGTATTTGTAAACTGCAGAACTAGTAAACAACTCAATGTCGGATCACGTATGTGCCCGACAACACCTGTGGCTTTTTTTTATTACTCGCCTTATTTTCCGGTTGCGATGGGTTTAAAGGCGAAGCGATATGTTTAAAGACTTCAACTTTACCGGCAGTTTTGGACGTATACAATCTTGAAGCTTTGTTTTTGTTCAGTTAATTAATTGTAGAAATAGTGATTCGAGAAATCACTATTTCTCTCAATGAGCCGCTCTATTGAATTTAAATACGCCGCGGTATGTTTCCGAACACCCACGCTGCAGTAGCCGATGCTTTATTTGAAATAATGTTTTTTTTGACGTTATCATATACTGATTTAAAAAAATCAACTCTAGAGTCGTTTGAGAGTGAATTAATGTATCCACTTGGAGCCTTATCAATAAACCATTTATCACACCTCGGCGTGAGCGACTCTTTCTCTTGGCCAGCGGTGACGAAAAAGTTGAATGACTTCAGGGGCCAGCTTCCCCTTCCAGCCTCCGAGCTCATTACGGCTTGCGCTCGGCGCCTATCCTTTATCATAGCGCTCACTCGCTTGAATTATTTTCACTATCTGCATTAGCCGCCATTCATGCGGCCGCGAGACGCGCGCCTACAAAATTATAAATAAGTATGCAGGTCTGGCAGTGCAGGGTATTTCGTTTTTAATTTAAGAAGTGAAACTCGTTATTGCTCACGTTTTGACCACAAAGGCATTAATTCTTTTCAATAAGAACAGGTCGCATGCGACGGGATATAATTTATTGTTTTTATTATTTTTAAATACACGTGATTTGTGGCTGAAGTAAGATAAACTGTTAAGTTGTGACTGAAGTGATATTAATTGTTAGCGGGCGTGATTTGTGGCTAGCGTGGAGTTACCTCCGTACCTTATCAGTCCCCGTGGCCACCGCTAGCTTATCTTTTGTGCGTATGATTTGTAGTGAGGCGGCTCATGTCGCCCGCGCGACGCTAATTTTAATGTGAAATCCTACACCGGCGAGCGTTAATATATTACGCGATATTAAATCGGTAAGGCGAAACTGCGCCGAGTCAGCCTTGCACGGGGATTCTCTCACTTGCGCGACGGCGATTATTCCTCACTTTTCTGGAAATTAAACATTTTTGACTTGATATATTTTTAAATTAAATATTTTATTATCGATTGCTTTGTATTTTTTATAAATTTTGTTTTAAGCCTTTGTAATTATGTACTGATGAGACGGTCGGGCTTAATATAAATCGATAGTAACATTGAAATTAATGAATGTCCTTATGGAGGTGGCAAAGACCCGCTGAAAAAGGAAATAGCGAGCTTAATTGAGTAAGGATTTCAAATTAAACTGCAAATTCCTTCAGATTTATACCTGCAGAGGGCAGTAATAGTCTTGTTTGTCAGCTGGTATTGATTACTAAAGGCAGTTTAGATGTGTTGCCAAGATAATGTCTATCGTATATCCTCAGTGGAAACGTAAGCTGGACTATATTTAACCATGCTGTCTTAAGCCCTGATATCTCCAGCAATTATCATATTTTTATCGAAATAAATAACCAAGGAAAAGATAGCTCTTAATATTAAATCTCATGGGTGCATAAATAAATATAGCAAACGTCCTAAACCAATTCAATGTCGGCTAAAATACCTTTACAGTGGTATTTAAATAACACTAAGCAGTGCAAACACAATAAAATTGTTTAAAATTGCCGATTGTAGACCGAGTGAAGTGTTTATTTTGTAGCTCGTGTGGGGTATATGAGAATTCACAACGTTAAGTAAATTCTTTGAGTAAATAATCTGCGACTAAAAAAATATTTACAAAAATCATTGTCAGATTACACAAAACAAGGCAAGACTATAATACCTGTAATTAAGTTAAACATTTTTAATGTCATTACATAATATTTGTGAACGACTTATTTATATTACATTAGCAAGTGTAATTTCACAATTATAACACAAGCTACATTATCATATTGCTTATTATTATTATGATTTCCTTTGTCGATTTAAAAATAATATATTATTATATAATAAGATATGTTTGAGCAGACTATACACACTTATATCATCAAACAGATAATAAACGATATTTTAAAAATATATTTCAAAATATTTAGGCGTAGGTACCATAAAAGTGGCATACATATTATTTTGAAGGCATGTGACCAAAACGAACCACACACAGGTAGTATTTTGAAAAGTCGCATGCCTTTGTTAAATATCTCACATTTTAAATATACAGATTCAAATAATAGCCGAATAACACTTTTTTTCTTATGTGTCCGGTAGATGTGACGATTCCTAAATTCGGTCTGAAAACTATATTTTCATATTCCTAAATCCATTGTTATTCTAATTTTTTTAAATATTTATATATATAGGTATGGGTACATTGGCGCTCAGTACTTAATCTCAGTCGATTATTCGGAATTTCATACAGATGTTAGTAATGCAAAAACAAATTATCTGTAATACTATGTAGCCCGTTAGGCTGTAAAGCTGCATTCTAATGACTCAATTCCTGTGTACATTGTGATTGCATGACTGAACTATTTAACTTCACTCGGACGTGGATGCGGTCGGGCAGAGATTAAACGACACTGAAAGCTTCGTAACTTTTATTTAGATTCAACGGAGTGGGCGTAATTAGTCATAAAAAATAATATTTAAGATGAAACTATGCTGAATGAAATAACAAATTAAACAACAAATCATACGATATAATTTGTTTGTTGGATTGCACTGCTTATCTAGCATTCTGTATTAAAGTTAATATGTTTTATTTAATGAGTTTCGTTAACATATAATGCTAAAAAGCTGTAAACTCAATAATCGTTATTGTATTTAAGAAGTAAAGCTTTAAATAATAAAATTCAGTAGGTTGCTATTACATATACTAAAAATATTAACATATCTATAATTATCCAGCATAACTAGTTACTCAATATATTCAGAATATTATATATCGTATTTCCATTTTAAAAAATATTCATAAATTTATATATAAAAATAGCCGACTCTTTTATGAAAAAATTTAAATCGTAGTATAATTATCAGAAATTAAAATTGCTATTATTTTGCATCAAAATTTTTTGTTTAAAAATTGAAAGCATACTGTCGCTAGTCCCCGCGGAGAGCTTGCGGCCGGGCCCGACTAGGCCGGCTTAGATTCCTCCGCGGCCATCGCGGTCCTGTGCAGAGACGAGTGCCCGAGGGTTTTTGCTCGCATCCGGCCACCGCGGCCGTCCAACAAATCATAAAGGCGAGGCCCCGCTGTGGGAGGAGCGAACTCCCAAAACTGCTTTTTTAATTTTCCCGCTCGGCCAATGCGAAAATGTCAACCGCGCGTGCAGCGGCGCCGAGCACTCGCTACCCCTGCCTCGCCCGCCCGACAATTATTAACCGACATATTTCAAAATGTATTATATTTATAAAAGAAAACTCACTCGAGTGATTAAAAAATAAACTTTTTAGTATATACTTTGAATGATGGATAGATTTTAGAAGTGTTGCGTGTTATTGTAAATGATGCAGACTTAAACACAAAATAAGAAAAATATTAGTTTCAGTGCATATTAAGTTTAATATTGCATTTTAGGCAAATTATTAGGTATTTGAAATGCACTATATATAAGTTCAATATACATTGGTTTTGGCACTTTTAAGTCCGGGAATGCTTAAATGAGTTTTTATGTTTTGCAACAAATATTGAAACGAGGGTTTGTTTTGCGATGTGCAAAGGAATCACCGCGCTGGGAATACGTAACCAAAGAGAGGTGAACGTTCCGAGCCAGTGGGGTATCAGATTATGGAGGAATTCAATGCAAGAACTTGTTGACTGGATGTGATTATCGGGTAGGTATGTAAGATGTTACAAGTTTAGCAACAATATATCATGTTATATCATATTCATCATTATCATCATGTTGTCAGGCGTTGTTGATTCACTGCTGGATGACTGCCTCCCCCTAATCATAATAATAGGTATGCCATATTTATTTATTTTTTAATACTCATGTTTATCTACTTAATATAATACGCACCTATCTGCCGCGAGAATATATTTCGGGGCCTAACAAAAATTGGACGCGAGCAACGAGCGTATAAATCACTTTTGATAAAAATGCGAGTTAACACTTTATCGCCGGCGGCGGGTTGCCGGGTTGCCGGGTTGCCGGGCCGGGCCCGCCACTGCGGCTGATTGCGGCCGGCGTCGGCGGTCCGCGCCGGGGCTCCGCTAATTAATGCGCATGCGATGAGAGCTATCTGCCTTTTAAAGAGGAGCCTCGCTCCGAAATCCCGGGGATCAACATTTCTGCCCGGCCAAAAAACCGCGCCGGGATCTCCGGTCAGCGCCGGCCCCTCCGTTAAGGACATCTTCCTACCGTCTATGAATATCAAAATCGTTTTTTGGCCGCCAGCCCGCCGAATTAAAAATGCAGTTGATTTACATTAGATGTCCGCCGTGTGCATGTCCCGCGTACACGTGTACGGGCCGCCGGGCTGCGGCGTTTCGTGAATTAAACATGTCGCGTACGTGTTTTCAATTACTATTATCCTACTTCATCATAAAAAGTCTGAATTGAAATCTTAGGCTCTCTGGGGAAAGAAGCGGTTATATCACAACAAAGGCGAGCTGACGTTTGCTTGTCGACATCACTTGCGACCTCTCCTTAAACATTAATTACAAAGTTTATTAATGAAATGAAGTTTATCTATTGAAACAGTTATTATTGTGCACTTTCATACTCTAATCATTTTCAATGTCTTTTGTAATACTATTATATAATTGACCAATATCCTACCCTTTAACGATTACTGTACTGTTTAAACAGGATCTGAATAATTCTTTTTAGTGCACTATAGTGCATTAAAACTAATAAAGTAATCATTTAATTAATATATATATATATATATATATATATGTTTGTGTGTTTTTTTGTATATATATATATATATATTCTCACATTCATAGTTAAATCAAGTTTTCTAATAAATACAAATGTATTTTAAAACTTGATTTATTTTTATATTTATTGTATAATATCATTATAATAATTTAGATATTTGTGTGTAAAGATATCTAATATATTTAATAATTCATAACAATAAAACCACAAAGTTTATTTGTGACCGGTTTTTTATTCCTGTTCGAATGATGGTAAACTTTAAAATTCCGATTTGTTTTTCATTTTTCGTATAAAACATACTTTTATAAGGTCTGTGGGCTCCTTAGGCTCCATTTATAATCAATATATGATACTTTATACATGTGTAGCAGTAACGTTCAACGCATGAAGGACGGTCGCTTACATTAAAGGACTTGAATATTTACCAACTATACAATTCTAGATTGCATTATTAAAAATGGCCTACTTAAGAAGGTGGCTTTATTTGTTGTATCATTTTTTCACATGCTTTATTCATTTTTGGAGAGCATCTGCTTAACGTTTTGTATATATATTTTAAAAAAATTATTTAATAAAAATATTGTTTTGTACGTTTTCTAACCCATTTAAACATATTTCGTCATAATGTTGTAGTTTCTTTCAATTCAAGCAACTTGTACGAATAAAATATCACACCACACCTTTGATAGACGCACTTGTCATAAAATATTATTATCTACGAATATCTCAGGCAATGTTTTCTCAAAAACGTCAGTGACTGCCGTTTCGCATGCTAGCGATATTAATTAATTGCATTTGTTGGTCGTGTAACGGGTTAAAGCTCTCCTTAACTGACAGGCAGACGGACTTAACCCTCCATCAGCCCGTCACTGCTAATTTAAAACATTTCGCACGAAGTCGATCTTCGGATACCGATCACATCTTATGTCATGCTTGTTTTAATGTCACGTGTACTTTACATTTGACATCGGTTAAGTTATTGCCAGGAATGCCGAGGCACTTTTTTATGAAACTATATATCTTAAAATAATATTTCATTAAGCCTTAAATTTTAATGCCGTCGATATTTTAACGTTATATGGATAATTTAGTGCATCAATAGTGAGTAAGTGCCGACAGATGTATCTCCATGAATTACCGTTCTATATATTGATTGATTCATAATTAAATGTTTTATCGGTTCTGTTAAAATAATACAAAATCTTATTAATAAATTCCAGAAAAACGATATTTTAAATTATAAATTTTACTACTAAATTAAATCATAAAAAAGCATCATAAAATAAGTTCCATGTTTCACATTTTTATGTTATAATTTCTTAATACAAGTTCACTTAAAACTTCATTACTGAAACAAAGCCTCAAGGGTATTTTTTTAACAAAATGATGACTTACCATGTAAATTATATTCGATTTAAATATCCATTAATATTGAAAATATACATTTTTAACAATCGTACAAACAGGATAATAATATCGAAAATCTAAAATATCTCACTATTGCCCATGATATTTCCTTAAAAATTATTGTTGTCCTTTTAAAGTGATTATGGTTAAAATAAGAAATTTCTGATTTGATTATACTGATTTAGTTTACAAGTATTCCCAGTAGATAAAATGAGCTTGGCTAAATTTAGATTTTTTGTATTATAAACGTATTTTTTTATTATTTAAATTAGACTTCCTGAATTACTAAGTCTGCAATCGCAACTGAATTCCTTAAAATCTGCCGCTGGCATCTCCGGGAGGAGTCACTTCCTCGCTGCATCAGCCCTCGGTTCTTCACAATTACTGCGAACTGCCAGCTCGGTCAGGAATGTACCCGGAATGTCGTGCGTCGCCGGCTGGGCTAGGAGCCTAGGAAGCCTGCAGATGTCCTGGACACCGGAGTGAGCACCAGGGGAGGCACCTCACTTTACTTGTCAAAATATATATATTTTTTTTTTTTAATAAATATATATTTATTTATTTACTACGTCCGTCAATGAAATTCTATGAACGAATAAACCTTTGAGATTTCGGTTGGTCTTACAATTATAATGACCTTTTACTTTTTATAATTTTAAAAATTCTGAGAACAATAATAGGTTAAAACTTTACGACAACTTTACTATGTGAGCAAATTGCATATTAAATAAACCGACGGTATAATTTTAATGAGCAGTGTATTCAAAGCATTCAGTATTGTAATTTTATTGTTTCCTATTATAAAGCCTCGCGCCGCCCTGCGAGCCCCGCGCAGCCTGCACTCATCAGATAAGCAAGTCTGTTCAACTCTTTCTCTGACTTCCTGCTTATGTGCGCATTTCGAAGGCAAATATTGAACGATGCAACCGACCGCGCTGTTCTTCTAGCGGTCCTCGAACCTGGACATATTTAATTTCGACAGTGATTATTTACAAAAGTACACACTACAACAATATTTACACGTAAAATGAACTACAAATATTTGATAATATCTGCGTTACTTTGCAATAATATTTTTTGGTATGTACCCAGCGTAAACACACAAAACAAGTACATATTATAAATTGATTGTGAACTCATTGCATCACTTATATTTTATTTGATATATTTTAGATAAATTGGACTGAGGGCTTGGAGAATATGCAACAGCTTTTCAAGTGCACTCGTGATCAAATACCGCAGTCGGCTTCGGAATCCTGATTTCAGATTTCACTTGCTTTAATATCGGTGATGTACGAGGCGAGCTGGCCGCTCGGTCGTATTGATGTTCACGGCGCGCACTCCGGAGAACGGACTCCTGTCGCGCCCCGGGCTACGGCACCACAATGGGAGGAGGGCCTGGGCTTCTCCTCTCCTTCCAGTTTCTTATTTTGTATGGCGTCCATGCGAGCCACTTCGGAGTACTCAGAGCTAGCCAAACACTGGACCTGCTTGAGTTGCGCTGGGATTTTTCAAATCTATTGTAATAAGTACAATAGTTTGCGCCTATATCAAAAAGCTTTCACATTGTTACTAACCGAAGTGAAATAGATATTAATGTATTGATATTATAATATATGTTTTTTTTTATAACATCGCTGTTGTAAACAATCGTTAAAATATATTGTTTTATTTACTATGTTTATATAAGTTTTCATTTTAGGTGCGGCTGGTCATTTTTATAGGTAGTAAAAGGCATTGTAATAAAGGGTTACAATGTGCGTTTAATGGAATATTTATTTACTTACTGCGGTATAAACTTGTCGAGAAGCTTCTGCTATTTGTTACGTTGCTCGATTTCCACGCGCGTTAGGTGCTGTGCGAAGGCAATCTCTCTTAAGTGGTTTTTTAATATTTATTTTTGTTGGGGACTTTTATGTCTTTTCTTTCATTTACACGTACGAGGTCAGCTCTGGGTGAGCTTACCAAATCGCATAAATTTATTTTCAATTCATCCGAGAGGGCATGCAGTTACTTATGGAGAGTGCACAACACGCGAGACGGTTGCCGCACATTCAGGCGTACTTTTTTCTCGTTTAATCGTCCGGCAAGGGGCAAAAGGCCTCGGTTAACAAACAAAAGATCGCCCCCCGCGGATCGACATCAACATAAATCAAGGCTTGCGCTCCCATGGCTAATTAGTTGATACTCATATCCGAGAGCCCTCTCTCCATTCACTACTAAGCAAATTTTGCAATAGATTGTACTGAAGAATTTATTAGGCAGTTTGATTAACTAAATCGCACGAATTTAATGAAAATTATTATTTATTTATTCCCTTGTTGATTAATTGAAAATGGTAATTGAAACTGTAAATATGTTGCAATTATTTGTGCATTGCATATATACACCGTGGTTGAACAGCGAGTGCAACTTTTCATTAATTGAATCGATATATAATCAAAAATCTTTACGCAACTCTTGATTTATATAATAAACATTCCAATTAATATTTTATATTTAATTGAATAATAACACTTGTATTTCTCAATGCTATTAAATCATACAGTAATGCCGGCTTATAAATATTAATGTTTCAATAGTTTTGAAATAAACTTTATAAGTCTAAACAACAGTATCCTTATTGGATCTTCCTTGATCAACCTGTCTGCTTATAAACATGAGGCGCCCAATTATTTTGTATTTTAATTTTAATCTTCCTACTCAATATGACTAAATCATATTTTCTTGCATGCTTGGAAGTGTGAAAATTTATGATTCCTGTCATTCTCTATCGCATGATTGTGTTCGAATTACTCACACTCGATACACTACGACTAAGATTTTTTGCTCTCTTCTCCTCAGATTCGGTTACAGCATGTTATTTTTATTTGCATGCATTAGAATCGAACCTTTGAATAAAACAGATTTTAAATTAAAGCTCTTTTTTATGTAAACGTTTGTCTTAACCTGCCGTATGGTTTTGATATACAGTATACTGCTATGATGTAGAAGTACCCAATGAATACATTTAATATTACAAAACTGATGACATTTTATTTAAATGCTTTACTCTGATATTATATATATATATATATAATTTCATAGTTTAAGGTTAAGTAATTTTACAGTAACATAATATTTTACAAAAAATATAATATCACATTGTTTTTAAAATGCGACATCAATGATAATCGGAATCCATGAAAAAAATATAAAAATCTGTCAAGTGTTTAAGTAGATTAATCATTACACTATTTAATATTTATTCTTAGAAAGATTTTTGGAAGACCGTTAGTTAGTATTAATACTGGTACGTTAAATATTGTGGGTTCTACTATGTGGTTTTTTTAATACGCACGTATCATTCTCGGTTAACAAGACGACGCCGCGGCGGCAGGCCTCTGCCGTCCGAATGATTTACATGTTTTCGTGGTTTTATTGCTTAAATCCTACCGCTGTGTGAAACCAAATCGAATACACTCATAATATTCCTTACATAACTGTGCGGTAAACTTAAAATTTATACCGGGACGCTGTCGCCCGCTGCTCGGCTCGCTCAAATACTATACCTGTCTGCATTGTTGGCCTTTTTCGTTAGACAAATTGAGGCATCGTTTCTTTTTGATCAGTAATTAATATTTTAATAATATTATAAAGTTAAATATCGTTAATGATTTCTAACATGACTACGATCAATGACCTCTTAATGAGCTTTGATAATTAACACAATTTATTGACATTCTGAAGAACCCGTGTTGGAATTTAATTTAATGCAATTAAAAAAAGGTGCACAGCTTTGTAGCGCGTACGATAATGAAGGCGCAGTTATTCATAATTATTTCGATAATAAATGATTCTGTAGAGCATAGTGCACAAATAATAGATAAGTTTATTAATAAATGTCAATGTACGTTTTTAGTGAAATGTAAAAAAAATGTGCTCATTTTCATTAGGTTAATTTACAATAGTTTTTATGGCAATGGTTGTTTGTTATATGGTGTGTGGCTATCCCCTGATCTTGCGCGCGGGTTGTGGGGCTTTCAATGCGTGACTTGGGTGGTTGCATACATGTATTTCATTATTGTTATGTCGGGAAAATATGTAAAAAATAAAGCCCTTTTCTGCATGAATAAATAAAATAAATAACTAAAAACTAGATAACAAAGATAGAGATTTAGAACAAAAAAAATAACAGACAAAACAATAGGGTACAATAATCACTACTAAATTTGTTTATTGACTATTTGGCGCGTTCGTTTTAGGTTGGTGTTTCGTTTGTGTAGTTTTTTTTTTTAAATGAATCAGATTTTGTCATACTGTGGTGAGAAAGAGAAGAGACTGCAGTCAGTCTCGCTGCTCCGGCAGTTCCATGGGAGTCGCGCCAGCCGGGCGTGCTGATCCCCGCCATGGCATTAGTCGAGATGCGCCGGGCCCGCGCCCGCGGCGGGGGCGGCGCGCAGACCGCGAGCATGTGAACCGCGCGCTCGGCGTGCTCTCGCGTGCCCTCGCGTGCCCTCGCGCCCCCCGCCCCCGCCCCCCACCCCCGCACCCCCACCCCTCACACCCCGCCCCCCGCGCCCCCCGCCCCTCACACCCCCCGCCCCCGCACCCCCCGCCCCTCGACTCCGCGGAGCGCGTCGCTATCGATAGACTCCGAGCACTCGCGCCGCCACATCTCCTTTGCCGCAGCTTTTAAGGATGACTGCAGATAAATTAAGCTGCCTACCTACTTACGACTATAATTACCGTCCACGTAGGCCGGAGTAATAAATTAAACTTCCCCGGTGTGTTTAAATTGAACTGTTTTTCGAATTTAAGTGACAGATAAATTAATGGTCGCAAATTGCTGGAATTCCTTTTTTTTTTAAGCCTACGTTTCGAGATCATGCTCGCCAACAGCCTTTCTTCATTTATCGTTTGTTTGTACATTTGTAATTATGTTTACAATTGCTGCAGAATTACCTTTTGCAATTGTCTCGCAAATAGCGAGGCATTCGTTTTCTATAAAAATAATTGAGTATGAATTCTCAATGTAGGCATAAAAGGGCTTTAATTAAATATTTGGGATGAATATATATTTTTTAATAATAAAGTCACATTATGTTGTGTCATTTATTCGTTTGGCATGATTATCATCACGTTAATTTGGATGTTCTCTGATAACAGTCGACTAAGTATAATTTTGAAGCGAGACTTTAAATTATTAGACAGAGTATTGAAGTTAGTTTATGCTCTTTTATAACAGAATTACTTAAACTGAAATTAGGTTATATTGTGTTATATTAAGATAATTACTTTCAATTTGAAATATATACCTACAGCAATTAAATATTTTACTAAATATATATATCTCTTTTTTCATGTTTATTTCTTATACTGGAATACCGAAAATACATTTAACATACATTTTAAATGTATTTTTCCTTACGTGTTTTTTTATATATTTATGGCATTGACATTTTCTACGATAAGTTCTACACGTATTAGAGTTTATAATTATATTTTTTTGTTGTAAGAAACACCGGAGAACATCCACTCTTAAAATGTTGTACATTTGTAACATCACTTAAAGAGTTGGTTCGTTTTTTCAGTTTCTTGATTTAGAGTTCTTCTGTTCGATCCCTGCTCTGCCTCGTGAATCCCAAGCGGTAGTATTGAAGTTAACGCCTGTTTCATTTTTATTGAAGACATTTGTATTGACACTTCGTGTGTCGACACATACAAAGTACAAGCAGTATTGTAAGTTTAGCCTCTGAGGAATATTTAATTTAAATGTAGTATGTAGTTTTTCTGTAGTTTCCATGATTTTTTATATAGTTTCAGAATACCTATGTTAAAAGGAGCACTTGTTTCAATGACATTTTGAAACTGTCCAAAAATATCGCATTGCGAAAGTGATTATATAAATTAAATTTAATCAGTTAAACCAGGAACTCTTTATGTAACATATTTTATGGTGGTAAAAAAATGTAGTGCTATGAGTATCATGATTAAAAATGTGAATTTTTTAAATAATTCTTAGTCCAGATATACGTAAATTTTTTTCAGACGGTTGAAGATCAGTATAAACAAATTAACAAAAAAGGTGTCGATTTTTTGTAAAACAAAAAATCAAGATGTTGAATTTCAGAATTATGTTAGGAGGTGTTGCTTTTTTGTATGCGAGTACCAAATTGACGTGGTCAGGCTCACACACCTGTATCGATTCGGTAAAAGACATCTCGTGTTGACATTGCACTTTTTGATACATACGCTTGAGAAGAAAAAAATATGTCAATTTGTAGGGACACAAAACGTTTCGGATTCGACATCCTGAGATGTGTTATTTTTTTGCAAATGAATCCAAAAGTATTGTGATTGCGTTTATATCTGTATCGATTGAGTAGAAAGCGGTTCGTGCTGACGTCGCATGCGTCGATATACGTTTTTGAGAATAAAAAACAGTGTAAAGTGTGGCTGCAAAAAAATAATAAAAAGTTGAAGTCCAGAAGTATGCGAGGAGACGTTAGGCGTCGGCAGTCTGAATTCCCACAGCTGGGAGGAGACGGCAGCCGCCCGGCACGAGGCGGCGCGGCCCGCGGGCCTCACGAGCGCTGGCGGCGGCCACGAACTTTTAATTGTGCGCGCCTCCCACCGGAATGTGCGTGAGGGGGTCATTTGCAACCCGCCGGCTCCTGCGCCCCGCGCCCTGCGCCCCTGCCCCCGCCCCCGCCCCCGCCCCGCGCCCCCCACCCGCGCCCCCGCCCCGCGCCCTGCGCCCCTGCCCCCCCCACCCCCGCCCCCACCCCCGCGCCCCCCCACCCGCGCCCTCCGCCCCGCGCACTGTCATTCGCGGGCGTCGACTCGGATGTTTTACTTAATATCTCACTTCCTCTCAACCTGCAGTCGTACAGACACCTGCAGTGCTATTCTTGTAAAGCTCGTGGTAATTCAGGCGTGCTTTAAAACTTGCACTGTTAAACCCTATGGTATAAGCTCATGGTATACCCTGTGGTATACGCACACTTTTTATTTCCTTAAAAAAAAATTACTCTAAATAAAAATATTGTTACAACATTGCATATATATATCTCCAGATTTGGCCCCGTGTGATTTTTTTTTGTTTCCAAACTTGAAAAGTCACTCGCCGGGCAGAAATTTAAGTCAAATGAGGAGGTCATCGCCGCCACGGAGGCTCACTTTGCAGACCTCGAGAAAACGTATTTTTCAGATGGGTTAAAGAAGTTGGAGCATCGCTGTATCAAGTGTATCGAGCTAAATGGAGACTATTTTGAGAAATAAATCGCCACTTTTCCAAAATTTTCGTTTTTCTTTTGTAGGCTAAATACTTATCGGACCGTCCTTGTATATATATATATATATATATATCTTTATAATTTTAGCTGCTTCGCTTACCAGTCTTTCCACACAAAAATCCAAGTAATATTTTTTAATAATATTGGTTTTTAAATTAAAGTTTTATTTAAACGTTGAAACTCATCAGCACTTAAAGTTAATTCACACTGAGTTTCGAGTTTTTTTTATTATTTACGGCAATTTTTTTATTTTATTTTAAAAATGTCTTTACACTAAGATTCACGTAAATTCTGAAAGAATTGTAAATATTTATGTAAAAATTATAATAATTGTGGGCTAACGGGCGATTAAAGTACATTGGAACATTTCTAAGCGCGTTTGGCTCCGGCAGTAAATAGTAGTGAAACCGTTACAGCTAGTAAATAGACGTCTGTCAAGTGCAGAAAAGTTAAGAGAGAAATGCTGGAGTTGGAAAAGAAATACTGAATCCAGTAAATATGTGGTGTTTTATAATACATACTTTTGATGAGGGGTATACCTTGATAAAAACACCAAATTTTTTATACACTTATTAATTTGTAAAGATAATTATAAAAATATATAATTGACATTTAGAATTTATATTCTGCACTTGGATATTGATTGTACGCCACTGAGGTGTACAAATATATGTGTATGTAGAAGTAAAGAAAGAAACGTGCGTGAGAGGGTAGTTTAAAACCTGTCTGTTTTTACTCATTTGAAAACTCTGCTTCAATAATATATACCTATTTAATCTTTACACACTCGTTTCTGAGACAATATACTCATTATTAAAGTAAAAATATTTCACTTTCAAACAAAGATACGTGAAGATAGTTATTTATTGTTGCTAGTTAATCTAGTATTTAAATTGAATAGTAGATATATCCAATTTCCTTTTATCTTAACTCTAGGTTTGTGTTGGAATTTGTTAAGTCGATTGCTCTATTTTTAATACCTATCGATATAAAAACACAATTAGGTATTTAACTATTTTACTCTACGCGTGTTATTTACAAGTTAACATATATTTTAATAATGCGCTATTGTTATGGAATGTAGCAGATTTAATACAATTCTCACGGAAAACAGAAGTCGATGCAATTTGTGTACCTATTATTTTCAACGAGTATACCCAAGTACGTTATGGAACTTGATTGAAGATTGCCTGCAATTTGTAATCATCCAGCAATAGATGTTAACGTGTGAATACATGCTATATACCTGGACATACACAATTTGTGAAAAAGTGATTGAGTTTCCGATGACTGTATCGAAGAAGCTTCTAGAATTATGTGTATACAGGAAAGTTCTGTTAGTTCACTTGACACTGGAAAGTCGTTAATTTGATACTGAAATAATAATTTATCAGATTATAAGGTTTTGTAACTTCCAACGGTACTCCGGCATGTTGTGGGGAGATGCTGATGTTACAATTATAAGCATCGTTCCGAGTTTCGTTCGGCACTTCAATTTTGATTGATTTATCGTTTCATTTTGTATGTACCTTCCCACGTACGCACTTCTGCTGGCGTGGTCGGAGAGATTATAAAAAATATGATTTTTTTAATTTGGCACGTTGTTATTTTTAATGTATTGCATTGCTAATAAAATAATACACCTAAAACAAGACTTGAAGCTTTTTTTTACTAAAAGGGGTAATACAAAGAAAACAAAAAAGAAACTTTGTTCTTTCTGTACGATTTTACTCACATAAAAATATATCCACCTATAAAGCTAACATGAAAGTGCTTCGTATTATTGCTCAAAAATAATATTTTTAGGAATAATTATAAATAATTTATCTGAACTAACTTTTATCGTTACCCTAAATTGCAGCGATGAAAATAATTATTGTTTGTGATAAAATAACATTTACATAAACTATTTACCTAGCTGAAATTTGTGTAACTAAAAAAGATATCTACCAAAAAAAATATGTTCACACAAATGAACGATATATTTTAAAGTGAATAAGCTTATTCAGACTTAAATACATATCAATTTTGGACCTAATTTGATGATGGGTTTAACAAATATTTCACAGATTGGTTAAACACAACGTTTATACGAGTGCTCACAAGATTTCACAAGTCTTTTCAGCTATTATTAACAGATATAAAGGAAGTTCGTTAGTACTTTCCTTTGGGGACAGATACAGCAGTAATCTGCACAGTCCTTCAGTCGCCACGTGACTCGGTTCAGTTACAAATTAGACAACATTGTATCCGAAAGTGTGCTTGTATTTCAAACTAAAATTTAACTTAAATTAACAAGCCTTGAGTTAAAAAACATGATTTTTTTTAAACCGGATAGTCACAATTAACAATAATGGTTTCTTTAAAATTCTCACAGAGCTTAATTATTACGTATTTGGGTATATATACAAAACACTCAAGCATTATATTAAATTTACACAACGGAGATTATTCTGTTTTTTCTCTTGGTGTATGAACTGACTTAATAATGTACCCATCTAATGATATGCGGTGTAATTTATATGGATGTCATTTTTATAGGTCGATACATCCGCCCGGGTCCCTTCCCCGGGAAATAGACCAGCGCCTGTTGATTTTTATGGCGATGATAAAATTCGGTAGGCTCCGTTTATTTTGGACGCTCGATAAAAATTACAAATTGTGTGACATCTGGTGACCGGGGAGAATTCCCCCAGGCGATCGATGTTTTTATACAACCAGCAAAGCCATTCGTTGCGGAAGCTGTTCTTATACACGGCAAACAGATAAAATCTATCTTGACGTGAATCTGATGTTTACGTGCCCCCGTACCGATCCGACTATTTTTATAATCGTCATATAAATATTTCAGTGTTTTTATATTCTTGAATGCGACGGGCGTTGAACTCGAAGCCCCCTGTAGAAGTCCCAATGCAGACGAGCAGTGGCCAACAAATTCTACCGTGTGTACCAGTGTCGGCCAACTTTTCCACGAATTTGCTTACTATCTTGTCAGCGACGTCGTAAAAAGTTGGCCGACAGCGCAGTAGGTTGGCGGTAAGATCGGAACTCAACAAATATGTGTGTAAAAGTCATGCATGCTACTGTGTTGATTAGGTCTGCTTGGGTTCGCATAAACGTGTCAATGACATCATAAAACTCCAAACATAATTTCCTGTGGAAATGTCAATCCGTTTAGTTTTTACGAAAACTGTCACACTAATTTCAAAGAATACAACAAACACTACATATCGAAAAAATATAAAAATAAACGTTTTTTTATCACATATTATCAAATTTACCTAGCTTATACCGCTTCTAAGTATAAACTACTCAATGGAATTAGTGCAAAAAATTATTTCAACAGTATCTTGAAGTTGTAAAAGCTATGAATATTGCGTAAAAGACAGGTATTTGCATGCAAAGTATATCCAGATCCTGTGTACATTATCTTCATGTAATATTTATACGCAGTTAAGATAAACTATGTACATAAACCATCACTTTGTTATCGTAATATATTTGATTACTTTTACATATATTAAAACTCAGATTAATAAAATTAAATCACTTTGTAATATACATTACAAATTCACTTTATTTGTTTGCTTGCTCGCCCGACATGAAGGATTGTCAAACTTTCACGCACATCAACGATGGTGTTTGCCGCATAGATATGGTGTTTTGTATGCACATACTAATGGTGCCGATTCGCCGGCAGTGTGTTCGGGCTCGGTCGGGTCAGTCTCCGCGGCGCGCACATTTCAATCGCGGCCGGCCGCGTGTGGCTGTAAAATTATAGAGAACCTCACACAAAGCGGACTGGTTCTTAGCATAACAAAAGCCCCGAGAGCTCTGTGGGAGGGGCGGGGGGCGGCGGAATGTCGCGGAGGGCCGCGGCCGAGCGGGGACAGAAAAGGTGTGAATTGAAGAAAAAATTAAGTGTCAAGTGATGATGAATCGCCCGTCATTAGTGCGCCTGAGCCTCGACCCCCTCCTCCGCCGCTCGCTCAACACGCATCCACTTATGCTGTGTACACCTAGCATTATTTTTTCAAAAAAATATTCAGATTAACTAGATGCTTGTTATCGTGATTAAAACAGTGGCAAGATTCAAATACGTTTTTATATTGACATGAGAGATGGAATGCTGGACTCGAGATCGAATGAGGATTGTCATTAAAATCTGCCATTCAATATTTTATAAAATAAATTTATTTAATTTTTTTATTTTTATTAAAACATCCAACAAGTAAATGCCATGAAGAATTCATGAGTTTCGTCTTTTGAGTAAGTAAATATTCAGGGCCAAGAAATTTGAGTATCACAGCTTATTAATGTGGAAAGTGCAGTCGTATAAATGGTTATACTCTATGCATATCGTAGTCTGCATGACTGAGCGACCCTTAGAGTAGATACAGATATAATGCATCAGTTAGTATTGACAGGAAATCACAACTTGCGCGTCAAATACACAATACCCATAGGGTCTCCAGTTGATACTTGCTGTAAAATACTTGTTGTTGTCATAAAAAAATGTAAATGTTGGCGTTTTAAAAGATTTTATTGATTCTAAAGTTTTCTACGAAAATTTTTATTTTTATGTTCAATCCCACGTATTGGCCTTGCAGGTTGCTTTTGTTCGTAGTTTATGTGTAAGTATCAAGAGGCTATATTAATTTGTAATTTTCTCAATAGGTTAACATAAAATTGCTAACACAGATAAAACACGGTAACATTTTAACGACAATTAATTATAATATTATAATAATTTATCGCAATCCTATAAATAGGTACTAGGAATTCTGTAATACAATATCGGCAAATAATACAACATCACGTTACTTGCAGCTCGAACAACTATTATCAATGTATCCAGCTCGAACTGCCTCCATACTAATGATTATGATGTAATAAGATATACTTTTATCAAGAAGAAGTAAGCAGAGTAGGTCATTTTAAAACTACGCTATAAACATTGTGTTTAACCAAAAATAACGTTTTTAAACGTTAAAATAATTTAGTAACTATAAAATTAGTAGTCAACTGCTTAATCAAAAAAATTTTTTTTTAGCAATTTACATTAAATAAAAATATCAATAAACAAATAAATTTTGCACAATACGAGAATTGATAGATTCATATTAGTGCTGCATCCATAATCCATACAATTATTGTGTTTTATTTTTGCTTTAAAACAGAGTGAACATTTCTAACAAAATAAACCTGAAAGGAAAGTGGGATAGATATATTGTTAATGTTACAACTATTTTACTATCGGAATGTCGAAGTGTCTTGTTAGCGACGTAAAAATCCAGAGTTACGGAATTCTTCGAAACAAAAACATTGTCAAAACGAGGAACTTCTCGAGAAAAAAAATACCTTCGCTACATCCCTCTATAAATCACGCGTAGGCAGAACTAAACTACTCGGCCGGTACGAGCCCACCTGCCGCAGGTATAGCCGGAATTATTTTTAATTTATGTCGTGGTTTAGCTGTAAACTACAAGAAATGGTTATTAAGACTTTTATTGCGGCAGACACTTTCGGCTAGGGCTTGTTTTGCAACGTTTTACGGAATGCTCTTTTTTATGTTTCCAGAAGTTAATGACAAATGGCAGGGTTTCCGCTTTGTTCATTCGTTAAATATTCCGACCGGCAGGTATACCCAGGTAGACAGGTAGACGGTCCCGTCCACAGAACCGTCCACAAAGCTTACTCATCTATGCGGAATACTAAAAAAAGGTTTGCTTTTAAGTATGTTTTAAAGATATAAGTGATAAACATTTATAAACTGAGCTTTCGAGGTCTTCGAATTTTAATTACTAAACAAGTTTGTACCTTAATAATAATTATTTGGGATTATTAAATGGCCTTTATGCCCACCTTATTTCTAAATCGTCAGTCTTTAAATTCACAATCACCTCTTTTATAACTAAAGTGAAGATTTCTCGAAAAATTCTTCGGTTTTATGGTCGCTTACCGTAACCGCCCGAGAATTATATTAAAAATTTAAATTATTGAAAGAATTCACATTAGGCTGAAGAGTCCACCATAGATTTTATGACGAGCAAAATAGACAAGTATTAATTTTTTCAGTTGAAATTGAAAAATCATAAACAAAAGGTCTGTCATTTTTTTCAAAAATATTTATGGTAAATGATATTATATTTACTGTAATACTTTTAAAATAACATCAAATATATTTTTAAAAACAATTTTTAGACATAGCTTTTATAAGGATATATATATATTTTAGTATTGTGCATATATGATGTAAAAAAGCTTTAATTGTATAAAACTGCTTAGTATATGCTTATATAATGAAATAAATTTTTCATTTTACTCTTGTGTAAGTCTTAGTTTGGAACACATTATTAAAAAAAAAAAACCAATTGTTGATACCTTGTATATAATTTATAAATCATATAATAATAAATTCAATAAACGAATGAAAAATATATATTTGTTCATAAGTAAGTTGTTTTTGATTTATGCGTACTTTTTATGTTGTTACATCGGACTTTTAGTTCTTGTCTATACTTTGAAAATATACATTTATTTTAATTGGTTTATAGCATCTAAATATTTTATTTAGGGCGAAATATAATGATTTAAAAATATTTTCTATCTTTTGGCTTCAGCTCGCTTTTATCTGCTGGGTCACCTATGCCAGTACCTAGATGACAGGTAGACACAGAATGCAGACACGATCTGTCAGTATTTGCAGATTTTAAATTGAAACCTTGAACAACAAAACATTCTCTAAACAATATAACAGTATATATTGCTTGTGGGTTGAAGGTATTTTACTGTCATTGTGTTCCACATGAGACGCACATAGATATGCTTTGTCATTAATAAAAACATGCATAAGTTTAATATAACATTTTATAATGCGCATAATTTCAAACATTTTTGCTAATAAGGATAAGGGTTTTTACGAATGAGATTCAATTGTATTACAGGATTAAGAATAGCCATTTTTACTATCAAAATATTGATATTGGTATAATTTGATAAGATTCTCATTTAGGTGTCAGTTCATTATATTTATATGATTTATGATTAATGTTATTATTGCCTAATTTAATTTTTTTCAAATAAATTTTCTATTCAAAAGAATATCAGCAAAACTTAAAAAAATTGTTAGTTTTTACATCACTCTGATGGCCATATCGTATATGGCTTAAGTGATTGTACTTCCCGGTTTAAGCTCAGAACAAAAATCGCTTAAGCCTTTTATACATTTCGCGATCCGTCCCTTTATTTTGAGTGTTTTTTACTGGCCATATTTTTTATTGGCACTATTGGCCAATTGCAAGTCGTTTGCAAGTTGTGTCGCGACGGAAGTAAACTACCTTTGTACGGAACTGAGATGAACACGTCGGGTGACGTCACGCGGCCGGCAGTGGTCTCGGTGACCGCCGAGAGCTCTAGAACAGACTTATCTCATGTGAAACATGATTAATTTTAAACACACGCTGCCAACAATAATGGTTATCGGGCGCTCGGTAGCTAATGAGAAAGGCATGTCCGCCGGATTAGTCGCTCGCCCGCCCGCAATATCCTTCCGAAGAATGCGGCTCTTATCGCAGCCGGCCGGACCGCCGAATTATCTGTCAGAGACCCTTTTATGTTTGGACCGTTTGTAATTAAATAAACAAAAAAAGCAATCACTGATGAGGTCCTTTTGATTGATACAATACTTTTTCCTATAATACACCTCGCTTCCGAGAAACTACCAGGCTAATTCATTAAAATCGCACACTAATGCATTTGTACACTGGTCAAAGTACAGAATTATTTTATTGAAGTTTTCACGAATTTCAGATTGAAATATGTTGGCGGGTATAAATATTTTTTTTATGATTGGCTTGTAGGCGTAGATGTCATAGTCTTCATTAAAGACTGATTTATCCTCAGTCGTGTAAATACATCAGATAACTTAATGAGAGAAAGTATATTTTTATGATTGATATCTCTTGCTTCTATCTGGAATTGTTTTCATCAGAATCGTAATAGAATACATGAATGTAAAATTTATCATACAAATAATAATAAAATTAGGTTTAAATTAGTATCATAATAATAAAGGTACTCTGAATAGGTAATTAAAGAATTCCTTGTGATTTTTCAACAAATTTAATTAATCCTTTCTAAATATTCAATTAATACTTCAATATAGATTTTATAATGATGAGCCGTAATATTTAATTCAAAGCATGGCATTCAAGTATAAAACACGCACCTTCTATATATTGTATTCGTTTTTAATGCATTTATGAATTGTCATGAAGTATGCATTCAATATTTAATATCAGAAATAATACATCATATTTATGTACTACTAAAAAAAACGTTTAGTTACATTTTTTGATATATTTATAATTTTTTAACTGTATATATAGGAATAAATATTAAATATTGGGGAAAATAGTTTCTGTTTATGTAACAAAAGTCTCAATAAAATGTTGAAAACAAAAATACTTGCATTATTTAATCATTGAACATTTAATAGCAAGACCGCTTTTTATTATTATTTTAAGCTCATAGGTGGGCATTTGATGGTAAGTTTCATTTCATATGCCCGGCACAATGCAATTTATTGCGCATCATCCGGATGATAAACTTTCTCTCGTTGATAGTAATTTATCTCAAAAAATGCCCGGAGGTTAGTAAATGGGCCTTCGTTGTGGGAGATGATTCACGTAAAACATATTAAATTACGCGCCCAGTCGAGATAATTCCACGTATAAAAGTTTTGGTATACCTTTGTGTTGTATTTAATAAGTGCGTTGCATTACCTCGGGAGTCTGTGCGCTGAATGTTATCGCAACGGAGGGCCGCGGGTTACTGATGGCTCTGGCTTGGTACGGAAGTTATGAGCATTTGTCTTTCAGATTGTAGGGGCCGGTGATATTTAAAAAGCAGCGTTGCCTGAGAGCTCCATCGGGCTGACCAACGGCCACGCTCCATAAAACAAGAGGTCATAAGACGGACTTTATTTAATTAACTCATGTTTTCTTTTGTGAAAAATATCATGAAAATCATAAAATATGTGATATCATACAAAAGCTCAATTCATTGCATGGTTTCTGAGAATTTGTATATGAATTGCAGCCAGATGAAAAATGTTGAACAAAATTGTATATATTAGGGATTCATCTTCAACCGTTTTTATAATTTTGTACCTAATCATAACGCTTTGTATTGTGTTTATACGCATATAAAATATTACTTTTTAATGTATCCCACTAGAAAAATTACATTATTTATTTACACGCACTTCAAACAAACAGAGCTGCATTACTTTTACCCGTTTCAAAAAAAGATTTAACTACTGCAAATCTTTATCTGTATCAATAAATGTTGATAAAAATTAAATTTATAATTCTATTAATTGCAGTAATTTAGGTTTTTTCATTGCTTGATTTCTCCATTAGTTGAATGAGTAGATCAAAGCTAATTAATACTTGTGCGGCAGAAACTCTATTACGACCGAGGATGTTTAAGACTTGCGGTGAAAAGTTTTCACTCAAGTCTTTCGCAGAGATAAGCAGTTGCAGTGCTTTTCATTTGGCTTTTTAGTATGTGAGGGCCGATGCGTGCATACTTAATCAGAGATACGGCGTCCCGTAATAAGTGCCTCTTCTTGTTTGTCCAGTTCTGATTTGAAACGGCTCGGGCGAGGCTACGAGCGAAGTGGCGTTAGCCTAGTTGCTGCCTCGAATCCACTTTTCAACCGTTTATAGGACTGAAATGATACCATGCCTTTAAACTGGCTTTCCTACTGGAATAGAGTTGTTTGTATTGTAACTAAATAGAAAATGGATATAATTATGTCCGTAAATTTAAGTCATCAGGTTGATTCTTAGGTTGTATGTTCCATTTTAACGCACTGGTGGTGAAATCTTGTGCTTTTTGTAAAATTATATAAAAAATACATTTTCTTAAAATAATACAAAAAATCAATATTTATATACATTAAATATTTCTATAAAATAACGTACACTTAGCAAGTCATAATCTCATTTCTGTGTCTCATTTTGAATGCTTTTTTTTAAAATAAATAAATGGACAGATAAAATACTTAATTTAAGCGAGTGTACCAATAAAATGGGTAGATGCGTGTATTGCTTGCAGGGTTGGCAGGATTTTTGCCATTTTTTCTCAAACCACATAAAAAGTGCATCATGATTTCAAGTTTATTTTAAGAATAAAACCTGACAAAGAAAAATTGTTTGATCTATATATATACGAGTATATATATATATATATTATGTTTTCAATGTTGTATAAATAAAAATGTGCCTTTTGGGATATAAAAAAGTACTGTAATAAATATGCGGGACAGATAAATTAATATACCAACCGCATTTGATTAGGTAAAAAATGGATACACTTGAAATTCTACGAATCAATTTGTAATAATCCTTTTTTGTAAACATTACAAGAAAACCCATGCCGAACGCCTGGCAACCGTAACAAAATCCGAATTGAGAGCCGAACTAAAAGTGTGCTCATCTCTCGCCTTATTTGCATCTCACAACCGGCGGTCGGCAATAAGAGGAGTGCGCCGCGAGGAGCGTGGGTTTTTGTATACGGCCGCCACTAAAAGCAGTTTGCGGCCCAAAGTGCTTCGCTAATAAAATGCGAGCAAAACTTAATCGGGCTAATTTAGTTTTGCGTATTTCTGTCGACGATTTTATCAATGGCCGGTCGGCGCGAGGCTCGTTATTATTCTTCCGCTAACAAAAGGATTCGGCGGCGCAGATGCGATCGGCGCGTCCTTCGTTACGGCGGCCGAGACAAATAGCCCTTTGTGAAGTCCCGGACTGGGCGGCAGCCGACGCCGGCGAGACGCGCAAGGACGCGATCTGCCTTCGACACCGCGACTTATACATGTTTATGGAATAAAACAGTTTCTGCTCAAGGGTTTTTTAACACATATTTTTCCTTACACTCAATAAAAAAAAAATAGAGAACTCCATGTACGCTACCACCTAACCTAAACCCCACAACCTGCGCGCAGGATCTGGGGAAAGCCACATATCGTATTCTGCTTACTTATAAACACACACACTAACACATATATATTATATATATAAATAGTTTCATTAAGGAGAATGGTATGTCTTTTTAGAGATAAAAGTATAAATTGTAGTATTTTTTATCCATAATATTTAGTATTTATTGGTATCCTGGTAGAAATAATGTTTATAAGAATCTTTAGTACACGAAAAGTACCAGGCTAGTAAAAGTACGAAAATTATTTATGTCAAGTTTCTGCATAACAGTCAGCAAGTAACTTGTTGAAGTTTAATAAAACGCAACTATTTTCATATGTCATAATTAATACAAACGTATGATAATAACAAGACCAGGCGATGACTAGGTTTTATTATTCTCAGTTGTAATATAGATTAGACATGATAGAAGTGAAATATTTAATTGCATTAGAGCCATCATGCACCGGCAGATCGAGTTTTATAGAAACACACTAAGCAGAAATGTGATTTCCTATGTTCTGATTTACGCGCCTCGATGGATGAACTGACGCTTTTAAGATTAATCTGCCCACAAGTCGTCATTAACAGCTTTATTGCATGGGATGTAATAGTTATACCCATTGAACTCATATTCAAAACGTGTCAGCTAAAAAGTAATACGAATAAAGGAACATGTATGGCCTTGAAACATTGGGCATTATAGTGTTAAAACAATGAGGCGTGAAATAAAACAAGCTAAGCAAATTCAATGCAGATTAGGCGCCATGTAATATTCCTTGCATCTAGATATGACGGAAAAAGCGAGGTCAAGTGGTTGTTGCATTCTATATAGACATGCATAATTCTCGAATCTACTTCAATCATACTATAATAATCGAGCGGCATTTGAAAGGTTTAATCTGTGTCAAATGAGAGATATGATTTAAATGATACCTTAGATACCTACAAAACGCAATCAAATATATGTTTACGGTAGGTAAGTTATTAATTAGATCAGGTATTCGTTAACTAGTCAGACGACATGCCGACCAAATTCATTATAATGCCTCATTTCCTCTCGTTTAATTTCGTTCGGGATAAACAGATATGCCTTTAGGTATGTTATTTTGAAATATAGCATCCTACTCCTTATTAATAGGTGGGTAGGTATACTAAAATAATTACTGAATAACGTATATAACCAGTCGACATTTTTTATTCTGATTACGGTCCCAATTTATAAACCGAAACAAGATACAATTAAACAAAGCCAAATTGAAATATTGTGTTCAGAATTCGGTCGATTTATATTGTTGAAATTTCTCTTTGTGTTCTATTTATTAAATCAATCACTGACTCTCACTTTAATTGCACAGCGGCTGGACTTCATTTACAACCGCATCTTACACGATGATGTATACTTCCCTGGCCGATTTTGAATGTAACAAATTGCTTTCTGCGAAACTCCATCCTACCGACTGGAAAACGATGTTATTAATTATCTCGCTCCTCATATATATTTGAATGTATTTTTGTGCGGCGGTCTCGCTCGCCTGTGTCTCACTGCGCCCTTTTACCGAACAAGTTTAGTTCTTGAATATTAATAATATTTGGCATAATAACCTAGAGGAGTCGATGGAGGTGTGCGAGAGGTGTCTGCCCGTGGCTTGCCTCTCCGCTACTTGCTAGTTAGCCGGGAACTTTGATTAGCTTGCCGGGTGCAGAGCGCTCGAGTTCGGTGTTCCACTGCCGACCTCAGTAACGATGTTTCGAGCCAGAGACATCCATTATCGATATGTATCGATTTACAATTGCGTATCATTAAAAACCTCCAGCTGTTCATAACGAACGAATGAAACCTCATTAATGTCAGTTCGTAATCGCATTTAGTAACACATTTTATAATGCCAGCAACAGTTTGATTATGGGTATTATTTTTTACGCTTATTGTTTAAGTTTTGTGTTGATGTGAAGTATTATTCAGACGACTATTATCATATACTTGTGTAGTCGCATTTCTTCTTTACGATCTTGTTTATAGGCAGTTTTACAATTGTAATCAGAAAATTAACAGAGTTAGAAATTTAAGAACGAACTTGTCCACTTACAATTTTATTGTTTTAAAACAATAAGAAGTTCTTGCAAATTAATATATGATGCTTTTCTATTGACCTGAATCAATAGCAAGTCTTCATACCACTTACAGCTCGCGTCTCTCTCGTTGTTAACGTCCCAAGATGCGCAGCATGCCTATAATAATGCCCGATTAATAACCTGTGTTTCTGGTCGAACCTCATCGGAGACCTTGCATTTACACACAGAGAATAACAATCAATTGAATTCGTCTTATCAAGAACGTGACAAATACGACTCGGCATGAAAGCGAGGCACTAATACTTACTTCAGGCGACAAGATCTGCGTAAAAGCAGACGGGGGAAACACGTTTTCAAATGTTAGTCGCACAAGTATAAGTTATATCTATTTGAAAGTCTCACTTGGGTGAGCTTTCTTTTTAAATTACTCGAGATTGGTTAAAAATACGCTTTGTCTTGTATGTAAGGGCGTAAAGCACAAATAATACTCACGTTCACACATATATGCATTGGGTCCGACTGGCTGTTATCTCGGCGGAGTGCGTTTTCGCGAGTAGCTCCGTTTGTGAGAGCGCGTATCCGCGAAACAGTAAGCACTGTACTTTTTATAACACATAATATTTAACCATTGCATCTTGACACTGGTTTACGATCGCACAGTTCGGCCATTCGGTTAAAGGCTTACCACAACAACTTTATACGTTTTGCGGTTGAGCGTTTACCGAGCGCGATGTTTTCGAGCAAACTTTATACCGTTTTGCGTGTTTGAGCGACACTTTAAATGTCACTCGAAATCCGTCTGGGTTTTTGATGGAACGGCGCGATTGCAAAAAAGAGGAGTAATAATAAGCGCGCATTGTGCATGCGGGCCGTATCATCTGCTCGCCATCGCAGTTCTATCAACGTCAACCGTGATCGCATTAAGTGATTCGCAATAACGTCGCTCTGGCTTCGAGCAAGTCACCACCGACGGTAATGCCGAGCCGAATTATGACGGAGCGATTTCGATCGCAGTCGATTTCCGCGGAGCAATGATAATTGAAAATAAGACATGCGCGGAGGAGAGCCCGCAGTGCTGCGGCCACGGTGCAGCGTGCCGCGTGCAGCGTGCAGCGTGCAGCGTGCCGCGTGCAGCGGGCAGCGTGCAGCGGGCCGCCAGACAATCACGAGCGCACGCAGCCGCTCGGTTACCGTTCTCCCGTCAATCGCCGTCCGAGCCGATCGACATGTGCTCCGCTGATTTGTTATAATTCCTAGACGTCGTCCGCCCGCTTCCTCGCGAGTTTCTCAAGCTCGTCTCGTTTAATTGCAACCTATTTCCAACGAGAAGTACCCGCCGCGCACTCCGTAAAAATTATGGGTTTGTTTTTTATGGTTACATTGTCGACGTATACATTGGCGGATCCGACGGCGACATTTCCGAGAAACGCGTGCTTTTATGTTATCATTTTACTATGGATTCTGTTAATTTAATTAAACATGTTACTTGTTTATAATCAAGCGGTTATTAACTTGTCAGGTGTAAACGTCAAAGTAGTATCACTAGCCTAGATAATTTATACTATTTATGGTACACATGAAGATGCGTGATTTATTTCTGCCTCCAATTGTTTGTGATAAATTACTTCTCGGGTGTATTATACGTACGAAAGGCCATAACTTATACAAAGCACAGAAATTAATTACATTTCTAAAAATAAAGCTGGAGCTAATAAGCGGTGCGTTTCCGCCCTAGTGAATATATCACGTACCTTAATATACAAATTAAACGCCTCCCGAGACCGGACCGAGAATGATAACGAGGCATGCGTCGCTGCAGATCCGCCAAACGCGGGGCGAACGGGACTAACTAGAACCGTCACATCCGGAAAGCAGCCGACACTCGCGGGCCGATGGGCCGATAGCCGCGGCCGGCGAGCCTCCGCTCCCGACACAATTAATTGCCCATACTTAATAATATTGGAACAGTTTGATATAATTACGCTGATTTGCATTAACACGAGACTTCGATTCGGAGAGCGATCCCCACAGCTATTTTCTTGCTCGGAGAATACAAATTGAGTTACAGTATCAAATGGTGTATTTTTTATTTCTTAATTAATGTTCGGTTTCTGGACGGCGACGCGGATTATCCGGCCCGGTCATTTTTCACCGAGCTAGCGCTGCTAGCGATGCTTTCTTTTAAGTTATGTCAAATTATTTTTTGAACCGCGCGAAATACTTTACGCTTGATTGTATTGCAGACGCGTGCAAAAAACATGAAACCAACAACAGCAGGTCTGGGAGGAGGGACGCCCGGTAGCCGGTCGGACTTAGACAAATATCAGAAGGAACGTAATCGAATACATTGAAGTTTATTAATTGTTGAAAAACTGATTCGAGTTTTGTTTGATGACGGTTAAACGTTTCACGTGTATATTTTTTTCTATCGATTGAGAAGATATTCTTTCATGAAGTCGATCCGATAGAAACTTACACAATTTTTTTTTGTTCAATCCAGTGTTGATTTGCATTTTTACCTGTGAGAAAATTATTGCGTGTGAAATAGTAATTATTATTATTACTTGTGAACATCTTTCGGGATTCAATTTTGAAAAATACTCAATTAGTTAAAAGTGGTCGCTAATTATCAGCAACTGACGAGAAGTAAGAAAACGTTGAACACGGAAGTGCTCATTCTAAGAAAATCTTGTATTTTTGTAAATCGGAGTTGAGTGATGCCTTTTAAACAAAATATCAAAACCGCAACAATCTTGGCAAATTAATTATAGCCCTAATACTTAATAGACAGCGCGAAATTTTTTTTGTCGTATCTTTGGCAATGATAAAACATCGAATCACTCAGTTGTAAAAAGCTCTGTATTTGAAAAGTTTCCGAAGGAATAGCCGAAATAGGTTTATGGGAATTAAAAAAATAATAATCCAACGAGCGGGACGGAAGCATCACCTCGGCGAAAGTGTGAAAGAGAGGTGCTGCAATAATTGTTTTAAGCTTATTAAACCCAGCAGCGTGCGGAGCTTAATAAGGGGCGTTCCGTTCGGTAGCCGGCGCGAGCGGGACGGCGCGACGCGGGCCGGGGCGGGGCGAGCGAGAGGTCCGAGCCGTGTGTTTGATTAATACAACGTACTCTCGGCGCGCCGCAGACTGCTGGAAGTTCTTACTGGGTGTTCTTCATTAAAGTTTTTATTAATAATTGTTATTATTTGTAAGCAGGTTGCTTAGCGGGGAAACTTACTACCGGCCGTTTGCTAAATGCAACACTGATCACTCGCTAATACAACCGCAGAGGTTATTTGGTTTATTAACGTCCGTATTAATACCGTCGCGTATAAAATCTCGTTTTATGTCTCATGTTACGATACCATGACATTCAATATTTTTTTTATGATTACAAAAAAAATAATAGTCAATATTTTCACGTTTATTTTTAATATCAAATTTATGGTTAGTATTGTGATAATCTGCCAATAGGATCGCCGGAGTACAAAAAAACTTATTGAGTTATATATTATTATAGCATCTTACCCATACTTTCATATGCATAATCAATAATCACGATCTCTATAGTATAAAAATGTGTTGAAAATTTATTAATATTTTAATAAACATATTTTGTTATCAAAAATTGGTTTTTCAAAACATTGCCTTTTTGAATATGTTTATGATATTTATTTGTCACCAAGGATTTATTTGTGACAATTATGCAATATATTAAATAGGTGATGGGTAAATCGTCCATTGATATAAAAGCGCTTTGGGCTGTTTCATGATTTCATCCCCATTTTTCCCCGATGCAATATCACTTTTGGTTAGAAAATTGGTTAGAAAATTGAGCTTTAAATTTTTATTAATTAAAACAGTGATATTTTTATTCAAATATATTTATTAATCAATAATCTAGTATGATATCTGTAAGATTTTTTATATTTTGGTTTAAAATCAATAATTTAGATATCGCTTGAGAATACAGATAATTAATGTCAAATTATACGAACTCGCTTTTTAAATGATCTCTTTCGTCTTAAAATGTAACTTTGTATCATTCAAAACGAATGTTATTCAGATGATGCGGAGCGAGCTGGAGTGTATATTTAAGAGGGCGTTGAACAGAAGCGCGGTGTAGGCAGGGGGCACCGTGTTATAAGAAATGCACATGGTCGTGTTCTCTGCAATCTGCGGCCCGCGTACCTTAGCCGAGTACACAAATAGGCCACTGCTACACAGCTTTCTTACGGGTACAACAACAACTTGCGTATTAAAATGCTTTTTTAACATATTAAAAACATAATGCATAAAAAAAAAATTATTGCATTTTTGACTTGGTATAATTGTAGCTGTTTACTATGTGTTTTTAAGTACTTCGTGTATGTACTGAATAGAGAATTGAAAATCTTATTAGTAAAAATTTTGCATATAAACTTTTGTTGTTATAAAATGAGCCACCTAAGTGTGCAAGTATGCTATAAATTTAGACGTTTCGTTAGAAATTTTCATGTCTTTGTATTTAACATACTGTTACTATATACCTTAAAAGAGTTAAGAAAAGTCAACGAATCCTAGTTAATATTCTTTAAAATGCACAATCTCAGTCAATGAATTTATAATGTATTTAACAGACATAGCTTTCATAGAGAGTTCACTGCTTTTTGCTTGTGTAGAACGCATTCCACTAGTGTATAATATGTAGTATTGTATAGCTTAACTATATACAATTATATGTTACGGAGGAAACAATTCATTACTCGTACCACATAATATTGACTTGTTGGCATCGTCTGTCTTATTTTTATTATTATGCCTGTGGATTTTAAAGAGAATAACGTTTCTTCCCGCTGCTCATAGAGTAAAGTAGATCTTTTGGCCATACATCACACGAGCATGCTCCCTTTTTTATATTATCACCGAACCCTCTGTTGTTACTCTATTATGCACCCAAGTCCACAAACTATTCTGATATCAGATATTTTTACAGTGACACTCGCTTCCTATCTACATGTGCTTATGAAAAGAATAATAATGAGTTTATTGGTTCGCTGTAATTTCGTCGATTCAATCGTTCGTTTAATTTTATTTTTGAGGTTTCCGAGTGTTGTTACTGTGTGGTTTATACCTTATTTGAATAATCTGAGGTTGTCTGCTCGTGGAAAAAATATTTACAAAAAAATGTTTCTGCGAAAGGTAGGATCCTTTCCACGCAATGGGGATGGTGTACGTACGTACGCACACCCACTTGACCGTTCCCGGACCGATAATTTGGGAGCCGAGATGGCTCTAGCGTGAGCGGCCCGCGGTGCAGTACCGCCGCGGGCTGGTCCCAGGACGATGAACCTGCCGCTCCGAGTTGCCGGCTGCCCGTCCGCGCACGCCGGAGTCGTTCCTAATTATTTATGTTGTGTCAAAAGCACTTGATTCTCAGGACGCCTCGTACAATGTAACCGCACTGGAAATGCTCCATGTCGAATCTTTTGTGTGAAATCAGACGCTGTTGTCAGGCTGGAGTTTTTAATCTTTCTGTTGCATTTAAAGGAGAATGAGAGTGATACAGCATGTTTAAAATTGGTTTCTTTATCTTTGTTTTTTTTTTTTTTTTTTTTAATTTGGTTTTCCTGCGCTCTGTATATTATTTCATTATTTATATTTATAAATTTATTTAAATTCCACAATAATAAACATCTGATTACAAAAATCAAAAATATTAATTAAAAAGTATAAATACTTACTCCTAGAACTATACAAAAATGTGTGATTGGTTATGCGCAATCGTTGGATTAAAAACAAAAAAAAGTATTTATTTATATCGAATAATATCAAATATAAACATGATTGATAAAATAAAACCTCTTTGTACTGAAACATTGGTTAATCAGTAAATATTATTTTGACTAAAAAAATGACTTAGGTTATTAAAAGTTCTTCTTTGTGTTTTTGTTAGCTAGAAATAATAAGTGATTCATTAGTAAGCATAAGTTAATAAATTTTAAAAAGGACGTATTATAATTTATCAAAAATATTTATTGATATAAACTTAACGGTTTCTCTAATATGCTCGTTTGACTTTGCCCATACCCAAATGGCTATTTGCCCATAAATTGATGGCGCCATGCCGGCTAAAATACTTTGTACCACAAAACTATTTAAATTTCACTGAATACGTAATATCCTCGCTTGTGCTTAGTTGACATTTATGTGGTTATTTCAATGTAGGTGCCCCGCTGGGTACTGGTTTACGCCCTGAGCCCGGATGCTTTGGCTCTTAAAGTGTCAAAATAGGCAACAAGAATCTCCAAAACGGACAACATAATAAGGCTTTGGCTCAGTACACACATGTCCCATCGCTACTAATGAAATAGCAGTATTTAGTTTTATTCGATCGTATTTCCTATATATTAATCAACGTGTTTTTTCAAACCGAATAAAAAGTATTGGCAATCAGTGAAGCCAACATACCTTTCATTAAAACGATATTTCTACTTTTATCTTGCTAATGGTGGTGTTTTGCTTGCGGCGTTTTTTATGTAGGTGTATCAACTATTTTGTTAAGTAAAAAGAAAGTGAATTTTATTAGTTTTAATAAGTCGAAATTATAAAAAATCTAACATATTAAACCAAAAAAAACTCTTATATGAAAAAAAAAATTGAAAATATTTTCTTGATTCACATTCATTTAGATATTGAATTTCTAAATTCAATTATAATTTTGAATCAATGAAGGAACCTTTTATTTGGAGAAAATGATTACATTAAAACTATGATCACCTGTGAAAAAAAATTGCCCCAATCTCAATACCTAATGTGACGTTGATTATACTGCCATTCACATGCTAGAATTTCAATACATATTGAAAAAAAGACGGAAGCAGTCATTTATTACAAAGCTAATCAGACCATCGCGATGGAGTGGTACCTCTCAGTAGAAAGCTTCCGATCACAAACGTATAATAAAAATCAATTATTGGCAAAATAATGCCGCAATATTGAAAATGAATAAAAACTGGTATTAATGCCAATGATAAATCGCAGTATTGATTCAATGCAGTGCGTCCATCAGAACTCTCGCTCCCATTTTATAATTACTAAAAAATGGCCCACTTTCCTCGTTTTTTCTCGTTTCGACTAATCAAACAGTACAAGCTCCGGCGTCCACCGCCGCTTCTCTCGAGTATCGAAGTTTAGTCGCTTGTCAGATAGGAAGTTGTTGCTCCAAATAAATCAGGCTTCGGAGAGATTTATTCCAGTGTTCGATTTAATAAAAGCGTCAGTGAACATCGTTTACTTTAATAACATCTCAAGCACAGAGTACCTATACATATTAAATTAGAGATTAACACCGACGAACGACAGGTTGTCATAATTGAGTAAGCATCTCGGGGTGATCAAACGCACCGAATAGCGCGGTAAGCCGCTGAGAAAACAATATTTATAACAATCTAACGATATCGGAATGAATCTACAATTTTTGAAAATATAAATTTATTCAAGTAAACTACAATCCGCATCGACATCGCTCTGTGAATATTGATCCAATGTTTATATTTTTTCTGCTTCCTGTTGTTAATTAAAATATTGTAATGAAATCGACACGATGGAAGGTAGGTCGGGTTGGGTGGGGCGGAATGGCGGCTCGGATATAGTTTAATGAGGTCTCGTACGGCAGTGATAATGGAGGAAGGTGGCGCAGTGGCAGCCCTCGCACCTCCGCCTACCTGCCGGGAATCCTTAATCCCCGAGCAGGCCGCCCGGCTTCTGTTGCCACCTCGCGACCGTCCGCTTTTTACTATCGCTTAATTAATTAACCCGGGCAAATAGCCGAGCGCACAAAATCAACGGGAAACTCGTAACAAACTCTACTAATTGTGTATTGACAGCGAGAAGTGCCGCGGCTCTCGGTGCCTCGCGAGTCTGCATTAGGAACGTACCGGCGCGTATGAAATACGCAAGTCACTGTGAATCTGTTACAAATTATATCGCGAGTATCCGTAGTTATAATATGATTAAATTGTAGACTCTTTGCTTTTGATACAATCGTGTTTAATTAAACATTCAGCGGAAAACGGAGAATGCTACGACTCGGGAATCACGTTTTCTGTTTATGCGTTATCGTTGCTTAAATGAAGGATATAAAATAAATATTAGCATATTCACTTAATAAAAATTTGAATCTGAGCCATAACACTGATTTTTTACATGGCAAATGTGAATAATTTCAGGCTAACAGAAATATATCAATTTTTTATTTGTTCACACAGTCATAAAAATATTGTTTATTTATTTATTATTGTGCCTCCGCCACCAGATATTACCAACGACAAGCTCGCGGTACGGACAGTTTCCTGTCATCTCTAATGGATACTTTGAATAAAATAATAAATTTATGTTAAATGGGCAATTCAAATTACTCAGCGCGGATTGATTTATAAAATGTTTCATGACTGACTCCGGATCAAATATATTTTTAATGTTGTAGGCTAAATGAGCAACCGTCATATGAAAATTATTATGAAGCTTGCAAAAAAAGTTATTTGCATATTATTTTAAAGGTTGAATTTGTGAAAATATACAAAATTTTGCATCGTCTGTATGTCTATAAGTATATATAAAAGTATGTCTGTAAAAGTTTTTATCCAAGGAAATAAAAACTTTTTATTTTGAAAGCAAACGATTTTGAGTAGTGCGGTTATGAATATGCACAACTTTGGAGTTCTTCTCGGAATAATATATTTTCAGAAAAGAAATAGTATAAATTTAAAGAGACTTGAAATAGCCGAAGAGCCTAAATGACTTTATGATACAATGTTTCATAACACAAATATACTACAGTGCTAGATTTCTTGTCAGCATAAATCAAAAGCGTTCAGCTACTGCGCGTATAATACTTGTAAAAAATTTAATAGTCAACACCATTTCAAGTATTTGTTATAAAATCCTTAGTAAAATACTTGTTAAAATGAAACCTTTTAGAGAGAGGAGACTCGCGCGGTTGCTCAATCCACATCCACCAAGCCGAGTGAGTGTAGGAAAGCATTCGAGCGGTGGGTTTATTATTTTATAGCTTGTCACATTGTTGTCAACGAGCGTCAAAATCGTGAACCAAACCCATTAATTACAACACTCTTAAGTCCGTCGCCTCGCAACTCCGCCAGTCCCTTGAACGCCGTTACGAAACAGCTAAGTGCCTCCAGTGTGTCTAACTGGAGATATTTTTCACAGTCGATCAATCTTGGGTTCGTTTGCATATGCGTCTCGAAACAAAAAACTAGATAATAAATTGGAATCAGAAAAATAAAAATCACAGTATGTGTCCGCGTCTCGCGCTGTGGCAATTATACCACTTGACAAATCTGAGATGGCTTGTAAAATGGAATTTCCTTTTATTCTTTATATGAAAGTAATTTCCATTAATTATTACCGCGTATTTTTTTCATTATGGATGATTTCATCCGATGTAAAATTAATTAAGTACCTGCGCTTTAATATAGTGGGCCTTCTCGGTGGACGTGCAGGTTGGTGGTACTGGTCGCGCATACGATTACCGAGCTCGAGTCGCTTCGTGTGCGGATAGTTCGTATCTGGCAGTTTCTTTTATTGGCGTTGAACTTCAGTACAAAAGATCTCCCGTGTTAACATCATTAGATGCATTGAAGGGCATGTCTCGGTGCGCCGGACTGTCACGTCTCGCGAGCTCCTCTCGCATACTTCGACGCATACCCGCGAACAACTCATGGCCACCTGACAGATTGAGGTTACTTGGATATGCACATTGTAGGCAGACTATGATTAACCGCCCGTATAAATAGCACGCGTGCCTTTAAACAATATTTTATGAGAGAATTTCATTGTATATGTTCTCCCTTTTGTTTTTGACATTCATTTTATGTGGAATATATTCTGTTTATTCGTTTTTATATTCATTTTAAATTGATAAATGTTTTTTTGCTTTCTTTCAGGTATGTGACACACTCCTTCAGTAATATTTATAAAGCTGTGATTATGTGGGTAAGAGATAATTTTTCTTTGGTTAATATTTTCCATCCATTGTAAGCTTACTGGTGTGTTATGACTATTATGTCATTGGAGTTAACCTCTCCTAAAGATGCAAGTACCCCAGTATGAGAGTTTGTTTGTTAAAAGGACAGAAAATCTTCTCACGTGTGATCGCGCACAATCTCAATACACCCACAGTATAAAAGTTGTTAATAAGAAAATGGAGAGACCGAGGCATTCTCGGTTCGTTAGTGAGCGCGGTTCGTGAAGTGCGCCCGCCGCCGCCCTGAGTCCACAATTCCTGCAGTGAATAAGGACTTATCATTAAAGCCACAATGCTCAGGGCTCACGAGGTACGACCGCAGATAACGCGAGCTCCGAGCCAAAACAACTTGTCAGATTAAAAGATGAATGATTCAAAATTGATTGAAATCTTACCTCAGCAATGTAGACCTACCGTATATATAATAATAAACATGTAATTCGAGAGGAGTACGGCGTCAAAGATATTATATTTAATTACCTCCATTTTGAAATAGTATACTTTCCGTCGATAGAAACGAAATAAAGATCTGTAATTTGACGATGAACGGTGCGTGTTTATTTATCGTGGAATTTCATGTTTTCTGTTAATCATAAATCATCCCGGAGCGTAACCTATAATATTTTTGGTTTTCGATTTAATTACTGCTTAAAACCAGAAGTATACCTGGCGATTTTTAATTGACGGCCGGTGGATCGCCTCCTCGCTGCGGCCACGATAACCTACATATCGGATCCCAGAACGATTAGCTCCTGCCTATGAATGTCTAGGATTTATTCTCGGGCGTAATGATAATGCGGCCGGTACAGTTCGCCAGGGGCACCGCCTCGTCATCCTCCCCTTCCATGGGAACATCGGCGAGCCTTCCGATCTCCCAGTGCCGTAAAGCATTTTATCAAAATAGTTTAATTGATAGTTGTCATGAGTGAAGCGTTATGATTTTGGGATCCACCGGGAGGATTGTTTTGTAAATGCAAGCTATAATTTGTAATAAAACATATCTTCGTTGATCGTATATCATTATGAGTAATTATTTCATTACTGATCTTTTTTTAGAATTTCGGAAGTAACCCTTTTGATCTGGGAGGGTTTTGTTATGATTCATGCTCGGACAAATATTAAATATATATTTATATATTTTTTTTATTTTGAGAGATTATTAAAAACATAATTTAGATACCTATTTAAAAAAAATATTTCTTTCATTAGTTAAGCGTGTAACGTGTCGGAATAGAGGCAACAAAATCTCATAATTATTGTCTATGTCGAGTAGAGGCAAGCTTACGCCGCGTGTCCTCGGCTGCAGACAATAGAATCCTAATCCTAAGTATTCGATGCATTGTATCGTTTTCTTTCTTATAAACAGCATTATCATTACAATTAATTATCGAATAAGTCTATCCATACAATAGCTTCATTGTTTGTTTTAAACACCAGTTTGTGATAGAACGCTTGGCCGTCAAAACCCCTCGAGACGCCGAGACCAGAAATGTATTCTCGTTTAGAACTGAGCTTTTATACAAAACATTTCTAAATATATTGAACTAATGAACTGAAAAATATAATAAATACTTTATTGCTATAACATTGCTCGGTAGCTAACGCGTCAAACGGTATATCAAAATCACAATGACAAAAAATTTAAATTCTCAATAAAATATGTATAATTTATTTATGGGTTCATTTATATAATAACCAATAATAAAACAAACTATAACTTTTAAACGATAGTTATTCTAAGACACGATCCGACAAGGCAAATCGGTCAACTCCTTTCACACTCCATCTGCAGGGACATAGTGGGTAACACTGCACTGCCGGCTGTGCATGCTTAATAACAACACTCCCTGAGTATTCCTTGCGGGCAGATCCGCAAGTACAAGCACTCAACACACCGCATGTGTATTATTGTTGGAATTCCTTTATGCAAGCCCACGTTTGCAATAAATGATTTAAATTGTTATAATGTTACTCGAATGCTTTTTTTACTGTCATAATATTTTTAGAAACTCAATACTAAAATATTATGATAGAAGTATCACATTAAGCAGATAAGATCGGCATCTTTTAGTGTCTCACTGTCTCGCTCACACACATGCAGTAACATTTACAAAAATGTTCCCTCTCAAAAATGAAACAACATAAAAATAAAGCTTTGCACCTATCTGATTGCATATAAAATAAAATACTTCCACCAAAACAGAGGAGACGATATTTTTTAGATAAAATAATATTCTAAGAAAACACCACTCGAATCACATCCTTTTTAAAAGGACGGATAGTTTTTTGACAAATTTATCACTTATTATTATTGAAATTATATTTTTAATGAATATCATAGGTCTATATTAAAGTCTGCTGCAATAGAGAAAACATATAAATTGATCTTTATTTTTGAGCATCGCAGCCGAAAACGTTAAAGACAAAAATATATAACATTTACTGTAGTAGGGTTTGAAAAATTATTAGTATAACGCATAACTCGCAATGATATGTATTATTGCACATTAAACATAATAACATTCCATGAGCTCATAAATAACGTTTATTTAGAAACTTAATAGTTTATCTTAAACAATTCGCAGCTGAAATATTATAACAACACTTCGTGTGAATCTAGTAATCGTGTATTTTACTATATACTCATAATGGTAATTTTAAGAGTACCACAGTTTTATGGAAATAAAATTTGACATTATAATACATTGATTTTTTTTTTAAATCGTGATATCACATATTATTACGAGTTTAATCATTTACATTTTTTTGGCTTGTTAAAATATTCAAATAACTTAAACACGCGTTCGCGAAACTATCTGCCTCGGCAGTCCTTCCAAAATGTATAATCCAACATTGCAAGTGCTCATTAAACGAAATACGCGAGCGGGGTAAATATAATAATCAAATGCACATCACTTTGCAATACTGCGGATGTGAAGACATAATATTCACAGCATAATGAAAAGTATCAAAAAAGGGCAGATGCTCGTAAGCGGTACAAAGCGAGACGTATATATAAAGCATGTCCCAAAATTAACGCAACATTTGAATTTGTCGCCATTTTTGCAGTAAAGTTTTGGGAACACTTAAAAAAAAAATAACAATTCGACAGCTGACTGGAGCGTTGCACGACAGAACAACGTGTCTTCATTATTGATATTTTTGAGTAGTTGATTATCAAACATCATTTTTAGTAGTTGATTATCAAACAGAGTTGATGAGATTGACTCTGTTCGATAATGCCAACGTGAAAGGTTGGCGAAACCGGTCACAAATAAAAACGAACATGTGAAAAATCACTCAAGTATTTTACTCAAAAATATTACAATGAAATTCCACCAAGTACTCTCTGTCAAAAATATTGAATATCTTCATTATTGAACAATATTTCAAAAATAATGAAAGCTTGGCAGCCTTTTGAAGCTTTACTGCAAAAATGGCGACAAATTCAAATATATATATGTGTGTGTGTGTCTGTGTGTGTCTGTGTGTGTGTGTGTGTATACTTAATACAAATTTTTATCACATTCGGCCGGTCTGCGGACGGAGGGCTCGAGTGGGAGTCCGGCGATCCGCGGTCGCGATCGGCGATCGGCGATCTGCGTCCGCAGGTACCGGCCGAGTCCTAGGGGCATTATGAGAGGCTCGCTAATGGTGGCGGTGTGTGATCGCGCGAGGCGGGCGGGGGACGCGGGCGGAGTGTTTTTGCGTGCAGAGAAAAAACGAGTTTAAATAGTTGCAGGCGAAATATGAATTTTGCACGGCGGAGGTGCGCGGCCGCTCCGGACATTCTGCTCGCCGGCCATTATGCCGCGGCTCTCGATAACACAACGATACTCACATATTCTTATATTAGTGTACGCCCGGCGTTTTACACGAATTGCGGCAGGTATTTGTGACGCCAAATGTTTGCCTATGTTTTTCCAATTACGTTAATTTTAAGTTTCAAAAAATGCATGAGTATGTAAACAATTGCAGAACTGCTCATTTGTTGAAAATACAAACAATAATTTTGTGTAAAGATAAAAGTATCAATGTAATAAATAATGTCACTTGTATTTTATATACCAGCTAGTTAATTAATTGTTTAACTGGCGATTATAGAATTTAATTAATAATGCTAACTGCATGAAAATAATTACTTAATCATGAGAAATGTTTTTTTAATTAATGAAATTAAGTTGTGTTAATTTATTGCCAGAGTACGACTCACTATATTTAATCATTACTTTTTTCTCGTATTGTTTTTACCTGGTGTCTGAAACTGTTCAAGTGTGATTAAATCTGCTACATCCTCTTGCGCCCAGTTACACGACACAGGTACATCTCGCTAAGATGGATGTTTATATTATCTCGTGCTAGAATATCAATAAAAGTGGCATAGATACATTATTCCTTCACAACACGCGGTCCATTTCCACCACACTATTGTAGCGGCGACAAAAAAGGACGCTGTCGTATATTGCTCGTGTAAGAGAACATCGCCAACTATAAATCTAGCGGAGCAAGCCCAGAAGCCGGCGGATCCTGTCGCGGTGCAGATTATTCCAGGGTGTCTCCGTCCGAGAGCCAAGGTCGTGCGAGTGACGTCGCGCCGCCGGGGCCCCACAATGCACTTTACAATTTGTCAAGCTTTCCTGTTTTGTAATTTTACACTCGCTGTTATGATATGCGTCCATACATATTTTTTTCTAACCATATATCATTAAATGTACGAGTGATCATCCTGTTGTTTTTTACCTGTGACTGGTTTATCATTGCAACTCATAAAAACATTGCAAAATTAATTCAAAATAAATCATTATATGCAATGACAAATATTATAATAATGTTATTCTGCAATATTTATTGTAGTGTTAAATTATGATAAGCGACACGATTATTTAATTAACAACATTGAATCAATGAGTTATTCGTTATAACCTCTTTAAGAACGTTACACCTTTTGAACTATTTTATTGAGGTTGCGTTAGGTTAGGTTAGGTTAATTTAATTGTATACTACAGGTAGGTAGGCGGCTCTCCGGGTTGAGGCAGGGCGCATCAATTCAACGGGACGCTGAACGCGTACGCAGCCTTCGAATAAACGTTCAATTTAAAGATTTATTATGTTCATCATCAATTTGAACAATCATTACAGACTACATTTCATATGACTTATTTAAACAATTTATTATCATACATACAAATTATGGAAAAATCCTTTTTAAAAATAATAAGTTGATGTTTATGTTTTTATATTGTATTAAAATGACATAGTAAAATTATTTCATTTATATATAATACTTTTTATCTAGTTTACTAACGGTATTATATATTTTAGTCCAAACTTTTTTTATAGACCAAAGCAAATTTGTAACAACTTCACATTAAATGAGACTGGAAATATTTGGTATCTTACTTTATATTTAAATACAGAAGCCAATTTTCTTGAAAATCGCGGTAAAAAGCATTATTTTAGAAAAACCGTTACTTTGAATTATTCCATAAACATTGTGTACAGCAACAATCATTTGGAATTATGCATAACGCTTTCTGTGAGGGATACTTCTATTAGAATAAAGGACATTATTATTATATATAAAAATCAATCAATACAATTATCTTAATAAATTTATATATATGTGTGTGTGTGTGTGTGTATTCATATAAAATCGTTAGTGTGATTATTATATTGTATTGTTTTAATTCTTAAGTAGTGAAATCTTTTGGAAAACGTATCATCAAGAAATATCTGGTAGGCCTACAAAATCAAGTAACGAGTAATGCCTACTTTACAGCGTGTGGACATTGAGGCAGGACCTAGGGTGGGCACGAGTGGCGCCGAGCCCGCAATGGTCCGCGGCGTGTGGAGAGTAGAGTGCACGTTACGTCTGCGTGCATTTTGACTGACGGTAGTTTGAGCCGCCTCTATGTTAGTCCGGCCGGAATGTTGAAATACAAGTTTGGTGTAGCGTCCCTCACCGTCCCTCGCCGTCCCTCGCCGTCCCTCGCCGTCCCTCGCCGTCCCTCGCCGTCCCTCGCAGGCCGCGCCGCTGTCCTCCAAGGGCCGCTGGATATTGTTATTGCGTGCTCCAGCGATCGCCAAACAAACTATTTCTATTCATCAAAATTCTCTTTTATTTTACAAAAATATATTTCTCAAAAAATATAAGAGTTCAAAAAATTTAAATGAAATTGTGAAAGTACAGATGTTACTAAAACCGTTAAACTAAATTTACAATAAAAATATACAGACCGCAGTAAGAAAAATAAAATGCGTAAAAATTTCCTGCTTCTTATTGCCGTCTAAAATGTATAAATTTGTAATTCGCAGTATCTAATGTTGATTCAGACAATTCGTACACATCTTAACTGTATACTTGATGCTAAATATGAAAATAATGTTAATGGTAAATGTGGGAAAAAATTTGATGAGAGAAATAATCATAAAGATTTTTTTAATGTTAACAATTTAATTGTTTCCTATTTCGAGATGCCCCAGACAAATCATTGTTTCCGTTACACCTCGGCCCACTCACCTGTGCTTTGAGAACTAGAAACAATAATTCTCCTCAATGAATGGCATTTGGCGCTATTATTCCCGGAATGCAGTGCTAAATTTGTTTATTTTCCGTTTCTTATTGTCTCGGCGGCTCATTGAATACTCGGCCTGGAGGCTTCGCCACACAATACGTTGAATTATCATCGCGCAGTCTTTACCCACGTTTAAGAAAGCTTCTGCTGTCCCACATTGTAGGGTTTATGTTTATTGCCGTACAGAGCGACAATGGTGATTTTCTTAAGAAGCATATTTTTGTGAATTTAGTCCAGTTTCACATTTATGACTCCAACTATTGAATGAATCTGAAAATGGAAACGTGTTCAAACAATACTTTCTCCGAACGACGTACATCTACAGAATAGTTCAAAAATGTTGGAGACGTTTCATTGAAATAAAAGTACTACTTCATCAACTTGGTCTAACCGTTTTGTCACTTATAACAATTTTTACTATTTTACGCAGTACTTAAGATAGACTATTCTATTGAAATTTATATTTTATTGAAGAAAATAATATTACTAGTTTTAGATCTAAATAAGTCACGTATAGAAAGTAAATAAGCTTTTAATACTTCTTGATGTATGTAAAAGTAAAGAGTGTCAAATAATTTATTTGATTAATTCAAGTAATTATTTGCTATTGTAAATTTTTAGCACAGCTCTGATTCGATCAGAATGCATTGCCTAAGCTGAGCGATTTGTCGGGACCTGTACTGGGCACGGACCAGCGGTTGGCGACGCCTGGCTCGTGTGTAATAATTTGGATGATTTCGCCGGAAGGAGGGCCCGCAGTCCTCTCGACTGCAACTACTAATTTCTGCATTTGGGGAATCATTTTAGTGTTTCGTTTTGTACATTGGTCCTTTTTGCGTCGGTTCTTCTGCGCGAGACCTGAAGTAACAGTAACTTGAATGTCTTTATTTATTTTATTACAGGAATGATCGCGCGTGTTAGCGCATCGGGTATAATTACATTGATTATGATTATTAAATAATTGTGTTGGAGCTTTTAACGATTGCGGTTTGCCAAAGATTTACAATTTTTTTTAAGTGAAGGCGTTTCGTCTCACGTAATTAAAAATAATTATTATAATCGTTTTATAAAAACGGATTATGGAATCGCTAGAAAGATTAGTATATTTTTATCTAGACAGACTCGCCTAAATTTTTAAAACAACAGTAGGTCGGCACACACTCGAATTCACTTACAAGCACAAGTGAGTCACAATCGAAATCATTCAACTGTATTTACACACTCTCTAGTCTGGACCGCACTGAAGATAGGAAATTTGGATAAGCACCTCAAGTATATTCAGCGGCACCTTCATATCGAATTAACAACACTACTTACTTAAACACAATACTTAATAATTCTTTAAAAAAAAAATTTAAAGAAGACCTGGGAGTTAATCTACAAATTTTTAAGCTTAATAGGAATAACAGAATATAAAAGTATTATTTATAATATTGGTAGCTGAGGCGAAAGATAAATTAAAAATCTCAAGGGTTATAATTTATCAGATGATCATGAGCTCTGACTAGAAATTTATACTTGCACCCAGTGTAAATAGAAACGGTATGCATGGTTAGAAATGTGGGCTCTATTTTTGTTTTTACCAGTCACAGAGGCATCGAAGCACGAGCACTTAGCGGATTAGTGACAAAGATTTTGTAGCCTGAGCTGATCCGTGGAGTGTATTGTGACAGTCGGCTTTTGTCCGGGACTTACTGCGCCCACGCCGACCCGCGGGCTGACGCTCCGTGCCCATGGCGTAACGCGGCCTGCAGCAGCCGCGGAACCTACTGTAGGCTCAGCGATGGCAGTATTTGTCTTCGGAATGTTTATTTTATTTATTTATTACCCGAACCCGTGTCAGAAAACATATGCCTCAAATCTTTACGTTAAAAATAAAATTAATGAACACGTATCTGAGCATAGCACTCAGAGACATTGTAAACATCGGAAGAAATATTTGTTTTATTTCTGTTTACATCGCATAATCAAACTGCTGCCATTTACGTACATAATTGAATTTCTTAAATAAACACTAACGTAATTTTTTTCCAGCAATTATTATTAATTATATCAACAAGATTTCTTTGCAGTAACAACACACTACAATCCGTTGAGCAAATAACAGGTCCTCTCACCGCTGTGTGTATAATCTTGTCTGTGCGAAACAATATCCTAATTAAAATTTCTAATGGCTATAATCAATTACGACGGGTATCAATGGAGCGATCCAATTCAGGCATCGAGACATCTCACGGAACTAATATTTAGCACCGCAGCTATCTGTACATCCTCAAAGATTCAATAAAGTGAACATTCGTGAAAATCGTGCGGTTATCTGCGCCTGCGCACCTACATAACTCGGCGCCTGAAACAAAAGCGCGCGTCAGGAAAACAAACAAGGGAACTATGCAAGGCACGCAAATTAAGTGAAACCAATAGCCTGTAACCTCTAACAAAGTTTTCACTTGCTACCAGCGCTGCCACAGTAAAATACAATTCAAGGCAATTTTATATATGCTTGATAAAGTTGACAAGTTATTCAGATATGTATTATTTTATTGTCAAATATTTTACGTTGAAATAAAAGAGATGATACTTGATATTTATAAAATTAGTTTAAATCAGACATAAAAATTATTTAAATCTACTCACAATAAAAGTAGAAGCTTTTTATTATTAACAAAAATAGATGATTTCTTCTTATTACACAGTAAAAATTATGATTTTAGTTAAATGACTTTACATACTGTCACGAAAGACACTTGTCAAAATAATTTAACTACTTAATTATAATTATTGCTGTTTGATATTTTATTAATAATATCGTTATGTTTATTGTTTTATGTAAGCCACAGTGTAGCATTAAGACTGAGAGAGTAGATCACTCCCCACTTCGCGCAGGGTCTGCTGGCAGGTGCGGCTACTGATTATGCACAAGAGAGTGCGATTTCTCGTTAAGCGCACTAATTTATTGGTCCCCGAGTGTTGTGGGAAACGTGCAATCAGAAACAACCATTGTTTAATGCGTTGTGTGATGGGCTCGCCCGGAGAAAAGACGGGACGAGAGGTTAGACTAACCACGTTTCTCTTTAGCGAGCTCTCAAATTAATGACCAGTGTTGTTTTCAATGAAGCTCTTCTCGCGGAGAGAGTACTAGCCCGTGACCTCGTGACCTATGCATTATGTCAGATGAATTCTTATAAATAATTCATTCGAGATAAAAGAATAACATGAGAGTAATAAAATACGATAGACAGCACAATTCTCTTTTCTTTGGGACTATAAATCGTAAAATAATCAAGTGCTGAGAGTATCTAAGTAAATTTTTTGTTTCGTGAAATTTATAGATCGCGGGAAAATAATTGATAAGTTATAAAGACTTTTCTAAATCTTTCCGATTGTAAATAAAAGTGAAGAAACCATACACCATCTATCACTGATTTTAAGATTATAAACGCATTCTTCGTCAATATCGAATACAATCTAAAACCGATACCGTAGGTAATGTTTTGAAATGGTATAATATTTTTCGACATTTATCAAAATCTCTTTCAAACGTATTTCACCACGCGGCGAGCGCACCGAAAGAAAGTACCACTTAACATCGTAAATAATCTAACCTTTAGCACCGAAAGCCGTTTTGGTACAATTTAAAAATATACGACTGATTTTTAATTTCATAAGTAATATTCGTTCCAACAAAATAACCACAAGCCACTTGACGAGGCCGCCATTTTTTATTTCCAATATTTTGGACGCGTTGCGTAACCGACGAGTCGGGCGATGATATATTATCGCATCGAGATTTACAATTTATGGCCGTTCATACGCGTCTCTCGCTTGTGCTCGATTTCTATTCGTTACGTTTCCAGTTTGGAGTCTAGGCCGGCGCGGCGCCAGGAGGGCGAGGAGGTCTCCCTCCGGCGAACAAGGGACAAATTAAGGAGGACTCACCCGAGATCGGCGCGCGGTTCGCATGTGCAGAGCTAATAAATAATATCGGCCGATGAGAGGGGCCGTGTGATTGAATACGTCGGCACATGCTCTCCGCGCGGCCGCACGGCGCGACTCCCGCCTCACACCTGCCGCCTTGTTGAGAGGGCAGTGCTTAGCGATAATTAGGCGTATTTGTTTAAGTGAAAATATCAGGACGTTATTAATGGGCGTCGTGTTTACCGCTTGATTAACAAAACTTCAAACGCTACCGAAATACCGAAGCGTGAGCTACCACAATAAGATTTTATCAAAAAGCTCCCAAGCTTTCAATCTTACCGAAAAGCCTCCTCCTTAAAAATAAATATTTACAGTTATTTTTTTCTCATTATAAATCGTAATACTCGTTATATCGAAGTGAATTATTTTCTTGGGAATAATGTTGTTACATATATTACCGCATGTAAATAAACTAAATCGATGTATACTGTAAATGCTTTTTGTGTTTATAAATAGACATTCTACATGTTTTTCATGCTTTATATTATCTTAATCATAATTATAATTTCATAACAATTGAGATCACATAACAAATTTCCCCTGATTGAGTTATCATGTATATTTTGTACGACTACAGCGGATGCCTTGCGCTGACATCAGCCGGCGTCTCGACTGCCAGTCGGGCGGCCGATTCAACTTCGGGAATGTTCGGATAGCCGAGAAGTCGAATTGCTGCCCATTTGGTTCTCGGACTTGTGTGATTTATTGGCCCTAAAGAAAGTCATTTATTTCCCATCTAAATCTCCATTCGGTAATTTAAAGTATACGTCGATTTTTTTCCAGGTTGCTCCTTCAAATATTTCTACCGCGATTCCAGTTTTGTTACGAGCTTGTTTTATTAAGTTTAATGGTGTAAATTTTCTACGTCAAAGCTGTAAAACCTGAAGTTTACAGCTCAATATGAGGGTTTCGAGAACTTTGTGAGGTATTTTAATAACCTTCCCTTACTGATCTAACCAAGTAGTCAATTTTTTTTTCACAGAAAACACTGCAATCTTTTGAATACATTTGCGGCTGTCAAAAGCTTTAATAATGCAATGTGTGGTATTTTTTTAAAAATGCTACAAGTATTTGCATAAAAACAAAATTAATCACTACACAACTTATAGAAATGGTCACATTATACAATAGTTCGTCCTTACATACTTATTTTTGTCTTTTTTAAAGTTAAGTGATAAAATACTGTGTGTAAAGTTTATGTAATTATTCACCCAAAAAACACAAACGTCGTACATTTTATTAAAACGAATTCTTTGAGAACAACATGTACGACTTTTTTTCCCTTTTATACTTACGATTTGCACTGCTATTTTTTATGAGTTTTTTTGCAGTGCATGTCTGTCTACTAACAAATTACGTCGGTCATTTCGCATTCTTATCGCGGGGTTTTAGATAATGCTTTCGGTTCAGCAATTCTTTAAGATGCGTTCATTTCCTTGTAAATTCGTAACCGCCGTGTGGTACTAATTCTTTGAAACGTCTTAAATGCAACCTGTTAATAAACAGCGACAATGAATCACACGATTCTCTCGGCTGGTCTAATTTATTACTCGAGTTTTCCATGTCGGTTTTAGGACATAAAAAAATACAAAGCTCATGTTACCGTTCACGGACGGGGCATTCGTTTCACGATATGAAGAATACAAATTATTGTTACATAAAAATAAATCTTCAAACAATGCCTCCGCGGCGCCATTTGAATAAATACTACATTAAAAATACCCGTCTGTGATATTTAATATTTATAAACACCGAACGCAGCCTCGGACACTCGAGACACTCGGGCCGGGTCCTCGCCCTGTGTAAACACGGACATTATAATAAGACAGATGATAAATGTAATGCATTTACGTAAAATTGAATTGCCCACGATCAAATGAGTGCTTAGGGTCAAAAAGGCAGAGTCCCCGGGCCGGGCGAGCGTCCGCCCCGCCGCCCCGCCCCGCCGCCCCGCCGCCCCGAGTAGCCGGGATGCCTCACTCTGCGGGGATCGCGCGGCGGGGCGCCCGGCCAAAAACATTTCATATCTATTGCCGCATAAACTATCCACCACTCGGGATCTATTTATTAAAATAATAAAAAAACGTATTAATGCGGACAACATAAAATAAAGCTTTTTTTCTTGTATATTTTTAGGATCGGTTTCGATGCTTGTATTCTTAATTGAGAGAAAAAAATTGTGTATAATTTGATCGGACATTAATAATTCAACTTCGTTAGGAAAAAAAATAACATTTTAATACAAATATATTTTTTTGAAAAAAATGCGACGTTTAATTATAAATGTAAGGCATCACGTTTCTTGACGTCAGTCGACAGATGACATTTTTTCAACAAATACACCGGTAAGACGTCGTCCGATGCTATGATAGTCCGCCATCAACTTCGGTTCGACGGCGAGACACCTGATGCGATCGGATCTCCTTTTGTTGCGCCGGAGACGAAGGTATTTTTGTGAAGGCTTTTGAATCGACCGAGGGTAAGGAACCCCCGCCGTGCGGGTTGTATTCCCCGCCCCGCGGATTCTTGTAATTCATATTCAGTGGGCCAGCTTTGGGGTAAATTTATGATGAGTGTTATGTTTCGTAGCCGCCGGTTCTTTTGCACACAAAAAATAAATATAATGATTCAGATGTTATTGAAGATTTAATATGAGTAACAATGTGGTCAGAGGTGTCGTGATTCAGAACGATAATGTATAATATAAAACCGTAAATTGAGCAATGAGCAAACGATTCATAAAACTCAATAAAATTTAATTTTATAATAATGTAAAAAAATATTTAAAACAACATTCTGCTAGTTATAAACATACATACTAGATATCACAAAACGTGTAATTTCTTTGTAAAAAAATATTTAACACAAACTGTTTCAAAAAGATTTGTTCCCCACAACCGTTGGTCGCTAATGGGATCTTATCGGACGATTCGTTTATTTTACGGAATGATTTCCCGACTCCACCCGAAGCCATTCAGGCCGACAAATTCCATCGCAACAACACACAACACTCGGACGGCGTAAGAAATCGGCAAATCAACTCTCCTCCCGCCCGGGCGCACAAAGCCTCGCGCCGGCTCGCTACACAGAGTTAGTCGCCGGCTCCACGGTGAATTAAGATATTCGAAGTTCTTTTGTATGCAGCGATGATTACGACCTCGATGAAAGGAGGACGCTCAGTTTCCCCGGCTCGCTTATTGTTCGTGTCTCCTCTGGTCATCCTTGAGGCGCTCGTGATTTTTAATTTATGGAGCGACACCGCGAAACTCATTAATAATCCACATTCAGAGCTTGGATAGCTTTTTCGAATGTATTGAAAAAAAAAAAGCGCGACCGATAGACGGAAAGGTCGTCTGGAACGGGACGATCGAGTGAGGTTTTATCTGATTCTCGTTGATATAATCTGTTTTAGATGATTAACGAACTTCTCAAGTTGTTTTTTGTCCCTTTGGATATTGTAGATAAGTAAAAGGCAAATCACACTTGCTGTAATATGTCAGTTAATTCACTTTAGTGATTAATTTATACACGTAAAAAACCTTTTTTACAGTCATATCTAAGACTATTTTACGCATGCAATTTTAAACCTAGGAGACAAAACATATATTTATTTATAAAAACGAAATAAAATCTAATATTTTTATAATATGCTTAATTATACTATAGCAAATCTGATTTTCGGTAAAATTTGCATTTTATCGGTATAATTTTTGAATTTCAATTAGGAGTCAAGAATAAAATTATACGTAAAAAACAAAATGATAAATAAATTTTCATTACTATCTAAAATAATTACAAGTGAATTAATTTAAAAAAGGTAGAAAAGTTTAAAGGAATCTTCCCCGAGTAAAGTGACTGCAGTTGAACACCTGGTAATGCTTCCAACAATTCAGAACTCCTTCAGCTCTCATATCGCCTTTATAAAGTTTGTCGAGTACAATTCTTGCCGGGCCGGAGTTAATCGAATTCCCCGCAAACATCGTCTTTATGGCCTGGAAACCAACACGACTGCGCCCTCCAGCTGTGAGCCTCGGACCGACTCTTGTTCAAGGACTGCCCGAGAGAATATAACGCGGAGTTTTCTTTACAGCTTCAAAATAAACAAAAAGTATTTTTATACATTATCAGTAACGTTTTTTATACGCACTGGTGTTATTAAAACTGAATATGATTATTTGAATTAATTTTGAATCGACAATTTAATACAAATGTTGCGAGCGATCGAAATCATTCAATTTTAAATTTATCTTTAGGCGACTTGAATTATGTAATCAATTAGTTTTAGATACATATATGTAGATAATATTTTTTCTTGGATGTCAAGCCGCGTCAAATTTTAATTAATGTAAGAATATGTCGACTCTAGTACTGGAGATATTAATATCATTGAAAAAAAATCGAAACCAGAGCTACAGCTTTAACATCTAAGATAGGAAGTTCAATAATTTTATAATGTAAAGGAATCGTATATTCAGATATTAAACTTTACCTTATTTTTGAGATACTTCGAGTGTATGGAAATGTGAACCCGTGTTTTCCACAGATAATTATTTTTAACACGTTGTTGAAAAACTTTTACAAATCTTACCTAGATCGAGTGTATAAAATCCACGCCTCAGATATTTACGAATGATATTTTAATGATAATAAAGCATCCAACACATTCGCTCGTAGTACTGGAATCTAATCCCCATCGTGTTTTAATGTTCTCCTCATCTCATCCAAACGGAGATCAACTCAAACATTACACATCAGTATAGTCCACATTAAGTGCACTTTTTGCTCCGAGCAAAAAATAAACCACGATAAAGATCACAAAAAACAAATAATCAAAAGCACCGTTCTAATATGCAAGCATATTAGGTCTCCGAATTAGACATATTAAAACTATGTTGGTGTGTAATCATGCTGCAGGTTCAACTTTGACTACTGGGAAGGAATCGTGAGCCGACGTTGATGACTGCACAGAATCATATTGTTCCTCCATCACGTCTAAATTATATTTTTTTCTATTAGTAACGTAGGCTACATTATAGTAAAAAAATATTATACGTATAATTTGAAATTTAAGTTTTTTTAAATGATTATTTGTCCATTCGAACTAGGTCGATTGATGGAATTTGTATTGAAGTTAGAGTAACCCAGTTCTGATCGGTCGATCGAATAGAACGTTCAGACGTGATTCTCGCTGTGACTAACAATTGAATACTTTTGCAATGTTGCTTAAGAATTTCTTTGTTTGGGCTTAAATGTTTAAATATTCAGTATTTCAGGAGTTCATTGCACAATGCATTAAGATCGAACACAACCGTTCAAGATATCCCACGAGAGCTGTTAAAGTAAAAATACAAATCATGAATTAATTTAAATTGTTCAGTGGAGGCATTAGAGTATAAATGTTCGTGCATTGATATCGTTTAATCGCTTCTTATAAGCTCTGAATGTAGAGGCTTAATGTCTCAACGTGTATCTTATTAGACATTTATATATTCAATTGCGATACTGAAACAAATTAATAATTCATAAATAATCCCTAAAGTCATCAGTAGATAAAGAAAGTATACACATGAGCGGGTACGAGAAACAACATTGAAACATTTTCAGTTTCATAACATCTCGATATAAAAAGCTTGTGTCTACACGGAGTAGTCCATACAAGCTGCTTTCGAAATACAGGAAGTGTTTTATCATCTAAAATATGACTAGAAATCCGGACTTTAACACCAATAGCTGTTTGGAACTCAGTTGGTGGCACTATGCCACAAATTTACAGAGAACTTAAATTCGTAGAATCACTCCAAGAGACAAAATATAAAAAGAATGTTCATTTATAAATCAAAATATCTACTCCATTAAATTTAGAAAATCAAAACATAGCTGCAAAAAAGTTACAATGGTAGACTAAAAAGTATTATCAACATCAAGAGATTTGCTTTTTGCAAAATAGCATTTACACAACTTTAAATTCAGTGGGTTGACAAATTGATATGCTTGGTACAGCTCTGAAGCTTTTTTCCTACTAAAATTCTGCTTTAAAATGTCACTTTTATTTAATTTAAAACCTAACATTGTATTATTAGTTTATTTGTTATATCTTATTGTAATAAACAATGATAATTGTAACAAGCTAATATTAGGGTAGATAAACAGAGAATATCTATTTTAGCGGGTGTAATAATGCCAGACCTATGCGCATCTCATGTAAATCAGTTGCAGGTTTCTTCCTCAGGTGTCAGTCACCTGGTCAAGCAGGGTCGTCTAAAATCATGCGCTTACTAATGTTTACTTCAAGAAAAACGAATAAAATTATTTGAAATTTTACGTTCTCGCACTCATTGCGATTACAATAACAATTATATAAACTTGTTTAACTAAATATGAAAAAAATCATGTTAAAAATTAACACAAATCTTTATTTTTTTTAAATTTAAAATTTGGTCTAAGTAAAATAAAAGTATATCATTCTAAATAAAATAAAATGGTATGCTAAAATTAACCCGGCAATAGAACAAAAACATTTTTATAATATAAATAAGAATACGACCTGAAGTATGACGAATGAAATAGCAAGGGAAGATCTCTAGAGCCTTGCACGAGCGGCCCTGTCTTTCCAAGAACGCAATCCGGGAAGGAAAAAAACACCTGAAGCTTCTGATGAATTATTGTAAGAAAAGCGTGGATTATTGATGGATTTTACTTATCGTATTGACGGAGTATAATCAACATAAATTATAAAACAAATCATTTCGATATTTTATGAGTAAACATGCTTTATTATTTCTTACAGTTTTTTTTTGTATTTAAAGTATTTATTTTATGTTTTGGTATAAAACAATTTGATTAGTTATGATAGGTTTGTTATATATTTTCAGGTTTGTGGTGTACCGTTGTATTGTTCTCTATTTTCCGTAGTGTTCCTCTTTGACTGTTCGCTTGATTTTAATTAGTTATTTACCAATGTAGTAATAAAATATGGTCTGCGTATTTATCATGTTCATATATTATGCGTATGGATACTACATTAATTAAATTACATAGACAAAAGTTGAAATCTGCGCGATGCGACAATATGTAATGATGTTCATAAAAGTTTTGCGACCATCATATATCATTCTTAGTTAAGTACGTAGTATTATTATTTCTTGCTTATTAAGATTCTCATCTTAGCTACAAGGCTTCTGTTTATAAATAAATACTGTAAAGTGGAGTTGATATCAAATGCGTGATACGAAACGAGCTCCCATAGGTAAGAAAGCGATGATCGTTAAACCTAATGGCTTGTAGATACTGGCTGTAATTTGCTCCAACTTTGGATGATTCTCGTGTGTTTTTTTATAAAGTACTCAAATTAATCTGTTTCCCATCTCGATCCCCGCGCCTCTTGTGCCATCCAAAAATGATTTATATGAAAATCGTCGACGTCTCGGGCGTTAACGGTACAAGAAACATCTGTTTCGTGTAATAAAGGAGAAATAACGATGGAGTCTTCATGACGCCAGGCTGCCTCGGATCTGCTTTGAGTGATTGTCACCCATTGTGGCGTTTTATAAATGTATTGTAGGAGACACAATAAATTATTCATTTCAAATGGCCGGGTATGCGCGAATAGACGAGATACTATCTGCATTCATTTCTCACCTGGTGTTATACAAGTATGGCACTCTTTGAGAAAAAGATTTAAATATTACTGTAAATAATAACCAGTTTTGATTATTCAAACATGGGTATTGGTTAAAAGTTAAATCGATTTTGAGCAGAGACAATAATTCAACGCGACTGACAGTTCAGTAAGATAGTTCGAATGTCGGTAGAATCTCGTGTGCTCATACATTTACACCATTATAATTCGATATAACCTCGAATCATACCATACAATTTATAGTTAAACTTTTTTAGAGCACTTTTATAAACTCTATTAATTAGCACCGTTTATCCCCGGAATGATTGCGCGCACAGGTGGCAGTGCATACAAAAAATGTGAATATTATGTAAGAGCCCTGCCTGGACCTGTAAGGTTTGTTCACACAACGCCACCTTACAAGAGGTGCAGGCGCACGTCCTCCCGCAGGTAGGCCCGGCTCCTAACAATACCGGACCACAGGGCTGCGCCACTCGCGCAAGTCTTCACAGATTATGCTCTCCATCAAATGTTGACCATAATTTGACATATATATTTTTTATTAATTTCAGGTTCAAAAGAGTAATTTTTTTGTTGATATTTCTAACCTTACAATGACTATTATTTTTTACAAGTCCACCAACCTATATTCCCGTTGAGGGAATGTTCTAAAACGATAATATTTGATTATATAATCTCATAGAATATGTAATCTAAATTTATGTTTTATCTTTTAAAACAGAATAAAATGTATTGTATAAACAAGAAAAAGATTGCTAGTGTTTACTAGGATATGTGTATTTTTTAAAATAAATGGTATCGGCAAGTAAAATTGTTGTTCAAAAAGTATTTTTTCAATATTACTTCAGCCGAGTGTGCCATCCCTATCGAGCTCTATCCAGGCGTATTGTACTTTTAGAGCTTCGTTACGTAAAAAAATAAACTAAAAGGTGAGGAATGAAAAAACAGGCTCACATACTGAGAAAGCCTGGAAATGCTAGAAGAGTCCTAGATTGATTATCTGTCCCTTATGCACGTCACACGCTGTAGCGGGAGTCCCATCTCCCTCTCTCCCGCGGGGATCCCGATAGAAAAAACTCGCATCTCCATCAGCGGGACAGGGACGTACGATCTTGTCTCGGCACCGGTGCCGTGTACAAGCTGATGAGATAAATCAATGACTGCAAAACTTTTTTTAATTTTATGATTTATTTTTTTATTATGTTTTTGACAGCTAGAAATTGTTGTACGGCTAGCTTTGACAATAGGTAATTAACTAAGAGCCGAAATCGTGATCTTTGACTTTTAATACGATTTGTATGGGAGACCGCGTATTACATACAGAAATTAGTTTGGAGCTTTGCATTTTAAAATGTTATCTTACAATTTAAGAAGTTATTTATTACTGCTTAAATATAATAAACAATATTTAAAACATATTTCAAGATTAGTTATCCGTCGTTAATTGGATCATTAAGCAAATGAGTATTTTAAATTACGGGATAAATTTATGATTGAACACACTTCTCGCAATTTGATCTAGTCGAAAAACAACCTTTTAATTCAATTTTTATTTTGTTGCTTGCTTATTGAATAAATATTAAAATATTTACGGTTTATTTTTTTAAATTTAATATAAAATAAATTTTGAAGGCATCGTCAAACAAAATTGTGTGAGAGAGATGCCGCCCTATGCACGAGCATGTCCGATATAGCGATAGACGCAAACGTGGCAACGTCTCCGGTAACAAAGCTGGGCAGGGGGGGTGGAATTCCTAAGGGGAGGGGGCAGTCGTCTTCCTCGCTCGCCGTCCTCTCGCTTCCGCGCGCTAAACACTCAAATTGATCGCATCGATTTGGATATATCGATGATTTCCCGCAATGTCGATTCAAACCCCCCGAATTAACATCTCGGCTTCGGGTAACGGGAACGGCGAAATGAATCAGTGGCTGGAATTAACGGTAGCGACCCGCGGTGGCGTTACCGGGGTGTTGTTTTTTAGGATCTCATGGGCGTTGATTTCACGTCGCCGAGTAGAGTTGATTTCGTTGTTGATGCCGGGTGCCTATCCCATAACGGTTCGTGTATAATTTTTTCCACACATTTGCCTGTAGTACGACCAGAAGCCGGATATCTAACATAATTTAATAACTCGCTTAATTAGATTCGGGCCCGTGGAATCTCTACTATCGGTAGCGAATATTTTTTACTGACCGATTTAACCTATCAGAAGATGTTTTAAATTTATTACTTGTATATCTAAATGGTTTTATTGCAGTGCTGTTGATTTTTTTACCACGCGATCTGCTGAAGTTTGTTTTAAAATATCTTTGAAATAATAAATAATCTAGTGATAAGTGAATCCATCGAACGCATCGGGGTATAATAAAGCACCAAAAATACAAGTTTAGGAGGATATGTACCATGAATTTTGAAATTCCTGATCAGAGATCTGGTCTGTTGATATTTGGCTTCAGCCTTGGGGAAGGCACCATTGCCCGGCCCCGACAATGCATATTGATTGATGAATGGAGTAGGATAAATATTATTCTTGTGAGAATGGACGCCGAACCCTTTGCTTTCGTTGGAATCTCGGTGTGTGTTGTTATGTCGGTCGTAGAATGTTCGTTCGCTTTAAATCATTATTTGATGAATTGTAGTCAGTTTATTGGCCATGTAGATACTGTATATTTACTGGACGAACCAAAGCATTAAACCTGAGCACTGAAAATAATAAGTGTAGTATTTATGGCTGGATTGTAATTTTTAACTATAAAGTTATGTTTGTTTTATGAGACATATATTTTCCTAATATAAAACTTAAGACTATTTGAGTGTCAGCAGTGATTACCTCCTTGTAAAAATACAGAGTAAAGCAACTTAACGATGTATTCACTTCAAATCTATTAAATATATATATTTTTTAATGTATTAACGTATTGAAAATAAATATTAACAAAAATTAAATCTTAGTTTTGTTAACGCATAGTAATCTTTTTCTGTAGTGACAGTTATAGATTTTTAACAGACAAATATATGTGTGTCATTATTATTAAATAAATTTAAGTATTCACAGGTCACGACATCCTCACAGAGGGAAAAGTTTATTCCATTACTGTTTTGATGTAATTATTCGAGTGTACTGACTACTTTAGTCGCTTTTATAATAGTAACGTGTAGCGTGTTAACTTTTTTTTTTCAAAGAGTAGTTTTGATGTTTTCTCCAAAACGCGTCATTAAAATAGCATTCCGTTGTGATGTAGTAGCGCAACAATATTCATCATTAAACATTTTTTATTTAGTTAAGTAATGCATACAGCGAGTCTCCTAAGAGCGGCCAGCGACGAGGCATTCCAGGCTGTGGAGGTTGCCACAACGATGAAGTCCTATTTTTTCCTGTACAACAATAGTAAATCGTAATAAAACCCATAAAAAAGTACACAATTTATCACGCCACACACTCGCGCCGCTGGATGGGCGAGCCGAGCTGAGAGGGCGCCCCTTGCGGGGCAGGTTCGAGTACCTCTTCTGACGGTGGCTCGGTTCACTCATCCAGGCGCTCCGGAGGTCGATGGGGGTATATTGTTATTGAAACACTTACTAATCTTCTAATGCGCACCAATCTACTTTATTTATAATATAAGTGAAGGCTTTGCTTTCATACACAAAATCAAAACATTCTAAATTTAGTCAACTTTTATCATCCAATAAATATTTAAGTACTTTTTGCACTTTTAATTAATTTTAAAATTTGTAATGGTGACTTTATTAATGATTTTTAAAGATTTGTGTAAAACCTACAACATTTATGAAATTGAATAGAAATTAAATTGAAATACGCTGAATTAATTTTAATAAATCTTTTTGCATTCCTCTATCCAAAGCTGATACGGCAATTTTATTTTAAAAAAAAACCTCTTATAAATAATTGAATTTACAATGTATTTATAGTAATAATAGCAAAAAGTTGAGACGATCCAAATATGAGCACAGCTTGTCGTGTTGCTTGTCAGGAAAATCCGTGCCTTGAAGGGTATTCCCCGCCTGACAGACAAAGCAATTTTGAATTTGCACGAATTGCTAGTCTTCGTGTCAAACAAAATAATTGAATTCAAGTCTCTCGTCTTTATCTAACACGACGATAGCAATCACGCTATCAAAAGTATAAATAGTGATAGTCAGGAACTGTAAACGGAAAGAATGGCCGCTTGCATTCAATTTGCACGGGTTCATGCTGAGGGACCGGGGTCAACCATAGTGTACGAGTAGATTAACGCTGATGTTAATATTGACATAAGAAATAATATAATGCTTTCTATGTTTGTATTAGATAAAAACTAAAAAAATAAAATCTAGATGAGATATTAAAAACAAATTAACTTTCATGTTTCGTTTGGCTGCCTGTTCTTTTGATCTGAAATTGGATTTGCCAAAACCACTTTATAAATATCGTTTTAAAAAGTATCACGCGACATATCCAAGTAAATTAAAATCAAATAGGTTAAAAACACCAGATTCAAAATTTTATTTTAAAAAATCCATAGCTGGATTAGCGACTCGTTGACCCGTGTACGATCTATTCAAATTAAAATTTCCCTACTAACATTGCTATTATAATTGCGTACTTCGAATGTGTGTCTGCGGTATGACTTAACAGTAATGAAATTACAGTGCGCTGTAAACAATTTGCTGTTATAAACAAACCAGCTTGCATAGCCCAATGCTCTAAAAATAACAAATACCCACTAATTACGGCAATAAAATTAGTGCGAGCTCAAGGTCGCACACGAGAGGCTCGCGCGGCCAAGGCGCTCTCAGCCGGGCGCGGACGCCGCGGCGCCGCTTGGCGGGCGTTGCCGTGCCATTAGTCATTGCCCCGCTATTGACATTGGATATCACGCCGACAAGCGCTCTGCCGCGCTGACGCAACGTTTGCTCAGAGCTGATTCGTGCAATATATCACCTTACCTAGTACTTGGCTCTGGTTTATTTCGAGTATTAACTTACATACAATCTGCCCGGCGCGTACCTTCCGAGATGACTGCGGCCGCTGTTGGGCGAGTTTTCGTGTCGCTCGCCGCGCGACGTTTTTACTCTTTGAAGTTCGTGTATATTGCATTCTTCTCGTGCTTTGCAATCGTTTGCTTCACCGCCTCTGTCACAGCGTCATTCCCGTTTTATGATTTTACAGGTATTCGGACGTAATGCTGTCATTATTCTAAAGTCAATGTAGGCTTAGTTTAGCAGATGTCTCTGCATCAGCCAGTCAGAGTCTTTTTAAATTACAAATGCATAGTGCATGTGCATTTGAGGTGCTGATTTACATATATTCTATGTAGCTACACAATAGGTTAATTCAATTTTAAAAAAGGCAACCTCTTCTATTCGTACAAGAAATTTTGTCTTTTTTAATAAATCAAACGGTTTTGTAACACTATCACAATTAAGAGACACAAAACTGTTCGCTCGTATGCATTCCAATCGTTTAAACGACATATTACACAATTAAATGATATATTACGAAAATGACAATGAAAAATAATTGTTGATAAAGCGATCGTTTTTTTTATGTATAATATTTTATACAAACATTTTTTATAAATGTATTAGATAATAAATCATAAATTATGTATGATATATCATACCATATTATATTTCTGAATAATGTATTAATGCTGTAAATACATGTTCACAGTTTTTCACAGTAAATTAAAGAGATTTATTAGTATTTATATTATAAAATAAAACGGGAATTTAATTGAATATATGAAATAATTGTAATATTACAACTATATATTTTATTAAAAAACTCGATATATTATGGAATCATTATTTTTCAGAACAGAAATTTTTCGCATTGACAGTGAGAGCCTTATGCATCGATACATACTTCTATTTTAATGGTATACTTGTAAAATCATATATTCGATCAGAATTTAACAACCTGCGGTTAAAACGCACATTTACGCGCGTAATAAAAAGAAGCCTCCGATATTCCCACTCGGCTTTGATTTCTGTACACTATTCGCTATTACCTGCTCCTCTTCCACGTCTTCTCTAGAGCCTGCCTCGAATAAATCCTGACCAAGGCACCGCTTGTAATTACCGGCTGCTCTAACAGCTATGGCGTATTTGAATGTAGGCGCCGCCGTACCACAGATGTGAGCTCAGACCAGAGCAGGGACGGCTGAGCCCGGGGGATCTGATAAATCTACATATTCTTAAGCACAAAAAAAAAAAAAACAATAAATGGTTTTACGTCTATTCTCGTTTATATTATTTTCATTATCTGAAATACAATGTGCCTTCTCGAAAAATATGTTATAAAGATTTTATGATTTTAAGATCTACACAATTTTATTAAAAACCATGCCAGTACACCTGGAAAGGAGACGAAGCGCACACCTCGGGCAGGTTAGCGCACTCCGGGTACTTCGTCACTCTTTCAGAATACTACAGTTTTTTCTTGATCATACCCTCTACGGTGGAGCATAAGTTGCTTATACCCAACTTGGTTTCTCGCCTTCGTCTTCTTGTGAATGTCCCTGTGAAGGTCTAATTGAATTATATTTTTATATATCAAAAAATGACCTCATTTGTACTACCTGCTTTTATATCAAGTAAAAAAAAAAATCTTCGGATGTTTTTAGTTTTTGCGGTACATCAATATTGCAAGTTCATTTTACATTAAATTTTATATTATTTTAACAACCTTATCGTTTTTGGTTAAAACTGTTGCTTATTAAAAATCGAGTTTTTTTTATTTCATAAATGTTTCATTGCATAAAAACACTTTAATAAAATAGTGTGATTTTCTTGCAACAATATATTGATATCGAAGATGGTACAAGGTGGGCATGCTTGCTTGTAATCGTTTGCTGACATGCTAACATTTTACGTGTCTCCCCTGAGTCCTAAAACACAGGGTGGTTTAAAATGTTTAGATATCTCCTGCTCGCTCGTGATATCTTAGATGTGGAGATGACACAAAAAAATGTACACTTAGCGCCGCCTCTGTCCGGACTGGTGTAAGTTATTAATCCACAGGTACGTGCGCTAGACCGAGCCCGGGGCCTCCGCTGCTATGCAGATTGCCGAATGCGTTTTATCTCAACACGCGGCCTAACGGCTCTTCTGTCCTGGACCGGAGGGCCCGGCGAGCGACCTGCTTGCCGTGATATTTATTGTTAGAATCTGACCATACTTGCTTGACTTTCGTTTCTTGTTGAATTACGGTATTTCTGTTATTCTTGGTACTAACATTCTAATTTTAATATATTTAGCTACACGAAGCCAGATAGTTTTAATTTTTTTTATACATGAATAAATATAATCGATTAAAAAAAGTGTTGTGCTCTTATTATTAACATCGCTGATTTAAATATGTTAAATTTAAATTATAAGTTTGCAAAGGTGATACATATTACACACATATAGTTTTTATAAGTACACATTTTAGAAATAAAATCCGCAAATAGTTTTTTTGCTTGTTACATAAAATAATAATGAATTTAATTGCTTGTATATAAAGCTTTTTTAAAAGAAAGAAAATCTTACGCTTTTAAATATTATACAATTTTTACAACTTTTAGCTATTGAGTTTTACATATTTTGGTACTATATACAGTTTTGTTGCAATGATTTATTTTTATTTTTCATAGACCACACGCGTGCGGCGAGAGGCCGTGTCGTCGGAGCAATGTTTACATAGCCCGATAATAGTTCTCGTTGCGGCGCTAAGTGAGGCCGAATGGCAGTCGTTTTCGTCGGGTCATGATGTATGATTGGCCGGCGCTATCATTATTTAATGCACGTATCCGTGCGGTTTGTATGGCAACCCTGACATTAAACGGGTCATCTGATAAATTGTTTAATTTGGCAATTATCCGAGCTACCTGCGGGCCGCGCCGCCTAGCCGAGCGGACTACGCAGGAGTGCCCCGGAGTCGAGGAGTGACGGTCGGTAAATGCCGAAATTATAAATAAACTGCGGTTACGCAAAGTCATTTTAATTCACGGCTCGTTGACTATAATAAAGCGGCTCTTAGCGCCTGGGATGCGACCTATAATTTTATTCAACCTGTTTTTAGTGGACCAACTTCCTATTTCCTTCATTCATTGCCCAATGCGGTGGAATCTTTGAAAATAAACTAAATACGCTTGTGTTTTGCTATATCTTTGTTTATTATCAGCGTTTACATTATGAATGTGCAACTGGGTTTGTTACACTTTTTTGTTACAAGAAATAACATACTTGTATTTATTTAGAAAATTTTATTCGGATAACAATAAATATATATTGATGTAAATGCTCTCATTTTGAAACGATTTGTGAATATGTAATTATTGTTATCTCGTATTTAAATCCATCAATAAAACTAACAGTTTCTATTACGCTGTATAATATTATTCCGCCGCATCATTAAACGTAATTTGTATAATGGATTGTCAATCAAAAATGCATGATAGAAAATCTCTTCGTGTAGTAATTACGCATCCGTTAAGTTCTCGAGCGTTCATCAAGCAATTAAAACTTATTGTTTATTCCTAAGAAATAATCAAATTTGCATCTCACGGAGCTTCGAATTAAGTGTTCCGAACAGGCGGCTTGGGAAATAATGGATTAATGGCGATCTTTAAATTAATGGTTCTGCTTGAATAAATTGTGCATCTATCCTTGTTACTACGGTGAGTTATAGTTGTATTAATTAACTAGATTTTTCTTTCGTCCGCGTATTTGTACTAATCGATGGCATCTACTATTTTTAATGCGAATTAGTACCATTTAACGTGCTTCAAATAACAATCAAAATTAAACGAAAACTTAATCTTTTCAAAAATATTAAATTCCTGAAAACAACTAGTTTAAATTAAATGTCAATATAAATTTCTTAACGCACAGCTTGTTGATACATGCAGAGAGTGAATTGAAACAATATAGAAACAAGCAAGGTATGACATCATGAAGACTGCTTATTAGCTATATTAAAATTCGCATTTAAAATGCAAATGGACTAGTCGCGATCAATTAATAAACAATTATATGCATCAAATAAAAAAAAAACAAACATTCAATAAATTTTTAGTATTTAAATTGTCTAGTATATTTATTGTTAAAGATTAGGGACAGGAGTGACCAAAGCTTCTACCGCGTAACTATTCCTAGTCGCATGCCTGTCTGATATGTACACATCTCTAATTAATTAATTTGTAAGAAGAAATTATTATTTTCTCTTATTAAAACAGCATTAAATTTAAACTCATTTTTTGAATAAAATAGCTACTTTTTCGACGTCGGTAGACCACCGCCCATAGTTAAAAAAAAACAGGTCGCCCGTGGTGATAAAAAGTTTGTTTGTTTGATTTAGGGGATATATTCAGCATGTGATGATCAAAATACCACAATGTGAAGTTGCATTAATCAAGAGATGGTTTATTACTTAATTTTATTAACATATTTCTATGCTCAATAATTTTTTGTGCTAAAATGTATTTGTTATATAAAGGTGATGGCATTAGTCTTATACACACGTCGCGACGCGATTTGTAATCAGCCAAAAGCGTCCCTTTTTTATAATTTTTTTTTTATAGATTTTTTAACGCAGCGTAGGGCGCTATTGGCTAGTAGCAAGTCGGTCGCAGGTTGTGACGCGACGTGTGCAGGGGCTCGCAGGACCCTCCCGAGTCCCGTGGGGCGCTGGTGATTTTCCACAGCAGCTGATATAATCTGGAGCACACACGGCCGGGCGCGGCGGCCGCCGTCTTCGCTAATTCCGCCGCGGCTACCGGCGTACGCGCGCGCCGTCCCGCTCCCGCCCGCGGGCCCGCCTAGCGCCCTCTCCCTCCCGCCGCGGGCCGCGTGATAGACGCAGCCTCCGGGGAACGAAATTTGGACCTCTTTTGTTTGATACCCCGTTAATTTCGATCCGTTGGCGCAATTTTGGCGCACGTCCTTACGTGTTGGGCATCTATAGCGATTGTTAATTACACACGTTTATGCCTTATCATGTGCAACGGTAATATAAAAAAAAAAACAGATTTATAAGTAACATTTTTATAAATGTTCGGCTTTGGCATATAGCGATATTAAAATAAGAATACATACTTTATATTTTTTTTTATTTGTCTCAAATTTTTTAAAAGGAAATTAGTGAGTCATTTAAAAAATCTTGGCGACTTCCCCAGAAAGACAAAGCGGACCACCATGATAATATTTCTTGATTTTTTTATTTTATATTTTTACTGATCTGTGGATAATATTTGAAACATAAAAAGTGAACAGTCATTTATTAGATTGGGAATTTTTTTATCTTTTTTACATTTTTCCATGGATATCATTAGTAAACCAGTAACTATCTGCAAGCCATATTAAAACATGAACGTATTCATATTGTGTAAGTGTGCTTAATGTTTTTAAGTATGCATATAAATTAATAAATGATCTTTTTAAGTAGCCATTAAGAATGCGATATATATTTTTATTGCGTTTTCAAACAATGATAATATATGGCTACAAATTAAGCAACAACAAACAAAGCAGGTTCCATAAATCACGCTTGATTCTGCTCACATGTACTTTTGATGCCAAGGCTCCTGAGCCGATACGTTCTTGGAGCGCCATAGGTGTGCGCGGCTCCTAAAATCATACGGGACCGACGAAATGTTGATGATTGTAAAATGTTACGGAGTGTGTGGGAGTCAATTTTATTTCTTACCGTTGCCAACTCGGTCGCGTCAGCATTCTCTTTGTGCCTTTGTCTCGCTCTCGCTCGGAGCTGGAGCCGGACGCGGATGCTCTGTCTCGCTCGCGCATGTCGAATCGGTCGCTGAATCTTCGACTTTGTGAGCAATCCCAGCCGAGAGCGACCCTTCGATAGGTGTAGGATCAAGCTTTTTAAGTACCGTGACGAATTTACATCAAATTATTTTTACACCTCCGTCGGTTTATCGGTTCGAATTTTTTGAAAGGTTTAAATTGATATTTCACTTCTATGCTTATATAGTATTGGACGCATATAAAAGTTAATGAATTTAGATATCATATTCTGTTTAGTGCGTACTTTTTTTTATTTCAATTCTTTAAGTGGAAGGTATACACGTTTAAATAACATAAAAACGAGTAGTATATTTAACCAAATCTATGAAAAAATAAAATGTTATTTAGCTTTATATGACGTTTTATTCTCTTTATATAAAGTTGCAATCGTTTTTACTTTTTAACTATATTATTACGAATAAAAATAACGCTTTCATGTGCATTTATTCATATTCAGCAATTAATATCACTGGGTCTACAGCTTAGCTAGAAATAATGTACAGTCGTGCCCATTAGCGGCCTTAAATAACACTTTTTAAGAACAATACTGCGATACTTAACAAAGCGGTAGCTTGTTAGCTTTACGGAGCTTCGATAGGAATCTGAGCTTACCTGTTTCAAACGTGTAAAATGAATTATCATGATTCAATTGAAAGGTGTATTGAATAGAGGTCAGGACCTTGGTTCCTCTTTATTTCAGTATTGGGCAGCGAGGGCCGCGCGTGAGGGGAGGAGGCTCCAGCGACTTCTGTGCGCATGCGGGCAACACTCGCACGCCCAGGTATTAACAATACGCCTCTAGTAAAGCCTTTATAAATCTGAAACAGCCGCAGAATCAGTGCCTATCAACTCTTGTACATTTTATGAATAATCTTTCGTGCATACTTTTTTTGCAACATTCTAGAGGAACAGTAAGACATAAAATACCTGTATTTGAAAATATATGATGTTTGAAATACTCGAAGTTTTTTTTCAAGTAATAATTTAAATAGATTAAATTTAAGTATTACTTTTGTTTGATACGCGTAAAGTTCTGTGTCTGTTGTTTGCTTCGGCTGTATTTCATATGATCGATTTTTGACGTTTATTATTGGATGTTTAATTATACATTTTAAGTTCGTATGAAATACGAAAAAAATAATTGAGCCTTACAACGACCACCTATAATCGTTCTAAGGGTTATTCTAGTTAAGATTTTAATAATTTTTATTTAACTCTTTGAAATAATAGTCAATTGTGGATAAATGTGGAAAAAGTGTTAAATAATTTAAACAAGTTCGTGTTTATCGAAAAAGTACCCACCATTGCATTGAAGTTAACTCATTACCAGTAAAGTCACGTAAACCAGATGTGTACAAAGATTTCTCACTCAAAAATGCTTCTAAACGAAACAATGTTTACTTTTCGAATTCTATTTATATATCCGAAGGCATTGGCGCGGTGCGATATTCGTTCGGTTCTCACAGGAGCGCATGCTCGAGTTTCATAAGCCGTGTCTCGTGTTTAGATAGTTGTGTTACAAGGGTCCCGTTTGTGTCTTTTTTTCACCCGCGCCTCCTCTTTTTTCCGCCTCGGATATCTTTTTTCGGCCGCGCGCCGGGCCGCCTCGCTTGTGTTCTTATTGCTCGCCTAAAGACTTTTTCTTCCTTGTGAATCACGGGGGGCTGTCGATTAAAGGTTTGGCGAATTTCAAAGCCGTTTACGCCACAATTAAATTATTAAAAGCATCTTAAATGATATTAAAACCATTCAATTTTACTAAAAGTTGAGAGCGCATACACTGTAAAACGGTCTTCAGAAAATTTGTTTCTTTAGTCTCTATTTGCTTGTTTAAAAAGATGCGAATAGTTTTTGTGTTAATTTTAATGAGATGTGTAATATTCTCAACCGTGAAGTTTTATATCTGCAAGATCAAGCTATAGTGTTTTTTTTTTACAAATACTCCGAAAGGCGTGCGCTCGAAACTAATTTTATTTCCCAAGTCGATCAAATCAACAAGTAATCGTTCACCATCGGAAATTTTACACCGTCGATAAGTCTTGCCACAGCCCGTTTGTACAATTTGCCTCGAATCATGCGTAAAAACTTTAAAATTGACTCTCAGACGATCTGATCCGGAGGCGATTACAAAGAAAATATTTTTTTGCTCTAATCACGTTCTCGATAGACGCGCAAAAAACGTTAGCACTTTTGATTAAAGTACCTCGATTAAAAGTTTTTATATCCTCGTCAATGTCAACTTTGGATTTTAATTACGAAGTTTCAAGTATTTCAGGCAAATACCGATTCTATAAGCTCGCGATTTTGATTTAAATAGAATACACTCGCGGCGCGAGCATTCTAAACCGCACTATATGTATAAGATCAGATTATTATAAAAAAAATCACCTTAATAACTGATAAGATTTTCGTTGTGTTAACGAAGGAGGAATTATAAAATGCCAGTTTCCTTCTTGGGATAGAAGAGTTTAAGGCAAACAAACACGTGGCTTTTGTTAAACAAGAGAACATACCTTTGATATAAAAGGCTTTAAAGAAGTTCAACTTCCATATATGCTAGTACAAATCCATAAAAATCGCATTTGAACAAACAAGACAGTAACATTCTTCGGTACTTCCAATTATACTCTAACCCGGTATGTAGTAAATCTACGGGGACTCTGTATGGACGTAAAATAGACGCAGTCGCAGGGAGAGTAGAGAGAATATGATTCATTACCGTGGGACTTAATGGGTTTCGAATGCCGATCGGATAGTTATTAATTGATAGTTTTATCTACCGTAGGAAACGTTTTTTTTTTTCATTTTAAAATTTGTGTACCTTTACAACGTAATATAACAGAAAAAGCGGACTACATTCAATATTCAACCGACTGCAGGAATTTCAAAAAAATACAATTCGATCTCGGAGCCGTTCGTAGTTCCCAGTTCGCTCCGCGCCGTTGTTTAGACTGTGACGAATTCGAGTCCGTTGTGAGAAGTGTTGCTCGTTGCTCTTTTTTCATTTTCACATTATAATTTTAGTTTTTTTCGCCTTACCCATGTCTCGTCTCTTTTATTTTCCGTGGGGCCGCGGAGCTCGCTAGGCGGACGACTTTTTTGGTTCATTGTGTCGGGCCCGGCTCGCGGGACCGACCTAGAGGAGCCGAGCCGCGGCCGGCGAGCCTGCCGATCAAAAGGAAAGTTTACGAGAACTATTGCGTGGGTTACCGAGGCAGTCGGAGCCTCCTCGAGCCCGACCCGCGCCGCGAAGTGTGTCTACATAAGAGGATATTAATTGAAACTGCGGCCGATTATTAATTATCATCCATTTAGATGAATTAAATATAAATGTAATCTTATATATCATGTCATACTTTATGCTATTATTTTTATTACACCGAATATTTCATAGGTACTCTAAATATTTCCATTTGGAAACAGCTATGTTAAAAATTCGCTCAATAATGTAAACGATTTTTACCACGAGGCTGAACGATTCCGGTTTTTTTAATCCCACATACGGGAATTTCGCAAGTACCGTACAACATATTATTTACAATTAAATGATTCTAGAGTTAAGTATTTAGATAAAGCAATAAAGAGTGTTTAAAAAATAGTTTTTTTGAGTTTGCTCCCATTTTATACTCGACATTTGAAATTTGGCATAATTAATCTTTAAACTTGAAGAATTAGTTACACATCCTTATATAGTACAATAGCTTGTACAAGTTAAAACAACCATTGCAGACGATTTTTTGCATGTGTTAATTCTCGTTATGGCGTCGTCAATTGGCCTCCAAGATCGTGAAATTCAGCCGGAAATTCACTAGCAAAATATAAAGTCATGTAAAACATAGCCAAAATAATAATTGACTAACTTAAGCACCAGACACAACTGCTTTACATAAGCAATTGTCACAAAAAATAAAAATAATTATATTAAGACTTATCATAGATATAATTTTTAATAAAAAAATTAATCATCTTGTATGGAAACAATATTGTATTATTTTGAATAAAATAAAAAATTGCTTCTTACTTTAGATTTTTTATATTTGTTTTGTGAATTTTATGAATTCTCTTAATATAATGATTTTATGTCAATATTTCAAAATTATTATATTTTAACTTTTGACAACTCGGAACAAGAAGAGTATCTGTGATGAGTACCATATTTCAAAGTTATCATCATTCCAAATTAACTCAATTTTCAAAATCAATTGCATTTATATTAAAAATTAAATTTTAATATTGTATATATCCACAAATGTAATATTAATCTTATAATAAATGCGCGATTTGTGAAAGGAGATGCGGAGGTTTCGGTGGGTTACATCTCAATACACCGGCTCGTTCGCACTGACGTTTTCATCGGAGATTACTCGACGTAAAAATTCAGATCTCCCTCACGTAACGGCCCATAACTCAGCGAGTGTCTTCCTTAGGCTTCGAACCATTATCCTCCGAGGCCAAGGCGATGACTTCACATATTTAAAATATGACAAAGGACTACAGATCCATTTTGGCTGACTTAAAAATGTCAACCTGAAAGTAAATGAGTAATTACCCCATCTGCATTTACACTGGCAGGCAATGTTTCAAGTTTTTTCAGCGTCGCGTCGCGGACTTCGTAGAACGTGATGTGGTTTACAAAAGCACAAAACCAAATCCCTGCCGGTAATTCTTTAAATGATACAAAAAACATTAAGTAGCTGCTTGCATACTGTACATACGTAACTACTCATTTGTCTGATTAACTTTCTTATAAAAACTTGTCCATATGTTTTTTTTATCTGTATTAAATAATCACTTCATGTCAGTAATGATAATATTATTATTACAATTACGATTATTTTTAAAATGGTCCATATAAAACAAGAAACTAGTTTTACAAAAAAAAAACTTATCAATTTTCGACTACTGGGTTTTGGTGGGTGATGTTTACTTTTTTACGTTTTTTTATTTATTAAATCTACATTGAAGATGGTTCCGAACAAATTGTATACATCTCTTGTTTTTTTTTTTAAATATATTTAAAAATAAATGCGCTTGTTCAGAATCAAATTAATGTGTGTTTCGAATTAATTCAGATCTTGTGGCTATGTTTATACATTTTAATGTATTTTTTCTTTATATGAATTTAAAATTCACTGTAACATAACTAAACAGACGAGGTTACTTAACTTGTCTGTTTATTTAATCAATGTCTGGATTTTATTCATCATACATATTGTGTAACTAATGTATAAATCAATTTATGCTAGAGTTTAATACACCGCATTTAACAGAAAACCATCTCAATACTGCATCAGACGAGCATTTTCTTTGATCGATTAAAACCGCAAAGACCGGTAAAGAGAACAGAAACACGCGTCAAGTCGTTGAGAATCGTTTTGTTTGACTTAAACGCGACGTTAGATCATTAACAAATAAGTTTCAACCTGATTGACTTGTCATTATTATGTAAATGTCATGCAAATGTCCATTCATGTCACTCGCAATCACTGTCAGTGTCACCGGGCGCCGCCGGCTGATTGGGTCAAGCCCCGCTCGGGCTGGATTATGTTTCACCGGTAATAAGACTCCTTCGCGAGCTTTTCGAGGAGCTTCTCCGCCGACTGCCGGCTTCGATCTGTTACTTTTGTTCACTTTCGTTATCCTTGACATTTAAATTCCTCAAGTGTTTTTAAGGTTACTGTGCGCACGCTTATCTGTCAGTGCATTTTTTATCGTTTATATTTGATGAGGTATCTAATTTGGTGATAATAAACGAGATTATATGGTACCGCTTTGTAAAAAAAGTAATAAAACTATTCAAATCAAAATGCATTGGCGAAGCTGTTTTGACGATAAACAATCATAACTACATTTTAATCATACACATACCTACTAATATACCAATTTAATAAATACAGGTTACCTATAATTTGTACAATAATGTTTCTTAATATATTTTGTGCATGTGTTTCTAAAGGTCAAAAGTTCTGGATATAGTTAAATTTATTCTTGCATAGTCAAATATAAAAAAATCTAAATTTTTAATAAATATTAATTCTAAGTGATTACGTAAATTATAATAACTGATAAAATAAGGAATACCTACCGGCACAATGACATTCAAAGTATTATATTTTATTGATTAAAAGCATGCTCACAATGTAAAAAATACTATATTTAGTAATGTTGCTCATAAATTAAGCACATTGTACTATTATTCATATAGTACCTTTTTTATAAATTTATCAATGAACACTGATACTTCAGGATTGTATTAATTTATTCTTATTTTATTTGTTTCAGGTATGTTGACTTCCTTTCAAATTATGTTAAAGAATAGCTGTTTCTTTAAGTTGGTAAGTAATTATTATATTTATTTTTTAAATTTATTCCAAGCATACAAATTACTGCAACCCCAGAAATAAAAAAAGTTCAATTGTAGTTAAAATATGACATGTAAACAAAAGAACAAATATATATATATATATATATATATATATATATATATATATATATAATAAGTAAAAAAGTAAAAGAGATTTCTCAAATTTCTGCTATACAAATATTCTTACTGTCTATTTCCACATACATATTACCTATTTACGGGATTTAAAAATGAAATAATTTACCTTTCAGATATTTTATAAGGCAAGGAGTTCTTATTTCAGATACCGTTATTACCTTAAGAACGACGTCTCATTAAAATAAATTAATGGGATGGTAGAGATCTTTATCGGTAGAACTTTTGTAAGAAACCGCCTTAATCCACGCATGGTTTAACTAAGCCTACTTCTTTCAGTGGCCCTTCTAAGTGTGATTACCTTTCTACCTATGTAAATATCAGAAAACATTTTTATCTACATAATCCTATGAAAAAACAACACTAATTGGAGTGCATCGCGCATACTTTTTTTAATCATTGGTTTTTAATATGCAATCGTCTACCGGTTAGTAAAAATTACAAAAAAATCATCGATTACAATATAATTACATTTGCTTAAATTAATGGTTTTTTTACAAACTATAAACACAAGGTACACAACGGTGACTTAAGGCACTCGTCAGTTTGCAAATTACATCTTCAGGTTTCTTAAACGAAATCAAAAGTACGTTTAAAAATAATTGGTTGTGCTACAGCAAATCTCCTACAATGCCTAAAATCTCGCGTCCAAATCTCAATTCCAATTGCCAACACTAAATTGAGAGAATATCTCTTTACTGATCAGAATACAACACCTTATAATAGTCTTGGCACACAGATTTAACATTTACTTACAATTACCGACACGTTTTTCAAGGGCTATGAATTGCGAAGTGAATTTCTAGTGTTCTCGGATATGTAATAAAATTATCAGTTTTTGAAAATATTTTTTTTCTCTTATCTATTTATTTTCTTAGATTATACCGAGAATGGTGAAGAATAAAGCCCGGGGAATATAGACTGTCTAATTACATTTAAGTCCAATAAAGCAGGAACGAGGCATTGTAGCTTGGGACGCCAAGTTATGGTCATTGGAGTCAGGGGTGCTGGTCGGGCGGCCGCAGTCGTGAGCGCCCATCTTAGATAGTTCATATTTGGTTCGTTCCACCGACGCCAATAGCGTTGTAAATGAAACGACCCAGGGATTTGCAATGGCTATCGAATTAGTCTCTTAAATAACGTCACTTTGTCGTATTTTTCACTAAAATAAAACTCATTTACTCGGATGTATAAACGTTTGCTTATTTTTTTTATTTAATGTTGCCTATTCTCTATTAGTTTGAAAATCCCTGGCTGAATACGGTTGTTATCAGTTGCTGGCAATCGTAATTAAGCGGCTAATTCCTTCACAGCTTGGTGGGCAATTATCACAGGTGAATAAATGCCATTTATTCTTACGTATTATGCGATCGATTAATTTATGATAATAGAGATTTTTGTTTGTATTTTGATGTGCAAATTACATAGTAAAATTTCAATTACATATCTACTATTGATTAAATATACAGTTTACATATTGTAAAGAAAAGTCTGCAGTATTATTATTTAATGTATCGATAACACTTAGGTGAATATGTTTTTATGGTGTATATAAGTTTGATACAAAAATGTGATCTAAACTAACTAAATTTATTGAATACATAGCTTTTATTTTTTTTGTTAGAATATTCATAGCTGATGAATCCACGTTTTTGATGTTGTAAATTTAAGTCATTTTGGATTCTGAAATCACAATATATTTTTTTTTTTATTCAAGCAGCAATCGGATGTGTAAAGAGCTTCCATTTTATACCATTAATTTATTATCAGACTCAACGACACAGATAGTCAAGGTAATTAGTAAGACAGAACCTATTAATGAGAAGAACCTCCGTCTTCTTTCGTCTAGCTGGTAATTATTTCGTTTCCTCTTGTTACCCACTTGTGTACTATTCCGGGCACTCACTCCGTCCAGCGCAGATTAATGACGGAGGCTGCCAGCTCCTATCCCCGCGGGTTCAATGCGCCGCGCTATCCGTTTTGGCCGCATACCTCGTTAGTCCTGGGCCTTGTCAAGCGCCTCAGCCACCCAGGCTCTATAAAGCAGTTAATCGTCCGAGTTTTGTCATGTTTCGTGTCCGCCGCAGAGGTTGGCCACCCCTGCCTTGGAGATTTCAATCAACGGTTAACCTCTGGTCTCCTCGTGATGTAGTGGTATTTATGTTCTATATGGTTTTATGTATTAAACGGAATTGAATAGTTTTGCGGTGGACATTACATTATACTAAATTTATTCGTATAATTGTTCACCATTATAATTTGACCTCAAGCTTTTAATACCTATCTGCATATTATTCGCAAACTTATCATTATAAAGATGATTTTTATCATAGTTTAATGTTATTATTTCTATATAATATTATTGAAATAGTTTATAAAATAATAACCGATCATATCTCAATCAACCTACCGTCATCACCACTAAGCATTGGTGTTTGATTTCAAATATTTATTTATAAATTATATTTTTCTATTCTTAAGCAGAAAAAACTTAATTATAGTTTTTTGTATTAAATGCGTATTTTTATTTGAATAAAATTGATATACACAATTGTTCACGTTTTGGTAGTAAACTGATGAACATTTGCAATTTTACCGAATTTTTTTTATTCATGGATATAAGAACACTCTTTTCTAGTCTTTTCTATTTCACGAAAAACTCTCATGTATTTTTTTAAAATATAAAATCTCATATTATATTACATCGATAATTAATTTAAAAAAAAACATGTTTTTGTAAAAATATCCTTGATAAGAAGTATATCTTTGTAATTTGTGAATTTAGCTGAAATTTAACATACATCATATCTGTAAATTTTATTTACTTTCTCACAGAAATAGCTGTAATTAATATTTGCTTTATTAATTAAACAACCATATTAATTATATCAGATTATCGGATCTCTTGGACGCTCTCCCTTCCACCTTGAAATTAATATGGATATAACTTAAACAGCCAAGAACGATTTGTATTACAACACGGAAGAGCCGCTGCCCGACTATCACGTTCCTGAGACTAGAGACTCCGGAATAGTCTCTTACCAACCGTCTCTCTTCACCTGATCGCGACTAATTGTTGTTTTTGCTTAGAGGCAACTTAAGCGGCCTCTAATGCTTTATTACCCGTGAACACCGCGAATCGAATGACACAGCGCGTGTAAGCGATGCTCCCGTCTGGTTAGTACTCACGAGTACCTTCGCTACAAATTAATTAATATATAATTAATACCCCTAGACCGCTGCAAGGCGATACGATATAAAAGTACTTTGTTTTATTTTAGAAGCATTCATGTTACCGTGTAAACATATATATCGTTTATGTATACATTATGAAATCGTTGTAATTATTTATTAATGAGCTGAGCACACTTGTATTAACGTCCATGCTCGTATATGCAAAACGTGGGTCTAATACCTTTCTGTACTGACCTACTTCAGTACTGACCATTTTAAGAACTGCCCATGTTCAGGACGAAGCTTATTAAGAACAAAGCCTGTTCAGGGTCTGGTTAATCTTATATACAACTTAATCAGTGAGTCTAAAGCTAAGCAGGTAGTTTTGCATGTATACTGTATATTATATATAATGAAACTTTCTAAGAATATATTCAAACAAATACGTGAAACGCACAGTAAAACTTAATCTGATAATATATGTTATAATAAAAATATAATTTGTTGATTATTGAAAAATTATCGTTTTAATATTAAAACACTTGCTGCTCTTGGCGATGGCGGAAAATTTCAATCGAAACTATTTTTACAGAAAAAAAAAAACTCTTAAGACAGTGAAAATTTTAAATTGACAACTTGTGTGATTTAACGGAAATTCGAATTTATTTTATTCATTAGAATAGATGTTGTAATTGAGAGTTAAACATGTTCAGAACAAAAAGAAACTCTATTTAGCGAGAAATATAAAAATTCCATAGCAGGCATAGATATACAATACAAAAAAATTGTTATGAAATTTTTTAAAACAAAATTTATTTTTTAGGTATTAAACTATTTTCAAAAAACACCTGAAGATTTATTACATGTATGTATCCTGTATCTATAAGTTTTGATAATCACAAATGTGTAGAATTAGTTTTATTTTATATTGTGCGAGTTCATGTTAATCTTGATACTTTATATAAACACCTGCATATGAATACATCCACGTTTTTTCTTTCTCACATGTAAATTTATTATACCGCCCCATTTAAACACCTTATTTAAACAAGAAAATTTTTGATAAACGCCTGATTAATATCTATCAAGTCGACATCGCTTTTATTACATGTGAATAAGCGACGGATTTGATTCTAAATATATAATTTTTAATTAAATTTAATTATTGTGTATGGACTAAGAGCTATGGTTATTATGCAAATGCTGTTCCAATGGGCCATCCAAATAGAGAAGGGGCGTACCGTCCGGTAGTCCATGCGTCTTTTGTCACTGCTAATCTATTCCAATGCCAAATTTTAATGGATGCAAGTGTCTCAATCAGCAAACTCAAATACTAATGCTAAACCAAATCCGATTCCATTTGCACGGCCCTCAATAAATATTTATTACAATAATAATAAAAACGAGAAGAGAAAAAAACTGTTGAACGTAACGATTTTCAATTATAAGAGGTCGTATTTTTGTTATACCGCTGTGGGACGAGAATAATTAATTGTTTTTTTTTATTCGTTAAATTTTACTGATTAAATAGCGGATTGTAAATTAAGGTTCAACATTTTAAACGCATACAAGACATGTATATACGTGTAAATGCTGTGTATTACATGTATAGTTTATGAAAAATAAACATTAATTTGATGATTTTCTCATTATTTAAGACTTGTTAAATGAGGCTTTCATTACAGGTACGCGCATTTATCGAGTTTTCGAATCACAGAGACATATTGAGATATTGCTCCGAGTTTTTCTTTTGCTTTCCTGTGTTTTTATTAATAGTGAATTAAATCAGAAAAAAAAATAATTTGCAATAATCGGCTGAAGATGGGGGGTACTTTTATCTATCCACTAATAGCGTTGTGAAAGTGTCGATAAATATTTCACAATTAAAAAATTAATGAATTTTCAATGTCTGGTTGCCTTCCGGTCGCCGGACTTCCGCGATCTAACTGCGTCTTTATCCGCTCAATATCGTGATAATAGATTAAAAAAAACGATAGATGCTCTAAATTATAAAGTGGGCGGTTTGCTCTCATTTCAATAATGATACAAATAAACATCACAGATTATAAATAAACAATATTATGAGGAGTTAAATCCACAACTCAATCTCATTTATAAACCTACATTTCTACGACGCATTAGAAGTAAAATTACTAAATAAATAGTGGCTAGGTGTTTTGAAACCAGTTATGGTTTTAATTATGTACTAAAGATTTTAATCGAAACGCGTGATCGCCGCGGCTAACATACATCCGTGGGATATAGAGTGGCCTAGTAGTGGAAGCCAACCGACCAAGTTGTTGAGTTGTGATTTCTGAAAATTGTATAAATTAATTAATATTACTTATGAGAAAACTGCCTCGTCATAAATATTGTAACCGTAGCTGCCTTTCTATTTGCAAACATAGCACGCATAACTCAATCACTACTCAAATCTACATTTCATGATTATCATAATTGTTCACGTTTTTAATTTTATTTTTAAAACTGTTAAAATATATGTTATGTTAACATAAATGCGTTTATTTCTAAATATTACGGAGATCGAATTTTAGATGTGCAGTATGCTCGGAGTAGTATACTTAAACGGTGACAAGTATAAAGCATTCTTTTAATATTCTGTAAAATCAATAAATTATCACAAAATAATGAAATCTAGTATTCAATATCACTTTAAGCACATATGGTATACATATTCTCGACAAATAATCAACATAAAAAAATTGTATATAATATTTGAACAAATGTATTCAAAATTTTAAAAGTATAAATCATTTGCATGTTTAAATTTTGTTAATTATTGTGATATATTTTTGATGCCAAAATTTAAATAAAAAATATGTGATATTATTTATCATTCTATTCATGCTCTGGTGTATCGTTTATATTGGACGTTAACAATTTGTCTCTAACAAAACAACAGCGCATTCATGAGTAGACTGCATCCTTTGCGACATGGTCTGTATAGTCAGAGCTTGTTATGCTTTGAGGGTATAAAATTTATATTCAAATCAATATTATATTGAAAGTAATTAAGTTTTTAAATTATTTTTGATTTTTATTAATTTTTATAGCAATACTTGTCTCTTCTAGATATCAATACATATTCGAATTATTTTTAATAAAATATTTGAGTGATTTTTCCACTTGTTAATTTTTATTACACTTTCTATAAAATATCGATTCAATTGAGTGTTCATTTTTCATATATATACATTATCACTTTAATTATTTTTAATTTTATGTTTGTTTACGTTTTCGGTATGATTAAAATATTTCAAAACCAAGCATGCAAAACAAGATTTGTAATTCAGAAAAAACTCTTTTAAATGGAACTTGTTCTTTTACAACGTATGGAAGCCTCACATGCACTTTTACGACACTCGGTTATGAGCCTGAATGTTGGCATGACGCTGTGACGCTCGCCGCTCGAGTTGCTCGTGTTCGGGGCGAAGTCAAGCGGCAATACAAGTTGTCCGGCGACATGACATCCATGCACTGCACGCCTCGGCGCACGGCACCGGCGCTGTCGGGTGTCTTTAATCCGATTTGATATTTCTATTTGTAATCTATAGGAGCCCTCCGGACGCACGCGTCCCCTTCCCCAACCCCAACTTACAAACCCGGAGGTATCAGAGGGGTTGGCTATGTGTAGCACTTTTACAATAAACACGTTTCTACGTTTTGTATTTCGGTTTCGAAACTCAGAAGGCAGAATATCAACATAAAAAAAAATCATAAGCATTTTATCGCACGTAAGTTCAGTTTTGTATACGTTTGCTTCATACGAACAATTACCTTGTTTTTTAATGAAATCAACTGATATTTATCTCAATTTTCATTCGGCTCATTTCTCTTCCAATAACATGGCACGTTACGGTCTTTTAGAAGTTGTTTTTTCTTCTGTAGTCTCTCAATGATCATTGTGAGTAAATGTGTATTATTGAGTCGATGAGCTAATAGCCGGTATAAATATGTCCGATCGTTAGTGACTTTGTCCCGAGAAAAGGTTAACGAAAGATATATTACACAACTTAAGCATTTTGCCGCTGTTTTAATGATATTGGAGATTCTAAACAAAACTGATAATCTATCTAAATATTTTATAGCGAAAACGCGCAATTATTTTATTGCGGCATTAATAAAATGATCAGTAACGTTGATCTCAAAAAAGGTTGGCGGTGCAATAAACTGCCAATATCTTCGAGTATATCGGTATTTTTTTACATTCCAAACCTCGAGGTTACGAGCGCTTCTGATTTCATTCTACAAAATCTACACCAAAAGTATTTATTATATTTAATGAACCGCTATAAAGGCGCGGCGTCTCGCAAGCCCCCGAAAAAATATAGCTGCTAGTACTGCAGTCGCAAGCCTTGATGGTTGTCATACCCGCACGGCAAAATTTAATGGCGTCCGGGTAGAGAACTGAAATAATTCATTACTTTAAGTATTGAATGATTTATAAGGTATCATCAAACCTTACAAGAAGTCGTTCAATCCCCTCTCGCGCTTGCAAGCATCGAAGCCTAAATTAGATACTTCGACAAACTATGATAATGCGAGCCGCACACTCGCGTGTTTTTATACTGTAACGTGATGCTTGGATAGGTCCAGACTGGTGTATTTTATGTCGACGGGAGAAAAAAATGTGCCCGCAAACTTATACGGTGGGTCACTAGAAGTGCAAGATTATTATAAACTCCGAGCAGAGTTCTCGCTCGATGCGCGGAGCCGGCCTTCGGTGAATTTGTTAAACTCGCGTTATGCAACATTGTGGGAGATGATTTACAGCCGGGGGCTCGATTGGGAATGTCCACTCTGCATGCGGGGCGCCTTTTTGTTTTCAGGATGCTTCAATTTAAAAAGCGACAGCAAAACCCCACCTCGCCGAGCGATATTCGACATATCAGATTATAATTAAAACTCATTCAGTGCATTTTTATTTAAAATTATTAATCTTTTGTGGTTAGACAAAAAAAGGTCGTATGCTCATGGAAGCTTTAATCAGAACGGCGAACTTTTGTTATTCTACATATTTTATTATAACCAGTTTGTTTCCTCACAAAGACCCGGTATAGAGAATATGCATGATATCGTAGAAGGGTATATCGTTACATCTTAATGAAAAGCATCCTTTTTATGAGCCATAACAAATAAACATCTAAATGTAAACCTCAAACAAGATAATAATGTCCGACGTTGTGTATGTGCATCTTTTATGAGAACGGAGGAATTTCGCGCGGCGAGCGGCCGCAGCGTCACATTCTAACAGGCATTCCTGAGCCGCAAAAATAAATAAGCGTATGCATTTTGGCCTCGGGAAAAATGCCACTAGGACGGTGAGGCTGCTCCGAGAGGCGCCGGTGTGGGGGAACATCAGATTATCTGGCTTGATGAAATCTTTCCTTACACTTGATCAGCTTTGCAGTTTATTTTAATCACATTATAATTTATTTCATCGCTAACCTTTAAAGTTTCTTTTTATTTGAAAGTTGCTGTAAGCGAGTAGGTAGTTATAACTGCCTATTCTTTGGATGTGCGTAGGAAGGATAAAATTTTAAAGTATCTCTCGTTAAGTTATCTAAGACTTTTAAGAATAGTATTATAACCTACATGATTTACAAAATGTGTTCATATTGCCTACCCAATATACGCAGTAGACTTCTTCGCCGTATACTTATGCTAAGTGTATCAATCGAAACAAGAGTAAACCTTTAGTATAAACGAAGTTATACAATCGTTCATACAATATCTCATATTTATGCAGAGAACTAGCTTTCTCTATATGCTGTGATTATTCAAATTTTACTCTAGATTTACTATCTGCCTAGGTTTGAACATATTTCACATTCTGAAAGCAACTTCTACAATACTAAAAAAATTGACGACGCGCCGTACTAAGTGTATGCTGGATACATTTTATAGGTTAGCCTAGTGCGATACTACCGATGAGGCGCAGGCGTCGCTCACCCACTAAGTCGGCACCGATCATTCGTACAACTTTCATCACACAAAGAAAAGCGTGGATGAAGACGAAATCGCATTAGGTTCTTCAAGTGTATAATTAAAAAAAAATCGATCTTTTTTTTTTTCGAAAACAAGCTTTAAGCTTGAAACTTTTAAAATTCAGTTTACTAAAATTTGAATGCGAGGTTATTGATAAACCTTAAATTTTAATTCAGCATAACAAAAACGTTCAAAAACATATTTTTATCTGAAATACTACACTGGTAATAAAATTGTTATGACACACGTCTAACCCACCTCAAATAAACATTTAAATGTAAAAAAAAAAACAATTATATTTTTAAATATTAATCGCGTTTATACTTTATTTTTTGTGTTCACCTAGTTTTTTGTATTTTTTAAATTTTATCTTATAATACTCGGGATCATGGTATATCAAATTTTATTTACTCTACTGTTTTGTCTTTAGTAAACATTTATTTATCTATGTATTTTATAATTTAAGACGATACAATACATCAACATATGTTGATCGTCTCGTTTACGAATGGTTGCTTTCCCCTGTCGTCGGACGAACGGCGGGCGGCAAGGCTCGCAGCCGCAGGCCTCAGAAAGTTTGATTCATAAATCAATCCCATCAGGCCATAATTAGTACACATTCAACTATTTAAGTATACCCATTAAATATCTAACCTCTCTCCCCACTGCACCTGCATTCCATGTGAGAGTATCTCCCCTCTGGTACTGGCTGCCATCACGCGGCTCTGGTACTCCCATGTATTGTAGTTGTGGCATATTTTTGCGTAAATGGTACTTTTATAGTTTTTGCCATATTAATTGGTTATAAAGTTTATTGTAAATTTAGAGAATTTTTTGTAATATTTCACTCTAGGTAAACTTTGTGAAAATAAATTTCAACTGTAAAAAGTTCTTCCATATTTATATTATAAAAATGAATCTTCATTAAGTACTATGTTTTCATATGACTTTAAAAAAATTTAAACCATCATATTGCTACGTTTCGTTTCTACCCTAATGGCGTCCTCCCCCTCCTTGGCATAAATTATACGTCTACATTTTTTTGTTTGTTCTGACCTTGTTAGAGTAGAGATTGTGATTTCTAGCCGTGTGGCAGTTTTGTAGTATTTTACAAAAGTGAAACAGTTTCGTGTTCGTGACATTTGTTTAATCAACGCTGTCGTCACCTGCTCTTATTTATTTCGGCTTCGTTTTTAAATTTATGTAAGTTACTAATTCAGTGACTTGTTCAAACTACAAATAAATTTATTGAAAACAAACAACGCGGTACAAGAATTTAAAATGGACTAGCATGCTGCAGGCAAATAAAATATTAATTCCCATATAAACATTTACGAAATGATTATTTTTAAATACGTGTAAGTACTTTAATATTATTCAATTGCTATTTAATTTTTATAATTCACTATGGTATGAGAAAATTAACTATGATACCAAAAATCAAATCAAATATCTTTTATCATCTTCAATGCCTCGGGTCAAATAGTAATCCGCTATCCGACAATTTTATATACTGCTCATTTCTGTATATTTGCAAATACACAAATTTGTTTTAAATTAAAAAAAATTAATTGCATACTTTGCTCTTAATTGGTTGACTTAAAAAATAACGACTTTTACTAAATGATTGCTTGACATGCTAAAATGAGAATATTTGTTTTGGAACTTCCAATACTTTATTTACGATGGATCATTAAAAAGTATAATTATCCTTACTATAAACTCTCCCTGTCGAGGAGGAGGCCGCTATATTATGGCACCGTGTGGTAGAGGGTTACATAAAGCCCATCTTCCGCGTAGTTTTATTGCACTAATTAGCAGAGAGAGTCGATCCTCTAAATTTGCATTGGTCCATTTAAATGGCCGGCCCTCTGATTGGACACTCGGCGAGAAAAACAAACTGGTTACATAAAACATATCCGAAACGTCATCCATAACCTCCGGCTCTGGGAGGGCCAGGGGCCTTATGTGCTCTCACCACATATTTACATTATTTTTTTACTACGTTATTTATTGTAATTCAAGGGTTCCATAACCGCGATTATCTTATAATAACAATGTAACTGCTGCTTTATTACAACATTTAATTGAACAGCTCTCGGAAAAATACCGTTAGTTCAATAACATAAGTTTTCTCTTACTTTGAATAGAAGCGGTTTCGGCGTTAAGTTGAAATATAAAATGTTTTTACTGTAAATTTATTGTATCATGATTTTTCAAATGAGTTATTGACAAGAAATTGATAATCCCTGATTCCTTGCCACCAAACCAGATTAACCAAAGCTTTGTTGATTTGTTATAACTCTTGGCCGGGTGCCGATTGTCGGCCCTGCGATCCCCAAATTGACACCACCCGACATGAAGCGAGTCATCCCCGCTGGGCGCACTTTACAGCCGCTCGGCCGTGCTTCATCAAACCCCTGCTTTATGGGCGGCGCGGGTCAGGGCGCACGCGGGGTCGCTCGGATGCGGATGGGACGTCTCGCATGAGCGTGTGTACGTGTCACCAATGCACACAATGTTTGCACAACCTCTGTCTGTGGGCGCAATAACAGCGTTAATTTCCATAAACAAAAATAAAATTATGCCAACGTCCCGATCTTATCTTTTGCATTATTTTTTTCGCGCTGGAGTCCTCAGTTTTGAAAAGGTATACATTTCTTGAGGAAGAAAAATATTCTGGCAGTTTAATAAAATGATTTATGTAAATTGCATGCATTTTCATATAAAATATGAATAATCATGATATTCAGTCTCGCATACGTTATTATGCGATGTCAGTCGGTGACAAATTACTTCCAGAACAAGCGGATACTTTTCTCGCGTTATGATACCATATTTTTTAAAGTGTCTCCGTATACTTTTAGTGCGTAGACTCCCAGACCCTCGCGGGCCGCGCTGATTGCAGTTATTAATTCCTAATATCTCGGCTTAGAGATCGGCCGGGAGATGGTGTCCCACTCGAGATGGTATCGTCGCCAGCGACGCCTTATAAATTCACTTTTATTCAGCAATAAAAAGCTGCATTTCTGCGAAGGCCATGAGCGCATGCGGCTCGGCCGCGGGGACACCGCCTGCCTCAGGTTTAATCCTTCATGATTCTGTTTGTGGTTTCTCACGTTAGCCGTACCCGAGATTTGCAAAAGTGATTGTGAGTAGTTTCATACTATCGGGTTCCGATCATATTTAAGGCTCATTATGTTTTCGTTGACTGAATGTAACGATAATTGCTTTAACCTGAATTTCGAATGTCATCGACACACTTCAAGCGATCGTTTGAGCTTAAGATATAACGATAAAATCTTTTATTTTCTAATGTCGTTTTGCCTCTTCTCCAACAGCGAGAAATGCCATTCAAAAGAACACTTGCATCCTGTTTGAATGTGTAAATTGGGCATTATTATTTACACAGGGGTCGTAAACTAACGGAATAATTAGCCGGAGCCCCGGGCTCCTCATTACCGGACTGTTCCGGCGCCGACGTGGCCGCGCCCCTGCCGCTGAAGGCAACGCAATCAGAGAATTTAAGCCAACGCAATCGGCACGCGATTTAAATATGTATCAATGCTCTCAAGAAAAAACTTTTTTGAAAAACTAGTACACATCGTCATCATCAAACATGAAATTATGTTTCAGCAATAATGCAATCATATTTCAGATCTCTGCTGACTACACCTAAAATGTCGAGAATTCTTTATAGGTAGATTGTAAAGGCTTGTCACTTGTACTCCAATCGTCTCGCACAGTATTGAGCATATTCAATGCGAAAAATGACACCACTCTCGGTTTAATGAAAGCCTCAATATCGCCCGAATGGGATTGCAGCCTTAGCCGCAATATTTCAGGCGGCCTGCGCCGGCCGCGTCTCTTATGAGAGATAATTGAAAAGCTTTATGAACAAATCGGACACCTTTGCGCTTCATTTCGGGCACTGCATGTGGGTTTATAAAATTTGCATGCGTGTATAAATCAAAACATTTTATTTCCTTAACGAGCCCGGGCTCCATCGCGGGCCGTCTCCGCGGCTGAGGGCGCATTCTGCGGACTTCCAATATTATCTTGTGTTTATTTAGACCCGCGCTTCTCGGAAATCCTCGATCTTCCTCTTGACTGCGGACTGTGTCGGTGCGCGCCTTGATAGATGGGGCTGAGGGACGCGCCGGAGTCCACCGGCTGGACTATGATGTACGTCGGATTGTTATAGGCGCAGCATTGTTACTTGCATCGGTCATGCTTATTAATATGTCTGAGTTTGACATCTTTATTCTGAATTTTTAAAATAGCGAAAAATAATTATCTTACAACCAGTATTTTACGCATTTAAAACGTTTTCTTGAAATGTATTTTGTAAAATATATTTCATTTATTATATTTGCGTTTTTTTTTGTAAATGTCTTGACTTATGCCATTCTGATTTTAATATACACCTCGAGTTGTCTATACAGACATTTTCAGGTAGGTAATGTAGCTCGAAGAATTAGTTGATTAATGGATTGAATTATTTTAATGTTTTTCTTAATATTTACGTAATAATATAGAATTCTTAACGTTTTTGATAAAATGCAGGTTTATAAAAAAAAAAAATTAAACTTGTAAAAAATAACTAAAATTTGATTTCATATTCTTTTAATGAATACTTTTTTATTATTTTTACTTAGTTTTGCATAATCAAGTTTTTATCCTTATAATATTGCAATTTGATTTTTTGAAAAAATTTAGTTGCATGGTGTGTTTTTTTTATAAGAATTGAGAATAAATATAAAATTTGTATAACAAGGCAAAATGAAACACATTAAATATCTGTTTTGGGGCACAGAAAAATAAAGTAAAAGTACATATAGCCAAATGACTTTCATAAATTTTAATATCCACAAAATTTAAAAATAAAAATACATTTAGTAATCCTAATAAAAAAAAACTTTCTAAGTTTGTCAGCCGTTATAGTGCCTTGTACGTAGTGGAAAAACTCTGTTTATTTTAAGGTATATCTATAATGGTAAGTGAGTAATGGCCGGGACTCTGAATAAAGGTGATTATTACACGATATAAAGCACGCGGCCGCGGAGCCGGGCTTGCATTATGCTGACTGGATTTACGGGAGTTGGTTGGGCGGAAGAACTGTGCTCGTACAAATTGCCCTATAAATTTTCACGATATTAATTCAATTTACAGCAAACAAGACATATCGCAGATGTGATACATTGTCGTTGTATTGTAAAATTACTCTATTTGAAGCTATTTAGTGTAAACAAGTGTAGTAAATTAATTATATGACTTCTATATTGTATCATAGAGTTTTAGTAATGCATACTTATACGACTTAATGTGTTGACAAATGAGACTTTCCACTTGTCTTAAAAACTGTTATTTATGAAATATAATTAATACTCTTGTAAGCATAAATCATTATATTCGTTAAATATTTATTTTTCATAAAGTACACTAGTAAATTAAATAATCAATTATCCTTTTACATGGTTTATTCTATTATCAGCAAATATAAAGTTGCAAAATAAAGGATAAAATTCTAAAGATTTATTCAATATACTAAATAGTTAGTTTGGAATTTGAAATTTTTATCTGTGGATTATTGTGTTTCAGTTTGCTTTTCTGAGCAGTGTCATTCCGCAGGGTCTATATTATAGAAAGGTTTTATTGTAATTATTGTTTATCAGTATATTTACAAAATGTACTCAATCATTCTGACAGGCGGTCTTATCCTTATACGAGACATATGAAAGTAGCTTGTCAGCAATGTTTGGGTGGATCACCCACATTTCACCGGAAGCTCTGATGACTCGCATTAGGCGCTTGCTCACTCCCCAGGCTCGGATAAGTATCTATTTACCTGGCAATTATTCCGTTTCTCATGATGTATCCACTCGTTCTTGCTGAAATTGAAGAGAATTGAGTGTGAAGTGGGTTACGTTGATCACAATAGCGATGCACAACTAGCTAGTCATGTAAGAGACAGAAATCATTTTCATGCCAGACCGTGAACCTGACGCGGTCGGTAAACATTTTGTCGGTTGCCATTAATTGCTCGACCCGGATTCCGCGCGTTCATCTACGTTATTATTTTCTTTTATTATCGAAAGTTAGCAATTATCTACATTAATGATGTGTATTTATTAACTCCAACGAGTTTTTCATTCTTATTTTGACACCACCACGCCCGTTTTAGTACTTCACTAATAGGCATTAAAATTAATAAACTGCGGGTAGTTGCTCGAGTTGTATACGTATAGTTGAACCAATTGGAGCTACACTGGTGGACTGTTAAAAAAATTGCATTTTAAAAGGTCGCAATTTTATAAAAACTTAGAATAGAAGCATCACGATACGTGTTGATACTTTTTTGATAAGTTCTTCGCATGCACACAACAATTTGTATTATAGTACATTTTTTACTGTGAATATTTGACTGAAAAATGTATTGAAACAGTTTACACCGTTAGATCGACACAATTAAAAACATCAAATAAAATTTCCAGTATGAATACCTAATCCCGTTTCATTTATAGACAGACAAAAAAGCACTATCATCGGCGAGACTGCTTAGCCGATGTTTGACTTTCTTAGGACGCGGGTGATTGCGCGCTTCATTTTTCACGACGTCGCACGTCGGACGAGGTCCTCGCACGACATCGTTTGAACCTGGGGATTATACCTTTAATAATTTGAAAAGCAGCCGATACAATGGCGACCCTCGAGACTGACGGCGGCTCGCTGTGCCGGCCGCGACAACTCGGCTGCTTGCCTACGATATGGCCTTATAGGAAGATTCCACCGTAACCCGTCCTTTATCGGGACATCTACAATGCTACACAGTGCGGGTACATACAACAGAACTACAGCCGTGTTCTTGATTTATGTCGGGTATTTGTTTGTGAGACATTCTTGATTGAATGGGTGAGCGAGCGACCGATATCTAAAGAAAAGCTCCGCTAAAGTTGAAATTAAATCGTTACCTGTGCTTTTATATTTTAATTACAAAATATTTTTTTTTAATATTAAGTCATTGAAAAAATTAAAAATCATTATTTTTTTCTCCTTAAAAAGCAAAACTTTAAATGCTTTTGAACTAATTGAAAAAATATTGTAGTCAAAAGGCTTTAAGCTTTTCTATTTTTTGTAAATCGATTTACAAATCGATTAGGAAACGTATTTTTCGACTTATTAACATACAACCCGTGGGAACAAAATATATAATATGCTAGTTCATTTTTAAACTGAAATCGTTATATCCTCCAAATTTTACTGAGATAACAATTAAAATATCTATGAATTGCACTTAAGTAATACAATTATTAATTGTTTTGACTTTTATATATATACACCACAATGGTCACATTAAAATACATTTGAACTGTCACATCGGTTACCTACTTCAGATGCTCGCTTGCTGTAATAATAAATGTTCAGACATCTCAATCGTGACATCGAAAACCAGCGGACACAACAAAGTGGACAGTAGACCTCCATCAAAACCAAAAACCTTAAAAATAAACCCCTAACGAAGCAAAACGCCTAATGCGACACGATCCATTAATCAGCGTTCGTTTGTTCTAGGCGCATTACTCAAGTTTGTAGCGTTTACCCGGGGCCGAGAGATCGAAAATAATAATAAAAAAACGTTCAAAGTTCATAGACTGTTTGGAATCCATAAACAAGCGGGCGGGCACTCGGGCCGGGCATGTCGCGCGGTGGGGCGCCCGATACCATCGCGGCCTGCGCCCTGCGCCCCTCGCCCCTCGCCCCGCGCCCCGCGCCCCTCGCCCCGCGCCCTGCGCCCTCCCCCCCCCCGCCCTGCGCCCCCCCCCGCGCGCCGCCGGGACATCCCCGATATTGCCTAGAATTCGATTACTTCAGGCCGAGGCTCGCCGCGAGTCCCGACTCGGGCCCCCTCTGCGCCAGAACGCGGAACAAATCGTTGCATACCTTACAACTGCATTTCAGGCGCACAAATTGATTTTTGATTGTGATACCAAATGAGGCAAGAAAATGATTATTTTAATTTTATATATGCATATTTATGTATGCAGATTCAAAATGCTGAAATCATGAGTGTAACTAGTTTGCCTTCATTATTTATCGACATCCAGTCCTAATTTGAGTACTGCAGTCTCATTATTTCACTTAAATGCATTTCTATATAAAAAATGCATAGATTTTGTTTTGATAAGTGTTTTTAAAATGTATGATTTTTAGCATAGATTATAACAGAAAAATAATATTCAATGTGAGTTTAGAAAATTATTTATTCAAAAATTTCCAAATAAAGTACATACTAACTTCTCTGTGCGTTACAGAAATGATATTTTAGTTCTCGTTGTTGAAAAGCATGTCATTATTTGACTGCATAAGGATGCATGCCAATAGTTGTAAATATTTTAAAATGTTTTATGGTCAGTATCAACTGCATTTTTTTATTTTTAATTTTTCATAATTATTTGCAAGTGGTAGAATAACCGATTAAAATTTTAAGGCACTATGAATTATTTTATCATCAAGTCGCAGTGCTCGGCAGATTGAGTATCTCAGCGCGGCGGTGACGTGCTCCGTGTGCATATTGTGATTCTTCGCCATCAGAGCAGCTGCAGCTCGTTACTAGAGCGCCCTGGCCGCATGACTCAGGGCGGCTCTGGATGGCTCGCACGCAGTGACCCAAGCGTCGCTTTACAATGCAGCGTTATTTACTGCGCTTTAAAACCTCCACCTATGGAGGCTGCACAATACCACCTGGAAGGAGTTCATTATAGTTATATTACTCCAGTAAGATTGGTTTTCACTGATTCTGCTTCGAGCTTAACTCGAATGGTTAACTACTCAAGAATAAAATAAATCTCACATAGACAGAACTTAATTTTATGTAATATTTTATTATTATTGCATGCGATATTGTAAAAAATAAAATATAGTTTAAAAAAAACTAAATAAGACAATATGATTCAACCTCTTTGAGTTCTTTGATATCTTTGAATAAAATACTTGAGTGATTTTCCACATTTTTATTTTTATTAGTGACCGGTTTCGCCAACCTTTCACGTTGGCATTATCAAACAGAGTTATCATTATCAAACCTCATTATCACATTATCAAACCTCTGTTTGATAATGCCAACGTGAAAGGTTGGCGAAACCGGTCACTAATAAAAATAAAAATGTGGAAAATCACTCAAGTATTTTATTCAAAAATATTAAAATGGAATTCCACCAAGTACTCTCTGTCAAAAATATTGAATTTCTTCTTTGATATCATTTAAAGAATTCCATTATTTATCCGATATCTGAAACTAACTGCCATTATATTCCTGGGAAACCGCTCATGTTTAATATCTTTAATGACTTTAATATTCGACTTAACATGACATTAATGCTCTTCTGCATCATTACGTATTTTAATGTTAATAACAATTTTTCCTTTTACAAAATCGCTCGTTGCGTGTTACCTTGTCGACCATAAATTCGTTGGCATAACTATATAAAATAAATTACATTGTTTGTTGCATATGCATATAAAAGAGTAATGCTGCTAATCTATAGTGACTTTTTCTTATCAATAAACTATTTTTTTTATTATGTAGTTTGATAAATAACCCATGCATTGATTACCAATATGCAATATTTTGCAAAATTACATAAATACTGTTTTTTTTTATTATAAATAAAAAATGAATGTGACGTTTTAATAATTAACTAAATTAATTTGTTTTGTATTTAATTTTTGTAATATTATTTTTTTTTTAAATATTAAATAATTGACACTGAATTAAAAGAAACCTTGAAAAGGAAAATAATGCAAACTCGACGTGTCAGCGACAAAAAACCCATTTATCGGTTTCAGCTACGTCTATGTTGCTGGACCTCATAAACCTGCGTCTTTTCGTCGGCTGGGCCCGAGGCCTGGCGGGCCCTGCGAAGACCGCGGCCCGAGACTGACAGGTGAGCCGCGAGCGTCCCGTCCGCCCGAGCCATTCATCGCGGCCACCGCTGATGCGATCTGCAGACTTTATTTAAATAATCCTCACCAGAAGTGACAAACTAGACACCTTTTTAGGAGCGCCTTAATTCTTATTATCACACAACAAAACATATTAAAACGTTAGCCTTCAATCTGATAACGTTTTTTACGGACAGCAAAAAAGATATTTAGCAACAACAAAAACTGATAGCGACCGCGAGATTTAATAATATAACCGTTTATCGGGTGTTATGAAGTAGCATTCGAGCGTTTATGATGAATTAATATTTATGTGCGAGCGAGCAGAGTTCAGCGCCCCTGGAGGAGTGATGTGTATGAAATGTGCATTAGTAAGGTTTATTAAAGGAAAGCTCGCGCCCCTCTCGAGGAGTCGCTCGGTCTTCCGAGCGACGTAAACTCCATTTACTTAAAGAGCATTTCGTTACTTTTTTTATTCCAAGTCGTGGCGGTTTTTGACCCTCGCATATCAATAAGGTTAGACCAGCTTCTCTTAAGTGATTTGTACCTCCCGTGATGACGATTCTCCTCGGCCAGAAGAATTAATCTAATATAACAGCCAAATAGAGGTCATATGAAATATTAAACGATTACAAATGGACAACGATATATCATTTATGAATTAAAAAAGGTTAGAATTTATTTACAGTTAAACATTTGTATCTAGAATATATATCATGTACTTGTACTCTGGATAGGAACCTTCCCGTAACTCGAAATAGTTATATGTTGACATTTATGGAAAATGTTATTTATATATAAGGTTTTTAATGATGATTCGGTAAAATTCACTCTGTTAAATATACTATTTTTATTTTAGTCAAATTATCTGAAAACACGATTCTAGTACCAACTATTTACTATTATTATTGCTTCCATAATAAATAACAACTTTAATAAACAATTTTACTGCAATTCTGACGAAACGTTCCTGATATTTCTGTTCTGATTGTTGCTGATTTCAAGAGATATATCATATTTATTCGGAATATAAATAAAATTAATTCATGAATATTTTATAGAATATTAAAAATAATAATAAATTTCAAAATTTTAAGTTCAGCTACTTATAGCATGCCAACATAAATAACTAAATTTATAATTCAATGTCCTGCTAAAAGAATAAACATTTAAGTGAGTACATCGGGCAACAAAGATTTATGTGCGACTTATTCATTATACGTCAGTAGATCATAACTACTTACCTGTATACCTTTTACTACAAATAGAGTACTGTATCTTATGTGGAGGTATTTATAATCATTACGTTATTAACAATCAGTTTCAGTTCCTCCACGCGTATCATTTGGTTTGATTACTGTTTCTCGAATGACAGCGTTTATCTCCAGCCAAGGATTGTGTTGCAGAATAATGCCGGCCTCTGAGCGCGGCCGCACCGGAAATGATCTTCGGCCATACAGCACAGTTATTTATACGAATATTATTGAAACTTTTACCGGAGAGGTTCTGTAAAAGAGGCTTGCAATATCAGAAATGGATTGATGACAAGAAATAACAATTTCTCCAATAAAAACATAATCATTATGCGTATAAACCTGCCTGTTTGTGTGAAAGCATATCGTAACAGAATATCGCATTTCGTGATAAGAGTCTCTCAAATTGTGTTTCAATTACATTACATATACACTATTAATAGTAATGCATCATGATATTGGTTTAAGTAATAATACAGTGAATATCAAATATATATATTTGACATATTTTCATAAAATTATCATATAAAGGTGTCCCGAAATTAACGCAAGATTTGAATTTGTCGCCATTTTTGCAGTAAAGTTTTAAAAGGCTGCCAAGCTTTCATTATTTTTGAAATATTGTTCAATAATGAAGACACATTGTTCTATCGTGTAACGTTTCAATTTTACTAACCCTAAACTGTCAGTTGTCAAATTGTTTTTTTTTTAAGTGTTCCCAAAATTTTACTGCAAAAATGGCGACAAATTCAAATATTGCGTTAATTTTGGGACACCGTATTGTATTAATAGAAACTATTTTAACACGTTAACAAGGCACAGGTTTTTTTTGACAAAAACTATACATATTGCGAGATAGATTTATCGTTTATGTTTGTGCTTTAGCAAGTATTTTTTTTAATCGTTATTCTGTTTCCATTTCTGACAGTTGTGCGTCCTCGCGCTGCAGCGTTTGGTTCGTTTATAAATTCATATTTCTAAAAAAACTCCAAGCCTCACCAGGCCCGCTGGTCGTCTTAATCGCAAGAGCGAAACAATACGCGAGTCTCCCGACTGTGACAAAGGAATTAATCAAATCTCTGTATGCAGTCGTAGCTGAAAAAGTGGATGTCCCGAGCGGCGGAGCGGGCGAGCAGGGGCCGGGGGCGGCGGCCGGACCCGCAAAAACTGGGCCCCGGGTCGCTCCCAAAAATTGTCATTCCAGAGTCGAGCTCAATACTGCGAATGGGATAAATTAAAAAATGTTGCTGCCCGCTTGTCTGCTATGATGAGCAGATGTAACCGCTAAAGAGAGCCTCGTTTGTTACGGGAGCTCCTCTTTAGGAACATAACGATGGTTATTTAATGACTTATAAATAAGTTGGCATAACGATATTCAAGTTGTGCTTAACTTGCATTGCTCGGGACAGTTGCATATTATAAGTTTTGATTTTTTTGTATTTTTTATTATGAATTATTTTTGTACAACATTTAAATAGCAATGTTGATTTATGATAAACTAGTATCATATTTACACACACACACACATATTCTTGCGTGTGAAATTATTAAATATAGTGTATTTTATGTTCTCACCTGTATAATAGATCGTATTGTGGAACTCAAATAATTTTGCGTGCTAAAATCTGAAGCTCCGTTTTTGACTATAAATCACTCTTTCTTATTGGTAAGCTCTCTAGTAAATATTAAAATTTATGAAATCGTGAATAGTTGTGCTTAGCATAAAACTGCAAGCGCATTACGTGCGTTATGCCCACCGCGCTAACATTTTCTGGAATAAACGAAACACACGAATCGCGGGGAAGGGCATGCAAGCGGGGTTATTTCTTTCGATTCGCGTCCTGACGATGCGATATCTCGCAGGCTCGGATAAAGACTTGTATTTTTTCTTACGGGGATATGCTCGAATTTCTTATTGTTATTGCGGGGCCGTCAGGGCTGACATGGCGTCGGCCGGACCACGTGACCGCGGAGATCCCGTGTATTTACGAGCGCACAAGCCCGTTCATAATATAAATACATTTTATTTGCCTCGAATCGGATCCCGGGGTTGGTCCGGGCCAGTGGATCCGTCGATAAGTTACATCGCGCGAGGACGCATGAGGACGCGGGAAGACCGCTGGCTGCTTCATGGCGCCGCTATTGTCTACCAAGCTCCCGCTCCGGAGCACTGCACCACTCGCCAATGCGATTTCACTAAATATCTGCAAACGATAAAAGTAAACGTAACTATTCAATATTACATTATACACGTTTAATATCTACAGTAAATTATACAAATGTTGTTTCCACGTATCATAATTAATTCAGACTATTTTTTATATAGACAAAGCAAAACTATATTGATGTACACCAACGGATAGATATATGTATTGTTGTCATTGACAATTCTATTATGTTACTAACATAACCGTAACTCTTGCTATGTACTTTAGAATTTATTTCCATTGGCTGGACATGATCATTGAAACATCCTCCGCAGGGGCGACGGATTCCCTCGTCCCTTCCCATATTGTCGTATCTTATCTCATCTGCCGGCCCTGCCTTTGCTACATTCCGCCTGGATTCACTTTATTGCCTTCAATATTTTTATACGGCACCGTGAAAGGCGTTATGAGCGAACCTCTTTGAAAAATCTTCAAATAAAAACATATGTTCTGGAATTTAACGGACTGGAAGTTTTTAGAAACATGTACTTTTACACAAACATGATAACCTGATGGATTTTTTAGATTGGAATTTTATATATTTTTTATAACTCTTTATACTTACTTCCAAATTGTTGCCTTATTAAATACTTTTTCACAGTATATATAATAAAAATAAAGTATTTGCTAATGGGCGTGTTTTATTTAATTGCATTTCAAGATAACGCTTTATTTTATACTAAACAATTAAATGCGCTATTTTGCTCGTATTTTGAAGTTTTTCAATACCAAAAATAATTGTGTATCAAGTTCTTTTATGTCAATTTTTCATATTTGTTTTTCCGCTCTTTTTTAATTGATTTTTTTTTTACAGGTATGCAAATTTTCGGTGTTCAGCCAATCTTCTAGATGATAATGAAGTTATCAGTATAAACTGTAAGTCATCTAAATTTACATTTCTTAAAACACTTTAAGACTTAAATACATATTTGCTTTAAATATATTACATATATATTGACGTTATATATGTAATATATATTTAACGTTGAAATTGAAATTTTAGCTACGTTGATGAGGTCTATGAAGACAACAAATAAATTAAATTGTATAAATACATGATAAACTTTCTTTCAATACATGACAAATACATTTTTTATTGATAGTTTTATTTAACAGTTCGATATCAATTTTAATATCAAAATATTAAAATGGCTGTATATTTTACTATCAAAAGTAAATGAACAAAGATGTTAGTTTTAAGTTTATATAGTTTTATCTACCTTTGTATATTATATTATAGGAGCATTTTACTTTATCTTTATTTTAAGCAAATAGTTTTAAAGAGCATAAATCGCTCCCCAGGATAGAGCCTTCACTATTGTTTGACTGTCCAAGCCACAAGCTAACGATGATTACACCAACCGTATTGCCTGTACTAGGAAACTGACTGGTCATTGATATTAATTCTTATTTATAGTCAAGTGAATGTTCAACGATCTCCGGCCCACGATTTCATCAACTAATTTCAGAATAGATTTAATTCATAAAGCCTTACTCCAATTGGAAATGCCTAAAGTGTACTGCTGGTGTTAGAACATGTTTATAATGTTCGATTAACATTTTTAGTATAACTTATGATGAATCATAAAAAGTAACGTACAATATAATTTAAAAATACTCTCGAATAACACATCGGGTGACGTAAGATTAAAAATAGGTAATATCGAATAAAATAGATACCTACCCATATATTTTAAATTCAGTAGGCACATTTCCACCTACGCTCATAGATTTATATTTAAAAAAATTATAAAATAATTATTGATGCATTTCAATAGATTACACTGTACACTAAATTTTTTTTAGTTTATTTATAAACGAGAAAAATGTTTTTTTTATAAAATCCAAAATTTTAGTTTTGCATTGAATATATGAAAATATATATTTTTTGTGATTTTAATTAATATCTTTTCGCCTTTATGGGTGTTGAATTGACGAGTTGCCGCTTTCACCTAATAGGTTGATGGAGTTGTGTAGTCAGAAGGTTGACGAAATGTTGCGTATTTAGTTTATTTACAGAAGTTACAAGAATAACGTTTATAAATTAATTGACGGCGGAAGTCGTGTTATGTAGTAAGTTTCTACTGTCGCGATACCGAGGAAGTCTCGGTGAGCAGAAGGCTAGTTGAGTGTACAGGTGCCAGAGGAAGTCTGTTGAGCAGAGCGCGGGGAGTCCCTTATAAATGTTTGTCAGACCTTAAGAATGTGTTTATGTTAATGGAAATTAATATTTGCAATCTATTGGCCTAGAATGCATCTCGCAATTCAGACACGGGTAGTCTGCTGATGACTATGCATATATGTGGAGCTTGACCCACAATCTCACGGATGATTTTGTATTATATATAATATTTATATAACCAAAATGGATAACAGTTTAAAGTCACATTGCTTTTTGGACCAAATAGGCGTCGCGTTGTTCTCAGAAAGTTCTGATGGGGTGAGCACGCGGGGAAGAAAATACGCGATTACCCGGCCGTCACTTTCCCGGTGCTGGACACGACCCGCCCGAGGACGCCGGCCGCGCGGGGCGGGCAGCGGCCACCGCACTGGGATTGGCCGGCGTTCAAATTATGTTAATCATAAATCACGACTATTCATCTGGCCTAACCCTTCTTTCTACCTCACGAGAAGCAGCCTGATGGAACATAATGGAGGCTATCTGTAAATTAAAAAAAGTAGCGATAATAACCTGAAAACTGTTGAATTGTTATTCGTTTGCGTGTATTGCATTTTTTTTTAATAATTTGTTTCAACAATATTATGAGAAATACATTTAGAAAACATGTAAATAAAGTAGATATTTTAGCACTATTTAATTATTTATAGAATTTGTTTTCGTCAAAATCACTTATTTATACGGCTTATAATTTTTTTAAATTAAAAATAATGTAAAACTGTCAACTCCATGAATGCATTAAAACTTACTTAGGTGCAATTAAGTTTGTAAGTCTGACCATCTGCCATGCAGATCCGCCCCTGGTCACTGGAACAGCGATGGCCGGCATTCTTCTGACACATCAATAAAGCCATTATTCTAAGAGGGTAACGCTTGGTCTCGCTCTTGCCCGCGGGGGTCGCATACATCCTTCGCGCATCACGCAATCCCCATCTTTCTATTCAATCTGACTCTTTATCATAGATTTTTCTCCGGGTTTATTTATCATAGATCAGCAAGGCTGAATGCTTGACGCCCGGGGGAGGCAGGGGAACAGGTCTGCGGTGGCGGCTCGCGAACATTCTTTTGCATACTCGGGTATTGTGTCCTTCTCTGTCTCGTTAGGAATGTACCTCGGTACACGAGTACCATCACGCCGCCGTCAGTAGCGCCACGTGTGCGCCTTAATATGTCACTCGTGCCAACACAGTTTGTGCTGCCAATATTGCCAATGTTGATTATTCAATAGATTCACATCTAACACATCTTTTAAGGAAACCCAGACTACCCGAGTTTCTACTAGATGCAATAAATTCATTAAAATAAGAAATTTTATTGTATATTTATAGCCCGATCTGAACTGTCTACGGTCATGAAAAATCAATACAAAACTATTTTAATGTAAATAAAAGAATAATATTAATTTATGCACATCAATTTTGGTATTTTTTTTAAAACTCAAGTTATTTCTCGATTTAGAATACTATCTATACAATGAAGAAATAAATACTTGGTGCACGTCAGCAGGTTTGCTGCTTGACCGATCGTTCAAATCTGGTTTTCATAATATTTACTTGTTACCGCATATATTCGTATCACCTCATATAAGATCACTGATCTATAATAAATATATATTATCCTCCATATTTAAATAAAATATACTATTTTAAATCATTATCTAAAAATTTTAAGCCTATTATTATTTTTTAAAAACTAATTTTACCTAATACATATGTTTAATAATGTATTTTCTCAGACAGATCAATTTCACAAGTACAAGTTGATGTCGTGTTGTTAAAATTTACCTCACATCAACTGTTCCACTGCATGCATTAAGTTCACGTGATTTGGTTTATTCCTTATTTACAGATAAGTATCTATTTTCATTATATTTATGCCATAAATTTCACATTGATATAAAGAGTTGAAATTTTTTATGTGTTAAATTACCGAAAAGGTTTAATAAATCATTTTTACTAAGCATAATAATGAAATAAGTTATATGATTTATACTACCTTTATTAACAGTTTAAGATTTATTGTATCAAATTTTAAAATATAAACGTACATATTTGCTAAAACACCTTTTGTATGAACGTTTATAAAAAAGAAACCGTAAATATCAAATATATTTGAAGTTAATATTTTTTATCGTTATATTAAAAAAAACTTCACTATTGTGCAATAAAAGTTTCATAACTCTGCTTTTTAAGAGTCTTGTTTTATTTATTGAGTAAACTTTGTATTCAGTCTTTGAAATTTATTTTTATTTCATAAGTCGCTGGAAATATTCATCCCTTTGCATATCAGTTTTTCCTCAAAAATTACCTTGAACTGCCGTTACGTAAATGTAGCGTAGATTATTTTTATCTGTTAAAATACATTTTGCTAAGAAAAATATGTAAAAAAAAAAACCATAGAGTGGCGTTGTTAATAATGGCAATTATATCTATATATGCTTTTGCACAAAAAAAGTTAATTTGCGATATAAGTATACGCGTTTGTGTTACTTGTTTATCTATAATATTGGAAGTGAAGTTGTCTAAACGAGTTGCAGGAATTCAAGTAGGTATTTTACTTCACCTAGTGCTAATGACATAATTGTATGTCAGTGTATATTATTTTATTTATAAAAAAAACAGACCTCGCGATATAATAATATGAGTTTTTCACAGCAGAAATTATCCTAGAAACACATTCGATATATTTTATTATTATTTACTATAAGAACTTAAAATATTATGTTCATAAAATTTTTCTGGCGTTTTGATCCAATAATATTTCAAGTGTGTTTATCGCTTACAATCGACTCTATATTTATTTATTTTCAAACAATGCATTAACACGAAAATAAACTTCTGAATGTGGAGAACGAAGTGTTTTACTGAGCAGATGGACAGATTTTCCAGGGAATATGTCTCAATCTCCACTTTATGTACAAAAAGGCCGAGTTTCTCGAGCGGCATTGCTCAAAGTTCGGCAAGCACCGCGTAAACTATCGGCTTGTCATTGTCGTTATGTGCGCTGTGGACATTTAGTTTATAGTACGGCCGGACCATCCGTTTCATGAGCAAAGCCCGTCTAACATGATCATATTTTTCAACACGACTGATGTACGATGAGAAATTCAATATTGTATTAAAATACTTTATATTTTATGTGTATATATATATACACACACACACATATATATATATATATATATATATATATATATATATATATATATATATATATATATATATATATATGCGTGTATGTGTATGCTTGCGTATATAAGTATGTTTACGTGTAAAATGAATCAACAATATCAAATGTAATGGAGACTAGTATTTTTAACTAAAGATCATATCGTGTTGTCTGGTGTTGTCCATGTCGGGGCCGCTGTGACGTCTCGAAGCGCTCGCCGCCCCGCTCAGTGGTCGTGCGGCCCTCCTCCGAGCCCCCCTGGCCTGGAGCCGCAGCGATTATAATTCCACCCGAGGGAACACCGGCCACGATTGGGACCGCGACTATGACCGGCTGTGCTCTATGGTAATACACCTAATCGTTGCGGATAATTATTGGATTAAGTTACGACGTGATTTTAGTTCGCTGTTTATTCAGTTAAGCAAGAAGTTTTTTAAGTTTATCTAGAACTGATAGGCGTTTAAATACAAACTTTTTTCAAAAAAAATCACATTAAAATACAGAAACATAAGTTCTAATCTCTAAGCTCTATTTTGCCCAAAATATACATATTTTAATTTGTGTGTTTAACAATGAAAATTTATGTTGTTGAGTATAATTTTCAGTTTTTAATTTTAGTATGAAGAAACAAAATACTTCACTGAATAAAATCAACCGAATGTCAATAAAATGAAAAATTCTAGTTTATGTACATTTATAACTTAAAATATTTTTGTTTACTCGATTTACAGTTGTGGTTTTAAAGATACGGATTTGTACGTTTTGGTTGTTGATTTAACATTATTTATATAATTACGATATATATACAAAACTGAATTTAATTTAATCTACAAGCAAAGGTCAATAAAATAAGTGCATTCAAAACAAAGTAATTAGCATTTTGTTTGATTGTTTATCATGTCAATTACATTTCACTTTATAGAGAGGCACTTAAGCACAAAGCAGTAAAATTTTTGACTTTTTAAAACCTATTTCACAAAAATGCGTTTGAGTTATCGCACAGATACCTCTGGCATGTCGGCCGCTCGCCAGTGCAGTGCGAGACAGTCGCTTCGTGGCCGAGCGGTCGCGGTCGATCTTTATTGTTGGAGCGACCGCAGCCCGCTGACCCCGCGGCCGCAAGGATGCTCTGACTTTTAATTCAAGTCCTCGGTTTCCGACATCCGACTCGATAAATAACGTCCCAATAAGATATCGTGATCCCGAATGGCATCCCATGAATAATGACGTCCTTTATAATACTTTAAGTAGGCCTCAAACGCAGCGTGCCGTACGAGTGTCTCCCTTTCAGTGTATTGTTGCTCTTTGCCGTTTTGCGAATTTATGTTATTGTTTGTTACGTCAAATATTGTGAATGTCTTGATTGTGATTTATTATTATAATCATTTCCTTGCGTGCATTTGATGTTCAGCCGTAGTTGTGACCAACCTCCAAGCAAAGGTCAATAAAATAAGTGCATTTGAATCAATGTAACTAGCATTTTATTTGATTGTTTATCATGTCAATTACATTTTACTTAACTCAAAGGTTAGATTGTGACTTTTTAATTAATAGATTGATAATAATTGTTTGTTGATCAATAGTTCAGATTTTTTATGTCTGTGAACCATTTTGATCGTGAACGCTCTCTGGTCATGGCAAACTATATTTCGGTAGTATACAATAAACTCTTATAAACCCGCCAATGCATTGGCTCAACTGCAAGCTTTAAAAACAATTACATGTTTGTGTCTATAACAATACTTATGATGACAATATGGATAGATTCTCATATTTACTTGTCGAAGAAATGTCAAAGTACTGAAAGCTCAGAGTTCGCGGTGACCTCCGATTGCTTTGTGGGGATGTCTGCCCGCGTGGCGCTCTTGCTCATGTTACTTTTACATACACCGACTGATGTATTCATATATATTCAATACCCGCAGATAAACACAGCCTGTGGTTACTTCTTCCAATAGTCGTAATAATAAACCTTACAAACCCTGTGCGATGAGCCAACAAGGGAATTTAAAGATTCCAGTCTAAGCATGTAGATAAGATCACTCACATGGCTAGTATGAAACAAGCTTTTGCAAATGTTTGTACAAACATCAAGCATGCTGAACTGAATAAAAATTATTTCCAATTGAATTATATTAAGTATAAAATGACTACATTCAGTTGATAAATACTTTATACATTTCTGGATTTGCACATAAATAGAATTTACAGACTTTAATTTGGCCCAGTAAATTATGTTCAGTGTATTTAGTAATTAATAAGGGTTCTTTTAAATAATTTAAAAATCTTTAATTTTTATTAAAGCGGTTAGATTTACGTCTTTATAAAAAAATCCTTTTAGAATACAGTGCACTAAGCTCAACCTGCAGACAATGGACAAAGTCGTAAAAGACATTGTTTATTTTTTATATATCCGTATGTCATTTAATGTTTTCTTGACCACCAAACAATAGTTTTCGTGGCTTTTGGTGAAACACAATTGTCATTCCGGAAATCATGACTCGTCACTATAGAAAACTTAATTGCCTTTGAATATCCTGAACTGATTCAGCTTTACCCAAGGCACGACTTTATTTCAGATGAGGTGTTTAGCTTGGAAGTCGTATTCAAAATATAAATTATACAAAAAAATACATTTCAATTGACTTGATAAAAAAATAATTCAACTTTTATAATATTTCAGTGAACATCGTGTTTTTAATACCTGGACATCCATAATAAAATATTGTCATTCTCAAGAGCATTATAGTTCAGAGTCTAGGGTACTGATAGTTTTAAATCTTACCCACATAAATACCTCCAGAAGTATAAACACGCTGCGCTAACTTAGGCAGTTAAAGCCGTATTCAAAATGGTTATAACACATTTGATCTTAGACCTGGCCATAAATCTATGCACTTTGGTTACACAGCGACAGGTTTACTGCATTCTGGGAGTGGATCCGAGCCTCGGACGCAGCCCAGAAGTTCATAAAGCCCGCTATAAATTATATTTCAAATGCACGCTCTCCGAAATGGAAGTACTCGATCGAAATTATTCAAATACTCGTAGTCTTGAATAAAATAAGCAGCCAAATCATGATTTATAACAACCCATATTGCAGTAATGTTTATTTCAGAATTTGTATTATATTACATAAAATTTAAACAATATTATGAGGATTGAGATATTTTAATGCTAAAAATAATTAAACTTTAATATTAACATATTATTACCGGTACCAACAGTCATATCTGCCTTGTAGTAAAGTTCTTGAAGTCAAATCTTAAACAAAACCTCTGTGTTAGCTCTGCCACTACCTTTGACTTCAAGATGGATAGCAATTCAATCTCAAAGATTATCACCCACACTGAGTTTGCTGACGAAGCCAGATTTGTACGATGATTTTTTATTCACAATTTTTTTTCAAATTTTAATATATGCAAGACTATTAAGAAGATACTATTTGCCAACGTGGCGTGGCATTGTGGTGGTTATTCTATTGCTGTGGAATAAGAGAGGCAATAGAAACAATTACAGAAAACTAACGACAACAAAGGAAGCATTCTCACAGGAATACCTCTAATAAATATTATAATAGCAAGTTTGCATTTCCTGGAATAAGCTTTATCGTTACAGGTTCCATAAACCATCTCTCAGAACCAAAAATCATAATATTTTTATTTCTTCTTAAAATATCAGTACAACAAAATAATCCTCAAATATTTTCAATAGGTGCATAAGTAAATAATAATAATAAATAAAAAAATTACAAAAATTAAATTTCGCTTTTCTCTATATGAGAAACACGTTTGAGCTTCATTAAGGTGTATTAGATACAAAGAATTTACTGACCAGGTGTTTGTTTACCCACTGAACTCTGACACGCATTCTTCAGTTTATTAAAAAAGGTCACAGAATATATTTTTAACAATATCCCACGTTGTCTCAGACGTAAATAAATTATTAAAAGGCTGCACAATTAATGCAGTCCGGCGAAGGTACCTGAGACTCTGTATCTCTTCATCTACCGCAATGATCCGCCATATTCCGTGAGCACGCCGTCCATCTCACAATTTTATTTATGTTCCCAAATGAATCGGGTCCGCGATAAAGCGCCTCTCTCGGGGCATCCTTTGTCGAGCGCACCCAGGCCTTTTAATGTGTCAAAATTGTTTTGATAACGAAAACCATTGTGAGAGAAAAACGTATCACCGTCCGAGTTTGGCGGGAACAAGGGACAATAAATATTCCTGATTGTAGATATGCGCGTCAGTCAGACGGCTGTGTGCCTTGCCCGCCTTTAACATACGATATGGCTAATTGCGTTATCACCCCCGGCCTGGGGAGCACCGAGGCCGCGAATCCTTGGCTCGTGTACGTTTAATTTATCCTCCTCTCTGCTTTTTGCTACAATACTAAGGGCAATGATTATTATATGCCTGCTTACCTAATGGTTTAGGCTGAAAAAAGCTAATAAAGTATTTTGTGCTTTGCCTGCAAGTTTCAGTTATTTATCTTAATGTGCACAGGGAAATCTCATATGCATTACTGATAATTTTCTTCGTGGAATGTTTTTGCAAGAAAATATTTATAAAAGTATATTTGTTTTCAACAAATGTGTCTAATCATATTAGTAAACATAACTAGCTATGAAGCTTTCGGCCTGGCGGATATTCGCACAAAAATTTCGAATTGACCGGATCTGTAGCAGGCCGTCCCGTAGTTTACTCGGAACTCCGCTGGGTTATAAATTAGTGCCCGAATATCAATCATCAAATTTATAAGCATGTTATTTAAATAAGTTTTATTTAAATAATAATTTTACACGGCAATATATTAATATTTAATTTCACGTTATTATCGAATCATTAATTGAATTTTTCAAATTTTAATAACATCTTATAATATTTTGGGTACCACAAAACATAATTTAAATATAAGAGAACCTTGTTTCTTACATATAAAGGTGCAAATAATTCTAATAATTAAAATACGAGCATTGTGTCAATAATGTATTAGTTTATCATTAATTCACTTATGTTTTTCTTAATAAAGATTGATTTTGTAAAATAAATATTAATTGATACTTGTTAATGTGTTTAAAACTTAGGGATTTCGTGCAAAAGGGAAAAGTTCAAGGTATTGTATTTTATTAGTTTACTAAGATACTAAGATAAAATGAAAACGGTTAAAATGATTAACACTGAAAGTGATAAATATATTAAAACCTACCCACATGGTTAAATAGCGTTTTTTCAGTGTTAGTTGTACAATATATATATGCTGCAATATAAGTATGCATATGGTTTAAATAGTTTTTTTTTTTCAATTAATTACGATATTTCAAATATCTCTTTTGAAATTTAAAAAAATGTGTTGATTATTTTATTAGCAAATTTAAACATTTGAAACAACTATTTTGAATTTTATAAGTTACTAACATTTGCCATAGATATGATGATCAATAAAATAAAATGAAAACCTACTTGTATTTTCTCGTATGAAATACTTTCGTGTATACTTTTAAAACTATATTTTATTTCTCTTTTAATATACCAGCACATTTTTTTTTAAATATTGCACTAATAAATTTAAGTAGCATAAAACATGCAGTTAAAACAGCAAAAAAAAAATGATAAAATAAATAATGAAGGTAAATAAGCCGGCAGGGAGTGCGACGGCTCCGCCACCCGCCTGCGCCGATCTTCATAAACTTGCGAAATTTGGACTGAAATATGCCAGCATGCAAATATAAACATTCCGCGGACGCAAAGCTTTGCTAAAAATAAAACTGTGCGCGCATCAAACAATACTTATAAATATTTTTGGGGACGCTGCAATCTCGACCTGAAACAATAATTTGATGTGGGCATAACAATATATGTGCCTCGCGGACTACCATTCGATACGCGTGTGAATGTGCCAACTTCCTTTAATAGCACATTCTATAGACGCTAACAACAAAAGCGTTTTGAGTTGAAAGGAACCTCACTGAGAGCTTCTCGATATTCAAGATACGATAATTATTTATGAATCATTCAAAATGTAGGTACAAGAGCCGTGTTTTTAAATTGTATGAGAGATGAATTATCGTAACCGATTTATGATTCGAAAAATCGTCGCTCGTGTCGTGCCTTACCAAAATAATACTGTATGGATCAACCTCCAGTGAAATCCTTCCACAGCCATCTATAAATTATCCGTTTACCTATCGTATAATAAAAAGCCGCGGTCGGTTATGAACCCTAGCATTAGAGCCACCCCGAGCCAACCCACTGAGTCACCCTTTATACCTGCCTAATGAATCGCTGAGCTGTGGTGGGTTTTTATGGTTTTTGTTAAAACAAATGTCTTGAATTCATATTCGCTGAACCAAATATAATATATATATATATTTTTAATGTTAAGAGTTTATTTTTGTAATGTCATACAATTTAAATATAATACACGTTGGTGTTTATTGTGTAATGTGGGTTGGTTAATTTAGTACTTGAATTGGTATTTTCTCCCTTGACATTTATAAAATTTTTCTGATAAATCATTAATTTCACACATGATTGGACATTCGTTGACCTCTTGAAACTATCCGCGTTTTATCGCACAAGCCATCATCATGGTTGGTTAATAAAAGATAAAATTCTCAACGAAATCTCAGCGTCTTCTAAAGCTCCACACAATTTTTTCAGCTTCGGAATTCATGGTGATAGCGATAAAAATATCACATTAAAATCATTTTAGAGGTTCGTAAAGTCGCCCGCTCGCCGCCTGGCCGCGCGGGCCTAGGACGCCTAAGCCGGCTGGCTAGTGAGGTAATAAAAGCGATTTTATTAATAATAAATCGGGGGTTTTCACTGTTCACTTCTACTTTGTATATTTGTTAAATCTCATTGTCCTCGTCAGACAACGTCCGTCCTAGCTATAAATTATTTCGGCTTTTAAATTTTATGTGAATGTATTTCTCGCCCTGTACTCGTGGACCAAGATTATTTTACTCGGTACGAGACGGATTTCATCGTGGTAATGTAAATTTGTGTTTTTTTATACGTACATCTACTATTTTCAAGGTTTTAGATGATTTTTAATACCATAAATGAACATTACTTGCTATTTTTTTACCAATGCACTGGTTTTGTAATGTATTACCATATATGAGAATATTCGCCAAAAATAAAACTCAGTTATCGAGATTCACCTGTAAAATCAAACGACTAGAAAAATCATAGTAACCGTTAAAGATGAGTCATGGGGTGTATTTAGTTCGACTGTTTGGTAGATGCTTGGCCAATTTTCTGCTTATAATTTTTAATTCGATAATAACAATACAAATATTCTAGTTCAGGTCCAAAAAAACAATATCGCACGAGAAAAAAACATTTACATGGATTAATAACCGTAGCTTTAATATAATATGGCAATACCTGCGAACAGAAGTGTTTACTCACTTACATTAATGTCTATAAAGTATATATGATGTTACATGCACGCAAAGCTACGTGCGACGATGAGTCCAAATTCAAAAAGACCTTACTACACATCTGTTTCAATAGAAGGGACGTGGAAATGTGATACATTGCTCTAGTCCTCCAGTGGGACGAATGTGGGTACAGCTTGGAGATAAATACTCTAAAGTCCACCATTATGAGCGGGTCTGTGAGAACATAAAATTATAAATACTTTTTTGGTCGCAGGTATCGAAAATGCCGGACGCCGCGCGGCTCGCGGCGCCTTGTCATTGAACCCGAAGCGCGCGATGGTCCCCGGCGCGGGATCCTGTACCGACTATTACGAAACTGATTTTAATAACGCGAATGATTTATTCACGTCAATTTATTTGCATGCGACGTATAAAAATAATATTAATTTGTCCTACGTATTATGAGCAAACAATAAATTTATACATCGCGTACGGAGCGGAGCGTACACTTCGTCGATGATATATTGACATCAGTGCTTTATATTAAAAGCTGATACCCACACAAAAAATAAAGGTAACATTTTTTATTTATAGCTATCGACTTTTTATTTCTCAGAGCAGTTCGGACTAATTAGAGGTTATTCCGAAATGATAAATGTTCCATTAAAACAATCAGCCATCAATAACAACAATAGACCACGGCGGAAACAAATAATTTATTACACGAGACGTCTCATAATCACAGCTCTCCGCGGCCCGCACATACGTCCGATCCCGACGATTTGTCATATATTACTTTTTTTGTTTTACTTACAATAGGAGATAACATCGAAGGGGCACCGTCTACCTACGGCCGGCCGGTCGTGCGCCGCCGGCTCGAGCGCTCGCTGAAGGCCCGTATTGTTCGGGGACCCCCGCGCTATCTTGTAAATCTTCACTCAAATTCGTGATCACCGACGATCTCTTTTGTTCCGGGAATATTCCACCAGTCTCTAGCGGCCGCCGCGATCACCCCGCCTTATTGTTTCACGGTGACGGCCGCGGCCCTCGGCTGGAGGCTCGTCGGCCGGGATTGACGAGGCCCCTGCGCCGCCCGTTGCGGGCACCCTGTACCTCCTCGCTCCGCAGTGTCCGCGGGCAGATCGATGCAGACGTTAGGCTTCATTAGGATCGTGAAATCGCAATGTAAATTTCTCATAATAATTACAGATAATTTACAAAAGATCGGCGGAAATGATCCGTCAAATGTGGTTTCGCAATGCCGTCCAGTTATCTGTATAGACTTATATACATTTAAATTTAAATTAAAAATAGTTGTAGATACACCCTTCCACCAGTACGGTTATACAAAATATATAAATACAATCTGATAAAGTATATATTTTGGGTTTTTATCAAGCTCTTTTTTGTAAACCGACACTAGGTAATGAAATATTTATTTTATTTGCTGTCGTTTATTTTATTTAAAAAAAACCTTATGTGTTATATCTATCATTACTGTATTGTGTATAAAGCTGAGAGGCAGGATTGATAACAGTTATTAGGAGGACACACCTCAGCGACGCCGGGACAGACTGCGCGGATATTTGACGATAAATTGCGAGCGAGGGAACGGTCGCAATGAATGGATGCAATTATTGAAGGCGCCAATTTGAAGCTCACACCGACTTTGCGGTCCGAGGCGACGTGGCTCCGATAAATGCCCACGACACTTGCGAACAATACTGCATTTATCGTCCCGACGCGGCATCGGGAACTCGCACACACCTGCACGGATCGCGTCCATACCTCGGAGCGTTCCCGGCGAAGTGAGTTTAAAATATGTGCGGCTAATATGCGTGCTATTTTATCGTCCTCTTGAACCCTCGAGTTAGAGAGATTCACAAAAGCTCGCCCCGACCGGAGGTGGGGAGTCGCGTTTGCCGTTTGAAAAGTTTGAATACCCCTCGAGGCCCACTCGATCGGGGTAATTTGGCTGCGTGATCTCAGACCTATTATCGAAAGTGAATTTTTGACCTAAAATAGTGGAACCGTAATGACAGGGGTCGCCAGATAATGCGGTAACAGTGCACTTATGCCGTCCTAGATATTCAAATCGGCACCTTCGCGTCCGGAGCGCACTCGCGAAAGCAAAGTATCGAGCCGTAGGCCTTTGCCAAATTGCGGCCAACATTTTTGAGATAATTTTCGATACGGCCCGCGGCGGTCTGCCGAGTCGCTGCCACGGTCTGCTTGATTAATCATTTTGGCATATTTTATTATTATCCCGAGACTGGATTCAAAAAAGCGGTCGGGCACGGCGATTTACAATATTTCTTTTGTTTGCATACGGGAGACGTTTGATTCTTCGATCGGCACACGAGGACGTTTCGGGTCCTAGACGCCGCTCACCCTCGCTCGGGTCGCGTAACGCTCAGCAGAAGGTCAATATCCAAGTAGGCATCTCGCGGCTGAAGCGCCGCCACGCTGGAGTGCCAGAGGACGCCGGAGTGGCGCGTGCCCCGCGTGGTGTATATCGGTCGCTGAACTCGGATGAGCGCTCAGTCCGATGACGTTATCGCATCGATAGAGAGCTTCGGTCCTTCCTTTATATAAAAATATAATAATATCGGTTAGCAAATGGCTCTCGACGTTTCTTTTTTCGTGGCCGGCGATCGTAATGGCTCAGAACTGAAAATGTTTCTCGTATCTTAGGCATAACCAAATTTGGAAACACAAAATGATCACATGTTTTATGCATCACGATAACAATAATTCCTTGAATATTTGGCCGTCGCCATTAATCATGTCACGTGAACAACAATACGGCATTCTTCCTAGTTTGTTTATTCGCTCGCAACATCAACTTCATTTGTTGGGAAGGAAGATTTAGGTTCTGAATTAAGCAAACCTCTGTAAGTCAAAATTATAAATTTATCATAGTTTGTATACCGTTTTTTTTTTCATCTTACAAATATTATACATCTTGTTTTTTTAATTATTAAGTCAATTCACGTAATTGCGTATTCATACTTACGCAGTCATTCAATGAGTTTGATAATTCCCATTCGGTTTAAAGCAGTTAAGGACATGCTTCTTTTAGGCACGTTTTATTATATGGATTTAACTCCTGAAATGGCACATCCGAGCGCTTATGCGCTTGACAATGCGTATTTAGCTTTACCAGAGGCACTAACTTCCCGCTTTACCCGACAACACTCCCACGGCATATTTGTATGTCACCTCGCAAAGTAACGTTTTGATTAGCATATCTAAACGCAATCATAAGATAGGGTTTTTAATACAACTTAATTCTAACATTAAACTGGTACAGTCCGTTACGTCGATAAAGATTATTACTACAAATACAAATTCCATTAATACGGAAATTTTATTTGTAATAAAACTGTATCGAAACATTTACTATGTAATCCAATAATTAACAGGTTACAAATTATTAGAATTTATAATAAAGTTTTTATTTGCTTTGAAGCCAATGTTTTGTAATAATAATCATAAATAATATTAATATTATTTCAAAATAAATTTTATCAAAAAGCATGCTAAACGTATATGGTACTAATAAGTGTACAGATTAAACATGTATCATTATTTAAAAAATATAAATAAATACGTTTCATATTCGTTTTTATGTTGGCCGTATCCTGGCCTACTTCTCGCTTTCATACTAGTTGATAAATTATACCGATATTTTATATTGGTAAAAGTTGTGACTGACTTACGAACACAAGAGTACAGGTATTTATTAGCACAATGACGAAATTGAATTATGCACGTATGCCACGCACGGCCGCCATTACCCCCCCCCCCCTCCCCCCGGGCCTGGAACCCGCCGTCCGCGCATTATCGCATCAACCTGCACGGGAGGGGGGCGGCCGTAATAAGGGGGCGCGAGCCCCTCCCGGGGGAATCCGCCATCATTCTTCTTGAAGGCAAAATCATCCCAGTAATAATAATATTCCTTGGTCCGATGCGATATATATTGACGCACGTCTCGCGGAGGAACCGCCAGATACTCCGATTGGGGACCCTTTGTGCCGCTCGAGCTATAGCATGAGGTTCACTAATTATACTGCCATACCCGCTTCATTATTGCTTCCGAGTATTCCCTTATCAGTCATGTGTGATGGAACTTACCTAAACACGCAGTTTAATTAATATATAAAACTACATTTATTTTCCATGTGCTTTAAGTGAAGTTGACAGAAGTTGAAGTTGTAAATTTATTAACGTTGTTACTAATCAGTATTTAAAAAAAAATGGATAAATATTGCTTTGAATTCCTCAGTCAAATGATAAAAGGTAAGAATTTACGAATTATTAACTTATTTTCTTTTACTAAATGTAAAAAAGAAACAGTACTTTGTTGTTCACGGATACTAAGTGCCGCTTAGAATTCGGGCGATTGCCGTTTATTCATCCATTGTCACTGCAAGTAAATGTGTCGCTTTGGACTCAGTACGGTATTTTGTCCGGTTGCCGCGGAGCTCCTGGACGACGGAGAAATATAAATAACATTTGTCGATCGTTCGATCTCTCGTTGCCACTTTCAAACTACGTGTCGGACCAGCGGAATGAGCGGCATTGCCGACAGTCCCGATGGCGCGTCGCCTGCGAGCGGAGTCGCCTTATATGAGCCGCGGTCGCTGGCCCAGTTGGACTCCATAGAGACATTCAAAACCTATAATGGAGCCGAGAGCATCGCGGCCGGGGACGCTGGGGGCCTTGCCGATATCTCGGGTCGCGATCGTGATCATATCTGAATTGAAATACGTACCGAGTTTTGAGGAATACAGATAATGGGAATGGTAAGCTAGCCTCTTAGTACCGTCCAGGCCTTAATCGTGTGCTTGCAATGTATGTAATGGTCCCCCGACGGCGCTGCGTTACTGTACACCTCCTGTGTACATAAATCACTGATACAACGGATTATTGTTCACGCGTTGCGTTAGATATGACATATATTTGAAATATTCAACGTATTTGCGATAAAATCGGCGTTATTAAACTGGTATTGAGTGACCGTTCAATTATAAATAATTAAGCATCAAGTTTACACACTCAGTCATCTAGCTTGGCCATCACGATTGGCCGAGTAAGCTTCATCTTCCAAGTAAGATGTGATGTCTGTCGCTCACTTATTATTTTGTTTGTATTTTATTCGATTAAGCTATTCTTGATATTATTACACCAGCTGCGAATGCAAAGGGTATTTGGTTTGCATCGCGGTGGCGGAAAAACTTATCTTTTTTATTATTATTTACTCATAAAATTTTCATAAATTATCTTAAATATTTCATTTGTACAGGGTTTATTTGTTCTAGGCACTAAAAAAAGGTAAAATATATCTTTATAAGCCATATCAATAAAAAATAAATATGCAGTTATTATAATATAAAATATCAAGAAGGATCTGTTATGCTGTGGGTCTTAAAACATTGTAATTTACGATATTTGAGGGCTTTTTAACTTACGGCAGGCTAGTTAGTTTATTTGTATTTAATAAAAGATAATGTACAGAGATATGTATCCAGAGATTATATCGATAGCCTCGATAATATTGTCGCATGTTTACGACTGATCTGGAATATAAACAAACAAAATTCAATAATAAAATATGGACATAAACTGCCGCTCGCCTCTCAAACGGTTGCCAGTGTGTAACCCGATCCGGCGTAACTTCCTCGCCCCTTTTGTCTCGGAGCATTCCCCTAACTTATGTTTGTACCGAATTTACGTGGTGTTAGACATGCCATTTTATTTATTTTCGTTATAAAATAGACAATATTTACAGCGCTGATCTATGACCTCGGCTGCAGTCGGCGGTCTCTTGGTCAGAATTTATATCTGCATACCGATACAAAATATAAATATTTATACTCGCAGTCTTCCAGGTCTACAGGGCCTCACGACCGGCTCTTTATCTGCACTGCAGTTCAGATCTGAGCATGATCCCACTCTACTATAGGCTTTGATTTATCTCGTTCTCGAGCGCAACTAGAGATAGTGGTTGACGCCTAGATAAGATGCGAAGACAACTTCACACCTTTCTTTGCCTATTTACTACACATTCAAATTTATTATAAATCAAAATGTTTTACAAAAATCTTTTTTTAAAGTGAGGTTGTTATAAAAACATTTTAAAATGAGCAAATTCGATAATTATATTCTGCGTGCGTTTTCGTTATTTTTATATCCTCAATTCTTAAAGTATAATTCTGAGTGTCCTAATATTTCAAGTGAAATTCAAAAGAGCGAACAAAAAGTGCGTAAAGATTCGAGACTCGCATATAAGCGATATGAATATTTTCAAATTTAAATAACACCTGTAGGCTTCTCGGTCTGAATACAGAGTGGCGGAAAATGGACGCGGCGCTGTGGGACGGCCCGCCCAAAAAGACGAGTCTCCGAGGATATAAAATCTGTATATCATGTGATTTTCATACTACCCGGCTTCATAAATTATGTGGCCATAAATTGTTTAGTGATATTTTCTCGTACCTGCCGCTCAGCGGCAAGTACACCGAAAGAATTTCAAGTATCCGATTAAACGATGCGACTGTCCGGCGTCCGGGCCGCGCGCTAGTATCTCAATCTGGATATTCGTCGATGCGCGGGTATCTGCGCCCAGGATCGTAGGCTCGCCCGCCGACAGGGGAAATTAACTCCATCCCGGAGTGCGCTCGCTTGTAAATTATTTACTTTTGTATTTACGATAATGAATTCGTCCGAGGGTGCCTCGCGAGAATTTACGACGCCTCTATTGTTGTACCACTTATGAATTTGAATAAATATGTTTTCAGTGTAAGCCCGTCGCCATTAGGCGGATTGCAGAGTAAACAGTAGTAAATGTATTTTGGCTATGTACATTGTACGCTCGCGCGTGAGCTGAACGAAAATATTTGCTCGCAATTACGAAAACAAACACTCGTGATTTTCAGCCAAACAGCGCGGAGTAGCGATGGACAACTGCAGCCGCGCACTCGGCGCAGCATGATACTCAAAATATATGCAAAACAACACTGGCTACTTATCAGTCCATAAAGCGCCGTGAAAAATGTCGTTCAACTCCGCATTTGCATGTCGGGTCTCTCGTCTGTGCCGACCTGGCTCACCCGCAGACAGAGCGGAACTTCGCTGCGACGTTTTCTATGTATTATCTTATTAAGAGTGAAACATTGAAGCGAATGCGAAAAAATGAAATGGATCATTATTGTATGAATGTTGTGTAAGATTGCTGTTGCACGTGAGAGTACGTAAGTCAAGTCCAGGCCTCGCACGGCTGCGCTTGCCTGGAAAGGTTCACCTCTTTATTTACATTTTATTCATGTATAATACTAGTAGTAGGTCCTTTGACAATTTAATTACTCGCGTAAAGTGTAAGGGGCGGCATGTTTAATGCGGACTGTCGTTAACCGCTCGCATTCCAGACGATTATTACACAGTACTGTAATCAAATTATCACTTAGCATGCATTAATATAATTGCGATATGAACACTTTGATTGAATCGCACGCCTACCACTAGGATGTTTTGACTGGCGGGATTACGCCCAGGTACGCAGACCTCAAGAAAACGGAAGCTACTAACAGTAAAATAATTGCCTGGTCTCCATCTCCACTTCTATATATGTCACCAATGCCACTCTGCTCAAATTCACGGTTTACCAAATTTTAGATTATCCGTTTTGTCTAGTAATATCCTAAAAACAGCACCACTTGATTGCCTGTATATCGGTATTCTTTCGCACTTTAACGTTTCCGATTCAGTTGCAGTACTGCATAGTTTATATTGGAAATAAATATATCGATTAATAAACCTACAAGTTTCGCCTCGTGTTTGGCGCATCTCTCGCGGGTACACCGAGAACATCTTTATTAAAGCTTACTGGTATAATATAGTGTTGGGAAGTCGCATTGCCTGTAAGTTTTGTCTTATCTACTAGCAAGGAGAAATATTGCTTGTGTATATGTTACCTACGTAAGCGTTTAAACGCAGAGTCAATTATTTTATCAAATATTTTATGTAAAATAAATTAAAATTACAGTACATTGCACTTTTGTTTGTTTCTTTGATAAAACCGTAAGAATAATGATTTTTTATAGAACTTTTATTTTTATGAATTAAATTAATTATGATGAAATAAATTACAAATTTGTCGACCATTAATTCTGTTTAAGCAGAAACAGCGACTGTCAGAGCCAACAGATATTCAGTTAGCAATTAGATTACACCGCATTAACAAGCGAGTCCCGGGCATCGGGCGGGCGGGGCCTTATCATAGGAACACATCTAGCGGGGGAAATAAATAAAAGAAATTCTCGGACAGCAGAATAAATTGTTTGTTTTTAAAATTGTACGACGGTAACGATGTCTTCTCCGAATGAAGAATTTTAGAGGGTCACAAATTTATAGCCGCCCGAAGAAACCGACAAAAGGAGAATTGAACACGAATTTACTATTTTTTTTTCAAATACTTGTGGAGTAATAATTACCTCAATGTGTATTTTATTCAAATGATTGAGGTTGTTACCCATTTTGTACGCTATTCAGTGCGCACATATCAAGCCTGAGCTTTTCGGCTCTTCTTACAACAGAGCGAACCGAATTGAGTGTTTTATTTATTCCGGGGTGACTTTTATCAATGTTCCACATCTGAAGAATACGCAATTGTATTCGCGACATGAACTTCCCCCTATATGAAGTTAATTACTTTAAGATACGATACTTGGTGGATTTTATACTTATTCCTGGATATATCGCTCACGTAACGCTATAATATAAAATAGCATATGTGGGTCAGAGAGAGAGGAGGCTTCTTATAAATTTAAATGGGAAATTTAACGCGTCGCGGCGGCTCGCGAGGCCCCGCCGCGGCAGGCCGGGTGACAGGTGGCTCTCGTTAAAACTCACTTTAGTGCTTGTTCTGTATTTACTTGCCTTCCCATTCCAATAAACTTCTTCCTGGCGCTGCGCTCTGAAGTCTCGACCAGTGATGGGAATAATCGAGTGATTTAATAATCGGTTTCTGTGAATAATTCGTTTGAACAATAAAATTTTAATCAGCACAAATAACACAAAAATTTCTATTAAATAAAAATATTTTTAAGGTGTTTCCAATTTTGATCTAGTTTTGCTGTATCAGCTATTGAAATTTATTAAAGTTACAACTATGTTTCTTGAAATAGTTAATTTTATGTTTTGTAATAATTTAGATGAAAAAATGTTGACCCATAAACATCGTGTATAAAAGAAACAATACTTTTTTTAGAATAACCTGAATGAAATTAAGCGTTTACCCTAGAATATTCAAACTAATCCTTATTTGACTTATATTAACATAATATAATAGTTATAATTTAAAAATACACGCTGATTGTTTTTTCCGTTATTAAAAAAATCCTAGTTGCAATTTGTTTTTTAAAAGCATATACTTTACTATAAAATTTTCTACTTGCTATATGAACCGTGAGCTTAAGTAACGTGTGCGTTAATATTTAGACTACGAGAAGGCTTTAAATGTAGATACATTTTAGTAGATACTTATTCAAATTAATTAAATTTTAGAGTCGTCTTAATTATGAACACATTTTAATCGGAATGCATTCGTACACAGTTCTACCTCCACGCACGAATCCACGATAGCATCTTGTGGGAAAGAAATTTAATATTTTCATATGATGTTTTGTAAAACATGACTTCTAATATAGAAAACAATTAAAATGCGTGGGTGCCATTGTATATTATTACCTGCCGGGTCCGGATGAGGCGACGCGGCCGCGCTGGCTCGCTCCTCGGGCACGCGGGAAGATCGCGTTACGACCGTGCTCGGTTTCTGTTCGAGAGAGATCGTTCAGATAGCATAAACGAATCAATCTTGGGATTATCTTAATAAATAATATGGTTTTGCGTGCGAAAAGTTACAAAAAAACTGTTCAAAATATTTGGCCGGTATTGTTATCTCGCGGTCTGCGGCCATTGTTAATTTTTTGCTGTGACATGGCCGACACTTAACGCAGACAGAAAATTAAATAGTACAGGTTTTTGTAAACAATGTACACAAAAGTCGTGTTTATTTTATGATTATATAAAAATGCTACCAGCGTTCAGCGTAAATGAAAAAAATCCACCATTTTATTCGTTAAACATGAAATATTATAATGCAGATAATTAATTTGAACTATTTACATATATATATATATATATATATATATATATATATATATATATATATATATATATATATATATATATATATATTTAATAATACAACATAATAAGCATTAATAATATCTTTAAATATTAGTAAAATATTGCTATGTTTTTATTACTTTTATTACCTGAATTTTATTACTTTTACATCAGCGTTGGAATAATTTTAACTGTGCATCCATTAATGATCCTTAAGATCTTAAATTGAATTCCATAGCGTTTTACCTGTTTATTTGTGTCCAGAGATAAAATTCGAAAATCATTTTAAAAAGTCTATTTTCTTATCTAGCTCACAAATCAATATTTTGGAAAATTTTTCATAAAACATCCCAAAATTAATCTTGCCATTATTTTACCAATTCACATTATTTATTTGAAGTCTGTACCAATTCTTTTACTAGCGGATTAATTTTAACTTTATTGATTTCATAATACGCATGCAAATAATTCATTAATTATATCTTTATTTGAATAAACCCACCATATGGATCCACTATTGTAATGTATCATCCCTTTTATGAACCGAAGCATGTATATCCATTACCTCTATATCGCAGCATTGATTGATACATAGATTATGAATGCTATTATTATATGATACTTTATTTGAGAACTGCCTACATTTCCCATTATAACATTGTATTTTGGATATAAATTATAATTTATTATTGTCGCAAGAGGCGGAAATCGTGATCGGGCCGCCAAGAGTGTAGGCATTTAATATTCCGATTGTATGTAAGCTGCTATAAATCTTGACGGGTAGACTTAAAATTTTAATGTTCTTAAAACTAGTTGACAAAATTAAACTCAATACTGTTGATTGTGTTCAAATAAACATCTTTAACTCCAAAGTTTTTTTAAATATCAATATAACATGCACTTTTCTTAATATACTAAATTAATGTTGGCATACATCAAGGCGATTCAGTTTTTTGCGGTTGGCGTATTGGAAACGGTATGGGAATATTGCAGCAACAACATGTTTGAAAACATCATGACTTTCAAAATCGTTGATCCGTAAGAATTTTAAACAATATTAATGTTTAGTTTGTCTTATAATTTTATGCGTCATATATTGGATATAGTTAAATTTATAATTCATTACGTTTATCTCTTACAGATATGCGTATATTATTTTAATGCGAATTTTTTAAAAACTTTTAATGCTTATGAAAATCCACAGTATTCTAAAGTAAAAAAACAAAAACAAATGTGTACTATTTAATCAGGTGTCATTTATTAATCGCTGATCAAAAATATCAGTAAATACAACACTAAGTAAAAATAAGTTTTTGCATCAAAATTGTATATGAAATAGTTAATATCCTTAAATGTTTTGATTTAAATCATGAGCTTTGGAAAAACCATTACTGTTTAGATATTAAGTATGATATTATTAATGATAAAAATTTTAATCCCCTGGCAGGTACGCAAGACAACTTATTCAGTAATAAAATTTGAAAAGGTATATAACTAAATATAAATCATCTGACCCAAGAAGGTACTAGCGAGTGTGCGTGTATATAAAAAACAATTATTTTACAACTGTCTCAATAATATCAAAATAATTGCGCTTCTCACATGCGCCCGCGCAGTTCGTATGTCATGAAAATACCACAGCTTTCCAAAGTTTGAGTCGCGAACCAAACGAACGGCAACCATCTAACTGATGAAATGACTGGAAAATTAGTATGTATGCAACATTACACTTTAAGTATTTAAATAAAATGAGTGTAGTTAGTACGAACGATTGCTTTTTACGGTGATTGTGATATTTTTAACATCAAATCCAGTCATTAGTAACTCATACGCTTATTATACTATAAACAAAGAAAAAAGTTATGTAATGTAAAATATATATTTCTTTTTATAAATATTTTTGTGCTACTGTCAATATTGAAAAATAAAAAATCAAGGTTTTTCAGTTAAAAATTTTCAATGAAAAAATGTAGAATTTTTTTTACTGAACTGATTTCCTTACATTTATATGAAATACTGCAGACTCAAATGCAGCAAATTCAAATACCGTAGGCTAAATATCAAGATATCAAGAAAAAAGCCACTTAAATATTTTTTTTTGTAAACTTACGAGCGTATTAACTGATCGTAAGTGCAACAGTGTAAATCATCAAATTTTATATTTAAAAAATCAAATGGAAAAATAACAACAACAAAAAAGTCGACAAGAGACAGACAATTTCCGCATAGCAACTGAAACCTAAGTATTGTTTATCATCTTATAAAATAAGTTTAAATTTATTTACGAATTCCTTCGGTATCTTTGGGAATCTCAGTCTTCGCTGTTACCAGAGCCCGGCGGCCGCAGAGGCGCACAGCCCGCGGCCCGAGCGACAGTACTCGGGCCTGCCTGGCATCTGCCTACGGAGACTGTGCTGTGCTTTAATGCATTTCATAGACTGCATGCATCACTAGCTTGAAATTAACGTCGAATATTCAATAATAAAGCTTTGTATTTAACACGCAAATAAGTTTGTAGATTCAACGCCATCAATGGTGTTTACCAATCACTCATTAACAAAATTTTATCCAATTTTCTTGGGTCACAATTAGGGGCTGCAAATTAATTGTCACCGGATGTGTATAAAATATTTGTTATAGTATGGTATTTTGAGTAACTTTAATACAAAAAAGCTTCCAACATACATTTTTCGTGTTTCACCTACACATGTTTGATCATTTACTTTGTATAGTATATTAGCTTGTTCGGTTGAAAGAGAATTGGAGATTAAATTTTAAGTAGCATTTATTTTAGGTAATTTATTCATTGTATGACATTTTATCCTCTTAAAATACTTAATTAACTCAAGTTTTATTCATAATTCATGCATTTTCCTCACACACGTATGTGGGAAAATATAAAAACCTTCATTCTTCATTTAATAGAATAGCTACTGGATTTTTTTATCTATGCAAGCGAAGGTAATATTATTTCACAAAAAAACCTACAGTGGGTTTTAGTTTTTATCGGTTGTTACAACGTCGTTCTTTTCCTCATTTTAATGAATTAATCATGATGTACGCTAATTGCAGTGATTATGTACGGTTCATTTATATGTATTGTGTGGTCTATCAAATCGGTTCCAGTGGTCCAATTAAACTAAATTTTTCCATACTTCTTCATCTGCCAACAATCGAGCGTACTGCAATCACTCATACCATATCAGCCGTCAGATAAGGCCTAGACAGGCATACGGACCAGCACTGTGTCTCAAACTCAATTAATAATATAATACGTGGGTGATAGCTACCGAAGCCCAGTACTAAAGTTATCTCGTTCGAATTATAATGCGCAGCATTTGGTTTAATATAATTTATTTATGCAACTTAAAAAAATATTCTTATGGTTTTAACGAATGTATATTTTTTTCTCCCTAAAACAAAACGTCAAAGGTTTTTGAGATAAGCAATGAAATGTAATAAATGATGCTATGTAATCGCACGTTTCAATAATTACAATTTTATCTATTAAATAATATGGCCCTCTTACCAGTAAAAATGTTGAATAAAATTTTGCGTCCCGTCGCGGGTCCAAGCCTGCCTCGTGCCTGTATTTTGGCACGCAGCGTTACCTTGAAAACGTAGCTTCGAGCTATGCATAGTTATTTTTATGTATAAAATTAAATACTTATAATAAATTATACCCACAGCACTTTTATAATTTATAATAAATGCAACCAATCGAGTGACAATATGTCTCAAACAGCAAACAATTGACTGAATTTTCGTCCGGTGTAAAATAAATAACGTATGACAGTTTCGACTGTTTATTCCATATTATATTTGTCAATTTGTAACGTATGCGCCATTGGGACGCGACGCTTGAGTCCTTATTGGCCGGTGTATTTGTTATTCGCCGATAAGTTATGGTCGGCTGTCATTTAACGACAATTTAGCTGCGAAGTTAGACGATTATTCCTCAACTTCTAAACCGTTATGCAAGAATGCGGCGCTTTTTTCTCGACAAATCGGAGCTGGCCGAAGAATGGCCCGCACCCGGTGTGTACTAATGCGAAAATCGTGTAGATCAAAAATGTGTCTCCAAACAGGCAGATAAGAAATGTCATTCACTTAGTATTTTTATTGTCCGCACCATTTGTCACCCGGTGGAGACCGAAGTAGGCAGTGCTAGCAAAGAAATGCCTCGAGTTATGAGGTAAAATTATTCAAATTTATTCATCTATTTTGCATTTACACCCAAATATATGGACTCCGGCAGGCGCGGCCAGTGGGCAGAGAGGCTCTGCTGTTTACGAATGTGTTTTGTTTGAAATGTCAAGTCGGAGAGGTGATCTTGGTGAAGAGACGTATTCCTCTGTGCTCTATGAACACATTACAATATTTCACTCATTACAAGTTTCAGCGCTCATTTAACTTCCAAATAGGTGAGGTATTTAGCATTGGACGTTTCACAAAGATTTACCATCTTTTCTCTTGATTATCCTGTCACGTTCAAAAATAAGTATATTTCTAATCTTCTGGGAAAATAAATTTTCAATACCAACAATACAATAATTATAAGTGTATTACCATAAAATTTAAATCGAAACAACACTAGTTAAGTCGATATTAATAATTGAGATCGTAAATTTATATTACAGTTTTTTTTGCAACTCATATATTACAATATAATAGCAAATAAACTATCGATATGATCTTAAGGAGATTGTGCGAAAGAGCATAGGACAAAGTAACGTATTAGCGAAGCGACTGTTGCAATTCTTAGAGAAAAAATATCCTCTCAGCTCTTCATAAAGTGAAATAATTATATGTTAGCGATGTGGTGTTCAATAGAATGGATTTTTATAGATCCACCTACGTCCCTCCACTTATCTGAGGCCGTTGTTCACGTTTCTCCTCAATGATGTAATAATTTCATAAAAAATAACACTTAAGCAGACATTTTGTTAGTGTTAGTGTTTTATTAGAAGTATTTAAAACTATTTGTTTCAAATTTTTGTTAATTTCAATTAAAAATGCTTAAATAAGCCACTATAGTATTTATCCACTAAAAACTAGACAAATAGGCTCCGAGGTTGATTTAACCTCACGCTTAGTAACAGTGCCACAGTAACTCACAAAAACAACGGGCCGCGATAGCCGCAGAGGTGTGGACTCGCATTTTACCTGTGTCGCAATAAAAAAATCGATGATTTTGTATTAAAAAATATATATTGTATGCACCATAATACATATTATTAAATTAATAGGTATTTGTATAATAAAGCTCCGTTTCCATAGATATTACAATTTTCCTGATGGTTTTTGAAATTGAAAGCATTCGGAATTATTTGATTGTGTATTACATTACACTGCTTCCTTGTCTCTATGAGGGAAATTGAGACAATCTACTGTGACCGCAAATACCAAGTGCGCAGTGAAGTCCCGCAACTCTCGGCAAACACCAGATGCGCTGAGAAACCGTCCCGACTTATCGGAAATACACCAAGATGGTGTTGCGTACGCTTGGCTCATTTTCATAAATACCACTTTATTAATTTTAAAAAAAATGCTATTTACATCGCGCCGTGCGGTCTCAAGCTGATACTGGCATACTACAGATTAAAGATTATGCATTCCTTTGGTTTAACGGTAAATCGTTTATCTTACGATTCGTATGAGGAAGAATGAATGAAGTTAACTTACGCAATAAAACTTGCATCCGCAAAACATTAATGCTCATGTTCAAGGTGGGAAAGCTCATATAACAAATACACAGTGTAAAACATTAGTAAAATGATTAAATAGGGTGTTTTTAAGTTTGCTGTACTCTGTCTCACACATTCTATTTATTGGTAAGGGTAATGATGTCTTAAATGAATCACATTCTTAAGAGGTTAATTTACTTCTCAAAGAGTTTTATAAATTGGTTTTTCAATATATTATGCCTAAAAAAAAAGTATAATTTTAAGTACGACCAATTCAATATCTTTGCATACATATGAGAATAATTATTTCATTTTTGTACACCATATGCACTCAGGTCCTTTTATGTTTTTTTTTTGGTGACAAGTTATCGGTCAAAAAAGCTCCACGATTTGTAGCTACGGTTTAAATTTTAGTATAATGCATAGCTTAGGAGACATTTATTTGCCTTTTTAGTGATTAGAAAGGGAGATAATTACACTCTCGTAAACGGTATTGGTTTGTGACTGTATTGAATCTACAACCCGCAAGTCAGCTGGATGCCCAATGGCCAGAGATTGAGTTATCCCTCGAGTAACTGTTCCAAGGTGGTATAGCTATAGCCTGGCTATAGCCAGAAGTATGAAGTCGCGTATTGTTTGAAGAGCGGCCGGTAGAAATGGCTCGTCATGATACCCGGCCGCGAAGATCCGTTATGGATGACCCCGGGTTTAGGGCCTTCAATGTGCAAGCGACGGCCGAGCCACTATCTCTTGGGAAAGCAAACTTAGATTGCTTTCTGTGCCAAATTCGATAATCGCACGGTTAGATAGATAGGAAATGGCTACAAACATAATGCAGATGGTGTAAACTGAAATCGATTTAGCTTGTGACCTTATGCGGCATTCATCCAGCCTCGAACAATCAACCGAGAATGTCTGGTTTACATACGCCAGGATATCCTCGTAGCTCCGTGTAATCGGAACAACTATTGATTCTGCTATCAATATTGAATCGATACGATTTTATTTGCAAGCATTACAGTTATACTCGATTATCGATTCGTAACATGACAGATCAGATGAACAGTTGCTGCTATTTAATTCGAAGAAAAATATCTTAAAATAACATAACGGGTTATATCATATCGAAAACGTAGGTTAATTGAAGCTCACTTTCTGTATAAATATAATCATTTACGAAGAGACGTGGGTATATCAATACAAGCCGACGAAAATCAAGAAATGTCTTTTGTAATTTAAAATCACAATTAACATTTAAATGCAACCATATTATAGAAAACATTCAGAAATATGTATGGTTTATATATTCTTTAATTGTTATATATTATAGATAATTTTATTATAATTTCCATAATTAGTGAATTTCAAAAATGTATTTATTATAAAAAATGTACTCACTCGTTTACTACTCGTTTACTTCGTCCGAGGTAAGAGCCATGCAGGGAATTTCGATATCAATTAATCATTTTGGTGGCAAAGCAACGATACGGTTCACATTATGAACTTGAAAAAATATTGCAAAAGTTTATAACAAAATTTATCTACATTTTTTAAACGTTGCACGTTTAAAAAATATTTTTGTAAATCACTCCCAAACAATGCGATATAAAACCAAACAAAAAATGACAACCACACTATTTACAGAGTCTTGATAAATCGCCCATCAAAAAAAAAAAAAAAAAAACTAAAAATATTAATCGATCGAAATAGTTGCAAGACCATCAAAATAAATTATACCTGGTAAACATTTATCGTCGGCCCCGCATACGGCGGCGCGCCGAGCCCCGGGCGGCGGCCCCGCGAGGAGGGCGGGCGCTCGCCGGGGGCGCAGGGCGAGCCTCCCAGCCGGCTGCGGCCACGCTGCATGGACACACTTAACACCAGGCATTCTTCGAGGCTTCCTGCTTCTCAAAATGCCAAAAAAATAATCATTTTCGGAGCACAATCAAAAATAATAAATTTCACAGTCGTGATATTCTACTACTATGTTCAAAGATTCTCGTGTCTTGAACCAAATTCAGAAATTACTTTCACTAGTTTTTTTTTAATGCAAGTTAAAATTTTAATGCTTTTGTAAATATTTTCTTAAAAAATTGTCAGTTAGTTAATAAAAATAATAGTTTTTGTGCTGTATTCGAGTGAAGTATACTTTAAAATTTTCTTTATGGATGAAAACAAGGCAAGCGTAAAATCTGAAGAAATCAATCAGTATGCAGATCCAGTTATATTCAGAGATAAATTGAGACAAAAATAATCAACGTTCCTTGGAATCACTCAATATATCATATATCACTTCAATCTGCACACCATTATTTCGTGCTTCCCATATCATATACGTTTGGAACTGCTTGCTTTCAACAATAAACACAAATATATATATTTCGCAACGGTTGTATAACAGCCATACATTGTACGGGTGTAGGTACAGTGATTTAGTGTAAAACACGTACCTCCTATATCATATTTATATTATTTATTCGCAGCCTCGTTTTAACAAAGTGCATTGTTAAAGGTAACCCCTCGGATTGAATAGAAGAGTTGCAGACTGTCATATTAAATTTGATTTATTCTGCTGGGCGCACTCGAGAGCCTCTCATTGACTATAACGCAACCTCATCTACTTGTGACGACTCAATAGTTCCTTTGATACGTCTGCTCGCGGAGGACTCGTAGGTTGACGCCGCACTAAAGAGCTATTCTCAGAATCTGGCAACTGTCATGCTATTCAATTAAGTGTACTTAATCACAAACTTATCAAAATATTAAAGAAGGCGATACTATCGGAGCGATGTCATGTTGAAAAAAATAAGCTTACTATAAAGTCGGACGCCCATTGTCCGCAAATCGTTGATGACTTCGTGAGATATTTCAATTTAAGTATTGGTTTGCCACGCCTTATAAATTAGCATACGAATCCAATGATGTTCATCTGGAGTTATTTAACGGATTAGAAGGCACTGCATTCTTTATATTTACTCGCGAGTATTATGAAGATCATATTTTGAGCAGCTCTACATGCTCCGGAGCCGCTCCAAACGAGTTTATTTCGACTCTCACAGAAAAACTGAATACGGTAATCAAATTACAAGGTATTGAAGCTTCCTATATCTCGTTAGAAGCGCCGTTAGACACCTACAGGCAAATAGTCCGATCGTGGAATTTTCACTAGTTTACAAAGGTCGAGATTTGAGAGATATCTCATATTGAATAGCTTTTTAATATCATCGAGCCCCAGTATAAAGAGCTACGAGCCAATTTTCGATTTGACGTTTTAATAAGAAAATAGATTCTCGCAGCAACGTATGTTTCATTGTTTGTCTGTACAAAAAACGAGCGGCCTAATCTTGTCGTCAGCCGGGGCATGGAATTAGGAATATTTTACTATTGGCTCGAAGCCGTTTTTCTGTCATGGACTCGCTAATAAATTTTACCATCGTGCTGATGCTTCGATGAAAGTAATTTTAGCGTATTATTTATTGAGAAGATCGTTCATAGCTTCATTTCGGAACTCACAAGGATGATAATTGCAGGTGCCTCGGCGTCACATCACGCATTCTGAATAAATCATGATTTATCGCTTGGTGATGTATCGTACAAGCATTTACAAGATTTACCTGTAATTTTCATTGTTTTGACATGTTGTGCGTATTACTAAAAAATATGATAATACGTCCGAACCAAATTTATTATTTCTCCGGCGAAAATTATGCTTATCCAATAGGATTATAAAGTATAATAAATGTGTTTACATCTACATTATAATTGTTTTTTTTATACATTATATTTAATGGTCAATCAGATAGTTATTTTGCAAAAAGCTTAGTCGGTATATAATACACAAATAAAAATATTATACTGCTTAGTATGTATGTACCCCACACACACACACACACACACACACATATATATATATATATACATTTTTTTTTTTAAATATATATATCTTAATATTCATACAGCTCTTGTAGATAGATGCCTACAAGTAACTTCTGGCTTGACAAGATCCCAAGTGAGGCCGACTCTTAATATGTCGAGTACAAATAAACCATTTAACGGTTTACCCGAGACACACTGTTCCCACCGTCTGTCCACTTTATAATTATTATTTATCTCATCGTGAAAGACGGAAATCACAATTAAGGTAAATTATATCAGAGACTGCGGTGGGCTGAGGATGATCTTTATGGGATGGCACAAGATGTGATTCCACGTTCCCTGTGGTAGCGTGCATGGTCTGGGACTGGCTAACCACCGGAAAGACAGCTCGGGTGTCAAATTGTAGTCGTCCTTTGCGCTATGAGTCTTCTTCGTATCCTTTTTGTATATCTACAAAATCGTCAGTTCATGTGGCTAAATGTCAAAAGGCTGACAATAATATTGGCTCAGAGTTAAACTTTCTCCTTCGCGCCTGCAATAATGTTCATAATAATTTTCATAATAGAATTCGATACACTCGATAAATTCGCAAACCTGTACATCTAAATTCATCACACACGTATTTTTTTGCTAATTACACGTTTTAAATGCATAGTTAAAATAATTTACGATCTGTTGTGATGACCTGAATTATTTTTTACGTACAGTGAAGCCGCCGAAGCGACCGGGCTGACTTTCTTCCGTTAAGTTTATGTTCATAATCAATATAAAAAAGTTACACATAAAAAAGCCAAAGCGAACTGCTCTCGCTCGGCCCATAAACATTCTGTAATTTATGTGTCAGACATAAACAACATAAAATTTGATCTCATAATATGTTATCCGTCTCGTAGAAAAGCGTCGTTTGAATTCTCATTTCCAAACCGCAGGGCCTGGACCGCCGGGCGCTCCCGCTAGGCACGAGTCGGGTGCAATTTACACTTTTCGGGATTTTTCAGATCGGCGGATCTGCACGCTGCCGCAAAATGCAAATCGGAATCTGACACGGGCGCAATATCGGAGTAATAGCCGCGCCTCGCCGGCGGGGGAGGCCGGGCCTCGCCGGGCGGTTAGAGAGACGTCGGCTGTCGGACATCGGGCGGGAGTCGTGTCGATAGTCTTTTTGCGAGTCGGGGGCACCCGATGCGGCCCGCCCCGCCCACGACCGCTTGGACGCGCGGAGGGCGGCGCGAGCGCATTCCCGCCGCCGGCTCGCACCCGCGCCTAAAATCTCGGCATACTCCTGGCCACAACAATATATAATACACAAGTTCACGGCGATAATGCACGTGCAACTTTATGCGTGCCGACGTCCATTTTGAGGCCATTTTGCGAACGGAAGTCTCGCCGCGCGAGGTTTCATATGTGCATGCGTGCACACTTACTGCTCAAAAATGCACTTCTTTTTCCACGAACAAAAAAGAAAGCACATTTGGGCAGGTAAATTTGTTACTTTTGTATAATAAGATTCTCGGACTGTGAGGAGTTGAATTTTTTATGTCGCAATAAAAACATGGCGTACATAAACTCATAGCCCCTTGGAGATAAAATATTTAAGCTTGTGCAAGTCCCTCCCGCCTTCATTTATCATCTTTCCATAGTTGCAATTGGAGCCGGCCCAAACACAGTGCGGGCTTGCAGGCACGACCTGCCAATTGATCTATAGGAAGGTCTATTCACTTATCTTTATAAATCACGAACATTTCTTGCACGAGATTTTACGCTTATTATGATTATTTATATAAAAGACAAAAAAATAGAAATTACTAAAGCATTCGAAAGTCAAAGGAAATTAATCGCAAACGTTAGCATGATATATTCCTACATCTGATATATTCTACAATCGTGACAGTTGTTTCTCGCTATAAATACATATTTCAATATAATGTAAAGTTAAACAACAAGAACTTATTTTATTTATATTTAAGCGACTTAATATTATAATAGTCATATTTATTCCTTTCAATTGACAGATAATTTCAAATGTTATAATTATGTTTATTGATCAAATAAATATAAGCAGGAATAAAGCGCATATTTTGATAAGAATTTATTTAATTTTGATAGTCAAAAGGATAAAATCAAAATAAACAAAAGGGTTGCTAGCACAGAGCATAAAAATGTGACTTCAACACTTATTTATAGGTACATGTATACATATTTTTTATGGATATTTCTATAATTAATTTAATTCTGTTTTTATACTGTATTATTAGTATTGTAATCATAAATTAAGTTAAAATGTTTTAAATTTAAATCTATGAATATATGTAAAATATTTTAAGTAATGTAGCTATTTAAATTGATAAATATTTGTATAACACACACACGTATATATATATATATATATATATATATAATTTAAAATATGAAATTTCTTTTAAGAAAAAAGTATTGCAGCTGATGTAATTAACTTCTTATTATTTATATTTATATTTTCTTCTTATTATTTATACTTATATATTTTTATTATATATTATTAAAATCTTTATGTTTGAATTATACGATCAGGCTTTGGGTAAATGCAAAGCTAAATTTAATATTCAAAATTCTAGGAAATGTACACTCTAGGCGTCATTAGCTGATATTTGTCACAGATTTGTTTGCTAATAAAAATGATCTTCATTCAATATTTAGGCCTTGTTACAGGATTCTTTCAATTTTACAGGGTTAATTAGATTAAGCTCGATACAGAAATACCACATCAAAATACTATGTCGTAATAAATTTAGTATTTGAATTCTAGCATCAATAAATCATATTAAAAAGTTTGGGTTTTTAGCAGGTTTTATTTTTTTTTTTTAAATAAAGGTATAATTTCTATATCATGATAAATGCACAAAACAAATAATTATCACAGAAAAAAAGAATATGTGAAGTAATCAAACGTTTTTACTTGCAGGTGGTGGTTAACGTGCTGGATCGTAACGATAGTCCGCCCTCCTTCAGCGGCCAGCCTCTGGTGTTCACGGTGTCCGAGGAGTTGGGTGCTGGCCAGCCGGTGGGCACCGTGCGGGCGCACGACCCCGACACCCTCGGCAGGGTGAGCTACTCCCTGCGCGCCCTCCGCCGCGGCGCCGCCGACCCCGACCTCCAGGACAAGTCCGGCGCCAGGGACGACAAGTTCTCGCAGCGAGATCACGACCTTGACAAATTTTCTCTTGACGCTGATTCCGGACTACTAAAGCTGACGGAGCCTCTGGATAGAGAGACGAAAGATTCGTACAAGCTAGTGGTCAGAGCGAACGATGGTCTTCAGTATACCGATGCTGTCATCACCATTCAGGTAAGAAAATATTCCTTGTCACTATTATACTAATTACACAATTGGACCGAAAAATATAAAGTTATTTTTTTGAAAACATTACAATTATAAGTAATTTAAAATGCACTTTTGTATTGTATATTGATTCAACTGTGTTCAGTTAGTAAATCGTGTAAATTTCAACCAACGACCTGTCTGTTGTGTCTGGTGTTTTTAAGTATGTTCGCTTACAAATTTTACTTAGCACAGAGCCGCGTTAAGTACCTTACATAAGATTGCTTTCCAAAAAAGCTCCCGATGCTGCATTTGATTCATAAGAGCGACGCTTTGTCGGCCGTCGGGCGGGTCTATCCCGATAATCTGGCCCGGTCGGGGGCGCGTCGGGTGCTCCATCCCATCCCCGTACAGCACATTTGTCCGAAACAATTCACCTCAAAACTGCTCATTGCCGACATAAATCCTACAGGTTTTTTTTCGTCGCCGGTCGAAATCGCAAAAAGCCGGGGCTGCTATTCATCAAAGGGTCTGCAAATAAATAAATGCGAATAACTGTGCCTGTAGACTAAATTCCTTTTAATCGGCTGCCGTCCCCGCCGGAACAAAAACTCTCCGCGATCGAGAATGCAGAAGCGGTCGCCTCGGCAGATGGTGGACGTGAAAATTTCAGACTCGCAATAGGATCCGCGCAGCCTTCTAAAAATCGGCAGACCCAGTCGGCCGGCAGTAGGGCTCTATCCTGGATATTCCTTCCTAAAAATCCTGCGGGTGCAAGGTATTTTTGCAACCCCGTTCCCCGAAAATTATGGAAGAAAATAAGATACATAGAGGAGAATAGGACATACAGGAAGTTCAACAAAATGCATTGATCTGCAGCCGGCGAGAGACGGGTTACGTCGAGTATCTAATGTAGTCGCCGATCTTACAATAATCAGTTCATGCTCTTTAAAAGTATGTCTGCTCTAATATATAATAGTTAGTTAAAACATTCAATTGTCTATTATAATCATTAATTAAATGTACACATTTTTTTAACAAGAATCGATAAAATCAGTCAATATTTTTTTGATAGAATCGAAATATTCTTATCAATTTATGGAGTGATTTAAGTAGGATTTATATTAACAATATTCTACTGCAGATCGTTTGGATAATTATTTTTCAATAGTTTTATTAACAACGTTATTAAATGTTTTCGTGTTCGAGATTTAGCCGAAAATGCCAAATTTCTACTCCCGGATCACGAGAATTCAAGAAATCCGAATAACAGAAGCCCTCACCAGTGGATTGCTTTAGAGACCAGCATCCCTGCATCAGCACCAGACAAAAAACCGAGTATTCATACACGTTATAGCTTGTTCAGTAATGGCACCACTTTTTGTATAGTTAATATTTCACGACTCTTCATCATGACTTGTCCTTATACAGGGTCGCATTTCGTGCAAACAATCTACAATATTAGGATTGCATCAAATTAAGTACGAATTAACTCATTAACAACTTTTCAATTATTTTTGTATGAATAATCACTGCTGATTACTAAGGGCAATTAAATATAGGAATATTATGCATTCGATGATTTTCATGCGTAGTTTGTAGTCATTTTTGTTCAATTCGATAATTACTTGTTTTATATTTTAAGCCGCAAGCTTTAATCCAATCTAGCGATGAAAGTTTTGAATCGTTTATACTTTGATTTTGTTATTGTTAATTATATAATATTGAATCATGGCTAAATTCAGATATGCCAAACATTTCATGATGTATTTAATACGTTAAATACAAAAAAGTTAGGCGTAAAAAATTACAAAACAGAAAAAAATACTTTATATGATTGATTTTTATTTATTATTTTTAATCGATTTATGCTAAGTACAAATTTTTTATAATAATAGAACATAAATACTTGATAATTTATCACTGTCGCATAATATAATGAAGTACATTTTTACAACCTTTATTTTTTTTAAAACGTCATTTATATTATTATATATTATATTTTTTGATGGATTTTAACATGTTTGATAACCAGGATAATGAATAAGGTTAAGTGTTAAGTAATCTACAATTATTCGATAGAAGTGGTTATTCCAGGAATTAATTGCACCTACATGTATAAAGAAAGACTAAAAAAATCATGTTTCAATAATATAACAAGGTTTCTAATAAGATTCCCCAAATAGGAGATTTTATGACGTCAATATTATAAATATGTATGGCGGCAGGTTTTCGGGACCATTGGTTTTTGGGAGATATTTCTTACTTCTCGTTTCCGACGCTTCGTCTCAAAGATTTCCTAAGGGATTGGTTTTAAGGGCCATATCTCTTGACGGAATACCAAATTATACGTAAAACATGACAACACATGTCGCTACTGCGACATCGAAAAAAATAATAATCTAAGTTTCACCAATTTGACTAATTATTTTAGTGAAATTATTTTGAAATCGTAAATAATATTTTGAAAAAGTTATTCAAGTTTTGAGGTTTTCTAGACCTCATAAATTCTAAGTTATATCTTTATATAAATATTAATTCCTTAGGGTTTGTCATCTCTTTAGTTTTATATATATATATATATATATATATATATATATATATATATATATATATATATATATATATATATATATATTCAGATCGTACATAGCATGTGTTCACCGCACGCCACTCTGAAACGTTACCTTCGTATCTCTTCGAAGAGTCTAATTGAAAAATACTCATCGGTCTTCGGTCATACATTATAAAGCCGGCAGCGTCGCAAAGCAATGATTCCAAATATATTACACCCCTTGTCAACTGCGTATTTTTTCGTATTAGAGAACATGTCAAATATTCTCGAGGATTTTGAGAGTACATTTTTGTTTATTACATGCAAAATACGCAACAGTTTAAAACAAATAATATATAGGTGTAAATGCAAAAAATATAAATAATGTAAATCCAATCCTTGTGCATACCACTGAACAATGAACAAAATGCACGATTTTACCAAAAAAATATGATTGATAAAAAAAAACGTGAGTATTTATTTCAAGAGCACTTGCAATTTTTTTTACTTTTTAAACCCATACGAAATAATTCAATGATGACCCTTAAATCGATAGTGTAATTACCAATTATTTGAATTCGATATCGGCATATCGATCGAGACTATTGATTATTGTAATTGTTAATTCCTTCATTTTATACAGAGCCAAATTTTAAAAGTAAATAAAATTATGTACAACTACCAATGATCAGAAAGCGAATCCATACGCTTTTTTTGACAACTATAAAGTTCATTAACTCGTACAATCCAGAACGCGGGTCCAGATTCCTGGTCGATGAGGGGTTAAAAGCGTTTCGTTTTATGCTTATCAATCACATTTTCAAGGTACGGTCGTTCGCTTTGGGAGAGAAACTCAATACCGTTTTTTATAGATGTTGTTACGCTATGCCTATCTGAGTGTAATTAAAGTCTTCAGGTTGATTGTGGTGAGCCGTCGCCAGAGCTCCCGTCGCGGTTGGCTGGCTCCACCGACCCTCCCCACTACTGACTCAACCGTTTTTTTCAGATCCAACACGAAGCTTTCCAACCCAATCTTTTACAGATAAGATTATCTACGTATACAGAGGATTAAATGTTGTTTTGATTTATCAGTTTTAATCTGACAAATCGTGTATATTAAATAATATTTTTATCAATAAATTTTCATACGCTAGAACTAACTTGCAATAGCGGTAGCAAATGTTTGCTTACGTGGTATATAATTAGGGTTATGCTTGATTTATAAAAAGAAAATCAGATGCGCACTTATATATATATTCGTTTTTAGTTAGTGACTCAGAATTAATATTGTGTACGAGTAACCATTTAATCTCAAAATAGTAGTGTAAGTTTCTCCGATTCGAGTCACGCATAAAAAAGTATTAAACTCTAAATTTGATATCAAAAGCTAAACTCGCACGCTAAGAAACGGGCTAATCACAAATGAAGTTTTATTATGAGTTTATCTTCACGCAACGTTCATAAAAACCTCACTTATGTTAACCAATACGTTTTGTAATTGTCCATTATAATTTTCCCATTCGTCAAAAGCGAAAAAACCTAACTGCGAGAACGTTATTTATGTGTATGCTAGTAATTTAACTACACTACTTACGGATGTGCTCGGCTACCTGCAGGCAAAAAAGTTCTCATCAGTGGACGAGTGCGCTTTTTATATGAAGCCACCGTATTGGACAGAGTATATCGATCTGATCTACCCCCCTCGATCTCAAGTAGAACACATGTAATTCATAACCTAAAAGAAGATATAGATATTTGCATGCATTGCGAAAAAAAAAAATTATACATACATCTTGTATTATTCAACAGTTTTGATGTTGAAATATCAACACTATTAGCGAATTTCTTAAAAGTGCCTTGTATTAGGTAACGATGTAGTATGTTGCGGGTACATTAGTAAACGGAAAACATTAGTTTACTAAACCCATTGGATTCTGCATTCTCTCTGTTTAAATAAATCTCTCGCGAGCGGCTAACGATGGTCGTACTTAATCTTTGTATCATTACGAAAGGTTTCTATAAATTTCGAAGATTGCGCAACGAAATCCATGAAGTGCTCGAGAGACGGTCGGTGCCTGTTTGAGGCCCGTGTATTGTTTTTATTGCGTCTTTATTGTTAGTGTAAGAGTATATTTTGTGTAAAGCCATAAAATATTTATCAAATGATTTGTACATAAAAAGACATTTAAATAATCTCCAGCCTGGGATCCCACACTCGTATAAGAACCTCATTCAATCGAATCCTACCTGGTCTATAAAAAAATGTATAAGAATCGGGGATAGTTAAAGACGTTTATTGTCAATGGCCACACATGCGGTGTAAACCCTTTAGCTATAAAAACACTTTTGTAAGTGGGAGGAGCGCATCCCACGTGACAGACCTGCACCCCCTTAGCTATTACATGCATTAGTACCGCAACACTAAAAAAGAACAGCTCTGCTCTCTCTGTAAATTAAAATATTCAGTTAGTCACCAATTTGAATACAATTGTTAAAAATTCAAACATTATGGTCTTTTATAGTTCCCAAAAAAATTCAGGTGAAAATTTTTTCAAAAAATTTTTCATGAAATTGATTAATACAATGAATTATATTTAATATAATACCACATAAATAATTAAGGAGACATTGCGAAATTGGCGTACTACATTATTTAATAACGAAACTAAAATAATAACAAGTAATGCCGTTAAAGTAAACAGCATCGGCTTGAAAATAAATAATGGATACAGCACCATTGAGTGTATCGATCCGGCTTACCTGTACGGCGCGTCCTCCCACGCCTGAGCCCGGTGGACGCACTTGTCGCCGACAGGTGCGGCGTCCTGCTCGGGCGAGAGGACACGGGACACGGGACACGGGGCACGGGACACGGGACACAGGACACGAGACACGGGCGCCGACATCGCTACACGTGTTCGGCCCAGGAACAAGTTTGCCGCTGCGCCGTGCCTATGACGAGGTGGATCTAGTTTCACTTGTACGACTACCGATCATATTCGATTTGAATTCTGCAGGAATGTCACAATAGTAAATAAACCTATTTTTTTGTATCTATAATGTAAATTATATTTTACAATTATTTTTAACGTTGGCTCTGTGGTATTGCGCTTCTTTGTAACTACAGATATCGTAAATATTTATTTACGAATCGAGTGCTTTGTGATTTTAAAACAATCGTCTGTGACATGAAATTTTCTTTTTCCTTTTTTTTATACTCAAAGCCCTCTACAAATGGAGCCGCAAATTGCGCCACCAACTTGTAGCTAACAAATAACGTCTCTTTATTTTGTGAGTTTTATTATGGTTTTACCTAAAATGTAGAACGCTGTGAAAATGTGGCGCGATTTGCTGCTACGTGCGTAGAGGCCTTTACTCACAATTATTATTAAGCAAAAAAAATCGCAATTTATCCCTTTTTTCCGGTTTCTATTCTCGTTTATTTGTATTTGCAAGAGAAGCCCCTCATTTAATTTCCTTATTACCGATATTGTTCATAGCACAACATGTTGCAGCATATTGTTTCCTCTGGGTTCATAAAAAGTGGGCGCTGCTGGTGCTCGCGCAGGCTGATCAAGTACCGACTGCCTACTTCGGCAAATACGAAGCGCCTGCCTGATAGCATATAAATAAAATAATTAATCAAAGTCGAAATATAACCTATTAAAGTGCCCGGCTTTAACCTCAGTTATATTATAAAAAAATATGGTATATTTTTTATTATACTTTGTACTGTGAGTTGAAATATAGATATTATACTTGCAAAAGTGATTGAGACCACCCTAAAAGAGGTTATTTTCAATTATAAAAAGATTTCATAATTTTAAATAGCTAATGATTGTAATTCAAGTATTCCCTGATTCAAACCATGAGACTATCATTTTAAATAATACAACTTTTTGTTTTATAATTTTTTCAGAGGTGGACTAACACCAAAGGCAATTTAGCGTATATATTTTTTTGATGAACACGCTATGAAATTATTTCCTACCTATAGTGTGCGTACAATTACTAAAAGTGTAATTGAAAAAATATGTATTCTTCAAAGTGTGTCACTTTTCATTCTGAAGAACGATTATCGCTTAATAACATTCTCAAGTGGTCATTATAATCGTCATCAAGCTTTAATCGCTTCGAAAACACTTCACATCTTGGCATACGTGTTTCTCAATAGAGTGATCAAGGCGTGAGTTACCGCGCGAATCAAGCCTCCCGCGTTCTCCACCCTTTATCAATCACCTGTGCGCGAATTTCTTTATAACAAAGCGTCCTCCAATTTATCGTGTTACTTAATTACTGCGGAGTTCAATGGGCGCTCTGCACGGACGTTTTCCCTTTCCAGCCTTTCGATCGTTTGGCTTCACTCTCGCGGGTCCCTATCAATTATGCCCCGCGCCTGTCCGCGCGGCTGTTGGGGAGTGATTCCCGGCGGACAGAATATTATTATATATAATTCAAAAGAATGCAAGATCTCAAATCATAATAAACCATTTCGTAATGGTTCGTATCTACCCGTATTTTGTATATATTTTATATATTGAGATAAACTTATTGAGACAGTTATATTTTATCTCAAGCATTTTTTTTTTAATTTAATCATAAAAATATCAATATTTACTATACATTCTTGCTATACATTCTAATTCTTTTGTTGGTGTAATAGTGTAATTGACGAGTGTTCCAAATAAAACTTTTTCACGTAATATCTACCGTCTGACTACAGATACAACTAAGCACGACATTTTTTTTTCATAATAATTTTATGACTCAATTGATTTTCATTTCATTTTATTTATTTTGTGGCTAAGTGAGACTTTTTCTCTTTCAATGTTTACCTGTAAAATAGCGAATAAGAGAAGACTTTTTCATTGCTTCAAAGGTTTTATGCAACTTCTCCGGGATTTTCTGTTCTGGTCTTTCAGCTGTCTTCCCGGCTCCTCGGGCTCGTAGCACAGCCCATTGTCCATCCCGCATTATAATGCCCCGAGCCTCGGTTCAGCGTGCACTGGGCAGCGGGTCCCGGGGAGCAGAGTGACCCCTCCGTCTGATGAATATCTCTAGTATCAGATGTGCACTGGTTGGACGGACAGTAGAGTGTTCTGGAAGAGACAATGGCCACTGACGTTCCACTGCTTTTTATGTCTTCTATCGCATTCCAAGTCCATCAGACGAGCTCCCGCTGGGGAATTTTAGTATGCGTCTATTGAACTACGAAATGGATATCCAATGAGATACAGGTAGAATTTAATTAGATTAATGGCTAATTTAACTATCGCAAACACAAATACTCACGTCCAGATATCGATTTATCTTCAGAAATGAAATATATTTCAGAATAAAATCCAATACATGTATAGTTATTTTGCAAAATGTTACTACGTTAAAATTTTGTTTCTTTTTAAAAATTAATAATACATATTTCAAAGCATATATATATGAAAAGGGTAACAAAAAAGTTATGCCTGATCCGCTACTTGAATATCACATTAATCGTTTTTTATGAAATTCCTATTTGAAATGTATGTAATTGTTCCGTTGAAAAGATATGACTTTGGTTGACGCTAACTCTTGTTTACAAGTCATTTAAAATAGAAATTATATATACACCCACGAAATAGCATAGCTGGTAATCATTCACTACATGCTTCTCAATCTTATCACGAGGAAACAGTTGTTCTGAATGAATCCACCCGCGAGGGTTCTCTCGTGCTCCGAGTGCCTCGTACAGAGGTGGCCTGCAATTTCGGGCGCCGCTCTACCGCACTCGGATCGGGTTACAGCCCCTCCGGTCGGCCGAGGCGGCCACTACAGTCCCAGCACAGGTGATATCTTTGTCTAGGATCGGACGTAAAAAACTCGGCTACCAACCTAACGAAACTAACCAGCGAACGACGCGAGACTTACCTCGCGCATGGCTGAACCCTCCCGCGGGTTGATCGTAACGAATCTCGAAATATTTTATTCACAATATAATATATAACATATACCGGTTATTCGGTCCAGTCCCTCGCACTCTCCTCGAGGAGGTATGCCTCATAATTTTGTTTTATTAAATGACTAGCTGAGACTCAACCGTCCGTAAACCGAGAGATACGATCTGATCGGCCGGCGGAGAAATATTATTTGTCAGGCGGCTGACGAGATTTTCTTTCGGTCGCATTTCGGCTGACGAATTCACAAATGCTATCCTTCGCTATAAATAACAGCATCTACATAAACAGCTCGATAGCTAAGCATTACAGCCAATTATGTTGATTTATCCTGCGGCGCAAACGTTGAAATGATCGTTTATATATAATATTTCTCGATTTGAATCTGGAAAATGATTCACACATTAAAAATTCCAGAAAAACTCACTCTCGACGAGTAGATTGTATCGAAATGCCACAATTTATTTGCTAATGGCGAATGTTAATTTTTATGGCCGTCGATTATAATACGAATCAAAAATTAAGTAGCAATTCAAGTGATATAATGAACGTTTAGAGTCGGTAATTCTAGATATTCTTCTATTCCGCATTTTAAATGCGATATTCAAACACGATCATGTTTCCGCAGACAAACATGATTTTAAACGTTGTTTCTGAAGGCTTTTGTAAACTGATGATAACTTATTTATTTTATGGACTTGCGCGACTCGGCACTTAAATGATTTTATAAAAAGGCATCTATAAATTTTTCTTGACGTAAATGATACTCAAGACTCAACACTCAAAAGACTACGAAAAAAAACAAATGCTTAGGAGGAATGTTAAACTCAATTGAACACACAATTTACCTCGACACTCAGTCCAATTGTCATATTAATATTCATTATCTCTAGTGAAAACATAATCATATAGTATTCAATCGATGGATTCATATTATTTAATACGCTGATTACTACGACGAATTTATTTGATAAATCAAACAGATGGGCTGTTACGAGACTTAAACAACTAATACATACTTTACTGAGAATAAACGTAATGTATTTTCAGTTTCAATAAATCGTTCCATCGATAACATCTTTCTGCGGCTTTACGTTTTTCGCAGCGATTATATAATATTTTGCCATATTTTAATAAAAGTTTTATTATTCTAATGACGACAGGTATATGAATAATTTGACTGTGCCCATCACTGCTTTTTTATTTTTTGATTTTAAAGTATTACTTAAAATATATCGTTTTGATTTATTTTTAGATGAGTTGACTGAATGTCAACTTTTCGTCATCATACATTCGCAGATCGAATGATTCCACCAAGAGCTGAAAATCTCAACAAGGAACAAGGAATATTGTTAACGTTTAATTCATGCATAATGTACTTTTTCCAGGTGACGGACACAAACGACAATCCCCCCGTGTTCCTGGAGAGCGCGTACTCCTTCGACATCGCCGAGAACGCCGGGCGCGGGGCCCGAGTGGGGCGCGTGGCCGCGGCGGACGCGGACCTCGGGCCCAACGGACACCTCACCTACACCGTCATCTCGGACTGGGCCAACGATGTCTTCTCACTCAACCCGCAGACCGGGGTCTTCACCCTCACCGCCAGGCTGGACTACGAGGAGGTCAGCATACCCGCATCCACTTTTTTTAGTTTCAATTGCACTCCGCATTAACAATATTCAATTCAGACCACTCAACAAAAACATGGCGCGATTTCGTAAAAAAAATATTTTAGACTTCAAGCTAAATGCCCGTTTATGTTTTATTTAGCATCAAAAGCTTGCTACCGCTACGTCTGCTGAAGGTATACTATATATGATCATAATAGTTGCCAGAAAAGAACCCATTTCATTATTAAACCATGCGTTTTAATATTTACATATTATTCTAAATTATAAAAATGTTGTATTAAAAACAGTAAATGCATTCATAATTAATGTAAAATTTTCATTTTTAACGATTTAGTGTAACCCAAAATTTAATCACAGAAAAAAAATATCATTCGTTCAGCCAAAAACTTCACATGGATTCACGGAATATTTATATTTAACAGTCAATAATTTCTAATGTCGATATCCTTTGCAAAAGCAGGTTTTAATTTATATTCAGAAAAACGAAAGCTTTCAATAAATGCTTCGTATTTATATTGAACTGGTATCGGAATTTTTATGTGTGTATTTATCATAGAATTATCACTAGTTACAGTTAACTTATTAGGCAAGATGTGTATCTGAATCTAATTTTTTTTATTAAGTAGCCCTAGTTTAGTGGTTTTATTAGTTCATACATACTAAAATCCAAATTATCAATTTACAATTTTAGCACACATAATCTTCTCGAACATTTCCCGAAACACTAAATTGCTTTTAAAAAATTGGAAAGCTGATTTCCTGTCATAAAAAACCGCATGATAACTCATGTATTAATGAAACCGTTTTCAGTGCAATCTGTACATTAATTATTAATGTTAATAGTACTCAACGCCGCCAAATTAGGATCCAATTATAAAGGTATTTAGAGAATTCGTTCATTGCTGTATTTTGATTAGAATCCGCTGACTCTCGGCTGAACAACGGTTTTTTGTCACCGATTTCCGTCAATTAATGGTTGCGGCTGATCAGCATCTCACGCCGGGCCGGCCGGAGTCGCGGCTCTTCGGCGACGCGGCCCGTTTCTTCTTCGCGGTTCCATTGTCTGCTCCTACACTTGTACATCGCAAACGACGGCAGGAATTCGCAATGTTTTATGACAAGTCTTTGGGTAAATTTTAATAATGCTTGAAAAACCGAACGGGGTTCAAAAACACTTGCAGTGACCGTTCAAAATATGAAAGTCGGGTGCAATCTTATATATTTACTTATATATATATGTATATAAAAACATTTAAAAAATTAGTCAACCTATTGGTGTATGTACACTACGGGATAGGTCTTCATACATTTTACCTACGAGATCGATAAACGTTAGCAATACCAAGTATACAGCGTGGATTAGAGAGTGAGCAGTCGGATAAAGAAAGGTTGGTTGGAAAAAAATACAGCTATGTCCGACTTCTCTTGGATTTCCGTTAATTTTCACATCTTATAAAGAAGAATTGGTTTTTTTTTTCTCTAATGGATTTTTCTTTTCTAGAACATGCATGTATGTACTTTTTAATATTATAAAACCATTAAAACTCTTCGCTTTGCACGGATGATTCTGAGACTTCGTGATCAGTTAGCGGCTATGGTAATCACCGAACCAAGAAGAAGTTTTATTGGATAATATAATATTATTGAATCAACAATTCATTAAATAACTTTTTTTTTGATTTGCCATAGCAACGTTTAATAGGCAATATATCTGATTCGCATTCTTCAGTAGCAACATTGTTAGTTTACCTATGACCCGACACAATATAGTACATTTACGGTGCAGTACATTTCCTTAAAAGGTGCCCCGTGGCTCGGTAAGGCGGTCGTTCCCAGTACATACGGACAGACATTACAGCTCAGTCAACGGGATGCTCCGCTAAGCCTCGATATCCACGACCAGAGCTTCACATAAAAACCTCTGAAACAATTGTTCCTGCCTGGTCCATCATCGCACCGGGCATTGTTAGAGACTAGTTGCCCGGTCTGAGCTATAAATTGTAACGTAAGAGTATTCATGGTTTTTTATTCGTATCTTAGACAATATAATCGGATACTTTATTCTGATTTTTTATTTTATTCCAGGCCTTGCTGGTTTATTTTAAGCTTAGCGTTTTAAAGACCGTCGGGCTGTCTGTGAATCATGAAATAAAAAAATATCCATTGATCATCTGGGAAGTTTGTTTGACTAGTTCACTCATGGTTGCTTTGTGTTGAATAAAAAATGCAGGAATATAGATTTATTGGTCGGGTTACATATCGCCTTGTGTGTTGTTTTGTTAATATTTATTGCCGTGAGGAAAACACTTTACACCTCTTAGGTATTTATCGAGTTGACATTTTAATTTATTAAATACGCAAAACATCGTAGTAAAAGTATATTTACATAATTGGCATGCCGAGAGAATTCAGGTTCAAATGCCACGAGCAAACACTCCGTATCTGTGTGTGTGATAACTCACTGAACCAGCCAGTTTCATTGTCATTGCGTTACAACAGCTTTCAAAATATTAACGTTTTTTTGTGTATGGAAGCATATCGTGTACCCGCCGTATATGTTTTCATAAATGCATGTGCTGTGGCCGAATAATATTTCTTTGATATTGATATACTTGTTGTGTACGGACGTGTTCTGGTGCAAGGTTACCAGATTCACCGATTCTTCACAGTCAAAAGTAGACGCCGTCGGTTCCGATGAATGCCATTCGGTATTTTGTTACCTGCGAGAAGAAACTATTTTTAAAGACATTAACAAAATTAGTTTTTTATGGAGTTGGTAGGTACTTTAAAGTTGTAAATATTTAACGAAGATACAATCAAATATGTACACTAAATCAAAAAGCATTATTGAACAGGTTTAGTTGCGTAAAAAAGAATGAAGTGAGCTGCCTTTTAAGATGATTTTTTTCGCTCTCGAGCTAGTTATCTCGACTGCTGTCTTGTTATAATTATTCTCTAGACGAATATTTAAACGTTGTCAACTGACGACAAATTATTGAAGAATCATGCGGAGAATCTCGCCGGCCAGAGTGCTCGCCGGGAGAGAGTCCGAGCGGCCGTTCCGTCGCAGCCATAAACCGATTTTATCGCAATCATTACGGCCGACCCTGTCATATTTCATTGCCGGTAGTTTTGAGAATCAAAAGTCGCGTTCGTAATTAATAATCGAAAGATGGATTCCGTCGATGTTTACAATCGATAAGATATGTCACTAATGGTAGACATTTTCGTTTACAACTTCATTTGACACTTACTAAAAAAGACCTGTTTCATCTTGTAAGACTTTTTTTTATCGATGCCCGATCAACCTTCGAGGTAAAAAAGGACAGAGCGGTCAACGAGCGATTATACAGATAAATCTGAGGATAAGAAATAATTTTTGTTCAGACGTCTTCCAGTGCCCCGCGATCGTAAGTGACGGAACTACACGCGCGCGCGTCCGCTCGCCCGAACTCGCCGCGCGCCTCATTCATACCTCGTCGCTCGTCAGCGGCTCGGCCGGATTAACGATTTATGCCTGTTTTGTTTGACCACACTACATTGTATTCGACATCCTGTTTTCGTGCCGTCTTGGGTATCCGCGATTCTGGATATTTCGACAGCGACATACTGTTGGCGATTTGCAGATTAGATGGTGACAAATGGTTTGACAATTAAACCTGAAACACACGGATACATAGATAAGACGTATTTCTAAAATCGCCGTGCGTTGTATTCTCCAATCGGTTGTGCTGAAATTCTCAAAACGACATGGCAGTTTAATAGAAAATGTTGCTTACTGAATGAATTAAAAATGATTATTTGCACATACGCAATGAGGCATAATCAGAAAATCGTTGAATATTTTTGAATTGCACATGCTCAGTGGGTTCGCAGTATATTCCTGCAGTCTTCATAATCGGTATTTCACGAAACTGTCAAAACCCATCTCGCCGGAGGAAGCCGGGCCGCCCGCGGGGTTTTTTCCTCCCCGGTGTAAGTGGCCGCGCCGGACCCCCGCCGGACCCCGCCGTCTGCCCGCGCCGGACAAAGCGGCCGCCGTGCCCCGCGCTCCGCTGCTGTCGCGGTCGCGCACTTTTTGCGACCCATATTCCGAGTATCACATGAGAATGAGAGATTTTGTCATTGGTGAAATTCCCGCGTCTCCTTTTATATGGTAAGCCGGGATAGTAATAATTCCGACCGGCGGACCTCGCCGCTCCAAATGAGTGACGAAAATCTTGTAAGTCCGCGATGGAATGCCGTTCGGTCGGGCGGCGGCCGGGGGCGGCTGGGCGGCCGCGCGGGGGCTGCGAGGGGCTGCGAGAAGCTGCAAGGGACGACAGTTTCCGGCTCCCTTTATTACCATAATCGCGCCGATATATTCTTAAATAAATATTTTAACTTGCCTTTTGTCACGACACTAATTGGATATTCTCATGAACTGCGCGCATACTGCATCTCATCAGTATCTTCGCAAATGAACTGTTTCGCATCATCTGCCTGATTTTTCACTTTTCGCGGCGTGATCCGACTGAATTGTAGCAGCTTTGCGCTCTTTATGGGCGATTGCGAGCTAATGACATAAAATTAAAAATGATAACGCTTCGTTAAAAATTGGCACGCTGATTATCCCCCGATGAAATTTATGCTAAGTAGGATGCGGTTAATATTCAATCGGCCGTTTTAATAACGCGTTTCCTGCGAGCGAGTGCGCCGTCTCCGGAGCACTCGGCGTCATGTGCACAACTCGAGATAATCAATATCACTTAACCTAAATAAATCGATACCCGGCGGGGCTGGGCGGTCGGAGGTCAGCGCCGGCCATTACGGCCCGCCTCGCCGCCCATCGGCGCTCGCTTCATATCTCTCGAGCCGGCAAAAAAGGAGTCGCTTTCTCACCCGTCGAAAAAAATGTTGAATATTTATAAGTTATGCGAGTGAAATGGATTTTTTTGCCCGTGAGAATTATTACATGTCCGTGTCAAGTGATATTGATTGGTTTGGCCGCGAGAACAATGAAGGTTATTTTTAAAGCTGAAATATTGAGTAATGGTAAAAATAACGCAAATCCACGCAGGTACTTTAATACTTGCTGCACGAGTTTTTTCTGGTTTTTATTTATTTCATAAAACACAATCTTAATACAAGTAATAAATTTTAATATTCTTTACTGTACAATATTACGATCACGATTCATAAAAAAATATCATTGCTCTCTCTAATACGAATACATTATTCTTTTTGATAATACGTAGGCAGACGGTACTCACAAAAGACAGTAAAAAATATATAAAATAAAGTATGAGTAATATTTTTATCTGGCGACGTCCATAGTGCCCGCATGGGTGGTCACTTGTAGGTACCTACCTCTACTTAGCCACAAGTATACCTATTCATGAATAGAAGGGAAAATTCATTTGAATTATAGAGGGTCCTTCAGTCATTGGATAAAAAATAAAGGGTTCCTCCTCAATAGGACGAGAGGAAAGATGTCAAGTAAGATAGAGTGGATTTTGTAACAATTTATTTATGCTCTGGTCATACAGTTTTTAATTGTTATATCGGATACTTTTAATTCAATAAATATTTAATTAGTATGTAATTCATTTAAAAAGAAAATGACTTTTATATTGCTGGGTTATAACATTATTCTGTATCGTACAAGCTCTAGTATAAATCCATTCTATTTTTTTTCAATCTATTAAGACGACTTCATGTTCAAAAATATTCCATAAACTTCTGTTCAATGTGTGATTTATTTCTTCTCGCAGGTGCAGCACTACATCCTCGTAGTGCAAGCCCAGGACTCCGGGCACCCTGCCCTATCCAGCACCCTGACTGTCTACTGTAACGTACTGGACCTCAACGACAATGCTCCAGTGTTCGACCCGATGAGCTACTCGAACGAAATCTTCGAAAACGTTTCGCTGGCTACTTCTGTAGTTACTGTCAGTGCCACGGACTTGGATTCCGGTAAGTTAGCAATACGTTTCTGCCTTTTATGGTTAATTTATTTGCAATAAATGTAAACATGATTTGTACCATATGGTTATTATTCAATCACCGAATTAAATTCCTATATATTATTTTAAAATTTATTTGCCTCTAAGAAGTGTCTTCCAAGCAATTTAAAATACCTATATAATGTCGTCAGAATTATCATATGTAACATAAAAATTGGTTTCAGTGTTTTTTGACCATATAAAGCAGTTTTGGAACAATTAAACGTCTTCCTTGTACTTACGAATCAAAATTCAATGCTTTCAATTTATAAATAATCGAATTAGATATTTTATATATTCATCGATCATTTAAAATTAAAATATATGTCAGGTAGTTGAGAGCTTTTTCAACTGGTATAAATTCGAATACTTACAGTAATTTGTCATGAGAATCTTTATCAAAACTGTACTTTGATTTATTTGGTAAATAATTTGTTTGCTGTTCTGTATTTTTCACCTGAGAATCCAGTTAGCGTATTCATATCGATAGTTAAATGTTTGGGCCGGTAATAACTCCGCTGTGAGCCATTGTGTTATTCAATACGTTCCTCGGATTCTACACCATAAACTATTTTAAAAGACGTTAGAATTAATCTGAAGGCGTTCCCACGTTTGTGTAGCTTTATGTCTTCATCTATCGCGGACGTAATCTTCCTCCCCGAGTCTGGGACGTGACTTTAAGAGCTTTAAAGTTCTATCCCATCCAGCCCGATAAAATTGAGATGCATTCAAAAATATTATTTCAGTTCAAATGATAATGTCAAAAATTCTCAAAAGGCTGGCGATCCGATTGTTAATATTGATAACGTGAATGCGGCCGTTTATTTTTTAAGACTCAACTTAGTATGTCTAAATTAGGGGCTCCAATATACGTAAATGCATCGGAGATCAGAGGCAGGTAGACAGGAGTGATTGAAAACAAAATGTTGACATTGATATAAGGATAATACTCATCTACTCTTTTTTTATTTTAGTCATTCATTTTGTAACATCAATATTTTTGACACTAAAATCTCCATCGGTTAAAAGAAAAACAAAAACGAAACAAAATGTTGTTAAGAAGGCCATTAATGTGCTATGTCTACTAAATATTATTGAAATATATAACACTATCTGTTTTATTTTATGCCTAATCGCACCAAAAATGTAAAGCAAGTTTGTATTTTGTTGAAAGTGTAATATATAATTTTATTATTTTTACAGGTGATAATGGGGAAATAATTTACAGCATCACATCAGGAGATGATGATCATGATTTTGATATTGCTCAAAATGGAACAGTTCTTACCAGAAGACTTCTCGATAGAGAGACACGTAGTCTATACAACTTGGTGGTTACCGCGTCGGACAATGCCAGTCCCCCATCTGCAAGACTCTCCTCCACAGTCCAGGTAATAAATCCCAATATTTATTATTATTCGAACAGAAGACAAAGTCTATCGCTACGCATATTTATTTACCCTTATAATATACAAATCATATTTATAACTACAAACAGTAAACCCTTCACAGTAGCAAAGCAACGTGGTTTACGTGTTTATAGAAAATATGTTCATTGCAGACTTGTAATCACGATCCACTTTGAAATAACTCATGTCATATTTTAAACATTGTCTTTTAGTGAAAATTAAGACGATTAAATATAATTTAATACCGTGAATGTAAACCCAAAAGGCAGCGAAACACTCTTCGTCGTGAAGCCGAGGAGATAAAAGTAAATCCCGTTGATATACTGCCACAATTAAAAGGCATGACGGGATATAAATATAAACTCAGAAGCGTGTTTTATACCTGTGTTCCTGTGTTTTACACTCGCGGGCCCACTCGAACGGGCCTTTGATTCTACCCTAAAAATAAAATCGCAGCTTCGGTATACACCTGGCATTGTATTCAAATTATCAATCGTCCGGTGGTTGTGCATGATTTGTTTTGATCCGGCGGCCGCGACGCTCCTCGAGGCGTCCCGGCCGCACAGTAGCGAGCCTCCCGCTGTTTGCTCGGCGCTCGAGTGTTTACGTAACGCTTCGCTGTGGGTGCCTTTTACATTTTCGACGGTCCCATATTTCGGGTTCATTTGCTTTGCGTGGGATGCGAGTGTGGTTGTACCCGAACAATGAATGCGTTGATTAAAGCAAACGTTAGTTTGTATCGCGTTATCCGTACCTTAATATGGTGACATCGCCTGCATCGTGTCGGGCTCACTGTGATAAAATTAATAAATTTTAACACGTAAGGCTATAACGAGACAAGTGTTCTGCAATAAAAACGTCATATAAATTTTACTTTATTAATATTTAAATATTATATATTTGGATATAAATACCCTTTTCTTGTGTCTTTTTTTATCTCTCAGATAAACATGTTTAAATCTGTCAAAATATTAATACATAGTGTACATTTCTATGCACATACCTCCGGGGATACTGTCATTGGGTAAGTGTGTTTGTTACTCGACTTGAAAATGAAAACACTCGATATAATCGTGGAGACGTCTGGAGTACTTCGCTGCGGGTCGCCCCGCCTGCCTAGACAAACAGCCTGGCTGCATTCCTGCGAGGGCCGAGTCCTCGACTGCGACGGACGAGGAGAGTCTCTCGGGGCCATTCTCCTGAAGGACCTTCCCAGCTGTTTGAATCTGGAGAATGGATACCGAACCGTTTCATGCGCGCCTCGAACAATAACAACGAGGCCCTCGACTTAAATCGTGCTGAATGCAAAATTATGCAAATGCGCGGCAAAGTCCGACTGCACTCCTTATGACGTATTCACAATTTTTGCCGGTGAAATATTTAGCGACAGACCTCAACAGCATGACAATAGACGCGTTAAAACCCCAGCCGCGTATCGATCGTTCGGAGACTTATTTTTTTTAATGACTGCGAACTGCTTATGTTTCCAAATGCCTACACAAAGATTATTGCAAGCATTAATTTACCCAAAAAAGTTGCCTGGGACCGGATCGACGGCAATTTAAGAATATTTTAGCATTATCATTAAGACGTTATCTCTGTGAATAAATCATTTCAAAACTCACATTTGCTTGAAATAATATTTCTTGGTTTCCACTGTATGCGTCATTCGGAGTCAGGATAGAATTTAAATATCGATTATTTTGATTTATTTTCAGGTCACGATCGTCCTGAAAGACGTGAACGACATGTCGCCCGAGTTCGTTACATCCAACGAGACTTCCGTGGCGGAGAACATCGGACTGAACACCGTGGTCATGGCCATCAAGGCCGTGGACAAGGACGAGGGGCGGAACGGCTACATCGAGTACTCTCTGAGCCCCGAGGGCGGGGTGGGCGCCGCCTTCTCGCTGGGGGCGGCGGACGGCCTTCTCAGAGTGGCGGGGCGCCTGGACAGAGAGGCTCGCGCCACCTACGCCCTGGACATCACCGCCAAGGACCGAGGGGACCCTCCCAGGGCCACGCGCTCCAGGCTGTTGCTTCACGTGCTGGACGAGAATGACAACAGCCCTGTGTTTGATCCCAAACAGTACAGCGCATCCGTTGCCGAAAATGCCAGTATCGGAGCAAGCGTTCTTCAAGTGAGGATTCAAGCAATTTATGTTTTCGCATTTAGAAATTTATGAAAAAAATGTTACCAGAACACTACTCCTCCCTAATATTTAAATTTATTCAAAAATCTCCCCAATTATCTTTAAATTGAATTATGTTTTTTTTTTCTTTTCTCAAACTTACGAGTATGTTTTGCAATCCAATCAATGACAAGATAATTGCTTTTTTTAATATAATTATTAATCCACACCAATCATAATTTAATTAAATGCAAAGTAGCTACTTTTTGATCGTGTCATATTTTATATATTTTTTCATCTAATTGATTACAAGTGCAGCTAACAAGGAATTCGCCTAACGACACCGGACGCAATCCTGTCAATACACCGTCTAATATACGCCGTTCTGTGCTCGTATCGTAACACTGCAGCAGTATACTTAAAAAACTTTATAAATTGTTCGCATTTTTCAGGTTTCCGCAACAGACATAGACGAGGGCACAAACGGCCGCGTCCGCTACAGCATCGCCGCGGGCGACGACAACCGCGACTTCAGCATCAGCGAAGACAGCGGAGTGGTCCGGGTCGCGAAGAACCTCAACTACGAGCGCAAGTCGCGGTACCTGCTGCGGGTGCGCGCCGAGGACTGCGCCGGTTCCGCGCGTTCAGGCGCCCGCCATGACACGGCCGAGCTCTCCGTCACGGTGGCCGACATCAACGACAACCCTCCCACCTTCCTGGACTCGCCGTACTTGGCCTTCGTCATGGAGAACGTCATCCCTCCCAACGGCGGCTACGTCATCACCGTGCTCGCCTACGACGCCGACACTCCGCCCTTCAACAACCAAGTTCGGTACTTCATCAAGGAAGGAGACGCTGACCTGTTCAGAATAAATGCTTCCACTGGAGAGATCTCGCTGCTGAGAGCACTCGACAGGGAAACGCAGCCCGAGTACACTCTCACCCTCGTGGCAATGGATACCGGTAAGTCTATGACCGTTTATTTTCTAAAACACACTTTAACTGCTTACTCATCTATTATAAAAAAGTAAATATTTCAACAATGGCTTCTACAATCCTTAAATATTTGATACAAAATATACAAATTGCACATTTCTTAGATACACGGGTATAAGAAAACGATTTATACTTTTATTCGTAAACCTTGATAAAATCGGATTGTTTCTCAAATACCACCAACCCATAAGCGTCGAAATGTTGAGAACCTTCGAACGCAGCGCCCGCAGCGTCCTCTGATCTGAACAAAGCTTCGGAGGTCCAAAACGTGCTGAGCTCGGCTGTGACGAAGCGAACGGCGAATAGCGGCTATTTTTTTCAAGTTTAAGAAGGTCCATAGCGTGAAAGACGACGAGCGGAGCTTCAAGCACGCGCATAAAATATAAAAAAAAGTTCTTTGAAACAACATATACTCTTGCAAAAATGTATTACAAAGTTTATTTCTTCCAAAGTATTTATTTTCAGTCTAGCACTAAAAACAAAAAGCAATAAAAGATATTTAGAAAGCTTTTTTTATTTTATATTGTAAATTCGCAAAAAAATTATGCATTAATAGGAATTAATTGAAGTAGTACAAAATGTTTCTGGCAGACATTTTAATTAAGAATAAATTCGTTAATAACGTACGTATAACTCGAAGATACACAGCCGAGCGAAGTCGACGATACCCACGCCATAAATCGACTCCGTTTTCGAATGCAAGCGCTCACTGCGCGCGGGTAATGTATTCATGATCTGCATTGTTAGAAAAATAAGCGAGCGACTCTACAGGGGAGCGGAGGAATGCGCAGGAGAAGCGCTAATTTATTTGGCTCGAGGGGACCGTCTCAAAAAACGGAGGTGTGCGGTAATCGGTGGATAAGACAAAACGAACAAAAAAACAACGCATCAAATCCGTGCGGCCATCGACGTTTATCAACCTTCAAATATTATCGAATGTGGTAATTACCCGGCAATAAAACAAAGTGGATGGGCTCCTCGCTACGCGGGGGGCGGGAGTGTTACTTTAATTACGATTTCCTCCTCTTCGGTCGTCGGCGAGCCGTCCCGGCCCGGCGTTAGATAACAGAGGGCCCCCAACTCGACTCGCGTGGGGACCACTCCTCGGTGACAGCTTCTCGATCTCACACAAACATTGATCTTACACTTGAAAAAATTCTTGATGATACTGTGAATACGCTGGGCGAGAGATATTGCGTTTATTTTTTCAGTAAATTCTCCGATCAAGACAAACATGTCGACTGTATTATGATTTTTTTTATGAACATTTATCACGTAGTTAAGTTTTCTTTTTAAAAAAATTTGTATTATTAGTATGCGAGTGGTATTTGAACCTCAGCCTCTCGGGATGGTGACTTCGCTACTTTCCTTCAACATGATTTTACAGTCTACACCTGTCTTCAGTCATTATAAGTACCAAACATTTTTTGGTTTGGATAAAAAAAAATTAACGAATTGCTTGTTACTAGTCAGCGCTAACTATAAATATGGACATGACATTTTTTTATAAATACGAGCTATTTAAAACTATTTTTTTTATTTTGAATTTATGGTTAAAAATATCACCTGACTTTTCGTTCGCCACTTCTGAACTACGCATTTTATGACAGTCTATTTTAGAGAGCTCTATGCATATTATCGAAGATGACAGTAATTTATGCAGGGACGGGAGCTGCCGTGGAATTGTGTCATCTCGCGTGCTCGACGCCCATGAGTACGCAGCGTTGAAACATCTCTAACGCGCCGTTTTATTTATTGATTCCATCGTTTTATTATTCAAGCATTGAATATTATCGTACGTTTATATAATTATGGCTCGGGCCGAGGCCGCAGCCCGTGATTGAGAACCGATCCAACGGCATTTCTCTGCGATTCGCCTGTGAGATAAATTCTTTTGATGCAATCTTGATTAGTCCCGCAAACGTGACGCTCGTACAAATCATCACAATTCCTAAATGTTCAGCTAACTCTCGATCGTATCTATGGCCGTTGTGCGATTCAGAGAACCGACTGTGAAGACATTTTTCGCAATTAAATTTATGGACGAAAATTCATCGTAATAAGTGAGCGTGCACGTGTCTAGAGTTGTCGCGCCTCGAGTCTCCATCGCCGGCCGACGCGCTTCTTGGCATGCTAAGGCGAATTGTTTCGACCGAGTTTTCTATAAAAAATGTAATGTCACTGGAAACCTTTTAAAATATTTGTTTTGCGAACATATTTTTCTTGTAATCCTATTATTAACAAGAAACAACCGATATACATATATTTGTATTATTTATACAATGAGTTTTATAAAAGAAATATATTTTAATTTTTTAATGGTTGAATTTGAAGCTAATTTTATATTTATTATAAAAATACATATTCAGTTCAATTTTTCCTAGAACTTAAGAGTCAATTTATAAGCTGGGAGTAATGTTTTAAGAGGCAATAATAAGAACTTGTGTTAATAATATTATTATATAAATTGTCCATTTGTTTTGTTTGCAGAAGGCACGTACTCATTTCGAGTCACTTTACCTTAATTTTATTACTTCGCATTAAAATGAAATTAATTTTACGACTTCGTCTCAACCGACCAGCACTTGAAATGCAGTAAAAAAATATTACTTTATTTTTTATAAATTATTAATTAAATCTGATTTATAAAATATATTCCGACTTATTATATTTATTTCGATTCTCCAAGTCGATTTTTTAGAATAGTACGTATTCATTCGTCAAACGATAGCTGGCTAATTTTTAAAAATCACTACAGTTTCCAATATATACGTTTAGCAGATAAACTATTTTTTGCATTTTAGTACAAAAAAACATTATTTGTTAACCTAACCAAACCATTGGACAAAGTCTTTACAATTGTCTCTCGTAGGAATACTAATGTTTCTAATGCCAGACGATGATGTTCGTTTTGCAGAAGATTGTAATATCTCAGTAGTGATCTGTTTTGGCCGAACTACCTCGTTAATTATAATATTTTTGGGTTCTGATTGTCCATTGTCTAAGATCGCAAATGTTTTCATGGCGGCTAGAGTCGTTTATTTTCAGATGACTTTAAACTCACTAAAAGTAAATACAAAATTAAAACTGCAAAACCTCGGATAGGTGCTATATTTCTAATGTGTTAAAAAGGTAGAATAAGTATTTTAAGACATTTTGGCACAACATCCGGGCACTAATTATAACACTGTTCAGCTCTGGAACTAATGTGCGGTATACTGAAGGATAATCTTGATTTACGATTGCGACCTGAATAAATTTAAAAATTAAGCAGAAAGCATTCGCCTGTGACGTCACATTCTAAGCAATCAGTAATATATGCGCAATTATCACCAATAATGAACCCCAATTTATTTTTTATATTATTTAAATACCTTATTATGTTGTCACTTTTAAAAGGGCCGGATAATGTATGTGAAGCGCAAATTTTCGTATGCAAATGCCCCCGTCTTCGGTACCTCGGCGTATCTTTATGGTACTATCTCCGAAATGTCTAATTTTATGTAAGATCGCCCGGCCGGGGGAAGGGGCAGATCTCCTCCGCGGTATACGAGCTGTGGCGGGGTTCGAGCTGTGGCGAGGGTGGGTTGTATTATTTTATGTTCTCGTTGATAAAATCGTAATGGTTTTCGCTAAGAGCGGACTTCCCTGCGCGGTATAGTAATTAATTTATTCGAGCCCGGGGCCGGCGGCTCGTCGGGCCGCCTCCGCCGCCAAGCCCGCGACAGAATCCGCCATCGGTTTGTTATTACTAGACTATCGCCATTACCTTTTCAGATTAACTATTAAATGTTATGCTGTTTACCGAGCACGAGAGAAGATACCTTATTCAATTTAACATGTTGCGTAAAATGATAGACAAACTTAGTCTACTGTTGAGGTGTACTAGCGAGTTGATTAATAATTTCGGTTTTTACGGAGTGGAAATGATTTATCAATTATAAGGTCTGTTGGAATAGATGAAACTTACTTAACATCCAAAAGCATTATAATATTTTCTGAAGTACATTGAATCGTATAAGATCTAAACTGAATGAGAATCATGCAATCCACCAGCTCTAGATACTGTCATCGCGGGCTCGCAAACTGAAACAAATAAACATTTTCTATTAAAAACAGTAATCTCGAATTCCAAAATCGATGTTTTATATATATTCAATATTTTTTAACTATGTTATTATATTTTTCATTAGCGGTAATGAGTTAGCTCGTATTTTTCGCAGGCTGCCGCAGCCCTGCAGCGGGCCGTAAAGTATGTATATTATCTAATGTCTTATAACATAATTTAGATATTATAAAAAGCTCATAAACGGTGGATTAATGTTTATCAATTTGCTGTGGCCGAGCTACAAATAGAATATTTTATAAGAAAATAAAATTAAAATGAAAAACACAAGAAACCATCCGTTTAACAATGTTTCATGTTTGAAATGACTAGCCAATAAGGGTCTTAGCGGAAAATAGTTTAAATGGTGCTTAAAATAAAGCTAATGTTTATATATGATAAAAAACTTATTAACTAGATATTATCCTAGTATCATCGCTTTTAAAATAATAGCAGCTCGTTTTTTTCTACCATAGATAATAAAATTTAAGTTATAAATAAACATAATAAATTAATCGCCGATAAAGACAAAAGTATCAATTTGATTTGTGTTGGTCTTTTGTTTGCTTAAATTCATTTTTATTTTAAAATAGTAAAACGAAAAGTATAAATCAGAAAACATAATTCAACCATGAACGAATTTAGACAGCTTTATATTTCTGCTTCAAATTAAACATAAATTAAGTTTAGCTGAATAAGCCTTCTATAGCACGTATTACTTTGTTTTATTATAAAACCTAAAATCTGTTAAAAGGTATTTATATAATATATGAATTATAATTTCTTTTTCAATTTACCAATACCTACAACTTTTACAATAAGTAAAAGTTATATCGTAATGTGATTTTTTCCACCTTGCAATAATCGAAGAAGAATGAGAATGCCGCTCGGAGCTCGCTTGGTTGGTCTTTTCAGATAATATATTCCGACGAAGAGTCTTCAGCAATTTATTAGGTGTCATCGCAACATTTATCATTAGCAACTCGCGGATTATAGATGATCCACATTATCGAACGATCCGAGCTGCTTTCTTGTATATTGGCTGACGATATGAAAAATACAAGAGATTACACATTGTTATTGCTTTATTTTTACCTACTTTTAGTTATCACTATTTCACTATAATTGCGTTAATCTTTATTTTTAAATAACAACGTCTTATTTACACAGCATTAAATAATAATTTTTTTTAATTTTATTGTGTAATAAAAAAAATAGGCCTTTACTTGGGTTAGCTTTTGCCCGTCAGAATCAGAATGGTGCCAGTAAACTTTCGGTTAGTCGACGGTTTTAACTACGTTTTAAGACGACTAAATAATAAAAACTGAAACTTTCAAAACATCTCACATTATACAAACAACCACATTATACAAAACACTATCCATTCTCTGCAAGATGGTGGTATTACCTATTTTTTAGCCACAGTTCATTCCCAGCGCATGTCAACTCGTCAATCCGTTGGTAGGGGATCTCTATTGCATACCTAACTAGTCGGGCGTATTTTTTAAATCATTATTCAGAAAGTGTACATATCACTTTTTACTGCAGTGTTTTACGTCAGCGCTTAAAAAAAATCTTTATCTCAAAGTGTAATATAATACCCTTAAATTGATATCCGATCACAAATATTTGAAAGCATATTTTTTGTCGCCAACGCGTTGAATTCAATAGGTTCTAAAACACATCAAACAACAATACACAATGCTGTTAACTCGACCCGCGAATGTCCGATTTGTGTCAGTAAAATGCTTACTTTATTAAAAGCGTCAATGTATTTCAATGAAATAATTTATCTAAATGCCTCGAACTGTCGCATTTTCCCGTAAGATTTAAAGGTTCCTTATTAAGTTTTTCGAACTCTTATTTATGGCTTCAGGCGGATTTAATAAACGAAACTTGTCCGCTTGAACGCAGTCTCGATAAATTTATTTTTAATTATCGGCAAATATGTGCCACATAAAAATACGTAATTAAAGTTGGTGTAAAAAAACTCCGTTGACATCGGGACAGGATCTGACCAACATAGAGGAACATGAATAATTCAAAGAGGTCTTCTTTATTACGCATTGTCTCGCTGATCTTTTAATTATAGGGAGTCGGCCGACTGGCCCGCTCGACTATTTGGCGAGATGTAAAAAATGTAGCGTGGAATTCGGGCCTTCGCTAATACAATCGGGCATATGAGATGTTAGACTCGCGTTCTCGGCCAGGACCGCCTTCCATCAGTACGCCCGAGCGACGAACTCCTTACTCCATATAAACTAAATTTAAAAACATTTCAATATACAATACACATAAAAGCTTCTTTAAAATGATGTCCTGAAGTTTATTTCTCAAATTCAGATACAAATGTAATTATAACTATACTTGAATAAACCAAATGATTTGACATAAAAAAAATCATTTACCAAAAAGCAAGTAATGTTCGTTTTGGAAAAATAAGTTGTTATTTTTAATTTTACAAAATCGTTGAAATATATTTATATAACTTTTAAACATGCATACAACTTTATTCCTAGTCTAAACCTCAGATGAGTTGGCTTGAAGACCATTGACTGATTTTTTTCACTGAGTTGCGTTTGGCTGTGTTGATAATCCTAAAAGTAATTGTAATAAAAATACAACATTAAAAAAAGTGTTGATCGTCGATATGACCATAAAAAATGGCACAGTTCAATTAGCCGCCCTGACAGTTTCGGTATCTTGATGTAACTGCGAGAATATTATTAAAAAAAATTGAACGCCGTGGTAGATAAATATCCAAGTTCTAGGCATCGACCTAGCGAGCGAGCTTTTTTAACGCGGCATTCCAAGAACGCTTTAAAACAATTTTGCAGTGACACACAATTCACGCAAGCTCTAAGGCTCTAGTAACGCAGTCTGTTTCAAAATACGTGAATTTTTAACAGATGCTTTACATAATCTTCATGTAATATGCGTGTGAAAGTTTTTTTCAAATCAGCCATGAAACGATAAAAAAATTCATATTGTTTGTGACAATGCAGAGCTTACAATTTCATCTAAAATTAGTTGGTAGTCAGTAAAACGTGCTGTGAAAACATATTTTAAACATTTTTTGTATGTTACAAAGTGAGAATAAAAACAATTTCATAAAAGACCGCATATTTTCTTAATATCATAATAGCAAAGTTATAAAATACCAAGAATATGATATCTGTTTTCGTAAATATACATACATGGTGGTAATAAAATAATAAATTTCGCTACATTAAATACACTTTTGGCTTTAAATGTTCTGTTTTAAAGTCCAATTAAAATAACCACATGCTTGTCTGGTTTTAATATTTATTCCACGTCACTGCTCGGAATTCTCGTACCCCACTGTATTTGTCATATTGCATGTAAACAATCGATACAAAACGCACGCTGCAAAAAATAAACACAAAATCACGAAACATATCAAATTATGGGTTAGTCGAAAATTCTTTGAGCTTTTACGCCAAAACCGCAAATTCACAAGAAGAGTAGGCTCGCTAGCAGTCACGTTTATCCCGTAGACGCGGGGCGCGGGGAGGGGTCGCTAATTGCGGTCCCGGGGCGAGGGCGAGGGCGAGGGCGAGGGCGAGGGCGAGGGCGAGGGGGAGGGGGAGGGCGAGGGGGAGGGGGAGGGGGAGGGCGAGAGGGAGGGGGAGGGCGGCGCGGGGCGCGGGGCGGGGCGGGCGGCGCGCTCGCCCCTCCCGCCGCCCGCCATTGGCCACGAGTCGCCCCTGGCCCGCGGGACTCTCGTGTCACCCTCCTTGTCATTAAATTATTATTTACCGTGCATATCTCATCGTCCTGCAAATTGGGCGCCTTCTCTAATATGACGCAGTGTGAGTTAGGTATTTTCGTTCCAGTTTCTTAACACCGCAGAAGCCCGACCAAAATGACAAGTGTTTTAGGTCTCATTTTCATTTTATCAATTTCAAATCGTTTACTATGAAAATGTTTAAATTAAGCGTCCTCAACATCTACGCATATATTTAAATTTAAACATTTAATATTGATTTTGGTTGTACGGTGATATGTGTGTTTTATGAATGTTTCTTAAGTTAGGGTCGATTATTCCAGAGTTATCAGAAACTCTTGACTCTCATTCGCGGAAGCGGCGCGGCCCCTCGGGTGCGCGGGGCTCAGGCGGGGGAGAGTCGCAGTCGGACTCCCCTAAAGAATTAAGCGACATTAACATTCAATCGATGTATCGGGCGGACTCCGGAATGCCTCGCGCAATACATATTTAATATCCGGTCATAATCTGGCATCGGAGCGGGCCGCACGGCTAATGGGCTTTTTTATGGGCCCCCGCCCGAACGCGGCGACCATTCTCGAGCCCCTGGCTACAGACGGACTGCGCCCCTTCCCGTCTCCGGCCCCCTCCGCCCCCGCCGAGAACTTCGCGATAAGGACGCATAATCATGTACCGCCGCACTCTTTATTACTATTAGTAACAAAAACGCAGGTACAGCCAAGTCAAGTAGGTGCTTAAATTTCAAAATCTTGATAAAATTATATTAAATAATACTATGGGCATATAATCGATCACGTGGAATTTTGGATGAATAATCGAATAATTCAATCAAAACAAATTAACATGAATTTTCCAAGATATGATTGTTTACTCATAGTGCCCGGCGTATTAATTTAATCGTTTGTAATTTTTTCCCAATTTCTTGTTATTCACAGTGACTATTTTTATTCTACCACAATTTACTGTCTATTGCTGGCTTGAGCCTGCTAGAAATTTTGGGATTTATGTTCAATTCAACCTCAATTTAACTAAGAGCCATAACTATTGGATTTTTATAGACGCCTGCATTTGCCTACTTTCTGAATAATCTACAGATTCTATCGGCTTATAATGCACAGTTATTTTCGTTTTCTCATTTAAACTTGGTTTCTTTTTTATAATAACTCAAAAAAATATTTATCTATTATTCATCACGCCCACAGGCTTTATTCCATGTGAGAAATAAATCTCAGGAAAATAGTTTTAAATTAAAGGAAAAACAAAATAGTGAAATTTAATTAGACAAAAAAAAGTATATTAAAAACTGTTTCAAACTTTTTTTTCTTGTAATTTTAGCATCGTTGACAATAATTTTTAATTTAGTATGCTTTTGGATGAGGATTTTTAAACATATCTTTCATTACATTATATATATATGATTTTTGGTTACACATTAGGAGTAGAATAGAAATGCGTAACGATATAAAGGATCTAATAACATATTGTACAATTAAAGAATTTTATAGTACTAAAACTCTCAAATGAAGTCAAAGCTTGTGTGAAAAAAGAAAAGGAATAAATATGACCTGTATATAAAAAATTATCTCTTTCAAGAAAAATTATTTTAATATTGTTAACTCATCATATATTCCATGCAAGTATCAAACATGCTCTGAAATAAATTGTTTTTGTGCTGAAATTTACTCCAATGTCACGCCGGGTAATAATTTGTTGTTATTATACTCTTCGACATTGATTCGGTAAATCATAAGTGTTTGGTACAACACTTTGAAATTTAAAGTTTAAAGATATAATTCATAGTTTGATCTAAAAATAATTTTCTGTTTCACGTGCGAATTTCGACTGAAAAAACTCGAGTTTTTCGGCATTGCCGTGTTTAGCTAGGTTAGGTTTTTTCCACCCTCGCCTCCTCCGAGTGAACTCAAAAGCCAATACACTTGCCGAATTGTCTCACGTGGAAGGCGGAACGCAGCGATTCAAATCGCTGTCGGCCGTGAGACATGATAAATCAAAAGACACCAACGCGAGGATGGCATTTGGCCCGGCCGCGCGGATGTGTCCACCGGAGTTATTTATTGACTAGATATTAGGAGGTTTTTTGCCAAGCCCCGCGAATATTATAAGAATGAAAATATTCAACAAAACTTGCCGGGCATAATGGCTTCGGAGTCGCATAAATCAGCTACTTATCTCACTTGAGGTTTATTGTGAATATATCTGACATTCGATTTTTATTGAGTAATCTCCACAATCGTAGGTTACATAATATCTCCTCTCGAGTAGCGGGTAAATAAATAATATTTTATTGTGTTTCGAACAATAATGGTGTTTGTGACTCCTCGGGTGTGATTCATAGCGGAATTATCGTATCGGTCGTGGAAATTTGCCAACTTTTTATACGAGTCTCTCTCAGATGTGTCTATCGGCCGAAGTTCAAGTTCCCGGGTCTCCGGTGGATGTACCGACGGTCACTATGACTCGCTATAAACTCTACGTACAAAATTATAGTTATGATGCATGCTATAAAAATATTCTTAATTTCTGAGCTCAGCTGGACTCACATTTTATATTCAGGTAACCCGACCGTTAGATACCTCCTAGCGATAAGCTATCGAGGCAGCCGAGTACTTGCCTGCGATGCGACCGACTCGATACATTATTGCTTCGATTTATTTTTATGAGATTAAAAAATCTATAATCAGCATCGATGCTTAAAGACAGATGTGTTATTTTACTACACGTCCACTATTATTCAATACTACAAAACCTAAGCAACATTTACCTAATAGCTGGGAATAAAATCAGCTAAATACCCTCTGGCAAGAAATAAAGCAATCTGAATGCTCAAGAAAGCTGTTCTTCGTGAAGCAAGTCAATCGGTACTGGGGCTGAGCGCTGTCGTTTTTGAAAATCTACATTATGCTTTAGAGAATTAAAGTTTTTGTTCAATCACTCAATATGTTTTTATACCGAGTCTACTATTAGCGTTCGATTTAAACAAGAAACAGATTTTCACATTAACAATTTAAAAACATACTTTAATGTTTCAACAATATTTTTTTATCTAAATATACGGCAAAAGGATATAAAAAAAACCTACGTTATGACATATCTGTGATATTTTATATGATTTCTTATGAACAAAAGTAATATTTATTATTTATTAGGCTTATTTATTCTCAACAAATAAAACTGCTGGCTTAGATTTTAAGCACGGTATATTGTTATTTTTAACATCAAGGTATACTTTTTTTAGAAATATAGATCCACAATTACAGTTTGACTACATAAACATATATTTAAAATAATTTCATAATTAATTCAAAATTATAACATTTAAAACAATCCACTGAATAGTAGGTGTATACAAAAAAACGGCTAGTTATTTCAATGCCGACGCACCGACTCTCCGCAGCCCATCGGAGTGAAGTTACGATAGTGTCGCGGATTCAGACTGCGGCCGCAGATAATAAAAATGCCTTGTCACCTGCAGTAATTATAATTGGACTCAGGATGGGTAAACATTCCTGTTCACTGTAAATAAAACACTCGGCGTCCAACCTCCGGCATTGTTCGGATCAATGCGTACTTATACTTTAATAGCAGTTTCAATGCTCCATTATTATTCCACTGACTTTAAGTAGGCAGTGAGTAGGTCTTCGTAAAACTACAATAATGATTCGACAGTAATTTAGAAATGTATTAACATACATTACTATTTTCATGATATCCTTCGCAGTGTAGTTGGAACATCGATGATGTATTGTATCAATTATAATTGTGACTGCTAATTTTAAAAATATATATTTACTAACACGTTCTCACAAAAAAATACAAATATGCAATCGCTGCCTACGCAGTGCTTTATATAAAAACTTAAGAATATAATATATGCAAATATCAAACGTGTTAACTTATATAATATTAGTGTAAGGCAATATTTCATATTTAATACCTATACACAATACTTAATACATGTTTTATATGCAAAATTGTTATGCGTGTTTAGTTAAATTTATACAATAATGTTATTGTTCAGTATTTTTGTTTTTTTATTTCTTACTTTTAATGCAGCAGAAAATACCTTTCCGTAATTTTCTTAAACCACCGTAGCATCTGGTTTACGGAGCCGGCATTGTGTTCGCCATAAAATTTGTATGTTTCGAGGGAAAAAAAACACGACAAAAATATAATTGTGCCATCAGAGCCGGTGAGGTAACCGATACCATCGGCGAATCTCTATCCTACGGATAATTTAAACATCGCTCCATAGATACATACACCGAGTGTACAGAGACAACTCGTTTTAAAAACTCTATCCTTTAGCCTAATGGCATGTTGGATAATTTGCTGGCTTCCGATAACCACATGGCGTTGATTTGAATCCGTCCCGCGGTACAATTAAAGCGATAAGAATTGTTGTATACGTTTTAGTGCCTTGCGTTTGAAACTGAAATAAATTTAAGCAGATAATTTGCTCACCAAGATAACAGCTATTTTCACATTGTTTAAAAAATATTATTAAACTCAGTGCATTTTGTACCTACCGAGTGAGCATCGCTCCCGGCATTTAGTTATGCGGCGACCATCTCTACTGCATTAAAGCCGCAAACCGCGACATTTCAGCTAATGCCTTATTACTGTAAGCAAAGCTCTCGTATACAAGGCAGCGAGCTTAGTCACTTGTGTTTTTTGTCGGGGGGATACAATTAATTCCCTCTCGCTGCAAGTACGTGCAATGTTCACTGCCTATTTTGTTGCAGCAGAATCTCAAGAATTAGTACCGTGTGCTCGTCCGCGCAGAACGCAACTTCAAAGCCGGAGCTATTTCTAGTATTTTATAACGCTGTGATAGTTTTCAATTAAAACTAGTAATTTTTAAAATATTTGACAGTTTGATATCCAATTCTTGAATAATATTCACTAAAATGTGATTAAAAATAAGGTATGAAATGGTGTAAATAATATTCACTATTCGAGGTGCTAGGCGCCAACGTAACAGAGGAGATCTGTCAAATAAAGCAGCAAGGCGTGAGGATAACTGATGAATTCTACCATAAAACATCTCGCGTGTGCGTATGGCTTCGATATAAATAATCGTAGGTATATGTGCTTAATAGTTTGAATGTAATGATTTATTGGGCAATGTTACAGATACCCGTGGAATTGATTCAGAATGATTATTTACATACCGTGACCTTTAAATTCCTTATAGGTACCGGGACTACTAACTACATGACAATATCAAAATTTAACAGTCTGCCTCGATTAATATGGAATGTTTTTCATCGGCGCTCGTCTATCCGCGAGTGTAACGGCCGCCTTTGCTTATTTATGTTCCATCAATCATGACATACGTTGACATCCGTTTGGAACAAATATAAATCGTACTGGATATACATTAAAGTCAAGTGTTTTCTAGTTACTAGGTACGATAGTGTTAAGATATATTTTATTGGCAATATAATTTATTACCGGGTCATTTATTACGTTTTAGCTGAACTGTGTAACGCAGCCCCACCGCCCGGGCAGGCAGGTACCCGCGAAGGCTAGCTCAGTATTCTCTTTCGTACTTTATCATCGCCGGCTCTCGATTCGGTTTGAAGAACAACCGTTACCAATGGAGAGCAGAGCTGAGGGACATCAAGCTGCGACGGAAAGCTCCATTAAAGAGGCACTCGTCTAATACAAATTGCTTACACAGAACTCGGACTGCCCGTCATTAATATTCCCCGGTAAACCGCTATTTTAATCCGCCCCGCTAATTACGTGAATAAAAATCACGACGTCCGAAAAACTAACAAACAAATAAAACTCGTAATTAAAACTCATACGCCGTTTAAAGCCAACAAAAGATAAATTAAAACATCGATTTTGAGGCCGGTTCATTAGTCGATAGCCCCGATCAATAACTGATTTATTTATATATTTGTAAGGTCATTGATTTATGTCCAGCCTGACTCAGCGCCGAGCACGCGATGTCATACACGAGGGCCGGCCAGCGCGGACGGCGCTTCCTTCCACAGATCTATACACGTCGATAGTGCTTTCGGACCCCACTTAGTACTCCAGCTCATGGTGATGGATTGTCAAAGCCCCCGATAAGTACCTCCTCGCTCTTACGGCTCTACATTCTACAATCATTATCGTGCAGTCTAAGCTCGAGCTACCGGCGTATGATTCGACATCCGACCCGTATTTGGCTATCACGCTGTTGGAACTGGTGACATTTTTTCCTACGATTTCATGTTTGTAACATCGGGAGACTCTTTAGGGGCGGCGTCGCCCGAGTGGCAGCCCTGCCGCGGCAGCTGATGATCGATTATTGGACGTGTATCGGCAAAAAAATCAATCTGACAGCGTTTGTTTATCATTTCTCGGGCTCTTACCGAAACTGTCGAGTCGACCAGAAACAAATGTAGGTGCGAATTATCATTTGATGTCTTGTCACATTTGGACTACAGATCAAAGCGAATTTGAATTATCAAAAAAATCGTAATATGTTCAACTCGACAGTCGATACATTAACATTCGGAGTATTGGCTTCTCGTAATTATTTCAAAAGAAACTCACTAAATGAATACACGCTAGATCAGTAACAATCGACTACTGCAGCGACGAAATTAAATAAATACATTTGTTTTAATAAATTGAATTATTTATTTTTTCAAACATATACAGTTTGTGAATATAAATAAAAACACATTTGTTTTAACAAAGCTCTTAATGTCCTTTAAAAATAATAGATTCATGATACAGGCATCTAAATAAGTTTATCGGATCAACAGTACGAACGCTTGACCTTTGAATACAAACTCGAAACTTTAACTTTTAGTCCATTATTATTGGCCCTGTCCTTGGAGAAAATGAACTTTTTCGCGAGAGTATCCAAACGCACTTTTATAAACTATAACAAAAAAGCGAAGCATTCTAAAATTGCCTATACACGCTGCGACACAACCAACAAACGAGCTATCTTTGTTTTGGGTGCACCTTTATAGTTTTGCCTAAAAACAACGTAAAAGAGGTCGCTATTAGCTAGCCCACTGTTCGGTTGTCGGCTGGGTTGCAGCTTGTGTAGGTAGCCTGAGTTCTCGTTCGCATTCCCTGGCGGTTCATTCATTAGCGCGGCTCCAGCCCGCCCGCCGGGGGTTTCCCTCCCCTGCCTTCCAGGCAATGGTAACGAATGTGACTGAGCGTCCGACTATTGTATCTTTATGAATTATAATTATGATGCAGTAGGTCTGGTCAGGACTAAGCTTACGGCGAATAAAGTATCTATGTAAGATAAAACAAGAAACATGCACTACCTTTATAAAATGGAAACATGATTTAAAAATGAATATTCAAAATAAATAAATTAATTATTTCATACGTTTATCACGTTTAGAATTATTCTTACAAGAGTCGAAGTTTATGTAAAGTTTTATGTATTTGAAATATAATATAATTTTCATTCGCTAAGAAAAATAAATCAAGAAATTATGTACAATTATTATTCGTACTTGTACTTATTATACAACAAAGATGATGGATTTCTATAAAATATTTTTTTATTTCCAACACATACATTCCGTTGCATTATTTATCGAATAATGAACTCTATATTGAATGATATCCCCTTTACGTTTACATTTTTGAGATACAAAATAACAAATGATCTACTATCCGATAGCAACTTTGAATCTCTCCTACTAGCATAAGTAAGTAAACGGCGATAACTGCGCAAATGCCGATCTCACCAACATCCGGATTACAGCGGTCTGGCTGAGCGAGGTTTTGCTCATCTAAAGCCCGATCTGTAATTGAGTTTGTACAAATCATCTTTCCACATATTGATGCATTGCTAGATAAGCAATGCATCAATGCATGGAAAGATATTTTAAACCCTTTTTGGAAATATCGCCGTATTAAAATTAATTCTAACCACTTACAATAGTATTTTTCCTTCAAGTCTCTCTTCTCAGAACTTCTCACTAAACATATATTTATCCTGGACCAGTCTTACTGATTCGGCTGTACTCCCGATTTTGCAAATTCCGCATCCGGGATAACCTTTTTTTCCTTAGATTGTTCCCTGGATTTTTCAGCGGACAATCGGACAATCACGCATACAAGTAACAATATGAAGCTGTAACTGTACACTACTTAGGAATTCAATCTTGGTTATTTTTCAATTTCAGTATTGAGACCTGGCCGCAGAAGATTATTCCAAGTGTATAAATTTTGCACCGAGTGAAAATAAAGTTTCTTGGTTTGATACCGTTCAACTAACATTCGAATGTAAATGTTTTTTTTTATCCCATTTAAGCTGGAGAAAGTTCACATCTACAAAATATGTCGAAAATATCACGCCTTCATCAATTCGACCAATAAGAAAAAACGTTTTTAACACAGTAATGCAACAGCTGTAATTAAGTTTTAGATATAACATATATATAATACATAAGATAAAACATAACTCTTTTAAATGGATGTTTAAGGGGAAAAAAGTGTGTATAATTTGTGGACTATTACACTGGTACCCCAATTAACCTGTTGGTTTCGTGTTTCATGAAATAAGGACGAAAACCAAACATTTTTTTTATCTTATAAATATCAAAGTTTTTAAATAAAATTTTTCATTATAGTTTCACTAGATTATTGAAGTTCTTCACGTTTATTTTTTTCGACAGTGTCGTCTTGCTTGCAAATCTTGAAAGTAAACTTAAAAACGATGGGGATGGGCGATGGGAGGAAAATTTACATTTAAATTCTTACGATTTTGATATCAGTAAGGTGATAGGTTTTTTGATCAGAAACCATCTTCGGTATTTTTGTGAATTTCTTAGAAAAAGCAATAGCATTATATTTTATAGTTACGTCGCAACGCGAGGTGTGACTATACGCAATTAAAACACAAAAGTAATGGCTCCCTGTTTTATTTAATATTTATAGAGTAGTTTACAAATCTGACCCGAAGCGGCTGAAGCTCAATTAAAACATTCACTTAATTCTACAAAGTAAACTCTCACACGAGTAATTAAAGTTGTTGTTCATTACTCGAACGTGTTTATTACGGCACCCATTCTTCTGGCCATCTCTATTCATCTACGGGTCGGCCAAGGACTCGCCGCTCGGCTTCCAGCGCTCATATCTCCGGTGTGAAAAAATAGATTCTACAGCCGTTCAGGTGTTACAAAGAAAACGATTTAAATATAGCACAGCAAGTGAGAGAGCTAATTGTAATTCCCCGTCCAGCTGCGCCATCGCGATAACGCGGCTCGGTGCGTGCGAAGCTCCGGCAACTCCGGTGAATTATCACATGAGCGACTAGCCGGCGAAGGGAGTCGGGGCTATCAAATAAAATTGCTGGTCGCTCTTCTGACGTGAACTATCCAATATGGCTTCGGGAACGAGCGCCACTCTCGCTGTGAGTGGGTCTAGGACGGGCGGGCTCACTGGACTTTCACACTTGATTGACATAGAAGCGGTTTTACGGCTGAGAACGAGGCATTCGCAAACTAACAATACCGCTTATTACATGTTTATGATGTTGGCACGAACTCGGGGTAGATTCAACCCCACTACCACACTTTCTTTTTAACTGATTAGAACACATATCAGCATATCGTCGTATCTTCTCAAAACCCCTGATGTTTTTTTTTAAAGTATTGTCTTACATTTTGAAAAGCTGCTCAAAAACTGTTTTATTACATATATTTTGAAGGATTATCACTAAGATAATTTTCACGCCTTGTCAGATGTCAACCACTGTTAATAAAAAGTTTAACAATGTGAAGAATCTACTTTAACTCTGCAATGATAATATGCAAATTGTTTGTGCGATGCTTAAGGTTATCTGTACAATATAATTTTACTGCCGAGTTAAAGTTGAATTTCGTATGCAAGCGGGGATACCCTAGAAATTTACACCTGCTGCGAATCCAGAGCCGACGGAGATTAATCTAAAATATTAAAATTTATACATTAAATGAACACAATGAATCAGTTTTTTTCCTGTGTATTCTTTTGGTTATCTTTTGAACATGATATTAAAGATAGCAAAAAAGCTATTATATTTACAAGTTGTGTGTTTAGAACATCAAAAATAGTTAAAAGGGGAATAATTTATCATTGTCAATACGTATATTGAACATTACAATAGTTTTACAAACCAATGTGATTTTGCAAGCCCTAAATAAGTAAAGGCGTGGGAGGTTGCGACGACCCATTACACCAGGCGTTAAGTTTATCTAATTCAACTCCCTAGTGACTAGGGATTATACTGATACATAGCATAAAATTTTGATTAGATTCACGCTCAAAAGATATTCACTTTTATAAAAATGATACTTGGACAAACATTGGTATGTTTCAAAAATATTCACGGCTGAAAAAAAAATTATGAGATTAATCCTGAATTGGTAATAACTATTACAAAAAAACAAATAACGTTAAATAACGCTAGACTTGCACTGATTAATCAGACTTTTGCGTCTAAAATCTGATCCATCAGAAAATAAATTTTAGGGTAAGTTCTAGAGACAAAATTTTATTACAGTGTTGGCATATATTTCAAATGATTTTTTGGTAAAACAGGATGTCTTTACTGAAGTATGCACAAGACAAGGATTTAACATTCTTCGATGTGGATTTATGGAATAATTCGATCATGTTGGCAGACTTAAGATGTAGATAATAGGCATGAGTCACGGAGTCTCGGGCGGCGCCCATGGGATGCGGGCCTGGTGATGACTGGTGACTGATGACTGATGACCAGAATGACCAACAATGAGCGGGTGACCACGTACGGTCGCATCGCCAATCGCCAGTCCGTACGTCCCGCCCGTCGGCATACCAATAATTACGATTACACATTCGGCAGACACACCGCAAGGCCGTGAGAAATATCCCCAGCGTACGTGTCTTCAGCCGAGACTTTTTCGATGCGGTGCGTTCTGGCCATAGCTGCGAGCGAGCTCGGCTGCGGCACCGACTCCAGCCGTAGGTGGAAAGGAATTCCTCGTATTAATTAATAGCTATGAAATATAACGTGTGAGAATAACGACCCATTTGCCAGGCAAAAATAAACCAAAATAGGTATTGGAACTACGCCGACAATGAGTACGTAGTGAGTAGGTAAATTTTCGTAAATACTATCTGCAGCAAGCAGGCGGTCGAGTGCAGTCATTTTCAGCGTATGCAAGTAAACTTGAAGAGTTACTAAGTTTGCCAAACTAATCTTTACGGATGTTAGATAGTGTAGCCATTTCATGTGACAAAATTTAAAGTCGATATGGAGCTAAACGTGATCCATTAGTACTCTCAGATGGAAACCCAAAATTTTTACACGTTTGTACATTCCTTGAAAAATGGCTTTACGACCAAAGCCGACACGTCTAAACGATAACAAAACTTGTCACGGCTTAGAAGACATTTGATCGCATGCAGGTCTTTATTTGTCGCATTGACCGCACGCCGCAGTGACAATGGTTAATTGTAGTGGTTTGATGTCAGTATTTGTTCTAACCACACAGCGCTGCGGCGTATGGACGTAGGCGTTATGGGAATTATAACGTATGGGAATCATAACAGCTCATTCTGAATGGGCAATGATGATTTTCAAACAGGTCTTGTAAATTGCGAAGAGTACAAAATCGATACGATTTAAATATTGCGAATCGCGTAGGTATAATATATTATATAAACTGGAACAAAAGAATGTATTAATGGTTTATTTGTTGGCACGTTTATGTACCTATTGCGTCATGGACGAATTATAACGAGCGTTTATGTATAATAATATAATTGGTTGTTTAACAATAGCGTTGGCAAAAACTAATAGATTGGAGATATCCGATGCGGACGCCAAAAAGTAGCGGGGCGTGTTCTGAGATGTAAAGGACCTCGTTATGGCCTTTTGTCTATTATTTTGGGTTTCGCTGACTCGGAGTTCCCAAAGATAAGCTTGATCAATTTATGTTTGAATAAATAACCGCCGCGACATCCAGCCGGCCCGAAGTTCTCAGCCTGGAGAATTCCGAACTATTGCTAAATTATTACACGCGAGGTCCGCGTCTCCGGCCAGCCAGGATTAGATTTATGTTTCACCATGTGCGAAGTGACCTGAATGCGATTGCGATCTTAGAGATTCGGGACCGGAGCTCGCATCGCTAATTTGACAATATTTGACCGGGAGTATTTTCACACGTCTACTTCCTGGCATTTTAATTAGTAAGGCACACTTATCGATTGCGGATTTATCATTACATTTGTAGCTACTCGGATTACCACGCTAACGATCGTCAGAGCGCAATAAACTGTAAACAGAGATGCTATGATGCCGAGCCAAAAGTAGACGACCAATTGAGATTGTGAATATCATGATACATAATATACCTACCTACCTATTTGTCTTAAATGTCTACTTAAAAAGAATAAAATTTTATTAGGTAGATAAAACATATAAAAAACAAGAACAATAAAAACTAAAATAATAACCTCACAATTATTTTAAATGAGAGGCGATGATTTGTGAATGAAATGTTTTCTTAATTGTTAATAATTACTATCCCGGGCGGTTAACTTCGCCACCTCGTAATTTAAATGAATGTTTATATCAGATTGCCACTACGCAAATGTAAATCGGTGTTCCAGATGAAATCTCCGCAAAAACAGCGCAGCAAAGTGGTGGGAAAACTGCATAATAATCTCATATCATTACTGAAATTAGCTTAGGTATTCCATTAGCGGTAATCGGTGCGCCGCATTGCCGCGCCGTGCCGGGCTCTTCTCCCAGAAACCGGAGATTATGGGAGATTTATCGAAAACGATACACTATCGGGAGTCCTCCCTCGACGGTAAAGTGAAAGTTACGCGGAAGCACCGAGTCGAATCGATTGAACGAAATTGCATTTTGCATAGCGGCGCGGTGACCCCGGCCGGCGGAGGAAAAGTGCACCGCCACAATGGCTGCAGCTTCGTTTTGCAATCACGATTCAATACTGAAATCATGAGCAATCAGTTTCTAATAATCTCCAATAATATTTGCTTTATTTTTTATGCGGTACGGCGAGCTATAATTGTTCACGTTCTTGCATTCCTATCGGGCGGGTGACTCTGGAAATGCCCGGCCGCTCCGCCGACGGATATGATTCTACGATAGCGGAGCGCGAGAGTGGAGAGAGGAGGGCGGAGGGCGGAAAGAAGAGGGCGGAGGGCCGAGGGCGGAGGGCCGAGACCGAGACGAGAGCCGGACTCCGCCCGGCTGGGACGCCCGCCACGGACAGACTTGGGCGTCGCAAAAAAAACATTGAAGACGTCACGGACGCGAGTTAAGAAGCTACATCTCTGAACAAAACAAGATAGTTTTTTCGGCCATGTTATCGGACGGATAGATATTATTGTAAAGCCTCGCCATCACGACACTTCACCGTTCCCGATTGCGATCTCGGGCGATTTTGCGTTGCAAAATACGCTCGGCTCGGTCGTTCGGCCGGCGGGTTCATCGCCGGCTGACCCGCGACCGAGGCGGAGTCGGAGTGAGCAGGAGGCGCAGGAGAACGCTCGCCGGCGCGTCTCGACACCTGACCGACTGTCGGAGGTCGCACTCTTCGGGCAACACTCCCGAAACACCTGCGCCTTCGCCCGCCCGACCTAAACGGTCTGGCGCCCTGGGCTAGTAACGTGCTCGTTGCACCTTTGAAAGGCGAGGGGATAGGTACTATTTCTCGATGGTAAAATACGCGTAATTATCTACTTTATAAATGTATATTGCTTGGCACACTTTACAAAAATGTATCCTAAGTATAAACTATAATAACAACAAAAAATGCGATTTGTTTGAGCATGTACGATATCAAGACAAATCGATCTGAGCCATACGGTATGAGTTTGAAATTCACCTGCCAAGAAGGAGGTCGAACCGGGGGAATTTTAGTTAAGAGATCAATTTCGCTACCGAGCCAACAAACCAACCTTACAGCGATAACTTGAAAACTACCTACACATTGGAGTACTATATTGTTTAAAAAGCACACCTTTCATTTAACGAATAAATATTATTATACGATTGTGAGTTTGCTAATTAATGTTTTTTTCTGTTTCAGGCTCACCACCGTTGACAGGAACTGGCACAGTAAGAATAGTGGTCCAGGATGTCAATGATCATAGTCCAGAATTCGGTCGGCCATCTTATCGCACCACCATTGCAGAAAACATGCCAGCGGGAACCGTCGTGCTGGTTCCTGTAGCGACAGATAAAGACACTGGAATTAATTCCAAAATACGATACAGCCTGCTCGGAGACAAGGTGGATAGATTTTACATCGACCAAGACAATGGAGTCATTTCAACTGCGGTCAGTTTGGATAGAGAAGAGTCTGCTGAATACTATATGACGCTCATGGCTCAAGACTGCTCCGCAACCGATCCTAGAGCTACAACAGTGAACCTGACAATAACCGTGCTAGACGAAAATGACAATTCACCATCATTCAGTAGTGCTCGATATGTTGTCAATATCCCTGACAACACTAAACCGGGTCAATTTGTGTTTGGAGCCAAAGCGATCGATGCAGATGTGGGATTAAATAGCAAAATAGAATATTCTCTCAGTGGAGATGACAATTCTAACTTCTTCATAAACAAGAAAACCGGCGTGATCAAGGCTTCCGATGAGTTCAAACCCAATAAGAGTAATAAAATATTTAAGCTTCTAATCCGTGCTTCTGACCACGGTATCAAGCCCAAGTATGCCATGGCCGAATTAACGATTATGCTGAAATCTGCTCACTTATTCCCTGTATTTGTATCACCACCTAAAACATACTTCACCCTAAAGGAGAATGTTGCCGAGGGAAACCTCGTCACTAAGCTGAGTGCAACATCTCCCAAAAAAGATTCAGCTGGAAATGTGCAGTATGCCATCGCCGGAGGCAATGTTGGTGAAGCTCTCAAGATAGATTCAGTGACAGGAGAAGTACTCGTTACCGGCAAAGGATTAGATTATGAAACCTTACCACTGTATGAAGTGTGGATCGAGGCAAGAGATTCTGACAATCCTCCTCTAAGAACTGTTTTGGAATTAGAAATCAACGTAACCGATTCAAATGATAATGCTCCCGTAATTGAAAATGCTCTCTATAACTCGTCTGTGCTTGAAGAAGAACCACCACCACAGTTGGTTGTGAAGATTATTGCTACTGATGCTGATTCAAATGACAATGGCAAAGTTTCATATAAATTGGTTGGTGATTATGAAGGTGCCTTTGAACTAGATTCAGAAACGGGAGAAGTTTACACCAGCATGAGATTAGACAGAGAAGATATTGCATCATATGAACTTGTAATCGAAGCAATTGATCATGGAACTCCACAGCTCACAGGAACGGCTTCAGTTATTGTCACTGTGCTTGATAAAAATGACAATCCACCGAGATTTACGAGGCTCTTCAGTGTCAATGTTACAGAAAATGCTGAAATGGGTTCTTTTGTGATAAGAGTGACAAGTTCTGATCAAGATATTGGTCAAAATGCAAATGCAACATACAGCTTTACAGAAAATCCAGGAGAAAAGTTTATTATCGACCCAGTCAGTGGTAACGTTACAGTCACAGGCCCATTAGACAGAGAACAGCAGGATGAATATCTGTTGAAAGTAGCAGCAGTAGATGGAGCCTGGAGGGCTGAGACTCCTCTAACCATAACTATCCAAGATCAAAATGACAATGCCCCTGAATTTGAGCATTCATATTACAGTTTCAATTTCCCTGAGCTTCAGAGAGATGTTATGATTGTAGGACAAGTGACGGCAACAGATAGAGACAAGCAAGGTCCTAATTCTGTAATATCTTACTCTCTGCAACAACCATCAGATTTGTTCACAGTTGATCCAGCATCTGGAGAGTTGTTCAGTAAGAAAACTTTAAAATATAAACAAACCCAAATGGAATCTTCTCCTGAAAATATGTATTCAGTAATAATCCTCGCAACTGATAATGGCAAACCTCCTATGTCATCTGAATGCCTTGTGACTATCAATGTAGTAGATGCAAATAACAACTCACCTAAATTTGACCTTCGCGAATACTTATCTCCGGTACCTGAGGGAGCAATAATTGGGCAAAGAATAATGAAAGTAACAGCTAAAGATGAATCAGACTTTGGTGTAAATGCTGAAATAGATTACGCTCAAGTCGGCGGTAATGGCTCTGAGCATTTCAAAGTTGACAAATTACAGGGATGGATTTCTGTCACAAAACCGTTCACCGGTGCTGGAAAATTATATCTATTACGAATCCAAGCTGTTGACAGAGGTGTACCTCCTCAACAAGATGAAGTATTGGTCACTCTCGTAGTCACAGGGCAAAATCGTTTCTCACCCGTGTTCACAGCATTGAGCTATCAAGTCATTGTACCAGAAAATGAACCCTTAGGATCCACCATACTCACAGTTAGTGCATCGGATAACGATGACGGTCCTAATGGGATGGTCCGTTATACAATATCTAGTGGAAATGAACGTAAAGAATTTGGAGTTGATGCTGTCACAGGAGCCGTTACAATTCTACAACCACTGGATTATGATTCAGTTCAAGAATATCATTTGAACATAACTGCTGAAGACTTAGGATTTGAACCTCAACAAGCTACTGCAATGCTAACAGTGACATTGACTGATATAAATGATAATGCACCTAAATTCAACCAAAGTGAATACAATGCTTTCTTACCTGAGAATTCAGTTCCCAATAGTTTTGTTTATAATGTACAAGCCGTTGACAAAGATTCACCTAAAAATGCCATCATTCAATATTCTGTTGTGGGTGGGACCGGTAAAGATGTTTTTGAGATTGAACAAAAAACAGGCAAAATCTCTTCAAAGTCAAGTTTTGATTTTGAAGAATCAAATATTTACTCATTGGATATTGTTGCTGCAAACCCTGACTCCCCTATGTACGGGTCTACTAAAGTGAATATTCACATTACTGGTGTAAATGAATACTATCCAAAATTCATACAACCAGTTTTTCATTTTGATGTGTCAGAATCAGCGGAAGTCGGTACAAGCATTGGTCTCATTCAAGCTACTGATCAAGATGCTGGAGAAGATGGAAAAGTTTATTACTTATTTGTTGGATCAAGTAATGATAAGGGATTTGGAATCAATGCTGAAACTGGAATCATTCTAGTATCTAGAAATCTGGACAGAGAAACACAAAATCGAGTTGTATTGACTGTAATGGCAAAAAATTCAGGTGGAATCCGTGGAAACGATACAGACGAAGCACAAGTTATTATTTCTATTCAAGATGGTAATGACCCACCAGAATTTTTGCAAAAACTATATGAGACATCAGTATCTGAAGGAGCGAGCCACGGTACTATGGTTTTGACAGTCAAAGCTGTTGACAAAGATGTAAGACCCCAAAACAACCAATTCAGCTATTCCATAATAGGTGGAAATACAGATCAAGCTTTTAAGGTTGATCCTCAAACTGGAGATATAGAGACATCATTGCAGTTAGATAGAGAAACAATACCTTTGTATACACTAATCTTAGGAGCCATAGATACTGGCGCACCACCACAAACAGGTACAACAACTGTTAAGATTACACTAAGTGATATCAATGATAATGGTCCAGTATTTGATCCTCCAGAAGTAGTTGGATATGTAACAGAAAATGAACCACCAAATACAAGTGTTATGACATTATCAGCAATGGATCCTGATCTACCACCCAATGGCGCTCCATTTACATATTATTTAATTGGAGGAAAACACAAAAATTTGATAAAAGTTGAAAAGCATACAGGAGTCCTTCGAACTACAAAAAGTTTAGACAGAGAAATCACACCAGAATTAGACATTCTAATAGAAGTTGAAGACAGCGGGACACCAAGAATGCATTCCCAGCACAGTATAAAAATTGTTGTTTTAGATCAAAATGACAGTCCTTCAACTCCAAGATCAGTGCATGTGTTGATTCATTCCTTCAATGATATTTTACCAATTGGAAAAGTTGCAGATGTGCATCCAAATGATCCAGACACAAGCGGAGAATACAGTTGTAAAATCCTTAACGGACCGAGCCCAACTGGAATTCTCAACATTCCTAAAGGTTGCGATCTTCATGCAGCAAGAATTACATCTGGACAAGGTTACTCCCTATCAGTTTCTGGTAATGATGGTAAACATGGTAATGTGGTGTCTACCGTAACTGTTGAATTTCTATCTTTTGATAACTCAACTGTAGATCAATCTATCACAGTAAGAGTAGAAAATATGACAGCTTCAAAATTCTTGGCTCATTATTACAGAAGTTTGCTAGATCTTATGAAAAGTAGTTTGGACGTAGACGATTCATTGACATTATACAGCTTACATGAAGTAGATCACGGATTAGAGTTATCTATTGCGATCAAACACCAGCGTGGTTTAAGGCCAAAAAGTTATGTATATGAAAAATTAAACAGAAAGCAAGAAGCAATGGTATTATTACTACAATCCCCACAAATTAGAATAGGGTATTCTCCGTGTCAATCATTGATCTGTCAAAATGGTGGAATCTGTAGTGAAGAAATAAGAGTCCACGAAGATACAAGTATTACAGACAGTCAAACGCTGATATTTACATCCCCATTAGTCAGTCATGATTTTACATGCAGATGTGCTGAAGGATTTACTGGACCTAAATGTGAAAAACGCCAAGACCCCTGTTCTCCAAATCCTTGCCAAGCTGGTGGAAAGTGTAGGAGGCAAGGCTTTGAGTTCCAATGTACTTGTGTAGCATCTCGAGAAGGCAAAACATGCGAGCTAGAAAGAGGCGATGCTTGTTCTGGAAACCCCTGTAGAAACGGTGGATCTTGTCGAGAAAGTTCTGACGGATCATCATTCTTCTGCTTGTGCCGTCCTGGATACCGAGGCAATCAATGTGAAGCTGTTGCAGATTCTTGTCGGCCAAATCCATGTCTTCATGATGGGCTTTGTGTCAGTCTTAAACCTGGATACAAATGCAGTTGCTTGGATGGACGCTATGGTCGCCATTGTGAAAAGTCTACATTTGGTTTCAATGAACTCTCTTACATGACATTTCCAGCTCTTGATGCTGCTACGAATGATATTTCTGTCATATTTGCTACTACAAAATCAGATTCGCTGCTAGTATATAATTATGGTGCACAAACAGGAGGAAGATCTGATTTTGTCGCCATCGAACTTGTAAAAGGAAAAGCAATATTTTCATTTGGAGGTGCTCGAACATCTATCACATCGGTTACAGTCCCAGGGCATCCCGAAACCTTAGCTGATGGAGAATGGCATAAAATAACAGCAACCAGGAATGGAAGAGTCGTGTCACTTAGCATTGCTCACTGTTCAGAGCATGGAGATTCATGCACGGAATGCAGACCTGGAGATACCACATGCTATGCAGATGATGTTGGACCTACTGGGTAATTTCCTGTTTCTAATTAAATTAAATAGCTTAAAAATATTAAGATAAACTAGACCATATTGTCAAATTTATTAATTTATTTATTTTTATAAGTCATCATCTAATAAAATATTTTTCTATTTTCTAGAACTTTGAACTTCAACAATCAACCTCTTCTCATCGGGGGTCTTACCAATGCGGATCCTGTGTTGGAGAGACCTGGTCAGATACATTCTGATGATCTTATTGGATGTATTCATAGTGTATCTGTGAACGGAAGAGCTTTAAATCTCAGCAGCCCCATAACAGCAAGAGGAATAGATTCGACATGTGGAAGATCTGCAAATGGACCTTGTTTCTCAACACCCAATCGAGAACATACTAGTAAGCATTGTGGCGGTTTTGGTACCTGTTTGGATAGATGGAAAACAGCATCTTGTCTCTGTGGAGGTGAACTTATTGCTCCTGACTGTCAAAATTCCCTAGACCCAATATCTGTTAATGATGGAGGCTTCATAGAATTCGTTATTTCTGAAAAACATAGAAGAATGCAACTTTTGGAATCTCTATACAATGGCTCAACATTGTGGTATAATCATCATAAGCAAACCCGATCTGCTGTACAAACCAATATAAATAACTTGCCTGTTCAAGTTTCTCCTCCTGCCAAGAGTATTTCAGTTCTCTTCCGCACTATTCGATCAGAGGGCATTATTTTATTTGCTGGAACAAATAAGCATTACACAATATTGGAACTAAGAAATGGAAAAATTGTGTACACATCAAAGCAAGGAACGTCTGCCAACATGACAGGCACCCACCCAAATGGAATATCGGATGGTCAATGGCACAACATAACACTTCACTCACACAACAGGGGACTACAGCTTCTTATTGATGGTATTCACATCGGTGATGAACTTGACTCAGCTGGCGTTCATGATTTTCTTGACCCTTATCTAACAGTGCTATCTCTCGGTGGTGTCAGAAGAGAATTCTATCAAAATACCAATCCAACTAACTTCGAAGGATGCTTTGCCAACTTTAGTGTCAATAATGAAATTCAACCGTTCAATGGGTCTGGTAGTGTCTTTGGAGAGGTATTGCAAAATGGGAAGATATTTTATGGATGCCACGGTCCAATAGGGATTGGAGCAACTCAAGCGCCCGATCCACTCAGTATTGGAATAACATTAGTCATTGTATTCTTCGTCATCCTAATTGTGGCCATTTTAGTGTCTTTTGTAGTATTCAGATTGAGAAAACAAAAGAAAGAAAAAACAGGAGGACATTCAGGAAAGGTACCCGGACTTCATTCAAAACAAAATGGAGGAACAACTATAATGGGAGGACCAAATTTAGTTTCAGCAAATGATAATGTAATGAATAGAGGACTGCACTCAGGTGAATCTAATGTCGGATTCTTAACAGAAAATGGGGATGTTATCCGGGGTGTTGGGGGCCATCACATCGTTGGCCCTGAACTTATATCTAAAAAATACAAGGAAAGAGAAATTATCGGAGCCGAACACCAAAGGCCTCAACGACCTGACATAATCGAACGTGAGGTTGTCGGGAAGAGTCCACCATTGAGAGAAGATCATCATCCTCCTCCTCCCCCCACTTCTAACTCAATTCATCACCCCCACGATCACCCTGGAGGTATGGATATGAATTCAGAAACACCAGAGCATTATGACTTAGAAAATGCTAGTTCTATTGCTCCCTCAGACATAGATATAGTTTACCATTACAAGGGTTACAGAGAAGCTGGAGGTGTTCGAAAATATAAAGCTACACCACCACCTGTAGCGAGTTACCATCACAAGCATCAAGCAGCCCAACAACACAGGCATGCAGCCTTCCCCCGAGCCCCACCACAACCGGCACAACCGACAGGTCCACGACCACACCAAACCACCCCACTGGCGCGACTGTCTCCCAGTAGTGAACTCAGTTCTCAACAACCAAGAATACTAACATTACATGATATCTCTGGTAAACCACTTCAAAGCGCTTTATTAGCAACAACCTCCAGCTCTGGAGGAGTGGGTAAAGATGTACTCCATAGTAATAGTGAAAGAAGTCTGAACAGTCCCGTCATGTCTCAACTGAGCGGACAGAGCTCCTCAGCTAGCAGAAAGAATCCTGGTGCTCCTCCTCAGGCACCACACGTTGGGTCAGTAGGTTCAGGGCCCATGGGCCTCACAGCGGAAGACATTGAGAGATTGAATGCTCGACCTCGAACATCCAGTTTGGTGTCAACCTTAGATGCGGTGTCAAGCAGCAGTGAAGCCCCAAGAGGCACAGGACCGTCTCATCATTTACCGCACCTTCATTCACCGGCAGCCGATCATCACAGTTCTACAACAACAGACGAAAGTGGCAACGATAGCTTTACATGTTCAGAAATAGAATACGATAATAACAGTTTAGCCGGAGACAAATATTCAAAACCCGATGATGATGACAGAAGAGCAAACGATAGTGGTAACACCAGTGCTGGAAAACCACCAATGTTACCTCCATCTTATGACGGTTTTGACTCATCTTTTCGAGGATCACTGAGTACACTAGTAGCGTCAGATGATGACCTTTCCACTCATATGGGAGGACCTCTGTATAGAGCAAATGACGGGTCACCTTCCGCCCCGACAGCTCTCGGTTGGGATTATCTTTTGAATTGGGGTCCTAATTTTGAAAGTTTAGTTGGTGTGTTCAAAGACATTGCAGAATTACCGGACTCCATGAATGGTCGAGTTCCTTCATCATTACGTCTTCCAAATAATGGTCCAAAACCTTCAGAAGAGTATGTTTAAATTATAAAATCAGTATTTAATTAAGGACAAAATAGTGAAATTGAACAAATAATATTGTTGTGTAAATAAGTACAATGAATGTGTATTTAAAAGAACTCAACTTTTTGATTGACAACCTCACTTTTGTGATCTTGTATCAAGGTTCGCAGAAGAGAGAAATCAAAAGTCTAGATATTTTCTTGCCATATTGTAAACTAAATAAGCTGACCCTTCCCGGGTTGAACTCACACGATATGACAAATGTACAGTAGGTAGACATATTCCAATTTCTAATGATGGCAGTGATCATATTGTAAATACTTTTAAAATCTCTGCTTAGCTATGTATTATGTTTTATAAAAATGGTGTTTAATGACACAAACCATAATTATAAAAAATATGGTCTCTCTTGTCTGTTTTTATTTACTCTTTATATTTTCAAATTTATTTGTGTATTATTAACCATGTGAAATACAATTATGATAAAAAGTAAAGGCAAAAATGATTGTTAAATTATTCTGTATTTTGATAAAAAAAAACTGACATTGAATTAAATGTTTCCACATGACTAAGCTGATTTCATAACTAATCTATGTTTATTGTATCTAATTTTATAAAAATCAGCAAATTGTACAAATTTACCAGTATTTTAAAAATTATACTTTTAAATGTATTCAATGTCAAAACACTCACTCTGACAAATTATTGTACAAATTAACGATTTATTTTTTTGAGAATAGCCATACAATGTAAATGTGCCAAATACGTATGACTGTTTTCATGAAAGCATGGTAGGACTGAACACTATACGTTGTATAATTATAAACTTTTAAATAAATTGTGTCATAATAAATAATACTGGCGTATTATTTTTCCTATATCAATCACTCTATGGAGAAAAATGCAGAAAACCTCTCGTACCATGCAAGATGGAAAGCACATCATAGAAGAAGTATTAGAGAAATTCTTCAAATTGTATGTGTGTATGTCAAAAGTAATGTTTGTTATATTTATAATTCTTACGGTAAAACTTTGAAAAATTGTAATGTGTAATAGGGATTCACTTACAACTGTGACTTAAGTTATATCACAACATAAATTACACTTCTGGTTGATATTCATAGCAAGACGTAGCCCACTAGAATGCTGAAGCAATATATATTTTTTAATGGATTAGTTGTAGTAATAAACTGCTAAATATGGAAGCAATTTCTCTTGGAAAATAAGTAGAAGACTCGTAGAGTGACAAAAAATAATTAAAATTTAAAGAGATTGGTACTATTAAAATATTACAAAAGCTTTTCAATAGTTATTTATATAATCTAAAAGGGAGAATAACAAAATAATTTTGATATAATATTCTTTATTTATTACATTGATTTTTTTCAATTGTTGCTATATCAAAACTGTGGAGACATATAAAGGAAATCAATAAAAATCAGATTTAAATTTAACTAGTTTATTAATCTGTTAGTTGTAAATTTGTACTATTATTCACTTTTTTTTTATTTTTGCATAGACAACTTACCAGTCATATTTTTTGCGATGTCAATATTTTTTCGAGGAGAGTACCACTCTAAAAATTGTATTATGAGATAAACCAAGCTGACAACGAGGAGATATGGCCAAACACCACAAGGTATATAATTGACTAAGTGCTCGCCCAAAGTGCTGCTAGGTTCTTTCAATATCTTATTATATACAATCTCTGTTCTCTGGGTAATATTAATCCAACTGTACATACTTCTAACCATGCGATTGCATTCATATGGGCAGATATTTTTACGATACTTAAAATCTTCGATAGCTCTTTCTAAACCGAGAACTAAGCTGTCGACATTAGGCTCCGTGAGGTAGATAAGCTCTTCAGGCAGAACTTCGGGAATTCCGCCAACTCTGGTTGACACTACTTGAAGACCGCAGGCCGCAGCTTCAACAATTGCCATGCAGTACGCTTCAGTCAGAGAAGTATTGAGAAATATTTGGCCTTTATTGAGAACGCTCTTGATCTGAGAATGCTCCAAACTTCCTAGTAAAGTAATTTGGTCTTGCAAGCCCTTCCTCTCTCGGACTTGTTGTAAAAGCCACATTTTAGGTCCGTCACCACCGACAATAAAACAAATCTCAGGATTTCTAGGACAAATATCAGCCATCACTGCAGCCATTAAGTCTACTCCTTTTCTGTAGACTAACCTAGACACTATGATGATGTTTATTTTATTGGGATCTCGTTTGCTTGGATCTGGGGTAAAAGCATATGCATCAACAGCGTTTGGTATGACAGAAACCCTTTCACATGGCACTTTAGCTCTTAGAACTGTATTTTCTTTTCCTGTGTGAGATACACAAATGCAATGATTGCTATCTGCTAAAGCAAGTTCTAGAAATTTATTTGTTAATACTGCAGATGTATCCGCAAAACCAAATAAACTGTGGTCTGTGAACACTGTTTTAAGACCCATTAGTCGACCAGTTAAAGAAACTTCATGTCCGAGAGCACTAAACGCTGAATGTTTATGTATGATTTCCACTCTTTCTCTTATTAAAATATATCTTATCAAAGGAATATTACATATCATCGTCGGTAGAATACATTGATTGTAAAATACCTTTATGGGTAGATAGTAAACCTTTAATCCTTCTGTCATGTATCGAACCCCAGTTCGATCTCCGTATGAATGTGTAATTACTATTACTTTGTGATCACGTCTTATAAGACATTGAGATAGGTTGAATATGTGCTCTTCGACCCCTCCCATGTTAGGATAGAAGAAGTCAGATGCCATACATATAACAGATGGCATTCTTGATTCATCTAAAATAAGACATTTAATGTAAAGTCAACAGGTATGTGAAATATATATATTTATCTAATATACCGACTGCAATATATTTTTCTAAAATGCACACTGAAAACACATATCTAACAATTAACAAAAGCATGTAAAACAAAAAGTTCCGATTCACTTAATAAAATTTTAAGTTCTAAAAAAGAATTATTACTTTATTTTAATAAATAATAGTACTTAGCCACACCTTCCTTTATCACTTTATAATAATAATGATGATATGAACACCAATCCAGACACAAATGACATATGATTGTTTTGAAATTTCACCATAGAGAGCAAAAAGTAAAATAGCAAGTATTGCCATATAAATAATTTTGGAGTCAATTTACAAAAGCGATAAACATAATAAGTTTTCAGGTTAAAAGTTTGGTATAAGATACAATAATAAATACAAAATTTTTAAATTCGTTTTTCTCTAGATATGTATAAAACGAAACAAAAAGGAGGATTACCACTTTTTTTTCATTGCTCAAAATAACTACACAAAAGATTTTATTCTTCTTCTTCGAATGGCTCACCTCAGGGGAAATAAATGGCTGTATCATTGAATACATGTTCATTTTGAGCCAACCTTATTAATTTAGCTATATTCCTGGCTTTTAACTACTGACGTAAGTTCCGCATCCCCGTAATTTTTTTTCAATGCTCCGTTTTTTTTTAATGTTTACTTTGACAATTATCTATTATAAGCTATCTTTATTGTTTTTCTATATTAAAAAGCTTTGAAACATAAATATCTGCTATTTCTATTATATTATATAGAGCCAGACGGAAAAAAAACATGGGATTCATATATAATTTGTACTGGAATCAAACTGCATGAATAAAAACGTACATAAAAATGAGCAAATGCAAAAAAGAAATTTGTTAAGATTTCAATGTAAAAGATGAAATACCAGTTTTTTAATAAATAATTAAAAAATCAACATGAAGTTGAAAATAACAATATTTTATAAGATAACTATAAACAAAATGAGGTATGGTTTTTACAAGTTTAATTGAGAGTTTGACTTTTACTGTGATTTTTACGAACTAATGAAATTGTTATATATGTTTATATTTTTATTTTATCTTTATTAAAAACAAAGTTATAAGTACGCCGTATAACAAATACGATTTTGTAAAAAAATTATAGTGGATGATTGATGTCGTGTGTGTAGCTTTGCCCGAAGCCATATTTTGCTTCAGCCAAGGGGAATTCTCGTTTTGGGTACTGGCAGCCCCAAAGCTAACCTTTCGGCTCATCGTTGACACTGTCAGTTTGTCAGCTGGAAACATGGCTAGTCGGCGGTGTTTATAGTGGAACTCTGGTTCGTCGCGATATCGGTGAAAATGTACACAGTGAAAAACATTGGGCAATACATTCAACTGATCACGGTGCTTATAATATGTGTGATAAATATTGTAAATACACAACTCTTAATTAATGTCAAGAATCAGGTATTGGATATGTTGTTATTTTTGTTAACAATAATATTAACATTGTCAGATTTGTTTACATGTTATTTTTCTCATTTCATTTAGAAATTAGCATTTGAATTGTGAAATGATGCTTATAGTTTAAATTAAATAAATTATACATATTTATAATTATTAGTTCAAATTAATTATTTGTCAATATACCGTGCATTTCAATGTCACTTTGACTCAATAATTTTAATTATATGATTCATCAATCAGTAAGTTTTGTGCTAGAATACGATCATTGCACGCATTGTATACATGTGTAGTTTTTTAGGTTAGGTGTGCTAACTAGTGCTGATCTTCAGTTCTAATGTATATTTTGTTTATCAGGGAGGAGATGTTGTACAGGAGACAATATGGTCCAATGTTAGTGAAGATACGGTGACCTTGGAGTTTCAGCGGCCAGATGGCACGCTCATTACACAGTTGATAGACTTTACTAATGTAAGTAAATAGTCTTATATTCATAAATTTACATTTTATTAAATCACTATCATTGAAATATATTTTAATATTAATATTTTTCATTTCATAATATTTTTTTCAGTTCCACAAATCTTATTCGGTTAGTTTGCAACTTTCATAACTACTGATCATAATAAATTTAACATGGGGTTTAAATCCATTGAATTGTTTATTTTATAACTAAAATGTGCTATAATTAAATAAAATAAATATTTATTACATCTTAGTAACAAAATTTTGATATTTAAAAGATAAAAATTTTTGAATACAAGTTATCGAACAAGTTTAATTTACTGTTTTTACCTCTTAGTTAATAATTGGAATAAAAGGAATGGTTGAATATGTTTTATATTTTGTGAATTGATTAAACAATATAATTTGTATTAATAGAAAGTCTCTTACAAAATTGAAAAAGATAATCGGCAAATAATTTGTCATAGTCGCAGACATTACAGTATATACTTTAGTCTACTTTTTAAAAAGGTACATACATTTTATTGTTACCCATAAGGTAAAAATAACTTCACTTTGCTTACACAAGTAAGCGAACATATATTAAAAATTCCTATCCTTTTTTAATATCCATCTTCCCTACAGCCGTGCAATATCATGTTTGTCCAAGTAAATATTAAAGCTACTGTCCATTGTCATTGAAAAGCCGACTTCCCATTACACGGGCAATGAGTAATGCTAGCAATTCACAACTGGGATCTGGTTGAGGATTGATGTAATTTTTGTAACGATAGTGCTTAGTTATAATTTTGGAATGTATAACAATTAAATGTAATAATCATACTTCATAAATTTTGGTATTAAAAAGTTTCGCTAAAGATGACTTAATATTTAAAAAACATATATATATATATATATATATGTTTGTGTATATATATATATATATATATATATAGATATGTGTGTATATATATATATATATATATATATATATATATATGTGTGTGTGTGTATATATATATATATACACATAATAAATTTATATATATATATATAATAAATTTTTAAATTGTAGATTTTTACTGTTGGAAAAGTTAGGAATATACTTATAAAGATTGCAACAATTTTATTTTAAGATAAACATTAATAATTAATAAATGATAAATAGACACGTAAGTGTATAAATTGCTTTTTATAAAGTTAACTGCTACAACTACAGGTTTAATTGATTGAATCAATTAAACCTGTATAGGTAAAATCGTACTTCCTGTGAGATGGTCTTCACAAACCAATAATAAATTTAACAAGTACGTGTATTGACTTAATTAAATAGACTAATATCCAGATTGGATTTAAAATGCTTCACTCAGTACTTTGTGTTAAAAGTCTAGTATTGCAAGTCACACAATATTTAATTAGGCATAATAAGAACATTGTTTCATTTATGGGATATGATTATTAAAAATTCTTGTCTAGTACTAGTGATTGGTTAGCATAGTTGGTAATGCACCTGCCATGTAAGCGAGGGGATGTGGGTTCGAATCCCGCACAAATCACGATGATATATTTTTCTAAGAGTTTCTTTAATCGATTTTCAATATTTGAAAAAATGTTCTTAATCAGTATCAACACATAGTTATTAAGAAACTCGCAACCTCCTACTCTAATAGAGTAATGTGTTAATAGACTTCTCATTTTCAGATTATCGTCTTCGGCTTAATAAATAAAGACAAAAAAAAACCACAAAATATTACAGTAAAAATATCATCCTACAAAAATGTAAAAAGGCAATGATGGAAATTAAGAAGTAATTTTTGTTGAAAATATGGAATTAATTAAACCAGTTATTCGTGAATAATATTCAGTAATTTACATTAATATATATATCATGACACATGCCTCAAAGAATATTGTTTTTTTTCTATAAATATAAATTAGTTTTCTCAATGTAATATCATCAATCAAACTACCTACTGTTAAATTAAAAGGATTTGTTCGAGAGCGCAACAGCGATTTCTCGCCGGCCGCCATTTCTTTGAATTTTTCAAACACCGTCTCGGATCATTTATAACAATTAAGCGTCAAATTAATTAGATTCCAAACCAAACGTATATAATTGTTCCGCACGTCGCGACCTCTCAACATCAATTAAACAAAGCAAGTCTCCATTATCTGTGTGTATTTTCGCTAAGTGTCCACGCGTTTCATTACCGCCATTGTCCATTAAAATAATTGTCCCGTCTGTCAGAAGTAGTGCGGCACGCGACGCCGAGTGAACCCCGCTTTGTTCTCCGGAGGCGACTGCAGCGGAGTCGTCGGGGGCACCGGGGGGCACTGGGGGGCACCAGGGGCCCGGGGGGCACCGGGGACACTGGGGGGCACCAGGGGCCCGGGGGGCACCGGGGGCACTGGGGGGCTCCAGGGGGCATCGGGGGGGCACCGGGGCTCCAGGGGGCTCCGGGGGGCACCGGGGGCTGCGCGGGCCCGGGCGGATGCTCTCCAGTTGATGGAAAGTGTGGAATAACAGACATGCTAGCGGAAAACGTTCGTTGCGCAGCGCTTTTTTCTCCGTCCCCTTCCCATTGTTTGCCGTCAGCGATCGAAAACAGTCAAAGCTTTTAAACTTTTTTGAAAGTATGAAAGCTCTCGCATCTTTTTGCTAAGTTGCGGCTACCAGTACGCTAGCACTTATGAACTCCATCGCTGTGGAACTGGAAGCTTTTCTCTAGAGGCAAAGACTGCGAAACTGTACACATTTTTCGTATATATATATATTTATGATTCTATAATGAGAAAGAGAATTTTTTAAATATTTAATTTGAATTATATTAATTCTGCTTGTATTCGCATCAAAATTTGTTTCGTGTTCGGAAGAGTTAAAACGCTTTATTGCACTACAGAATACACGAGGATCAGTTAAATTAAACCATTCTTTACATTCGCACTAATGTTTCACTCGACCAGAAAATCATATATATGAGCATTTAATTTGTTGTTCATCTATTGTCCTACATTGAATGCCGTTATGCTTAGGTGACATTGGTTTTGTTTTAGATATTTACTGACAACAAATATTTAAACTACCGGATAAATCACGGATGAACATTTCAAGTTTTCTGTACATACTTTTGATATTGGCAGTCGTTAAAATAAACATACTATAAACAGTGGTTTAAATCAAATGTGTCCAATAATTTTGGTAGTAAAATTCAGAACATTTAAGTGATTGGGTGGGATTAAAACCGCTTGTAAATATTTTTTTCTATAATAGACATCATTAAAGCTTTAAGTCGAAATCATGAACAGACATATATTTGTTCAGTGACATTCTCCGAAGAGAGTCACCATTATCGGGTGCCTCTCCTCAGAGGTAGTTGACGACAACCTGACTGAGCATAATTTTTTTTTTAAATTAGTGTTCATGGTTTTCTTAGCCAAAATATAGTAGTGGGATCCCGGCTCCTTCTACACAGCAGTTTTTTTATTCAAAGGAAAAGTCTGCGTATTGCTGCTGCCCAATAGCAATATTATATAATCTATTTCTTACAAAGTTCTGGTGTTTAGAGCTGATATTCCTTCTGCAGCAAGCTACAGAAACAATAGCAGGAACTCCCCCACCTCGACAAGGTACTTCCAGACCTCATCCCTCCACAATCATTCCAAGTCCACCGATCCTTTACACATGCTCAGGGTACAGAATGGCAGTCATGCACAAGCAACAGAATGGGGAGAACGGGGAGGGATATAATATATGTATGTGATATGTATTTCTATAATAAGAATACAAAATTCACTTTCGACTTACTAACTTACAAGCTCACCAAATGCAATATAAAAGGCCAAAACGTGAAATATGAAAACATAAAAATAATATTCTCGTTGTAAATGTCTGGGCTAAATAGAGGGCGGACGTATTACAGCTGTCAGCTGCACTTGCGGGTGTCTCGCTCGGTATTTATAAAATAATGCTTGTCACGTGTCCGCCGCAGAAGTGCGCTGAAAGAAACGCTACGCTTGTTCTCGGGACGGGGTCACTGCGGACTGCCGTGACGGATGGTTTCCCGTGGTTCGGGGAGAGCAGCAGCATTCCTCGGCTGCTGCGATGTGAATTTAATGGCTGAAAGTGGAACCTTTCGAAACATCGCTTTGCTTTTTACGTTTTTTTAAAATATTTTTGGCAGATTTCGAATCGAATGCCAATTTAGATTTTTTAAATAATATTTTATAATGATACTTAAATTCGACTGAACTTTATCAGAACTGTTTTAACTTAGTGTTTCGTGATAAGTTTATCAATGGATACAATTTGGTGTATAATAAATGTAATATTTTTTCTGAATCTATTCTAAATTTGATATTTTTTCTGAATTCATTATTTTAAAAGGTTCCCCAGCGCTGGTGTACTCCTGAACACTTCTCGGACTCGGAGCCGGATGGAGGTTGGGCACGCCTGTACAAGGCGACTGATTCGCCCCATTTTCGCGCGACTGCTCGATTCTCGCCCTCCCCCTCCCTCGCCGCCCGTCATCTGCCCTTCACCCTCTCCGCCCCCGACAATCCTACGTCAAAAAACCTCCTCGAATTTCAATATTAGTTGTTTACTTCTCGTGTAATCTGTTTTCTGATACTTCCCCGAAGAGCATTCGCTGCGCACTCCTCCGCGGGCTTTTTTTTTCTTTTAACTCAATCTATCTTTTTGTCGTCATTTTGATTGATCACCGGGCCGGCCGGGTTGGCTTAGGCGAGGAGTAATGTATTTATTTATCATATACCTGCTCGGGGCGGGAAGCGGATCATCCCGACATTATCCATTCTTTTTCTCTGTTTCCTCAGAAAGTGATAAATTTTGTCGCGTGTCGCGAAACGGTCGGAGGAAAACAAACAATACAAACGAGTCAATACAAAAAATATGCGATTCAATCTGTAGATTTCGCTCCGGCGGATATTTATACAAGCCCACATTTGTGAATTTATTGGGCCGTTTCATTATTGGATTTGCTGGGAGCTCCCTTATCGACCTTAATCTTTGAATTCGCTTAACTTTACAAGAAGACTTAAGTATAAATATTCGTTACGTAAGCACCTGATTAAATTTATTTTAATGTATTTATTCCGTTACATTTCAGAAGTCTCGTGTGCATTAATAATCTTTACATTCAGATAGCATCTGATTTATTACTAATGCAATATAAAAACCGTCTACCTCGTGTAGGAAAGTTTTCATTGCGAACTGAAGTTTTACTTATTAATTCCAAACTATTAACACAATGGCGGACTCATAGTTTGCAAGAGTTATGCTAACGAAATATCGTTGGCGTATTAATTTTAATCTGAGCTACATTTCTCACGAAGAATGCAGTTAACTGCCTTGTGCAGGAGCGCGCACAAAACGTACAAAAGTTGGGGAAATATTCAATCAAGTTTTTGCCTTCCGGCATTATTTCACCAACTCGCTCACAATGCGCCTCGCGTAAGTAGAAAAATCCCCGAAGCCACTTCTGAGAACGACAATACAGTGGAATAATGTCAGATCTCGATTGAAGATGGCATTATGTGGGGCCGAGTACTCCGAGCACCATGAAGTGGTATCGACTTTCCGAAGGTGGAAACTACAAGAGAAGTACGGCGCCGCGCCACTTACCGCTTTCAGTCCGCGAATATTTTATTCGAAATCTATTTCATAGCCGAAAGCTCTCATCGAAGCGCGAGTGTCGACTTCCAAGTAACGAATCGATCAGGCCGCAGACTCAGCTCGACTTGTTAATATCTTTTTTTCTGAATTTCTATCCGGGTTATCGGAAATCTTGGAGATTTCCCCTCACCCCGCTGCCTGAAAATTTTTCGCCAAATTGATGCGCTTACAGGCGAGCGGCCCGCCGGGAAGCAGAGCATTCCGCGCTCGTCGCGGTGAGCTATTTTCCGAATTTTCGCTAACGAGAATGGCTCACTCTTATTTTTCCATTATGAAAATTGATATTTTTGTTCTCACTTTGATATTATCGTTTGATAATGTAGCGAGCGGTAGATTTGATTTACGGTTACAGCATTTTAATGCAAACTAATTGTTTTTCCTCAATTATTGTTTATTCTTTGGAAACATGCGATTTCGCAAAACGCTTACGGGTCAAGACATTACCCGAGACGTTTGGATAAATCTCCCGGCGTCGTAATCGTTAAAAAGTTATATCAATTACGAGAACCGCTCCGCCACGCTCCGTCCACCTGTTTCTTATTCAGAAGTTAATCACTTAAATGTATGTTTTGAATTTTATGGCCTCTCATGCATTTTTCTTCTGCCTCAAAATTCTTTATTATGATTGTATATGAGCTATAAAGAAAAAAATAAGAGCTCGCGATAAAGTTTTGTGAAATTTTAACGTCGAGCACGTCGCACTCTCAACGGCAAAGTTATAAAAATCATTTTGCGTAAGTTTGCGGTGCCGAAATCGTAGAAAGAAAAATTATCGCCGCGATTACAATAAACTTTAGAAAAGTCTGCGAAACTTATTAACCGCTAACTAGTCAATTTAATTTATAGAGGTCCCCCATACTCCTCGAGTGGGCGTCGAATAAAACGCTTGATTTTTAATTTTCACCAGCGTAAAACCCACCAGAGTAATGCAAACGCGGTCAAAGTCTGCTCCGTTCAAAATAGTTCCAGTTACTTAAACGGCAACTACAAGTTTGCTCGTGAAAACTTACAGCCGCGCTCGGCTAACAAATTCCCCTCATAAACATGGTGTATGCACGGGCACTCTATAAAAACTTTAGCCCTAAATTTATGATCTCAAATTTGACACAATAATAATGCGAGCGCTTAAGGCCCGTACGCGGGCGCGTCACGCGGCGCCAGGCATTGTTGCTAATTTTCTCATTTCCATATTTCCCCGACACTCACAGAAACTCGGGCGGGGAACTTCGCGGCGAAGTTGGCGAGTCTCATTCTCTGACTCCGGAATACTAATAGCCAGCCTCCACACCACTCGCTGCCGTATTGGAAACAAATGCGTAAATAATTTAGGCCGCATTATCCGCGAACACACTCTACCTGTAGGTTTTGTAATGTTTTATGAGCGAGCGGTGCTCGCCTTTCCGACCTGGAGATTTGGAGATTAGAAAGTTCTTACGCAATTGAATAATTGAGTATATTATTTTTGTATCCAATCTTTGACTTATTAACGCGTGCATGGTTTATCGTGTAGGAAATGAATATATTCAATTTAATTTCAAAGCTTGTTTAGGCGATTCTGAGATTTCTGAGAATATCCAAAATGTTTTAATTTGATGTTAAAACGTAGTTTTGATGAACAATAAAGTGATGCATTTATTACAAATATGTATGTTTATTAAAAAAAAATTGTTATAAATTTGGCCTAGATTCATCAGGCTTAATATAAAGCTTAAACCAATTAAATTATTACCTTCCGACAATAACGAGGAGCTAGCTAATGCAAACGAGGGTTATTCGTAATTGAAAAGACCTCTTGGCGTGTTCCTATTTGGTACCCCCATTTGTTTATCAACCCTCACCTGTTCCATACAGACAATACCATAGCAACACCATTCCATCGTTTTTTTTATATTTTCAAGTAGAATCGCATTCTTTCAGCGAAGTTTTTCAATATATAGCTGATGGAATTCCACCCCTTTCCGCACAGAAACAACGCCAGGCTTACATTAGTCGAGCAAGCGGTAGAGTGAACTTGCATACTTTATATAAAGTTAAAATCAAAAATACTTTATATAAAGTTAAAAGATTGTTACAAAAACTATAATTGATGAATAGCTATTGAATATTTGGAAATAGTTCGTTTGTCTGACATGCTGGCTTCGGTACTGAAGCCATCAATGCTATGATTCTAGTACCGATGCTAAAACTTCAAACAAAAAACTGTCAATCGGCAGGCTTCATAACCAATAAAACAAGTTGATAAACGAGCGCTAAATTGTGCGAACATATCTCACGTGTTAAATTTCTAAATTAGGGAATTTTGTCAATTTGCTCTAACAAAACTGTTGTATATTGTAAGAGTGCTGGTAAAGTTGAATATATTGGTTGGGATGGTTGACTGGTAGAGCTACTACCCCGAAAAACTAATCACCCTAGTGATCTAGAGAGTAAATACTCGTCCGAGCCACTCTAATGTAAACCTGGCAGTATACCTCTCAACTGTAGCGGCAATGTATGGAATATGACAGTTCCAACTTCTTTGCCAAGTTACATGTATTTTTTATATTAAAAAAGTTTTTTGAACATTAAATTTTTCGCCGATTAAATGTTCCACCTAAAGGTCTCGTACAAGCAACAAAACATGAACCGGGTAACAGTTAGACCTAAATTAGAATTTACAGTTCAAAGTCTCACGCGGACTGATCTGATGAATTCAATAGCAACCCTTCGGACGTTTGTACGACTAAGCTTATTTACCCTTATAATGCGGATTTGCTGATGACTTATTTTTTGAAAAGCCGCATGAGTTTTAAATCCGCCTGTGGCGTCTTAAGTCCGAGGCTCGGGCTTTTGTCCAAACAATAATACTATGACCGCGTGCCTTTTTTGAAGCGACTACAAATAATTTATTTTTAGTTTTTACACAAGGGTTGAAATATAATTTACAACCTCTTCATATTTAAATTTCATTTTGTTGTTTTCGAATTAAGAAAGCTATGAAAACTATTTGTTTTGACTTTTGCTAGTTAATAGATTCGGGGTAACTTCTTATATTTAAAATAACATATGAGGTTTCAAAGACTACACGTCTTATTACATGGACAGTGAGAGCTCTATCGTTTTATAGAGGTATCGTCAAACTTTAACAACGCTTTTATTAGATGAAAGAAGTTTTATTATCCAGGGAGTAAATTGTGTCGTTTGAACCTTTCGGTTTTGTTTATTTTTTGGAGGATGCATCATAAGTACGAAACAACTCTCACTGCCAGTATAATAAGTCTTAAAAAAAATCGGTTTTAATTGTAAGCGATTCATAAGAGTATTTTAAACCATTTTGTTTTATTATATTTATAAATGAAATATGTCTACAATCAATACAGCGCGCTTAAGTTAATTTCAACGACAACTCTATAGGCAAAATTATTATCTTCATCCGTTTATATTTATATATTATCTTGCTACGATCAATAACGCATGCAATTGGTGTTGTATATATTTTGATGATTCTTTTATAGAATGAATGAGTGCTCCGTGTCCAAGTGATAAATATTGTAGTATTTAAACACCAGAAAAAGTCCAAGTGATAAATTAAAAACCATTTGGTTGTGCCGGCTCCTGTAATAAACAACGCGTGCATTAGTTACGCGGTTGATGCGCCATCAGTGTGTCGTGTGCACGAGGCTTCAGGCTGTAAATCTGCCCCCGGCGCCCCCGGGGCTGGCTCCACGCAGTCGCCCCCGCCTGGCGCCGCCCCATTCCTCCCCCTGCCTCCCCCATCCGGACAATAATAACGCGAAACCTTCCCTCGGTGTATTTTCCGCCGGACCTGGCCGCGGCTCGGATGGGAAATGGAGAGCCGTTTGATCTCCGGCCCGTGTGTTATCAAATTAGCAGCCAGATGGAATGTTATTTTTTTTTTTACAAATGTCGGTTGCCTGTCGGGACGCCGGGGGTTCTTGGAATACGATTATGTTACGTTTTTATTACATGGAAAAGGTATCTAATTTATTCCGACATTTTGAATAATTCAAAAATTAAATGATGAATAAAGTTTTCGTTGCTGTGCATACACTGTCAATATCTCTAGGCAAAATGTACGAGTAGATTAAAAACATGGCTTTAATTATGTAAGAACATGTTGAACTATTATTTGAACAAATTTGTTTTAATTTTTTTTAAATTTAAACTAATATTATCATTATCGATGTGGTAATTTTATTCAATCATACGCAAGCATGTATTTTAATATATTTTCAAAATAAAAACTACAAATCTTATTAATTCTATATAAATATGGTCTTATATATATAATATATATAGTAATTTAGTTGTATTTCATATTGTTGCAAACGTTTGAAAATATATTTTTACAAAAAATATATTTTTATCAACAGACAAAATATTCATTGAAAATTTATTGTTTTTTTTTTTTTATGAAACATCTCTATTTTCGACACAATTAATTTCAAAATTTTGTTTATGCAAATATTATATTCATAGACACCAATATCGGGGTGATAATTTGTGTTTCGTATAATTTGCAACGCACACATCTATTAAATTTTATATATCGGGAAAATTATGCGCCACGGTAATCGCATGACATCATATATACAGTGTGATAAATGTGCTGTAAACTCATTACATGGTAAATAATATACACGCTGATATTGCGTAGTACTCGAACTATTAAATATGCAAAGTCAGATTTAATTTATACGATATTTGCGAAATTTGTAACACCCAATTTAAATTTTGTGCAGTAAAACGCAGTGGCGTGCGGTCCATATAACCCCGAAAACATATAAAATAGATTTTAATATAATTTTACAATTTTATAAGGTATTTCATATTGTTATGCTTATATTAATCGCACCGCACCGCCTTTTTGTGAAAATAATACAAGTCTATTTTAAAAATAATAAATAATATGCTATTTTATGAACATAATATGATATTTACACGGGCATATATCAAAAATTTACTCACGGTTTGTTTAACATTTACTTTCAGACCTATGAAAAAAGAGACACACAATTTTAATCAATATACATATGTGGGTGTAATTGAAATTACGAGCATATCACCAGAGAGATTTTTTATACGTCGCTTAATCTAGAAGACGTTTTTATTTTCCAATCAAATATGACACTTAACAAACCAATTCCTGGATGGTGTAGTTTTTATTTTTAAATTCATGTCACATAAAACCGAAATAACTTGAGAATTAAAGAAACGAAAGATATACAAAACTTTTTATTCAATTGGTTGTGGACATTTTTTTCTACAGTTCGCTTTTAGGTCAATTATATTTAACGACCATCAAAATGTGAAATTCGGTTTTTGAGGTATTTTTGTTACCACTTGTCAAATTTATTTGCGATAGCGTAGATACTCGAATTTATTTTTCATGTAAATGTATAATTCAAGCTTTTAATTATTTAAACATATTATAGCAAAAATGGTATACAGTTTTTTTTTTTTAGTAAATTGTATCATTTGTTATAGAATAAATTTTATAAGTGATCATTGGTGGTTACATACTGTTACGGTGCCTTTTATACTAAAAGCAGGATGTAAGTAAGCTGATTTATATTTTTTGTGAGGAGAAATCGAAGTTATAAATCCTTGAATGTTATAAGATTTGAACAGAATAGCGCCACGCACGACACAGCCCACAAAACATTCATTCTATTGGAAAGCAAATTTCCAGGTCGAGTAATTTCCCAAAATAGTAATGCCACTTGGCCGTCGAGACCTTGTCATTTAACACTGCCTAATTACGATATTCGGGGTAATATTACAGCTGAGCTGTTTGGACACAAGTTTACAGACATAGAACGTATACTACCAATTTCTTAACTTGATCTTATTTTCTACCTCTGGGATTAAATAATTTCCGCGTCCGTCATTTTTGGCGAAAAGTTTTAGAGAATTTTAGTTCGCACAACTGTTTACAAATCAAGCGTTATTTATACTTTTTTAAGCTATATTATCACGATTTTCACTTAGCTCTTTATTTACCACATTTCTGCTATTCTATAATATTAGAAAATTATGGTTGTGCCTATTGGGTTTTATGTCGCGGTTACTCGGCAGTTTTTAAAACTGAATCTGAATAATGCTAATCTCATCAAGATTTAGTTATAACCCTTTGATGCGAAAAATAAATATGTGGTATTTTAAGATTTTGATTCCCAAAAATCCATTGCTGCAATAGAAACACCTTTTTTACAATACCATTCCGTTGTGTCGATAAATCTCTCGGAATCAAGCCAGCTTTTCTACCGTGGAAAGATACAAATCTAAGAAAGGAAAATTTATGTGCATATTAATTTTACTCATTGCGCCCCTCATCTTTATTAATTTGATAAAACCTTCTATATTTAGATATTTGTACAACGTTAATTTCGTCGCTTAACGCGTCGTCTATATTTTCAGTAACCTCGCTAAATGCACACAAGCCGGCAATATTCAAATTAATTTGAATATAAAATTATATCTCCGCTGTTTGCAGACCGCGGTGGCGCGAGGCCCGTTACTAGCGGCGAATTTGTACTGTAGCGTTCAGTTACCGCCTTATGCTTTCATACGAGCGATTTGCATAAACTCGCGGCTCGGGAGAGGTGAAAACAGGATTGTTTAACATTTTTTCGTCGTAAAGCACGCTCGCGATCGCCGCCCCGTCCCGGCATCCGGATGGAAGGAAGAGAGACGCCGCCGACTCGTGCCGACCCATAATGCCGGATTACGTTAACTCAGATCGATATGTCTTACACGATAAGTGAGTGGCGTTGCGAGATTCGATTCCGCGGCCAATTGCAAACTTTGATGCGGTTTTATTTATGGACAAAGTTGAAGCCCGTCATTATACCTCGGCTTTCCGGAGCCTCCTCCCCCCTCGCATAATAAGGTTGTTGTTCGCCGGCGCGGTCGGTTGTCGATGTTGACAATAAATTCGTGTTTTTTTCGCCGCCGCGCGCATGAATATTAAATATATTAGACAGCTGACATGATAATGCGTATTACGTCTACATGTTTCGCATCATTTTGTTTTCGTGAAGCGTGGGCCGCGCGATGTTCAGTCAAAAGCGTAATCAATCAATATTTCACACGCAAATCGGCCACAAGAGAAAAACGACGTATTCATCCATTTAAGTTTATTCAATAAATTCAAGTGTCAAATAATGTTACGCTCGGTAAATGAAGGGATTTTCTTTGAGGCGTTTTAAGCAGATCCATCGCTACTTATAGAGAAAATATTATTACGGAAATCGCATTCAGATTTTCATTCTGTTCAATTTTTCAAAAGCTCGAAGAGGAGAAATGAGAAGTCATTTGAAATACGTCCTTCGCAGCTTTCAATTTTCATACGACTGTGGAGTTCTGCTGAGGCATGTCAAATATAAATAAATCGCTTAAGAGGGTTCCCTCGCGTAATAAATACTTCTGAAGTGTTTATGTCTAAAGTCTCCGCTGTGGGACTCGGAGCTCGATTGGACCTTTTTATAGCCCCTAAAAATCAACGGCTCAGAAGCGTGTTTGCATAGTTTCTCGGCAGGCCAGGTTTATGATTTCATATTGGCCATCTATTTTCAATGAATAGTTAAATGAGTATAAAGTATGATTTAATACAGTTTTGAAGCCAAAGCTGTTTTTAAACGAATCACAATGAGTTTTTATGCTTGTATACTAGTTACGATAAGCAAAGCAATTATTTTTTTACCATATAAAAAACGTGGTATTCGTGCTTAAAAATCAACATTCCCGTTTCACGTGAGATTAATATTAAGGAAGTTACATAACGATATTGCTACCGTGTTTTTCTTACATTACTTTCCCGGGCGCTTTTTTGTACGATCGGGGCTTATTGAATCACTGCCTGAAATTCCTCCGAAGGAAAGGAATAATAAACGCACCCTGAGGTGAAAACTTCTCGACTTCCATCGGATACTACAAAATTAAATGATAGAATTGAGAGAAGCCCGAGGAGGCCGCCTTTATTTGGGTCGGGGCCTGTAAAGTTGGGGTCGGGCGCGATCTTATCATTTTAATTGAACACGTGTGAAGCTTTTAAATCCTTTTGTGTATTCTGATCCTGCTTATACTAATCCGGACTAATTTTATATAGCCTGTTAGGGGCTGAGACTTTCAATTAAGTGTCACGTAAAAGTATCATTTTATTCCAGCCTCTTTGGCTCCTTTCTATTGTCTCTTTGATGTTATTATACCGTAAGGTCGAATTCTGTGACGCGAGATTTGAAAAAGGGATTGTTCAATCATCTTCTCGAGTTAGCTGCTAATTGCTTTTTTAATATTTTCTGTGTCGTAAAAATATACATCGAACCGTAACAGATCTATGATTATCATTTGTGTACTATCTTGGAAAATAAAATTCTCGTATCTCAAAGATAACAAAGCTGGCGGAGTTTTTCATTGTTCTTAAAAAAGTGTCACATATCTGGCAGTTGACTTATTGCCGTCTATCTAAATTGAGACTGTCGCAATTTATCTTTGCCTGAATATTCATACATTGCCATAGGCGTGGGTAGTTAGGTAGGTATTCAACATAGTAATATCTGTAAACCGTTGTGAGGATCTATATGTCATGTTTTTTTTATTATTAATTACTGAGTTTCGTTAGGTAATATGTAAGTTTTGAACATAAGACATTACTCACCAGTGGATTTATTGAAAATTCGCCAGCGTGCGTAATATCCAGGCTGCGCGAGACGGTAAATAAAATAGTTGTAGCCGAATGAAGTAAACAAGGAAAGTAAAGAGTAAATATTTGCTCGCTTTCTCAGATCAACAAAATCTTGCGAAGACATCATATTATGTTGTTTGAGTTCCGGCCATTCTGAATAACCTTTTACTAGACTAGACTTGTTTAATTATTGTGAGTATTAGGCATGATTACGAGGACAAATATAATGCTATACAAGCCTAGTTATTACTAATTGACTAGTATGCTGAGAGAGAAATTAAACGTACTCAATTCAATGATAATGTTATTGTGGCATAAATGTGTATTTATGGTACATGATAGTATACAGCGATGGTTGCAGTAACTGCATGGTTGTTTTGCTATTTCAGGAGGTGCAGATCCTCAAGGCACTGGTGCTGGGAGAGGAGGAGAAAGGCCAGTCGCAGTACCAGGTGATGTGCTTCCTGCTGCACTCCGACAAGACTGAGTTCATATCGGCTGACGCCATGGCCAAGCTGAGACAGGTGAGTCATCTTTGCGATAATTATCGTAAATGCACAATAATTATAATGATTATAAACTTGAGCACTGTCAAAACGATCGAAACTTTAACAATTTTCATTAGCATTAAAATTATTTAGCGGAACCCATTTTATATACCGAGGTCTGAAATTTTAATAGATAACTTTGACAGCCACTCGGAAGTTCTCATCGTAAAATTAACCCTTTGTTAAAAAACAAACTTGTCTGAATAATCAGATCACTTACGAAAAACATAAAAGTCGCCGGGAGCTCCCCCGGCACTTCTCACTCTTTGGCACATAATTCGGAGAAGCTAAAATTAATTCGGGTTCGTGTTCTTTCCCTGAAGATCATCAAACTCGGGGCCGGCTTTATTATTTCCCTCGAGAGGCTGAGGGGGTGCGGAGGGGGCGCGAAGGGGGGGGCGCTTCCGCGTGGATGGCACGACACATAAAATCAAACGTCTCCTAAACTTTATTCGAGCGCTCATTTTAACTTTGTACCTAAAAACTTTTCGGCGGCGTAACGTCTCTGTCTTTGCGGATACTTTGACAAATATAAAATTTTGATATCCTCCCGGAGCCGTGAGTTATGGACGCGACACGGCCGGCGGGCCGGAGCTCCGGCGCACGTCTCGCGCTCCGGTCACGTCCCCATTCTAGTTCTGGATTCTAGTTCGCTCCGTACGAACGTAATCCGTCTCGTTCGACCGTTGTAAAGTGTCGCCCAGGTCGGTTCGCTGAAAGCCGCCGGCCCGAGATGAATTTACGTGTTAAGCTTGCGTCTGAGCTCTTGCACCGCTTGAGCTCGCCTCGAGCCGTTTATATAAATTGAATTAGATCTTACTTTTAAAATAAAGCTCCCGACTGCCTTGCCGTGCGCCCTCTAAATTTAATATAAAACGAAGCAAATATCCCTGCTAACTAGCAAACATCTGTTTACCATTAGGTCGAGAGAAGGGAATTTAGCGGATTGTTTGTGTTTAAAAGCCTACGCTGTTTACTTACCCTGGAATAAAGTAGCGCTGAATTCTATTGTATTCAAGTATACGCACAGGTATCTATCACATATCATTATGAGCTAATAAACTTAGCAAGGAGCTTTGGTAGGGATCCCCTAAATTTCCGTTTTAATATCTTAAACAGTTCCACGACGTATCGCATTGGATGATCAATCCCTCGTTCGCATAAAGGAAATTATTCCGCTATCACACCCGCAGATATGAACATAATTCTAACAAATAACACAACTGTCACCGAGTGTCATTACGGTAGCGCTCGGAGACTTTGTTAATTTCATGGAAGTTATTGCTGCGAGCGCAATCGTTAAATTCTCCGCGCTGGCTTACGCGTTTTAACGCTCTCCTGATTTATGATGAGTGTTTCCGGTTAGTTAGAATTGAGAACGTTTCGGTTTATGTTTATGATTGAGCAGGCTTTTCCGCTAATGTGCAGCTCGCTGACCGTAACGGGCACACTGGTTGCGCGGCGGTCACTCCGCTCCGTGTAATTATATTCCGACCTCTGCCGAACGACGACTAGACTAATGAAATTATTCTACCGAAGTTCATGAAAGTGCAGCCTTTACATCGGGTTTTATTAATTAATATGCCGAATTCGTGTGCAGATGGCTGTATCACCGCGTGGTGATTTTCTAAATCACAGCCTAGTTAGCTCCTTAGTAACAATTGTGTTAGTTCCAGTCGGGGACTATTTGATTCGCCATACAAACACAGCGCCGGTTTCAATTAAAGCTATTTATTTACAATGATTTAATTAGACTACAACGCGACACGCTCCCGAGTCGCTCAACAGGCTCACTGCGAATATATCCGATTTAAATGCGCTCAGAGAATGTTTGTTCAGTTTGTATTATGCGAGCGAATGCAGGCGCCTACACGACATACACTGCGAGATATTTTCCGAAGCAGCAAAATGGATATATGCAAAGGATTCCTTTAGAGGCGCGCGGATATAACACGATGGGAAGTAATATGTGTATGTTATTATGGTAAACAGCTCAAAGAACGCCGGGGAATTTTCGTCAAAAGTAAACTAACTGCATTACCTACAGAGGAGGGCGCGCAAAGTCTACTCGCATTGAATTAAACATACAGAGTTCTGTTATTGAAATGATAATATCTCGGAATTATTACGTCTTTGAGTAAATAATCACGTAAGCTATTTCCAAAACGTGAATACACGCGAACGGTTAGACAAGTCGTTTAAACTTCGTATAGAAATATATTATTCCGAATAATACTTTCCTTAATGCGAAACATTCTCTTTTATTCAATTGTCAGAAGTCGTAGCTTTGTTTGGCTTTTCTGTCTAGATTGTCTTAAGATTTTATATGAAATTTGATGTCGATATTGTTTTGTGGACTTTGTTTATTTATGGCATACAATCTGGGTTAAAGGTCGTAGTAAGCGGAAGATAACCCGTGACCGACATTGTAACCTTATACCCCAAACATTCTAATAAATCTCTTATGAAATTTCAAATGAATACATATTGTCAAGTCTTCGCAAAATTTATTGCTGCAAATTTCATTTACGGAAAATTTATGCTCGAAATTTATGAGGTAACGATGGGGTCATCTTTTAACTTCTCTTTCTCACTGATCCTCATTTCCTAATCATAAAATCTTAAACCGGCTTAAATCCATTAATATTATCTGATAAAAATATTTGATGCCTGATTTTTTTTACTTCACTCTATATATATATACGTTTGATTATTTATAAAAAGTTTGCAAAACTTTCATTTATATCTCAGAAAAAAACATTTCTTGCCTTTATGAAATAATGATTCAATCTTTGACATATAAAAAACTTTTAGATGTATTAGTGATTTATATTTCTTTCGAGTAAATTCGTATTTTTAAAAAAATGGTTGAGAGATTGTCGCATTTGAAAATGCCGCTCTAGTTCCTCAAATTTGATGTTTCGCCTTTCTTTTTCCATTTACTGAAACTCACCACTTTGCGCCAAAGTATTTCATGGAGGCTGTCAGCCTCCCTCTTCCATCTCCCGCCCCCACTACTTCCTGTTTCAGGCTTTTAAAACTACTGTTGAAAGGCAAAGTGAATACAAAAGGTGTGATACAGTCGGAGAAATGAATTTCCAAAAGTGCTTCCGAGTACTGTATTGATTTGGTTATTTTTGTCTATAATATTTCGACGCTCCCTATTTTTCCTTCATTGGAAGGGAATTCCTATAAACAGTGAATTTGTTTTCAAAACCTACTGTCATGTTGTATGAAAAAATACTCTATCTGGATTTATTATTTGATGCGTATTTTTTCTCTCTTGATTCAGTCTCCAAGTAATCCGTCTAAACCCCAGATATCTTTACTCCGAGAAAGTAAATTAGTCTTCTCATTGTTTAAACTCTGCTTTACTCGATTCTATTTAAATATTCAGACGGTTTACTCCCAGCTTTCGGCTCAACCGAGCGCGGTGCTCAAACGTATAATTCAGATTTTATTCTAGTTACTCGCGGAAAACAATAAACGCTCACCAGTTAACTCTTAAATATTTCTCATTACTTACTCCAGCGAAATTTTAATCTTCAATTCATAAAAAGTTTTGCTTAGTCGTTGAACTGAATTTAACTCGCTGGTGTGAAATATATAACTGAAGAGTTTTTTCTCGCCTCACGTGCACCAAGGCTGAGCCGTGTGCACGATCTGAAATCAATAGCAAAGAGCGGGTCTTCGGGCATGATGTACGCCTTGCACTCGGCAAGCTGCGTTGTTTTCCGAGGAAGGAAAACTTTGCTTTTCGTTTTTCACTTTTGCCGTGTCAAATGGCACTTTCGGCTTCCCCGCGGGAGGGCAGTGACAATTTTCAATAATGATTTATTCAACCGGCGCCGCTGTGAGGCAGATGCGCCTCCGCGTGTGCGCCATTCCGGCCCGCCCGCTCCGTCGGATTCTCCGGCCTACGAACGATTGCAGCTTTATGTTTTTACGATTGCCCTGAAACTTTCGCGATTTTGCTCAGCAATTGTTTTTAGATAAATTTGAATGCTATATCTTTATAATAACATTTTTTTTTTCGTTTTTTACCCATTGGCATATGGCGATTTAACACACGGCGTATAAACCAATTCATAAACTCGTCGCAATGAAAATAAATTTTTAACACCCTCACGACATATTAAAACTCCCAACAAATATTTCGTTTAATAAACACTTTTAGTATCTGCTATATATTTGATTTTATCTGTGTAAAAGCACTTATATTTTAATTTTTAGTTAAGTTTTAATTTAAATGCGTAGTAAAAATGTCATGTCGAATTCATTCAATTTATATTTCAATACAGTATTATTAAGGAAGTAACTTGAAGCTAAAACAAAATGAGAAAAATATTTCTTGGAAAGCTACAAAAAATGCAATAAAATAATTTTATTTTGCCAATATTGAATTCTATGACGAAAGGCTACGGCAGTAAAAAATATACAGTAAAAATGTTTGTTTTCTTTTGAAGAGAATAAAAATTAAAAGTTTCTTTAACTGTATCGTCAGTAATCAAAAGACTCGTAAACATTTTGCGTGTAATTTTAAATGGGAATAACACTAAAAAATTTCAACTTAAAGCATTCATATCAATTTATGGTGGGATTATTTCTAGAATAATAAAAAATCTTTTTTTGTTGTTCCGAAAACGTAAATAAATATCTGCACGCCAGCAAATAAACTTTTAAAATTTTCCAGCGTCAACGCGTAAATAGAATCAAATATTTATCGCAACAATTTGGAATTGTGAATTCATATTCATCGCAAAAGTTGCACAGATTGCTGTTGAATTTGTCGCAAATTCGGTCGGTCCGCGGGCGGTCGGACCGTCCGGATCGGTAAAACTTGGACGTCGGGCGGGGGCGGGGGTGGCCGGGGTTGGCCGGGGATGGTCGGGGATGACCGGGGATGACCGGGGATGACCGGGGATGACCGGGGACCGCGGGGTACGGTCGGCGCTGGTTCATGTAAATGGCGGTCAGGCGTCCCCAGGCGCCGGCCACGGTCAACCGACAGCGAAAAGTGCTTTCATGCCGGAAGATGCCTTCCCCCGAGAAGCCGTCCCGGGAAATTACGATTCGGGTATTCAGCAGTAAAAAATAGTAAATAAATTGAGGGTTTATCTTATTTCCAACTGGATCTTGCGTTTTATTTTTCAAATTATTATTTTCTGCTGTTTGTACACAAAAATTTGTACATATTATCCCCATTTTTTCAAAACGAATTAGATACTGATTCTTTTTGAAGTTTACCACTAAAATTAACATACTGGCAAAAATTATAAAACATTATTTACATAAATTTTGTAGGGCATATTTCATAAATCTGAAAACTACTGTGAATAATAGTTTAAGTTTCTTATTAATTCAGTTTGACATGAATATGATTTAATATCAAATGTATGAAAGTGAGACTACGCTAATTAATATTTTTGAATAAAATACTTGAGTGATTTTCCACATTTTCGTTTTTATTAGTGACCGGTTTCGCCAACCTTTCACGTTGGCATTATCAAACAGAGTGAGATTTTATATAATAATAAGCAATTAGGTAAACAATAGTAAGAGGGAGAGGTTGTTGGAAAGAGAGAGAGTGATTGTCAGGTGGTAATGTGATTTTAATGTAGCTGACAAGTGGAGGATTCTATATAATTGCAAACTTTTGTGAACAAATGTTTTTATAATAATGGGGTAATTATCTAAAGTAGTGGCTTTGGGGTGTAGCAGCAGTTTTGTCCTGTAGTGTGTTCATCTCACTCTGTTTGATAATGCCAACGTGAAAGGTTGGCGAAACCGGTACAAATGTGGAAAATCACTCAAGTATTTTATTCAAAAATATTAAAATGGAATTCCACCAAGTACTCTCTGTCAAAAATATTGAATTTCTTTACTACGCTAATTGTTTTGCTACTGATGTTATAGAGCTAAAAATATGTATAATAGATATTTTAGCTGATTCAAAAATTTAATGCTAGAACTGGGGTTTTTTTTTTTTTGTACATACATTATTTACTGGCCTCTACAGTAATAAAGTGTAGTGTATATCTCTTGACAAACTTTTATCGCCGCCTTGGCCTCTCGCCTACACCAGACACGCGCAATCGTCGTGTGGTGCGAGTCTGCGGTCGCCCTCACCGCTGCCGCCCTCCCCAGGCGCGACGCCCGCCGCGACGCCACCGCAGACGCCTTCAGGGCTCGAGGGCGCCTTCCAGAGACGCCATCTCCTAAGCGGGGAGGGGGCGTCTGGAACGGTGCGCAACTTACGACGTTAGAATAATTTATTTCTTAAATAAACCATTGTAAGTAAACCCACACTTGGATGCCACGTGGAATTCTAAAATACGACCTCATCTAAATTGCTTTTTACAGTCTAATATTTTTTTTACTTTGATTTTAATGTTTTAAAGTATAATAACCAGAAATGTAATAAAAAGTCTGGGATTCGAATGCGGGAAAAAAAAATTCTCTTTTTAAAGTATTTTCTTTGTAAATAAATTTAATTGACTCCACGTTCGGATAGAATGAGTGCTTTGTCTCATGTATTGAGCACAATCGCTATGCTTACTATGTTTATTATAAACTAATACAATTAAGGCATGCATTTCTAGAATCTTCTGGGAATCGTTTATTTTTTTACTTGCAAACAAAGTAACAGATGTGTTTAAGATTAAATATAAATGTAGAGTAAATCACCCGAGTATTTTAGGAGTTAAACCCGGTTATGACTAATTGAGATCCTTCCTTTGTTTGTGGGTTTTCTAGTCCGCTGTATATAAACGTGCATATCATATGCGCCGCCTCTCGTTAGCGCTCTGCCCCGACTGGGTGACATTTTTGCATGCGAAGCAATTTATCATATTTTTTAGGACCATCGACCACTGGGGAGCTTTCATGCAAAAAGGACTTATGGAAATGTTCATTTGATTTAGCTATACATAATGGAATTTCAAGATAAAGAATTGTTTCAGTTGATTTATGCGTTATTCGCCTGGAATTTAGAGTGTACGATTAAGTTATAGATCTTTAACCTACTTATTTAATCTGGTGTTGCGATGTATATAATTTGAACTCAAAATAAATCTACAGGATTTATGCTTAGGTGCTTTAGGCGGGTGCTTTATTTACCTATACATCTTTGAAACGACTAGAAAAAAACTCTACTTTTGCGCGTTAAAACAATTAATAAAGAATTTCGATAAATTTCCCCGAAGTTCATACCACCTGCATACAAATCTCTAGTGGGAGTAACTTTAAGCTGGGTAAGAACTCTCTTGATTATGACTATAATATTTTAATAGGTTATAATCAATCATTAGAAACCTAGATGCCAGTTGGTCTACTGTACAATATAAATTATTATATTTTATAGTATTTGTGCGGAGTGTATTAGTTAAAGCCGAGGCTGTATTTTTTTTATTGGAATTTATAACGTTTTAAAAAACATCAGTTAAAATACGATTGAATTTATTGAAAGGATTCAGCCAATGCAGGTCGATCGAGGCTTTCGACGCGAAATGCAGTACAGCCCTTGGACTGGTCTAGACATGATCGAGTTACAGCCGGAGGGCGCTTCGTCCCAAACACGACTCCCCCCCTGCAGGTGTAACTACGTTATTTGTAAAAATATCGTGTTTCATATTAGATGAAAAATTTATTTTTATGTATATTAAATAAAAATAAGCCTTTTTTATGATTTTCAGAGATTATAGTTTGCATATTTCTTGTGTATAATATACATTTTTTTTTTTCACTTTAAACACTTTTAAATGAAAGACATTGTGTTTTTTTGCATGTAATATTTTACTATTACTCGGCTAAAAGCAACAATAATACTATGTTACTATAAATTAATTATATAAAATATATTTCTATATAAACATCAGATAAATAGTGTTATTGACGACACTCTGAAATTGTGTTCCTACATGTTTTTCAAATAATCAACATACACTTATACGAAAATTTTTCTCCCCTTATAATGGAAAACCATAATTTATACTGGTAGTTCATACTTTTAGTGTAGCAGTATAATATTGCTATTCAAAACGATCAAACGCGAATACGGCTTCATACGCGAAAGAGGGTTTGAAGCCATCGGAAATAATGTATGCGTTCACACTCCATCGAGCCCATAACTCTCCAGTCGCGACTCCCATCCAAATAATGCCACTATAAGGTAACTGTAAATATACTTTCGATCATAACAAGAGAGTCGCCGTCCGCCTCTAATGTACTGCGATAGGGATAAAAGTTTGTTGAAAGGGCGCCGTTATAACTGGAAGTGGCTGCAAGATAAAAAGTTCGTTCTAGAGGGTGTTATCTATCACACTCGCCCCGAGAGGGACGCTTATTTCCTAATGAACAGAGTACAGACAGCTCCCCCAGATAAACTTTTGCAGCCCCTTAAATCTTCTTCCTCAGGTTTAAATGGAGTCCTTAAAAACTACCGCTCGGCGCTGCCCGCCCCACACTCGGCTCGGCCCCCAACAGTTTTGTACTGCGGTTGTTGGGGCCTTAATTAGGAATGATTGCTTTTCTTAGAAGCTGTCTTGTCCGGCGATTAGTCTCTATAGGTATAATCACGTTTATTATCAACTTTATTTAATTGGTTTTTCAGGAAAAAGAGTCTTAATGCACGCCATCAAAAAGTAATCTCATATTTAAATATGTGTAAAAATAATTTAAAGGCAGTCCGATAGTATAATGACCAAAAAAAAACCATAAAGCTTCTGAAATTATCAATTTTATGACTTGGCATGTCAATAATGGCTCTGAATAAAAAAACTACCCTATTCAAATCAGAGAATTCTAAGTATATTTTCCAATGGTAATAATATCTCCAAACATTGTTTAAGAGCATATGTAAATGTATAAAGTAGTTTTTTTTATTGTCATATAAAATCATACGGCTCGCATTGTTATAATTTTAAATGACGTAAAATCAACAATGTAATTGAAAATGTATTTAAATACTAATTTTTATTTGAAAAATACAAATAGTAATGATGCGTAAATTCGTATATATTAAAGTCTTTTTCGCCGCTTAATTTCTTGTGCGGCTTTAAATTTTAAAAAAATCTATCATTCTTACGTAAAATCGTAACAATACTACAGGGTCTACATGTCATGTAATATTTTATATGATAAAAAACTCGCCATCTAACTTTTACTTACTGGTATTTCTTTCTAATACTTTTCGTTCAAAGTACACGACTCTCAAGGTTGTATTTATACCTCTACCAAATAATTTCTAGTATACATGGTTTGTTCTATTGTCAGTTATAATTTAATTTCAAGTGTAATTTTCTTTGTTTTCCACGATGAATACATTACACGTCTTGAGACGTCTTGCTGCGTATTTGAAAGTTTACCACCAAAATTCTACTATACATAAATCAGATAAACATACTTGTAATCCCCTTACAAGTTTTAATGTTTACTTAGTGATTGTTTCATATAAACCGAATAAGAAATCCAGACTTCTATTTTGATTAACGATCCAGTATTACATTATTTCTACAATCAATCTTCGCATCGGACGCGACTCACCTGTTCGCCGCACCTTGATTCTGGGCGCCTTCGGCAGCATGAATAAATTCCACGTGCGCTAATACGCTACGCTCTCTGAACAAAACACGAAATGTGTCGCGGAATATTTTCCCTGCCTGCCTGAATTGAGGATAACATCTGACATGAACCCGTGAGTCATGTCGTTCTTCGGGGGAGGGTTTCGTGGGCCCTGGGCACCGCCACTGACATTTGTTCGGCTATTTTATGAAAAACCTCCTCGGTATTTGCTCAGAGGCTTTGTTATTTCGTCTCGCGTGCGGGTTTGATGTTATCGAATGGCTGTGGAAGGTTTTTTTTATTAGATTCTTTTAGCGATATTAAGCTTATTTTTATAAGGCACATTCTGGGTCAGTGATTCCCAATTTTTTGCTTAAGAGCTGGAATCAATTTGTGAGGAAAAGTAATTCAATAACACTACAAAACGTCGCTCTAAATATTCTATTTTTCTTAGCACTGAGTTACTTTTTTACTACAAAAGATATTGTTAAATGGTATTTAATGACTTTAATTCTTCAACAAAAAATAATATTGTTAACTAAATTTAATTTTTTTATGGACTGAAGTACAATTTTTACTAGCGTCAAATGAAGTGTGTTCTTTAGATATAACCTGCAATGACAATAAGACTCAAATATATACCTTTTTTTTTTCTTCGTAATTTGATTTTCTGGTCTTGGGTTCAAACTAGCGAAAACGCTTGATTTCTTTTAAATTATTAAAATATTAGGCATTTATATTGTGTTTGTTTTATTGACAAATTCTCTACGAAACACTTTTGAAATAAATGACATATTTTATTATATTAATATTATGAAAATTTGACTTTGTAATTGAGTTCGACAACAATTTCGTGGAGAACTGTATTATCATAATTCCAATGATTTCTAATAGGAATTCTTTGTTTTTTGGAATCTAATTTGTATATCCAAAAAATAAAAAAAACTCTTTTCACGTAACAAATATTGAGATTTGCTGTTATATCTTAAGTAAATAAATGTGCCTTATCAATCTACAGTCGGACGATTGGAATAAATCTGAAGGGTAAGTGAATTAAATTCTGTAGGGTTTTCAAAACAATGAGTTAAATTTGAGACTAGTATTCTACTCTGTTAACATCATAAGCTGACATACAATTTTCTAGTTTAACTTGTCACTTTATAATAACGCTAACGAATACTTTAAGTAAAAACTGGGAATGAGACAAACATTACGTTAAAAACGGATGGTTTTAATACAACACTTTGCCAATTCAACTTTCTTAAATGTCGGGGTAAATATTTTTCACAAATTTTTAATTTATTGAAAATTAAACTTTTTATCAGCGCCGATGGCGTGGCACGTTTTTCATTTTTAACACAGATGCTGAATAAAAGAGGATGTTTGAGATGTTTTTTAATAATAATAATGCCTTATTTCAAATAATTCACGATCACAGTAAGAAACAATTCACAGTAAGAAATAAATAAGCCAAGTCGCGTACGTGCATACGGAGAGCTTTTGCGTATTACATACTTGATCGATAATTACGAGCGCGTACATAATAAATCAAGTTTGGGTCTAAATTTAGCTGTAGCCGCCATTTTTCTGTAATATAAATGCAAATGGCCCCAAAATAATTTGCGTATTCATTGGTTCTTCTCCCCGGACCGCCGGAACCATCTTGGCTTGAACCGAACCGCTTAATCCAATCAAAGCCAACTTGGAACGATTTAGCGAGCGCCGAGAGACCACTGCAGCGGTGATCAACGACCGGCTCTCGGGCGGGTCCGAAACTTATTTTTAAATTGCGATTTGATGCCTTAATCTTCCAAATAATTAAGCTTTGATCGTCGTCGCTTTATCTGAGTCGTGTATTAATTAAGAAGTCAGCTGAAATGGGCCGTTATGGCAACTTTAAATAAATATTCATTTTGTAAATTCATAATTAGCTTTCTTTGACTTTTCTTCTGAATTACACCCACCGTATTTTATAATCTGCCTTTTTTAAAATTCAATTCTATAAAAAATTTGTCAGTGAATATTTAATACAGGTTAACCTTCTTCGAGCGATATTAAGCATACCTTCTCACCAAACATTCTGGTTCTTATCCGAGTAGAGCAATAATTATTTACTCTTATTTGAAAATTATAAATAGTCTAGATTTAAAAAAAGAAATTTCTTCTAGATAATACTTAATTAATAAAATATATGAATACTTAGTTCTTCTATAAAAGTAATTTATAAATTTTATAGAATATAAAAATACCTTTCATCAATCACTGAATTTGGTATACGTATCGAAACCCTAATGTCAGTAACCCTTTACCCCACAAAGTATTATAGTTTTGTCCATACATATAATTGAATTATAATTTGGCTAATTATTATTGTCCTTTAGGCTGTGGTTACAAACGTTCCGGTGTTGTCCGTTCGAGGGTTGGTTTTCAGCTGAGATTTATTCAAATGCTGGCCATGAATATTCAATGTAACGACAAAATAATTACATCGAATAAATCTAATGCCAACACAGCCCTCGTTGTCGTTCCGGCTCCTGGCGCATTCGTCCTAATTTCTATAGAACTGCTCCTTCCTCCTGCAATTATCATCCCCGGATATGGCTAGTAAATCATTTAATTTGCATCACTTGGAACTGCTTGTGTGTTTTTTATTACGTTCCATTTAACGACGAAGTTTTTTTTATTGGTGCGTGCCAACTATGACGCGTTTGTAAATAGAGAAAGGGAAGCTTAATCAATATTGGGGTAAGGGAAAAAAAACCTCACAAGAAATATTGGCTTCACCTTTAAAGCATTAGTTTACGAGTAAATATTAGCAAAATGAGTAGAAAATTATAAAAAGCAGTTACGTATTACTTTCTTAGAAGGTTGTCGTTTTTTAATGTGACTATTATAATATTTACCAAAACAATTGTCTTAATATTAAATTAGCTAATAAAAAATATAAGTAAGTAAATTAAAATATTCAATTTGACAAATAATTCATTTGAACACTGTACTGAGTTTAGTTTTTTTGTAAATTTTATCTGTTCAGTATTATAAGCAAATATTGACTTATTTGGTTGGAATAATTCAATTTCACTCAACTCGGCGTTTTTTTTACGGATGACTGCTTCCAACGTGTTTCTATAAAAAGTATAGACAAGGATTTGAAGGGCTTTTTAGAATGATCTAATATATAAATATATATTCTTAGAATGCTTCTTTGCACACTAATCGGTGCCTCTGCTTTTAAAATTTGTTTATAAAAATACTTATAATAATAATATAATAAGTAAATGATGCGGTTCGACACACTATCAATTAAATTTTATAAATTAGTATTTACATATTAAAAACTCATTACACACATTTTAATAGTCAAAATAAAATAAAATAGTAAGATCGTGGCAAATTTCTGATGATGTAAATACTTTGCGATTTAAAGAGATATCACAACAATTGAAAATTCAGTGATTTATTTATTTAAAAACAGTATACACGTTCCTTCTGATCAAACGACCGAATGTGTAACTTCCGTTTCACAAACCGCAGTAATTAGATAACCAACAGATAATTTCGATGTCGCATTGTCGTCTTACTTCGGGAGTTTCCAACTTTATTTGCAGTTATGAACTAGCTGTAACTGAAGCTACGATTGCAGTTCTCGTTCTCTCGAATAACCATACTTAATTAGAATTTCGCTCAAAATTTACTCTACATTAGGTTTTAGAATAAATCGAATTACTAAAAGCCTCGTGGAAATTATTTCGTAGAACCGATAGTTAAACCTTACGTTCCACATAATTGTTCTCCTTATTACAATGCGTGGCACTCGTTATAATCCCTACTAATTAAGCATTATGTTCAATTGTTTTCGTATAAATTGAAAATTAATTGTGTGGCTATTTTTTTATCAAACGTCAAAAATAATAAAGCGTACACGCTATCGTATTAATAATTTATTTTTGACATTACAGCTAAATAATACAAACCGAAAATTCGTCGCAGAGGTTGACAATGCGCAATTTATGTGAATAGTTATCTAGGATTGAAATCGAATTGGCACCAGTATATTAATACATGTTGATTTTTTATATAATTAAGTTAACAAACGGAAAAGAGTTTACTGCAATACAGTATTCTAAAAAAGAAAATAACTTTATAGAATTTGGTTTTTTGAAACTCGTTTTCAGAATCTGTAAAATATTGTCTTAACTGGAAATGACAGAAAACTGTGTTTAATAGTATCGATGATATCAATTGCCATTGAAACATTTTCGAGACATGAGGTTTTTTCCGTTCGGAAAATAGTCAAATTGACATATTTTCGAAAAATTGTAAATATATGATGTGACGAGTTATTTTTCGCCCTATGTTCGTAATACGGAATGCTTCGGCTATTTATTTTGGAAAAGCAATGACAAACAGTTACTGATGTAGTATTAATTTGTGTTAAGAAGGAAAAGAATTGACTTTGGATTGTTGAAAGCGTGATTATTCCTAGCATCCTCCGCCTCTCCAATGTTTCATATAACTCGAATATATTTTTAGAATGTGCCATAAAACTTATATTTCTACGCTTCGTAGTCATAATTAAGAGGTACTTTTCAAATGTATACATAAAGGTTTTTATGTCAAATTCAGCAAATTACATTTATATTTGGCCAATTTTGTAACAGCTGGATGACATTTGTGTTTAACAAAGCATTCGAGCGGCGGACTACGTGCAGTCGGCGGCAGTAGCAAGCTCTAGCAGAATTTTATGTTATGGAGTAATACGTGATTTTCAATCGCTTATAATATTTTTGCTTTCATTTTTGAAGCATGTTAGGTTACAACGGCCCTAGTATATTGTTATTTAAAACATACTTATATTTGATAATGATTGAGTACATTTCTTCAAATATTGAAAATTGATTAAAGAAACTCTTAGAAAAATATCATCGTGATTTGTGTGGGATTTGAACCCACATCCCCAAGCTTACGTGGCCGGTGCATTACCAATTATACCAACGAATCACTAGGCAAGAATTTTTTACAATCATATCCTATAAATGGAACAACGTACTTATTATGCTAATTAAGTATTGTCCAAATCCCACACAAATCAGAGTTTCTTTAATCAATTTTCAATATTTGAAAAAATGTACTTAATCATTATCAATCAATCAAACCTCTATACGCAAAATCGTACTTCCTGTGAGATGGTCTTCACAAAAATCAATAATATACTTATATTTAATATAACAGAGTAAAAAAAAAAAAATTCAACATGCTCTGCATCCAACAGAAAATATCAAGATGACTGCAACTTACAGGAGAGATACAAGTATCTGGCGTCTCACGAAATCTCCAAACACCAGAAACTTTCTAACATGAAAACCTTATTAATGTCATAATGACAAACAATAACTTTTTATTTATATCTTCACTGTGAGTTTATTAGAATTATTTTGCATAACTAGTTTCGACCTTATACACCGGGTCATCATCAGATGCATGACTTAATTAATGATGACCCGGTGTATAAGGTCGAAACTAGTTATGCAAAATAATTCTAATAAACTCTAAAAAAGTTATTGTTAATCATTATAATAATAATGGATCTTCACCATTCAAACGCCTTGTCCCTCAACAACTTATTAAAGTCCGTTGTAATTCCATCATATTGGATCTTTTCGAAGTGTACGTGATCGAGCTATGCAAAAATGGTACTACTCGTGCCAAGGGTTCTCAAGGGGAGAATTCATATAGTTTTAAGTTTGAATATATAAAGGACGCATGGTGTGTTATTGTTGCAGAAAAACCCGGGCACGGTGAGGTCGGCCGAGGAGGACCGCGGGCGGACGAACCACTCGATGAGCGCGTGGGCGCCGGTGGAGCGCGCCGCGGCGCTCACTCGGCGCGCCCTGCCGCTGTGCGCCGAGGCGGGCGCCGCCGTCTACACCAGCGACGCCGACCTGCGCGCCTGGGCCTCCATCCGGGGTGAGTCGCCGCCGACAAGCGTGCTCATCAGTCAATCACTCAATTCCCAGGCTCACCGCCGCCCTCGTGTGTTCCTCCATCACGCCGCTTAGCTACATCTCTACGGATTACCCCTGTTTCGATGGAGAGATCAGGAGTTTAGCCGCCACGGGAATCTCCGACCGGAGTCGGGATTAGGGACTGATGCTGCTTACCAATTGGGGCGCCGTATTTTATTGAGTAATAATACAATCATTCGCATTACTGAACGCATTTACACGTGAATCGGTGGAATTTTATTATCATTTTTAAATTTTATATATAGGTGTCCCAAAATTAACGCAAGATTTGAATTTGTCGCCGTTTTAGAAGACTGCCAAGCTTTCATTATTTTTGAAATATTGTTCAATAATGAAGACACGTTGTTCTATCGTGTAACGCTCCATTTTTACTAACCCTAAACTGTCACTAAGTGTTCCCAAAACTTTACTGCAAAAATGGCGACATCCTTTATATATACAGTATAACTTTTTTTATGATAGTTCGTTGTTTATCGTACACCGAGCTCGCAGCCTTTGACACCTGGCGGTCTAAGGTCACAAACCACACTGAATCCCTGAACACGTGGTTTTGTTGAGAGAATTTCTTCGAGTGTGCAGTATGCTGAAATAAAAATATCCCCATGTTTTTATTAAATATTAATATGGTATTGTTTATTCCTTAGTAAGCTTATTTCAACGGAATATATTACTCACATAGCATGCATGCTAGAACTATAGAACTTCACATGTCATTATAATCGACTTGTTGGGAAATCCGTCTCTCGGGACTAAATTGTTGTGTATACGCTGAAAGCGGAGTGCCTCGCTGCTACTTGACCTGTCTTTGGGCCTCCCCCTAGTCTCGTATACAACTCTTTAAATATCCCCACGAAGCAATTATCCGCTGGCACGATATCGCCGATGTTAGTTCAGTCCTATTAGCAGAGTTCGGCTAGTACAAATGGCCTTTGAGTAGCAGCTGATTACATATTAGCATATGGTTAGAGTTCAATACTAATCCCTAGTTGGCCACTCGCCTCCAGATCGTTTGAGAGTGCCCCGATTATTAGTATTGCTGTAGTGTAATAGCCAAGTTTAAACTTTACAGTTTATTTATCCGTTTTCTTCTCTATTATACAATATATTTTTAGTTTGGTATATATTAAATTGGTGGATACCAAGTGAACTATGTTTCCGATTATATAGTATGGAATAGACATTAAAGTACTCTAACTTTGGTGATTATTTTTATATAACCTAATATTTTGCGCATTTCCTTGGAATGACTCGTTTTATTGAGCAAAGTCCATGTGAGCTAGATTTTATGATCGTTTTTATTAGTGGCTCTTATGTAATATGTTGTTTGAGAATAATGCCATTTAAATATTCAAATCATGGTGTAAAGTCCAAAAATATAATGTCATTACTATATATGGAGATCGGCCATGAAATAGCCACGATGCTGCCATCGGTGATTGATAAAGAAGTGATAATTTAAATTAAATATTCAATCAATTCTTTTGCTACATCGAATTTATCTCAAAACCCTGAAATGTTTCATAAACTTTTTGCGTCGATATTTTTAACTAAGTTTTTAAATTAATTAATTAAATCAATGAATTGGAAGCGATTCGTTTTCAATTTTATATCGAGCAAACAGCTCCCGTGTACCTTAAGGCTTCGGCATAAATTATTAATAACGATTTCCCGGAATACCAACAAAGCTTTCAAATATACAGCTTCGATGAAAACTTTGATTATTCTGTTATTCTGGCGAGTAGTAACCGATACCTATCTGATGGAAAATGCCTGCTTAAATCATGCTCGACCTGCCGACCCGGGCCATTTGAATTACGATCCACGCGCTAACCGCTCGTAACACACTTAAATGATTAATGCAAACCCTTCCCGCGAGATTAACTTGAAGCAATTTACCACAAACTACATAAATACACCTCTGATCGATGCTGGCCAGGCCTAAAAGTTCCGAAACATCAAAGCGCAGATTTAACGGCTTGGATTCCTTTAATATCGTCGTTAGAAAGACAGATTTTCTGCCCGTCCGTTGGCCACCTGATAAGGATCGCTTGGTAAATTAGACTTGCGAGGGTTGTCTGAAAAATTCGCGGTATTGACAGGCATGATATCGGTTATCAGGCTTTATCGTAACTGACATGTACACATAATTGAAAACCATATTATTTTTACATATATTCAATATACTATGATATTATTATTGAAAACGAAAAAAATCCTATGGATTACTGATGTTTTTTTTTCACATTACATTTATGACAAATACAGTATTATCAAACTTTTCAATTATTTAAGTAAAATTGTATTCTTCAGCGTCACAATCTTCATGTTCGTTGGGCGGGAAGCTTCTAAAACCCAGAGAAATTTTATTTGTTCACTTTGGATCTCAACGACTTCTGCTATCTTCTTAGTGGTAATTTGGCCTCTCACAAAATCAAGTACTTTGCGCCATATACATTTCCTGGAATTACTGCGGTTGATGTCCGTCTCCTGTAAGGGTTTCCTTCCAAACCATATTGCCCGTGCTAAACTCTGACTACATAACATGTACAAATCTAATCAATTGTCAAGAACACCTAAAATGGCCAAATTGCAAAATTTATCTAAGAAACATTCATTCATTTTCCAGGGAATTCCTAAATTTTTAATCTATTTTAGGGATTTCTGAGTAATTGATATTGAATATCATTGACAAGATAATTTAAATATATAAATAATAATATTTAATTTATAAAGAAGAATAACACATATTTCCTGTTTCTATCAATCATTTATCAGCAATAAATTTTTAGCATGAAGTATTTGGTTTTTCTTTCAGGACTTTGAACTATTTAAACAACCCCCTAAAGTGGCCGGCTAATAACGCCACTGTCTCCGGAGTTCGCCCACAGCTTGCAAACACCCGCTATACGCGAGGCATCCACTTTAGCCAGGAACCGGAGAACACGGCAACGAGACACTTCGCCCATATCCTTGTTACCCTGATGATCGTTTTATTGATTATCCTCCGAAAGCGAGGCCTTTGTTGCCGCATTCAACAAAGAAGATGGAAAGTCTGTCATCCCTCCACGGCAAATATCCCCCATATTAAATTTACGTAAATAAGTTACAATACCCCGCTTTTTAAGTTTACTTTTTTAATTTAAGTATACGTTGGTATCAAAGCAGTCTTTTTGCCTGCCTTATCTCCAAACAACTGGACTCGTTTATCATAAATTTATAATCTTTCGGTACGCAGTTCAGTATAATACATTCTTTAAATTATAAGTTTGCTCGATTAACATGAGGTAAGATTTTTAAAATAGAAAACTTCACCCCCAGCGTGACTTAAATTTATTTGAATTAAAATATTCTAACTAAACATGCTTTCTTTCGTTTTAATTTACGTAAATTTATTCATGTTATTTCAAAAGGCTATTGCTTAAATTTTACGGCAAGTTAGTATTATGTTATGTTAGGACGAGATATTTACCGAGGAAATTGTTTGCGGAGCGTTTTGTTTTTGACCGTTTGAAAATATCTGTTTGGTTTCTTAAACGGAGCCAAAGGTCCAAGTTTCAATATTATCATTGTGAAAATATAACTTGTGCGTCGGACAATCCGGCACATTAGGGCGTAGTATTGTATTAGTCTCCCTTAATCCAAATAGGATCGATGTTTGCCGGGGAGATAAACGGAGCATATAAGGTTACAGAATCGCATATACACACAGTCCAATGTTTCCCGTCCTAAATAAACAAGCCCGCTTCCTTAGATTTGTTTTCCAACTGCAATGCAAAAAACAGAGTAAATAAATTTCCACGTCTCCTCGGCGGAACGGTCAAGTGAGGATGGCACTGCGCTCGCTGGATTGCTTTTGACTTTGGAGTGAGGGTACGCTGGGGATTCCTCTTATGTATAAATTTCACTGCAAAAATGCAGTCGATTTATTTAAGTCGAGTGCCCAAAGGAGCCAAGGTTGGCCTGGGGATATTCGCAGACTGTGTCAAAATATCTACCGAGAGAAGAACCGTATTCTGTACGTAAAAGAACTTTTATGATTAAAAATATAACTTTTGCACTTAAATTTTTAAATATTTTACAATATATTTAATCTATGTTTTTTTTTTAATTTGTCATATCATTTTGACTGTGCATATATATTTTTTTTATAAGAAACTTTTGTTTTATATATTTTTTGTTTGGAAAGAAAAAAATACCTAATAATTTTTACAATATACTTTTAATTCAATGATAAGATATACCGGTCAATTCGTACGTGAAATTTTATTCATATCAAAGATGCGAAGCATACAACGAAATAAATAATAATTACCTGTCTAATTGTAATTATATTTTTTTTCACGATGAATGCGATAAACAAGACCGTGTTTACAATTCCTATGGAAAATAACATAATTCAGAGGCTCAGAGAGGCAGTTAATGAAACATGTAAGAATGAGTATTGCGTAATATTTTCGTCAAGCAGGGCGCTTATCGCCCTCCCGGCCGCCTCATTTCTTTTATCTCCATCAGCGATAGCCGCCCTCGTTAGGGCCGCTGGGCTCAAACTTTAAATAATTGTTATTGCGTGTCGGTTCATTGCCCGCGTCGAGTCCCCAAAGGGAAAACACGAAAAGTACTCCGTCTACGGAGGTATCATCACCCAAGGAAGGAGCGCTTTTGGAGACGCGTGTAATTGTATTACGCGAAAAGATTCAGTAATCTCCTGGCAATATTCTTGCTGATTTTTAAATTTAAAATATTTCAAATAAGTATTAATAAATTGCCAGCTAAAATTAGTATTTATTTTGTAACTCGAGCAATACGTCCCAAACCTGGGTTGAATATCCTAATAAGAATTAATTATTTTTATTAATATGTATACATATACGTCGAATTGCTGAAAGTTGTTTTTGAAAAACTCAAACAGTGCAACTATCTAGATACCACATTTGTAAACTTTTAATAAAGCAGATCAAAATGATCAATGGCTCAGTGACATAGGCGACCGGATATTTGATGCATTATTAGCTTTTACGTTTCAATGAATTAAAAAAAACTGTTTCTGTGATTTACAGACAGCCTGTTTCAGGTGTGGTTTTAATTGTTGTTGGATTATTGTCATATGTTTCTTACACCTGAAGTAATTTTATTATTCGAAAAGATCATTTTTACATTATCCTTCACCCCAATATTCGAATCAGGGACGTCACGGTTTGTAAGTGGCTCTGCTAAACAAAGCTTCAACCTTTATATGTCCTCATTATTCAATCAAACCATAACTACCTCTTTACGTTTTGTTAGTCCGTTATTCTACCTGGAAAGCGAGAGTATTAAATCCGAAACGCAGCAGTGGCGGGGTGTGAAAGACAACCCTTTTACGACTTCACAAATATTGTTTCGGCGTGTAATGAGGCGGAGTTTTCATACTGTTTATTTAATTAGGTTCGCGGGCCGGAGCGGGGGGAGGGCTAAATTACGGGGCGGCCTCCGCCACTTAATTTTTGACTGCCCCCGCAAATACCAAAGCGTTTTTTTCACACGGAACTGCTTAATTATTTATCGACACGTGCTGAACTGAGGAAATGTTTGTTGGCGATTCTTCGGCGGCTACTTTTCGGAACTACCGACATAACAGTATTACAGCAAAGTATAAATACTGGAGAACTCCCGGTGCGCACCAATCAACTACATACATATAATATTCATACACTTATCTCTTTCTTTCCCGTTTGTTTATACGAGCCTACGAAAACAAATTTTGGCGGCTAAGTATTCTTATAAAATAATAATTATTTATTTTAGACATATTATTAATTCATTGAATTTAAAATGCGTTAAAAACTCTATATTTTTTGGTTGATACGCACGTAAGTAAACCATTTTGCCTGATGTTTCTTATTTTATTGGGTGCTGTGCTGAGTATTAGGAGCTCCAACTCTCAGTCTTCTGCTCTTACGGATGAGGTGAATTCGATGATCGAATTCTCGGCATGGTCGTTCCGTTTCGTCGAGTTGCGGCGTTTTCTTCTTTTCGTCGGGACGCTGCTCACCAGAAGTGAGGTTTTCAATGTTGTCTCCATTGCGGCGATCAATATGGCTAAAAAAACTTAGGACACACTGAAAATATACAATGGAATCAATGTTCAACAGATACGCTATTATATTTATCGTTTTTAATATATCCGCGCGTCTAAGAATAGTTTACAGAAAAATAATGTTATGGTGTTAAATAATGTGTAGTTTTCAACGCGTCTACTATTTGTATTCATATGCAGATAATATCCCCCCCGTAAGGTTCACGCTTCCGTTGTATAGAAATTTATAGACTATCTTAGCACGTTTTCTTAGTGAGGAAAGTACGAAGCGAAAGAATCAAGCCTGAATCAATAAACACAAGCTCAGATAAGTAAGACCATAAAAGTCAGGTTGCTAACAATTTATACGTAGTTTGAAAAAGAGCTTACATCCGTAAACAGGCGGCGCGGGGAGCCATTCGCCGGTAATTTATTTGTCTATTCCGCCATCGCCCTGAATAAAGTGATATTTCACTCGCAGTACTCTCGCTCTTGTCAACTGTGCGCCGACTAATGCCTTCATCGCGAGGCGCGGGTCGTTAAGGGAAACGCTAAGCAAACACGTCTTGTATTGCACAATTCTTGTAACTGCCGTTAATAAGGCCCACTCGTTGGCGTTTGAGGGAGAGACCCTCTCCAGGGTCGGGAGAGCGCGCTGAGGAATTCCGCCCCTGCCTTCAATCACCCGCGCCATTCTTCGACAGGCCGGTGCCCGTGAATGGCGTAAGTATTTATATTTAATGATTCAGCGTTATATGAGGCGACGACTCCGGCGCGGCTCCGGCACGGCCCCGGCGCGGCTCCGGCGCCGCCCTTTGTCGGCCGAGGAATTTCTATTGATATTTATTTAATAAGACTTGATGCGTCGGGCCTTTATTGAACGAAATATGCTTAGCTTTATAATTCAGAGCGTTTAATCATTGTTAAGCTAAGTAATCGAAATATGATGTGCCTGGGATTTTTTTTGTTCTTTAAAATGATGAAATTTCTTTAGGGTACCTTTCATCGCGTACCATAGCGTGAAAATATTCTGCGTAAATTAAAAATACCTTCTGAAATAAAAACACAGCATCTTGTGTACCATTACTAACGTAATTTTTGATAACGGCGTATTTTGACATTTTTTATGAAAATCGTAAGCACGTTCTCGCTATATTTTAAGTTTGTTTAAATATTCTTTATTTTCAAAGTTAAATATTAAATTTATGTTTGGGACGTAACCTGCATAAACTTAGACTTGTGGAGTATGAGTGTTAGCAGGTAACGTCCGTCGAGCACGTCAGGGGAGTCGCTCGAGCTGTCAGCCTCTACTGTGATGTTAATTTAGCTCTTTTTAGCACGCACGACTTAACAATTTTTCATTTCATCGATAGCGATGTTCAATTCCAAAGCTTCATTTCAACAGTCTAGAAAAAGGTATTTTTAATATTTATTATTGTCAATCTCGATGTTCTTCTTAAGAAAAAAAAAAAACCCATTTATTACCGAAATTTTCAATTACCGCTTATACTCGGTATTAATATCTCTTCTGTGCTATAAATCTTAAATTAGGGGGAAATAAATTAAAATTGTGCTGGGAAAAAACACGTGCATTTTAATTCTGATAAATGGATTATACCATCTTTCAGTGTTCTCGAGACGGTCCATCGTTTATTTTTAATTTTCCATTCTTCAGAAGATCTTTCTCGGAAAATCGGTACTTTGAAAGCTTTCCACTTTTGTACTTTATTGATTAATTAAGAAGCTCTTAGATTTAATAAGAAAAAAATATCTTAAGTATCGCTATTTTACTTTCACAATTAATACATTATAAATAAATTCGGACCAATGTTTTATGATATTTATATGTATATCTGAATACCTTGTACTGTAGATCACTCGCACCGCATACCGACCGAATTTCAATTCCTTCGAATTTCAGTCGGGTTTATGAAGTTTGAAACAAAAATAACTCTATTGTGCGCTTCGCTCACAAAACTGAGAATAAAACCGTAAGGAAAATAAATAAATTGAATTGAAAAATTGCATTTTAGATTCCGTCAGTCGGCGGCCGCAGCCTCCGCCGGCCCCACCGGTCTGCTCCCTCCAGTCAGACTTCACCGGCGGCTCCGGCAATGCCGGCATTACAGAGACTCGACGATCCTTAAATCTTTTAGATATTGAAAGGCGTTCACCGCACACGGCGCCAGGGTAATCTTTCGGCGGCGGCGGCCCTATGTGGGTGAGCCATAAAAAAGCGAATTATTTCTGTGAGCTCCGGAATTCGGTTGCACCGAGCAATCACAGAAACACGTATAAATTTATATCTTCCGCCAGATTAATGTATTTTTGTAGCTTTGAGCGGCGGTGGGCTTTGCTCTTTTTGTGTTTTATATTTAGAGACGCCGTGCAAGGCTATTTCTCTAAGTTTTACGGCCACTGTAAGGAATTTCTTTTTATGTAGAGATTGACCCAAAAAGGTGGTTTTTTTTTGGCGAAGATTAATATAGTCATAATTCATAGTTACACGTTGCTTTTCGTCTCTCATATTTATATTTAAACTACTTAGTTTTGGTTTTTAGCATTTTGATTATAAAAATAATTAATAAGACAAATATTACTCAATATAGCTATTAACGCATAAATTAAATATAATTTTTAAAGGCCTTTATATTTTAATATTTACCCCAAGCTAATATTTTTCTTACTTTTTAAGTATTGTGTCTAGTTTTATAAAAAAAAGATTTATCGATTTGAATGAATGATGCATAAAATAATAAAAAATATTTTTAATAAATGAATGTTACATAAATCGATATATTCTAGAAAACCTTATATAAACCTAGTATATATACATTCAAATAAATATCACTTTCCAGGGAACCCAAATCCTATTTAAAACTTTTTCCGAATCAACTTCTTATTCAAATTCCCATCAGACCTCGATACAGGCCGGACATCACGGGATTAAAACTCCCCAACATCCATCTCCCCCGGATCGTAATATATTCCCCTCAAGTGTCTTCATCCCTCAGGAGGCCGGGGTGGCGGCCCCCCCTGCCACCCCTAACGGCCGTTCATCCGGCCTCCGGTCTCTGAAGACGCTTTTAAGAGTCGCTCATTTGTAAGAGTGATATTCTGCTTCCGAGTGTTGTACCGTTTACAATGATTGATTATTAATTGACGGTTGATAAATAACGAACAATATTCTGAATGTTTCGGGAATTTTCAAACTTTCTAAATCGTCAAGTTTATTGGATTCCTAGTTTTTAAATTCTTTGTAATTTATGAAACACTGTTGATTATTTTCGTACTTCCCATTTACTTGTGGATTTCGATACTCTATACATTATTATGCATGAAACGCGTTTATTTTCACGCAATATATATTTTTTTAATATTTGAGAGCACTTTAACGGCTGTGAGTTATTCGATCTTATTGATAGGGTGAAATATTTCATAAGTTGGTATGTAAACAGCAGTTATTTGTATAAAACTGCTAATTTCCACAAGTAAACTTAATTAATGTTAAGCAATCCATAAACTTTCTCAAAGATTCAGCAGATTTACTGACGACGGGGAATCAGAGTAAACTTTCGGCTGAGTTTATGATATTGCATATTTAATTCCGATGGAAAGTTTCCGACGATTGTGAGTAATTCTTGCTCGGCGGCTGGAATTCGGTGTGCGGTTTCCCCTTCCAGTCCGAGCTCGGATCCTTGCTTGCCGCCGATCCAGTATAATAATTAGCCTGTTACTTAAATTGGTACGTTATAATTAGTACGTTACATTATAAAAGGGTGACTTCTATGTAGGTCACAGCTAAGAAACTTTGCTACATTAAAATAGCCTCATTAGCAGAAATATTACAATCCATTATTTTTTATTCTTTTACTATATTTAACTCTTGGTTTTCTAATAAATGTTAAACAAAAATATATTTTATTAATTCCAAAAACAACTATCATAATAATAAAGTTCACCCTGCGTGAGTTAGATTTTTATTGAGAGGTTCCGATGTAAGCTTCTTTGAAGTGTATATAACCGCCTTCTATTGACGAATTTGAATACGCGAGTGATCGTAGAAATGTGCTTGAATCTCCAAACGCTTTGCCACTTTATTCTTAAAGATGGTTCTAGTATGCATTAAGATAAAAAAAAACATAAAGGAAAATCTTATATTGCATAAAATATTTTTGAAGACTATCATTGATACACATAAACTCAATTTTTATACTTTAAAAAAAGTATTGTTATGTTACAATAATGTTTCATAAATTTAATAATTCGTTTTATTTCGCTCAAGCCTTATTTTAAATGAAAAACATTTAGATTTAGTATATTTTTCTCAGTGACTTTACTACGTGCTATGAGCATCTCTTTCGATGCACGCTATTCTATATATCTTGAGTCTTTTCGTGAAGTCTCTTCTTATCTTCGACAGAGTAAGCATTTCGCTTTTGCAAAATAACAAGCACTTTTAACAATGTCTGAATACTGATTACGACTACGGATATATCTAACAGCTGATAACATCGTATGTGATTTGTTTCAAAACGCATACCGCTTTACATTTTATATTATTTTTCTGCACCCATTAAATCACAACAAAGAACGCATTTATTTTTCGTATGCAAAACCATTTTATTTAAATTGTGCGCTGCACTTCAGCATTTTCCTCTTCCGCGAAGAAATCTGAAAAATTCACAATGGAACTCTGTACAGGTGCTTATACTTACACATAACAAGTGCCCGTTCTTCTCGAAGAGAGTCGTGCATCCCAGCATCCGCGCCGAGGACCTGCCTATCGCGACGTAAATCCGAGGCATCGTTTGGGGTGAAATTGAATGTAAAGCGAATTCGTATTCATGCGGTAACTCTCGCCTGCTTCATTCCAAATTTACAACTGCAATAAACGCAGCGCCGTATCTGCGGCTCGGCGCGCCATTTTTGTGATTATGCTGCTTAACCCGAAATTCGGGGAAACGATCGGGAAGGTTTAATGATTGCAAAAAGTATACATAAAACAGCTTACGAATAAAATTTAAAACGGAACCAGTGTATGTATTATGTAATTAGAAAAAATGTTTGGTCATTATTTATCCAAATTGACTGTGGGCCGGTTGGCTACGGAGTTTATTGAATTGGATCTATTAGCTGATTTTCGCTTTCTGAAATCATTTGTTCCCTCTCGTTTGGTACACTCTTGTTATATACCAAGAGGAGAGTTAGCCCGGGGTGTATTTTTTCTATTATTTCTTTTAAAATTAGTTTTAGGAGAAAAACACGTTATAACAATGTTACTATTATTATATTTGTGTCGTAAAATAACGTGGATGGACGTGGATATTCGCTAAAGTAAGTAAGCTTTAAACAAAAACATAAATTTGAGTTGTTCTTTGATTTTATATTTTTGGTAATTAGAAGCGTAAATATTAAAAAAAATATATATTTAAGCTAAATAAAAGCTAAGTAAAGCTAAGCTAAATAAAAAATGAAACTTTGTAACAGGTAAATTATATCTTTTTTTAAGTTTACTTGTGTCTATAGTACGGGGATAGTCATTTTATTAAATATTTCAAAAACAATGTAATGACTTCTGCATTGAATAACATCTAGGTAAAAAAGCTCTTTTAGAAGATTGTATTAAAATGCATATTCATAAGTTTCTAGCAACAAAGTAACAGTATGAATTTTAATCATAAACTTAAAGCGATTAAGTTATAAATAAACTGGTCCAGGTTGTGCCAAGGTGGCGGCTGGCGCGGGGGGCGCAAATCTAAAAAGGTTATCAAGTTCCGGGTGCCCTCCACTCAATTTATAATTAACCTGCCAGTTTGTGGGTGGCCCACTGCCCAACTTAAAATATCAACAATCCCTGACACCTGCGCCGCCGCTGGAAACTTTTGCATCAACCCCGCAAAGTGAATAACGCACGGACTTCACGTAGCGCCACTGGAAGTGAGACTCCCCTAAAAGAGAGTAATAGAGAAAGCCTTGACCGCACTTTGTTTCACCCTTGGCGGTTGCCTAAATTCATCTCTTGAATTAGGTTTATTTTTTTAATTACTGCGGACTTTTTCCTAGCGCCCTAAAATAACCGCGTTTTTACGTATTTATTTTACTGCATTTAAATTAACTATATTATTTTTAAGAAGTAAAGTAAACAATATTTAATTATAACTTTTGGTGTTCCATGCATTATTACTCCAAAACTAATTTAGCAAAGATATGCAGAATATGTTTTGTGTATTTTAATGATGAAAACTCTCTTTAATTGTTTGTTTATAAATAATTAGAAAAACATCTACTTTTAAATAAATGTAAGTATTTGATAAACAAATTAAACATTAATTATGAGTACTTGACACTCAAAAAAATAATGAAACGATGAGTTCGTTTTGCGTACTTAAGTAGGTACCAATTAAGCTTGAGTAATAAATAGAGTCTATATATATTATATAATATAACAAAGGATGCTTACGTTTTACATCACAGGACACAAATAATGTTAGGTATATATAAATATTATACATCCATTTTTGATTGGTGGTTTATATAAATCTGATCATCACGTCTTGGGTTTTCCCCTTGGGAGTCGAGAGCTTTAGACTGTAATATTATTTATTATCAATGGGTTCTTATTTGTTTTCTAACACTCCATCTTTATTATTGAAAAAAAGAAATGAAAAGATTTGAAGTCTAATATTTTATTATGTGTTAAAACATTACTTTTATTTGTTAATATTTTTGTTAATTGCTTTCATTATTTATTTATACTTTTTAATGCGTTTTTAATGGATTGACAAAAATCTTTATATTTTTAGTCGACGTACATGTGCTTGTGCAATAACAAAAGCACAAGAAAATTTATGGACAAAGTTCAGCGTGTTAATAATGCTTCTTGTCACCGGTTGCCTTACTGGTACTTAAACTGAATCGCGAACTCAAACTTTTAGATGGTCTGTAGGTATTGCACGTATAGTTTTGCATGAATACAACAGCTAATATTCATAAGGCAATTTGCTGCTTTTGCAATAGCTCTTATCATCCAGGGACAGCTGTGGCCCGGCACTCGTCACGCTTGGTTTTGGTGCGTAAACCTCGATTTCGCATATTATGTAAACATTTTTTTTAATACTTTTATATAAAAAAATTACATTTGAAAGCAATATGAGACGATAGGTATTTTAATTTATATATACAAATAAATTCTGTTCAATTTACAGTAGAGGATTTTATTGGTTTCTTTTATTTTTATAATGTTAAATTAAAATATGTTTTTTTTTTTTTACTAAGAAAGATGGTGTGACGATTCGTGAATTCGAAGCGTCGCAAATAATGAACTAGGTGATAATTCGAAGTTATCTTGCGGGGCGCTATTTCAAACTTAGCGTGCAAAAAAAAAACCGAGGGGCTTTAGGGGCTGGAGTCTTTCGCAGGAGAGAGGCCATGTCAAGTGCGCCACACATGGTTGACATTATTTCTGGAATGTAGGGTCCCTTCGCAGGTAGAAAGTCAGCGGCTCGAGAGCGTCCGACGCGCAAAAAGGGGCATTCAATCGTCATCGCCGGAGCAGACGGGTCCTTCTGGTGCAGAAGACAAAGGCGAGCAGTCACGTCCCGGATGAACGCGTCTCTTTTAAATACCAAATAATTAGATATTATTTCGAATCTTTAATTAAATGTAGATTCAGTGGTCAAGGGATGCTGCCGATCGGGGAGCTGGAACATCGAAGCAGACGGATGAGTTTCAATTTATTTTATACGCTGATTTTTTATGAACGCGACGGAGCCGACGTGCGTGTTATTACGTGTTATTTCTTCCAGCTTCGATATTCGATTAATGTAGTATTGTTAAGTAAGGTTATAGGTTAATTTTAACTGTATTGAGTTCGTCCGCGGCGTCTTAATCCAGGGTAGATTTATAATTTACGTTATTATTATTTAACTCTACGGTCATATGATAGGCGTCTAAATTAGATCGTATTGCGTAATTTTATGGTATATTTAATTTGAGTTTATGTTAATTTTAAATGTTTAGGATGTACTTTTCTTACAGCAAATCTCATTAGGGGCTTTCGATCGCTATTCACGGACCACCTGAGATCATTCAATTACCCTTATATTATTTTATATGCTCTGTATTTTACCTGGAGAAATACGCGATCGTGTAACCGAGTGGCTTACGTTTCTTCTAGCCGGGGGGAGGGGACCTGCGTACGGAAGCGTTTAAAGGATTTTATACTCACGCTATACGGTTGCGGCGGACTTGGGTTTCGGATTATTATCGGGCGTCTATTGGTATTAAGGAATATTTTATATGTTAGATATTTAAGCGTATTTTATTTTGAGTATTGAGGCGGTACTTAGCGACATTAACGCTAGCGTCTGTTCGCGCGTTGAACGAAAGAGAGCGTGCGGTTTATTTTAGATTGGCCAAGTTGGGGAGCGTGTATTATCAATGGTATTTTTATATGTAATAATTTTAAGAAATTAGTTAATAAGTCTTCGATTTTAGGATTGCCGAAGGGGAATTTTCTACCGTGTTTAGTAGTTTGAAGTAGCTATAAGACTTTCATTACCTCTAGTATTATGTTGTGTTTAGTATTAAATTTAGTACCCTGTATGTATTAGAGCGTAGCCGCTCAAATAATCTCCTGACACATAATATTACCACAATTTGGACACTCGCGGGTTCCGCCGAATTCGAATTAAGCCGCTAGATCGCGTTCTACTGGAACGGCCGTCATCCTGTAACGCTGATCTGAAACTCACAATCACTGAGTGAACCTGATATCAGGCGACAATCGGAGTGAAAGCCTCCAGTTCAGATTAGGGTGTATAGGGTTCTAACGGCCGTTGTGGAACAATAATTGATCTTCGGAGAAAACGGGAGCGTCCGAGTCGACCGTACCAAATTTTGTACTAACTGTAGAGAGTAAATTAGTTGCATTGAGGGCTGAGGAATTGAGTCTACAATACAGAAACAATCTCGTCATATCTCTAACTACGCAGAAAGGGCTAATTTCCCTTGTTCCAGAACATATAAATTACTCGGCGACACCGTCGTCCAACGTCCCAGATCATCCGGTGTCCTGCCTTTGGCGGCCCGCAACTTTAAACATAAACACAAGGAGTTCTCTTCAGTTCGAGACGGATTGCAAGTCCTAACAAAATTGCAGCAGAAGATGTTTTTGTATTGACGGATTTCGTTTCCTTGACTCTCGTTCAGATTTGATTGGTTGAATTCAGAGTAGATTCGTTTTCGTTATCCTGTAAATGTTGGACTCATAGGACTCACCTTTTGTCATAAAGAGTACGCGGAATTAGATTGTCGGAAAAAACTAGGGAGCGTCGGGTTGGCAGTCACTGTCTTGGTTGCTTGTACGTGTTGTACACAATACGAAGCACTTAAGATACCTGAACTTGGGGATGGAATGAGAGCTGCAGTTCTCAAAGGTGGCCAATATCGCGAAAAAAGATTTACCTCAATCAAACAATTCTGAACCACTAGTTTTAAGTTAATTCTTGTTTTAAAAGTTTTCAGGAAAATTATTACTAGGAATTTTATAACGTTCGCGTCTAATTTAATTAAGGTTTTTGTATTTATATTTTTTAGCTTAGGCAGGGGGTGGAATCACCACAATGGTTATCAGAAATTTTTAACATTTTTTTGAATTCATTATATTATTTCTGACAGAACGATTTCAAGATTTGACCCACATCAAAATGATTCTATTATTGTATTAGGGATGATCCCCAAAAAGGGATCGTGTAGTACACTTTTCTATCTTTTATTTTTACAATCCATTATGGAATGCTCAGAGACCGTTTCATCTCATAAATGGACTTACACTCGATATTGGCCTTTTTAAAAGGTTTCCGATTTGATTCGACCGAAAGCCGGTTCTATTTCTATTTCAGTTGAATATTAGACATTTATCGTCCGAGAAAAGATTGACGTATAATTTAATTTTTATAATAAAATAAACCTTTTGCTCAAGTTTGAGACCGAAATGGCAATTTTGGGTATTGTTTTTTCTTGGGTGCATTTTGTTCCTACAATATTTCTCCGCACAACTTGGCACGACGCCATCCGAAATATATCAGACATTGTTAATGTAATCACATAATTTTGGTACAGCACTATCTCTTTTTTTCTTTCGTTATGACAACCATTAGGTTTATATGGGGAGTATTTTGTTCCAGTTATATGATCAATGGCATAGTTGATAGCATAGCATAGTTGATATTTTGTCCTTTTTGCTGTATATTGTTCTCAATTTTTTTATTCTAACATATGTACTTCAAAACAACGTACTTACTTCATACATTTTTTGCACTGGTTTTTTTTTATAAGAAACATGTATAATATAAGAGCTGAGGAATAAAAGTTATGAAGTGCTTCATATGTTTTTTTTAGCTGTAATATCACGAAATTACACTTGCTGATGCGGGTCTATATTTTGGTTCCCCAAGGATATACTATAATACTGGGAACGCACCTTACTAGAGACTAATAGATTAAAAGTGTTCACTTGAATAACCGTATTGACGGTAAAAAAAGAAATTGTAATATTGAAATGCGAATTTGAATTTTCGTTAAGTTTCTAGTATTTTTTTACTTCAACGTTAAATTTATTAATGATAATTTCAAAAATAAAAATCATTACACATGTTGGTTTAACTAAGTTTCTATTAGTTTTTTATTTCATCAATATGAAAGTATTAGAGTTTTATCACAAAAATGTATAATAATATATTTTTTTATTTAAGTAAAGTAAAAAAATATATAAAAGAAATGAGTTGATCTAATGTTATATATTATTAAGTCCATTGCCAAACACTCCATCAACATCGATAAAAAAATATTCGTTTTTTTCTATTCCTTTGACTGTAAATATAAAATTCTGCATCCCCGACTTATTCTGTATTTATATATCAATATAAAATTCTCATACACCTTTATGCTTATTCATCACAAATAAAAAGCTTTTCGTGTTAAGAAAAGGAAGGAAAATAATATTTTGTATTTTGCATCTTTGAACCTTTTGGCATTTTCGTTAGAGTTTTCCAGCTTGCGTTTAAGAATTTAGTATTATTCGAAAAACAACTGAAAGCATATCAAGTATCTTATAAAACTTTTAACCCTTTTCTCACAATAAATCTAGAAAAAAATCCGCACACACACTAGCCTTTTTTATTTCTCTGGGGGCACGCGTGTGTTTTCCAGCGTGGCGTAATTTTGCCCTTCTATCATTAAAGCCTGCCACGAGGGGTGTGGGTTAATTGTTACCGTCCGGGTCGTTCACAAAGGGAGGCAGTTTTGCGAGCACCGCGCAGCCAGCCAGCCGACTGAAAATCACAAGTGTCGGGAATATGTTCACTCGTTTCAAATTGTGATTTTTGCGCCGCTGAACTTTGTTCAATGTACGCTGGAGGGATGAAAAAATGATGGATGTGCTATGTGCACCCCGCAGGGATGGCCCAGCCAATTTTTTTTAGCCTCAAAATGTTAGATTAGCGAAATTTTGAAATACTTTTGCAATATTGTCTATTTGATTGATTGATTATTTTAATATTTTATGTACTTTTGCGTTAAATAAGCATTAAATTATTCTACATTTGTAATGAAAATTTAGAGGCGGCAACTGTGTTCAAAATATATATTGTTTTTTTTTTTGTAAAATAATATAAATATGAAGTTTTGCTTTCGTAAAATAAGATAAAAATAATTATTTTATTTGTATTGGACTGCTGCTCGTGTATGTTTATAACAAATATCATTTTGCAAAATATGTAATAGTATTTATTGTCAAATAAAAAAAAAGTTTAAATTACCAATCCAGCAATGAAGTTATTCCCAGTGTGTTAAAATTATCGTTTTGAATTTTATTAAATGATGATTTCTCTAGGGAACTAGTATAACAAGCTTCTTTACAGACTGTTTAAGATAGCTAAATATTATATTAACTCTTATTGAATTTAATAAATGCGTGTATTTGCCAAGCATAGTAAGGAAATGGTTTGAAGTATTCTGATTAAAAGCTATTTAGTCTGAATAGATGAGGGAGTTCCTTCGTGTATGAAGTTCACGAAGCTTATTTCAATTTAGCATTCAGTTTCGTGATACCAACTTGTTTCCCATTAGGTTTCATTTCCATTTCACACGTATAAAGTATCCAAAGACTTAAGTACGATCCCAGAAACCGTGTTCGCACTTTGAGGGAGCGCCATGTTTATTTCCATGTGCTAATTTATATTTCGAGAGGCATGATAAATTCAGGGTATCGTTTCCTAATGAGGGCTTCTCTGAATAACGCATTACGTGTATTGTGCTGTTTGTTTATCTATGGGGTGGAAATCTTTATTTTGAAAAAATAATAATAAGGTTTCTGTTGTATTTTGTATTTTGGACTTTCATGTTTAAAAAACAGTTTTCGGTTTGCTCTTGTATTTCAATTGTTTTTTTTGTTTTAAAAGTAAACTGAATATCGCGTGGATTTTCTCTTAAATGCTCATTTCTTGAGTAATTCGACAAGCGCCAGAATATAACAGATCGCGTTACAAGTCTTGAAACATTCCCTATGTCTATAATCAATATTCTTTTGAATTCATGATTATATTATTGTTATTTAGGTTTATATTTATACATTTAATTTTATCTTTAATATCTGATAATGATATAACATTACATAACTTTAGATAATATCTTTGTTAGAAAACCAGGCACATCGTTTGCGCTAGGAGCGGGACTCTCCCTTCCGCAGTAGTCTTGAACTGTCCCCGTGAAAGTGCGTCGTTTTGACCTTTAAATAACCTGTAGATAAAACATTAATTCCAAGGCCTATAGGTATAAATGAACGCAGGCGGTATTATTTGAATTTTCCAATCGCGTTCATTTATTGTAAATTCAGAGCTGTAAGTCTTCGCAGAAAGTTAAATGAGTTTTTTGGAAAGGTATTTAGTTAATTCAGGTGTTTGTGTTTTGCTTGAATTTAGTTTCTGTATATTTCTTTGTCTCTGCTTTATTAAATATTCTTTGGATTTTTCTCATTTCTATCTATTTTCGGCTAAAGTCAGTCAACATTATGGAAAATATCCTGCAAAACTTTTTTATTCATAAATACTGTATAATTAACTTGGCGAAAAGTTTATTTCCATAATAAAACAAAATAAATGAATATCAAGTAGTATATACACAGCATCTCTGTTTTATGTAAGTTCTTATCTATTGAATATGAAAATACACTTTTACGTTCGTATTACTGTATTTTTATTTCAGAGGTCTTTTCAATACCAGAGAAACGCCTTGTGCCGACGCCTGAAAAAAATACCTCATATAACCGTTAATAAAAAGTCTTTTATTGTTATATTTGTCGATAAATTGTAACGGCAACTATTTATACATCGCCGGTATTTTGATTGATGTTTTTTTTCTGTTCATGTACCCATTTTTGACGTTCTTGTTAAATTGTGTTAATATTCATCTTCTGTGCCAATTTTTCTGAAGGAATTTCGCTGCCAATTTATATCGTTCAAAAATAATTTATTCAGTTTAACTAGTAAATTATTTTCAATATGATGTATTCGTATATTTTTGTATTCAATTCAATTCGTATATTCAATTTCTTACTTATTTTAACACATAAGTGTGTTCGCAGGCTTTTTTCGTGGCCATTAAATATATGGTTCATGGGTGTAACGCTTTATTTTTTCGTTTATTACGCACTTCTGTTATTTTTCTATGCTTCTATGTTTTTTTGTGATTTGAGTGTACACATTAAAAATAATTTTTTTATACGCTGAAAAACGTGAAACACTTTCAAATATTTAATTGTTCTTAGTAATATTCTACTGAGAGCTCTTATTTTTTGGCGAAAATTGTTTTTGTCAAAAGTTTTGGTTGTCACTGATGAAATGATTCCAAGAGTTTATACAAAAACGCATGCATTAAAAAAATGAAATGAATATAAAATGCAATTTGTGTAAATATTTTAGCAAGCACATTATTTCAAAATAATATATTGAGAAATTCAATATTTTTGACAGAAAGTACTTGGTGGAATTCCATTTTAATATTTTAAATAATAAGTAAAATACTTGAGTGATTTTTTCACATATAGATTTTTATTGGTGACTGGTTTCACCAACGTGAAAGGTTGGCAAAACCGGTCACCAATTAAAATCTATATGAGGAAAAATCACTGAAGTATTTTATTTATTATTTAAAATAATCTAATATATTGAATCAAATATGATAAGCTTTTGTCGGCAAATTATGTATAAAGTTTTTTGAGTACAAGTTTACATACCTGTATATGTTTTATGTAAACAGAAAATTGAAACGACAAACAGCATGTTCAATATTTTAAGAGGATTGTTCTTGTTGTTTTGTGTGTACCGTTCACATAAAAAAATCATTGTTAACACAGTTTTACTTTAAAGATAAAAAACACAGATATATTGAAAAATTTACAATCTTCCGTTCGCATGTAATATAATTTTTAACAAAGGCGAAGTATTTTTTTCAGATCTTTTGTTCAAAAACAGAGCGGAAGCAGCCCCTGTAACGCAAGTGTGCTTGCATAGGAATATGCTTCCGGTGATTCGGGTCTTTGTGTCTTAAAATTATAATACGTTGGCACCGCAAGATCCCCACCCTGGGGCTGGTTCGCCAGGCATCCCTGGCCGAGGGCGGGTCCATCCCGGACCGCTCGCATTTCTCAATCATCTTCTAGAGTTCCAGGGTGTGGTTACCGCCTCGCTCTATCTGGACTAGCCCATTATCATTACCTTTTACTGTTTACGCTGCTGGCTTAAATTATTCCAAATTTGCCCCGAGGGTGAAAACATCCTGTAATGCTGAAGGAATAAGCACGGCCTTGTGGATTTTTCGTGCCCTTGTGTAAGAAACTCGTTAATAGGCACAATAAGCGATTTTTTGCGGGCTTGTAAGCGATTACCCTAGAGAAAATGAATTTAGAAAATGCAGATACTAGCCTGAAGCTTTGGGTGTATTTTAACTTCATTAAATAAGAACAGGCAATAGGAGCCGAAAATACATACTTCACTTAAAATATTTGAAAAAACTTAATTGTTTTTAAAACATGCACAATATATTATAATATAAAAGTTGATATTAAATTTAAGATTTAAACATCACGTAAGTACTGTTTAATATATTTCAACGATTACATTTTATATTTTATTAAGATTAACCTTCATCTAAGTACGGGTCGTAAGCTGATTCAATAACTTTTCGTTGAGTTATCTCTTGTACGTAAAACAAATCAAGTAATTTATATATATATATATATTATAACTAATGCCATACACCACATTTTAGCTCTAATTTTGCTTAAATATTTTTTATATCTTTTATAGTATACTCGTACATACACAGATAGCCGATCTCGTTGTTACCGTATCCTCATAGTTTTTACTACTACCGGTAGGATTTCTCAACGGTGAGTATTTTTGTCCATACAATGCAACTACCTAGGTTCAACTCGGTTAAATCCACAACAGCCTACAGAAAGCAAGAGCCTTACAACTCCCTTAAATATTCAGCACGAATCACCCAGTACAGAACTAGAGTTTCTAGCGGCCATGTTTAAGTTCATATAACGTCTTCGAACGGCGCCATTTGAATTCAGAGAATTTCTAATATATCACATTGGCTGAATTCAGGAGGCTTAGTTATTTTAATTACAATAAAGCCGCGCTACATATCTTTATCGGAATGTCTCACATTTCTAGTATCCTTCACAGAGCACATAAACATTAATACTTAATTACAATTACGCATTCCCTTGGAGTGTTGTAGGCTGTACGGTCCAGTTTGTTTTGGAGGCTTTGCCTGCATGCCTGCCCAACCCATGCTGCCGCGATAAATGCGATTAAAGAATTAATAGTTTTGCTTGTCATCCGGACTCGAGCCGAGCCGAGGAGTCTGCCACGCAGTCCTTCTTAATACACCCTTCAAGTATTTTTAGCAGCTTTAAGTAAAATATTCACGTTCAGCATTCAATTACAGCGATTTATCTAGTTTATCTTCAGCTTTACAGTTTGAAATATTCGCAGAAGTGAATAGAATTTGAAATAATACCTTTATTTTTCATTTTATAATAATTCAGTACATGATATGAGGCAAAGTGTATTCTTAAACATATCGCTACTCTTCTTTGTTTACTCTTCACAGAGTGTAAATGCTTGATGTATCCAATTAATTTTGTTAAGTTTCCGGAATTCGCCTCGTTGTATAAAGAAAAAGCTTGGAAAACTTGCTGTGTAGATTTCGTTCTATCTAAAAACTTACGCTTTCTTTGAAATGAGGGTAATTTATATGTTTTTACTATAATATTATGTTGGTCCACATAATTATAATCTAGGAAGACTTCATGATGAAAATCAATTATAAACGAAACTAAAATTTAATGCAATTATTATGTTATGTTATTTAATGATATATTAAGTTGATTTCTCGTTGTTTTTTTTTTGGTTTGTTTGTAGAATTCTGAATGTTGTATTTTATATTCTGAATCTGAAAAAACACTGTTTATATAAAAATAAAAAAAAACAAATTATGATTAATGGTATGAAAATTGTAGGGTCACAAAGTTGTTTTTTGAAATTAATCTTAAATGAGCCTTTACGAAGCGAAGGTCTTGATTCGACATTCTTTCATTTTTAATAAAGTAAAAAATACTATGGTTATTACTTCTTCTCATCTGGCGGTTTCTAGAATGACAATTTTTTTTTAATAGTATTAAAAGTATAATTAGAGCAATATTTTTAAATGAGCATTAAAATATATAAGGAATAATACTAATGATTATTATTATATATCAATTGTTATATTATTATAAGGTATTATTTAAATGGGTTTATTGTCTTTCGAAAACAATTGATATTTTTTTCTCGTCGTTTCACGTATGTATTGATTATATAAAATATAAAAAGAAAAATTATTACCCAGCAGATTTATTTTTATTCCGAACCAATAATACAAGAGGCAATTTTTTATGAAAAGTGCACAGCTAAGGTAAAGAATAACACAATGGTGAAATATCCAAGAGAGACTTAGCAAGAAGCAAAATGCGACAGTCTTATTGTCCATTGTTAGCAATCAAAACCTTTGTAGAAACCCGCCAGTAGCTCGTTAGTTAAAAAACAAATACCTAATATAGTATAGATTTTAAAATAGTCATTTAATAATTGGTACCTTGAATACCGTGAAATGTATTATTATTAAAATTAACTTTTTTTTTAATGCATGTCTGATTTATCTTAATGCTATTTGTTAATATAACATGCGTTATTAATTGTTATCAAAAAAAACATAAAAATGGCTGGTGATGTCAATAAGATTGATCAATTTGGTATTTCAAACCTCTTCATCTTAGTTTCATCGATGTCTACTTTAGTCATACTAAAAAAAAACCTTTTTCAATTTTCCACCCAGAATAAAATAACCTCACGTTGTTCCTCAACTGACAACCTGTTGTGTAGTCATCTAAAAGTGACCGGGAGTATTATATTCCAAGTAATGATAAAAAACGAGAATTAGAGTTTGTAATGGGATTTCATTTCATATAGTCGTTTTATCAGTTGATCCCTCGCTGTATTCCATGTTTATTCATAAACTCTCTCGGGCTTATTTCAGATCCTCGACAAAAGATTTTTTGCCGCGTGGGTCGGCTGGCAAAATGATTATTGCTGGCACATCCCCAACATCCATCCCTTAATCCTGAAACTTTATATCATAACGGAGAGTACTCTTTATTCGAAAGATATCAATACGAGAACGTGATGTTTTCCCCTTTCCCGCTAATATGACAACAAAATATAGTGTCGCGGCGCTGTATATACTGAGAAATAAATTGACATCCACACGTTTGGACAATGGACGTGTCTGTTAACATCATATCCTTTTTATTTGTTTCTTTTGGTTTGCGGTAAACCAAAACCTTTTACTTTGTATTTGTTTTGCTACACTTTTAGTAATCAATAAGGTAGAAAGTGATACCTTCTCCATAAAAATAGATTACGGATATTGCGGATGCTTAGTCATTTCGTGAAATATTATAATGGAAATCGATCAAAATATATTTTTTTAATTTAATATAAAACAAAAAATAATCACGATTGAAAGAATTTACTACCATTCTTATACGATAAAGCGATATCTACACACATTTTCAATAGTTTATTAGTGCTTCAGATCATCGTAGTAATGCAAGTGGAGGTAAAATTTTCATTATTCAGATGTAATAAATGTTGTGTCAAGATTTGACAAAGTCGACGTAATTGAACTTCCAAAGAATCAACCGTTAAAGGTCATGAGTCTGAATTATATTACACTACGTATATGCGTGTAACTAACTAGACTACAACGCAAAACTTTTGCCTACGTTTGAAATTATAATACCTTGATACTATATGAACTCTTAATCAGCAGGCTCAGTTGGGAAACTAAAGTAATCTTAATAAATATTTAATCACACATCTGAGCACCTAGGATTAAGAAGTATTACTCCGTCATAATTCCCGGCTGAGTAATGTCGCGATAAATTAATTAAAACAAAACCGCCCAGTCACCCGTTTAAAAGCCTACCAAGATTCTGCTTTGACCACAGATTATTTTATGGCATAATTCCCCGGAAGGCCGGAGTCCTCGCACAGGCGGGTATGACTGGGGGCGGCTGTAATCCGCCCATTCCGATGGTTGCTCGTCATTACCCCCGCATTACCCCGTATCGCCGCGTGACAGGACCCGCCCTGGGCGATGCTTGAAAGATTACGTACATACTCGGGGAAATTAGTAACTGTGAATCCGCCCATGTAAGCGCACAAAGGTATTGCTTATACCCCCCCCCCCCCCCGGTTTTGCTCTGTACTGTTGCCCCGAATCGCCTCGCAATAAAATAATATGACAAGTGATTTGTGAAAAAAATTGAGTCGTGCATTTATTCATTTGATTTAACAGTCTTAAATGTTGTGGCATCTTCCGTAATGTACTATTTTATTTTAAATTGATATTATGTATAGAGCCGTTTTTTAACCTAAAAAGATTTTTATAGCATTGTTATGTACAATTTATATTTTTAATTTTTACCAATGGTAAGAGAATAAACTTCGGTGAATATGTATTATATCACTTTTGTTTTACACATTAAAAGTGATATCATCATATAAACAACTAACAACATACATACAACATTTATTCTAACTATTGAAAAGTTTTCGATATAATTATAAAGCTTTTATTTTTAGGCATTTTTTTAGTGAAGTTATACTGTCTTTTCTAGATTTTCGAGTTTCCTTTTACTTATATGTTTTTTTAAAATATATTTCACATCTTTTATCATAATATGTATTCCCAAAAGCTTAATTTATAACTATACGCGCGTCTATATTTGCGTATGTTTGAAAGTAGCACCGACTATATTACATAATACTATTATTGTCAAACCTATAAATCGCACCGTTTTATTTAGTTGTCTGCATAATGAATGCCTACTATTTTTTTAGTTTATTACAACTCTCTTTCCTTGATTCTGAGTTTTTAGGTAATTAATTACACGAAGCTCAACGATAGATTGTAACAATTCTCTTAGCGAATTTTCTACGCTGTGGCAAACGAATATTCTAGCACCCAATAAAGTATTTCCCTAGAAAAAATAGTGTGTGGTAAAGTAGGGGAAAAAAGGTCTCTAGGAACCCAGACGGTAGTGTCTCTAAGTAAACGTTTTGTGTGTAACTGACGTCAGCTATTTAGTTATACGACCAAAGAAAGTCCCGCTATTGTTTGTGTCATTAAGCGGCTTTTTTTTTCTTTGTTTTCCTCGTCCTTTCTTTGTTTCCTCGGAAAACCTTTGAACGCTGCTGGAGACTATTCTGAGATTTAGGCCAAATTATATTCTTTACATGTCTACCGCTATTGTCCTTTAGGATGACATTTAAAAAGAGAGACTTACTTCCGTCTTACAGAATGTAGGTAGCTTTGTTATGGTTTGTAATTATATTTTCCCATTAAAATGTTAGCATTATGTAATAATTTCAAAAAACTGATAAAGTCGTTTTACTTTTAGCTCGGACGTACTGGATATGAGTAAAGCTATTTCAAAAAACCAACACTCGCAGCAAGAGGAAAGCGCAGCTCAAAAATACCGTTTTCTATTTCAGCCATTTAAAGCTCGCCGAGAGTATAATCACTGTTGAGTTAAAAGCGTGTTCTTGTTCCTGGAATGAGTTAAATGCACATTTTCCGTTGGATTTCCTCGCAGAACGGACGGGTCGCTAACACGGCGGGTGTGCACCTCCGTAACGGGGAGCTCCCTTTAATGTCTTTTACTTGTCATTTCCCGGACAAATGTTTTACGCAGGCTCGAGCCTCGACAGCTCCCTTGCCTGACGGCCCCTCTCTAATGCCATGAAAAAAACAAGACAGTCTTTTTACAGCCTAAATGTTGAGATAAAAATATTCTACACTATGAATGTTTAATACTTCCTTCCAAAGCTTAAAATATTTGGGTCTAAATAACAGGATAATTAACTTAGTACATTATGATGGGTAGGTTCTGAGAAACTTCAAAATTTACTTTAAGAATCACCGTCTTTTTAAAGTATAAAGTATAAGAATGGGTACTCTGAAACGAATTTCAAATCTATTAAGAAGACTGAATTTCAAAAACTTTCTCTTGTGTATTTTGACAGCGATTGTTTAAAATATTAAAATCACAGCTTTTTGTAAATATCAGTATTCAGATATTTGCTGCGTTATATTTTTTTTATTGAAAACAACAAGATTCCATATTGTGCTAAACCCATAAATAAAATATCGGTAATTCTCCACATCACGAAATCTAAGTGCATATATTATAGTTTATAAATATAAACCTTGGCATAAAATATAAAGACAAAGTAGGATAGCATTTAGGCTTGAACTCAGAGAATATTTTGGGATCCTCTTGTAGGCTTACGCGATACTGATACTCGGCATTGAATAAATATTTCTTATAAGATAAAATATCACTACAAAGAACTTATGTTGTTTTATATGTTAGTCGTATATTCTAGCTATTGTAAAAAAAGATACCGTATCGTTTTCTACATATTGTTATGGAAAATAAACTCTTTATACTTTGTGTTTTCTCTTAGGCGTGAATACCGAGTAGAGGCGATACTACATTTATGGAAAGTTTTTTCCAGTCAGGGTTCGATGCAAGAATATCAAACACTACAGTATCATTGGAAATTTGTTTTAGTAGAGTACAGAAAGGTCGTTTTTACCAGTTCCCTTCTTATGAATGTGGCTTCACAACTTTTCATTTTTTATTTTCTGTATTTTAATTTTTTTAAAGCTACTTTTACAGAAAAGACTCTCGCTTTATGTGTTAATAGTTTTCTGTAAGTTATTTAAAAATTTATATTTGTAATTTCATAAGAGATTTATATTGTTCTTACTTGGACTTTTTGTGACTCAAAGCACTTGCACTTTTTGTGATTTGTTTAATACAAGATAAGAACGTTAAAATGGATTATATTAAACACATCCGTAATTGATTCTAACTGCTTACTATTTTCTTCATTTTCAATACGTGTACCGCGTCATCTAATGAGTGATTGATAATATATATTCTTAATGATATTCATGTACATTTTTATCAATGTGTTTGTAATAATGACTTTGTTTAATCTCGAGTACTATTTTAACCAGGATAACGCCGGTAGCGGTATTCAATGTAGCGCCGTCCAATTTCATTTAATTAGACTCCGAAAGCGCGGCATTTAATTTTACAGGAATTTAATCCGACTTCCTCACCTGGCCGGGTGAACGAGGCCTCGGGCGCCATTCGAACAAATAACAGCTTGCGGATATCTCGGTGAGTAAATTGTATCGCATTTCCGGCACGTAGGACCTCCGGCCTCCGCCCTCCCCGCCGGCGACTGTTTGCCCCGCGTGTTAGGATTTATCTGTTTGTTGTTGAGATATCTTCAGGAGTGCTGATCGGTAAGCTTTTTTGCTCACCTTTTGGGAGGTCCTTCGGCACGCCCGTCGGTGCGGGGATTATCGCTGAACAATGTAACGCGTGATTTCGACGAAGGGTTCAGTTTGATACAATTTCCGAAATTTAATTGTATATCTTGCACCTGCCTTGTTTTCGGTTCTGATTGAAAAGGGTCTCTTTTATGTCGCTTGGGTATGTTTACGTAGAATAGTTTGATTGATACATACAGAATTAATATTACATTCTATGACAAGTATTGTGAAATAAATAAATGTATTAAATAAGAAGATAGTATGTAAAAATAATATGTTGCAAATTTTAATTACAAATATTGTAAAACAATTCATAGTGCTGCGTTTCATTCATAAAATGAGAACGATTAAGCTTTATATTATTATTTTTTTTAGTTTGTCATGTAGGCATCATCCATTAAGTGCCAACTAAGTCTTTCATTATTGTTTCCATTTGAATGTTACTTTATATTCTTTTTACTGGAAAGGCTATTAAATTTACGACTGTCGCAATTGGTCACGGAAAAGGTAAAAAAAAAAAAAAAAAAAAAAAAAACTCCCCTGACTTGACGACATAATTATTTGCAAAATTCAGCGCGAAGGTCCCAGTTATTATGAGCGCATTTATGGGCGACCGTACGTTTCCTATAAGTCGTTAAACCCTTGGCGGAGTGTTTTATTCATACGCCCCGGCGCTCCCTTGACCGCACGGCGCCGCCCGCAGCTGTCTGGGGGAGCTCGGGGCTCTCTGCTTTTTCATTTAGGACAATTCGGGGGTGCGTGGATTCAATTTTTATTTGTTCTTTTATTATTATTTTATCGGGGCGCGGCGCTTTCGAAAACACGCTTTTTTTTTTATTTGATTTATGGAATTTAAATTGTTTCAGTGAAATAAGCCAACACTCGTGTAGAAATAATCGTACGCGGGGATAGGAACTTTTTGCAAAATTTAATTACATTACATCGTAAAACATTTGGTTTTTTTCTTTAATATGTACCGAATAATATTTGTTTCAAACAAACTTTGATTAAATAAAAAGCTGTTTTTGATACTTATGATAACATCACAAATATTTGAGTTGCTATTTATTTTAACATACCGAATATATTTTTCAAACATAATTTTTTAAAAGTTATTTTTAGAAATATAAGTAGGTGAATATATAAGACCCTGTAGCGTCCGAGACTTTGTTTCGGCAAAGTTTACATCTTTTTCAATATCGTTCTGTATGTAGTTGCCGTTTTTTGTTAGTTGTTTTTTATCCTCACCAGGCTCGAAGTTCCTAGACTGCTCACTATTTCTGGTGGTTTGTTACGGTGTGCCGCGCCTGTCTACTAGCATTGCAGACTTTTCAATGCAGTGAACCTAACAGTATTATTTTCACGGATTTATTCCCGTGAAAACATTTCCCGTGTCTATCCCGTCATTCGGCCTGCCAATTTACATTTAGACTCTTTCGTGGTGAGTGACGTTATGGTTTGAGTTTATATATTTTTTGTTTTACTCGCAATACTTCCTTTGTGAAAAACCAAGTTGTTTCCAGAACTCATTTTATGTCCAGCGATTATGATTTTTATGTTAAGTCCGCCAGGTGCATTTATATATGCAGGTGCATAAAATGTTTTTATTTTGAAGTATTTAATACAAACTTCTAAGTGATGTTTAAATGTCTTATTTGTTTTTTAAATTTATTATAATCTACACAACACTATTCATTCGATTAATCAGATAACAGTAATATATTAGTCATGTGATAATTTTCTATTCGATTTTTTCCCTCAGTAACTGAATATTTTAAGTACCTCCATCATTATTCCTTCATTCAGTTCGAATATTCAGAAACATGCTTCGTCGGCTATTATTCAAATACGTTGAAGTTATATTTCTTCTTCCGTTTTATCGCAAAAGCTCCTACTAGAACCTCATAAAAATCACACTGCGTTGTTCTTCCAAGCAGAAGGGGATTTCCCCGCGGGGAGGTTGACAACTCCAGTCACGTCGCGATTTAAAATAAAGACCTCCACGTCAGTACCGAGCGCCGGGAGCTTCCCCGACCACTACCTATCTACCACTGGATACTGGGACCTCCGAGAGTCTCTGTAATCCTCGCCCCGATATGACGGTTAATGGCTATGGCTCCGTAGAAAATTACCCTCGGAACATTCTGGAAATTGGTTTGCGGCTTGATGTTGAGGTATATTCCGGTTGTTTATATTTGGTTGCTTCTTTACAATCAAGGTTTTAACTTTGTTATCTGTGCACTTTCACAATGATGATTATTGGGCAGAATATTCTTTTTAATTTCGTAACTTTATTTCGTAGTTTTGTGTTTTTGTACTCGTACTTTTGTAAGTAAATATAACATAACAAGAGTATAATTTAGATTGTTTTTAATTGACAAGCATGATAATTAAACATAATTAAATATTGTATAATTTCTTTTTTTTTAATTAATATTTGATTTGATGTTTCTTTTGTACCATATAAATTAATGTTTATTTGTTTCGCATAAATATTTTTTTTTAGTTATAATTATAGTACCACGTTTGTACTTTGAATAAATGTAATCGAAGTTTGATGACGAATTGAAAATAAAACAAATATTAATTTATATGTATGATAAAGCAAGTTTCGTATTGAATCCTCTGTTTCATTGTGCAATTATAAAGTACAGCTAATCAATCTTAGCCTGTTTGTGACACGTAGTTTGAGAATCAATAATTCCTTTAGTTTACTATGTATGAAATATTTGCAACGAAGCGCAGATGTTACTGATATTTAGTTAGTTTGCGAAATTTCAATCCTCGAACTAGCAAACCAATCCCATGTTAAATTGATGCCAAATTTAGTTTTATCACAAATAGTTTATATTGTAATACAACGATTTTTGCTAAAAAATTATTTACATTTTATTTCTTTAAATTAACAGGGTAAATAAATTATATATAAACTTCAGATATTGAAGCCAATTTTAATAAATATAAGATGCTCTCGTAAAAAACTTTTCCGCTGACTGTATAACCGCACTAAGTGAACGTTTCGTAGCAAACATCCAAAAACAGTAAACATCAATAAACGGAGGCATTTATAGCCCGTCTTACCTTTAAGGCTCTCCCGAAACCTTCCGAACCGCGCCGCTTCCGGCCGCGAGTAATCCGCGACAAAGCCTCCGAGGCGCGGGCGGAAGCGGGGATGCGCGCCGCCAGGCGGAATGGAAGTGCGCACGCGGCATGTCGGGCGAAGGATCTCCGCCATTATACGTTCTGATTATAATCCTATCAAGTGAATCACTAAATCTAGAATAACATTTCCAGCCGTTCTCTTACTATCGTATAGTTTTCATAATTCGTTATTTGATTACGTGAATAACCTATTAAAGAAATATATATATTTTTTAAAACCATTTCAAATGTTATTAATGGAACTGGTATTTATTTTGTAATACTCCATTTTATAACAATAAAATAAAACCAAATGGTTTTGGAGACTACGTTTTGGAGACTACGTTTAGCAATAAACGTAGTCTCCAAAACCATTTGGTTTTATTTTATTGTCATTTCAAATGTTTTATTTAATAAATATGTTAACGACATTAGAAAAAAAAAAAATAGTTTTCTGTTACTCAAAATGAAAAAAATATTATTTTGTTTCAACAAATTAACCACGTGTTCTATAAAAAAAACTTTGATTTACCTGTATAATTGAAATTGAAATAAGTTTAATGCATAGTAAATATAATTTTTACCCTAAAAATATTGGTGATGAGATAATAAAACTAATACAAATTCTCTACTATTCATTAAATTAGTTCTTTAAAGTAAGAACATGTTCTTTTTTTCACAAGAAAATGAAATATTGTGAACAAATTTTTATTTGACATTATCAAATTGTAATATTAATTGTAAATGTGTTTTAAATTATTGAAACAATTTAAAAAGATTCATAAATCATTATTGGCTTAGTGAGTCTAAGTAAAACTATACAGTATAAAAGCAAAGCCTTGCTGGATACTTACCCACCGCGGCTGATAATGGAGTCTGAAGAATTGCGAGATTCATTAGGGGATGAAGCCGTAATACGTTTTCAAAGCGCCTCTCTGGAATATTACATTGTAAATTCATTAAGAGATAATCTACTTCTTTGTTTTGTTAATTCACGACGGCTTTTTGTGCCTCTTTTCAGTCCTTAAATTAAAAGTTTAAATTATTTACTCTACGTTAATCGTTCACTTTAAAAACGAAGGGATGGTGATTTTCTTTTTCATAAATTTATTTTTATAAAATTTTACTTATCTATGAAATAATGAGATAAATATTGATATCATCTCACGTACCACCCAATTTTAAATACAATATTTGTTAGTCTGCTATGTTATTTTTATACGTTTGTTAATTTAACGTTTGATAATATTAATTCTTAGCAAATTAAATATACAGTAATAGACAGTTATAATTTCATTTTAGGGCTTATAAAACTTATTATTTATTTTTCATATTCGACTTATATTTGATCGCATACTAAACGTGATTTAAGTTAAATAGATTTTTTTATATAATTTTTTTAAAATAATTTTCAATATTGTCAGTAGATTTTCTGCAAAAACATTATGGTTATAAACTTTTTGAGACCTAAAAACTTTAATAGTTTCTTATGTGTAGGCTGACGACATCTTCTGACCAATATTATTTTTCCATTTACACTATTTAAATTTGTTACAAAGAATATTTATTTATCCTACTTCTTTCATTTTTACTATCACCTTGCTTGGTTTTTTCTGCAATACTTACAGATCATGCATCAGTAGTTATTTCCAAAAACTACAATATTTGAAATCAAATATCTATCGAGCGGTCACTCATGCTAAAGTAACTCCAAACCAACTCTGATCATCTGTAAATCTCTTTCGTAAATAAATAAATATTGCCTTGTTAGGTACAAACGCTAGTCGTTAGTCAAAGTCAAAGGTGGAATAATCGTTTTTTCCCGATGGAAGTCCACAGTCTCCGTAGTATTGACGATAGATTAAGGATGGACCGGACGAAAGCAAAAATGGAGGATTATCTTGGAAAACCGTTTGAGAGGAGCAGCGGAAAATCGAAATCATGATAATCAGAACGAACGTGACGTGAATTTGAATACTTTTGATATATTTTAAAGTAATTTTTATCGAAAAGGATTTTTCCGCAAATATTTTCCGTGAAATAAATCAATAATGATTTTTCTCGAACGCGTGAGGGGAATAATTGGAATGTAAAATGTGAATTATTTGAAGAGTTTCTTACGATTGCGAAGAGAGCAAATGCAAATTTCAAGTCAGAAGCAAATAAGATCCGCTGCCTATCAATGGAATCGTACCAAATAAAGGCCCAGGAAGCCGACCACACCTGACAATATAAATTTAATTGGACTCAATCAAATATGCACGCTGTCACATTTTTAGTCTAAAAGCACACCTGTTGAATTTGAGTGTTTTCCGCTGTACTAAGATAAATTAATTTTATTTAAAAAAATGGCTTATATTTTTATATCACCGTTCTTCCAATGCGATCCATTTTTATTTACCGTTCTGCCACTTTTCATTTGTGATTTTTTTCGATAGTCAATTCAAGTTTCTTTGGTTATACTTACCATCATTTTGATTCTTTCACGATTTTGTTTTTACTGTGACTAGTTGGCCAACTTATCTCATTGACAGAAAATATCAAGTTTTGATCAGGTGCTTAGAGTTAATTTTAAGTTTTTAGATTAAAATTGACAAGAAACCTTAAAATGAAATTATGTCTATGCTCAGTAGTCTTAGGTTGTTGGATGTCCAGCGCACTACGACTGCTTACAAAGAGCTTTATACTGAAGTTAATGTGGAATGGAGCAGCAGAGTTATGAAGGGCCGGGTCTTGCACAGACACCTGACACTATCCCGCATGTACCCACCGCGGCTAATACACTTCCGACTACTGCTTCTTCAAAGCCTTTTTTGTTACTCTAAGTGGCAGGTGGTGCGGAGCTCGTGTCGAATTTATTTGCGACAGTTGTACTCAAAGTTTCCCAAGAGCCCGTGCATTACGCGTAACGTTTCACGGCAAAACAATTTATCTAGAGCCAGCCAAACATTTTTTTGTAATATTTTGTCAATATTTTTCTCGTGACATGCATAATATTCTCTATTATTGTAGCGTACTTTTCAATTTTATTTGTTTTCATGTTTTATAATACAATTAAATAATATAAATATATTATACGTCTTTTTTATTTGTATATTATTATAAAATGAGTATTCATCGTGTCGGATTAAAGTGCAATATATAAAGTGTTTCAGTTTCAGGAACTGTCTAGGGAATTTGCCTCGGGGTGTGACGTGACGTAGAATGGCAGGGAAACGCGAGGCACACAGGCGACTTGGGGATAGTCAATATTTTCGATATAGTAGATCTCGTTATTTACCACTTAGTGTGATGTAAATAAAAACCAAAATATTTATTATCAAATGTACTACATCATACTTTATAACTTTACGTGATATATTAATAAAAAGTTCATCGTAATGAATTTTTCGTTATTTCGATCTTCGTCCTGTCAACTGGATTACAAACTGACATTATAAGTTTCTGAACCATTTTATATGTAGCTGAAAACGATTTATGATCGTTGGCAATATATACATTATTTTTTCTCAAAATATTTTTTTCACTGCGATACTCCCATCTCCAATCAAATAACACACTGAAGTTATCCACACATTACAGCAAGCAGATAATACAATCACGCACTCGAATAAAAACATGAGAATAATAAATTAGTTAATTAATTAGCGATTAGCCAGCGGAGGGTCCTGCTGGCCGGCACGGGCTGTGGTCAGGCGCCTGTCCTTCCGCCCGCAAACAAATAGCGCCCGGACGCAGCGGCCGCTACGTGCCGCGCCGCCGCCGACTCTCATGACCCCCACATTACTTGCTGCCGTTTGCGGCCGCGACACCAAATTCATTGATTTATCGTAACTTTGCATCCGAGTGCCCCAGTTTGAATTATTTATATATTGTCGCTTGCGTCTTTGAACGCTCTGGTTCAGTACACAAACGAGAACAGCGAAAGGTTGAATTATCACGTGTGGTTTTTACATCGATTTGTTTGGAAAACTTGTATACGATTCCAATACAGATCGCTTGGACCGTAATGAAACAGACGTCAGCCCAATTACTTTGGTTCGAAATGTCGGATTGGGAAACTATCAATTGAGAATCGTTTTACGCCGTTAACCGTTAAACCATTACGCCAATAGGCTAAATCACATAATTAGAAATAACGTTAAAAAAATAGAAACCAACTAATTCAAATAAAATAAAATCACAATATTAAATTCACAAGGAATTACGACTAGAAATATGATTTTATATAGTGAACTGTGCGATACTTCAACCATGTACGAATAATCAATTCTTTAAAAAAAAAAAAAAAATGAAAATATCGCTGAGTTTCCAGAATTTCGCGAAGATTCGTAGGGATTATTTTTGTATCACAAAAATCATTCAGTTTCGATAAATTCAGTTTGTGTTAAGTCAATATTTATTCATTGAATTTCATTCAACGATGAAAATCTCATTATCGACAAAATTAATATACGTATAATATGTACTTAAGTACGAATTCAAAGTTGATGGGACAGAACATAATCTTAGAATTACTGATTGTTAACGGAGAAACCAAAAATAGAAAACATAAGATTTCTGCAAAGTTACAGTAATACCAACTTATAAGATGAAAAATACTATACATATCATGACTTTCCTACATTTCTATTTATTTATTTTTGTATTTTTTGTCATTTCCTTGTTTACTAAAATATCGGATTACATGGCGTTCTTCAATAATATGAAATGAAATACTTGGCCAAATCTTCCAAACGTGACAAATCTCAGTAATAGAACAAAACCATTTCAGAAAAACTGTCCGTGGTGAACAAAACAACTTTTCAAATACAAGATTGGTTCAGTTCTAAATGATTTGCAATTTGTCCGTTCTCTCCAGCTACGGTATTTTCGTCTTATTTTCCGAACAACCATGCCTGAAATAAGTCAATACAAATCAGGTCACTGGAATAGGTAGAAATACCAACCATAAACATAACTTTAAATGAGCATATACTTTTTGATTCGGTTTTTTCAAAACTTATATTTATTGCTAGCTGTCAAACGAAGCACTGAAATTTTGCGATTCTCAAGGAATTTATATTATTTATGAAATTGAATTGACATTAAAATTATGAAAAAAATATTGATGCTCAATTGCAAACTCACAATTTCATTTTCCTTCTTGGATTATTTTCAGTTGGTAATTTATTTATAGAGAAATAGGATTTGTTCACATTTAAAAATAACTTCTTTTTTTTTTTATTGGTTTTCAGCCTTGTGTGAAATTGTTGGAAGAGCTTTTTTTTTATTACATTACTTTGTGTTCAATGGGACCGATTATAAGTAATTAGTGTTCAATGAATTTTCAATTTTCGGCCTGAACGAACAATTAATTCTCTGAAAACGTACATTAAATTTGATCACGGGCTTCAAAATGTATCAACGAAAAATTCTCGGATCTAAAATTGACAAAATCGTTCCTCAAAAACTATCATAAATTTTACATATCACCACTACTGTGGACTATTGTAAATTAACTCGTAGATGATAAATTTGAATAATTTAACACAAACAATATAAATTAAAAATCAAAACAAAAAAAAATAATTAAAGCACGATGCGGAACAGTGGCGCATCGAAAACAAATCCATCCCAATACGTATCGAATTAAACCAATTACATAAATTACACTTGGTCGCCCGCCACCCCCGCCCTTGCATTATGCATGCAGGGGCGGCTCGCTAATGGCCCCCGGAACAGCTCCCGATCCGGCACTGGCCGGCGCGAGGCGGAGTGTTGATTGCTCCCGAACTCTACTGCCGGCGAGGATTATTTCGGATTTGCTCTGCGTTAGTTTCCTGCCTTCTGTCTGTACAGCTAGATTTGCTGCGCGACGTGTAATCCTCGATAATTACCGGGGTTTCTTTGTCTCAGCCCACTGGTAATACGCGCTCATGTGATGGATACATCACAAAATCGCAGCTTTACTAAAGAAATGCTTGAATGTTCAAAATTTCGTGTGTTTCTACAAAAACATCATAATAATATTAAATGACTACCGTGGATTATAAAAAAACGTACTTTTTATGATATTTTTATGATTTCAGACCTTAAGCAAGTACATCTTTTTTATACCTTTTTTTAAAATTAATTTAAAGAATTTTCATCTTTTCTTATTATATTTTATCTGCGTATTTTTATGACGAAAACATGCTGCAAGCTGCAGCAATAAATGGCCTGTAAAAATTTTAGCACATTTTAAATATTCACGTCAGATTTTATTAAAAAAAAAAAATGGTTTGTTTGTAAACACTGCAAAGTGTGATATTCTAATATTAGATTTAAGCAGCGGAGTTTTTAAAGTGCGCCCATAAACCCCGGACAAACCACTCCCGTACTACAAGAGGCTGGCTGCCTCGTAAAAGGTAGGATTTTATTTTTCATACCTCATTGTTTCTTGTATTGTTCCGTTTAGCCGACGTTATATATGGCGCTCCTGAGTCGGGAGCGCATGTGCCATTTTTCCCGAGATGAATAATATATTATTTGCTTTGGTTGCGAAAAGGGCCTCAACTTACAATTTTGCTGTAATAAATTTTACGGAGTATCGCGTTGTAGAATATTAAGGCATTTCCCTAAAAGCTTGCATTCCACTAAAGCTCTTAAGTGGCTTTGCACTTGATAGTGCTCAGTGACAAATATTCCCTAATTATGATGAAGTATATATCAAGTGAGCTTTAAGAATGATCGATGTGCATTTCTAGTTTTACTCCAATACAGCTGTCTGAACATTGTCTTTGTTGTTTTACCAAACTTAGACAATTCGTATGAAACAAGAAAATACTTGAAAGAGCACTCTATCTAAGTGAGATACGTGTCTTTTTTACAAATGACTGTTTTGTTGTACAAATTTACAATTCCCGTGTTATTTTAAATTAAATACACCTTGTTTTATTAAGAAGAAACAAACATTTGTTAAATTTGCATTTTACTCAGTGAAAAGATTCTGTGTGGTAGTTTGTAGACTTGAAATATAGATTGAGTCAGGCCCCTTGCAGTCTCTCTCAATAATTTCTCGGCAGACAGTCGGCCGCCATGCACGTGAGCACGTACAATCTCTTCCTATACGATTAAGTTTGAACTTGCAAAGCCTGTAGTAAATAACCTATGCAGTGAAGTCGTCTTCAGTGCCCCTGACTTAAGGGGGCATGCTGCAGCGCGCTTTTATACAAACACTTATATAAATACTTCTTATTTATTAGTTTGATGTATACACACTGTAAAACTATAATTATGAATACATACTTTAAAAAAATTCACAAATTCACAAAAAAAAAATTGTTTTGAGTTTCGAAAAGCAGTCGGAACTTAATAAATTATTATGACGTGAACCTGAAGTCCTTAACTTAATATATCAATAAACGCGTTGTGCTTTTTGTTGGAAAATATCGTATGTTTCCTTCTGCGAAATGCTCATTAAAAGCGAATAAGTTTTCTAACTTTGTTTTCAATATTTGATATTTGATTCGGAGGAAGTATCCAACTCCATACATCAAGCGCTGAAGGCGTATATTCATCATCTTGTTATTTTTATGAAGGCCGCTTGTTCCGAACAGAATTATTTTCTCTTGTGGGGGAAATTGGTTTTGTGGCTTCACAATGCATGCCAACAATGATTCAAACTTGGCCTTTCTGATTAAATAACCTTTTAGTGAATTGGGGTCGGGTCAATTCATACTTTTTTTGCAATAATATAATGAAAATGATGGCAACATTTATCATTTCATAAGACACATTTTTTTTTCAGGTATAGATTTGCCATATGCATTTAAAAATATGTACCACGTAATGACATTAAATATTTAACAATAATAAGGGTATTTTGTATTTGTTATGTTAAGTATATTATTTGAGATATAATCTAAAAATCTAGATAGTTTCAAATATTTTGCCCCCAAAAATGCATTTTATAAAATACAGACTAATCAATAAAGTTCGTTTTTGAATATCATTAAGCATATAAATTTGTTACTAATATGATTAGGCACATTTTTTCACACATTAATAATGATTTTTTTTTAAATGAAACGTGACTTGTGTATGATGATATTTTTCTGAGTTTCTTTAAAAAAAATAAACATTTTCAATGTGTGAAAAAATGTGCATAATCATATTAGTAAGTAATATAAACCTGTATAGGTAATTAAAACGCACTCGATTGACGTTCAATCTACAAAATAGACATTCATATCAATTTGTGTTTAATTGAATATTGTCTGCTTGAAGAAGCGACAATAATATTTAACCTTATAAAGAATATAAGTGCTTAAAATTGCCTGCAAATCACTAAATAATATTTTTTTTACTTATATAAATTGAATTTTATAAATAAAGGAATGTGAATACATTTTTTTATACAGGCGTGACTTCGAGCGCACGTTTCGTCATGCGCGTATGCAAATTTGATTAGAACGGAGTTCACCTATGCTACAATGTTACAAACAAACATCTGGTTTTTATTGTTTGTTAAGTAATTAAACGAAAGTACCAAGGGGCGGGTTTGCCACTTCACCGTGAGGGTTGTTACATTAATGAACTGCACACACCCCCATCCCCACGTGAAGAGTTGAGACATCACGTGACTCGGCGCCATCACAGTTGTTGGTAGTAAAGCTGTAACCCCGTGTCTGCAGCAAAGGAAACCTTCAGGATAATTGAATAGATTTATTATATTCGTATTTATTCAACTCTCTGGTATTTTTTAAGTCTTTTTGTAATCAAATACAAACTATACTCAATGTTGATAATTTATTTTATCTATGGGTGCAGTTTTAAACATAAAATAAAAAAAAACTATAATTATAATTTATAAACATTTAACAAATTAAATTATCACTAAACGCGCGCTTTTTTAAAGTAATTTAATAAGGGTTTGGTATCGTTTACTTAACCTATCGGATTTTATTATCAAAATACACATACACATTTTACAATAAAATTTAATTGTATTTTATTATATAATTGGGGCTGTTTTAATTAGTCCTTATAGCTTTGCGTAACAATATCTGCTGCTTTTAATAATATTTTTTTTGTATAGCACATTCTCAAGATTTATAACGAAATATTTACTTTGCGATACGCACACGGTATAACTATTATACACTACTGATTTTTCTTTACACATCATTTATATAATTATCGTTCATTTCTCTTTCCTTTGGGGAATGAGTAAATTGAAAAATCTATTTTTTACTCCGTTAAAAAGTTAATAAGTTCGCTTCTGAAATAGACACTAAACAAAACGCTCCATAAATTTTGTTTTTCAATATCTTTTTTTTTTTAATAACAACGTCGGCAAGAAAATTTTATCAAGAATATTAAATTAATAATCTCTTTTTAGTACTTGAAATTAAGACGAAATAATAAGTCTTTGAAAACCTTTTCTTTTTTTTTTTTTTTTTGTAAGATAATAGAATGAAAATCTTCTAAAAAAAAAAAAATAACACGGCTAGTATCCGAACACGTGTTTTGTATTTTCTTTTTTTGCCGAATTAAAAGAATGCTTCCCGAGGCCGCCTTTAGGAACGGATTAACTCGGTCTCCTCTAACAAGACACGTCCCGCCCTCCCCGCTACGTGACTCACATAAATCCTTTTAGATATTCATTTTAGTAATGTAAATGATTCTCGCCCCGACGAGCCCTCGCCCTCCGCCGCCGCGAGGAGCCCGGCGAGCGTCCCCCCGGCGCGCCGGCCTCATCGAGTGTTTCCCCTTCGTATGACTTATTTAATCGAGACTTCGATATAAATTGACTCCAGCAATACAGAGATAGCGCCCGGCTTTCTGCTTCGTGAGATAAATAAAAGTAGACTTGGGGCCTCTGGTTCCCTTCTCGAGCAGCGGGAATGCCAGCTTTATTGGAAATTATAAGGCTTCGCGTAATTATTATGAAACGGTCTGATATTTTTATTTAGAATTATCTACTGATAAATTTACCTGAACTACTATTAATTCTTATAGGATTTTATTGATTTTTTTTGTACAAATCATTGTTTTGAACTTATTCATCACAATTATAAAATTTTAATTATTATTTATATTTGTTTTGGTAATTTATACTTTCAACCTATAAAGTTTATTCAATTTCAAATTGCATAAAAAATTACAAATAAATCAACTATTGAACCGATGTTTGCTTGCGTTGTTTTTCTTTCTTTCCTCTCGCTCTTATGTAGGAACGTAAACACTTTATTCTTGTAAACCTGGAGTATACTTGAGTTGAACACTTCGTCCGGCAGTGGTCCGACATCAATACAATGTGACCTGCTCATCTCGTTATTTTTTCAACCTCTTTTATACGCGCTACTTTAGTTTCGTACAAAATCCACTTGTTTACCATTCAATCACTCTTTGTTATATTTATTGTGCACTCCACGAAAGGAAAATAAAATATACAACAAAAATTATTATTTTCTAATAATTTATGTTTTATATACAGAAATATAATTAATAAAAGTAATATCACTGTAGTGTCACTCGAACAGCTTGACATTATCTCGAGGAGGTGTTAATTCCCCATCACGTAGGCGTATAACATTACTATTGCGTGCTTAGTCCGACGCTTCCAGCAATAACTCCGCGTTATTCTTCCTATCATAAAGACCTCAGGCCAGACAAATAGAAAATCTTTTACGAGGACCTAATGCTCAATTTACGTGATCCTTCTTAATTCCGGCAGACGTGCTTTAATTAAGGGCAGATTCCTGCGCTCGCCTGATCCGCCCTCGCTGCCCGGCTCGGTCGCGCATTGTGCCCGATCTTCCGGCCGGGAGGTATTCGTTTCCAATCTTATTGTTGTTTCACGCACAATGGGACTCTTTGTGCCCGAATAATGCCCTTATCGCCGGCCTCTACGGTCGCCTGTTGATGATGTTTTTTTAGGCCGCTTTCGAGTGTTTGCCCCCGGTTTAGTTTCACCCTTCGACCCCGCGTCCGCTGATCCCGACGGAGGGAAATTCTGTCTGTTTGCTTTTGGTGTGTTTTTATTGTTGGAAAAATAAATATTTTTATTAATTGGAAAGGTAATCTCAGGCTTGTGTGAGTGCTCACAAAATTGGTTATGAATTTTATTTTGGACTCAATTTATTCTTTGGAATTTATATTTAAATAAATGCCATACCCCTTAGATAGATAATTTCAAGGCTATAACTTCATGTATAATCGTGCGGTTACATTAAAATTACAATAAATTTAATTTAATAAAATACTGAGTTTATGATACAAGATAGAGCTACCTTGGTTTTCTTCTTAAAATTTCCCTTCACTTTATTCTCTTCGGTGTGTAATAACAGGTGCCCTAAATGTATTAAAGTAAGAATAAATTCCCATTTTCTTAAATTCTGTTCTTTATCTCAAATATTCCGTCGAAAAATAACAGAAATGCGACAATTTAACTTTTATGTTTAAAATAACTCACTTACTACTTTTTATTCAAAATACATATACCAATTTGGACAAAATGAAATTTAATTTGAATAAAATATAGTTTTAAAAATACAATTTTTTAAATAAATAGGGATTTTTTTTGTAAAAAAATTACATTTGCACTGGAAAACCGATAAAACATGACGAACACTTTAACCGGCAAGCTAAGAAAACTTTACAGTGCTAAAGACTACTGATTAGACTGGATGAGTAGTTGAATGAGCTTTTTTTCAAATATTTGTAAATTTGTTGTTTTGAATGCTTACTCTTCTAAATGTGAAGAATGGCGAACGTGTTTAAATTTTAATGGGACTACTCCATTTCAGTACACCGTAGAATACCAGAACTGAACGCTCGACTCCTCAACCTTCCGAGTTGGATGACTCCCACCTGGCGTAGGATATTAGTTTTCTATAATCTGAACAAAAGAAACTCGAATTCAATTTGCCATCCGTGCATTTTTTTTTTTTTTAAAAAAGAGCACGAATTTTTTTTTTTTTTTTAAACTTAATAAGATTATCTTTGACATATTTTATTAAAACACTCATAAAATTAGCAAGGCTTTTTTGAATTTCAAATGGTACTAAACATTATTATAAAATATATATATTATATTTATTTGTTCCTTATTTAGACACTTTCAACTAAAAAAATACACATTAAAGATTTAAAATTATTTATAAATGTAAATAAATAAATATATGGGACAGTGTATTATGTATGAAAAGCAGATTTCTTTTTAGATGTAATGTTTCTACAATAAAAAGGGAAATAAAATAAATCGATTCACTGGAAATCACTCACTTTACTTACACTCAAATTTCTTTGTATCTTTGTGTCGTAAAGCTTTGTTTTTCTTCGCGACACATGTATTATTTCTTTTGACTTGAATATATTAGAATACAAAATGTAATATCGAATATTAAGGACATGAACTCAAAATATTAAATTTTTCTAGTTAAATGATTACTTAAACATAATTTTTTTTTTTTTTTAATAACGTTAATGAATTTTATTCGTTCTTTTTAGTAAATGAGAAGTCGGCTCCTCACTTAAATCTGGGTCAACCAAATGACCTTAGTATGAACCGCCTCTGCAGCCAAAAATAGCCGACGTTTATCTAAAGAAGTGTACGAAACCTTTTTAAATACTACCTTGTAAGCTCACGTCTCTGCTAACATGAGATGACGTTGTAATATTTCCTCCGCTGCTGTAAGGGCTACCAGCATAAGTTTAATAAATTACTTGAAGAAAAAAAAAATATATATTCAGGCATATATTTATAAAGATAAATTTATGTTACAAAAGATTGTTCATAATAGTGATTAAGTAAAAAGTCTTAACCGTTGCTTATGTAATATGTTTTTGGATTTTTTTAATCATACGTTTTTCTATTTAAAGTAATTTGTTTCATATTTCTTCTCATTTTTTGTCTGATACAATACCTTTAACTTATAATTTTTCATTTGTACGAAGCTTTATTTATGTTTAAAAACTAGGAAAGTCTTTTATAATTCATGGTGTCCGTTTATAATACGGCCTCTCCTCCACATGAACAGTTGATTATTTAGCGACTATATAATGAACAAAACGATGGCGCTACTCAAGCAGAGTGCATTTACCATTGTAGTAAATAAATAATAGTTTCCTTAAACACCGGCTATCAACCCTTGCGAACGCCCACCCTGCTTTGTACAGCGTGTGTATAACAATTTCGGTCGGATGTGGCGTTGTTGATACGTAATAATTTAACCTCGGCGCCGCTGGATAATTAGACCCGCTGCACGGCGCGGCGTCTGCGTCTCGACACTCCGCACCGTAGGCAAGTATAGCGAGGAGGCTGCGAGGCAGGGAGGAAACTACCCCTTCTGCTAGGCTGTTATCCCGATACCCGAAAAACGTAAAACACAAGACAAATATACCTTGCTCTGTCTAAACATTGCGTAAACTACTTCATAAACTAATTTATTTACATGCTCTAAACCCAATTAAAATAAATATTTTACTAAAGTTAAATATTGTTTTTATTTAAAAAAAAAAGCTTTTATTCATTTATTGTATTATAACATGATTTTTTTTATAAATTGATTTTTTTACTTATTCTCAAATGATGTTATGATTGATCAAATAGATTTCTTCAAAAGGAGGCTGTGGAAATAATATCATAAAATTGTTTAAAAATAGAGACTTTATCGTGTTTGTTAGAGTGTTGATCTACAAAACAAATGTTGCTTATGTAGTCTCAACCGATGATAGTGTACTCTCGCGTGGAAAATGGAGAAGGGTGCTGACGTGAGAAGCTTTTGAATTAAAGCAAAATTTATACCTCTTGGAATTCATTCAATGAAAATGATTCAAAGTTATAAGTAAAATTTTAGCAAATAGATGCATGTATCTATCAAATCTCTTCTGAATAAGGAAATCAAAAATAATTAGAGTTTACAAAGTATTAATTGTTAAGATATACTTATGGATTAAACTAAAGCATATAAACTTATCACATTTATTTATTTTATACTTGAATAGCTTAAACATCATGATAAAAAAATGTTATGTTATAGTAACACTTTTAATTAACAATTTTTACGTATAACATATAAAAAATAAATTACAAATTTTTTATTTCCTCATTGTTATAACTACAACCGTTTGAATTACTTACGTAATTAAAACGCTTGTTTTTCAGGATGTTTGTCTGAGTAAGGCTTTGAAGGAATATCCGTTATGATTCCATATAACATATTATACCGGAAGCGAGTCGCTTTAATACGATCCCTTGTATAATGTTGTACAGCCATGGCCGGAGGCTACATTGTAAACACTATGGGGTGGTGAATTTTTAATCCTCCCCTTCGCTCTTTGACCCTGCGAAAATCACACTGTCCTTTTTTAATTGAATCAGCTCATGTGTGTGAGAATTTGTGTACACGAGTTTGTTTTTTTCGCGTCAAGTGTGTACACACTGCAAATTTTACTTTTGGCATGTTTAAGTGAATAAATTAATGTTTATTAAAGGCGTCCCTTTCCATTGTGTAGTCACGAAGGTTGCTCGTACCGGCTTAGTATTGTCTTTTTTAATTAAATTTGTTTTGAGCGCTATAAGGTTAATAAATTATACTTACTTAGGGAAAAATTCTACAAAATTAAGTATTTTGAAAATACAGGACCTCGTATTGTTCTTCATAAAACATGGCGTGCTCCTTAATGACGCAGTACGTACTAACTTTTTACCCAATACCAACAATGGGCTGTAAAGTAATAAGGCTAACAGTATATTTAGTAATCAAATAAATTTGGTGGTTTTTTGCACATTATTAATTATTTTTTTACTAATCGGCGCGTTCATGATATTATTCAATAGATATGACATGACTGCCAATGTAAGTAAAAAGTTAAATTATCAATAGCTATTAGTAAAAACGAAATTAATAAAGAATGCGCCATTTTACAATGAACTCATTCTGTAACCTTATAGTGAGGAAGGTACACACGAGTTTTAAAAAATAATCTTGCTGGTATGAGAACCCGTGGGAGATCACCGTCTAAGTGGATCAATTTTGTCAAGAAAATAAGTAGATCCGATAGAGACTTTTCCATAGGAAAATTTTTATCAGCAATGAGATTGCTTAATGCAATCGCTATATCGACCATGGAAGTAATATCATGGTATTATAAATATTGGCTGCTTGATAATAAAATGAAATTCATGTTCTATACACGAAAAAGGCAATTTTCTCTTGATTCTATTTGAATTTAACTTCAATGTAAAAATAATTATAGTCTTGTCTAACTTTCAAACAAATAGTGCATTTTATAAATATTCGTATTTTTTTTGACGGCTATTTTTATTATAAATACTGCGTTCTTGTGTGTTTCTATTATAAATGTGCGTTTTTCGCTGCAGCCTCGATACCGTTTCTTCGGAGATTTAGTAAAGCTCAATTTCAAATCGCTGAACTTCAATACTTTATTTCTATGTTATACAATATGTATTTAATCATTTATTTTATTTTTCTAAATTAAATTTGAGTTAATGATATTAAAGTGAGCGGCCCCTCCGTTCGTATTGTATGCCCTCGTCGGGCGGGCCCGCTCGGCGCTTCCTCAAAAGCGAGCATTTTAATGCTTCGTCATCGCGGGGCGTCGTAAATCCGCGTCTCCCCGAGCGGCCCGCCCCGTATCGGGTGCATATCTGGAAATATGAAAACTTAGTTTCTCTCGCAACTCTTTGAATACATTCGACAAATACTCACCCGGCCCTTTTGAACCGTGAGCGGATAAATGAACGAGGCATTGCAGATGCCAAAGGGAATATTTTTGCTATTCAAACTTTATAATTTTCAACGCTATCCAAATATACACTGCAACACATATATTATCGTAATCAGATAAAAATCTATAAAGACACTTGTAATTTACTAGTGCTAAGCAAGAAGTTTTAACAATCATATCCTATAAGTGAAACAACGTACTTATTATGCCAATCAAATATTGTACTTGATCATTATCAATCAATAAAACCTGTATAGGCAAAATCGTATTTCCTGTGAGACGGTCTTCACAAAAAATCATTAATATATCTATCTGATTCAGAATTTGCACATCAGTCGTTCATAAATAAATTATAAATGTATATCATCATCAGCTGTTACTGCTCCTCTGATGTAGGTCTCTTCTCGTCAATCCTTTAACCTTATTTTTTGTCATCACATCGGTATCTTTACATCTCAAGGGTTATAATGTAGGAGGCTTTGCGTTGGTAGGACATCCGATCTTTATAATTCTATTTGTATTCAATACAAATCGGTCCCATTCATTTGTTCTTCGGTCTTTATTTATTTTTATTATTTGGATCTTTCCATCTTCGATATGATATTCGGAAAGAGAGCGTTTACTTGGAAGTGAAACTCAATGTGTCGCATCTGTAGATCATTACTGGAAAAATACATTGATTCAACCTTTATCTCTTTACATAATGGAAAAAAACCTTCTGGCTCTTGGAATATGTCCTTTTATTTTTTTTATATTACAATTCTTAAAAAATATCATGTTAATTCAATTAAATAAATTTATTTATGATTTCAATAAGATGTGTGCAAATAAGAAATTACTAATATGCCTAATCATATTAGTAATAATATAATAAACCCGTAATGGGTAATAAATACGCATCTGATTGACGTTAATTAAAAAATAGACATATGCAAATAAGAAATGTTAAATATGTATAAAATCATAAATATTTATGACCACATTTGTATATTTTTATAAACAATTGCTAGATTTCAATTTCGCAAGAGGTCTATGATAACTTTTGCTTTTTAATGTATACTGAAAGTATTACGTGAATATTTAATATTATATAATAAATAAAACTCTACGAATTATCATTTATATCTTGAAATTCTTTTCTGTAGAATACCGATTTTCTCGATGTTTTGTACTCGATAAATCCGTCTATCTTACGTACTTTCAATACCTCCATTCACAGGGTGTTTCGAAACGCGTACTATCGCCGAGATGGATATATTTGTGTTATGATAGTTTATAGATAAGTTATCATTTTTTTTTTAAAACCAAAAAATTCATAATTAGATATTTAATATTAACACAGCAAATTATTCTGTGTTACACATATAGTGAAATTAGGAGCAGTCAATTTTATTTTATTAGTCGAAAATATTAAAATAATTATAAGTCATAAATATAATTTAATTAACCTCACACATAGCACTGGTTTTTTAATGCATGTTTGATATATAATATTTTTTTAACAGTCAATAAAATATTCATATATATTTTTCATATAAAAATATACTTATGAATGAACACCTTAATGTGATTGAGGTAGAAGTTGAAAAGTACGCATGATGTTTCGGAAAATTATTACCGGACAGAAAATGCTCAGTGATTTATTAATTTTGCATTCAGCAATTGCACTATGGGTAGCTGGGATTTGAGAGCATATGTGATGGAATGGTGTCATATTTCAAGTTTATATCTCCCTAATGTAAACCACTGTTCTTGGAACATTTCCACGCAATTGGGTGCAGTGGGATGCAGCGGGACACGATGGGGTGCAGTGAGCTACAGTGCGGGCGCAGTGAAGCGGCAATGATTAAACCGTGAGACGGAGCGGTATGCTTTGCGGGCTCAGGTAGTAAAGGAAGAACGCGTAAGATAACGCCGGCATTCTTGGCCCTCAGAGAAACTCCCCAAGGAGTGCACATGCGCTATCTAGCAATAAGCACATCATTTCAAGTATAAAAACAATATTTTTAAGTACCACAGTTGTAACTATAAGGAGCCACAAATGAGGCCGACCATATTATAATCATGTAGGTTTCAGCCAATGAATCACATATCAACAGCAGGACTGTTCTTTATTTCAGTATTTGTGAGAAATTTGTTTTGACTGAAAATATTAAATATTTACTCTTCTAAATATATCACAAAATAAAATTAATTTAAAAATAATATTTAACTCCGAAGATGTGAGTACGAGTTCAAATGTGAAATTAAGTCTCCCCTTTGGCGATGCTGCGAGTTTCAAAATATACAGTGTACATGTCGGTAGGTGTTGGCAGCATGCTAGATAAACGACTTCATAGGAGTACAAAAACGCGGAGAAAATTTATATTCAACACTAGAGCGTTTTAAACTATGAATAATTAGAACTTTTAGGGCTGTACAACATAATTACATCAAAAATTCATACAAAACTTTCATGCATTCAAAACATAACTTAAATGAGTTATCTTGTAAAATTGAAATTTTACAACTCCTACATAATCTTTAGCATCTCTAATCTCTCACCCTATTTTACGTATAAATATTGATATATTATATATATCTAAATATACATACATATATATATATATATATATATATATATATATATATATATATATATATATATATATATATATATGTGTAATTTTTAAGGTAGAAAAACCTCAAAATATTTTTTTGGGAGATAAGTAGGATTTGAACCCATAATCTGTTGCGTAATCGCAGTTTGACGCCCCGGTTTGCTCAAACTATTTTATACTTGAAACTGACAGAAAATTTTAATCGTTTATGCAAATTTCTAACTGATATACCAGCCCTTGTTAAATATTTGATGCCTTGCAAACATTCATAATTTTATTAGTCTACAAAAATGAAACATTTTTTTTATTTAGGAACATAACGTATATTTTTATTACAATACGCTTGAATTGGGAAAAAATATGTAAGTATTAAAGCGTATAGTAATGTATAAATGCGTTTCTATTTAATAAATAACGCTAGCAAAGTTTTTCACTATGTGTTACAGTATTATTGTTTAAGAAGATAACAAGTGATAATATTAAATGGAAAATTCAAACTATCCAAACTATGAATTTGATTTGAAGAAGTGCCAAAAGCCGGACAATGTTATTACTTGAAAAGCAATATTTGCATACGAACGCCGGCAAGAAGCCCCGGCCGTTGCTTGACTTGTCCGGCGCTTGTCTTACATCGAACTTGGCCAAGCCAACAAGCCGGCCAACAACAGACAGCAAACTCCCAATTTCCAACCAGGGTGTCGCGAATTAACAGACATTAACGTTATATCACAAATGCGAGTTGTGTTATTCAATTGTATTGGATTATCCCCATTGCGCCCTCTGGCCATTCATTTCCCATCTGAAGCGCTGCAACATATCAGTTTCAGTGCTTTGTATTCCCGTGGACTCTATTATTATATATAAGGAAATTATTATTACGTTCTGTCTCACCACCATTGTTCTGTAATCCTGCAGTATGTCTGCCCACTGCGAATTCAGCTTTATATTGCAAACGATCGCCCGCATACACCCATTTTATTATGTCTCGGTCCATTCTTGAAATGCATCTTACAATTCTTTGTGTAAAATTTTTTCGCTTCATAACTTCAGCTGCTCGCACTTTTTGCGTTCGTATATTTTTTCTCTTGCTGTACTTGATGTGATACGTCTCCTTTCCATTAGATAAAAACACTAAAATATAGGGATAATGGAAGTTTTCTTTCCACAGCATTCGTGCATGAATAAGAGTAAGAGCTTTTCTCTTGTTATTTCCATTTATCGCATCCTTATTTCCCGCACGGCGCCCAAACATCAAAAAAATCCCCCTCGTACAAAAGAAACGAAATTCGCATATCTCCGAGTACATAAAACGCGTAAAATTAATAAGAAACTCCGCGGCACAATGGCGACGCATTTTCGCATTTACTTACATATTCACGTTTTGGATTGGGTACGTTGTCCCACGAACCGCCTTTGTGCCATTACGTCTACGTACGGGCCGCAGCTTGTTCGCCAGTGGTGGACTGGCAATTGTGATTCTGCTCGCGACTATGGCCCAACCCGACCGCAGATCTCTTTGATTAAAATTGCGCCCCTGGCATGTGGGCTGTCATCGATGCAAGGCCGGTTCGTGGCCGACGGTCGGTAGAGAATTTCAATCAAATTTATATGACAAATTATCAAACGCTTGAAACATCATTTATATTACATATTATATTCAAGTTTACTATTTAAGAAAGGGATAAACAAAAACAATTATATTTTTTAAACATTTTGTTGTGGATAACGTTCGCTCAATTTTTCTTATATTTATCACGTTGAGAATTTATTTGTGTTTAGTTATAATTTAGTTAAGCAAATTATGTTACATCGACCTCATCGAACTTTAAATGCTATGTAATCAATATATAAAGAGCACATGGTGACGTCATTAAACTTGGGTATAAGTAGCTTGTGCTAGCCCTGGTAGCTTGTGGTGGATCTACATAAATAGAATCGTCTCATAATACACAATAGATATTATAAGCGTTCCGTTCATTATGTTAGTCAGCTATTTTTAGCCACATCTGCAATATTGGTTACCTAATCGCTCTTTAGTGTAAACTCCCTGGCGTGTACACGAGTACTTTTTTTAATTAGCGCACCCCATCCATCGCCGCTTAAGCTTTTCTAAGCTTAGAGTTGCTTGCAACTCCGCTGCATCTTGGGATCGCGGTGCTTGCAACGCGGTCGTCGGTGGAGCTATCTTTTATACAGTTCGCCTTGTTGCCTCGCAGCAGTCCCGACTGTTGATTCAGTGTTCTGACTTCAGCGCCGATCTCGATTACAGGGTGAAGTTATTGATCAAACACGAAACACCAATATAATTTATTATTGTTTTATTTTGAATTAATCGTGCCCAACCAAATATATAACTACATCTAATTCAACAATTAAACTACCCCGCAATCCAGTGACTAACACGCTTGTTTGTCAAGCATGCGATTAACGGTACCAATCCGGGAGAAGTGTAGTTTTTTTTTTTTTTTTAGTAAAATAGTGAAATGTTTCTATGTTCAAAGGAACGGAAAATCCATTCGACAAAAATCATCTAGTGCGTGTAATTTCCCTTTTGACGACAATTTTTTTTTTCGTTGAACATGTGGGACACAGCAGCAGTTGTTTTGAATTGTCTCTTATGCTTGCCCACTTGTACCTTCTTTTGAAGTTTTCTTCTTTTACATAAAAGCTTTGTTATTGATTTCTTGATCTTTTCTTGATCTGAAAAATTTAAATTAAATCTGTCATTTATTTGAAATATTATTAATTATATGCACTCTTATTTTCTCTAAATACATTGAAGCTTCCTTCAAAACAAACAACTCGCGTTTTATAAATGTGCAATGTGTCGCTATTTATCTTTTTTTTTTTAATATTTGTTTGTGTATTGTATGTATGGATCCTAAGTAAATAATTGAAGTATTACAAATTATTATTATTTTTTTAATTATGGCTGTGTTACATGAATGTTAAGAATCAGAATATTCGGCGTAGTATCCGACAAGACAAGACTAACGGCGCGGGCCGCTCGACAATGCTCGGCAGTCGAAGAAAGGACCAGCGATTGGGCGCCGGGGAAGGGCGCCGCCGTCCATTGTTGATAATAGAAAAGGCAGTCACGGAACGCCAAGCCCTGTATTGGAGTTTTATTTATGGTCGGATCCGCCTTTTTATTTTAGAACAAAAAAAATAAACGAACTGTTAATCTCGCGCTTATTATTATCCTTCAATTTAATCCGATTTTGTGAGGAAAAATACCTGGAAATTTCAAACAAACCGTGTTTATCTTTAGAATTTTTCAGAACTCGGATAATAAAATCAAAGTTCACCTTTATTGACATTTGAAATTGAATGTTTTTTTTTTATCAGATTACTACTATTTTTGGAGTATATATTTTTTTTCAATCCACAGTTTCAGGATTTATTACTTCTTTTTATAGTAAATACGATAGAGTTACAAAAGACATATTTAAAATGTTAGTTCAATCATTTATTCATTCAATAAAAAAATTCATGTCTGAAATTTTAAATTTCATTAAAAATAAAAATTACGAGCTGATACGTTTTCCATGTGTGAAACTCAGTTTTGTAACAATGCCCGAAATTCTTGTGCGAGCTGCATACTAAACGAGCGCTTGATTGCAATATAAATTATTGCATTTATGTAAAAATATTTTGATACCCTCTTTGTAATTCTACTAACACTATATATGACCATTTTTTTTATTTTGTATTGAAATTTCTTTAATTAAATATTTTTATGTATAATTAAATTTATATGCACTTCATTTTCAGTCGGAATATTCTAGATGAGAATCGTGACTCTTATAGCAACTTCCCGACGACATTCTTCCCTATGTCTTGTTTCTTCCACCCCTCTTAAACGTATTTAATTCTTTTGTGCTCGTATTTAAAAAGATTCTGTTCAGATATTATCTTTTATTTAACTCTTATTATTTTCTCTTTAAATGAAATGATTTATTGAAAATTGAGCGTTTCCTCTGCCATTCCCAAGTATTTTCCAGTCGAACCTTACAGTAAGAGAGAATTTCAATTCGCTGCACGTTTTCTTCATTGTTTTTCTATGGACTGAAACTGAAGTGTTTTAAATTCAATTTGGAATGGTTACTTTGATTAGTAACTATCAAAGAAGTTTTATTTGTTCCATCCGCTCGAAATATTCGCTCGGCAACGTTTTTGTTCGCAATTATAAAGGAGCCATCGCAATAATTTTCAGTGGATTTTACAGCTCTCAATTGAGATCCCATTATTTTCTTAAAAGCTAACCCAAATAGATTATAAATGTAAATACAATTATAATCCGCACTAGCCTTTTGTTATGTTTACTCGCTATATCTGATTATATATAGTATAATTCAATTCTTGACGTGAAATTAAATTTCTTCCCGTTGTGTGCAGAACTTAGAATGAGTTTCGAGATAATGTTCAGAATACAACAATTTTCATAAAGGCCTCGAGTAGTGAGACAAGCGAGCAAGTATTCTTGATCTATTGTAAGTTCTCTTTGAAACGCGAAGATGATAATTGGAAAAGGATGAAGGTGGCTAGAGTCAAGGGGTTTTCAAAGACCCTTTGTACGCGCAAACGTCTGTGCGTACCCAGAACTAGAGTTCTCTGTGGATGAGTTCCCAAATTATCTGCGCCCTACACAAGGGCGAGACAAAAAGCGACTGACAGACGCTCTTGTCTGAGTACTTTCAATTTTGAGTGGAGTGAAGCGCGCGGTACGAAATGAAATACTTCCACTGATTTCATATTTCGGCATGCTTGACGCCGAAAGCGTTTTGTTCCGTTTAATGTTTTCATTTGAAGCCAATTTGCGAGGCAGCCGTTTAAATTCAATGCAATTTGAACTTCCGATGAAATTTAATGTGAAAGGCGCGCACATTTACGTCCACCCAGACCTGCACGCGGCGTTATTACACGTGTATAGAGCAGTTTCAATTTACTTTTACGAGCAATGTGATAAAATTGTACGCCCGCCGAAACGCCTCATTACAATTCCACCTTAGATAAAAATAAACCTTCTCGAGGTGGCGGGAGGTTAACGGGCGCGTATGAATCGCCCGGTAGTTATAGTGGTGGCCGTATATAGTCCAATGTAAGTAAATTCTAGTACCATTTTAGTAGGTCTGTAATCCGATGGCCCGGGATAAATCTGCGGTAGTCGGCACACTGCGAAACTCCGCTCTGGAATCTCATTAAATCCTCGTTTAAACCTTGCGATTGTTCTCAGTTAAAATATTTCATTATTCACCGAGAAATAGAAACTCGCGGCGAACGGAGTAATAAGCAAACACTCCCGGCGGGAAGCGTGTATACAAATCTAATTGCATATTAATTTGCGTTGACGTTATTCGAAAATCTCGTGACCGAATAAATAAAAAATAACCGTGACTTGATTTTTTTTTAACATTTTGTCGTAATCTGCTTTAAACAATAATAGAAGGTGGCAATTTTGTAGCCTTTGATCGTAAATCAAATTGTACAAATTGTGTATAATTTGCACGTGTTGTGATTTCACACTGGCGTGCGCTCTACTGAAAAATCACTTTTAAGTTGTATCGACTCCCGCCCGCCGGGCCGCCCTGTCGGAGCTGCCTTCGGAAGCAAATTATCGCCGCCCGCGGGACTGTTTCCTAATAAAATATAGATCCGCCACCACGGCGGTGTTGCTTTAGCCCAGCGGTCACTTCTGTAGAAATTCGCTTCATAATAAGTCGGCTTCCAGGATAATACTAGTTTTTTTGAGGTAATATTTTTATAAGACTGCATTACGTACAATGGGTTGTGAATATCTTGAATTAATTATTTATTTTCTTACAATGATTTTCTCGTAGAGTATATTACATGTCACAGATAATAACTGATTTATGGTTTGATATTATTATTTCTCTTCGTTATGTGTTATAAATCATGTTATGTATGCGCTATTTACGGATATGAATATCCTGAATGTAAACTTGAATACATTATTGAATTACAGTTTGCACTCGGAAGTATCAGTTAAATCTCTTTCAATTTTCATCCCAGTCTGAATTTACATATACAGCATTTTCCCTTCGGGAGTGCCGCGTCCATGCTTATTTACGTCCAATTTTAGTACGGCAGTTATTCAAAAATCCAATTTACACCGACGCAGGCTTAAATAAACAGCGCTGTGGACAGTCGGATACGGCGGCTCCGTCCAGGGAGCACTGCGCGGCTTGCGGGCTGCGCGCCCCTTCGCGCCCCTTCACGCCCCTCACATGACACTGCTTCCATTTTTCACCAGTAATTTCCATCCATCTCGCCCCGGAGCAGCGACCGTCAGTGTTCCGCGGATATTTAGTGCGGCTTCAAACGCCTTGTCAACGGCTTTGGCTGGATTTATAGTGCCGTGTTTGTGCCCGCTCTGTTTGCTGTTGATGTTATGCCGCATTTGTGGGGTTTGTGCAATGTGTCGGCTGATTTTCAGCGCGAGGAGTTGCTCCATTTGTGGCGAAAGAGCATGAAGCTGCAGAGATTTTCCATTGAATATATTCCCATGATTGTAAAGTAGTACATTATAATTATATTTCAAAATGACAAATGACAGAAATCAGAATATATATATATATAAATATAATGAAATTTAATTTTTGGAATACCTTTTTTATTGTACTTTTATTTCACTAAAAGATCTAAAGATTCATAAACACTATTTTCTTCGAATCAATATTTAAAAAATATATATTTAGGAGTAAAAGTATTAGACGAATTTTAACCCTTGACCTTTTTATACAATATAGACTAGAAGACAGTGCGCGCACTCCCTACATGTTAATTACACTCCAAATTAATATTCACTAAGTTATCTCCATACAACCATTAACATGCGGCGTCTTCGGGCTTACTTCCCCTGTAGTGCTATTTACGTGTGAAGCCCCGGCAGAAGAGGCCCCGCGAGCGCCCGGCGCGCTGGCGACCTGTTGTGTGCCTCCAGGAGGCGCCGGTAATTACACTGACGGAGGCCTACATAAATCTTGATTACTCATTAATAACACAAAATTATTTCCAAACCTTGTCATAGGCTTAAACACCCGTTACGGGCATCACCATTTATGTCTATAGATTATATAATATTGTTTATAGTCCTCACTTTATTTCGCGAAGTTATCTTAACAGATTTGCAAGTTTGTACCGAATACTTCAAATTCAATGATTTTTAAATGTGTATACAGATGGGATAATAACAGGATATTTATATTCGTTATAACTTGCGGTTACAACCAAAGCCAGTTAATAGTATGAAAACTATATACTGACTTAGCGTAAATAAAGCTGCATTTTTTATCTTATCATCTTCGATATAAGATTTTTATAGTAAAGGTACTGTTTTGAGAAAATAATTTTTGTTTTTTATTATAATTAATGTTAGTATTTTAAGTATAAAATATTATCTTTATAATTATATTTGTTTTCATAACAATTTACGGATTTTTAATGTGCTACCCATTACAAATGTTCTTATTTCCATATTCAGATCCTTTATTATTACATACTAGATTCGTTTCATATATTTTTTATTACGGCACTTTCTACCGACACTTAAACACAATACATATAAAATGAGGCGTTATTTTATGTGTTGGGATAACACCACACTACAGCGCGTTTATGGCATTCCTTCAATTAAGTATATCTCATAAACCAATTCACTTACACTTCTCTCCACCGTTATTCTTCCACAAACATCCCAAAGAACTACGCCGCTGCAGAGGGCGCTCCCCTGGCCCTAGGGCGGCAGATGACTCCCCTAGATACTGTGTACATTACCGCTAATTCCATTTGCCCGGCCCAAAGAATTTCCCTCTTCTGTGAATACGTAATATCACCGGATTACCTTTATTTTGTGCTTTGTTTTATTATCAACATTGATTAACTAATTAGTTAATACTCGTTAGAGAAGTGTAATGTCAAAGAAGAAATGCGATTCTTAATATGATGTGAATATTAAAAGCACAATAGAGTGCTAAGAAATTAATATAATACAAATCAAGTTAATTCATGATATAGGCAATATTGTACTTAAATGTTAACGCTACCATAAGAATATATTTTCTCCAAACTAAAGTTAATGTTGAAAAAAGACCTTTATGGATCTCGTTGTTTCGTCGTGGTTGGTTGAGTTTTTATTATTTGCTCACGCAATTTACAAAAATAGTTATGATTACACATTTCGCACCATACTTGTATATCTTTTTGTCCGGTTGTATTTTATCGTCAAACATTCCATATAATAGAACAAAACCCATTAGATAAACAAAAGTACTTCTCTCATCTCGAATTCAACACCGACCCTCTTTGTGGGATTAAGAAAAACGTCCATAAATACTGTTGATAAAAATGTTGGGCCGCAGAGACCGTCTTCTTTCACTGACCTTCGCGCCTCGCCTCCTGACCTTCCAGTTTGGCTCCGTAAATCAGCATTCAGGGGCGGAGGGCCGCTCTCCTATCTTCCGAAAAGCCAATGGTTCAGTCGCTTATCGTCTATCTACTGAATTATAAAACCCTCCCTCCCGCCGTAAATAAAGAACACACAAAGCCGGTGACAACAGACACTGGAATTTCCGCAGTTTTCCTCGCGCACGACGCACTCCCGGCATGATCCGTTTTCATTGTTGCTCCGTCGTTTTCACTTGCCGTTTTGTGCGTTTTTATTCAATGTTTACTATCATAGTTATTAATGTGTCGCTATAAATTTACACGATATGCTAATAGCTCGCAGGTCATTGTTGCTGCGAGGGCTTATCGCCGCATCTACTGCAAATACGCTGCATTAATATCGGCTTCCCGCCGCGGCGCGGAAACCGCAAACCGCGATCGACAAGTTTACGATTTTAAACCGCCGCCGACAGTTTCTGGCCGCTATTTCACAACACTGCATTGTGGCTGGTATCTGTCGTCGCATCTCGCCTATTATTTTGCCTCAAACCCTGTTCGTAAATAACAGTTTATGGCTATGGTGACCGTATATTTTTTTAATGTTTAAAAGCTTAGCTACTCGCATTTTCTCTGCTGCTGTAATTTTTATTTGCATATTTCTAGCTTTTTAGCCTATTACTATTCAACCGTTTCTTTACGTCTAAAATTATATCTCTAATTGCCAAAATCTGTAGAGCTGTGTTGTATATTTTTTACCACGATCTAGGCAGCAGTTTCACTTTAGCGTATTTCCAGGCGCGAATAGGCAGCCCGTATACATTGAGTTAAAGCCTAGATTTTTTTAGCAAAATTAAAATCGTGTAGCGTAAATCATCTTTCTTCCGCCTTTTTTTTGGATTTGCTAGACTTAAGCATATCTTTATGTAAAAGTATTACGTGTTGCATATATTTCATGACTTTTTTCTTTACAATAACACTTGCTAGCTATTTTATTGTATACTCAACTATGCAACGGAATCCAGCAGTTTTTCTCTTTATCTTGAAGCAGAAATAAGGAATAGTGTAGCCAACACTTCAAATGTTCATAAGTTTTGGGAGACCGAAGTTGAGTTGTCCTGATAATCTGTTGACTGAGCTTTGAGAAGAATGAACCAGATAAAAGCTGCTGTAGATAGAACTGAATTATTCCAGTTTCTGTAGTGTATACATTTTACTATGAAACATAATTTTAATTATGATTTATTTATTGTTCTTCTTCGTTAATATATTGTTTGGTTAAATTAAACTGACGCGTATATATTTTAGTATTAAGTAATATGTTTTCACACATCTTAAATAGCTGCGCACATCTATTTAATCAATATGTTGTTTTAAGATTAAATGTGAGATTTCTGTAATATCCATAAAAATAACATTGATTTTAAATCTTCAAAAAGTTAAGTAATTCGTTTTCTACTGCTCTGTCTATGTTTAAAGGCATAATAGTAGATGTTACTAAAAACCGATTATGTTTTCAGTAGAGGTTCGCTTGTAGGTACGTGTATAAGAAGAGTTCAATGAAATTATGTCTAAATTGCAATTTAAAGCTGATTCAAGCGCAGAGGAAAGATAACTTTTTTTTTCCTTTTTATATGGTAATTTTTTACTTAGAAAATTAACAGTGGATAGTATTTAGGAGCAAATGCATGACTGTTCTTTGAAATGCAGAGCAGTTGGCCACCATATTTATGGGTCGCCAGAAGCTTCCCTACCTCCCGGGCCCCCGCCGCATCTGCCGCCGCGAGTTCCCCGCAAACACACTTTATAATTATAATTATACCTGGATGTGAAATATTCCCGGCCATTGCTACAAGGCGGGCCGGGCATTATGTTTTATGGAGTCTTGCTTGGGAGCTGATGCAGTGCTTACGCTCAGCCCGCCTCACGCCGGGAATAATATTTGGAGTGCTCGATGTAATATGCAATTGTAATTTTAATTAAATTTCCTTCCATTTTGTATTCAAACAGTTTATTGCTTTATATTCTCAGCCTTATTCCCAAGCATAATATTTGAATTCTTATATAATTCACACAATCAACGTTTGCCTATTCATCGCAGAATAATTTAAACATTATATACACTGCTTTGGTCTTCACCGCGGCACATAAACCATCAAATCGTTCTTCACGCCTCTGCTTTTTATAAAATTCAATTTAATGTATCATTTTATTTTTTTTACGTTTTGTTCTTTTGTTTGTACTTTTATCAACTTTTTTTTCCAATTTTTGTATGGAAAACACTTGATGTTATTAGCATTTTCTATATTCATCGGCCGTGATATTTAAAATCACTTTTTGTCTAAAGATTATTATTTTACTTTTATAATTAATATAACTAAAAAAGACGCTTTATTTGCTTACTTTCCTTTTGCTTCATTCGGGTTTCTTATATAACCCTGTATACCGTGACTTTATGACTTATGTACACTTTCATAATCTCTGAATAGAGTGTTGATTATTTGACTAGGCACTGACAGTGTTTCCAACGTCCACACTGAAGTTTCACTTTGGGTGAACCACCTTCTCGAAGCAACTTTCACGAAGATGCAACATTTAGAAACTATTTAAGTATGAATCAACTAAATACGCCGCCGACCTGGTTGACCAGAGCAGCAGTCGAACTTGGCCAAACTTACTTGAATTGATTTACTTAAGCAAATTGCTAGGACGAGTGTCGTCAAAGCGGAGTCTCCGTTGACACTCGCAATAATTCACTTTGTATCTCCTTACATAATGAGGCTTTAGTCAAACCCAAATATAATTAAACTCACTAAGTGCCTTGATTAGTTCAATAAACGAACATTTATTTGAATTTAAGTAAAAGTTTAATTCGTTAAAATTAATTGAATTGCTTTGATTATACTTTCTGAACTTTTAGGAGCTTTGAAACCCTACGGACAGGCATTTCTTCTGCAGATGAAATTTCGAAAAAACTTAATTAAAAATTTGAGCATTAAAAAAGCTGTACAGCTTCGATGATCACTTTCAAGAGTTTCAACTTTTTTGCATTGTTTATTTACCCTTAACACTAATACTTCTACGTTACAAGTATACTGAACTAGACAATTTTAATTTGTACTTAAAGATCAATCTAACTTACTTTTTAATTCTTGAAAATTTCATTGGAAATTATCAACATTCTTTTTTCATAAAATTTATGAAATTAACTTATAGATTTGTTATATTTTTTATCTTGTTTATTTAACATTTACGAAACAAAACATTTTATTCATTTCGTATCTCGTCATACAGTTATTGGTTTGTGAATTGAGTACATTTTCGATTGAAATCGAATTGGCTTTTTTTGTATTATATTTCATATTCATTTCATCGATACATAACTATCATAGTCGCATCTATTGGTCGTGTATTTGGATAATTATAGATAGGATTCAAGTTTATCATACTTGTACTGTTTGGTTTGAAAGTGGAAAATTATTATGAAGATCAAAAACGTATGACGAAAATAGATGCAAATTATTTAAGTTATTATTTCCAGTTGTTTTGGTTGGAAGTAAATCAAAATTGTGAAAAATAATTAGGTGTTAACTGATGACAAAGCTGGCGTGTTAGAAGCACAGACGACGGTGATTAACACTCGCTTCGAGTAGCCTATTATTATTTACGAAGGTCACTGTAATACGGGTAAAAATACTAGAATTGCAAAAAATAATTGTTCGCTAATTTAATTTTTAAAAGCACGCTCAATTGCCGTTACATTTGCGATTGCTTTATTTCCTGATAAATAAATTTACCGAATTGTTTTGCGTGACTGTTTCTTGCGCAAGTAACCTGCCTCACTCCGAGCGATGCCCTCCATAGGAAAAGTTTTTTATTCCCTCATTCCGCGGAGTGCGTAATAAAGCAGCGTCATACAGCACACTCGAAATAGAGAACAGTGGCGCAGAAAGTGAAAGAAACTTACAAAGAGCGCCCGCTAACCTCGCACGAGGCGTAAAAATATGGAGCTTCATTTTTAAAGATTCTTAATATAAGGTGAGACTCGCGCCCCGGTTTTTCATATGAAGCCGGCTCGCCCGAGCCTCGCTTTATCGTCCTCATTTACGTTTGAATGTCATAAATTTCCCCGTGAAGTTGATTAACACGGCCGCCACCGTATTAAAACGCGCAGTCCGATTAAGTTATGAAATAAAGAGTACAATATGAAACAAATTATTTTTTACGCTTATAAAGTCGACATTACGCTTTTCGGCTGGCATAAAATTTGTCATTTCGCTCTTTTATGGTCGGGCGGGGGGATTATCGTGCTTTTTTTTTTTAGCTATATTTTTGACGGAATTGTCGAACTGAATAACCTTTTACGATATTTAATGTGCAATAACGTAGGAAATATCTCGCGCATTCGATATTCATCCCGCGCCGAGAACGCTTTGTAATTAGGAAAACGCCCCTCTTGCATTCAGCGCTGAAAAACAACTTTGATTCAAAAACAAAATTTAAGGCACATTTTTAGTCCCAAAATTAATAATTCCGAAAATTCAGCTTTTTTTATACTGGTGTGCATATTTAACAATAAAATAACGGAATAAAACAATAAATAATTTTTTTTTATCGTTTTCACTTACATGTGTAATCTATTTATTAGAACATGCAACAAAACAGTAAAAAGCTATCAGAACTACTTTTCGCGTTATACGGCTTTTTTTTCCCAAGTAGTATACATTTCTTCGTCTAGTATTTTTAAGAGTACTTTATTGTATACGTATTCGCAACAGTGAACATTTCAAATGTCTGTCGAGGGTGGTGACGTCGTGAGCCGCGGCAGGTCGGCAGGGCGGCAGGGCGGCAGGGCAGCTGGGCGGCCGCTGCTGTTCGCGGCGCGCCGCGTACATACATAATTTGTCGCGGCGTCTGCAGCGCCGACAGGGAAATCCCCGGACAGCTCGTCACTGTTTCCACAACCGTAAAATGATTAAATCCGCGACTAAATAATATACCGTCCCAAACCCCCGCGCGGGGCCGTCGGACGAACTGCCGCTTTAGAATATTGGATTTTATAAACTGACTGCGGGTTTTTATTGCACATTAAAATAACGTGGGATACGTTTACACGTGTATTTGTTTAATAACCGAATTGCTATATCAGTTGCCTACCTGGCATTTGTGTGTGTGAACTGTGGGTATTTGATATATTCTATTTGATTTTAATTAATCACATATTTAGCGTAGAGATTTTAGTGGGAGATGTATCAGATACATAATGATTTATAATTTATATACCTTATAAATGAGTTGTTACTTCATCTGAATAAGCATATTTTTTTATAAAAAAAAAAAATATTTTTTAATCCAAAATTTTTGTAGTAGAGCTTAATATAAATAATAAAATATTCTCGCGAAAAGCACTCTATAACGAGTCTTCATCAAATAAAAATACTTCATATTTATCAAACTTGAATTAAATATTTTTTGTTGCCTAATCTTTTTTAAGTTTAATTGTGTGTATAGGGTGTTAATGCTTTTATTTGAATATGTATGTATTTATAAATCATCCGAATGCATCAAGGAGTAATTTCGAATGTATGGCTGTTTCTATACCATACTATTGAGGTACACAGCTTGAAAAGTCTTGATCCACTCAATCCGCGTCGATCCAGCCAAGCCAATTAACGTGACGAATTGGAATTAGTGCAGTGTAACTTGCTAGCTTTGTAACCAGTTATAAATGGTTGGATTAGTGGACAGCAACTAGCGAACCATTAGTTGACCGACTAATTGCTGCTTAATACATTTGTACCCCAAATCACGAATGGCGATTTACGGTTGTTCTTACCGCTGACTGATGATATTTTAACGAAGTGAAGTTAGAATTAAAGTAAGCTTTCGATTAGGGTTTATATCACTGCTTTGGACGCATGTAAGTTTAAAAAAGTTACCGATAATTCAGTATTTAAAATAAACCGATGTTTTGAAAAGTATTTTGAACAGTTGAAATTGTATGTATTTATATGTAGTACTTCTTAGCCATGCACAAAATTTCTAGCGGATCGCAAAACCTTGACAACTTCAACAAAGGTTCCTTGTCGCAGGTCAGCAGCCATTTCAGCCTAAGCTTCAGTTAATAATTCATTAAAATAAATTAATATAGCGTATTTATTATCCTCAATTTGAATTAAGAGGTCGAAAAACGAGTATAATACTAATTAATCTAGCTCATCCTCAGTGTCCGGAGTATAAATTGTGTTTTAATTTTTTGTTGTGTTCTGTAATACTATTTGCTTGGCAGGCTGCCTTCTCGGTCCGTCGGTCTTCCCTCCTTGTCCGACGGGCGGATGACGGAAATTTTAATGAAAATCCTGTCGTATAAGCAATTTATTCTGAGCTAATGAACTTCTGCGAAAACACTTTGGACGAAAAATATTTTGAGTTCAACGGCCCAATTATCAGCCCATATTTTATTTCTACCCATTCAATGGGCCGTTACTGTTTCGTGACCTAATTAATTACACTTTTATTATTTGTATTTTGTTAATTAATGTCACTCGTTTAGATCATTACAGAGCGATACAAACACAAAAGTTAATATGAAATATGCACTATTTTATTTTACAGATAAGACGAATCACTTGTCATACGATCGATTAGTATCTTTTGTTTTCGAGATACAATGATTACCCAATTGTCGTATTTTGAATAATATAATTGAAACATATTTAAAATACAAAAAAATACACCTTTTGCCTAATAAACCAGATATATCTTCAAATTCACATTAAACAAGGTACTTATACCAGTTCGCATTGAAATTATTTTGATACCTTTCGATTCCACCTATCGTTAGGTGTAATATTTTACTTTAAATTGACTCTTTCGAGAGCCCCGCGGGATAATGCGCCCATTAGTGGCCCCACTCCAGCCGGGCTGCGCCCCTGGGGTCCTCCAGATTTACAGCCTTCTAGCCCGCTAGTAATCAACGGTAACACTTTCGCTATCTACCTTAGAGGCAATCATTCAATATGTGACAACTACCAGGCTCCTCTGGAACTCTAAACTAATTGATTGAAAACTATTTCTGGAGCCTCGTTGCTCATTTCGTCCATTCGTTTGGCGTTCATCTCTAATGACATACTTTGTTGGTTTAGGATATTCAAATTCAATATTAAATTTAAGTTTTAGACGATCTTAGAGGTTTAATATTTACTGAATCCATGTGTATTTATTTACAACATTTAATCTATTCTAACTTTAAGGCCAATTTAATTGCTTTCGACAATTTTGTAATTATCAGTTACGTAATATTTTTACAATTTGTCAATTTTATTGGTGAAGCCTGTATTTTGTTAAATATCAAAAATACTTCAAGTCCGTGGGGTGCGAAGGAACCTTTTCTAATTAAAGTGAATACATATAAAATTGTATGAACAAATTATTATTATAAAATATGTTTACTCAAATACTGTATTGTATACTTTGTTATGTACATTTTGTATATTGTATATTTTCGGATATATACATATATATTTTTAAGTAATGACACCTTTTTACTACCCATAATTTAAGTTGCAGTCACGACCAATCGTAGACGAATTGTGAGTAGTATTCATTAATTTCTTAAAGCCTATAAATGGTTTTACTATATAGTACACAATATCGAGTATATAAAAGACAGCACATTTTGACGCGTAGACGAAGCATGCCGTTATTGTCGATCAATGGCGAAGCCTGTGCCGTCATTTGTTCCCAGAAGGGTCCTATTTGGCACGCGCCCGTTATTCATCGCGCTGGGCTGTAAAAGTAAGCAATCTCTTTCGATGTCCGCAATTTGTCACTGTTGACGAAAAAATATACATTTTTCTATTTCTCAAAAAAAAAAAAAAAACAAACGGTGCATATTTTCCAAGTGTGCGTGAAGCCAGTATTTCGCTATATATATTTTTTTCTGAACTTTAATATTTTTTCACCTGAATAAATAACTGCTTTGTATATCTTACCTCTCGATATTGAAAATATTTCAGTACTTTCTTTTTTATTTATTGAGCGATCATGCCATAATAATCCGAAATGATTATTCTCGGGCACGGAACCCAAACATAACGTATTTACCGGGCCCGGGCGGCCGGTCAGCGAGACTCCCCGACAAAAGGAGCAGTTTCTCGGGTGTTTGTCGTCCTTTTCGACTGTCAAATAATATGTTATACGGCGTTTATCCCTCGTCTTCCCGCTGTTTCGGCAGACAAAATAATTCGATCCTTCTGTTTGCGTATTTGATAGAATTCTTTATCAAATTATGGTCGCCGCTGGGCTGTCGCTCATGCTGGGGAAAGCTGTCAATTTAAAATACAAATTTATCATTTGTTGGAAAACTATTCTTCTTTAAGTATAGTGGAATTCAATCTGCTCCGATCGTACGTAAGTCCGATGTTTAAATCTATCCAATAAGGTTTACTATTCAACAGTCTCGAGTTTAACACAACATCGTTTTTAGATACGGCAGGTAAATGTGTGCACCGAAATTTTTAAATATTTACTTACAATATTTGATATTACATTTTTTTATTAATATTTACCCAATTTTTTATTTATATAAATAATTATATAAGGTTCGCTAGGTTATATTATTTGCTCTTGGAAAATATAAATACATTAACAATTTTAAATCAATTCAGCAGGTTAATAATTACTGGGGTTCTTACAATAAAACTACTCGAGGTTCAACAAAGGAACCCGGCAGCGGCGTGGCAATAGCCGCAATGGGTATTAAATAAATTCCGGGCTGAGTTCAGTGCAGTGTTCCACTTTTCCGTATCCTCTTAAATCGGATTACCGGTGATAATCCGGCGCCGACACCTTTCCAGACCTGCAGCCGAGGCACGTCCCAATTTTATCGCGTCTCTATAGCCCAGTCGGCCTCCGGAAATATCTTTTATCACGTTTTCAGAGACAATCGAAAAACTGGAGTTATACCGCACCTACGATAAAACGATCTCCGCCTCCACCCTCGCTGCAAGTACACCGTTAAGATACGCAGAGGGCTTTCCCCAGCCCCGCAACGGCGGCTATGCGGGGCGCTTTGTTTTATTAAGTTGCGCAATCCTTTTCGTTATTTTCATAATCATTATCGCGCCACGTAAATGCGACTGGAAGCGTCGGAAATGAATATTTACAATGACAGCCAGTGTAGTATTCTACAGCTAATGTACCCGGTCATTATTGTGTTGCCTCGCCCGCCGCGATACGACTCGCCCCCAATCCAGGAAATGAATGCTTTATTCGCTACTTTTTATCCGATTATATTTCATTTTCAAAAGTTTGTTTCTTTTTAATTGAGAAATGTCTCGAAGGCCCGAAGTGTAATCCGGCTTTAGATATTTATGTTTTAAGCTCCGTAAAAAATCTCTTTTTATTAATTCTCTAATATATTACATGCTTTTTATTTTGTACTTTGGAAGACGTAGATTTTTTAAGTATATTTTAGGGAGAGGTTTTTAAAGTGAAATTAAGAGATCTCTTTTCATGTTTCTATGGGTTTTGTTTTTTTTTTTTTTTTTGTAATTAATTCTTAACATTTTGATTTTGCTTCAAAGATAATTCACCCTGTTTGAAGAGAGTGGAGATAAAAAGGAAGAAAAAGGATAGCAGTTTGAAGTTTGATCGCAAGGGCGGAGGAATGAATATTCTACGTAGCTTATGTACTTAATTTTTTGTTCACGTTTGGCGAGTGACCCCTCGCTGGGGGCTCGGAGACCCCTCGCGGCTGTCGTCTCCCGCTAGATGAATGGTAATTCTAAAATACGACGAAGCCCATTTAAAATGTGGTCTCTCGTTGGTGACACATCAACTGCAATGCATATTCATAAAGTCTGCAGACTACTACCCACAACTATTTATGTTGCAGGTGCATTTATCATAATATTTTCGTTGCTTCCGCATAAAATTTTCATGCTACGCAAACTTGTATTTCACATAAATTTTGCATAATTTTCAAAGCTACTTAAATATTATTCATTCTTACTGCAAATACTCTTGTCTGCTTTTTATGCTTACCGAACTAATGTGTTTTTTGTTTTGGTTTGTTTCAGGAGATTCTCTGGACATGCTTCAGAAAGCCGTGAAGCCTTTTCCCGCAGAAGTGGAGCCTTGCGCCTCAGTCCGCACCACCCGTCAGGCTTGCCGATGCAGATTTGAGGCTTGCGTAGGGTGGTTAGTTTTGAACATTTTTTTCTCTGGTTTTAATGTTATATTGTAGCCTAAAACATACTCATTTATCTCTATAAGCCTTGCATCTTTCCATTTCTAATGCTAAAATATATAATTTATCATTTAATTCGAGTAGTTTAGCTGTTCAACACCAATAGAGCTTCTAATACACAATACATATTTGTATTGTATTTTTTTTTTGTAATCAAAGTATTATTGAATATTATATACTATGTATTGGTGTAAAGAATTAAGGAATTATTGAATACAATATAATTTATTATTTTAAAATTACTTTCTAAATTTATTCATTCCTAAAAAGAAATAACAACTATTATTTCAATATTTTTAATAAAATACTTGAGTGATTTTTCCACGCGTTAATTTTTATTGGTGACCGGTTTCGCAAACTATTCACGCTGGTATTATCAAACTGATTCTGTAATGCCAACTCAGCGTTTTATTTAAAATATTAAAACGGAATCCACCAAGTACTCTCTGTCAAAAATATTGATAACTTAGCAATTATTATTTCGTCATACTCTTCGACATTTCAATTCCCCCGTCCGTCAAAAAAGACAGACGTGAAAACTTACGTTAATACATGACTTCAATATAAATTATCGTATTGTTTCGCATACAGTAATACCCCGCTTTACGCGACCCCGTTATGCGAGGTTTCACTATAGCGCGAATTTCAAAATTCGCGTTAAAATGCCTCGCATTACGCGAATTTCTTATTTAATGTGTGTGAACATAATGTAATTATTGACTTCTCTAAGCTATTAAAAACAGCGTTGGGTGTTATGAACGTATTTTACAAGAACGTTAAAGAAACAGGTGTATTTTTTAGTAAAAATAGCATGTAATACTGCATAAAGTGTTCTTAGAATTAAAGTGATTGATTCAAAGGATTTTTTTTTTTTTTTTATTAAGTTTTGACTGTGTATGTATGTGTAATCGTAAACCCCGATATACACGAATTTCAATTAACGTGATTTTTTTCGGAACGTATTCATCGCGTAAAGCGAGGTATTACTGTATTTCACGGTGAGGGTTTCATCGACAGGTACCCGTGCGGACTGAAGTACTGCAAGGGCAGAGGTCCCCCCGCCGCGGCGCCGCTGTCGTACAGGTGCGGCATCAACACGTGCCGCCGCTGCCAGCTGTTCGAGTACTACGTGCCCCACAAGCACCACTGCCTGTGGGACGAATGACCCGCCGGGCGCGCCGGCCGCGGCCAGACTGACTCCGGCGCCCGCACCCCGGGACTCACCCCCAGACCGCACTCCAGACACTCCAGACACTCCAGACACTCCAGACACTCCAGACAACCGACGAGCGCGTGCCGTATTCCAATTATTATTTCCGAACACCTCGACGCGTTCGCGCCCCACAATTCGTATTCGGACTTCTTCAATACATTCGCGTTCCGACCTTCACCTTTTGGTTTCAAATTTTCGCATACGTTCAAGGATGCTTTCGTACTTGTAAATTTTGTAAAAAGATACTGGGACGCTTTTTGTACTTTTGTATATTTGTGTGCTAGCTTATTCTGGTTTTTGCAAAACAATAGTTTTCAACGCGTTTGTATTTCAAATTTACTTCTCAACCACAACTGTGTATACTGGGAAAAAAAAAAAAATTTTATTAAAAGAATACTCTCGTTTTTTTAAATGCGCAAGCAAAGTGGTCGTTTAAATGTATTTTTGGACCTTTTTATAATTTGTATTAAAATTATTGCTTTATATTTAAATAATTAGCTCAATGCGATACTTACGTGCTGTCAACGTATCATAAACCGTACGCGGAATATTTTTTTTAATACAACATTATATGTATAAAAAATATGCCGCAATGATAATACGTAAGCACTGGCATCATGAAAACTTATGATACAATTAGATATTAATCGGCCTATCAATCAAATGAAATTCTATATTTCAAACGACAGCATATTCAACGATATTAATTATATAATATTAACTTTAAAAAAAAAAGTATTTTAAACGAGAGTTACATAGAATTTTCTCTTCAATGCCGAGTTCCACGAAAAGACCCCCAGCGGGACTCGACTCCCGCCCCCTGGGCGCGAGCTTAGGGCGTCGCCCTCCTCCCCGGCTTGGCCGTGCATCACCGCCCCCAGCTGCACCTGGGGCGGCTTTTTATTTGACTTTCTCATTTCTTCAAGGGAGTCATCTCTTTAGAATATATTATTTCACCACACTTTCTCAAAACGTTATTATTTTTACCTCGAATGCTATATATATTTTGTTTCAATACCTAATATGTTTTTTTAAATTTTACAGGTTTTCTCCTTCGTCGTTGTTATCAATCGATGAATATTTGTAAAATATATTGAATCGTTTTTTTAAAGAAACTGTCATTCCGTTTGTGAGAGATGTCGTATTTAATTTATTATTTTTTTACTTTCATGAGATGTTGTGTACGCAGAAACGTGCTTCTGCTGTGGGTGGCCCGCCGTGCAAAGCATTCATTTTCCATACGACTTTCCCCTCCATTCCTTTCATTGTACAAATGCCTGTCTCATACTTTAATCTACACTCTCGTGCCATTCTATTAGAAGGATAGAAACTCTGAGCTACTATAACGATTACCGTAACTGTTAATATAGGTAGGTATTTCTAAAAAAATTGTTATTTCATATGTATGTCCTAAGATTTTTTACTGTATTTTCCTACAAATAAGACCAATTATAGGTATGTAAATACTTTTTTATATCCCAAAAAAATTGTGCATACTTTAAAGTATATTTTAAGTAATGTTAATATGCAACAGTATTGTTAAAGTATGGTCTTTTCCGTCGTCCTAACATTTCTATTTAAATCTGAGGACGTATAAATTCCTACACGAATAAAAAAAACAACGCTATTTATGTTAAACGGTTTTATTACATTTCGAAAGCAATTCCACTTCTTAATATTCCAAAAATACATAACCACATTAATGTACCCTTTAATTGGGATTTTTTTTAATCAAAGTATGCGATATCGAAAATGCCTTTATCCGTTTCTACTGAAATACTTTTACATGTTATTAATATCACATGTACGTCGTAAAAAATATTACGACGAATAAACAATATTCGTTTAGCATTCCAAAATAATTAAGTGAAGTTAAATACTACTAAACTTCACTTTATACTTCTAAAAACTTCACTTTTTACTTTAATTAAATTGCTAACATTGGTTGCAAGTACTGAAATTCTTCATTCCTTTTAGAAGTGTTTTGGTATTCTTAAGTTGCGCAAACACGTCTAATTTTAGTTATTGCTTTAAATACTTATAAACCTATCTTGACTAAAGTGGCCTTAGATCACAATATCCCGTATTTCCTTTGCAACAATTTTTGCACAATCTATTCATTTCATCATACTCTGTAAATAATGATTTATTAATAACAATGAAAAGCTCTGTTTACAAAAAAAAACGTTTGTTAATCTAGATAATTTGTAATATGTCATTCAGCACATAGACGTATGTTTGTAATATAAATACTCGAAAATTCTGATAACATTAATATAACCCTGTATAAATATATAAATTAAAAATACCTTGATCCTTTTTTTATATATGTACAGTTTGAACGTGTATATAAGTATTAAATATATATATTGTTTTTTAGATTATCAATAAAGTATTTATACAAAATATTGTTTTAAGATTGGTAACATTTTTTCTGTGCCCTTAAGCATACCTCAGCAACAAAACTTGGGTTCGGTAAGTAAATAAATACTCGAATGTACCTTTTCCCTACACACGCGTGTATAGAATCACACCTTTACTAATAATATATCACATTTCCCGTGGGGTTAATGCAAAGGATGTGGGACGCGAATTCAATTTAAACTCGAAAGTGGCCATACATATTTATCGCCTTTGTTCTTTTGGATAAAACGAATATACATCATTGTGTATCAGCGGATATCAAAGTGGCCCCCAACATCGCCCTGGCGGGATTCAACAATGGAAACTTATTACATTACACGACCACTGCAATACGTACGAATAGTTTATTTATATCAAACATCCATCATCAGAATAATTTCCGAGTGCTAAGTTGTAAGTGTCCCTGTCCAATAAGCCGTATTGTTATTTCAAATAAGCTAATATTCTCTACTAGCTTTATTAGAAACTGACGATCGATTTCATGATGAACACCACGAATCACTAAAATGAATACTCGATTAAATGATTAAGTTTTATAGTTATGTTCTCCTCCGACGTTTCAGTCCCCATGCTGGGACCATTCTCAGGGATTCGCCAGACATAAAATTTCAAGCAGCTCTACACCCAATAAACCAAATCATCTAATAACAACGGTTATTGTAATAAATATAATCTTGAAATAGTCACAATTAGAGAACTGAAACATCGTTCTGTTGGTGTGTTCCGGACCATTTATTTAAAACCACTGGCTCTCAACTGTCCTGATCGGCTTAACCGAGAACCGATTAGAAAGAACTTTTCAGAACTTGAACAGAAAGTGGAAGAGAGAAAAGCGTATTTTCATATTTTCAACATGACTTGACAATTTTTTCCCTCTTTGAACATGTATTTTTTTAGCAAAATAAATGTGATACGTACGCCACATGTATGAGACTTTAATGATATCAGAAAACCTTTTATGTGGGATACCTGTACTTACGCGCGGACATTTAAGTGCTGCGTGGTGCTTTGTAAGTGTGATTACGTTTATTGCATATGTTATTCCGCTTGTTAAATAACAAATATAATTTTCATAGTAAACTTATTTCTCAATAGTAATAAATGGTTAAAAAATAGTGGATAATTTGAAATTATTACTATGAAAAATATCAACACAATCCACTCTCTCCAAGTATTTATCAATGTTTGTTTTCATTTATATTATTAAATAAAGCAGTATTCATTATTCATATTATTTTTTTATTTATTAACTGTGTGTCAAAATTAAAAAAAAATATTTGATTAACGAACGCACATTTTGATGAATACATACACGAAAACTCAACAGCCATAAAAACTCGTTTAACCCCCGAATAAAAGAAAGGTTTGTTTTTTTACCATTAAATATGAAAAGTAATATAAAATTCAATTTTGAAAGTAATTTCGACGATTTTTTTTTTACATAAAATATTAAAATACTTAATTTTTCCTATAGCATATAAGATAACATCTCGAAATACATTATGTCTTGAATATTTAATATATATATACATATATAAGTTTTTGTCCATTCAAGGAATAATAACATGATTCTAAAAATAAAATAATAATAATATTTAGAAAGTTTCCGCTGAGGGAGGTTACTTAATAGAATATTCTACTTTCCTCCGTGCATAAAAAGAGTGAATACAAAGGTCCCTTGTTTTAATACCGAAAGGCATGCTTTGTATGAGCTCTTATGTTCTTGACACTTAATTAATGAAGCAAAATGGCTATAGCCATACTCCTAATGGACTTCTCGTGCTCCAACCCAGTATTAAATAACCAATTTCTTTATTTTAGGATGACCTATTTAAATTATTGTATTTGTTTTACTTGCTCTACGATTGTGATAAATGACTTGGGCCGTACACAAGCAATCCCTTCGTGTAATTGTTAACGAGCCTTTAAAGAGTATTTACTATTTAAATAAATTTTTTCGAGAGAGATTTGATAATATTTTTAATACTTTCGTTAAATCTTTGTTATAATTTTTTAAATAATATTTTTCAATAAAATTTATCAATAAAATGCTCGTTTCTCGATCACGTCATTGAATTTAATTTTTCCTTTTGCTGTTTTATTGTTATTGTTAAAATATTTTTAAAATGCATCATACAACAAAAATTTCGAAAATATTTTATACTTCATATTATTTTTATACAATACTCAACATTTCGAGCTTTTTGGAAGAATTACGATTTACCGCAATTTGTGAATTTATATTGTTAATATAATAAAAATTATGATGTAAATCTACATGATTTAATGTCACCAAATCCCAAATAATGTCTCTTCATCGCCGCCCATCGGTCCGTAATCCGTCATCTAACTTTTGCCATTATACGATATACAAATACCGCTATAACTCAATATCAAACTTTTTAATGCCTTCTGATTGATGATTTATCTAATATTTTTTAAATACATCAAAAGTCCCCGGAGGCGACACGGCCGGAACTTCCGTTGGAACGGAGACACGTCGCCTTTAATAATTCATATCCTATTTTGACTTCGCCCCGTCAAACTTCGCATCTCGTCGCATTAAAAGTCCCGCTACAAAATTATATTAAAACTTCCGGATCAGTCGGCAGTCGTCCGCGGATGTCGGAGACGGAAATGAGCTGTCCCTCCGAGTCGTGGATGTAATGTAATGCAGCGGATGAAGCGTTGCAAAGTAGGCTTCGTTCCCATCCTGAAACATCCCAAACTCTTCGGTTTGCCACTCAAACCGGAGAAAGCTAAAGCGCATGTATTTACTACCTAGATAGAGTAAACAAGTTATGCCAAGGCGATAGAGTTTTTAACAATATTATCATGAAATAATTCAAGTTGCTGAATATTTCACACTGGTAAAAATCAAAAATACAAAAATCTATTTGGTTTATTAAGCTATGAGTTTTTTTCTGGTTATAATTGAATAAAAAGCATACCACAGTATTCTTAATATCGTTATCATTTCATCCTAGTATGTTTTTATTTTTGAATCGATGAAAATCTTCAATACTAAAAGAGAATATTTGATTTTTTTAATATTAAAATACTTTTAAATATATTCACGAGAACCTCCGAAGTACCAGCGCTGACGTATTGACAGGAATAAAAGTCCCGTAGAATATTCTCGAATTAGGCTGAATATTCCAAAAGCATAATGAAGAACCTTAAATGCTAGATCCTGGAATCAATATTTTATAAGAAGATCAAACGTCGAAGAAGCCTTGCATAAATAAGATGTCATGGATGTGAAATTCTAAAAATGGCTTTATTTTCTTTGTTACAGGTTACACAGGGTCGTGAAGAACACAACAAAATGTTATTCACTCTTCAATAGAATATATTATTCTAAGAAAAATTATTATTCATCATGTACTAGTTACGCATTGTTTGACAAATTTTGTGAGGAGTTTGCTTATGTTTTGTAATACAAAACGCCGCTGATATATGATACGAGACTGAAAGAGGAAACAATTGTTGATATTCATGTAATCTCTCTACAGTACATTTATGGCCAAGTTGTTACAATAAGCCTTTTTCAGCAAACATTCCACTAACTATTATAGTTTTGAACGCGATTTTTCCTATTTCAATTAGTAAAATGTTTTAACAGTTTGCTTTACGTACTTAGCCTCATTCCAAAGGATGTTCGTTCTCTACGATAATGCAAAGCTTTGCCAGCAGAACGTGCAAGACTGCTTACGCGATCCCAATATAAATTATAAGAAGCCTGGAATGGTGTTGAAAATATAAGTACCAACGAATGAACGGCCAAAAAAATACATTGGTCAGCAACATATATGTTATTTAATCAATCGATATTTAACACATCACCATTTCACTGAGCATATACTCTTGCTGAGCCAGTGTTTGTGGTTTTCTAAGGGGAAAATAGTGTAGTGGATCCCCGGGTCATTCGACAACGCAGTTTTATATTGGAAGGAAATGTCTGCGTATTGCTGCTGCCTGTCCAATAGCATTATTATATAATCCATTCCTTACAAAGCTCTGGCTCTCCTGCTATTGTTTCTCTAAACGCCAGAGCCTTTTTTTTTTTACTGTCTGCCCGGGCAGCGCTGTGGTACTACTTCCAGGTGCCGACAGCTGGTCTTTTTATGTATAATATACAATAATAATACAATAATCATACACAATTCATTCATTCGTGATGGGGGGGGTTTCCCAGGGAATGCACTTTTCGCTGTTCTCCAGTCTGCCGCCCCTTCCTTCTATTCGTCTCTGACATTCGTCCCTTACTATCTATGGATACAGCGTCTCCGTTGGTTGATGCGCTGAAAAAATGAAAGCTGAAAAGCATGAAAATGGTGTCTCGTGCTCTTCAGCTCTCGATCCTCTTCAGCGCCGTTCTTGTCTTGTCCCTGGGCTTCTGGAAGTTATTTGGAAACGCCGGAGCCTAACACATATAAACATACAAAACAACCAGTATTTTGATACATTTTGTAAAACATCGTTTCAATTATAAAATTTGTTTGACACATGAACCAGTTAATGTAGGTGTACATTAGGCCAGAATTAGCATATATTGCCCCGTGCCGTGAGTTATAGGTCCACGGTCCAGGCGACACGCCCGGCCGTTTTGTATCGCGTTGGATAATTTTGATTAATATGAGCGTTGCGTCCGATCCGCTCGCAGAGGGTCCCGGCGATGACACCTGGCCGGGCCTCAAAGGACGGGCTCGATCGCGCGGAGGACATTCGTCAGCCCGCCGGACCGACTGCCGTCCAATGATTTACGCTTGACGCGTTTGATTGTCGGCTCGAGTGTTTCATTTCGAGCTTCGTATATAATTCCCTCTATTTAGGCCTGGGACTCACCGAGCACTTGTGTACACATCCACACACGAAATCGTGTTTAATGAGTGATCAATTCATCTCCAGATTTAAAAAAATATTAATGTAACTTTTGATATTCAACTGGAAAAAATGTATGATCAATATGCGGTAACACCTGGCGGAAGACCCACTGTAGAAAGACTTAAAGTTTTCATATAATATAAAAAATAAAATAAAAAAAAACAACAAATATTCATACCCACAGATATTTCACACTGCGAAAAGGTAAGTGTTTGATTTATATGTAAATAATTAATAATGTTTTATATTTAAATACTTTATTTTCGTTTCCAAAAGTGTGTTCTTTTTATATAAATCAGTAAACAGTTTTAAATCATCGACCGTTTTGTAGTTATCATTTGTATCTATTTAAATACAAAACCATCAATCCTATCAATTTGGCTTAAAGTTATAAGCTTTGAGCCCCCAAAGTTCGTAATTCCAGTTTTCCCCATTTCAGAAATGTCGGAATATAATCCTGCCACAAATAGAACTAATTCACGACACACCATGGTTATCAATAATTTTGTCTATTTAGATTCATGATATTTATACTAATGGAAATAGACGACTTTAGGTCATGCCGTTTATAAAACATTTTAACTACAAAATTCCGTGTCTTTATATTTTACTTTATTACTGATTGACTTTGTACTTAATAAGATAAATAATTAAATTATATTTTCTTTATACTTCAAAATATAATACTACAAGATATTCTTCAATGTTATTAAGGATTATGTCTAAATCTCAATGTAATTAATTTGAATGCTATTTAAAGATCATAATTAAATCATTATTTTGCTTCTGTGACTTCTAAGAAAAACGTATTTTCTTAATTATCGTTTCATCCCTGAACGTTAACTCATAATTGATAACAATGTTCAGAAACTCCAAGGAAAATGTTTCCGGGCAGCATTAAAGCATCAAAGGAAAAATTACGGAAAAAACAAAACAAAAAGTATAATAATTATGTAAATTTCCTTTACCTCAAACTAACGACCCACAACACTTCTGTTTTTGTCAAATTGTACTTTTTTAAACTTAGCGAGCGTTTCTCTAATTTTCTCTGTTTATTCTGGATTAATACGAGTCTTTTCACGTGAAACATTTCAGAAAATGTTGTTATTCAATTTTATCTTTTAAAATGTCTTCCGAGTGTGCTTGGAGCTACTTTTTTTCAATTATACACAATTTTGCTGTAAGATTAAGTTCAAAGCGTCTCTTAAGTCTAATTTTATAAGACAACAACGGCCACACTTTATCCTCGCGATAGGTTTTTACAAACCATAAATCGCGTGGGTAGCAACAGCTGAAGAACAAATTGTATTTAAGCAAGCACTTATCTCTAAGAGCCAGAAAGCCGGGTGCATTTTGCTCAAGTCGCAGCTAAGAGCCCGCAGTAAGTACGTAATTGATTTTCAATTTCAAATATACCATCCCTCCCATAAGGCACTCTTTCCGGCTAACTTTATCGCGAGATTTTAAAACGGAAATAAATTGGAAAGTTCACTTTTTACATAGATCGTTTCAGACTTCGGAAAACTAATTGGCCGTAATCGAATTACACTTTCAGCGGCGAGGTAAAATATGGATATCAGTTTTAAGTGAACGACAAATTGATTGGTAACGGTAGAGGCTGAAGTAGCTTGCATTGGTTTAATTAATGCGGTTTTTCTTTCCGGGAATTGAACGATGTAATTATTTCGTATCTTCGCGAATCTCAGACCATTTGGCAACCAATTATCTTCAATTTATATCCACACGGCTCGTTTTTAATTAAAGTCTACAAATCACACAAATAGCTTCGAATTAAATACTCTCCCGGCCTAATTGAAGCCGCGGCCCGAGGAAGAAACCCGAGTGAATCATTTCATTACGGGAATCAAATCACGGCGAGTCTAATGAATCAGCGAGCCTGCTCACTCCGCTGGTTCGAATAAACACTCCAGCATCGGTCTTCGCAGACTGTTTAAATTTCATGATCCACCCCGCCCCTCGCGTGTCCTCCCCGCTTGCAGATGACAGCTCGGAATTGTGGTCGGCATGACATTACACGGAGATTAGCTCTGTCCGCTCAGAGATGCAGACATGCCCACTACCTACAAGTGCACCATCCGTTCAACAGACCTCCACCAGTACAACCTGGCAGCATTTAAGCATATTTTTGTATACCGGAAATATAAACGTTTCAATAAGAATAACTGAGAAACCTTCCTTACGAATAATAAAGTAATACCTTAAATGAAAATTACTATAATATATAGTATACATGTCTTTAAATGAAAACACAATAGCAATAATAATGCTTTTGATATCATGAAAGATACAACACGTATGATACAAATCAATTATGATACAACACATATGATATGATACAACTCATATGATATGATACAACACAAAAGATACAACTCTTGTTTGTCAACCTATCGTGTTTGCAAATGTAATCATTATATAAAAATACTTAAATGAGTTTTAAAATCAATATTGTTTTTTTTTTTTTACAATTACAACAATTGGAAATTTTTGAAGCCAAGTCATTTTAATTTTTTAGAATCCCTTATTAACAGTGTTTTACTTGAACACAATATTTATCAGCGCGTGTTGGTAATTTGATTTGCTAGGATGGTGTAATGTGAGAAGTTGATACGAGTCTTCTCCATGGATGAAAGAAATCACTGCCTAATATTATTATATATTATCTTAAAATTCCTATTTCTCGGTTCTGGCTTTGTTGACTGTTGTTTTCAAATATAAAAGTAACTTTATTTTATAATATGAGTGAAAGAAATTTAATATTTCTGTACGAGTATCTCCTTCACTCTCTTCCTGTCACATATTTTTATTTATGCGAAAATTCTTTTTGCAAGTAATTTAGAATATTTTATAATATATTATTTCATATAAAAACGTATTTTTGCCTAGTGATGTATTGCTCAGCAATATTTTATTCATCATATGTAAAACGATACACATTTTTATTCAAGCTTTTACATTATAATTTAGATGTCACGATCGAATAATATCTGCAAAGGTAATTTCACGATCAAATCAATTATGCGGTTAGCATGCTGTTTTTAATTAAATAAAATGGTCAACCTTCTTTTGAATAATTTTGTTTGCATGAACGAACAAAATACTTTTCTATTATATATTTTAACATTATAAACTATACTACACGGGTTTTCTTCAGATATCCTATTGGTAAAAACATTTATTTGAATAGTATGAAATTTTATAAAAACGGTTATTTAAATAAATTTGTGGTCGTATGAAAAAAGCTTCTTGTGTGTTTTAATTTCAATAATTATATTATTTATATCATTAAAAACTTAATTTTTCTTAAAAATAATGATGTTTATTTCGATGCACGGTGTTTTTTTTATGATTTATTTTAGTATAAGCACTTTATATTATTTTTCTTGGAGAAAGCCATCGTTTTCACACAGTTAATATAAATTTTTAAGATTAATGGTTTGATGAAATATTTTTAAAAAAGACGCAATTTTATTGATTTAAATATCAGCGTCGACAGTCTTTCTATAATCAATCCCAGTACGCTAATTATTTATTAATGATATCAGTAACTTTCTCTTTAATTTTTTAATACGAATTTTAAATACTGATGAACCGATTGGTCGAAAAACCTACAAGGGACGATGAGAACTGTACCGTTGTGAAAGACACACAATATATATATCTTTTTGTTGTTTCCATAAAATTCACTGAAATAAAAATTATTGGCCATATATTTTAAAAATCTTTATTAAATGTAATGAAATACAGATAGAGTTTTGTCAGATATCGTGCAGTTTTGTGTATTTTAAAAAAGGTATAAATAATAAGTGGCTCTTAATATAATCATTTTATTTGCTGGTGTTATTCAAAAACTGAAATACTCATGATATTCAAATATAGATGCAGTTATAAACCTGTAGTACATTTTTTTGATATTTTTCTTTTTGTCTAAGAAAATATTTTTTGAGATTATACTGATGCTCGGGTATCGGTAAAAAAATAACTTTCAAAGTGAAAAGAAAGCTCGACGTCAAGAAAAAACGTTAACGGGAAGGAATATTAAATTTGGAGGAGTTTTAAGCTACAACGGCTATACTAAAATACGTTCGGGCCATCGAAACTTTCTTAACTGTCAAAATGCCTAGCGATTGAAACAGTTATTTGAGCTTTTATTTAAAAAACATTATATTCTATTTACACGACACATTTATTATATATTTTTTTAAAAATGGTTGATGCAAATTTTGCAATCTCATACTTTCAGGCGTACGATAAATAATAGTTGGAGAAATTCAAGTCAACTGGTTAATGGCCCTGTATGATGGATGTTGTAAATGGTACACATACTCATCTTATTTGTTATTACACATGTATTATTTTTATGTTGGTAATGCCAATCTGGTAACACTTGCTTCTTTATATTTTCAATTTAAATTAAAAATCTTTTTTACTTATAAAAGTGTTATATAACTGTACAAGCCTTCGCATTAGTTACCTGGGATAAAAACTATTACATCAATAAATCACTTTAGATTATTCCAATTAATCAATCGTTCAGGAATTCTAGGTATAATCGATTGTGTAGTTTTAATAAATTTTTATCCGGAATTGGTGAACGTGGCTTTTGAACAAACAGGCATTTTGTTAAAGTGGAATCGTTTCTAAATTCCCAGAGTAAAACATTTGCCACATTATTTTTCTCAGAAGCTATTCCGCTTAAACGAAATGCCCACATTGACTCAATCGCTACGTAAACTAAGTTCAGATTAAATATTTTGAATAATTTTAGCTATGTCGCTCAACGATCTACAGGAAACGAAAATTTGTTCTATGACTTTTAATTGTCAAACAAATGGCCTTTGATTATTATAAATCCCGTTCAGTTAACTGATACATCAAGTGACAATTGTTTTTTTGTTGTTTTCGTATGCATTCCATTGTTCGTTTAATTAATCATTTAACAATATTACTTATAAATTTGTTGTTTAAAATGCATATCTGTTAACCGAGTTTTATTCAAATGAATGAAAAAATGTGTACGAGTATATGGAATTATCAATTTATGCACGTAATTAAAATTTTTAATAATGATTGTAGTTGTCTATGAGCTCACTACACTTGAATAAATTTCTATAAAAAGCGATAGAATAAGTTTTTTTTACGATATAGAAGATATAGTGTTGATTCATAATAAATAAAACAATAATTAAAAAACGAAATAAACAAACTGAAATATTAAAACAGTATCTTTACAACTAAAAATAATACTTTTAAATATCTTTGTGTTATATAGTATAAAATGTCAGTTTTTGAAAAGCGTATAAAAATAATGTAAAATCTATTATACATATATTAAAATATATTTATTTATATGTATAAAAATTTATGTAAATATATTTATTTATTGTTTAAAAACCTTATAATTCAAAAGCCTGAAGTTATTTATGTATTTATTTTTTAAACGCGCATTTTCCATACTCCACTTACAGTGAAATAACAAGCAAACTTTTAAAAGGCAGCCAAGCGTCGAAGACATTAAAGCAACAAAGGAGGTCTCGAAAGTTTATAACGGGAAGTTCCAAACTTTTTTGGCAAGTGCGCATATGGAAGGAAATGAAATAATTTAGTACCTACGGCGAATAAAAACGCCGACCTGCGCACCCTTACTGCTCGGGTGTAATCCACTACCGAACTTCACAGAACTATTCACACTTAGAGTGCTCTGCCAATCTAATCTATTGAAGTTCAATCTTTAGATCGCATAAATATATATTTCAAGCTAAAATATTAAAATCATTTGCAAAATATTTAAATACAATTACGCCAATTTTCAATATTCTGATATTTGCGAATATATCAAAATAATTTTTTTTAAATAAAATCAATCAGTAAAAGTTGAAACTTTACTGAAGAAAAAATATATATAATCGAAATCACAAAGTTATTCTATGTACTATTTTGTAGTTTTTTTATAATTTAAATGAACATTTAAAAATTTATACAAGTTTAAAAAGTTTTGTTTTCACACTAACCTATTTTTATTTTTAAAATGTACTAAAAATGTAACACCGCGAGTCGAGTACATAAAAAATAAACCAAAATTTATACGCCACATGTCAGACTTAATAAAGAAAGTTTACGAACTACCAATTAAAAAAAAACTGTTCAGAAAAACAAAAAAATTATTTGATTTTTTCAAATACATAATATTGCAATAATATCAACAATAAGTGTCTTAAGACTTTCATCTTCTTTATCTCGTTGGTGAGGGGATATATATATATATATATATATATATATATATATATATATATATATATATATATATATATATATATATATATATATATTGATACAAGTTTTTAATAATTTTTTTAAACTATCGTAAGTGCCGATACAACGCGTCATATAAAGTATAAGCCTCTACCTCCCTAGTAGGTACTTTTCACTGCCAAAGTCTTCTGACAATAAAGTTTTCTTTGAACTCAATCATCTTTCAACTTTTGTATAAATATTTACTTATGGTTGTATTTCCACTTGATTGGAAATACACAAAGCCCATTATAAATACAACTCCAAGCGCATAACAATACGAAACATAAAAAAATACACAAATGGCCCTTGCGTCCTTTTCGGACGCATAAATAATTCATACACACTACACATACACCATCAATCACAATCACAAACGGTGGGCGCCTTGGAAAAGTCCAATGTTTAAATTTCACATGACTCATCGCCAGGGGCCGTAGTGCCGGACCTCCCCCGCACCCCTCGGGTCATCCGTCACGTGACCTCCCCTACCCTGGCCCCCACCCCCACCCCCACCCCCACCCCCACCCCTACCCCCGCCCGCGCCACCCTCCTCGGTGCTCATCCGATTGTGTGACCTGATCAAGTGGTTGTAGTGGTTGTTCGAACGAAACAAATATATTCTTGTGAAGAGAATCTGCATTTTTTATTTCTTACCTGTGTTTAAGCTTAACGCTAACACACGTGTTAAATATTTTTGTACAGATCCATAATAATTGACAAAAAGCAGTATTCAACATTTAAATAATATATTAATGTAATAACCTTTTTTCACGAAAGCTTTTTGCTTGCATTAACTGCGGCTTCTATCATTTAACGATCAAATTGGATGTAATTTAATATGTAATACTAAATTAATTTTTCAATTCTATTAAACGGTAAATGTGGTTTCACATGCATCCCTGTTCTTCTAGCAGTCTGGGTATTTGATCCATAACATTTTCATATAATTTTGACTCTTTGAATATAGAATATATTTTTAGGGAATTTATATAATTATATTTATTAACCCTGAAGGACTATTGAAGTTGATCAGCACTGAAATGATTGAATAAATTATAAGAAAATCTCATCGTTCAATATTTGTTGCGTGCCTGAATCTTACTATACATAGTAAATTAAACACGAAAATAGATTTATGAAATGCCAACAAATTGAAAACAATATGATTTTGTACTTTTTAATATAAACTAAAAAAGTTTATATTTCATAATATATCCTTGTGTGTTAATAAGAATCAGTTTATAAAATGTCACCACTCAGTCATCGTTTAAAATATAATACTAAGTCAAGCCTTAATATAATACATAATCTTCAAAACTATTTTTATTTTATAATTAAAATGAAAAAAGGTTTAAATGAAACAGATTTATCTTGTTTATCTCTTAGTAAATGTTAAAATCGGTGATTCCATCAATAAATTTGAGAGCGCCCGTTAATCTCGACCGGTTCCCGAGGGCTGCCTCCGCGACCCCACTGGGGGTGCGCGCTGCAGCCCGGTCCATCCAGCAACTTGCAGATGACAGCCAGGATTTGTGGGCGTCCTGACACTGTACGGAGATTAGTTCCGCCGCCGACGTCCGACCCTCGCAGGTATATTTCGGTCGGGGCGCTTGACCCGGCCGCTGCAGCTAAGCTGCGCTCCAATGAGAATTTCAAATGAATTTGTATCTGGAGCCGAACTTCCAACGGAACGTGAGTGGAAATTGTTTATTATTTACTACATTGTTGCCAGCGAATACCGCTTCTAATTTCAGAGAACATGAATAATACAATCTAACCCAAAGCACTGCAGTAAAATAACAATGCTGTTAAAACTTTCATTTCAGATTTAGTAACTTGCATTACGAATTGATTTTATAAATTAATAAAAATAATAACTCATGCTTTATTAAATATGCACGTATATAGAATACATCATGAATTTTTTATATATTTACTTAAAGACACGTGAGCAGCAGTGATCCCGTTTTCTTTGAACAACTTGGATACTTCTTCAAAGAAGTCATTCACGTTGAACTATAAGGCAACTATCAAAACAATATTCCGTTTGCTCATATTATTTACTGAAAACAAACCAGCTGTGGCCCGATAAAACATAGTGCGTAATGCATTTATGCACTTATACAACCCGCGCCGCAGACTGGTCGCGTAAATCGAAAATGAAAATGAAATGACGCTTTTAATCCTCATACAAATTGATAACAAATGATGATGACGCCATAATCGCAATAACTAAAAGTAGAAAATTCTATCACCGCGTTTGGTTCAGCTGGCATTGATTAAGGCTTAATTGATTTAAAACAAAATGCAAATTGCAAATCCGTAGAACTATCGGAGGCAGTTTTAATTCAAACGGCTACCGGGAACCGCCGCTCATTTGCATACGCTGCCAAACAATTAGCAGCGTCCACTTTCGTATATCAAACGGCGCAGAGAAAATGGCGCGTCGGGGGACAAATCACCAGATTAACCTATTTGCCGTGTCATTAATGGAAAATATAACAATCGGGAATCGAATTGTTTGCAGGGAGCGCCGAGTGCAGCGGGCGGGAGAGGCGTTTGTTTATTTTCCGCATTCGCAAATTCGCAATAATAATAGAGATTTTGTTTTTTTACTGGACGCGCTGCAAAGCGAGCCTGTGCGATTAAACTGAACAAATACGATCTGAAGTTATTGCCGTGGACTGATGAAGTAATATTAAGCGTGCACGTCCGTCAGGCTGCTTCGGCGAATGCAGCTATTATTGCGGCAAACTGTTCCATCTGCAATAACGTGTTTCCTTTTAATGCAATTAAAAAGGTTTTTCAATGCATTTTTATTGTTTATTTGATTTGAGTTTGTTCAGTAAAACGTGTTTTTTTATTAGTATTTGGGCTTGACAGTAGCATGGGGGTGTTGACATTATATACAAAATATAAATAAAATATCAATCTACTTGAACTAATATTTTTCAAAGAAATCAATACGGGCATGTGTGGGTTTACTACTACAGTAATACTAAAATATTTTAATTATTTTTAAATAGCTAAAAACATATTTTTGGCCATGCTGTGTTTTGTTGCTGGTTTTTACCGCATGCTGTTGCTAAAAACTATGAAAAGTCGTTTGATTTATATTATTTATAAAAAATTATCACATTCAGGAAGCCATTTATTGTTAAAAAATAAATCAAAAAGTTAAACTGGTGTGGCAGATAATTACTTCATATTCTTATAAACACAAATAGAAAATAAATGCTACTCCGAGGTAAAATTTATCAGTTTATAATGAATACTTTTTTTACAAAACTTCAATCACACTCTCTTTCATAAAATACTCATGGAAGTCCCGAGGTTTTCAACATTGCCGTATTAAAAAAGCTACATTTTTTCAGATTTCCGGAACGAGCTCTCCTTCCCTAGGCTGGCACTGCCACGTACGCAGAAATCTAAACAAAAGCCTTCGTTAGTGTATACTTGATTGCTCTTTTCAATGGGGCTTATTCTCGCAGTATTTTCAACTACACTGATTAATATTGTAAACTTATGAAGCGCACAATGGTGGCCCCGGACAATAGAATATTTGCCGAGGTTGAAATCGATATTTCTATGGCTTAAATAAAAATTCTCCTTAAACTCGTTTAAATAGTGCATTTTATATCTTTGGTATATAATATTTTCATAAAATGTAAACGTAACAATGTGCTGAAAAGATATTTCCTTCAGCCTAGTTGTAATTCAGTACAGGTGAAAAATAGTCTATTGTTACTTAAAGTCACCGTGCAATCGATTTGTTATTCGCGATATTAATATCATTGAACTCGAGAATTAATTATATCAAGTTTTAACGATTTTGAACTTATTGTTAAGATATTCAATTCAATTATAATTATGTGGATCAGTCACATCAACTATACATAAAAGTGCACAGTAGGATTTTGTTTTTAATATACTATGACTGAATCAATTTGATGTCAATCAAATTATGTCGTGCTTGTATTGCATTCAATTTTTGATGTTAATTATTTTAAAGCATTATTACAAATAATAAAAAGTATTTTTATTGTCACTGTCATGTCTCGGATTCAGAGGTATCATGTGATTTTTTAAAGTATCTGTATTAATTCAAGAAGATTTTATATTATTAAATACATATAATTGCAATGGTACTATAATATGAAATGACGTCAAGGGACTTCTGCATCCAAACGCCAGCTTCCAATTAAGCATCGTCTCATTCCGACTATTCAATATTTATAGCGCAGTTGAAACGTGTCGAGCCCGACAGTCTGGAGCTCAGCCTGGAAACAATCCGTAACAAAGCCAACTAGAGGTACGAACGATTTTAATCCGCGGCTCTCCAATTCCATCCCAATCTATAAATTGTTCGAATTTTTCCTATTTTCTAACGACTCAGTGAACGCTGGAAGTCTTGAAGCAAAATTATACAAATAATGTGTTTATAACGATTTAAAACGTAGAGACGCGAACAGTTGGATTCAAGCCTATGTTACAGGTTGCAATAGTTATATTTTCCGAATTCTTTGGCCTAAAAATATATAAAACTTTTTTTAAATTAATCTATGTACTACTTAGGCTTGCTTTGGAATGTAACTATTACATAAACTGTTAATATCTAAATACATTAAGTACACACTAAAATAGCGTGCTATTTTTCAAAACAAATAAAACATGACTTGATGTTAATTTAATTTTTTATTATATTTTCAGTAAAGTTAAATAGTATCACGCAATCGCCAGGATAGGCCGTTTGTAATTAACTCAACTTAAAAAGCAATTATCCAACCTCCCCCACGGCCGACGGTCTTCATTCAATCATTGTGCTCAGCCGAGAATTCTAGGCAAGTTTTATTGAAACGAATCTGAAGTTGGCAACACGATATATGCTAATGGAATTTAAATGAAACATCCCAGAAAGTACCCCATAAGCTGAAACTATTTTCCGATATATCGGACGAAGTTTATTCTCGTATCGGAGAACACTACTCACTGGAACTTTTGACTGGAATACGATATGACCCGTGAGTAAATATGACCATTGCTGAAATTTAAATTTGATTCAGGTTGATATCGGTATTTAGTCATATGGAAATAGTTTGCATTGAGTTTCAGCACACCTCATTCACTTTTTTAAACCCTCTGTATTAAAGCGCTTGTCATTGAAATTAAATTTTCAATAGGATCGTAATAACATTTATATTCCATTTGGTTTTTTTTTTATATATTTAACTTTTAAACAACGTATTTGAAAATTTGTATTTAAAATAATTTTTATTTAAAAAAAAAATCACGCATCTATTTTTTATTGCGCTTTTATCCTAGACATACCAAAAGTATATGTTTTAACATTTTTTCATGGTAGACTACAATTATGCAATTTAATAAAAATTCAACTTTAGTAATGGTCTTATACGCATTACCCGCAATATTAAAAAAAAAAATTTTCAACCGGGGAGGAAATTTTTAGAACCACCACTGCGATCGGTAAGTAACTCAACTACAATCGGTTTCGCTAAATGTGTAAAGTGGGTATTTTTTTTTACCTTGAACACCTTTACAAAGCATGCATATTTATACCAATTCATAAACAAGAACACCAAAGTAGTAACAAATCTACTTATAATTAGGCCGTAGCTAATTCTCCTAATGCTCACGTTAGGACGTACGCGTTTCCCCATGTTAATCCTCTCTTGTATTAATCATTAATATGACACATTATGTACACCGCCGTGTTAATTACGGAGTAATTTCTAATTAAGATGGAATTGGTTCGGCTTTCACGCGTCCCGGTACAGATGCTCCCCGGGCTGTGAATTGATATGGAGGTCCCGCCACGTCATCCATCATCCCTCCAGCCGCCCTGCTGCGGGTGCAACACCACCGTGACACGTTGTAGCCTCCGTCATATACCTCCTACTGACTTCTCAGAACATAATCACCAAGGCACCCAAAATAATCTGTAACACTTCAAATGAACTTAAATGGAATCATATTATTGTTTTGTGAACTTATTGATTTGTGTTAAAATCATCTAGCCAAAAGACAGTACCGAAGTTATGGAAACTCCATGTCATTTTAAATCGCATGAAAACATGACAACAATCATCACAATAAACAGTCGTTTATCATAAATTTAGGGCCACAGTTATTGAAATGCTAACAAAAAATGGTAGATCAACTGAATTGCAAACAAAGTTCCAACGAAGCGATGTAAGAACTCTTATTCGAATACAAGAAAGATTATATTATGCGCATAACACATCTTGAATATATTTTTTATACGACTGGTTTTATCAATATTATTTTAAAAATTGATAATTTACAATAGAACTAAATCTATTGAACGAGTTCAAACAATAAAAGGTAACAAAAATCCTTAAATTAAATTATTTTAAAAATTATAGGCAAGTGATAACACATATATATCCATCATTAAATGTTTTATATATATTTTTAATCCTCGTTATTATAATGAATAGTGAAATTTTACAAATGTTCTTTTAAAAGCTCATGTATTCTGAATTATAAAAATTTTACACAATTGAATCGACTTCTAAACTACGCCGCACTAGAATGAGAGTACATTTTTTATGGCAATTAAAAAGTCATTATTTTCAATTATAGTGTACATCGGCATATTAATAGCAAGTTTGCGTTTTCCAACCGAAAAACATTAATTTAAAACGAGATTCGCTCGTGTTCTCGCACTCGCAGGGGACTTGAACCCTGGACCTGTTGCGCCTCCAGCCATTACACTATCGACCAAGCCGTAAAAGGCGACCAACTTCATAATAACCAATTAGAAAATAAATTCACCCCAGACGCTGTGCATTACTTTTTAATGACGTCATAAAACACCCCTACTATCTTATACCACAGGTTGCAGTCCAATATTATGTTTCCGATTTTAGTACAGACTATTAACTTTTTAAGTACCACAACACTTAAAAGTGAAACTTCTTGAAAATGTGCGTGCGAAATCATCCATTTCTTCGTGTTCTATTATTTGCATACTCTACATTGTATTTACAACATTAAGAAAGTAAATATAAGTTGTTTCACTCGAAAGATATTTGTTCTGTAGTTTTCCATTAAATACTCAATGGAGAATGTAAAATAAAAAGATACAATGCCATTAATTCCTCTTTGCGTCGTACTTTTGCCATCGATGAATTAAAATATGTATGTACTTTGCATTTCTTGAACCACTCTGCATTTTTTTTTTACTGAATAGAACTAAGTACAAGTTTTCCAGTGTCGATTACGCATAAAACAACTAAGTACAATTTATTTTGGAATATTACTGTTTTTATCAAATATACTCGTATATATTAAACGTCTATTGATACGATTTTTTTTTCTTCTTGATCCATGCGCCCTAGGAGAGTTTCTTATTTATATCTAGAGACGCTATCTGTTTTTTTTATCATAACATAGAGTAATGTATAAATTACTCTTCCTATTTCCATGCATTTTATGTACGATGTGCGTATGACAGCTTTTAAAAATGCCCTCTCAACCTCAACATAATTTTCTTATATTCTTGCTACTAACTAAAATCACATTAAGGAGACTGAGCCATGTTATTACTTTCGTTTTATGTAAAACGAAAAAAATATCCTCATTTAGACACTCCTCGTCATTAGTGAAAAGCATTATCGGTGATGGAAAGTACGCACGATTTACCAAAACCCTATTATTTGAGCAAACATTCTGCTACGCAATTTAATTAATGTATTCAAATGATTATAAACATTAACTATAATACCTGAATTATTCATTTGGATGCGTGAAAATTTAGAAGTTCATAAATAAATTATTGCAACGCAGTGCTCTTAAGTGCTGCGCTGCAGACAAACTTATGCCAGTTTTATTTACTTGTTAGTTTTTGTTAGTAGATCTAAAAATTACTCACAATAAAAAAAAATTAAATTTTATTATAGGTATAATTTAACCACAGTAATTCATTTAAGCAATGTATTGTGTATGAATCTCTCACTCTCGAATATCCTGAAAAGACGATGCTAAATATCGGCGCTCCACAGTCGTCGCGAGCTCGGTGTGAATGTAAATTGTAAACCGTAGATACCGCGACAAAAGCAAAACATGTATCAACCTGACAGAGTGATGTATTATGAAAATCCACACACGAGTTACAGTAACATAATACCGCGGGATTAAGTACTTGTTCAGCCACCGCGGGAGCAATGAGAGCAAAAAGCGTCGAAAGACCCTCCGGTTTACAGATTCCCCGCAGGGTGAATATATTTTGAAACGGGCATCAATATATAAGTTGGAATGGCGCAGTGGTTGAGATGAATCCAAGAAGAAGTTAAATATTTCTGCAAATGGGTATTTTTATTAATTTGTAGATTTAATGTTTATTTAATAAAATGTGAAATTATAATTCAAAACTTCTTCAAAACAACAATTTTGGTATAAATTTTAATATTCGTTTACAACCTAAAAAACATTTTCCCCGATAATATCTTTCACATGTTATAAAAGTATGTTTGTTTTAATAAATTAATTTTTCCGGTGAATAAGTAAATTTGTTGGAAATATATCAGGTTTACTTAAATTATATATTTTAAGTAAAAAATATACATTGAACAATATACACACCAGCAAACTCACATATTATTAAATTCTACGTATTTTGAATAGATACCGCTAAAGAAACAATATAGTCTTAAAGTTGAAACTTTGTTTTAAATGGAGATGTATCGTGCCTTTTAATGTGTGACAGACACTACATGTTTTAATCGATATATTATTATTACACACATTGAACAATTGATATTGTTAGCTTTTTTGGAACTGAAAATAATATTTACGGATGGGACGAACAATCATTTACGACCTGACAAACACAAATTCTCCAAACAGAGTTTCCCAAAAATATAAGCGAAATTTATTAAATAGTTAAGTCCTGGTAATATATTTCACGGCAGATTGACAATACACGATGGCAATTTCATTAAAACCCATTTTCAATATTCATATTCAGACAGCGTCAAACGTTCTCCCTCGAGCGGGCCCAGCTTTTTCTTTATCCCTCTGAGCGAGAACAACAGCCTTTCGGGAGAGGCTTCTTCACGGGCGAGGGCTAATCTCCGTACAATGTCAAGTCGCCCACAAATCCCGCCTGTCATCCGCAGGGGGAGGGAACGTCTACCCCGAACCCCCACGAGGCCCAATCCACCACCCCTAGCTCGTACCGGCTATTTAAAAATAGAAAATTATTTTTATGTACGAAAATAGCCTTCTCTTACCTCATTCAAAACAATGCGCAATACACGTATTTAAAACAAACATATATATATATATATATATATATATATATATATATATATATATATATATATATATATATATATATATTCAAATACAACAAAAAAATATATATTAAAATGAATTATTGATAACGCTATATCGCAATAACGTAGTTATATTTTCTTTTTGTAAATAAACAAAACATTTTTTTGGATAATAAATTTTTATCATTCCCCTGTTAGCCATAATGAACAGGTAATAAATTCAGTGCATTTTTACGTTTAATTCCATTACCGAACGTTAAAGTTTACAAATATTCATTTCCGATGGGATTTTATTTATCATTGTATTAATATCAGTTTAAACATTATTTATTTGCTTCCGAGGCAATTATCCAATGAGTTTGATATTTATTTAAATTTCATGCCTGCCTTCTGTTATTTTAAAACCGTATATATTGTATATATAAATTTACCATTTCGGACGGGAAATTTTTATGAACATGGTACAACTTAAACATCAGTGATATTTTTCTAGATATTTACTTTTAACAAGGTGTTCGATACGACTGACCGTTGATATCTGTAAGTGGCAAAGTTTCCCAGTCGGAGATGATTAATCGCTCGCCCAGAGTTTTCTGTAAGTATTATTTTATCAGAGTCGTGATGACGTGAACTTTTGCTTCATGCTTCGTCGTTCACGATGTGTGATTATTCAATAAATTAGTGGAATAAACGGAATATTTTCATACACAAGCTTTAACATTTATACAAGTTTTGATACATCACAAATGGCGTGAAATTCAATCAACAGACCCAAGTTGTAACGAGGTGTATATTTGCAAGATTATGTAAAAGTCTATTTACTCTTTCTTTTTTATTAAATAATATACCATTACTAGTTTATGGTTAGTTTCAGTTAAAAAATATATATTATTTAATCTGGGATTATTATGATACAGTTTTATATGTAAAGGCATTATATTTGTACGGGTCCATCAAGCCCGCACAGAGGGTCATCTTGTTTCTATCTTCCAGAAACGACGGTTCGGATAAATGACACAAAACATGTGTTTCCAGCCGCCTCTTTGTTGGCAACTAGCGCTCAGACAGATGTTTTTTTTTACTGTAAATATTTTTAAAAAATTGACAAAGACGATAAAGTAACATTATGAAAAGGAGTGGCTCGCCGCTCCATACAATATTCATTAAAAATATTTCATGGTATCCTGTTAAATATGGAGATTAGCTCAAGCCTGACAGATCCTTACTTATTTCATTAAGTGTACTTACAGCATTTCCGCAATAAATTTGTTTGAACACTAAACTACGCTATCGGATCGACCGCGGCCATGTGTCCTGAGCGTAATATGAGATATCCTGTTATCATAAATTCATGCCATGGTTATTACAACTGTTTAATTTGAATAACATAATTGCAATACATGCTTCTTCATCCGGTGCTTCTCCTCAGAGGAGATCGGCGACCATCTCACTAAGCATACATTTATAGAAAACAAATAATCGAATGATACTTTAAACACTTTTGATTACAACAAAAAATACATAGTGAAAAAGCTCTATTGTCCAAAGATACTTCCAAACATTTTATGGAGAAAAACAGTACATGCTTTTAAAAACAACTTATTTTATATATATATAAATATTTGAATTCGTCGCTATTTTTGCAGCAAAGTTTTGGGAACACCTAAAAAAATTTAGGGTTAGTAAAAATGGAGCGTTACACGATAGAACAACGTGTCTTCATTATTGAACAATATTTCAAAAATAATGAAAGCTTGGCAGCCTTTTAAAACTTTACTGCAGAAATGGTGACAAATTCAAATCTTGCGTTAATTTTGGGACACCCTTTATATATATATATATATATAAATAATAAATTTGATCCCATTAAATATATTACCACATTTAAAGTCCAAGTAAACAAAGCCATCTATTAGGATAATGTATTTTCAATCGCTCCGTAACATCAAAACGGTTATTCTTATCTATTAAATTATCTTTACTTTACCATTTAACCGGATTATGGGCCAAATTTCAACATATCATTATATTAAGCTTCAATATCATGAAAATCTCCAGTCCCACAAAACTAAAAATCAATAATCCTTATTTATGAGGTAACTTATCATAAAATGCCGCCCTACTTTCAAGGAATTTTTTCACCACTGAGGCTCTAATGACTCATTTTAGGAAGTCATCAATCTTAAATTTTAAAGACTTCAGTCTTGTCTGCCGGAGCTTCCGCCCGTGAACATCGCGGCGCACTTGCAAGGAGTCATCGTGATTCACCAAATGGCGCCTCATATATCAAACGTGAGACAAGCAAATAGCGACGGCTCCCTGTGTCAGCTCAAAATCTCAAAGCCTTCGTCATAATTATGTGTGCGATACATAGATAACGCACTAAGGAAAATTACCTTTCAATCTCTTGATCTGTAGAGCATAGACGCAAATCTATGAAACTCACCAATTACATTTTATTGTTATTAGAACTATATTAAAATAAATGTTATTCAACGTTGAATACACTGAAAACCTTTTTTATAGTTTTAGTAACATTTCTTTCAAAATTCGCATTTAAAAATATTTATCACTAAATTCAAAATAGCCAATTGTTTTCAGTATTTTTGGTATAAATTGGATGAATCGCGTATTTATTATGCTCCTTAACGACATAAACTTATAAAATAAATTTATTTTCTATGAAACGTTAGTTTTTCTATAAAAACCGTTGTTTTGTACAATATCTCTCAACTCTCTCAAGAAACTTAATTCTAGCACTAAAATCATGATCCATTATCACGTTTAATACTAGGAATAATTGGTGCTACGTAAATGTCAAGATGACCTCTTAATTAACTTCAAGTGTAATAATTTTCAGGTGACATATTTAATGACCTATTTCAATACTACCATAAAGTCTAAAATAATCACTTCTTCAATAATGCTCAAGTCTTCCTGGTTTCTTTTGTTCACATCTAATATATTAGCATTAAAAAAAAAAATATTTTCAAAACAGTCAAAATTTTATAATAATGTTTTATGAGACTTTTTATCATAAATTTATAATGGATCTGTTTCTTCTCATGAGAGTGCTTCAAAAATGCAAATCCAGGAAGGTAAGATCCCCATTATTTAGTGGAGCAGATCCTGCCGGGGTTCCTGCCCGTGCCTAAGCCTGTGGTCAGCCCTACCGAGGAATGTAATTTATCAGTGAATTTTAATCCACGAGACCGCCTCTAAAGCTCCCTGGAAGCCCGTCAACCCAAAATAGAGTTATGGAAAAATATTTTTAGTAGATGCTTTAATGGGGGATTTGTAATGTGGTGTTATAAATTCACAATTTTATCTCCTTCCCTATAAATTTCTATAAATCCCTTTTTTATAGTTTTATCAAATTCATAGCCCGGCGTCGAAAATTCAAACATCCTTCGTGTTTTCCTGGTGCTAAATAATAAATATGGAACCTTTTGTAAATATGAGTCGCAGGTGATATTTTCATTCATAATATTGCGATGTTTAGCAAGATAAGAATAAAAAGCTCGTTATGTAAAGTGCTTCCGTCCATCTCAGCAAGATAAACATCAAATTAAGTAAATATGTTTATTGGAATTTCGCTTTTGATGTATTAATTTTTCGGCCCTAGGATACATTTGCATGATTAAATATTTATCTGCTCTCTGAAGTAAGAACTAAGCTTAATACATTAGTATTTTTAAATATGTGAACAAAAGTTTTTATAAGCTGTAAATCCTCCGATTAAAATGCGTACTTGTAACAATAAGCACATTTAAATTGAATAAATGCTTTGTAAGTCACAGTTGTATTTATTTTATATTTGTTTTGAACAAAGCTCTTATAACTTTGACGTGTTTGTTTAAGTTTGCTTCCTGTAATACAATTATGTTGATCTTAACTCGTTAGGATACTGTAAGCTCTAACTAAAAGGATTACAGTCACTGATCACGAGTCGGGATGTCTTACCTTTAACGCGTAAGTAATTAATATAATTTAAAGCATATAAATTTATAATATCTATAGGCCCAAACGTGTTCTGTTAGTTTCATAATTAATAACGAATTTATTAAGTCATATGTCTTAGTCTTCCCGTTTATCTAGGGGAAAACCTGTCTGCTAAATTCTATTTTAGATTATTAATTATTTTATGCAGATACTGGCAACATCCAAAGTTTATGCCTTTTAATTAATGTGTTAGTTTATGTAAGTGATGTTTATACAATCAGAATATATATTTTTTATTCAATACAAAATAATATATAAGATTCGACAATTATCATAAAACGAATAATAAATTATCAATAATTAAGTACGCATCCCCATTTAATTCATTAAATGACAACTTGTTATATTTAATTTAAGTTTTTTATAATAAACTTAAGTTTAAAAATGTACTATCTTTTAAATTCAATTGCTTGAATGATATTGCAAGTTTTAAATAGTAGAATATATTAACAAATTTATTTAAGATAAATTGATTTTTTAGTAAGTTCTTTTTAAATCAAAATCTTCCAAAATACAATACAAATTTATACAAATAAAACTATCTTGAACAAAAGTGTAAACTATTTTATTTTTGGGGTGTTTTGATTTGTGAGTTCACCTTTTATATTCACCATAGAAAACAGAGAAAATGTTATTATGATAACGTTTTATGTTTATTGCAGTACCCACTTGAAAAACCATATTTTCTTTTTTGATTTTATCACACTTTGTAAATTACACCCTCTGTGTCCTTTTTTTATTTATTTGGAACACTTGGTTTTTTCCCTCTTTTTTATTCCCGTACCTACAGAAATTAAAAAGATGCAAGCTCCTGCATAGCGATGAGGGTCGTGTGTGCGCATAATCTCACCCCTCCCCATATGGCGGTTGGTTTTTTTATGTTAGCGTTTTCAACCCTAACAACTCACTAGGGTCACATAGGGTGGCGTACTCCATCACAAAACCTTACCGTGGCTGTTGACGATTTTATAATTATGCAAAAAATACAGATAATGAAACTTTACGGCTTGGACATCAAAAGTTGTTTACTTTGTAAAACATGTTTTTTATAAAAAGCTTTTATACAAACCGTGCGAGTGTGTATTTTAAAGAAAATTATCATGTTTTTTCAATGGCAAGCTTATCAAAAAATATATAATACTTAATATGCACAAATTATTTTATTTTCAAGTTTTTTTTTTTACTATAACTACAAAGTAACCGTGCTTTCGTGTACTATTAGTTTACATTTGTTTTTTTTTTTCGAAACATTATAATTAAAGCATAATTGTAAAAATGCTTTTTTGCTTTAAAGCAGTTGGAAAATGACTTCATTATTAATTGCAATGAGTTAATGTTAAACAAAACTCGGTAATGTATTTGAGGTAATACTTACTGGCTAATCTTGTACTATATTTCAAAGTTCAAGATATTTTTGAGGTATGTTAATGTATTACCTCGTGCCTTGATAATCGATACAGCCCCCGTGATGTTCCGTAGAGACGCATATATCTCTAAGTGTATTCTGCCAGGACTATATTTCCCTGGCTCATTATTATTCTATCATAGTATCTCTCCCTTATTCCAAAATATCACGGTGAAGAGCGGCGTGATCTGCATTGAACTTGAACCGGCTCCAAATTTACTTCTACACGATATGAATAAAAAACCTCTCGACTGGGTCGTTCAAAAATTAACTCCAAATATACATTGAACGCTTTACAACATGACAAGTACCTATTTATAGTTAAATTAACTGCTTTATGATCTAACTGTTAGAACATTTATGTGTATTGGCTTGGGGTTGTAAATTAGAATTAGACTTTGGATATTCAAGTTGACTTTATTTTAATATAAATATTAAGTATTTTATATAATTGGATACAGACTAACGTATTAATTTAAATTGTTTTATCTGCACCCTGTTAGCCGTTCTGACTCTTGGTTGATGGGGAATTTTTAAATTGCACATATTTAAATGTCTATATATATATGTTCCAATTCACTAAACTGCAGAAATTTTAATTAAATTATTGACCTTCATTCAATATTACCTGGTTAAGATTCACGTAGCGTGCACTGTTTGGATAAAGCCATACCCTCACCATTTAATTGCTTAAGCTAAATGTCATCGTCATGTGCATGCTTGTGTGTTTAATTTTCCTTTAGGCGAATTCTTCGTCGTTTTTTGTACCTACGTTAGCACTAACATACCTTTTCACGAATAAATATGTTTGCAAGTCGACTCGTTCTTTACGTTATAAGGAGAAATATTAGAATACCTGAGTTGATATTATTTCTATATTATTAGGGTACGACTCTGTTATTTCGCAAGGGAATACAATAATTACGTTGAACTGGAATTTTAATCCTCAAAGGACAAAAACATTTCCAATGCCAAGAACTGGAAAGCTATGGAATGTTTATTATATTTTAAATTGTGTAATGGCTTTTGTTGGTTCAGAAAATGAGAAGCAAATGAACAATACAGTTTGCTTCATAATGATATTATTGCAGCGACTATGTAATTAAAAATCTACACCTAAGCCTTATCTTAGGGAATACACTTCCTGAATTGTCACCGTCTGTTTCATTAGCGTTGTTTTTCAGTGCCGCAAAAGCGCTTATGAAACAAACACAAAACATAAAAACAAATTTAATCTCGCTGAAACTGGACTATAAAATTCTCTACGTTTTACAGCAGAAAAAAGCTATCATTTTTATCTAATTTCATTGCATGAGCTTAAATAATTGCTGTAAAAACGAAATGGCTTTAGAAACTACTCTAAACCTTTTTAGTTATTCTGTATTTTTATTTTTAAATAGCTTATTTTTTTTATATGTTTTATTATTAATATCACACTCGTTGCCATTTTACAGATAAACACACATTTCTGCAGTAGACAAAATAATCTTAAAATACTAAAGACTTAAACGCATAGAAAATGTACTCAATTTTAGTAATAAATATTCCTTAGACAGACCATAAAAAAAGGAAATATTTATTTGAGATTTTAGCTTTTTACCGCGTGTATTATTTTATTTATTGTATATTTGTTCATTATGTGTATTCAATTGATATCCCGTTTGTCAAAACTAAGTCGATACTTTTAAAATACGATCTGCGTTATATCTGTACGCCTGTTTTGTATGGACAGCTGATACCAGGGGATCGCCTCCCGCCGACCCGTGTTCTCATAAATAATGATTTACGGTCAGCCATTGAGCTCGAAATACCATCAAATGAGTTAAAAGCATTGACGCCACAATCACCCTCGCGTCTTATGTACGTAGTTTGTATCCAGGCTCCGTGGCAAAGGGTAAAAGGGGAGAGAGATGCTTTGATATGGAATGCAGAGTCCACTTCGATGATTATGTAAAAATATTCAATAGTTTTCCGGAAAACATGCTTGTAGTAAATATCAAAGGTGAAAATGTAGGGCTAGAGAATTATTAGGTACTGTTTATATGCAGCGCTCTTTTGAAGATAAAATATGTAAAAATACTTTTGAGTATTAAAATTTTTGAGACTTTCAAAATGATCAATTGTCGTTTTTAATTTTAACTGTAACTGTTTAAAAAGCTTGAGTAATGTTTGATTTTTCTTACGCGAAAATAATGGTTATTGAACATCCGGTGTAAAACGTATTTTATCTTGTGGTGAAAGAAATAAATGGGCGAATGGATGAATGACCTTTTTTGTGTTTCGGTTATTTCATGACATTTTCGTATTTTTCCGAGTAATAAAGTTTTTTGTCGAAATTTCGTGAGACTTTATTTATGTCTTTTGGCATCCGTTTTCAAATATGAACAAGATTTATTAGGCGGTACATCATCCCGTAGAGGATAAGATTTTTCTTGATATTGAGAGGAGCCCTGAATGGGGATAATTGGAAATCCGCTTAGTATATCTCGCTAGAAGGTATTGGCTCCTTTGTGCTTCCCCGTAATTTTATCACAAGTTTTATGTTAGGCTTAACTCGAACAGGTATTATAAATTATGTGAACATCGTATTTTACGTCTAGAAAAGCACTATGTCATAAAATTTACCAAATAGTAAAGTACTCGGGGGCTTACTTTGTACTCGTAAATGATTGATGACCGAATTTGAACTATTTTAGTTTATAACAGTATTAATATCTTTCGTAAATTAATATAATAATAAACATTTATTCAATTACTTACTAAATTTAATTAATTAAAATTTGATTTTTTCCAATCGCATGATGCTGTTTAAATACTGTACTAAGGTTTACCTTTTTAAACAAATAATTACTATAAAATAAGTCGAAACATCCTTTAAATTCTACGTACAAGATGCGACAAAACATTTTAACACTGAAAAGGTTTCAACCTTTCAAGTATTTTAGTGTCATAAAGCAGCTATGCTATTTACTAAAAACATTTAAAATAAACAATTTTTTAACGATGTTATCTTTTATATGTTACGAATTAATATGCAATGTAAAAAAGCGCATGTTTCATTACAAGATAAAAATTTAAAAGTACACTTAAAATATTTTGCAGCTTAATATTATTCAGTTCTTTTTCATACCTTTGTGGAATAATGTAGCAGAAGTTATTTTAAACATTCAATTATACAAGTTAACAGCGCCGTAGCGCGTCTACATGGGGAAGTGAGATTCAACGTTATTAAGGAACGGGCCTCGAGGGACCAATAATTTTCCATTCCAGAGATTATTTACGATGTCGGAGGTTAAGGCAAGTTAGGAAGAAGACCGCCGCACGGATCAGCAACCTGGAAGGGGATGGGGGGACGCATTATGAAGGGATGAAAGAGTTTTGAAAGCTTCACTTTTAAGCCACCGACGTATTGTGCGATAACAATAAAACTCTTGACCGCTGTCGTTATCTCCTTTATGTTCATATTTCGCTTACATTATTTTATTATTCTGCTGTGAAAGCTTCCTTGATTTTTTTGTTTAGTCATGTAAATAAACAAGTATTAAGTTTTATGCAGAAAATTTATATACATGTATATTCACAGTTACAAAAAAAATATGGCTGCACACTTCTTTTATACAACAACGAGACAATTTCATTGCTCCAGAGCAATACACCTCGGTGTTCACGGCAAATTTAATTTCAACTTTCTCGTTTTGTGTGAATGTGGAAAGTTTTCTGGAACGTTTTGATAAATTGTCTTGTATATCGGCTTTTCCAGATTCCCCATTTTAAATATCTTCTTCAAAACAAACTTTTATGTTGAAAGCTTAAAAATGAAAGTGACAAGTACGGCGGGCGAGTCTCCCAGCACCCCCATCCAACTTGTTTAACACAACAAATCTTGCAACAACTTTCAGGCGCAGAAGTTCTGAAAAAATACAAAACATCCATTTCGGAGAATTAAAATATATACGCGACAACAATGGAACTGGAAACTGCTTTAATATAAAAGTATCTTGAAAATTATAACATTAAAGGTTTTTATTTTTATTTTGGTCCATTTATCATACGCTGATTTTTATAAACCGCATACTTTAAATTGTTTTGTTCTACTAGATTGCTCATAATTCATTTAAAGTGAACCATTTTTTTTTAACTGGAATGATAACATGGAAAATGATAATTTTTATTTCATCCCAAAATATTTAATTTGTTGTAGAAATGTTAGAAAAGAGTATTGAATTTTTTGTAACTTGAGACTCTTAAAGGTCAATACTCTGGTAAATTTGGCAGTCATGGAGAGTTTCCCACCAATAAAATCTAACGATTCAAACACCAACGAGATAGATAAAACGAAAGAACTCTAAGAAGCAGATCCACCCTCCGAGTTTAGATAACCATACGATGAAAACTAATGTGCCATTTCATGATGATGAGATAAAATCCAAAATGATTATTCCGATTTTCAAACAAAATTTAATTTTGTATTTAAATTATGAAAGCAATTAAAAATAAATTTCACTATAAATATTATTCTTAAAACAAATCTTAAGAGATATTAGTATGTTTTTAATTATAAAATAAAGAAAATAAATATTATTTTAACGGAAAGAGTAGATGGTTGTCTTATACATTTTTTTCCAAATAATCTTCACTTAAACAAAATGAGTCATAACGATTTCGACTTCTGCAAAATATTTTTTTTTTTACTTATTCATGGCACTATATTAATAAAATACGACATTTTTCACGAGTCTTCAAGAACAGCTCATTCTTGAGTACACATAAATTTCAATAAGCCAAGTTTAAAGTACTGAAATTGAATTGATAGAATTTCATTTCAATCCGAACGCGAGGTTAGGCATTCATTCCGAAGTAGATAATACAGCTAATATATTTTTTAAGAATCGAAACGCAGGGAGGCAGATATTCGCTCAGGAAGAGCCATTTAGCCCTGCGGATACAAAAAAATCCAATTTGAAATCGTGCATTATCTATGAAGACATTTATCTTGCACCGGAGAACCTTGCTGCGGGCTGTAAAAAATCTAACCAACATAAAAAGCAGAAGTACACGACCGTCGAGGGCCGGATAGGAAGTAAATGAAGCGGAACAAAGACCCGACTCCGGCGAATAATCAAAATTGATATTATTGAGTATAACACTCCACGGCGGGCTCGGTGCGTGGCTGTGGAGCTCCTGTGGAGAGTCAGCCCTTCCTGCTCACGTATGCAAGAGAAAATTTTCCCTTGCAAGTTATTTCAAAATTGGGAAATTTCGCGTATATAAAGCCTGCATTTTCAGAAAACCACTTATGAACCCCGTTTTTTTTTTACTGAAATTTTGATTAAATTTATGAATATTTAAAACTTAATTTTTTGTGCGGGTTTTATCGACGTTCACAAAAAAAATATTCTCATTATACGTATAATCAGTTATTGCAAATTGGTTTTATTAAACGTTGAATCTGTGACTTGATAAAATGCCTTAAAAATCTACTATGAAACCAATTCAGTATATGTGTAATTATATAGAATTATAAAGTCATAATATGATGAACTGTGTTCCTCTACCTGTGGGGATATGGCACTTAACATGCATTTATAACTTTTCACAACTGGAAGCTCTGCGGATGATTGACACAGTGGCACAGAGCTCGGCCGGTCGGATTCAGTTTCGGTTCTTACACTCGAGTTGACGATCATAGGCGGCATGATGGACGGATAATCCCCAAACAAAGCATTGTTCGCTCAGCGACAACGAGATGCTTTCAACGGCTCTCGCTCTGAATCGGCCGAGGGAATCCATATTAATTGTATGGAACCCCAACCCTGGAATTCAATGAAGTTTATATTTAGAAAACCGGCTAGTGACGTAGTCTCTTTACAAATTCAAAGTTTGGCAAAACAGACTACTGTGTGTGTTGCCAATACTTTAAACAAAAAACAACCTATTAGTAGTAGTTTATAAATGTTCGGACTGTTATAACGGTTATAATTGACGGCATCAATGTTATTTTATTGCGTAATTTACATGTGAAATATTTAAACATCTAAGAGGTGTCTCATAAATTATAAAAAAAGCATTTTCTAGAAAAGTTCTATGATATGAATATTCTCAAATATTTATAAAATTCGCTACCGTTCTGACAACATTTTTCAGATTCGTGCCATGCACTGTTTCTGCTTTATTGTTGTCTCTGTATACGGTGGATGACAATACTAAATCAGCCAAATGGCAGTACTCAGTGACACTTCCCCGAGGAGCTCCGGCAAATACGCTCTCAGTTAGTACGAGCCAAAACATACACAGTGTCGGCAAATTGATTTTACTCTAGTGGATACAGAGTCCGGAATAAGGAGCAGCGACAAAACATCAAAGGGACGGAGCCTGACCCAGCAACCATACCAAAAGAAGTCTCCCAACCTGACACAATAAGGTAGGAACATATCGCTTTCAGAAAGACTGAAACAAACTTAGTCCATTCGGCCGACTTACATTACAATTTGTCGGTCTTTTGAGTCATTGAAACTATTTGTAACAATTTTGAATTATATGTTGATTAGATAAAATTCAAATATTTCTCAATAAGTTTATACAATAAGATATCGAATAAAAATATAAATTTTGACTACCACGAGTGATTTAATACAACACATTTAAAAGTTTAGGCCGAATATGTCTTATACGGAAAATACTTCCTTTAAAGTTGTTTTACTCTAAGAAATATCGATACACCTTTCGTGTAGATATAAATAGTTGAGATAAAATTATAATTGCTTTCAGTTGTAATTATTCGTTTCCGACTAAATGCTTGAGATAAAGGAGTATTATTAACTTATACACTTTTAAGTAAAACTTAGCAGTCGTAGCGTTTACTAACTGATTCAAGGTCTGTAACATAAATTACCCTGACAGGACGCCTAAAAAACTTGGCTTCTAAGAAATTTATAGGTTTTTTTATTCACCTGAAACTGAGATAAGGGTAATGTTTAAATTACCGTTACTTTCTCAAATTAACTGATAATTCACTGAATCCTCATCAAATGCGTATACCTGATTTTATGTTTTTGGTATATTGTAAAAAAGTAAAGTAATTTTTTCTAAAAAAATTTCTTGGAAATAAATTAAAATACATCAACTTATGTTGTTTATTACACAAGTACATGAATTAAACCAAACAGAATCGAAGATATCTTTTGATTATTAAAATCAAAAAACATATAAATGCTTAGTACCAACGCATAGTTATAGAGCTTTGTATTATTATTTTTAAAATTTTTCATACTTTATCCAATGTTATCTATATAAGTTTTGAAACACTGTAATTCTCAATCATATGATTTTAAAACTCTTTCATTGCACCATTATTTGTTTCCCAGCTCTTATCCAATATAATACTTTTAAGCTCTGAATAGCTTTCAATGGGGTATTAAATTTTTTTTTTTAATAATTTTATACAAAAGAGTTGATGAGTTTGATCAAAATATATTAAATGCAAATTTATTTAATTAAAAATGTGTGAGTGTTCAAAGTCATTATAAAAACATTTCATGAAGTGAAGATCACCTGAATATTGACCCTATGGTGGAGGAGGGCGGAAACAGTCGCCAAGCTGTCCTCGGCCGCGGACTTCCGGCACAGCCCGCCATCTCTCGACAGTTTCGAGTGATTCGATCGCTCCAAAATTGAAGTTTGTTTGCGAGAGAGTCCGTCGAGCCGTCGCCGGGCGGGGGAGACCAACTTGCTCGGGGAGGCTCTGCTCTGGTTTAATTGAGGCGCACTTCAAGATTATATCAAATTATATCAGACCCTATTCTCAACTCAAGGAGCGTGAAACAAAAATTAAACTTTATAATCACAAAAAAAAACACATTTAGAAACTTTGTTGGAGTATTTATAGATAAATATATAATACTTATATATTTAAATCATATAAACATGCGATGATATTTTTACGTATTTATACATAAAATCCACATTAATTACATAATAACAATCGAATTTAAAAATGAACGAACATATGGGTACATCGTGAACACATCTCTATAAACGTGCTTGCAGTAAATAATATCACATTACAAAAGTCAATTTACTATATTTGATAACTTAGATTGATCGAAGAATTTTTTTTTAAATAAATGTCATAATAATTACAGTACGAAATTGCTGCATTAAGGTAAGCTAAAATTTATTGACAAAAAAACTAAAATTGTTAACTGTTATTACCGGCTTTAAATGTCTATCATTGTTATAATTTATATGTACAGACCACTTTTTGATAGGAATAACAATAGCATACGAGTTATCTTGTTAATCGTATTATACACAACAAAGTTAAATCCAAACATGAAATTAGATATAAACAGGAAACAATATAATTACTCAGGTTCAATACAATGAAATCAATACGACCAATCAGTGAAACCTCACAAATCTACAGGGAAGGCATACAAATGCTGAACTTTATATTACAGCTTAGGAAAATCTATTCAATTTCAGTAAGTTTAATATATTACAAAATATGTAAATGTTTGAATAATTATATAAATATACTATTCCAGCAGTGTTATTCGGTGCCACTGACAGATTACACCTTTTTAAATTTTATCTGACAACATTAAATTTTATTTAAATGCTAAATTTAATTTGACTCTTTGTGCGACATTTTTCACCTCTCTCCCCCGACTGAGCCATCAGCGCCGACAGTCGCTTCGAGCGGTAGAAAGAATGGCCTTTAACATTTTAACGCTCTCACTGAAAGTAACAAATGCACGCGATTTGTGACAATTAGATTAAAAATTACCGTAACGATAATTCTCCGTCCCGAGCCGGTCGCAGGCTGGGCGGCCATTATTAGGATGTATGTTCCGCATCAGTCACGGGGACACCGCCACACCCCGAGAGCCTGAACACACGACCTCGACGTCTCTTCAGCCTTCCACTACTTTAGTCTGGATTGCTCTACTATCTTGATGTCAATTACATTCAACTTAGTATACAATCAAACAACGCAAAAAAAAAATTTCAGCTTTAACATAATTTTCATTGTTTTATTTGCGACTGAAACACGTAATAATTATACGATTTAATAAAAACTTTGTATTTACGCATACAGAAGCAAAACACACGCATTTTAATTGGATTTTGGCAAAAGGGTTTTTTTCGGTTTTTTCTTGAATTATTTTATTACCTGCAAGTTTTTCGTGTGACACGAATGTTGTTTCTTATAAAAAATGTATGGAAAAAAAAGACTAAATTCTTTAAAATTACTTTCTTTTTAAATGAACAATTTTCATTGTTTCAATTATTTTCCTACTGTGCGTGTTTTTTTATGATGTATCAACAATTAATTAAGATGTTTCAACAATACTAAAAAAAAAATACAAAACGGTCAAACCATATTGTAGTAGTTTTTATCGCTTACTTTAATTTGGATTTTTTCGATATTTTCACATTAATTTACATAAATATGTTCTCAACAAATCACGTGTTTTGTTCATGATACAGTCTTAAACATGGGGTGTATATTATTTAAAAAAAATAATATAACACTTTTTTCTTTAAAAATGTGTATTTTCTTGCAAAAAATATTTTTATTTTTTCTCTTTTGACACTTTTCTAATTTTTCAACCTCACTTTACACGGTGACAAACTTCAGACGACACTCGTGTGCCTTTAGCCACTTCGAGAATGTCGAAACAGTCACGCGTGCATATAAAATATCCCAGCAAACATTTTATAAATAAATATATCTGAAGACTTTACACTTTTATAGGTCTCGGCTTATCTTTTTAGATCGATGACAGGAAAAAAATTCCATCAATCTTTTTCGACGTAAAAACAATGCATTAGCGGGCCTGTTTGGCGAATTCCCCAGAGCGTGTGAAGAAAAATAAAGGCAAGCGCCATAAAGCGTATTTTAATGGGAAATACTTCTCGATTAAAGTCAAAAGACGAATGGGCATATAGGGTTACCGTGAATTATTGAATTTAAAACCATAAAGGTCAATGTTTCTCAAATTTGGTATATACTTATCATTACAAACTTTAAGCTTGTTATAAGAAAAACGAATAATAATAGAGTTTTGTGGTACGAAAAGAAAAATCTGTGAATAATATCATCTATTATAAGTGTATTATTTTAAAGATAATTTATTTTTAAAATAATAGTTAGAAACCAAGTACGTTTATTATTTTCTAAGAACCACTTAAGTTTTCCTCGTTGAAGCATTTTAGCATAATACTGGTAGCAATAATAATCTATAAATACTTTATATATTGCAGCCGGAAATAGCACAATAAAACTACGTACAAAACAAGACCTTGTTGTATTTACTTTTATTTTTTCAAATACAATTGTGTTTTTATAAAAGTTAAAAAGAATTGCTACTTTAATGAAGCAGGCACTAATGCCACCCCTGATCTAATGAAGCCGTTTGAGTTGGTATCTTCAATAGATTGTCTGGAGTAGGCAACAGAACATTGAGTGAAATGGGGGTTATGATGATGTAAGTTTATGGTAGAGCTGATACAATTCTAGGAATAAAATGGAATGGGACGTCTCTGAATACTGTGAAGGAAACGTTGGAGTGAGCGAGAAGCTAGAAATAAGGAATCAAACGCAAGAAGGGTTCGACATCTCCTTTACCTATTTCCATTCAAGCATGGAGTAAAGGAGGAAATGAGAAGGCAGCAAAGAGTACATCCGATATCTTCTCATAACAATAAATACCCAAAATAAAACCCAGGTGACGTAAGAAAAAAATTGAGTTAAAGGCTCACCGAAAGCGAAAAGTAGTTAGTAGTAGTTAAAGCTTATTTTTTAAACGAGATGACGTATGAATGTAACTTACTCTGAAAATGCACGGGCTTAATGCAAAAAACAAAACGCAAATTGAGATCAATGCAAATCATTTGCACATTTATCTTCTTCTTCTTCGGGAGGGTGGTGACCATCTCACTGAACATATGTGTCTGTTCGTGGTTTTCTTATGGTAAGTAGAGTAGTTGTCCCCAAGTCCTACACCTCAGTTTTATGTTTGAAGGAAAGGTCTGCGTATTGGCGCTGCCCAATATAATTACTACACAGCCCCTTATTTAGATCTGATATTATTTCTGCGGTGGGCTGTCTAAGCAAATTAAGTATAAGGTTGTTTTCCATTGACACGAGAATCGCAGATGGCAACCCTGCGTGCCTACGAACACGAGAAAATGGTGCCGGCGCGCTCCCCGAGGAGCCGCACGGCTAATGGCCGGGGCGCGCGCCTTGATAGATTAGGTACACGAAGAGATCTCATTATAATTCATCGCGCTTAATCCGTCTTCCGGAAAACACAGGTAAGGCTCGCAGTCCCACGCTTGGTAGCGCTAGTCTGGCGTCATACTTTCAGCAGCGACAGTGATAAAACAATAAATTTTACCATTTCAGACGATCACAAGGTTCTTGACAAACTTTACTTTGTCTTCCCCGCAACAAATGATACAGAACTTTCATGCCTGCGATTTTTTTTTAAATGTGCTCAAAAATCGTTATAAACTTGCGACCCAAAAGAATATGATACCTTTCTTATATGATTGCTTTATTAACTGTATATCTTTAATATTCTTCGTATTGATAATTACTGGATAAATAATGGTTTGGTGTAAAGTAAAACCTTTTGGGTAACAAGTTTCCAGTGAAATTGGTTGCTATAAATATAACATGTGAGACACAGCTGCAAAATTATTTTAATGTCTATCCATTCTTTACCTACAAAGCTTAATAGAATATTGTTAAAACTCGGCACTATTTATATTATAATATCTTGTTTTAAAGCTTGTTTTTTTTTACTTGTTATTTTACGAATAAATGCTCTATTTTATTAGGCGGTAAAATATGTTTGAAAAAATAAATAAGACTTTTTCTATGGTAAAATGATTATAATATATTAACTAAGCATATTTTTTGAGACATATATCTTTGTATACTTATATTAAAGAAATAAGTGCTTGTATTTTTTTTTACAAAAAACCGTATTATTATTTATAAAACATTAATTATTTCTAAAACACTTTAATTTTTAAACATATTGTACACGTCGCATACATGTCAACCATTTATACTACCAGTATCAGTTGCATTTTGAATTGATTTGCTTTATGGGACTAGTTGGAGTTTTCGTGTTTCGGTCTCCGTGCTGAGACCATCTTCACGAATTTTGTTTTTGTGTCCATTTCTATTGCTCATCTGTATTTGACCGCACCATTCCAGGATACATCGGAATGAGCGCACTTCTCCGGGTGCGCAACCACGCGGTCTTTAACTTTAGGCTGTCTATCTCAGAACTCGAGAATTTCAATCGCCTCCCTGACAAGACGAGCGTCTTTGACATTGGAAAAGTGTCTCCCGAAAGACTCAATGATCCAAATCAACCCGTAACGGTTGCCAAAACTTACGAGCTTACAGTGTATTTTATTGATTATCCAATACGTGCTTGCAAAGGAAATTTCAATTACTAAATTGTAATGAATTGTGGGCGATGAATTTCCTATGCCCGTGTGTAAACCGCGCCTTCCTCGGAGCCGATAAATAACAATGTTCACGGTGGCTGGCGACAGAGGCTTCGAATTAATGAATGCGCGTGGCATTTTCAAATTAGAGCGTGTATTAACGACTCCGCGACACAAACGTCTTATGGGGCATCCGAGACACAATCTCTGTTAATTGTGTCTACTAAGTCCCTTCCGGCGGGCCCCGAGGATCCGCGCTTGTGGGCGCCGCTGGGATGTTTTAAGCAATGTAAATGCGCCTACAGCGAGCGGAATCTCGAGTTTAAGCTGCCCGGACGCCCGCTGAAAAGGAAACGTTTCCATTTGCAACTTACAATCATGTAGCGGATTTATTTATTTAATTAAAACCTAATTTTCAGCTTGCCACGTAATATAAAATTAAATAAGAATACACATAGCCTAAACATACTTTTGCTATAAAAATAACTGCTTGCTCAAAGATTAACAAAAAAAATTATATCTATTTATGGATTGGTCAATCAGATGCGTATTTATTACCCATTACGGGTTTATTATATTATTACTAATATGATTAGGATTCGGACGAATATTGATTATTATTAATATGATTAGTACACCGGTCATGTAAACCAGGAGATGTGGGTTCAAATCCCACACAAATCACGATGATATTTTTCTGAGAGTTTCTTTGAAATCATCTTCTATATATGAACTAATGTGCCTAATCATATTAGTAATAAAAAAAATTATAGTTATCTATTTGAGTATAATTTAATCATTTTAACACTCAATACTATCCAGATCATCATTCCGCTTGTATGCTTGCCGATCAGGTTTAGAGTGTTCCACTGGGTGTCTGAAAAATTCTCTGGAAGGCTCAGATATGAAAAAGTGTTTTTAACACACTCAATTAACGTATGTCTTATTTTTTGGATTGGACGTCAATCAGATGCGTATTAATATGATTAGGCACATTAGTTCATACATAGAAGATGATTTTAAAGAAACTCTCCGAAAATCACGATGATATTTTTCTGAGAGTTTCTTTAAAATCATTTTCTATGTATGAACTAATGTGCCTAATCATATTAGTAATAATACACTCAATTAAATCTCGCTTTCAAAACATCCCTTAAAAATATTCACAGCTTTATATAACATACAATAAATCGTGAAATTGTAAGACTCATACTTGAGTATTTGAGCTATCAATATTAATAATTTTCTGTTAATCTTTTACAGCGAAAAAAATTATTTATAAAAATAATAACCGCAACTAGTTTATGCATAAAAAATATTTTAAACCTTAACTACATATTTCTAGACACAAAGAGATAAATGGTTATACATGTATTTGTTGGTCACATTTTCCGAAGCTAAAAATTGGACCAGTATACAAACATGTTGGACCACAGTCTATCGATGATCTGTTCAATAAATCTATTTTGCACCTATAATACGTATTCGTGATAAATTTATAAATTCGCCTTTTAATGTTAAAATATACATATAAGTAAAACTATTAATACTGCAACAAATTGTATTCATTAATTGCAGAAGGCTGCCTGAAAATGCAATGTATCTCTTGGAATGTTTTCACGTTAATCATAACTATTTTTCTGGTATCATTGAAAATTCCCAAATGAAAATTCTGTTCAAAGCAGACCTACTCAATCGCTGCAGCCCTTCACATTCCCCATTCACTCGCTTCCTTTTGCGAGAGCTCCGTCTCGATAAGGTATTCAAACATCAAACTATACCAGAAAATTTTCAATTCAATAAAAATTCCATCATTACTTCATTTTAAGATGAGATTTTGCTATTATATTCAATTTGAAAACAACGTCAACATTTCACATTGAAAATTTATTCAAGTTCTTATAATATTTTAGTATAAAAATAATAAAAAATTAACTAAACATATTTTTAAATCTTGGTTCATTTACCACTGAGCATTCAAAGCAGTAGAGGCTGAGATAAACTCAAGTTTTCAATTTTAGAGTTTGAGTTGAGACTTTGACGATGTGTTTATATGACGAAAGAGCCAAATGTCAGTACTCTCCAGGATCTTTTATTTGGTTTATATTTTTTATTACAAGAAAATGAAAGGCTGACTTCTAACCCACGTGAGATTAAAATAAATTTATTTAACTGTCAAGAAAAGTAATTTATTCGGAAAAATTCATTATATTATATATGTTTAAGGTTTTATAAAGAGTTATTGAAGGTTAAAATTTAAATTCGACTTCAGAAAATCTCATTATTTTCTTGCCAAATATAGTATTAGACTAATCATAAATCATTATTTTCAAACGAATTAATCAACGCTAGTTGTTTCTTTGTCTGGAAGTTACTTCCACGAAGAGTACTAGAACAAAAAGCATCGAACACACTCTCGTGTCAATAACTTTAGGAACTAATGTTAAGTAACTCGCCTAATGGCGGCGCGCCTTCCACGAGAAGCTCTGGGCTTCCATATACGTCAACAATAACTTATTAACGGCCGCCTCTCCAGGGGGTGGCGAGCTGTACTATGAAAGATAAATATTTTTCGCATAAGACTCCAAGTTTTATGAGGAAAGCCACTCGTCTCGGCAGGAGGTGGCTGGTACACACCCCGGGGGGTAGTTAGGAATCACCTCAAACTGTATGGACCCCAATAAAGGGGATGAAATGCGCAGATTTATTGGAGGCTCTGCACACTTTTTCGTGGTTTTATCGGAGGAGGCCAGAAGTAAACAACGCCAATTTGTACTTTTATTTTTTCCACCCCTTCTGCTGCTCCCTCTTTACTGAGATTTTTCTTTTAATAAAGTTTCTAAAACCACTCATGGAACAATACTTTTTATATGGGAACTTGTTTATTACATTATATCTAGAAGAATCTTCACTTTAATACTGAAGTAAGTTTGAAATTTCATGCGATAATTTAATTTAGTTTATTCTTTTTGACAAAAATTATTTTCATCATTTAGACTTACATTTTACCATTTAATCTGAATATGAATAACAGCTGCGTTAGTTCTTATAATAATCTTTGTAACAAATCAACCTTCATTGTTAAAAATATGTATTCACTTTTTATGCAAGTTGAGTGAGCGACGAGATTCTATCCAAAGCTGTTTTTAATGCTTATTTTTTTCAGTTGAAAGGGGGATTATGAAAGGAATATGCCACTGTGAAATTATCTTCTTTTTTTTAAATTTTAAATGTAGGGAAAAATTGAAACGCTCAAGCAGGTATAAATTAGACCTAGTAGACTTACACATCTACTATCAATAAACTTGTTTGTATTAAAAAAATATAACAAGTACAAAGTACAAAATGGGAATCTCCGCTTGAATCCGAACGTCGAGTCTCCGAGAGATTCAGGCAGCTACTTCCGGAATTGTCAAAAAGTATCTTCCGGTGATGCCATGGAGAGGTGAATATTAAATTCATTTACCTGAAAATATATTTATACTGTAAACTTCTTGCATTACTGTATACTCCAAGAGAACGTTCCGTAGCCATATTTCACGGCTATCACGATTCTCTAAATTATAAAATACCTGCACACTCCGAAGTATGCTTAAACTTAAAAGGTTCTGAGAGACTCTGCGAGCACGAAACTATAAACTATCATAAACTCCGACTGTGTATGCAATTACCCAAACTAATGTATACTTTCCCTGGTTTGATATTTTACTTTGGGAAATGTTATAAAATTAATTTACATTACTGGATATTTTGAGCAACGCAAACGAGCAAGATCCATTAAGCTTAAAAGATTACATTCTTATCCTAATCTTTCTGAAAAAGCTGTTTTTCTTAATTTAACTGTGGCTTACATTTTTTTTTATACACGTAAATTTTTCTTTAGAAATTTAAAATGGATTTTGACATCTAATCAAATCAAAGTTGAAAATATTAAATTTATTAATAATATAGAAATCTCTTTCAAATCTGTTATTAGCAGAGGAGTTATCTTAAATAAATATGACATCGTCACAGCTTTGTTTCTGTTGTAGAAATATCAAATATGCGAATCAATCAACATAAACTTCAGCAGAGCTTATAAGTTATTGCATACTTAGGAATTACAAACCCATGTCGAGGAGCGTGAGGGGAATCAGTTTGTTCTGGTTAATGAAGACTGATCGAGAAATCGTCAGCCTGAGAAGCCGAACTCACGGGCTTCGAGAGCTTAAGGACATAAGTTACACGCCGCGCATCGGCCAGGGAGCTTAATGAAACTGCTCCTCGGGAAACTCGGGCCCACCCCTCGTGGGGTGATTGCAGTTTCAGACAAACGGAATGGAGATTTGTTAGAAGTATGTAATGAGCCGGTGATCAAAGTTATCAGTATTCACTTTCATGTTTCTGCTAAGTCAAATGAAAAAAATCTTAATCGATCGATTTCAGTTTTTAATTTAAGTTTATAAACACCTTGATTGGATATTGTATTATAGGCAGCTGTAATCAATAGAAATATGGAGAAAAAAAAAAGGAACTATGTATTATTTTTCGAGGATTGTGTTTAACCAAATATTATGCAATCAAATTATAAATAAATTTATATAATTCGGTTTTTATAAGAGTTGTGCCAAAATAGTCATTTTAACTATACGAATGACAAGAAATATCGGAATGCGGATTTTAACAATGATTACATAGTAATATGATATAATCATATTTAAGTTTAATAATATATTCAATAATCTTCTACGTTAACATTATAAATTTAAAGACATTTATAAATGAAAAAAAAGCATTTTTAAATACAACGTTCTTTTATGTTAATTTGATGGACGTTAAACTTTTTACAACCAAATTTTTTTTTAAATTCAAAGATTCTTTATTTTATTTAATGTTAATTTACAATAGTTGTTATGGCTTTGCTTATAATACGGTATTTTACAACTATAAATTTTTTTTATGACTTTTAAACTTTTATATTGTTTTCGTGGTAAATAAGCTTTAAAAATTCTCAAACTACATCTAGCGGGCAAAAGTATAAGCTTAATGAAAAAACTTTTATAATATGATATTTGTAAACAACGCTAGATGGCAGTAAACGTTATATTTTATGAAACTTATTGATAAAAATGATCTAGAAAATGTAATGTGTTGTTAATATTTCGCGTCTTTTTAAAAAAATTGCATAAAAAATACCTTTTATTGAATTGAATTTTGTTTGTACGGAATTTTTCCGGTTTTTCTATTTTCTTTGGTAATATTGTATTTTTATATTAGATTTTTTTAAACATGCGTTTTTTACATTCAATAAAATCTGTTTATAGAGGACGTGTTTTTCAATTTATAATAATCAAAAATACTAAGAAAATTTATAACTAAATAGTTTTTTTATGTTTTTTATGAAAGTCTTTTTTATAATGTAGCTTCAATAAACACAGTTACCATCTTTTTAAAAATATTATTGATTATCAACAGTTAACATTTAATATTCATGTACAATTAACAACATAAACGATGAATTTTACTAATTTTTTTTACTTGTGGATTTCTTAAAAACGAATATTTTATTGCTTTTATTAATAACACTTCTGATTGTTTATACTATATATAATTACGAAAAGAAGAGACTGATATTAATTTTATTCGTATAGATAGAATTATTTATCTTGTCGAAGAATTAATCTGTTTATTTATTATTTTATAATTAAAACATATATTACTTTTTAGACATTGTCAATATATTTCAATCAATAGACATTGCAACAGCAAGTGATAATCAAGATAAGAAACCAAATATTCACACGTACGATTTATCTAGATATATAACTCGATGAGTAATAAATACCACGTCAATGAGCTAACACAAAAGTTGATCTCGAGATATTAAATTATTTTTATTAATCTTGGCTTCTATCATAACGTTTGTAGTAAAATGCTCGCAAGATAAATGGCACCGTCCATATAAATCAAGAAGGTGTTCCCCTCCTTTCATGGTAACATAACTCCACACATTCCAAGCCTTGCAGCTCCTTAGAGCTTAAACACTCAATATAACAAAGCTAGCACCCGTGTTTGTTTCGTGTACTCTGCTGAGCTGCTTCTTTTTTTGTTTATTTTGGATACTCTATGATTTTATTTTTTAAAAAAACCACCTTATATGTATATAACAAAATACTAAATGCGATAATCTATGCCTAAAATAACAAAAGATGAAACTGTGATTATCGAGTACTATTTTTTGATTTGCTTTTAATTTTAATTATAGATAAAATATTTATATATGAGGTAGGGTTATGTATAAAGTCCCTGATTATGAAACCTTTATTTATTTAAAATATTATTAATTTATTAAAAATACCTATTTTTTTCTAATTTCCAACGTGCCAACATATTTGTGAAAGTACTGGACAACCGCACAGATTTATCAAAATATATAAAGGTGCTCAATTTTGTTATAAATACTTTTAAGTTGATCCGATCTATTATACTAACTATATTTTAATCAATTTTTAGATGTATATAACTGAGTTTATAAATCATAAATGTTAAAAGCTTTTTAGGCTCTCAGCCCCTCCCCTTCCGTGACGACTCCAGGGCTCTCCAGAATATTTTCCCAGGGAGACTTCAACCTCCCCAGTGCGACCCTTCAGGCTTACAATCAACAGAGAAGACGCCTTAAGCTCTCTACACTGAAGATGTGATTCTCGTGTCGAGTGTTACCAGAATTAAATATGATTTCCCATGCCGTCGGGCGGAAAATATCTACAGTGCACTTGTGACGATATTGATTTATTTTAAGCAAAATTGCATCCATTAAATTATCGTTACATTTAAGAGCGAATCAAAGCAGTCAATCGTATGCTATATTCTCTAGTATCTTATTTTTTAATTAACTGGTCAATTATTTCACCCAGAGCGTGAAAATCAGTTGCCTGCATCTAAAGTATGCCGTCATTCCTGAGCTCTTTTATTGATCTTACAGCAGATAATAGGACACCATTTTCAATTCATTGACTATCCCTAGGAATTTTAAGAGGTTTGTGCCCGCCAGTTTGTTAGAACAGATCATACAGTTTGGAGTTTACCTTTTCCATCTGTTGTAATTATTTTTTAATGAGGCGTCGGTTTTTCGAAAGCGTTTTCGGTTGCAAGCAATGGCAGTTCCAAGATCAAAGATTTTCAATCTGACCAATTATAACCAACATACATGCACAATTACAAATACTATTGATGAATAAATTATTTCATCGTATTTTTATGATAACGGAACTGTTCGTTTGTAAATACATATATAAAACGTTTATATATTTGACTCCCTGTTATTGCTTCGCGTATTCTACAAGAGCAGCTAAAATTTTTTTTTGCAACTATGGTGTATCTCAAGGAATTTCAAATATAATAAATAAATATAGCTTTTGGTTATACTCATGGATATTAAGCGTAAGTGTGTTCGTCTGCGCTTTTTATCAAGTTAAATCAAGGCCCGTATATAAGAGCGACTGGTCCGAGCACGCACAATGGGCGATGGCAGGCTTTATCTGCGATCAGCTCCTCGTCCCGGGGGGGTTATTCTAACCCGCGGCGCACATCCTCGAGCGCTGGTCGCATCGGGGTCAAACGTGCAAAGAAAACGAAGCCGCGACCAAATTTCACCATTGTAGTGCGTCGGCCGATTACTGATTAGACGCGCGCAGGGTTGCTAGAAAGCTTCAAAATTACCATGCAAATCAATAACTCAAAAATCTAAAAAAACATTTTGATAGGAGCTCCTGCTTTTTAGCATTTATTATACCTCTAAATAAATTTATGTGTTTCATTTAAATATCTATGACGGAATTACAATAAACGAGTACAAATATGCTACCAAAAAATAAATAGTCTTAATAAAAGCGATGATTTTGTGTACTATGCAAAATACGGAATAAGTATCTTAGTTGTATTATCAAATATATTTGACTTCGTCGTTTCATCAGTCTCAGAGAAATACTCGTAGATAATGGATTGCAATGAGATTTATGCTTTTATATCTCAAAATAAATGTATGTGGAACGATTGAATAAAACATTTTTTTTCAGTCGTTTGATGTAAATATTTATGGCAGCATATTCAAAAATAATCTTGTTATATCTTAGGTGCTTTGTCTTATCAAATATATTTGATTTCATCGCTTCATCAGTCTCAGAGAAATAGATTGCAATGAAAATTTATGCGTAATTAAATTTCAAGTTCACCTCTCCGAAATCTGGTGTACTTGGTATTCGAAAGCGAGTCAGTATCTGTAGAAACCCATCGCCCTCCCCCTGACTAAACGAGTGTATTTACCTGTGAATGTGGTTTATTGGGCTGGAGTGGGAATACGTGTCCTGCGTCTACAAGATCCTTGGATTATAATTTCGTTTGTTGGGGGAGGTGCAGGCGTGGTGGTGTCCAGCCCTGGGCAGGCGGTTCGGCTCAGCGAGTAAATGATTTGCTTGTCAGCGTAATGAGTCAATTGTTCTTCCGCTCGTTATGCCGGCGCGGGCGTGACGCGGCGTCAGATGGACCTTCCTGCTGGGCGAAGGAGGGTGTGGACCGAGGCTGGCGACCATGACTTGGCGGCTCTTCGGGAAGAGTGCGACGACCTTTAGTATCAATGTTATTAATTTTAATTATATTTGCCGAAAAAAGTCTACAAGAACCAATCAGTTTCTTTATTAATAAAAAGTGACATGATTTTGAAGACAGATTTCGTGAAATATGTTTGTTCTATTGTGAAGAACCATTTGCTAAGTTTTCTTCAGTAGAAAACCACTTTATTCCTTTCTGCTCATTTTCTCTATTTATTATTATTCTATAGTTTATCGACTTTTCAAATAGGAGTTCATGCTTTAGTATTTTTATTTCCAAAATTTATTTTAATGTAAAAAAAAATTATAATCAATATAACTTATTTGCTGCTAGTATCAGCACTCTGATCAAAACATTTTTTTTATTAATCATTAGAAAATTAATAAGGCTTCAGAGAAAAGATATTTGAAGGGTTTTGCTGTACTAAATCGTGGAGTATTTATTTTACTACTAACTTAATCAACTACTCAGGGTTTTAGCAATAACCCTCTACATATATTTTGGATGATCTGTCATATCAAGTGTTTGTTGTTGTTCTTCTTAAAGTATCGCCAAGGTCAACCGCATTACAAAAGACATTGCAGTAGAGTGAAGCACGACACTTGCGAGTGCCGCGGCGCCTCTCCGTGCCTTATCGTAAGACTTGTGATCTCTCCTCACATTTAGACTTCCCCACGCAGATAAATTTCCTCGCTTCAACAAACCAAACCGCTCATTTCAATATCAGAACCAAACCATCAAAAAAATAAACTCCAATAATTCCAAAGAGATCCTGTATTATACGTATTTTATATTCACCTTACATGTTTTTATCTGAATGCAAGACAAGTATTTTATCGAGTCGGTTGGCACACAAAACCATTGGATCGGTTTCCAATAAGATATCTAAAACTCAATCTTCAGTTTTTTTTTCTTTGAAGAAGCTAAATTTGAGAAATACCTGACATACTCAAACTAAAAAGGGTAGTTACTAAAGGGTGCATGTACTCCGTTTCGTTCAGATGTATAAAGTTGAGAAATATTTTCGTACTAAAACCAAGCATAAACCGATACTGTCTTTAAATATATTTATGTATGTTTGTTATTCAAAATTATTTTTCAACAATATATATAAATATATATGCTGAACAGATGATTTGAACAGGGTGCCACGCGAGGTGGGCATAACCTAGGTGGATATGCTCGTCAGGAGATTTTTGTAATGGTAAGTAACACCCAAGTTAATAAATTGTAAGTTTAGTTGAAAAATGATTGTGTAACTGTTATTTCAAATCATCCATACCTCCCTGCCTAACCCTGCATAACGTGATTTTTCATTTATATTTTTTATTATGTTGAACATGCAAAATTTTCTTATGAATAATGTACACATATTTCGGTTTAAATTTTAAAAAGAAAGAGTTGAGTACTTTAAGAATAATATCATGGTGTTTGGGTTTCGGTCTGATTTCGGTCCTGGGAAGCGCCGGAGGTCCGCTGGGTGTCTGCTGACCTCGGTAGAATGTCCGGCGCAGGCGAGCTGCAGGACTGGGACACTCTGGAGGTCTTCATTTTCCATCTCCGTCACTCCTCCAGGCCACCTCTTGCGTGAGAACTGGAACCATCTGGATACCTCCCTCCATCTTTTCTCGCTGTCCCATTTTATTTTTTTAAGAAATCTCATGTTATCTAATCTCGTTTATGGGATGCCATCCAAAACTGCTACAAATAACAATAATTTACTTCCAAAATTCGGTGCTGGACTTTATATCTGTAAATTAATGCTTGTTTTCTTTGAATCCAGCTAAATATTCATAAATAAATGATTTTCGTGTATAATTGAGAAAATAAATCATTTTTTTTATTTTTAACGTTTAAATGTTTATAGAAATACAACCAAATAAATTACCTTTGCATAATTTTCTATAAATATAATATTTTGTTTCCGACATTAAATGCTACTTTAATATATAATTGATGTAAAACTTTTGTCGTTGAGATTTTTTTTATTAAAAAATGTTTTCAGAACGATTATGTATTATAGTTTTTTTTTAATATTTTCAAAAATATATTCAGTGAAATACGAGATGAAAAAATGAATATTATTAGTTTAATTTTTTTGAAATTTTAAATTTAAAGTCTACCAAGCGTCATAATTATTTTAAATAATTAATGATATAAATGCAATCACCGCAAAATAAAAATAAATTATTTGCATAGAAAATGGAGACGCTACATTTCTTTAAGATTTCAGTTTCTTAAAATATACTTTCTAAATTATATAACGGAATAAATTGACTATACGACGGGAAACAAAAATAAACCTAAAAATAAATCTCAAATCCTTCAAAAATATATTATATTATATCACTTTGCTCGCAAATATATTTTTCAGTTGATTGATAATGTTTCGTCAAAGAGCAGATTGAAAACTCCTTTGTTCCTTCTGTGCTACGGGCCAAGTACAGTGTCTGGTTACGCTGAGAACAATGGGTGAAAGAAATGACGCAAAGTACGAGTTATGCGACACACATACACGTCTAAAATTATCGACGTGACTCATAATATAACTGGAACTCATAATTAACTCTAAAATCTGTAAGTCTTACGTATTTTGCTTGTGTTTCGATTTCCAGAGGTCAACAACATTTCTGCGGGTTAAAAGCTACTCATTTCAACCATCAGCCTGTCTTGGATATATCGACACCAATATTTATAAAGATACTTTTAATGATCTAACTTGTTTGAAAGTTTTATATTTAATATTGCTTGATTATATTTTTAAATGTTTATCTTTATATTTCAAGATAAGTTTTGAAAAATTATCATTGATTGACGAGTCTATGAAATTTCTACTGTTTAGATCATTATAACCGAATAATTATTTCTTCTATTTTCCTTATAAAAAAGTGCACTCACTACTTACACACTTGACCCCTTATATTTGTAGTTGAATATAATTTTAATAAATATTCATTATTTTTTATAGTAAAATAACTCCACTATGAATATTAACATTACAACGCCTTATTTGTTTTGTTAATTAGAAAATATATCAGCTGTTTAATCTACGGATATCGAAAACAGTAGCTTTATTATATTTATTCATAATTCAATTTAATTTTTTTTTTATGCATGAATAAAAGGAATGAGACATTTTACTCAACTTAAAGCTTTTTTAACTTATTAAAAAATAATAATACAATAAATACGGCGAAACTAACTTTTCTAAACGTCACTTATTTTTTTAATATTTACTATAAATTTTTTTTTTTTTATATTAAATAAAAACACATTACACATCTGTAAATTTTAAAAAACTACAAAAGAAGTATTTTCATGTTGAGTACATAAAAATATCCATTTGAGCTGCACTGCCTTAAACAATTAAAGGCATAACAAATGTTTGTACATTTAACGGTTTGTTAGCCCGGACATGCTGATATTCAAATTTGTTTTCATCAGGATGTCACAACGTTTTCCGCATACTTATTTCACGATACTTTCCAACACAATGAGTTTTGTTCATGAGCAAACATAAGTTATTAACACAAAGTTTTTCGAGAAACTGTTTTTGTGTATTTTTTATTATTAATTTTTTTTATCAAAATATTAATGAAAATAAAATAAACAAAACTAGAAAATATTTTTAATTTGTCTTACTTTCAAATACATTGTGGTCTAGTATTTATGCATATGTGAGAAATCTTTCATTCCATACGGTATACAGTGAAAATTCACTACCAAAAGTAGAGGTGCCACTTGTAAAAAGATCCCTGTCATAAGGTTTCGAATGTGTGACATCAAACTTTCTTTTTCAATACAATTAAGTTGTAATTTTTACGTGAAACGATTTTTAATTAGTACGTACTAAAAAAATATTAACATATAAAAGTAAAATATTATGTGCAATGCAGTTTCACCGGATCTTGACGCCAAAGTATTACAGAGTTCATCGATACGTCTGTATTCCGAAAATTAGTCAGTGTCGCGGTTGCTCAACGGCAATTCCATCTCGATTATTCAGCGTGAGCCGGATCGCGTTATATAAGACACGGATGCAGAGTCGCGTTGGCACGTCACGCCGGAAACTCCTTGCAGCGGTCGAATTGGCGGGCGGCGTGACAAAGTTTCCCGGAACGCGCGGCTCCGTAGAAAGGCTTTCTTCGGGCGGGCTTCGCGTCTGGCACGGGCCGCGCGTCGAGCTCTCTTGCGCCCAGTACTGCGCGGAGCGTGGCCTGCGCCGCACCGGCGACCGACTCCCGCGACAAGTAGCCACGCAAGTGTCAAAATAAACATCCACCCGAGAAGTGACGCGCTTGCTACACGCGTCTGTTTCAGTTTCGGCGCGTATTCCGACGCGCGAGAAGCCTGAGGTGGATTTCAAGAAAAGTAATTATTTTTTTTATAATATTTATTTGTAATTGAGTGGTTTTGAAGTGTTATTAGTATAGTATGTAAGGAAACGGTGAGATATAAATATTAACGTGGTAAAAATAACATGTTTACCAACAATTTAGTAAATTTATTGTTCCCAGCACATTGATAAAAAATACTTTTTTTTAAATTATTTATATTTTTTATGTTTTAAATTATTTAAATTCAAACCAAGTTCTATTCATATTTTATTAATAACTGCCATAATTATATAATAAATACTTTCATTGCTCTCATTGACATAGATAAATAATTATTTAAAATTCAATTTAGTTTACGTACATAAATTTAAAGGTAAGGTGTTTTGTTAGTAAGTAAGTGGAGAGGTGATAGGTCGTGCCACATTTATGGAGGAACCTGTGGTGTAGGCCTGGCGCAGGCGGGTGTTTGGTATCGTTACCACTTACCACGATGCGGGTGCGGCGGTTGCAGTCCCTACACGCCCGCTTTTTGTTGAGGTAGAGCCATCTCTGATAGCCAGTGACCTAGTATAATAGAATATACTGGAAATTGATACTTTTAGAAAATTTCTATCTATTATTAGTTACTTAAAATAAGTATATCATGGTGAATGTTTACATTGTTTTATATTTGTACTTTTTATATATCAAAATGACTTTTATACAAGTATTTGTAAAAACAAGACTAGTTTTATAAATGTATATGTTTTTAGGTACAAAAATTTAATTTCATAAATTTCATAAGGTATAAAAAAAACAAGCTTTCTTATTCATATTTTAAGTATCACATTTAGTAAAAACCTAAGGAATGTTCAATATTTACAACTATTCATTAAGCTTAAACACAAAATTAATATGGCAAACAATTTTGTAAGTACTGTTTCAATCCGTGATTATGTTTTATACATTTCCGACATTTATCAAGACAAAGTTATCTGCTTCATTATCTGAAACAAATTTTGAATTTTAACAATACTTTATGTTTTTCATATTTGGCTGTTTTTTTCGTTGAAAAAATAATCTTTTACAGAAAGTTGTCACACTAGATAATGGTGGGACAAACAGACGGTGTTTTGATTTTTTATAAGACAAGCATATAATGATACTACCGCATAATGTGCAATCATGTAACTCATTTTTTCCAAGCATTATGATCATTATCTCATACAACTACTGGAATTACAAACTTTCGGTTTCAAATTCTTGTACATACCTGAAGTTAACGAAAATTTCACTTAGCGATACATTATAATAAAAAAAACACTCTCGCACCATTTAACATTACATAAACAAACATCCAACATATAGCATACCGCTTAATTACTTTGGTTTGTGAATTAATTCGTAGGCTCAACCTTGATGAACTCAATTATGATATGTTTACAAAAACTTTTAACGTCAAACTGTACTGTAAATATAGTTGATTACAGCGTACAAAATTGTTGGACAAATGTCTTCGGCGTGATTTCGAGGATCCCACTCAAATCACATCGTCCAAATTGAAATGATCTTCGCTCGTGATGATCGGAAAAGACTTATAGCAGAGGTCAACTACAGAGAAAACATTTACCATCTATCATTGGATCTTCTTAATACCAATCATTCTATTTACTTTTCAATAAGGTATCCATTGATATTTTCTACCCTTATAATTGAAAACGTTAAACATATTCGGCAACGCATATATGCCCCAAGTATTGTAATCGTTCAATTTTTTTTTACAATATAGTCTTCTGCCACGAGACAAGCTTTCGGTTGCATTTTATTTGGCGAGCTTCGCGACTCAAACGATTGCAATTGTAGGCTCTAGCGTGTGCGCACCTTTCCTCGTGCCCCACGAGCCGCGACCCGCGCGGGGCACGGAGCAGGGCCCGTTAATGGACTTGAATCGACAAAAGCAATAACAACACATTTATTTTATGCTTTTTAAGTGACCCATATTGGAACAGCTATTAAAATAATTTTGTAAGGCACGTAACATTATCGTACATGATAAAAATAATTGCCCACCTCACCAGATCGTAATGTAAAAAATATACAATCTCATCTTAATCATCCAGGCATATGTTCGTTTTAGTCATGAAAACTTATATTTATTTCCAAAGGTCAGAGGTTAATAGACTGCTTAAAGCGTGAACCATTTCAAATAAACGGTAGCAATTTGTAAAAAAAGTCAATTAACTTGGTGGTTTATTATTCGTTTGGCTAGCTAGACAAGTGATCATCGCCATTCACTTGTAACTGATGTGTTGCCAGTTAGATCCCCTTTTAATGAAAAAATACAAACTATCGCTAGTATCCAACATTTTTTGCTTACTTAAATAAATAATGTATCTGTAATTATTTTAAATTTTCTGTCCGTAAAATACAACCAACACTTTGTTTTAAATTGGGTTAGTTACGATTTGATGAATTGGTTAACTACCTTGATTACAGTTAAGTTTTTTATTTTTATAAATACGCTTATATTACAGTATTACTAGAAAATATAGCTGTATTCCAGCCATGGTGAGAAGAGACAGATTCGGTGGTGCTGTACTTCTGTACTGTGCTGTCTCCGTCGCAGTGCAAGGTGTGTTGGCAGATCACAAGCCCCGGCACGTGATGCAAGGCGCACTACAAGTAGTAGAGTGTTTTACAAGTAGACCCAACTCGCCGCTGCAGTCGTGTATTATTATATTGCATACAAACTGCACTAAGTGGTACTTTTACGATGTTAAAGTTTGCTTTCAAACCATTGCAATCGATTAGCATAACGCGAGGATTTATTTAGATTTTATTGTACTTGCGGTTTTTATTTTAAAATTTCGTGTTATAAGAATCTGTTTTTTTTATTTTACTAAGTTTTATACGTTTTATGGTGATCTCCTTAATTTATTTTTATAAAATCGTACATCAAATAATTTGTGTAATATGAGTGGTCAGAGAGTATTAAGGCTTATTTTATTTTTTGAAATGTAGATAAACGTAAAATAATAGTAAAATTGATTAATGATACGAAAACCTTTCTATCACTTTCTTCCGGTTATCTCACTTCAAACACATGTTACTACGAAAAGTAATATCTTTTCTTCCGTGTAAAAAGCAACGGCAGTGAATATTGCTTTCTACCGGCCTATAACAACAATCATCATTCAGTTTAGCGTGCTTTTTTGTTCGTTCGACAGTACTTACTGTTTTTATGAATAAACTAAAGCAAGTTGTGTGGAAGCGTGGTGCGGAGCTCGCGCTTGCAGATTCGTGCCTATTTGACGACAGCCACTTCCGAAAAGATAGCATCCGGCGATCGCGACGTTGCCATTGTCTCAAAATATATTTACGATCAATCGATTGGATTTTCATACTCATATTTTTATCAATGATTCTACTTTAAATAGTAAAAGATCGATATATCTTAGAACGAACATGAGGCTTGAGGAATTATAACAGTGTTTGTCGAAAAACCTATATTTACATTTTATTCATACGATAGTGATATTAAAAAAATATTAAAATACATAACCTACACTTAAAATTCAAATGGAACAAGTTATATATAATACAAGATATGACATTCCAAGTGTAATCCAAAATCTTCAACAAAAATTACAATATGCTTACTAACAAACAAGATGGATATTAATAACAACAAGTAGTCGTAAATAATTAATTGAAACATTCATTAATTTATAATTGTGCCTAAAAAACTGTTAGATTTCCAAAATAGTTTAACGGTCCATTCATTAGCTGTGCGTTATATTGTATTATATATTGATAGGTGCGTTTTTGTAATTTACTAGGTACAACAATGGGTACGCGTTTCTCCGCAGTGCGTTTCCAATCAGCGCGGGCCCCTCGCAGCGAGCGTTCACCTCCTCTCGGTTTGTGTGTGATGCAAAATGAGTCCATGTCGGGCTGCTCGGCTAATGGCGGTTTTTTCAGTTGCGGTCCCTCGCCGATAAACGGACCCGCCAGGAGTGCCACCCGCCACCCGAGCCTCCTGGATTCCTCCAATACTTTCCAAACACTCCAAACGACCCGTTCTTCCGAACATTTCTAAATAACTATCTATAATTCTAAATATTTTTTACTTTCGCTACAATCAAATATAACGAATACGTAATAAATTTATTTTATATTTTTAGACTGAAAAACCTTCATTTTCATTTGTACTCTCAAAAACATAATTTAATTATTTCGATGTGTAGTACTAAATATTCAAAAGAAAACACTGCGTTTTTGCGTGGTGAAACGACGTGTCGGTACATTTATAAAATCGATTGAATATGTTTTTGTAAATCGGTAATTTTGTGAGCCAGTGAATAAGTAAACTCAAAACGAGACCCAGATTCGGCGAAAGGTGGCAACCCTGTTCGCGACGTGTGTTATTATTTCAGCGGTTTTAAAATTTCATAATTACCGGTTGTGTATCCGAGGCCGCACTTGTGATTTACAAGCCCAGAGCTTCGACGGATGGGCAGACACAATGATGTATTAGCATCACAGCGAAGCCTTATTTTTTCGTGATGCCTACTCCGGAGTGGCGTACACGTTTGATGACTTTTATTGCCCGCCTAATCATGTGTAAAGTCAGACGAAGAATGATAGAAGAAATCGGGGTCATCGCGGACCGCACTGGGTCTTATGTGCAACTATTTACTCGCATCAGGATTTTATCTTTTGCTCTTGAAATATTCTAATAATAACACGATTCACGCTCAAAAACGTACACCAATTTCATTACGAATTCTACTAAATAGGTCAACTGTGAAATTTTTACCTTAAGTAATTTTAGGTAAAGTTCTTTGACGCGAACTTCATTTACAATACCTATACAATTATTTACAATACCGAATATAACTTCAAAACAGAAATTTATTTATTGATTGAGACGAATTAGAAAATATTAAAGATAGTGGGCAAACACTGGCACACGGTTGGCGCTACTCGCGAAGAAGGCCCGTCATTGCTGGAGCCGCGGTATTTCGAGTTGGTCGATATAATTTATTACAAATATAATTCGTAGGCAGGTCGGGAGAAGCTGTGACATTCTGCCTTGAGATGGCCGCCGGCGGGGCTCGATACGAAGCGACTCGGTATGATTAACGATAGCAATACATTAGTTACACATATTGTGAGCGTTAAACTCAAAGAAATTTATAAGTACGAGAAGAGCGTTTATCTTATTTTTTTATGTAAATTTAATTATGATGATGGGTGCGGCCGGGAAGGCTCGCCGCGGGCCCGATATGCCTGCCCGCCACAACGTCGTATCTGGCAATCGACTAATTTTTCATAAAAATCTACAAATTAGTTTATATTTTGTAATTAAAAAAATCAAGAGACATAATTGACACAAGTGTAATTTAGCTCTTTTTGGACTAATGTACACAATCGCGGTTTTTGTCTCGTGATTATTGTATTTATTTACTACTCTTGTGTATTTTACTCAGTATTTTTTTTCAAATGTCCAAGAGCTCTTGCTAGTGCGAGTGGTAGGTTGTTTTACTTATATTTTCGTTGTGCTCGGGTGATGAAATTGTAGTATGCGACGTTCTGGCGGAGACGCGGAGGCGAGGAGACGCGCTCGTCACTCCCGCGACCCGAGGAGCGAGAGAAAAAGCTTTCCCGTTATGATGTAACATAATATGTTTGACATATAATTTACGTTTTCGATTATAATCTGTCCGATATTTATGCGAGGCGAGCGGTGACAAGTCCGCGGTCGCGCCGGATTGATCGGCCGTTTAAGTCCGCCCGACGCCGAGCACTCTCGCGGAGATCAATGAGTGGTCGCGACCGCCGACTTCCTCGCCGGCTCGGCCGCGAATTCATTAACAATACTCGCCGGCAAAAACCGCGGTTAATTATTCATCGACTCCTATCAGTTTTTTATCGAGTCTCGCGGATCGATATTCATTAGACATTTTCGCAGATGGAAACGCCGATATGCCTCTCGACGAGTCGGACGGACACCTACGCGGGGGCTCGGGGGATCCAGGCTCGGCGGCTCGGGGGCTCGGGGGGCTCGCGGGGCCGGTCCTCCGTAGATAAATCTCTCCGATTGATTTATCGCTAGTTTCCCTCGAGTTATTAATGCAGCGCGATTATTTACGAAGCACGCCCCTGCCGGTCGCGGGCGCGGGCGGCGGATTGTGCATCATCCTCAGTGAAAGTACTTTTTATTGAAAAACTCAGTTACGCCCGAACCTCACGTGGCCGGTGACACACTTCAGCGCGCCTACGCGCCGAGGTGGATCTTCCGGCCTGGGCGGATTGAAACATTAAATTCACTTTTACTTATAATTATTTCGAATCACGACTCGAATAGCTCCAAACGGAAGCCGGCCCCTTCCAGCGGCGGACGTTTCCGCGTTCCGGGCGGAGGCTCGCTCCGTGTTGAAACTTTTAATCGATAATCGATATAGTTTTTTGTCGTTTAGGAATGAGAGATTTCACGGTTCGATCTGTTAAATACTGGGTCATCGTGCTAATCTATCCGATGTTAATTTTGAGGATGCGCGCTGATACATTTTCAAAATGCGCAATATGGAAGTTTTCACAAAAATATATTGAAACGAGAAAGCGCCCCATACGGGAGACCGATTGCAGTATCGGTGTGCAAAAATGACATCATCCCGAAATATTCGAACACCATTTCTGACAATAAAGCGTGAAGCGAGATAATTTATAAATGCGATCTAAATCTAGGCAGGTCTTTTTATTACGGTTCCCACAGCGCGGATGACATAATCGCCCGAGTCTAAAAATAATATTTCGCAACGGGAATTAATAAAACGTGTAATTTTCCCATTCGCCCTGTCCGCTGGCCGCTTTTCAGATATTAAATTAATGACGATCAATCTCCGCGAACGATCTGAAAAGCTCGGTTCGGCAAAGTCATCGCCTTATCAGTGCGGCAATATAAATCAAACGCCATGACATCACTCGGCGGCGCGAAGGGCGGCGCCGCCGGGACATCCATCTCGCGCGGCCCCAGCTCCGAGCTCCGAGCTCCGAGCTCCTCGCATTTCTCCGGCCCGCGGATACTATGACATCACCCAGAATCTGCAAACGATCTCGGCTATCGAAATAATAGCGGCGGGCGCTCCTCCGGCCCCCGCCCCCGCCCCTCGCGCTTCTCACGGCGGTCGGCGAGCATTCATGACGTCAGCTCGGACTGCGGCCAGGGCTGCCCGCGGCGGCTACGGATCATCGCAGTCGGCTCGGAGTCAGGGGTCAATTTACTCGTATCCCTATCTGAGCAATTGAGCAGAAGCATCATCCGTGAATTGATTCTCAGAATCGACAAGGAGAAACACTGCCGCTAATCAAAAATACTCCCAGAGATCCCATCGAGCGTGGTGTGGTCAAGCAGCTGGCAGCCCTGCTCTCTCCGCGGCCGCGCCCCGCCCGCCCCAGCTGGCCGTGACCGACTACTATCACCGCCCAGTGACGTAATCGGCCTCTCGGTGTGTTTAGTGATTTGGACCGAGAGATAGCGTTAATGCTACACGCACTATCCGAAACCTGCGTACAGTATCCGCCGTGCCAATATCCGAAATGGAGATGGACCGTTACTATGTTTGTCGTCGATGTGTTCATTGATTACCCATTTTTCAGCATAACGATCGATCAAATTGATTAACATGCAGAATTGATTGATTTATATTGGTTGAAAATATTTTTATGGGGATGAAAATAACTTCATACTTTCTAGTATTTTACTATGAGGCTTCCGGACGCGAGCCTGGGAAAGTCGTCATCGGTTCAATACCTATTTTGAGTAGGATGCTGTGCATTAATTTTCCGACTCACCGTTAAATATCAACAGAAACATTAAAACATGCAAAAAAAGTCACATGAAATGAATTGAAAACGTATTCAAAATAATTAATAAAAACAATTTATTTTATGTTACTTCAAATTATAAGTTATGAAGAATACAACAACTAAATTGAGTTTCTCATTAATAAGGAAACAAACCGTGTATTGCTTCTCGCTTCGAAAATATTTTAGTAGGTTTGATATCTAATTTGATTCCTTGCTAGATCTGCCTCCTGCGTTTAGTTAATTCTCTTATTACAATACTACAAACCTATAGCCCCTGGCAACAGAAAATAAGTAGGAAAAAAATCCAGATTGATATTATCGTTTATCAACGCGAGCACAATACTATACTACTTGTGTTTACAATTATTGATATAAATACTCGGCCGCGCCGCGGGCCACGATTGCTATTCCCCAGAATCAGTTTCGAGAAGCTGGTTTGTATTTTTTACGATATTATAGTCTTGGCCATTTATCCCATAAATCAAATACACCGCTTAAGCTTTCCACAAAACCTATGTTAATTTATTGCTGGCTCCCTTTTGCTAGTATTTTTTTTAAATTACAAGCTGCGGTAATGCAAGAAAAAAGTGTGCTTATTTGAAGTATTTATATGAAAATATAAATTTTAAAGTACATACAATTAAGTTTTACTGTAAAAAGTTCATGGAACAATAAAAGTAAAGAAAAAAATATTATTTAGGCTAATATGGTGTATGGCTATTCTCTGATCCTGTACGCAGGCTGTAGGGCCCACAAGGTGTCGCTTAGTTAGGCTTCAGGAAAAATATGTGTAAAAAAAAATTATACTTAATCTGAAGAGACCAAAATGTATTATTAATAATCGCGATAGCTGCCACCTCCGCACGCTGCATATATCATACTGAAAAATTGTTTTTAAACTTTGCGAAGCTTAAAGTTCAATTTGTGGTTAAGTTGCACGCAAAACATTTCCACGTGTATGGGCTGCATGCCGTCGGTTTTTATTCAACGTAATCACGGCCATGAATGGTCAATGGAGCTGAACGGACGTCTTCCGGCGGGCAGGGCGGCAGGGCGGCGGGGCGGGAGGGCGGCTGGGCGGGAGGGCGGCGGCGCGGGAGGGCGGCTCGGTAGGCAAATAAAGGCCCGCCCGGCCGCACTGAACTGGTTTCTGCGGCCGGCAGCGCCAGGCAGTCTGCGGCTCGCGGGCCAGCCGGCCGCCGTACGAACAAATTATACTTAATGATTTTCGTGTATTCCGAAAGGTATTGCACACAAAGAATTATAAGTGGATTAAAGATAAAGAAAGCGTCGTGCGTGTCGGAGAGCTCGGCGGCCGCTCTTTGAGCGCGATGCTTTATTGAGACAAAGATGTACCTCGTCTCGAGACAATGTATTTTCGATTTTTTAATTTACTTTCTTATAATTTTATCACAATAGACTTTATAATGATAGCCATGATTAATTTAGTTGATTATCACCGTAAATAGTATTAAAAAAGTTTCATTTCACAAATTAAAAAAAATTATCATTTCACATTAAGGGTGCTCCCATTTACCAAAAATCCAATTATAATATTGTTTATAGGCTATTGTAACTTTTTTACAATTGTGTGAAACGCTTATATTGAAAAAATACTTTTTCCTTCTTGTATTTTTTTTTAGATAAACAAAGCGCTAGAAACGATTTTTTTGACATACTATCAACAATTTTGAGTAGTGAATATTGAAGTGAGTATGAATTATCGCAATGGAGGTTAAATAGCTTTTGCTCATAAATTTAGTATCGTATAACAAAACTTTCACTTTGACACCGAAACAACGGCGATCGTTTATTTCCAATCGATACCAATGCTACGTGCAGTGTTATACGAATCTCCTTAAATCGTAAACAATTAGCAACCATTTGAGAGCCGCGACCCTCCGATGACTGTCTCGCGAGCTTGCCCACACTACTTCTGGGTTTCTTGAGTTTGATGAATTCCCATTATTTCGACCGAGAAGAACAATACTTTTTTTATAATTTTCAATAATGGTTGTGATTTATATCGAAATTGATTTTCCGATTACTTATTTGATAAATCAGCTTTTTTCGGTTACAACATAAATAGCTTCAATCATTTGCAACTGTTGTTTGTGCCAAAAACCGCAAAGTTTTCTTGATTATGACTCTTAATACAGAATGGTTAAGTATCTACTTCACCTTAGTAAACGTAACGTCTACGTCTTTTGTTAAAACATTTAATGAATAATGTAATGTAAGTTTATAATTTGCTCAAACGAATTAAGGTAATTTAAACTTATTGAAATATTCTGTAGAAAAATATTAAAAATAAGCACAGTTGTCTTAAGTTGTTCGTTTTTCATTCCTGAAAACTACACTTTATGGGTAAACGCCTTTCATTAGTAATGTAGTCCCTAATCTGGTAAAACTATTATCAAGCACTTAGGCTCCTCAAAGTTTTGCCAATTATCGAATTTACAGGATTTAAGGCGACGGGTCTAATAAACAAGAGTGATCACTGCAAACACATCTGCGACTATACTTATTTAAAAGTCAACTAAAACTTTGCGAGCAAAGTATTCAATAATAATAAAAAAAAAACCTCCATATAAACACCGACGCCGGTGTAATTCCGCCAAACCGAGCTCTCCGGCGCTGGAGAACATAAAAGAGAAAATTATTATATTGGGAGGTAGATAGCGACACATGATAACCCGAGGGTGTACAGAAAATGCATAAACTTAATATTTGCCGTACAAGTAGATACGTACGTACGATATCGATGCGCGAGCGGTGTCTTAAAACGTGGGAAAAAAATCCGGTTGGCAAATTCTTGTTACTGCGCCGGCCGAGTCCGCGGGCGGCGGGCGCGGGAGCCGAGCGGTTCTCTTTGACTTTTTGCCAGGATGGACGTCTGCATCGGGCGGATTTGGGTGACCCGACTCGCCGGTAATTGCACGGGCTCGGAGCTCGGACCTCGGAGCTCGGAGCTCGGACCTCAAGCTCGAGCCAGTTGTCCGCTCGAATTACATCTTCAGCCGGGGAATGGGTTCTGTGTCACTGGACGCCCGGCGACATTTTCTTCTTTATTCACTAAATACGTACCTTCATCCAATTTAAAAAGCCTGTCTGCACGTGCGTATGCATACGAGTTTTTTTTAATTTTTTTTTTTAATTTTTACTTAATTGGATAATACACGCAAAATTATTTTTAATTTTTTAATACACTTAATAAGATCTTCTCTCACAAAAACTACAATTTTCTCTAGTAACATAGGTGACTTGCCTTCTCATCAAACATTGAATGTTTTCTTATACCTTTGTTTATTTTATATTAGAAGTGGCGCTTCTGATTAAATACAATGGCCAAGAGAACTAGAAATTTACGGAAATAACTCGGAATGTTTAAACTTTTCTCTTTTTTGATAAATAATACAAGATATTCAATCCGTGAAATATCTTGTATATAATTTTTGATTTGTATGAGAGAGTCTTGCTCAGAATGCGCTTAGGAAAAAATAAAAAATCGGAAATTCTCCTATTTTGGGCACAGTTTTCGAAACAATAAATATAGCATTCTACATCCTATTGTCCAGGGCAACGAACTGTACTAGTGAGACTGGCTCGGATTATACTAAATATTCGACGAAATGGTCGCCAATCTTCTCTGAGGAGAGTAATTGATGAATTGTTTGAAAGACTGTAAGATGAATGCACTGAAGTGACAATACGAGTATTTAATATAAAATGATGTACTCGTGAGGTTTATTATTGGGTTTAAATAAAATAACCGATATGTTTCATGGTAACGGTGTTCACAAAACATTTAAGTCGAGGTATGAATCCTGAAAATATTTCGAAAAGGACAAAAGGGATTACGTCATTAGATTTGATTAAAGATTTTGGTGTAAATCATTTCATTATTAGAAAATATATAAATCAAAAATGAAAAAAAACGAGTTTTCCGTATATGTATATTTCAAAATGCTAATAAAATATGACAAAAGTAAACCAAAATTTTATTCAGAATTTCAGTATGGTTTCTTTTGATTGTTAACTCAAATTTAATTCATCATTGTTTATGTATTCTAATCATTCATCGTTCCCTTAAATTAAAACGATTTACCAAACCAAAAAATATACTTACTTTTTACATCATTTCAACGTTTTCTTTTGTTAACAAAGATACAATCATAGCAATTTTAATTGGATAATACACGCAAAATTATTTTACATACACTTAATTAGATCTTCTCTCACAAAAACTACAATTTTCTCTAATAACATTGGTGACTTGCCTTCTCATCAAACATTAAATGTTTTCTTATGCTTTTATAAGAGAACTAGAAATTTGCGGAAATAACTCGGAATGTGTATACTTTTCTCTTTTTTGATAAATAATACAAGATATTCAATAATCCGTGAAATTACTTGCTGTTTTGACAAACCATTAACCATTGTAATATTCTGGCTTATAATGTAACCTTTTGTTATTCTTGGTGCATCTGTTATAATTTTTTACCGGATGGTGTATTTTGGCGGACAAGTGACGCACCATGATTCAACAAAAGCCGGCACGAGAGAGAACCAGAGATCCACGAAGTTGGCCGAACGGTAGTTTCCTCCCGTACACAATTTCGCTTAGTCAAATCACCTATCAATAATAATTTCCCCCTGGCACGACTCGGCGCGGAGTAACGGCCCCGCGGTCGCTGTCGCGTGGATCGCTTGCATAAAAACTGGCCTGTCATAAATACCGACTCGGCCAACTTTGACATGCGATAATGACCCCTATCGCCAATGCACTTCGAAAAGTATTGGCTGCAATATATCATGATAGTTTTGACACTAATGATCGCCGAAAAGTTCACAGACCTACTGCATTAAAAGCGCTTTTGCATATCACAGATGCCGGAGCTTAAAGCTGGTTTTGACTCGCGAGCGCCGAGTGTTGGCTGGTGATTTGTGATGGGCGATTCGCAAGGTGTGCGACCCTTGGCACTCAGTGCTTGCATTCGAGTATACTTTAAATTATTAATCAAATGAGGTAATTATAAAATGAACATAACGTTGATTCGCTTAGTCTATCTTTGTTATAATTATCAATCAACCCTTCATAGAAAACTTTCTGTAAAACGGTTGTCTATCAATCCTTTTTATTTGTGGTAAATCTTCAAAACCAGTTTTCATGTTAAATTAAAAACAATTTTTTTTTTAAATTTACTTGAATGCCTTGGGCAATTTAAAATAAAAAATATTTTTCGTACTTTAAAGTGTACAATAGTTCCTCGTGAATATGATAGACAATCTTGGAAAACTTTTATATCTTTTAGTTGTTTTCTGTCACTTTGTTCTGTTGTTTCTTATAATAATCGACACTACATCAATGCCATATAATCAATAACACCCCACCCAGAACAATGCTAATTCATTATATCATTAATCTTTACTGTGTAGTGAAAAAAATAACCAGTTTCGTCCAAGAGCACATATTGTCTTGGGACTGCCTAGAAAAAAAAAATCAGCACGTTTATTGTGTTTTTTTCCCCGCAGTCAAATTTACGTGCAGGGTGACCAGCAAAACAGTTCACCGCAATAAATGATGACTTGATCATCTGCTATATATTTTCCGTGCTACTTTATCTTAATTTTTGGAAATATATATATTTTATAGCAAATATTTTACACACGGAGCAAAATCGTTAGTATGATTTTCCCAGTATGTGCGAATCATTCTTACAAATGTACCATGCGCTCTTTTAAGTTTTTTGTCTACATTTAAATGCAACTGAAAAACGCTTTATGATTACTCCAATCATCTGGGTTTTTTTTGTTCTTGTTTTTCAACTTATACAACTGTTTTATTTTGAAACTTTTACAGTGAATTAATTCTTTTACTATTAATTTTATATAAGGTATTATTTTGACTGCCTCTGATAGCTTTTACCAAACTTATTTAGATTTTGATGGTAATTTTGTGATTCTAAAAAAAACAAAAAAAATAATAAGTAATTTACTGAGTACGTATTTATACTTATAATACATTACTATTTTTCGATTATTGCATACTGTGTAGCATCATTTTGTAATAAAAAGACCCAGACTTTTGTAAGACTAGTAACTCTTTTGATAATCAGTGTTTAATTATTTTTGTTCTCATTTAAAAGACTCGTTTTTATAGTCAAAATATAACGTGAAAACTTTTTTTTTATTTCTAAGGATGCTGATACTATTGCTAAGTGTATATCAATTGTAGCTTAACAATCACTATGCTGACAGAAAAAACAAAAATTTCAAAACCTTTGACAAATTTTCATGAATGAAAAATATTATTTCGATATATTAAATTGAATCGCTTTGCAAACTCCCTGTGACTCCAACAGTAAACACATTATTATCAAGCTTGTATGACTAACATGAAATATAACAGCATTTTAAAAGGGTGTGGATTTTGATGAAAATTTGTTTTGACTATCTGAAACTGACAAGGATTCTATGAAATCAAATTTTTCATAGTTATCAATTTAATAAAGTGAATAATAATGCTTCGAACAATATTTTAAAGTTTAATATTACATTTTATTTATGTCTACGTGATTTCATAAAAACGGTCACAAATCGTAATTATTAAAAAAAACAACTTTGAAAAATTAAATTGTAGAGGTAAGTTCTCTATAGCGTCCAGTAAATAATAATGTCAGCTGACGAGGTGGTGTTCTTGGTTTTAACGCTATTGGCAGATTTCATCAACGGTCTAGAAAATTATATAAGGATTAAAATAATAAATAATTAAATACAGATTGAATTTGTAGTTTTTTTATTTATAATTTTATTATATACTTTTTAGTATAAAAATGAACAGCAATAATAATTTCTTAAAATAAATAAAATGAATCATATTGAGGTGAAAATGATTAAATATTTTATTATTTTTTAGGCGATATGAAGAAAGGTACCAAGTCAAGAAGAAAACCGAAGCGTCTCAAAATGGAAATGAGGCTCAAAATATTCCTCGTCTTCCTGTTGGCTTTCCTGGGACCAGCTCTCTCTGCCAGCATTCCTGAGGACAGAGCCACGGAAATCAATTCGGAGGGCAGTAGTACACCAGCGCTTAACTCACCACGTCAGTGAATTTAATTTAAATGACTAAATATATATTTACCCTCTTCGAATTTCACTCACCTACTGATTTTAATAAATAGTGATTTTTATCTTAGTAACTTATCAGTGGTAAATTGCATTATGTTATAATTTTTTTTATTATTATTATAATTTAAACTGATCTACTAGTATTCAGTACGAAAATGACGGATGTACCTACTTTGTGCGAAGGTGTTTTATTTGGGCTAGAGCCAATAGAGGCAAACTTTCAGCTGTTGACCAGGTCAGTTGCATGGACGTGACTAGTCTCTATCAGTATAATACAGAAACCAGCAGTTGTAGGAAAACTTTCTCTTATTGCTTTTAATAGGGAAAAAAGAACTTTCAAATAATTATCCTTTCTAAATATTTTCAGGCGAAGCTGGAGCTAAGGATTCTCGCGGACTGTTCTCCCCGCGGATGGACTACGAGCAGTGGAAGCCGCTCGGTCGCGGTGACCCGTTGCAGAACGACCCCACCTACGACTACGTGCCTCCCGCGCTGGAGCGGGTCCACTACTGGGAGGAGGTCCCCCGCCAGGCGCCCGGAGAAGGCAAGAAGTCCGAGATCCTCGTCCTCGGCGTCTCCTCCAAGAAGCCGAGCGTGAGCCCCGCCGCTGCAGAGGGCCGGAGAGACCCGTACGAATCCTTCCTTAAGTTTATTGACGGACCGAAGTACCATCATCATCACAGCTCACACATCCGACCGAATTCAAACCAGCGCGTCCCTCATCCGCCTTCTCACGCTTTTCACTCTCAGTATTATAAAAATAAATTCGACGACGAGGTGTACCGCCCCGACGAGCGGCGCATGCCCTACACCGTGCTCGTGCCGCCGCCCGTCCCGCCGCCGCACGCGGAGCTGCCGCTGTTCGAGGCCCAGCAGCCCGCCCAGCCCGCCAGGCCCGCCCAGCCCGCCCAGCCCGCCAGGCCCGCCTACAGGCCGCCCCCGCCCGCCGCCCCCGCCGACGCCCCCGGCCCGTCGGTGTCCGTGCAGGAAGCTAATCTTATCTACCATTCTTCCAGCGCGGGCGGGAACGATCGGTGGCGATTCGGGTCCGATCAGTTCGCCACGGTCGGAGCCGGCAGCCAGTATGTAACGTGGAGGTCTCCCGCTAGCGTTCTCCCGGAGACCGCGACCGAGGGTAATCCGGTAGTCTTCTCGAGGAACACCTCCGACGCTCAGAACGCGCACCCGGGCCGCAGGCCGGTCCGCGTGTCGCGACCCCCCGAAACGGTAAAGTCTTACGAGTTGCCCGTCGTATTTCCGACCGAAACGGTCGGTCGAATCGTTTTCGAGCAGCACTCTTCCTTCGGTCCGTCGTCGATCCGCGGTCCTTCGGACTTGCTCTCGCAGGCTCCCGACAAGACGGCGGCGCAGACGCCTCCGGTTCTGGCCGCCGCCGGTCGACCCTCCCTCCACGTGTTGCACATCGCGGGTCCCCAACCTACCGTCACCCACATGGCGGTGGGCAATCAGCCCATGCACAAAGGACAGGTCTCCGATGATACGATCGGTAACTCTTACGTCAACATAGGAAGACCTAACGCTCACATTCAAAAAGAAACTACCGACAGGTCTCCTGTCATCACTGTCAATCGACAACCCATCATTAAAAACCCGAAAGATAGCAATATAGGCGGGCCTATGCTGGGACCGATCATTAATAATGCACCCCCCTCACCGCTCAACTACGCCAGTAATCAGATCAACTCAGTGTATACTAGTGGACCTCAGCTTTACACAAACAAACCCGCTATAATAAATAACGGGGTGCCCTTCAGTCGCCGGCCGGGTCCCATCACCGATGAATTCACACTGCAGACCATGCAAACGATGTTACCTCCTCCGATGCCTAAAGCCACTACTGAAAAAATTAAAACTACCACCAAGAAAATGCCCAGCTTATTGCAAACTCTGTTGAAGGACGAGTCACCCACGACAGAGAGAACCGTTTCGCCATCCACCGTGTACTCCTACACCCCTATGATTTCGACCACTCCCACGCCCACGACTACAGCTGTTGCATCATTAACCACTGACCCACTTTTCAAGCACTACAAGCAACCCGTAGAACCACTCAAGGGCCCCATGTATCTCATCATTCAGGGACATTCGAAAGTTAAAACTTACGGAGCCGGGAACAAAGATGTTCTGAGAGGAATGGGAATGCCGGAAACGAATGAGATCCCGCAACCAGTCAGTAAATACTCTGCCAAGCATCTACATAACCACAAAGAAAGTTATACGAAAGATGTCAACGATGAACCTACGCATTCTAGATCCAAAAATTCCAGAACTCTCAAAGACCTGGTTGAAGATGGAGTCGGAAATTTTGACGTTAGAGAAACTGAAATAGGAGCCAAGTTCGATGTAAGCAATAACGAAAAAAACTTACCCAATGAAAAATATCATAAAGGGATAGTAGAAACTGACGAAGATGAATTAATCGAACGCAAAAAGCTAAAGAGCATCGCTAAAATTAGAGAAAAGAGGCAGCTAGAAGATTTTATTCCCGTAGTTGAAGATACGGTAGAAACGGTCATTTACGATTATCTCAAAAGACAGAGTGAGGGATCAGGTGTCGGTGCCATCATAGCTTCAGCCATAACTAACGATAGTTCGGAGGATGATGATGACAACGATTTAGGTTCATTAGATGATGACGATGATGATGAAGATGAGGAGTAAATTTTATTGTGATATCTAATATTTAATTGAGTAAACATAAGACACCACCACATCTCGGTTTGTATGATTAGGTATGAAAAAGAGTCAAATCAACTGTTCAAAACAATATTAAGCTAAGTCGCATTTTTAATCATAAGTATTGGGAATTTTGGTGGGTTGCTCGTTCCATTTGATAACGCAAATAATTCACACATCAGGCTATTAAATCCTAAGTACAAAATTATTATTATTTATCATTAGTTTGTGTATACTTCGCAATTACAATAATAGATTGTGCAAGTATTTTGAGTCTGTGACGTTGCATTTAATTTTTTCAATAATTGCATAGATCGTGGTTTATTTATTATTTTTCTAGTTATTGATAATTAATGATAGGTACTTTAATCTTAGTTGCTAAGAACCTTCTGAAATAATTCCATCATATTTATTTACAGTACAATGTGCTATCGAGTGTATGGTTTGTTATATTTAAACTGTATTATTATTTTTGTAATAATATTTTAATGGTGTAATATGTTTCATTGACATCGATGTTTATTTTTAACTTCGCTTCATTGAGAATAAATCATTTTTTGAAGTAAACTTTTTTTATTGTTTACTATTGGTTGATGTTAATTTAATATGTGTTTATTAGTCTAAATTTTGAACAATGTAATTTGTGGATAGATAGCTACCAAACAGCTAAATAAATGACATTTACTTACAAGTAAGATTCATAAAGGAATTCGTTAGAAAGATGAATACCCACGTGCAAGTCAGTCGCCCACGAGTGACTAGACAATCCATAAGGTACGGCACCGCCATGAGAACCGTGTCATGTCATCAAAGCACAATTATTAAGTATACACGGGCATCGCTTACGAGTCACTCACTGCGAAGAAATGAGTGCTATCACATGAGACAAATACTCACAGTTTATTATTATTTCTGTTCCAAATGAAGTGTTGAGTAAGTAATAAAGTTTTTTGTATCACGTTCTCTTAATATTATAATACATGGACACAAGTGCGAGCGATAATTTTACTATGATTGTATAAAAATATTTGGTCACCTCTTCAGTAGCTCCTGAAAACTGTCGTTTAAATAATTTGGTAAGTCACGTCTTTTTTCCAGGGACTATCGCACCGTGCTGTTATGCACAAATAGCCTATACAATCGCTTGATATGGGAAACTTATAATATTTGAGTGCCATTTAAATGGATATTAAATGGTATTTTTATTTATCTAAAATATTTATATGAGCATTGAAAAAAAATACAATTCGAAAACCTTTTTGCTTTTAAAATACATTGAAAATGTTATCACATAGCCCAGAAGTCCAGTTTTCTGAATAATTATCAGAATAGCACTCGCATAAACTAGCTGTACTATTAATACACCGCAAAACTGCATGCCTCGATACAGAGTGTCTAGATTTTGTATGTTTATTTTGTTTTGCATACCATAAGATTTTTTTTTTTTTTGACAAAGCATTCTCTATCCAATTCACACTCCAGCTACCGGTTGCACTTTGGACGGAAACTACAGCCCGTCAGCTGCAATCAAACATTGAAACAATATGTATTCAGGGCAGCGCCTGGAGCAGGCGCCAGCACTGGCATTGCCAAGGCGACACTTTCGTTGAACTTCCATCATCATGAATTCCAAACCGTTCGGTCGTGAGGCTCGATATCTATTGTTAATCAATGAGGACGAAGAAATCTACGATAACACAACATACTGAATCGACGCTCGGCTACACAGCTCATGGAAAAACAATAACAATAAACACTTCAACAATGTGTTAGATAATGAGATGCCTAATAATTATGGGCCTGTTGTATCTACAAGAATACCATATGACAATTAACCTGAAATTCAATTTGTTTATGTGAATCGTTAATCAAAAATCCACACCTTTTAACGACTCGTTAAAAACTCGCAACTAATAAACATATTAAGTTAACCGCCGTTACATTCTTGCAACCGAAGAGAGATAGAATTATAAAACCTTCAGATCACGTGTGATTTTAATATTTAGCATAGATAACGCATTCTGAAACAGCAGGCCTCCCGGTCGCCGCGAGTGGTGTGCAGGCATACTCGCGCCTCAAAGGTGACATCACATGCGAGCGGAGACATTTCAATTTATGTCGCCCATTAGACTGGATGTTAACTGCCAACACCGGCTTCCATACTCATGTGTACATATTATATTTTCAAAAGCCTCGTTTGTGAAGACAATGGCTTCCGTCGGGCGCACCGCGACTCTTGAAAAAGCTGGCCGCAGGTTCCCCGCAGGTTCCGCGCAGGTTCCGCGCAGGTTCCGCGCAGGTTCCCCGCAGCCTGACTCTATGACGCGCTCTGTGTCAGTGGACCAGCAGCAGGAACACAGAACACAGAACACACCTCTCGCGCCGCAATGGCATCGATCCCATCTTGTTTTACGTCTTCTCGAGTTGCACTATGAAAAAAACTGACAACGAATAGCACCGCACATATGGCCGGTAGTCGGAAATGGATATGGCAATACTGGAACGTGTATTATCATATCCAATAAATGCGCCGGAAACCGGTAAGTACATTACTTTCGGATTGCCTCAATCTACGATAGGTGATTATATCAAATATTAACAAGCAGAAAATAATAGTCTAATTAATTGAGGAAGACTGCTGAATGGATAAAAGGTGACATATTACTATTTTATCAATATATAAGTGTGGGTTTATTTTAACCAAATAGTCGCAACACCCTGGCTTAGTTACATTACTTGACACAGTCAAATGGCAATAGCTCAGAAGCAAGAATGTCGTGCTTTGTCGTATAGATAATCGTTTCGTTGATTCCGTTATGTATAAGTAGGCACGGATATATCTGGATTTAGCTTATCGTTTGATTCATGTGAGATGTTGTCCTTTCAAATGATTGAACAACTTGAGTCATCATAAATGAAAACGAAGAATATTGCTTAAATAAAAATTCATAAAATATTTCATATTATCAATTGAAACTTTAGGCAACCTTCGCAACAATATAATACTATTTTATTAAATATGTAACTGAGTATGGGGGCAATGCAACTGCATATATTTTAGCGGTTCAAGAAACAGACATTTGAAATTTATACATAAATAAAAAATAAAAATAGTTATCTGGGTATTAACGTGTACTTTTTATTAAGAAATTGTAATTTTGTGATTATTGTTGTAATGTATATCTAGTCAATAAACAAAAGTATATTGGCTCCTACGTCACAAGTCGGTTTAATCATTAGCTCGCTGTGAAAATAGCAAGAGGCGGAGCGGGGACATATATTAACCATTTAGTTAATATTTAAATATATCTAAAGCACTTAATTTTTCACGAGTTTAATATCTATAGTAACATGCAATATACCTTTAAAGATTTTTACTAAAAATAAATAGCAACACTTTTTGATATAATTTAAAATTAAGCATAGCTATATTTCATTATTATTATCAACTGCTGTTGATCTAATAGTGGATGAAGACCTCTCTCTCTCTCTGTTTCGTATTTATTCTTCCTGTATCTGACCACAGAAGTATTGAGTTTCATCGACCCATATTTTCTCGATTGACTTAAATTTTCTATTTTATTGTTTTTTTTGCGATTCGAGTACTCGTATCATGATTGAATTTAATGAACGTTGCAAATAATATCAATCTTTAATGCACTTTTATACTTTTTTATTTTGGCCAGTCGAAAGGAATAAATTTTTACTTACTCCCAACACAGCACATAGTTTTCTTGTAAATATTTTGACATTTTCTTAATGAAGCCTTCACTTTTTAATAATTATAATATCATTTCACCTGGCTCAAGAATCAGGCATTTCTCATGATCCTTTTATACTTAATTTTATAGACGATAAAAGAAGTTTGATTTGATTCTTCGTCGAAAAAAGACTGCTTCTTTTGTCTTATCTAATATGCCATTATTATTTATGCCTAATAACAAATATTGTAAAAAAATTACTCAATAGAATAGTTAACTTTAGTTGTTATTATTATTATTATTATGGCATGTTCTCCAACCCCGAGGCTGGCCTGGGCGCCCTCAGTACTTATCGTGTGTCTGTTAGCGTCGAACAAAAACTGTCACTGCGCCAAGGCCTTTTCCCATTTCGCGGAATATTTTTCTAGCTTATCAAGTAGGTGAATACTGAGCATGTGAGTCTCTCGGCTCGATCGTTTATCATTTATGGAGCAACATGTGCATTAAGCCTTTTATATGGCCGGCGCGGCGACAAATCACGCGGAAGTCGATGCGATCGGCGTCGGAAACTAGACAATCTAAATTTTTAAATTCTAAATTAATTTTTCTCTTTCCATAGTAAAGTATTGATTACTATTTCTCTTCAAAAGCTGAAATCTTTGTAAGAAAAATATTTTTTAACAATTTTTTTTTCAATAAAGAAACATACATATTAGCTGTTATTTAAATAAAGTTAACTATTATGGATTAATGGTGAGTGTGTGTGCAGCCTATAATTATGTACTAGTTGCTATAATCATTTTCAAAGGTTAATTGACCAATAAAAATAAATGTATGTAATATCAAGGCTAATTCCTTATGCAAATTTGATTTAATTAAAATGTACTCAACGCATTGAAAGTTGCATGCTCATATAATATCTTTCCGCGCGGACGCTCGCCGATGACACGCACAGTTCAAAATGGAAATAATTTACTAAGGTAAGCGATTCATAATAGTTTTGATTAAACAATAAATCAAGAATACCTATCAATAAACAAAGCAAAAACCAATTAGACTTAATACATTTTGCTTTGTGATAAAATAAAATGTATGAAGTTTTTATAGCAATCAAGCACGTTTTCGTCTATCATAATTTAAAACAACCGGTTTAAAAAAATAAACGTTTAAATATGAAAAGACACAAATTCCACGTACTGCGTAAGTAATGTTGAGACTGCTACACATAATAGCAGAATCTACGCTATTATGATTGTTTTTGTTATAATTATTATTTAGAAAGACTAGTTGAGTTTAGTTTCAAGGTAATTTTTAGGATTTTTTCATATAAAGACATCAATAGGTTAAAGCCAATGTGGTCTTAAGAGTTCTAGAATTACAAAACACATGTCATTGAAATTCGCTGAAAATATCAACGGAAAAATAAAATGAACTATTGTCACACACGGGCCTATTTCCCAAGATCAATTAACTGCCTTAATTACATAAAAAATAACGTAATATAAAAACAGTAAACTTAAATGAATGGTGTCTGTTTTAAAAATAATTAATTTGATATCGAAACAAAAAGCGTAACCTGATTTCCTCGAAGCGCCTCGTGACATACCTATTGTCCAGGGTACTGCACATGGAGAGTCAGGTTTTTTCTAACGCCATTCTCATTCTTCAGTGGGAAGTACCGCCTCGGCCGGAGATCTGCTCGCTCGATGTATCACTGTGCTAGTGAATCTACCCACTTGCCTCGTCATTCTTCAGTGGGTAGTACAACCTCGACTGAAGATCTGCTCACTCGATGTATCACTGTGCTAGTGAATCTACCCACTTGCCTCGTCATTCTTCAGTGGGTAGTACAACCTCGACTGAAGATCTGCTCACTCGATGTATCACTGTGCTAGTGAATCTACCCACTTGCCTCGTCATTCTTCAGTGGGTAGTACAACCTCGACTGAAGATCTGCTCACTCGATGTATCACTGTGCTAGTGAATCTACCCACTTGCCTCGTCATTCTTCAGTGGGTAGTACAACCTCGACTGAAGATCTGCTCACTCGATGTATCACTGTGCTAGTGAATCTACCCACTTGCCTCGTCATTCTTCAGTGGGTAGTACAACCTCGACTGAAGATCTGCTCACTCGATGTATCACTGTGCTAGTGAATCTACCCACTTGCCTCGTCATTCTTCAGTGGGTAGTACAACCTCGACTGAAAATCTGCTCACTCGATGTATCACTGTGCTAGTGAATCTACCCACTCGTCTCGTCATTCTTCAGTGGGTAGTACAGCCTCGACTGGAGATCTGCTCACTCGATGTATCATTGCGCTAAGGAATCATCTACCCACTTGCCTCATCATCGTAGAGCGCGTATGGGTGAAAATACTACTTATATTTATAAGCAAATAAATCACTGTATAAAAAAATACACGAAGAAACGAAATATGTAGTTCTGGAATATATAGATAATTTTCCTTTATACGTAAGTATGGCTGATAAATATAAAATAAACAATTGGAAGATATTTCCTTAAAAAAAACATATATTTCTTATTAACTCTCATCTGGCTTTCAAGTGATGTTACTTTTATCACTTATCCACCATATTTCTGTAATTTAAGGTGTCATGCGTGAATTGTTTTGGTGTGCAACTCATATGAACATGTCCTGTACCCGTCAACACAGGAAGTCTGTATAGATATTAAATGTGGATGTATTTACTATTGCATAATCCCCTAATTCAGAATGAATAAAATAAGATTTTAATATTGAAAAACCTTGTTTATTTCTAACAATCCTTCAATTAGTAATCTGTCACACTATGAAAGGAGTTAATTAAATGAAATATAAATTTATTATAAAAATTATTAGTATATCGCACTAAGAGGATTGCATGCTTTGCGTTTTTCGAAGAAGTAGGAGGAAAAACTCGTGATTATTTTCAGAGGTCATTATCGATGACTTTGTAAAACAACAGAAGTGGCAGTTAGCGGATCTCAATAAAGGACTCAAGTAACCTGCGCGTTCACTAGAGGAAACTCAATGGCGTACTCAGGATGTCAAACGATTGAAAAGACTACTGGGTGATTCGTGCCGGGTGATATTGCAAAAAAAATTATATGTGTGAAGAACTGAAGATATATCCAAGCATCGTTACTTTATCACCTTATCAGTGTCCCCAGATTCTACGAGCATGTAATATATTTATATATTACAAAATGGTTTTTTGTTTACATATAAAATATTTTAAAGGATAATTTACATACAAATGCATAACAATATTAATTTAAGTAGGTGCATTTGACTAGTATGTTTAATGGGAACAATCAACTGCATATCACGCCGACCATTGATCCCTCGACGTGATATTTACAGGAGAGATACTATATACGTTCGTCTCTGAATTTGTGATAAGAAAATAATAAATATGTTATCAATTTAATATAAGTGGATTTACCAATTGATAACAATATAAAAGAACCAAACATTATGAACGTTCACAATTCTATATAAATCTATTTAGTTTATAGCTATTCGATTACCATACCCTGAAATTATTAGAAATGGCTTCTATTTCATCACAATTCGAGCCTACCGCCGCACACCCAATTGTTATTGTATTTGTTTATTTATCCGTGTGAATTTTACAGGTACATTTTTTTCATTACCATAATAAATTTGGACGCGCTTGAGAGAAGCAGTAACGGAACACGCCTCCAGGTAAACCAAAAACAGCCAATAAACGACGCGGTGATCATCTTCGTTTTTGTCGGTAGATGATAATTGCTTGTGTGCCAGCCCCAGTGCCTGATCTGGGTGCACACGAGGAGTACTCCTGCAGCTGCACCAAAGCACAATGAACAGTTATGCAAGTACTATCTTGTTCACAAAAGCCATGGTAAAACTGCTAAACGCTTCAATCAAAAATCTATCGAGTGTATTGCATTTGAAAGTTGTGGGGCTTACAGCACGTGGCTTCTTAGATGGTAGCGTACATGGATTTCTCTATTTTCGTTTGTGTAGGGAAAAATATGTGTAAAAAAAAAAAACTTTTTATGTGTTACGTAGGGACAATTACTTAGCTATCTGTTGTTGAAGTGAAAATATTTAAAAAAAATGTTTATAACGACTGTAAATTTTTTTTTTATACCTGCAGTACTAAACACTGTAAACTTTAGCACGGCACTGTTGCCAGTGACCGTTTACAGCCCCCGGGCTTTGTGATGCATTTGAAAATAAAAATTAAAAGACTACATATCCAATTCACATAAATATTTATTAACAATGCAGGTGGATGGTATGAGCGCGATCGCAGTGATGAGCTATTATGTAGATGAGAATATCATGCGTGAAGTTATTACGGGGCAAAGTTTTCCTGCAGGCAATCCCTGTGCGTCCACTGTTCACTGCATTCTAGACCGAAGGTGGTTATTAGATATTTAAATACAATAGTCTTTTCAATTGTTCACGTGAACATAATTGGACGCATGCTTCATTACCGGCACACCGACATCAGGGAGGGTAGATCTCGGCATCATTAAACAACATAGCAAATACAATACTTCACTTGGTAACAGATCGACTTATACGTGTTTTAAGTACAATATTTTTATATCTGCGATAATTCTCGTACTGCAGGGTGCTTACTTAGATGCTCCATATAAATATCCAATTCATCTTCGCTTTCGTCTTTTTCCAGGGGTTCTTCTTGTGGATTGGTATTTTGAAAAACTTCGTTTTTGACTGATAATTTTCTAATCTTGTCTTCTACTGGTTCATTGTCGACGGAGGGTAATTCTTCCGGAGTTTCTGAATCAAAATATTTTTCTTCTTCATCTTCACCTCGAACTTCGATACAATCATAATTTACATTATCATCAACAGCGCAGTAGTCGAATTCTTCATCCTCCCCGGCTAAAAAGCTCCGATACATCTCTTGAACAAACTCCTCCCGAAATAGTGCTCTTTCGGTGGATGTAACGTAAGGTACACTTTGATCGATAATTTTCTTTAGTTTCTTCCTTTTAGGTTTTTCACTGTCCATCGCTTCATATTCCCCCCACTTTGTGGAAGAAATACAATTTTCTTCATCCTCATCGCTGATGTCTACCGAGTCATCTTCGCTTGAAGAGTTTTCCTCCATTTGGCAATCTTCTTTTTCTTTCTGGTCTTTCAAGGTCGATTTAAATTGATTTCTTTGAATGCCTTCCATTAAAACGTTAAGAAATGTAATATTATCCGTATCAATGTTATCTCGTGACTTTTTTTCCTTCTCAGATAAATATTGCCCTACTAATTGCTCATAGAGCAGAGGATTGCGCTGCATCATTTCGACTTCACTAAAATATGAACTCTCTCTGATCATTTTGGACATGGCATCGAATCTTCTATTTTTTATTACAATTTTCCTACTGTCTTCGTTGAGAATGACTTTCAATTGCGATATTAAAAAAATTAACTCATAATCGCCGGACGCGGACTCGACCGATTTCTCGAAGTACAACAAGTGCTCAAGCTTCAAGTATTTGCCGAATTTCATTAAAAATTTTGATTTACCGCGCTTGTACAGATCTAGTGCGATAGTTCTCTTCTCCTCGTTGCTCAGATCTTTTTCTCCGATTTGTTGGCTCTTGAAGCAAGCGTCTGTGTCGCGAACGAGGTAGTCTATAATGTCGTGAATTGGGTCTTTCTCAACTTCTGAAATGTCTTCTGATATCATTTTGTTTGTAGGCTCGTTTGTAATTTCGTTGTCCTGATTGTCGGCGGTAAGATTCTGATCGACTTCCATAATGCCGTTTATTGTAGTTATGTGTCCGATTCTTTGCGTTGGCTTTTGCGGCAGAGCATGAGGACGTCCTCCCCCGACGCCTTCTTGTGTCTGATTTGGAATCTTGTATTTATACGTGATAGCATTTGCAGAAATCTGTTATACCGACATCGCCGGCGTAATCAAATTGCAAACAAAGATGGTGGTCCCCGCGATGAAAAGAGACTTTGTGTACAGTCGTTTATCCTTATTTCAATGATATCAGCGCTATCTTCACTTCAAGGAGTAAACATCGCTGTGCTATGCTTGTTGGACTCAATTGGTTGCTTGTATTATCGAAATAACACAAGTAATATTCACTTCTCTTCACTGACAGCTCGACTCGCGTGCACACGACAAACGTCAAAACTGAATCTGTCAAAATAAACGAAAACGGACATTAAGTGGGTATTTATGTCTAGTAGTGAAAATGTGTTGTAATGCTTTTAATATACCATAATATATTTTATTAAATTCCAACATGTAGATTAAACGAGACATGAGCGCATCAAGTATAATATTTAGATCAAAGTAAGTGATATTATTCATTATAAATACAAATATGTACATTTATTAACCTATAAATCTAATTTGAAGCTCCTAGTTATAAAAAACTCAGATTAAAATTGTTTTATTGTTATTTTATTTACAGAACTGTTATCAGTTAACATGATTCGACAAACATTGATCATGCTTTATAATGCGCAGTGGAAATGGGAGGATTTTTGTGGTCCAGGTGGCTTACATCCGTGGAATGCGCAAACCCGTGATATGGGATATTGTTTTGAGAGACTGTTTCTGCGAATACCAACCTTATTTTTTCTCGCTATTGTTTCAGCATACTATATCGGGAAACAAGCTAATTGGGTAGTTCGGGGAAAATTACAAGAAAATATTATAAGTTTTAGAAGTTTTATAATTTTATGTCTAGCAACTTTGCCATTAATACGAATTTATATTATAATGGAGGGTCGTGGCGCACATGCCATGCCTATAGACTATTTTACTGCTGGGACTGAATGTATAACGTGGCTAGTACATTTTGGATTTGCACTGGCACTTCGGCAGAGACTAGGACTTAGTCCTCGAGGACCAATTGTTGCTCTAGTTCTGTGGAGTCTGACAGCAGTTTTAAGTATAATTTCTCTTAGAACCATAATCTTGCTGGGCCAGAACTTTGAACTAGAAATGGGAGTATTAATTTTACAAGTTACGTACGCCCTGACTCTTATACCTTCTGAAGGAATTACAAGCTCTACGTATTACTCTCCCTGTCTGGTTGGATCGCAATATTCTCAGGTAAAAAAAATAATCTATTTCATATTCGAAAATTATTTAATGATTACGATTGTCATTTATTTTACATATTTTTTTAGCAAGGAGAAAACCAACCCCTCTTGTTTGGTTATATGGATGATGAAGGTGTATTAGGTACTGCAATGAGTGGTGTTTCTTTTCTCTCTAAGCTATTTTTCTACTGGGTTCATCCACTATTTATAAGAGGTAATAATGGAGTTTTTATTAAAAAAAAATTTTTTTTTCAATAATGTAAGTTAATAAGAAAAATTATATTGGTAATCATAAATCCATTATGGACATATAATTATTTTATAGGGATCCAGAGAAAATTAAAGGACCCTGATGATTTATTTGATCTGCCTGTTGATTTGTCATGTAATGTTATTAGTAGTAAAATAGACAAAGCACTTATAGGAAATGTTGATAAATATCATTCAACATCTGAGGAACCTGAAATAGAGTCTGTAAGAAGGAGAGGTAAATATCCATTATTCACCAGTGTTCAATTGTAATGAAATTCAAACATATTTTATTATTTATTGTATCTTAATTATTCATATTGTGTTTCAGCTAATTATGGTTCTACTGGAGAAAGCTCAACTGCTACATGTATACCAAGTGTTCAAGTATTGCGACCAAAAAGAAAATATAATGTGTCCTTATTGCGTGCACTTCATTCCAGTTTTGGGTTTGAGTTTTATGCAATAGGATTCCTAAAATTATTTGCAGACCTAGCGGGCTTTGCCGGCCCTATGCTTCTTAGTAAACTGGTCAACTACATTGAAGACAGCTCCATTGATATTAGATTGGGGTGAGAAGTTTTCTTCTCGAAATGTAACTCAGGTACAATAATTTTCTTTTGCTGTTCTTATATTAAATATTTTCAACTAATTTTACAGATATTTATATGCTGGGGGTTTATTGGCATCGGCTCTCGTTAATGCATTTTGTGATTCACATTTTAACATGCTGATGGCATGTGTCAGCTTGAAGTTGAGAGCGGCAATCATATCAACCATATTTCGGAAAATATTGTCAGTCACTTCGACAGAATTAAATAAAAACTTTAGCACTGGTGAAGTCACAAACTTAATGTCTACCGATACAGATAGAATTATTAATTCTTGTCCAAGTTTTCACGCTGTGTGGAGTATTCCACTTCAAGTATGTAAATAATAAATATTTTGTTTATATCTCAAAACATATCTTTTTCATTGAGTATTATTTTTTTGTGTTTCAGCTCATAGTCACTCTGTATTTGCTTTACATCCAAGTAGGAATGGCATTTCTATCTGGTGTTGTTTTTAGTATTATATTAATTCCCATAAATAAATGCGTTGCAAACAAAATTGGTAAATTAAGTGTTGATCTCATGCGCTGTAAGGATGAAAGAGTAAGCCTCATGACTGAAATTATTAGAGGAATACGATCAATTAAACTACATGTATGGGAAGATCATTTTATTGATAAAATATCTGGTTTGTATACTCTTATAATATATTAATTAGTGCATAGTATATAACAATCGATTTAATATTTGCTAAAGAGAAGCGATGTGTATTATGGCTAACTTTTATTACCTTTTTAGGTGTGCGCTCAAAAGAAATTACTTTTTTAAAAGGACGAAAATATTTGGATGCAATTTGTGTTTTCTTATGGGCAACTACTCCAGTATTAGTGTCTGCTCTAACTTTATCAACATACGTTATAATGGGAAATACCCTAACTGCAGCTACTGTTTTCACAACAATAGCTTTATTAAATATGTTGATCGCACCATTGAATGCCTTTCCATGGGTTTTGAATGGCTTAACTGAAGCCTGGGTTTCGGTGAAAAGAATACAAAGACTCTTTGATGTACGTATTTAAGATTTTTTTTATTTTTGTGAATTTTTTGTAATTGTGCTCATAATGAATGAATTATTTATTTTATTTTTTCTTTCCAACAGTTACATGACTTAAATGAAGATCATTATTATTATAATAATGACAACTCTGCAATAGAAAAAAATATAGTTCTTGCCATGGAAAATGCTTCTTTTAGTTGGGCGACAATAATCTCTCAGAAATCCAAAGCAACAGAAAAGAAAGATAAAGGAAAAGAAACAAGAAGAGATAAAGGAAAGCGTAGAGCTGGTGTAGAATCAAAGTATACAAATATCCAAAGAAGAGATTCTTCTGTAGAGGCTTCACTTATAGATGGTAGAGAATTTAACATAGGAAAACCATTTACTTTGAATAATATAACTTTTGAAATCAAAAGAGGAGACTTCATTGGTATCATTGGAAAGGTTGGAAGTGGGAAATCTTCACTGATTAGTGCCATTTTAGCAGAAATGCTCAAAACCGAGGGACAGGTTTTCACAACTGAATCAAATACAGGTATAATACAATGTGTAATAATTTTTCATGGTTGAATTTAGAGGTTTTTAGAGTTTAGAAATTTATTAATATTAGTTATAATTTAAAAATCACTTTTGTTTGACTCAAGCAATGTATTTGCAGGTTTTGGTTATGTAAGTCAAAAACCATGGCTACAAAGAGGCACCATAAAAGAAAATATACTTTTCGGAAAGGCATTTGAAGAAACAAAGTACAGAACTATATTGGATGCTTGTGGACTAACAGGTTTTGATAAATTTATATTTCTTTTATATACTATAAATGAAATTTCTTATTTCGGTATTTAGACATAATTTTTATTTATACATTTTGCAATATTAATATTTCAGAGGATATTGCATTGCTGGGAAGTGGAACTTGTGTTGGGGAAGGTGGAAATGCATTGAGTGGTGGACAAGCTGCACGTATTGCACTAGCCCGGGCAGTATATCAAGACAAACAAGGTTTTCAAAAAATTTAAATGCTATTACACCCATACCTCGCTTTACAGCCTAGATACGTTCCACGAAACTTGGCCGCAAAGCGAAAAGCCGTATAAGGAATCAATTATTATAATACAAATTCAATGGGATCGATTCCAAATTTGTTAAATATGTAACACTTTTTACACATTCTGGCCATATTTTTTTCCAAACATGGTTCATTGTTGTTAATTTTAATTCCTTCCATGATTCACTGATGCTGTCAACAGCATTCTTGATGTTATAGTTTTTCCAAAATGTTTTAATTGAAGCTTTACCATCGTTTTCCCTTATAAGTTGTCGGAAAGTTCGGCGTAGGTAATATGCCTTAAAAGTGGTTATTGCACCCTGATCCATTGGTTGGATCAGAGCTGTTGTATTTTTCGGAAGGTACTCAATCATGACATCTTCAGATAGCTCGGATAAATTAGTAGAATGCCCTGGTGCATTATCCAAAATCAGCAAAGCCTTGTTGGTTAAGTTATTGTCTCGCAAATATTTTTTCACTTCTGTACAAAAGTGATTTTTGAACCAATCCTCAAAAGTAGCTTTAGTCATCCAAGCTTTCTTGTTGGATTTCCATATGACGGGTAAATTGATTTTTATTTAGTCCTTTAAGAGGCCTTGGATTTTTGGACAAATATATTAAAAGTGGTTTTAGCTTAAAATCACCCGCGGCATTTGCACCAAGTAGCAAAGTTAATCGTTCTTTAAACACCTTATAACCAGGCGCAGATTTTTCGGTTTTTGAAATGTACAGGCATTCGCTTCCAATAAAGCCCTGTTGCGTCTACGTTAAACACTTGTTCAGGTTTATAACCACCTCTTTCAATAATTCCCTTTAAAATTTTGGGATATTCCTTAGATATTCCCTTTAAATACGGCCTCATCGGCGCTAGCTGCTTCACCTTTCATTTTCAAACTATGCAAATTAAATCTATTTTTAAATTTTTCAAACCATCCTCGGCTTGCTTGGAATGTGACATTCTTCAAATTTTCGAAAATACTTAAAGCTTTTTCCTGGATAGTCATTTGACTCATTGGCATTCTCCGTTTGTTATTGTCCTCAATCCATATAATCAATAGTTAAAATAAGTTTTGTAAAAAAATACACATTAAAAAAAAAATTATTTGTACATACATACATACATATGTATTTACGTACCAAAAATGTCCCTAATTATTTCCAATTTTTCCAGTTAATATGTAACAATCAGTAATAAATATGTACATAAAACACTCACAGACAAGTCTAAACCAGCCGCTCTATGAGCACACTCTGAATAACGCTCGTAAACAAAATAACATCGAAAAAAAGTTTTTTTGCCGTTATAGCGAAACATTTTAGGTTGTATATAGAAAACGTGCCTTAATTGAAAAGGGCCGTTATAGCGAAAGGCCGTATAAAGAGCGGCCGTATAGCGAGGTATGGGTGTATAATTTTACTCATAAAAAAGCCCAGAATAACGCATTTATGGATTTGCATGTTAATCAATGTATTTTAAAAAAAGTACATATTCTCAACCTTGCATTTGTGTATGAAATCTCTTTGTACACTGTTTTCAACACCAGTAAAATAGAATTAAGTCTTATTCGGTGTTTATATATTTTTTAACTCTACTGTATTCTTTTATACATCTTTCAGTGTATCTTTTGGATGACATTTTATCAGCTGTAGATGTCAAAGTTGGTGCACATATTTATAAACATTGTATAATGGGCCTGTTAAAATACAAAACCAGGATCTTTGTTACACATTCCTTACAATATGTCACCCAAGTAAATCAACTCATCGTTATGGAAAACGGGAAGATCTCACAAAAAGGTATACGCATATTTCAAAAAGTTATATACGCCCCAACCAATTATAAACAAATCAAACTAGATCGTAAATTTTCATTGTAGGGCCACCTGGTGCAATACTGAGTGAAATGGATGATTACCTCGTACCTAGTGACTTTGAGACAAGTGAAGTTGAATCGTCAATTAATTTTACATTGAGTTCTGAGTCTACAACAATGGATAATATTTTATTAAAAGACGACAGTTCAACTAACAGTATGATCAACGAGGTCAGTCCTAAAATATTTTAATATTATCACAGTAATTCTATAAATTATATCATTAATAAAATGTTTAAAAATATACTTGAACTGCTATACTTTACACTAATAACCATGGCAATACGCGGACCACACAGGCCCAATCCTTAACATGGATACATCAAATCTCAAAACTATCCAATATATTTGCTGAAAACAATTTTCAATTGCTAATTTATGTCTTGTAATAAAAATCTTTTTCATGTTTCTCAGGAGGTTACTGCAGTAGGGAGTGTAGACTTTTGGGTTATTGCCATGTATTGGAAAGGCATGGGCTACTGTTTGGCTTTATTAACACTCCTCTCCTTAGTTGCCATGCAAATATCTCGAAACACAACAGATCTGTGGCTCTCTTATTGGGTTAGCAGTATGAATCCTGCCAATTCCACTAATACGTCGATGACAGAAATGACAATGACCATGATTACAACTCCATCCATCACAGATACACCACCAATTGCACCTCCAATGCAATATATTGAACGTACAAACATTTCTATATCAAATTTATTTAAAAATATCACTGGAAACATTTTACACGACATGGTTGATAGAATTACAGGAAATGTTGAGAGTCCTTACTTGAGCGGATCTTTTCTTCATAAAAACAGTTTTACTTCAGAAGACAATCAAGTGAAATACTTTTTGTCTATTTATGCTGGATTTGCTCTCATCAATTCACTGTTCACTCTAATACGAGCGTTTTTGTTTGCTTATGGAGGAATTCAAGCTGCTATTGCAATACATAGAACTTTACTGAAAGTTGTTTTAAAGGTTAGTAATTCTTTCTTATTACTTTTTTTTTTTTAAATAACAATCTGTCTCACAGAAAAACATTTTAGTGTATGTAAGTTCTATAGTAACACCATGTCTATGGAAATTTTTCTCAAATTCTGTTATCTGGTAAGACAGAAGACAATATGTTTTTATTTAAGTTTTTCTCACACTACTTATTTTCAGGGGAAAATGAAATTCTTTGATCTTACACCAGCTGGCCGACTGTTAAATAGGTTTTCATCGGATACGTACACAGTTGATGATTCTCTTCCATTTATAATGAACATATTACTTGCACAAATTTTTGGAGTTATAGGCAAGTAACAAACATAACTTGAATTATTAATGCAAATAATTCCAATAAATAGTATTTTAATCTTTGCATTTTTTTTAAGGATCAATAATTGTTACTGCATATGGACTGCCATGGGTGTGCCTCATTATTGTTCCGCTTATTCCCATATACCATTGGCTTCAACATCGCTACAGACTTTCATCCAGGGAATTGAAGAGGCTTTATAGTGTAACCCTTTCACCAATATATTCGCATTTTAATGACTCACTTCAGGGTAAGGCTTTCATTTTTTATTTTGAAAAGTAGCTACTATTGTAATGTAAAAGTACATTGATGTTATTGCTATTGAGTACTTTCTTGGTAATTTGGTCTACTGTAAGATGATTTAAAAATTTTGAAACCCATGCAATTATTACCAGTTGGGTCATTATTATTACCAGATGTTTCCAAAATTATCATACATACATAAATATGTAAACTTCATTCACAATCTTTTAAATTCTATTTTCTCAAAGGGTTGATTTATCATTAATCTAAATTAAATCACATCTTGGTATTTATTTAGGTGCAACTGTGATTAGAGCCCTTGGGCGCTCCTCACGCTGGTCTAAAGGTGGAGAGCATCTGTTGGAGCGCTCACAGCGAGCCAGTCTCAGCTCGTCTGCAGCAGCCCAGTGGCTAGGTCTGCGCTTGCGCCTCGTGGGCGCTGCTCTTTTAGCAGGACCAGCAGTTGTGGCCGTGACACAGAGGAACCTTGACACAGTAGATGCAGGTTTGTCTACTCCCTACTATAAAAATAAGTAAATTGGTACAAATAGATGATGATCAATCATTTTAAATCGACACATTATTTGATGATTGTTTATTTTTTTACTCAATATGTTAAATTTTTATTAGGTTTGGTTGGCCTCTCTATATCTTACGCTTTAACATTGACGTCTCTGCTAAGTGGTGTCATTAATGCATTCACCGAAACAGAAAGAGAAATGATAGCTGTCGAAAGAGTGGGAGAATACATAAATCATATAGAACTTGAAGGCAAGGAAGATATTAAAGATGAAGAAATACCGGCTCCATACGGATGGCCTAATATGGGCATTATCTCTTTCAACGAAGTTATCATGAAGTACAGGTAATCATTAGTGGAATAAACTATTTTTTATTAGCATTGAAACCATATTTGAACAATAAAAAATGATTTTCAGGTCTCATTTGTCTCCCAGCTTGAAACGAGTTACCTTTGAATGTTTACCTGGTGAAAAAATTGGTATTGTTGGCAGGACCGGAGCTGGAAAGAGTTCTCTTTTTGCATCACTTTTTAGACTTTGTGAAGTATGCAGCGGAACCATAACTATAGATTCAGTGGACATTAGTCAACTATCATTAGCCACTTTGAGGTAAGTGATGAAAAAAGAAGTTTAATAAAAATAATACTAAATAAAATAAGCACAATTCGCGTAACAGGACCATACGGCTATGTGAAATCTTATTTAAAAAAAATTGCTTTTATCAATTTTGCTTTGGCATGTAAATATAAAGTTGTATGAGATGTTGTAAGCACTTAAATCTGGAATGTTTTAGCTTATAATTATGAAAATATGTTCAGAGAATATAAAATAGTTTTTAACTCAAAAGTTTTTTTATATGATAGAATAATTGTCAAATCCTATTTGTTATTTACTGTAATTTCTTAGGCATTTTAAAGTATAAAATATATAACAAATCAATACCTAATATATAATTTAAAAAATATTTCATAAATTTGTCAAAGTTATAAACAAATATAATACATTTGTTAGAATACATTTGTTAGAATCATGACATTACAATGTAATTTAAATGACATGTGTTGTTCTAGATCTCGCCTTGCAATTATTCCACAAGAGCCATTTGTGTTTGCTGGATCAGTAAGAGAGAACTTGGATCCACTCGATCAGTACAACGATGCCGAACTCTGGAGTGCCGTCGAGAAGTGTGGTGCCAAGCAAATAATCCGTCAACGAGGAGGCCTAGAGGGAAATGCCTCAGATTTCTCTAGAGGTCATATGCAACTTCTATGTCTTGCACGAGCCATTCTACAAAGCACAAAGGTAATTTTTAAATCTTCTGGTTTTATAGCAAAACCAGTTATTTAAGAAGTTATTAATTAAAATGTGTTCATTCTTTATTTTAGATTTTATGCATTGACGAGGCTACAGCAAATGTTGATCAAGAAACAGATAGATTAATTCAAGAGACCATAAGATGCTTCTTTCGCAAGAGCACTGTCATAACCATCGCTCACCGTATAAGCACCATCCTTGACTCCGATAGAGTCATCGTCATGGGAGATGGACAAGTACTGGAATTTGATACTCCTGTGAGTCTCATGGAAAATCCTGATTCCTATTTCTTCCAACTTGTACACCAAGAAATTGTTTAACTAAGCAATATTAAGTATAATTTAAATAATATCCATGACATGGATTTATTCTAAAGTTTGTGCTAAATTTTGATATTTTGTTAAATGTGATAGTGAGAATGTACCTAGTTCTCTAATTATTTATTATAATACATCTAAAAACGAATTCCATTCATACAGTGATTGACTACTATTATTATTAATTTTATGATTAGTTATAAAAATTTTGCATCATTAATTTGAGTTGTCTACATGTTTACAACTTGCAGAAACCTTTGCTAATCCCTAGACTGATTGGATGTAATATTTTATGAAGCCTTTCAATAATTAATAATATTATGTACATTTTTTAAATTAATTAATTTAATAATTAATATTTTTTTATAAATAACATTACATTGACCAATTTGTGTTTCATATATATGAGTATGAAGAGGCTTTTTATATTGTGATAGATTCCAAATGTTGATGTAATAATACATTTACTAAGCTCGAAAGGTTTATAAATATATTTATTTGTACAAATGCAGTCTTTTTAACTTAATCCTGCTTATTATAATATAAGTATATTAGATTGTAATTGTAAGTTATGTTATCTTTTTATTTAAATTATGGACAAATAATATGTGTGTAGTTAAATATGTTATTGTCTTATAGTCATTTGCTTAGGCTTGCCCGGATAGACTATATTTTAATGATGTTATCAGTTAGATTTTTTTATGATTTCACAATATTAATATCATAAAACTGTAAAATTATAAAAAATACTTGATTTAAATCTCTTTTAGTGAATGACTATGTTAGACAGTGTGTCTTTATAAAAATAGTTAGTATTTAGTATATCAATCAATTTTGTATTATCATGTTTAAAATATTATATGGATTTGAATAATAAACGCTTGACTAAATTTTGGGACTTTAAATTCAACAGGTCAACATGATATAAAAACATTTGTAATACTCTTGGTAACTATTATATGCATCAACCATTTTAAAAACCAATTGAACATTTTGGGTAAGAAATGTTAATGTAAAAATATAATGTAACTGTTTTATTGACAGTTTTATGCGTTGGTACAAAGGAGGCAATATTATAGTTTACAGCCACACATGGTATTTTATTAAATAAAACAAGAAAGTGCTTTTATTATTGTATTTATTTTGGACAATATAATTTTACAAAAACATTTATAAAATAATAAATTACAAATATAAAAATATCAGATACACCTGACAAGAATTCATCTATAATTTGTAATGATCAAAAGTCTTTCTTAACATTTCAAGATTTAAAAAATCTAAGCAGCTTGAATGGTACTCCTGAGCAAGTAAAATGCATGTTAAAACATTTACGAGGGAGCATTGCTCAGGTTAGTGTAAAAATATGCAACTCACTTATGAAGAGGAACTACATATTTCTATGAACAGGTGTCTTGAATGGGTAGTCAATATAATCAAATACATCTTCTTCTGATGAAATGGGCAGTGCCTCTCCGGGTACTCCTTGAAAAAATTATCAACGTGTTTCATATAATCAAAAATAAATCATTTGACACAATACATCAATAAATCATTGTTACCTGTGCTTCCCATAGGTCTGAGACAGTACTCATTCAATGTAAATCCTTTCTCCAAAGCATGTGCTCTCATTGTTTTGTTAAAAACATCGCTTCCTGTGAAGTACAACGTAGAACAGTGGTACTGATCACATGGTGTTGTTCTAATATCTAATCTTCTGAAGGTAGACTCATCGTTCAATCTACAAACCCCCTGGAAATTATAAGAGTTGTAAGAAATAAATTATGTATACAATTTGATTATAGGGATGATGTGTATTGACATTCTAGAATTGAGGCTAACATAAATTATTTTATCTGCATCCAGTGAATCTCAATTGATTAGCTAATCAAAATACTATTGTAAATGTCTAGTATGAATACAGAACACTTTCCTAGAGTGCTGTAGTCCATCATATATATTCATTTACTTTGCGTTGACGAGACCGGAGAAGATTTTTTTGAGTCCAATGGACTTCCATAAGTCTGGAGAAAGAGTGATAATATGTTAAAATAATGTACTATGGTGCTAAATAAAAGTTTATTGATTACCATAAACTTTGTATCTCCAAGGGATAATGTGTCTGTAACAATTCCATCCTTTTCTAAGCCAGATACTACACTTTTTAGCCGTAAACCTTTTTCAGCTTTCGGTATAATAGAGGTACTCTTATGACATGGATGTGTTAGTAGAACATCTATATCTCCACTGGTTTCTTTACCTCGTCTGTAATTGAAGTACATGGGTTAAATTTTATCGACACCCTTAAGTATTATAAAATACGTTGTTAATTATATTCTTGCCTATAACTTCCGCATATAGTTATTTTGAATTCGGGATCAATGTTACCGATAGAGTTTTGCAGCATGGTTTCGATTTCTTGTATTTCACACCTAGGGATTGGTTTTTCAAAGTCATCGAAGTGTCTACAAAAAAATGTATTATTATAAACTGGTAATGTGTAAAAACAAAAACAGGCATTTATGTTATAACTTTGCATACTTCAACCCTATCTTTTGGTGGTGGTTCAATTTATCTATAGAGTTTTTTAAATCATCTAAAGTTTTTATGTCACGATCGTATAACTCTTTGGCTTTTGCTGGGCCAATACCGCTGACTCGTGTAAGAAGAGAAATAGCAATACTGCCTTCGTCATTGTGAATTTTGTCTAATTTTTGCAATTTCCCCGTCTCTAAAAACTCGTCAATTTTCTTGGATATTTTATCTCCAATTCCTTTTAACTTTAAAGCTTCTTCGCCCGATTTGATCCTTGTAGGATGAGCAGAAAGGACGCTTGCAGCCTTTCGATATACATTGTATTTATGAATATTTCTGTTTATATTTTTTTCGTAGTTCGCTAATTCAATCAGGAAATCGCAAAAATCGCTATTGGAGTTTTCATCGGGAGCTTTACGTTTACTCATGACTTGGATATTAAACTATCTAGTGCTTATATTATCTTATTTTGCAACCTGTTGTCAGATTGACAAGTAATAGTAAAACCACAAATATCCATTATGTTTGTCTCTTATGTCAGAAGTTGGATCTGTATATAAAGATTTATTTATTACGTGAAAATATAAAGCAAAATGTATTGATAATCAACATATAGAAAATATTAAATTACATTCAATTCATAGGTCAAATCTTTCGCTGAAAATTGTTCGACTAATTTCAGGTATAATTTTATTGCAATATTAATTACTTTATGAAGAGATATTTTTTTACACGTGATTTGACTAGACTGAATTTTTTTTTCTCAAGAGAATAGTCCTTTTAAAACAATTTTGTTACGGTAGAAATTTTAATTGTAGTATTAACAACATTATAAATAAACGTTGAAACGTATAAAATATTGTAAATATATATATGAAAAAAATTATTTTCTTAAGACTAGGTTCGAAAAAATAAGAAAAAATTAGTATTTAAGCATAAAAATATATATATATGATATATTAAATTAAACTATTTAATTATTAAAAAAGTATATTAACAGTTCTATTTAATTTATTTATACTTTATAAATAAAGCATGGGCATGTGATAAAGTATTTTCAATATGGCAACAGTTAGCTCTGGCGCCTTTGACAAATGTCAAGTTCCCTCCAGCGTTTTCCGCTGCTTGCTCGACTTTGTTATTGTTGTTTATAATACTATTAATTAGTTTGAAAAATAGTTTTAACACCTATGAATTATTATGTCGAATAATAATAAACAGCGCCCCGATAATGTTGCTAAAATATTAAAGAAGTATTTCGGCCACGAGAAGTTTAAAAGTAAATTGCAAGAAGATGCGATCAGAACCATCTCCAAAGGTGAGTATTTTAATAATGTAGGAAGTGTATGAAGTGTGTGTACTGTTTTAAAGATGCGACATCATTAATTATACAAATTTGTATCAATGAAATCACTGCTGATGCATGAACATGCTTTTACTTTTATATTGTAATATTGGTTATGTTATAGGTTAATTATTCAGATTATTTATCTTGGATATAAAATAATTTCATTCAGATAAGATTTATATGATTCATATTATGAAATATATAGTATTTAAAAGAAAGTGTTTGCTTTTTCAACTTAATGGATTAATTTTATAAACATTATGACTAACCTTCGTTTACTAATATTCTACTCTAAGCTATATTGTTTATCTTATTTTTTTATTTTAATAGGTAAACAAGATGTCTTCGTTTCCATGCCAACGGGATCTGGAAAATCTCTATGTTTTCAACTTCCAACTATATTACATGAAACTAAGTTAGCAATAGTGTTTTCTCCATTGCTTGCTTTAATAAAAGATCAACTAGATCACTTGTCTAAGCTTAAAATAAATGCTGAATCTATTAATTCTAAGATGGGCGTCAGAGAAAGAGAAAGAGTTATCAATGATCTTAAGAGTTTGAAACCTAGTACAAAATTTTTATATGTTACTCCAGAACAAGCAGCAACGGGAACTTTTAAAGGAATACTTGAAAATCTTGTAAAATACAAGAAAATATCCTACATAGTAGTTGATGAAGCCCACTGTGTCAGTCAGTGGGGACACGATTTCAGGCCAGATTATCTCAAGCTAGGACTTATTCGTTCACAATATATATCAATTCCCTGGATAGCTTTGACAGCCACTGCCAGCAAAGAAGTTGTCAAAGATATAATATCAAACCTAAAGTTAACAAGTCCCCTGGCTCGGTTTAAAACTCCCTGCTTTAGAAGTAACTTATTTTATGATGTTGTATTTCAAGTTTGTATAACCAATGAATTTGATCATTTAAAAGAATTTATTACTAAATCATTTGCTAAAGAAGACGCCAACACTAAACCTGTATGTATGATTCAAATAATATTATATTTGTATTAAATATTGACTTCTAAGTTGTGTTTATTTTTTATTTAGAAAGACAAGGGCTGTGCCATTATTTACTGTAGAACTCGAGAAGCCACTGAGGATTTGGCTAATATATTGACAAAGAAAGGACTACACACTATTGCTTATCATGCAGGTACACTCATTTTTAAAGTTTCGATTATGAATATTATGAGAAAGCAATATAAGGTGAAAAATCTTATTTGAAGCATTAAAGATTTTTCATGCTTTGCATATAAACACAGCTGTCGTTGTTGATACTCAATAATGAACTAGCTCTATTTAAATATGTGTGTTTGAAGGTTTGAAAGCATCTGAGCGCATGGAAGTACAAGACAAATGGATGGCGGGTGTGTGTCCATGCATTAGCGCTACTGTTAGTTTTGGAATGGGGGTTGATAAGGCAACTGTTCGTACAGTTGTACATTGGGGTGCTCCCCAAAATGTCGCAGCTTACTATCAGGTATCTTACCATCTTACGTGACATTTATTGAAGTGATTATATAAAGAGATAATTTTATTAATTGGATACGGTATTGTTTTAAGGAATCTGGGAGAGCCGGTAGGGATGGGCGTCAGTCTTATTGCAGAGTTTACTATAGTAAAGCTGAAAGAAATTCTATCGACTTCTTATTAAAAACAGATATAGGTAAAGCTCAAACTCAGGCTCAAGAGATGAGAGCAAAAAATGCTTATAAAAGCTTTGAAATAATGGTAAATTACTGTGAAGCCTTAAAGTAAGCTATTAAAAAAAATATGTAAATAATTTTTTATTTAAATCTTAACTAATTGTTACATATAATAAAATCAAATATTATGGCCTTATAGGTGTCGTCACCGCACATTTTCTGAATTCTTCGGAGATGATCCCGTACCTTGTAAAACTCAATGTGATGTTTGTACTAAACCTAAAGAAGTTCAAAAGCTTGTAGATACATATTTCAAACTCTCTGTGAATGCTCAGTTACAAAGGGGTGGGTTTATTTCAAATGGTTTGGCCAATAACGATGATTTATATGGTGGAGGAAGAGATGGTGTAAAAAGGTAGATGACGTAAATTAATTTGATGGATCAAGTTAAATTTATAAAAATTAAATACAAATATTTTATTTCATATTTCAGAGAAAACGAGGATTATAACAATGGTGGTAGTAGCGATGATGATTCTGGTAATATTGAAAGAATTAAGAAAGAGACTACCGAAATTATTAAAAAACAATTTGAACTGCGTCGCAAGGCAGATGACAGTTCAGGAAAATCAAAGTCAAATCCTTCTGTTGTATCATCAAAATTGATAGCCGCAGAGAGTACAGAAATTAAAGTGAATGGTCTGACAATAACGATAAGAGAAAACTATGTATCTCTTTTGGCTGCAACATTATCTAAGAGTGTTTTGTGCTGTATTGAGACTGATCAGCCAGTTAATAATTTATCTGCCTCCGACTTTGAGGGCTGTGCTGTTGATATGGAATATGAAATATTTACTGCCAATAAAGTAGCTAGTCTATATAGAAGAGGCGTTGCAAAATTGGTAAGTTAACGATATATTATTTTAATGTATATTATTTAAAGAGAGCAGAGTGTTTATTTATAATCAAAAACTCAATTTCATTATATACAGATACATGTGAACTATTTTAGATGTCATCAATAAAATCCAACATTGTAACACTTCATCCAGCATTGAAAAATTATGTTCCCAAAAAGAAAGGAACGTTTTCAGAGCTTGTAAAAGAAGCCCAATCTGAAATAAGTAGTCGACAATCTAACTATGGTTTTGTAACAGCATCACAATTATCAGGTAATTCTTATATATATATATATATATATATATATATATATATATATATATATATACATATATATATATATATAATAAATATATATACATATATATACATAATAAATATATATACATATATATATATATATATATATAATAAATATATATACATATATATACATATATATATATATAATATATATATACATATATACCAATTTCATGAAATTTATTTGTTATTATGATTTCAGCATCAATTAACAAAAACTCTCCTAACTTATCAAAAAGCGATAAAGCTAATAAAAGAAAGCCTTTCAGTATGAAAAAAGATCCGTTATCACAATCTTCTTTGGACAAATTCTGTGTAAAAATCCAACATAAACCTGATTTTGTTTCTGATGATAGTGATTCAGATGATGAAAAAGCTCTCATCATTGACGAAAATCCTAACACAGATAAAGAAGTAAATGATTCTGAAAATAATATAGATATTATATCAAATAAAAATTCAAGTCTCGAACCACAAACAGAAGAGGCTTCCAAAAACATTAAAGCAGAAAAAATTGAATATGATTTGAATGCTCTTACAGTTCCCGTAGACACAAAAAAGAGAAAAAAGGTTAAAGATTTGTTTGGTGATCTCTCAGATGAAGATTTTGAATCTATTGAACCAAAAAAAATAAAATATTCTGAAGCTGTTATTAAAGAAGAAATTAAAAAGACTGAGATTGAAAATAACAATCTTCCGAAAGAAAAGAACATAGTAATATCAGATTCAGTTACCAGTGATGCTCAGGAAATATCAAATTTAAAACCTATGAAAGGCACGCCATCAAGTAAATCTAGCATACACAAACAAAGCAACGTGAAAGTTAATATTGCGGACTTAGTTGTGAAACATATGAATCCATACTACAAAAAAGGCTCGATATCGTCTCGGGAATTGTTTAAATCAACCGCCAGGTATATAGTACACCATCTTATGGCAGTTCACTTGATAGGTGAGATTTTTAAATTTTTACATCTACATTTTTAAATGTAGATGCAAACATTTCTAAATTTTTTTGTATACTTATCTATACTTATTATACAATGTTTTCAATTTCAGATGAAGCAGGGATAAAAAAGTTTTTGAGTAAATCATTTTCAAAAAAAGGTTTTCAAATAAAAAGTGAATCTGACTTCAAACTACTTCTGAAATAGTGTTCTTACGTACACATAAATAACCACCAATTTAACTATACTCCTAATTTATTATTTATTTTCTATATCTTTGTTCATTTGATATGCTGCAAATTGTTTTTTTTTAAATTTATATTTTCAAATACTAAATTTGTTTAAAGGCTGACAATATATACTTTATTTATTTAATGTAAATAATAGGATCGGTGATGAATTTTTCTTTGACATATTAAATTTCTGTTCAAGTTAGTGCATATTAATTGAATGTGCCTTGTACAATATTAACTGAATTGATATTTTTGTTAACAAATAAAACATCTTGTAAATTATTTGTTTGTTTTATTCAAAAGTATGTGTAAAATAATAATGGTTCTTGTGTGTATCGAAAAATGATTTATTTTACAAAATGTATACAAAAGTTGTCTAAATTAAATTGAGGTGTATTATTTCTATTTATTGCTAGCTACGGCTGGTACTTTTTGGGTTAAATTAGTATCTTCATAATTTTCTAAGACATGAGCAAGATGCTCATTATCTCGAGGTTTCTTAAACTGTCTCTTTTTCTGTGAACCTTTCTTCCTTTTTGGTAATGGCTTTTTGGCACCGTGATCTTGCATAGACTTTATACCTTGCTTTTCTAGGTACTCCTCGATTTTCGCATCATCCATAGCATCAACTGCGGTCGCTCTCCATAGTTTTTGAAACTCCTCATCAACCTAAAATTGCACATACAATAAACTATATTTTATAGCAGAAAATAATTTATGCAACAATGTGGAAAATATCACTTACGGGCAAATTGGCAGTTTTATCATTGTAAAATAGTATTTTTCTTTTATCCGTGGGTCTGATAATATATAACACCTCTGCAGATATTTGTTTGAGTGCTTTTTCGCAATGAGGTAATGATTCCTGAACATCTTCTAATAAAATGCCACCCAAACCTTTAAGATCGTGTTGTTTTAGCAATCTAAAATATAAATAAAATCATAAATGCCTAGAAGTGTACAGAACCTTCTCAATTTAGTTAGTCAATAAGTAATTCTAACTAACCTAAGTAATGCTTTCTTATCTTTAATTTTGTAAACGGCTTTAAAAGTAAACTTTCCATCAATAGTAAGTTCAATTTTTGGGTTGCTTTGAAGTGCTTCAGTCTGTAACCACTAAAATAAAAACATTTTGATTAAAGATCCAATCCAAAATAAATAACCATAGTTGACATACAACAATAGAAAATACTTACTTGTTTTACTTTATTGCCAACATCGAGTTGATTTGTTTCATCAAGCATCTCATCCAAGGTCAGTGGATGGTCATCCCCTTGTTGATGTCTAGCTTTCATGTGCCGTACAATTCTAGCGAGTATGCCGAACTTGTACGCACTGCTACCGGACATTGTCTTGTAACTAAATTAATATAATTTTGTTTTAATTAATTTTTGTGCATAAAAAAACATGGTTGGCTATAGATTATTTCTAGATATCATATTGGTAATTTCTTGAGTAGTCTTAAGCATTCTACATACGCAGAGACACAAACTGCGACCGATTTGCAATCAGCGCATAGTTCCTTTAATTTGGGTGTTTTTTACGGTTTTGTCTAAGTAAACAACGCAAAAGAAGACGCTATTGGTTATATGTAAGTCAGTTGGGAGTTGTGTTGGACGTGTGGGCTTAAAGGAAATTTATTAATTATATTTACGTTGAGGCATCAAGCTTGGGTCCAGTACTTTGAGGGGGAGGCCTGGGCTTCTTCTTCGGTTCTTCTTTAGAATGTGAGGACTCATCTTTCTTTTTCTTTTCAACCCTGGAATATTGAAATTAATTATTACGATAATAATATATTTTATAAGAAGCGAATAAACCACTTCAAAATATATATCACAGCACGATAACTAATAAAACAAATATTGACAACAGAACAATAAAGAGAAAGTAAAATAATGACAAGTAGGTACGAAAGAGTTATTATGGGAATGTCAAATCTTACGTCGGTGTAGTGAGTGCTCGTTTCTTGAAGGCTTCGCGTTCACGAAGTAACGCCGGATCCATGTTGGCCAATTTAATATAAAATAACAGCCCAAAGCGAGGTAAGATATCTTCAATATATACTCCGGGTTATATTTGTTTTGTCGGTAACAGAGTCACAGATATCTGCATGCTTAAAGGTTATGTTGCTGTAATAAAAAAATTCAAAGACTGACACTTCGAAGAAACCCTACGGTCCGCTCGCGCGATAGGCTCGCCCAGAATGCTCGCGAACGTGCTCTCTCTCGGTCGCACTCGAGGATAGCAGTAGCTTGTGCTCTCTTTCGCACGCACTCGCGGATAGCAGTAGCTTGTGCTCTCTCTCGCTCGCACTCGCGGATCGCAGCAGTTTGTGCTCACTCTTGCACCAGTCGGGTTGCGCTAAGCATACTGAGTATAAAATGTAGTTGGTGATTGAAAATGTCTAAATATCTACAAATAAATATTTGATATATCAAAAATTAAAGTTTTTTTTTTTAATTTAGTGAGTTGTCTAATTTTTAATCGATTCGCCACGTCGAGTCGACCGACGCCGCAGCGCTCATACCTTTTCCCCACCGTGGGTACCTGCTTGTATGTATTCTGTGTAGTCCACCCACCGTGTAACAAATTATTTCAGATTTTTGTAACTTGTATAATAATTTATGTAAAAAAGAGCTATAATGCGTTGTACGGTGTGAATATTTTTTTCGAGACATAATACGGATTTAAATTGATAATTTATTAGGAAATATATTGTAGGTAAACAATAGTAGATACCTCCATACGAGCTACTTTAGTTTAGTACGCAAGTGAATTACTGAAATCCGGATATAATCGTAAATTATTATTTCACCACGATCAATCATCTAATCATTGTGTAAGGTTATTTTTTTAAATTTAAATTTGTTTTTAAAACTTAAAGGCCCTAAAGAAAATAACCCTTATTTTTTTACAGCCGATAATTCAAATATCAGAAAAATACTATTATATTAGGCATTTTAAATTTATTAATTGTAATATCAAGTTAAATTAATACCTACAGATCATACTCAATTTGACAATTGGATGTAAATATTAACAGAATATAAAGAGTTATCGTCAGATGTGACTTGATTATGGTCAAATTTTAAATTGAATAAACCACTCTTTCCCTTTTTATCGATCTACAATTTGGCTCTAACTATTAAATAAGTAAATTGTGAAAATGTATTATTAACCCTTTGCACTCTTTGATTTTTTTTTATTTTTCCGTTTACCAACTCCGAGGATCACCTCGGAGTTGGTAAACAAAAATCTCATAATTATATGAGATTTTTGTTAATAAATTAGATGTTATTGTTACACAATAGCTTATAATCATAAAACAAATTAATAACATATTTTTATGATATTGTTATGATTGTTTAGTTGTAAGGTAATAAAACCAAAAGAAATAAGAGTCTATCAATAATTTATTTTGCATACAATTTAAAGTTTATATTTTATTTTGGTGTGGTATTTTTTAAAACATTCTCCTGGATGGAGGCCCGGCTTCTTTTCATAGGTCTCGCAATAGAATGTGGTTTCTCTTCTTCCTCCAGGAACATTCCTATTGGAATACACCATGCAATCTTTATGTTTTTTCTGAGAATTAGAAAATATAAAATGACTTGTCCCATCTAAGCGCTGAACAGTGTCATCTGTGGATAATCGCCCTGATTTTGATATCGGAGCACGAAAGTCTCCTATGAGCTCCAGTAACAATTTTTCTCTAAATGGTTTATGGCTTGTTGTATTTGCATTTTATTGGATTCTTTATATAATATATATGCATTTACTATGGAGGTTTCTAGACCCCAGAAAAACAGTTTTCTCCACAATTTTCATGTTTTTCGCATAAAACAATAGGATGTTGCGAATTGGTCTGCGACATCCACCTCGCTCATATTTATATTATCTAACTAACTGTTCATAGGTAACAAATATACTCGGTACCTGTTATTGTTTGAAGGGTCTTGCTGCCTGACTCTTTACGCCGGCAACCGCCCGCCTCCGTCGAGTGACAAATCGTAAAAAGTGTTAAATGTTTAGCTAATAATACTTTTGAATAACTTACCAAAATATCACGAAATTACTAATGTATGACTTTCACAATACACACAAAAAAGATTTGATAAAATAATAGTAATAACAATAATAATAAATATACTTTTGCCAAACACTGAAGAATGTCGAGTCCAGCTCGACATAGGACCTGAAGTCGTAGCTTTTCAAGTGGAATTGTTATTAGAAAAAATATGTGTGATTGTATGTAAAAAAAAAACCACGTAGGGGCGAATGTTTTTGAAGAAACAAAGCGAGGATATCAAAACGTGTAGTATTCAGGATCGAGGTATGAAAAACATCTCAAATTGTGTTTTTTTCCTGGCCAAGGACATTTTTTAATCCTTCAAGATAATATAGAATCGGCTGTTTTGGAACAAGCCACTTCATCGGCACCTTCATTATTGCTAAGGCGTATCAAAACCGGACCTTTTTGGTTTTATTATTTTTATTGATTGCTGTGCCCTATTTATTTTATTTTATTTTTAAGGCATAGCAATCACCTTCGATGGAATTTTTTTATTGATTCGTGCTAAACAATTGTTATCTTAATCTGCATATTTTTTCATCAAGTTGTGTATAGTATCTTAAGACTAGTGATTTTTCATGTTTACGAATATACGTAAAAAATACAGCCTCGAAAATGAAATATCTTCTTTGACTACTGAAAGTGTTATGAAATCAAAATTAACATTTATATTTATTTAATAAAAAATATATACTGACCAAAGTTACATAAGTTAGTTTGGCACAAGTCAGGCGGGCTTAGCCCATGCTGAAACTTTCTAATTCGTGATACAATTTGTTGATCGTAAGCGTCAGGCGGGTGCAAATATACGATAATAATATATAATATATATAAAAAATATTTTTATAATAAATTTCAATTGATTACATTTAAAAAAAAAAATTGTTATGAAAGATAAATTTCATAAAAGATTTTTATTATGAAATTTAAAAATAATTTAGATTTGTAATTAATTTTAACATTACTTCGAAAAAACCATTATTAAGTTAATTATTCATCACAACTGTAATGAATAAATAATTTTCAACCAAATATTTTTATTTTAACTTAATAATAATTGGCCTGGGTACGTTGTTTCATATGTAGAATAAGATTGTTAAAAATTCTCGCTAAATGGAAGTGGCCCGCTAGCATAGTTGGTAATGCACCGGCCATGTAAGCCGTGGAGATGAAGTTTCGAATCCCACGCAAGTCACGATGATATTTTTCTGAAAGTTTCTATAATCGTTTCAATGTATGAAAAAATGTACATAATCATATTAATATAAATATTTAATTTTTCCTTTATCTCAGTTTTCCATATTGCATTTCCCAATTGCTCATTTTCTTCTCAATAAATTCATTGCTGATGACAATGCTAACTATTCTTCTCACTATCTGCACATTTGGCTGCATCATCCATCCGTAGTCAATGCAGATTGCGACAAATCATTTTGATGGTACAAAAATAAACCTGTAAATGGCAAAATAAATTATTTAGAAATTTACAATGAATCAAAGTAGCAAGACCGTTAAAAGTGCAATTTCAAAGTAAATCCATAATGTCACATTCCTGAAATACCAAATTCGGAAAGGTCAACGCAGGAAAAAGAAGTATTACTTAGTTAATTTCGAAATTTTGCAAGTTACGTCGACTTGTTTTTCTATTATCGATTTATATAGAATTAAATACTAAATATATCATCTTAGTACAAGCGTATCTGTGTCGTGGAGTCCATATAAGCAAAAAGACACTGCATACCCTCTGATACCCTTTTAGCATTTGTGTATTTGCTTTTTTAACCATTTGTCTTTTTTAACCATTTGCTTCAAATGGATTCACTTTAGACGATTTCTTACAAAGCATTTCATAAGATTAGGTATAGTATATAATGAGTAATTTACGCGATTTACCTGGGTTATTTTACGTTCAATTTATAGAACTGCATGCTTTATTGAATCCTAATGCAAGCCATTGTTAATCACACATCGAGTAGTGCGGTTGAATTGTACATCACTCATTATTTAAAACCGCCACATATGGTATAATATGCACCGCAGGATGGTTTACTAGCACTAGGGGTTTACTTCCTAGAGGGGAAGTTGCTGGAGTGTGTGTTTTTGTGATTCAACCTGTTCTGGTAATTACCGCTCAAGGAAATAAGTTCATGTCTTCATAATCTCCACAAAATTTCCACAAATTATATTTATCTAGGTAATATCATATTAATATGCTTGCTGTATGCATAAGAATCCAATTCTGCAACGCAATGAGACTTCTTTTCGACTGTGTGTTGATTAAAACATTTGAGAAATAAATTTAGTGATTATATTTTCATGTGGAACTATTAAAGATAATGTCAAAATCGTATATCTAAACAAGTTATTCTGTATAAATATAAAAAAAACAATCTTCTCAAATAATCAGCTATATATATCACATATTAAAATTAAATTAATTTTATTGAAAAATAAATTCCTGCCAAAATTTTACTATTTCCAAATACGACGAAGGAGCAATATATAGCAGAAAATAAAGCCTATTACTTGTATGCGTTTTTTGGTTGTTGTTACTTTTTCGATATTGCCTACCTGGTCAGCAGTTTGGTATCACTTATCTATTGTGAATGCTTTGATCCAAAGCATCCATTTATCATTGTTTGCTTTGATTGTCTGTAACCTGATTTGGCTCAGGTTAAATGCCAGTGAAGTAACACAACTACAGTCGGTTAAATAGTACAAGCCTAAATGTACTATTGCGGTGATCGATGGCTTTTTCTGGGGGAAAGGGTCAACATTCCATGTTGGATACCATCATAAACTATTTGCGAGTAATTCAATTTATAAACCAGAAATCAAAATCTGACAAATTGTCTAGCAAATAGACAATATTTTTCCAAATAAAAAATGGTAAACTTGTTTAAAATAATAGTATATTAGTATTAAATTTAAAAGCATTGTGTTGTTACTGCGATTTGGGTGTAGTGTCATTTTGTAGTTATACCAAATATTTATATAAAGCAGGTAGCTAAGCATCCTTCATTAGAGATATTTAAAATCGATAAATCAAAACGAATCTCCTATTTGTTGACGAATTTGTTGAGAAACCAGAACCTGTTTCTGTGATAAACTAATGATGAGTAATAAAGTCACCGATATTTAGCTGGATGTCGATGTACTTATTAGTGAAAAAGATTGTCGAGTGTCATTCAGTACCCGATCGCTGTGGGAGAAGGACCGCTTCGGATCTCAGGTAAATCCACATTCATAATCATCTGCTTGGTGTTAATTTAATATTTATTTTACATTTTAATAATAATTAAGAAAGCAAGGGTCGATTTGGAACAGAGCTGCGACATTCTTATAAGAAAATATTTACCTCTAAATACACATAAACCTCAAGGACGATAACGCTTAATTTACTAGATATTTGCATACTTGAACGTAAACGATCATAGAATATTTAATAGAATATTCATATGAAATTTAAGAATTTTGTGTGTATTATTAAGGCTATAATATTTGAAGAAAAAAAAACAATGACAGTCACCAAAAAAGCAAGTCGTTACTTTAAAAAAATATTTACAAAGAGAGCTACCAATTATTTTCATTTGCGAAATCGTGTTATTGAATAATATATTTTAAAATACCTATTGATTTACTTTAAAAAATATATTTTTTATTTTTTATTACACGTTAAAAATAAACAGTACCTTTTTATATTTTGATAATATGCATATGTATTAATCAAATATAAATTCAAAATACACGAACTTCTAATTAAATATTATCAATGGAAACATATTATAGCTGATAGTATAATAAAATAAATAAATTAATAAAACGTGCACACATGCCGATCGTTATATATTCAGAGGGAGCTTCGAAAACATGATTTTTTTACAATATTTTTCGGAGGCTCTCTCAGTGAATAATATTTGTCCGAAACGTTAACAGTATTTGGAGAAATAAACGTAAAAATATAAATTAGGAAATACTTTTTGATTTAGAACAATCCAATAGGTCAGGTGGTAAACAGGTTGTATATTTTTCTACTACTAATTGCAAAATATGTAAAATATGGCATGATTATTAATTCTCTGACATAATAGCTAAGCACGATTTGTTTGACTGTTACCATCTGTAGCGGAAGGGAGGGACACATTTAGATACAAAACGTATACGCATTTATGAGATATTTAATTAATTATTGTGTGATAAGCAATAAAAATATCAATCAAAGAACGTAATAAGTAGCCAGGGAAAAATTTAAAACCTTATTTATGAAAACGCATTAGCACGAGTAGCTCAAGCCGTGATTTTATTTCTGTTAAAAAAATATAAATTTATGATAAAATAATTTAAGGTACGCAATTTTTTACTGCTACTGTGAGAATTGCACGCTACTGTACTATATTAATATCAAAGTAGTAATAGTAAATGTAAAAACTTTATATCCTGTTTCAGTGTTTTTTTATTTTTTGAAAAGACATTGCGCATTGTTAAATTGAATATCAATATGAACTTAAATTTGTCTCTTTAGATCTGAAGTTGCAAGTCTAATTAGTATTTTATTTGAACCGAATATCACAAATACCAATTGACGATCAAAATATTAATTTATTTTTTTAAATTCTGCAATCAATTCACACGGAAAACGACGACAAAAACCAATTTTTTTGTCAAAACACAGTCGCGGTAGACTTAGTATTTTCGACCTTCACGGTGTCAAGCTGCATGACGTGTGGGCTCGAACCCCACCCGTGTCTAATCGTCATAATTCAAAACTCTTTATTTATTTTTGATTAAGACTATTTATTTATTATTAAGGCTTGTTGTATTTCGATTTTAACAATGCTATTTACGGTTTTCAGCGGACAAAGACCTTTCGGAATGTGCAAATATTCTGCGACGCGGGCGTAAATAAACGCAAATGCCACGAATAAAAAGAATTGCCACCGCCGAAAAAAAATCAAGATCCCCACTTTTCGAGACCAATCAAGTAAACTGAGTCGGCTTATCAAGTAGACATTTTTCCACCTTATTATTTTGGACAAAACAAATGCTGCTTTCGTTCATACCTAATTTCAGCACGTGTTAAAATAATTTTCATTCAAAAAAAATAAACGTGTGTATTTTACTTACGCATTAATTAAATATTAATTATGACCAAAATCAAATTCACAGAAAATATTTTTTTAGCTGTTGCGAAAAAAAAAGTAATGAAGCTGTATTATGTATGTGAGATCAATGCATTAATTTTATAAAAATATTTATGGAAATCGATTGTGGTTACGCACAAATATACAAAAGTTTTTGAACAAATTCCAAAAGATACAGCAGTAGCCAACATTTTTTCTTCAGCACTTCACTTCACCGTTACACTGTATAAAAATAACATTTTCAGGTACGTCGGAATATTACAAAATCCATAATCCGTAATTTTGTAAAGTGGATTTATTAATGTTTACACGAAAAACAAAGTTAGAAAATAAGGTGGAATAAATTTTGTATATTGCACGGCTTGCGTGTTGGTGACAATTTTCTCCTGAGTGTTTTTTTTAATCTCAATAATTTAATCTAAAAATATACACACATACTTGTAAGCGCAGGGACGAGTGATCTTTATTGGTGTGCGTGATATATTCTCTTTTGCGTAAACATGAATAAGTTTGCTTTTATTTTCAATCTCGTTCATATATGTACACATGTTTTTTAATGGCCATATAATGGCTTTTTTCTGTGACTCAATATTGGTTGATATAAATATAATATACGCATAATTAATAACTAGAAAATTTTACAAATAAAGTGACTGCATTGAAGAGATCTAGATAATTTATGATCAGTCATGCCATTGTTAATTAATTCAAGTTATTTTTACGATAATAATTCGAGCTATGCAAAACAATGACACCATCCTTTGATCTTTCGTCATTCATATATAATATATATATGAATAACGAAATTTATATTTCGCATTATACTTAATTTTTTCATGAACTGACTTTTATGAAAATGAGTAAAAATATCAATAATAATATTATTTATTTTAAAGTACAATAAAATAAAGGGTCAAATAAATGTGCATCTATTTATATTTGAGTTGAATATTTATTTCCTTTTGGTAAATATTTTTAACATAACATTTTCGCTACGTTTATATAGTATAAAACAATTGAATAATGCTATGAATTATGGTGATTTGCATTATTAAAATAAATCGTTTTAATACATGTATTTTTTATTCTTTACAGAAATGATCATAATTACCCTACTATGGCTTCCGGCTTTATTAGTTTATGGGATTGCGACGTAAGTTCAACATAATTAAATATAATGCTAAAGGTTGTAAAAAAAAAATGTTTTAATAGAAATCCACTATTTATCAATTCAATAAAATGCCAATAAAAATATTACAATGACATACTTTTTAAAAGACATGTGCTTAATTCCTCACAATCCGAAAAGTCATATGTAAGATGTGAAAATATCATCACTAAGAAGGTTTTTAATATTTTTAATTTGAAGGTACATTAAATTTCAATGAATTATAATTTTTTAATTTATTTTTCATATTCGGGTCTAGAAATTTGAGGACCAGTTTATTTTTTGATTACATTTTTATCCAATAAAGCACCTTTTCTAGTTGTGTCCTATGTAACGGTATTTAAAATAAATTGTAGGTAATTGGATATTGGATCAAACGATGGCTTAATTGGTCTACAGTTGAAGCGATACAATTAAGTTAACTATCTGAAGATGAACATTACTTATGTTTGGAATGTGGTTCTTGGATATTTTTCAAGTTTTTCTTTCTTTTCCAACAGTGGCCAAAGTGATAATGAGGGCGTGTGGAGATGGGAGTGCGCGTCAGGAAGATGCGAGAAGTATCTTATGACAGGGGAAAGCAAAAATACAGCTTTGAGTCTTGGAGCCTGCAAAATGTTCTGCAATGAGTTTGGTGCGTACTTTTCATATGTACTTTAAAAAAGTGTTTTTTTAAATACAAATTACAAAGAATAAACTACATCGTAACCATACTATTATTGTGGTTGATCTTGAGTATTGAATTCTTTTGTGATGATGAATATTTTAAATTGATTGATTTTGCATTGGAGAGCATTACTCAGAAGGGAAACAATGAGATAAATTAGAAAAGTCCTTTTGTTAATAAGGAACATAATTTTACTTAACTTTGTTGTTAACCACAAAGTTATGTGAACTAATATCATTTTATTTATTTCTTCACAGGAAATATGTGGCCACAGCCAACAGGAAAATTTAATTTAGGAAATAAATTGAACCACCTAAACATCAATAGCATAGATGTGATAATGACAAAACAAGATGGACCCGCAGCTGATTTAATGCAGTCTGCAAAAAATGTAAATGGTTTTTGAAAATATTTTATCATGAATTCAAATAATATAAATATATGATAATATGTTCAAAATATTTTATTTTTCCATAGAGATTTTTAGATCATGTAAAAATGATTATTCCTGAAGAAGTAAAAGTTACAGAAGGGGGAAAGTCAATGGTGGTTTCAATAGATATTCGAGATCGTAATAATATTGGTATGTCTTGATAAATAACCCTTTCTTGCTCTCTCCGTATGATGTAAGGTGCCATTCATTTCCTAATCTTCTTACAGCTCTCACTCTTCAGACTAATGAATCTTACACTCTGATGGTATCGACGTTTCAAGATGGTCGTATAAATGCTACAATTGTTGCTGAGAATTTCTTTGGGGCCAGAAATGGCTTGGAGACTCTCGAGCAGTTTATTATTTTCGATGATATCAGAGGGGAGCTCCAGGTAACAACTACTAAAGTAAGTTTATTAAACTTCATATACACAGGATATTTGATAATGCTTGTATTTCATTCTTAGATAGCTGAAGATCTTTTCATTAATGATGGGCCTGTTTATCCCATCAGAGGTATTTTACTGGATACAGCTAGAAACTACTATTCGGTAAAATCAATAAAACGGACACTAGGTATGTAAACCTATATATATACAGTGTGTCCAGACAAAGTATCAGGTATTTGTTAGTTCTGTAAAACAAAAACTACTAGTAATCAAGTGTTTTTTTTAATTGTTGATTATAAGAATACAAAATGGAAAATTATTTCGAAAAGATGATGTTATCCAAATGGTGACCGTTACGCGCTGCTGGCACTCTTTTAATCTTGAACGAAGATTGCTGATAACACGCTGACACATAGCCCTCGATATTGCTGCCATTTCTGACCTGATGTTTTGTTTCAATTCCGTTAGGTTCGTCGGATTATTCTCATAAACCCTACTTTTAAGGTATCCCCATACGAAATAGTCAAGAGGGCTAAGGTCGGGGCTTCTGGGAGGCCAGTTGATATTACCTCTACGTGAAATGTCCTTATTAGGGAATAATTCGTTAACAGCTTTAATTGAATGATTGGATGTATGGTAAGTGGCCCCCGTCTTGTTGGATCCACCTTCTTGAGTTGAAACCTTGAAACTACTGCAACTCTGGGCCAAAAAAATTTCGCAGCATATCGCAATAATGGTCACTAAAACAAATACCCGATACTCTTTTTGGATATATTTAAAAATTATTTGAGAAAAAAAAAAGGTTTAAAACTAAATTATTGCTTTCAGATGGTATGGGATCTTGTAAATTAAATACATTTCACTGGCATATAACTGACTCTCAGAGCTTTCCATTTGTATCTAAATCGCAACCAAATTTGAGCAGACTGGGTGCAATTACACCATACAAGGTACCCTTTTTTGATGAACATTGTAATGAACTTATACAAAAAACATTGTAATGAATTGAAGTTATACAAAAATTTAATGTAAATACTAATGTATGCTTTACAACACAAATTTTATACTAACTTTTTATTGAACTTTGATATAAAATTTTAATATCAAACTCAATGGTTTATTTTTGCTGTTTCTAGTCATATATATGTGTATATTATAGAACTTGAAAATTTAATGCACAATTTAGAAAAAAATATTATAGTATAAATGCTCTTAATAAAATATTACGCTATGAATTACTAATTTTAATGTCATTCAAGTGCCTACCGCAATGTAATCATGAAAAATATTTGAAAAAAACTAATATTTTTTAGATATACACGCCATCACAAATTGTTGATATTGTACAATATGGTGTAGAAAGAGGAGTAAGAGTAATGCCAGAGTTTGATGCTCCCGCTCATGTAGGAGAAGGTTGGCAGGGAACTAACTTAACAGTTTGCTTCAAGGTAATTATAATCATATCAGTTATTATCTGGTATATGCGCAATGTACTCTGTATATATCAATGTAGTTAATATAATTTTAGGCTGAGCCTTGGACTACATATTGTGTGGAGCCTCCGTGTGGACAGTTAGACCCTACTAAAGATGAACTGTACGATGTTTTACAAGGAATCTACAATGATATGTTTGGTAAAGTGTTTTATTAAAATAAACATAAAATATTCATATCCTAAAACGGTTTTAACAAATAAACAAAAAAAAGAAGTGTGTTGAATGTGAATGTAAGTTTTTTCATTACAGAACTATTTAAACCTGACATTTTCCACATGGGAGGAGATGAAGTATCAAATGTTTGCTGGAATTCCTCTGCAGATATCCGAAGCTGGATCTTGAATAAAGGCTGGGAACTTAATGATAAAGGTTTTTTCAATTTATGGGAATACTTCCAACATAAAGCGCAAGAAAAGGTTTATAAGGTAATATTTGATCTTCAAAAATATAAATGAAACTGAATTTTATAAAAATTATCACACACCCTTTTAAATTCTACGAGTGGTATATTGACAGAACAAATGTGTTATCGTTTGTTTTTTTTTAAGGCCAATGGAGGAAAAAAGCTTCCACTAATCTTATGGACAAGTACGCTGACTGAGTTTACTCACATTGATAAATACTTAAATCCTGATGATTACATTATTCAGGTACTATTTGTTTGTTTGAATTTAAATAGATAAATTTTGCACCCAATAATGATTATTAATTAACAGTATTATTGTCCTTTTGTTTATGTAGGTTTGGACGACCGGTACAGATGCACAAATTTCTGGGCTGTTAAATAAAGGGTATAGATTGATTCTTTCTAATTATGATGCATTGTATCTCGATTGTGGATTTGGTGCGTGGGTCGGCGAAGGTCATTATTTACCGTACATTTTTTAATTGATATTATATAAATTATATATTATTGATGATATTAAAAAATTAATTCATTTCAGGAAATAATTGGTGTTCACCATTTATCGGTTGGCAAAAAGTGTATGACAACAGTCCTGCTAAAATAGCTGGAAAACATAAAAATCTTATCTTAGGTTTGTTTCATTTAAAATGAGTTGGCAAATAAATATTCGTTTTCTTTCCTTATTTATCTTATAAATATTAATACAGTTATTACTTGCCTAGGTTCCGAGGCAGCTCTCTGGTCTGAACAAGCAGATTCTTCTAGTCTCGATAACAGGTTGTGGCCAAGGGCGGGTGCCTTAGCAGAGAGGCTGTGGGCAGAACCAAACAGTGGATGGAGGAACGCAGAGAGAAGGATGCTTCACTTCAGGTGCAAATAACTTCACTTCTTCAAATATTAACACAACTTCATCAACCCTCTGACTTGTTAAGTAATTCAATGGTAATGAAATGTTTCATCATCTTTCTGTTTCAGGGAACGACTTGTAAAAATGGGTATTTCAGCAAATACTATTCAGCCTGAATGGTGCTATAAAAATGAAGGCTATTGCCACAACTGATCAATCTTTTCTTTTAACACGTGAATATTTGTGCACTCAATCAATGTAACAAAGCACATAAACAACATACCTTTGTATGTAAAATATATAGAAAAATTGCTTGGAATCACACAAATTTTGAAGTTAAATATATATATATATATTTATTAATAACCATTTATAATAAAAAAATTAATTAAATTTATGTGGTTAAGTATTATTACTGTTTTGTAAATCTAGCATTATTGAAATTTTATAATAAATATGTATTTTCATACTATATAAAATAAAATTTATTTCTTTTATTAATAAGAAACATAATATGTGTTTAATCCCTTATCTGATCAATAAAACTAAAAATCATACTATGTTTACCTTATTCTATTCAACAATGTTCAAGTGGTTATGCCAATTAACACTTGTCTAGCAGGCACCTAATTTTCATCAAGATAAATACATTGTAGCATTGTTGTAGAATTTTGGTTAAAAAAAACAGTATATATGCCGTCAAAAATGGCAAGTTAAAGTATTAGAATTAAGAAAACAGACATTAAATTTTAACTCCAGCGAAGCAAGCTATGGATTGTGCGTCAATACAACCACTTATGGCAGTATCAAAAGAAATCTTCAACAACGGTGTATGTGTTATATTCTCTATTGCACGTTATCATATTTTGCTTATCATTATGTAGGGAAAAAGAATGTAGAATCTATACAACATTTTTATATCAATTATGTAATCGATTCACACATAATAAAATAAGAAAAAATCTGAAAAAAATTGCAACAAGTGGGAAATGCTAATTTATTAAATATTTAATAATTATGATTGATTATTTATGGCCAGTGAGTACTAAGTTAAATTTTACAATCAGACTAATAGTGCAATTTAAAATATCCAATTCTGATAAAATAGCAATATCAATAGTAAAACTTAAAACAGTGACTATATAATTTATACACCAGGATGCAATTTTATAATGTTATTGTGCTATTGTAAGCTTAATTGATCAAGATAATGCTCAGGTATATAGATATTCCCGGAAAGAAATAATAGATTAATATCTATCAATAGGAAATAGTTTACATTGAGGATCTGTTAGTAAATGACACATATGCCAAACGAAAATGCAATTTATTAAGTGTAGAAATTTAGCACATTGTAACCATGGTATTTTAATAGTAACTGTTTGTGGATTTATTTTAATATTTACCGGAATATTAGTCACATTTATTATTTGCACTAATTTGGGGTAGGTATTAATTTTTTAATCTATTCTATTGAAGAGAAAAAAAGAGGCCGAATGTATAATTGCATAATACATTCGAATATAAATCTTATCTGCTGTATAAATTTTTGTTTTTTTTTTTTAGTAAAAATGACAGCAGTCGATTATAGATATGTAAAGTGATGGATTACACATTAAATGTTTAACTAATTAATACAAAAGTGCAATTTATGAAAATATTTGAATTATAATAAGGTAACAAAAACACGCAAAATAAAAATGATACGGTCACTTGAAGGATTCACTAATTTACAAGTTATTTTCTAGATTTGATAAATCGTAAAATACAAACATTTATTTATACCCAGAAAAAACATAGCAAAAATGAAATGCAAGTAAAGTTTTCATTGTTTTTAAAAATTAATACACCCATACCTCGCTATACGGCCGCTCGTTATACGGCCTTTCGCTATAACGCCCCTTTTCAATTAAGGCACGTTTTCAATATACGGCCTAAAATGTTTCGCTATAATGGCCAAAAATACTTTTTTTCGATGTTATTTTGTTTACGAGCGTTATTCAGTGTGTGCTCATAGAGTGGCTGGTTTAGACTTGTCTGTGAGTGTTTTATGTACATATTTATTACTGATTGTTACACATTAACTGGAAAAATTGGAAATAATTAGGGACATTTTTAGTACGTAAGTACATATGTATGTATGTACAAATATTTTTTTTTAATACGTATGTATTTTTTTATAAAACTTATTTTAACTATTGATTATATGGATTGAGGACAATAACAAACGGAGAACGCCAATGAGTCAAATGACTATACAGGAAAAACCTTTAAATATTTTCGAAAATTTGAAGAATGGAGATACTAATGAATCTCCTGAAGATGTCACATTCCAAGCAAGCCGAGGGTGGTTTGAAAAATTTAAAAATAGATTTAATTTGAAAATGAAAATGAAAATGAAGCGAGGTATGGGTGTAATACCAGTAAAATGTTTTCAGGTAGAATATTGCATTATTAAAAAAATAATGTTTTTAAGCATTTTTATCATGTAATCATAAAATATATGCACGGATAATGTTTTAGATCAATCAATAAACTCTTATCTGTGTGCTATTTGACATTTTTGATTTGGTATAAATAAGGTAACGATATCCAATCAGTCAGCATTTCATGGCCGTAATTTAAAAATGAAGCTTGTGAAATTCGTTAAAGCGAGAGGCTTTAAGCCCTTTCTTTCATTAACAATTTTGCTAGTCGCATTTTTTATGTAAGTACTTTTACAATAATATAAATTATCTATCTTGCCTATGGGAAACTGAAACAGGAGTCATATAATACACAAAACTTGCAATCTGTTTACTATCTATTGGTAAAACTATAATTTTACATCTTATAGTAACACTACAATTACTTTGTTGTATTCACACACCCGTATGATTAATTTATATAATTTATTTTATGAATTTATAGGGTGAAAAATGCTGAAGCACAGAAAGTGGATGTTGTTTGGTCATGGCAGTGCGCAACAGATAAATGTGAAAAAACTTTAGTAAAGGATCAAAGCAATCCTGGATTGAGTCTGAGTGCCTGTAAAATGCTTTGTCATGAATTTGGTATGAAGAAAAATCTACTTTTTTACAAATTAAAATAAACTATTAAATGGATAGAAGAGGTAGAACTAGCAAAAATGTAATTTGACCTTTTATTTAAAATTTTACAGGAAATATGTGGCCAAGACCAACAGGAGATTTTCAATTCAGTAAGAAGCTTGCACATTTAAATCCAAAAAAAATTAGTATTACAAAATTACAAGAAGCAGGAAGAGCAACAGAATTATTGAACACAGCTATCGATGTAAGTTAATACTATTCTAAAAAAAATGTTGGAATTCTTAAAATTCATTACATATGTAATTTTATTTATAGAGATTTCATAACCACATAGAAAACATACCCCCTAAGGATGTTGACATATTGGAAGGAGGAAAAGAGATGACTGTTAATATTGTAATAATAGAAATTGAAAATATTGGTGAGTACTAGAAAACAATTTTTTTTTTACTTTGAAATGATACAAAAATACGAACAAAATTACATAACTTATTATTTAAATATTTATCAGTTATTTACATATGGTTTTTTATCTTATCCGTTTATCTGTATTAATATATTAGATAACTGATACTGTAATTCGAAAATAATCTACAATTATATATTATCTTTTAAGATCTTACAATGGAGACAGATGAAAGCTATACACTCAAAATAGAAATGAAAAATGATATTGTGAGTGCTAATATTGAAGCTGGAACTTTCTTTGGTGCTAGATTTGGCTTAGAGAGTCTTGAACAATTTATCATCTACGATGACATCTATTCAAGATTACAAGTATGTTGTAAACAAGTATTATATTAAACATAATTTTATTTTGAAAGCACGTCTATTTTATATTGGCAAGGTTTTGTGCCAAAATGTCACATGTAATCTTCAGAATACCTAATCAATATTGATATAAAAGATAACAAAAAGACATTTAATTATATCATTAAACCAAACCACTGCCATTTTCTGAAAATGTAATATGTTTGGTATAAAAGTCTGCAATGAAAAATCTGAAGATAAAGATTGTTTTTAGAGAATACTACATAATTTGTTATATTTTAGGTAGCAGAAGAACTCCTTATTGTTGATGCACCAGTATATCCTCATAGAGGAATTCTTTTGGATACTGCAAGAAATTTTTTTACAGTTGAATCAATTAAAAGGACTCTCGGTATGTTAAGGAAATAATAATTAAATGAACCTAATAATTATATCTGCAGGAATATTAAAATAATCCCATGCTTGTTTTGTAGATGGAATGGCAAGCTGTAAGCTGAATACTTTTCATTGGCACATCACAGATTCTCAAAGCTTTCCCTTTGAATCTAAATCGCATCCAAACTTAAGCAAATTAGGAGCTTTTTCACCAAACGAGGTACATTATTACATACAAAAATTCAAAGTTTTAATTTATAGTTATGAAACCTAAAATACATTAAATATTTTCATTAGGTTTATACTGCAGCCCAAATAACAGATATCGTGCAGTATGGCCTGGAGAGAGGTATTAAAATATTACCAGAGTTTGATGCTCCGGGCCATGTCGGTGAAGGGTGGCAGGATACAGACCTGACCGTCTGCTTTAAGGTAATAATATTGATGACAATTAACATTGCATAAAACATTAAAATCTGTCACAAAAATAAATTCTTTTCAGGCTGAACCGTGGACATCTTATTGCGTTGAGCCTCCGTGTGGACAACTAAACCCAACAAAATACCAGTTATATGAAAAGTTGGAAGGCATCTACAATGACATGTTTGGTATATTTACCTTAATTAGTACATATGTATTTTATTAGTAGTATGATGGATTTTATTTTTATATATTTTCGTATTTCAGAATTATTTAAGCCTGATGTATTTCACATGGGAGGGGATGAGGTGATGAATTCTTGTTGGAATACTTCTGAGCAAATTAGAGAATGGATGACAGATAGAGATTGGAACCTCGATCACGAGGGCTTCCTTAATTTATGGAGTTATTTCCAAGTTAATGCTCAAGACAAAGTTTACAAGGTTTTTATATTGAAATAAATAATTAAAATTTCAAGAATGAACTTGTTTAAGTGCTAACTTGAACTCCTAGGGTTGCGGTTTTGACTAGCTGAATATGGCCAAGGGCCTCACGAGCAAAAGCAATGAAAATGCAGTAAGCTCCTTAAATGTCATATATTTTTTGCGTTTTGGTAAACTTATGTAAATAATAACAATTTTATTTGCTTGAAATTTAAGGACTTCCTAAAAAAATAAATACAGTAATACCCCACTTTACGCGAGGGATACGTTCCGGAAAAAATCGCGTTAAGTGAAATTTACGTATGTAAGGGTTTACGATTAAAAATATATAGTCAAAACTTAATACAAAAAAAATACGAATCATTTGAATCAATCACTTTAATTCTAAGAACACTTCATGCAGTATTACATGTTATTTTTACTGAAAAATACATCTATTGCCTCTTGGGTAGCGTTTCTTTTACGTTCTTGTAAAATACGTTCATAACACCCAACGCTGATTTAATTGTTAAGAGAAGTCAATGACTACATTATGTTCATACACATTCTTAAATAAGAAATTCGCGTAATGCGAGGCATTTTAATGTGAAATTTGAAATTCGCGTTATAGTGAAACCCCGCATAACAGGGTCGCGTAAAGGGGGTATTACTGTATCAATGTTTTTATTTACTTCATGTCAGAAGAAAACACAAAACTAATTCATTTTGAATTCTTTTAAAGGCAAATGGAGGCAAGAAACTTCCATTGATATTGTGGACTAGTACTCTTACTGATTACGAAAACATCGACAAGTATTTACTCAAAGAAGATTACATTATCCAGGTACATAATAGCACAATCACATTATATGAGAGATGATCAAAACAATATTATTTTATGTAAATTATTATTTTTGAAGGTTTGGACTACTGGAATAGATAAACAAATAAAAGGACTCTTAAAAAAAGGATATAGACTTATCATGTCAAACTACGATGCTTTATATTTAGACTGCGGATTTGGAGCTTGGGTCGGTGAAGGTAAAGTTTTATTATGTGTTAAATTATCTTGTAATTTAATTTATATATTTAAAGGTATTATTAATTTTTGATATAACTTTTTATAAGTATTATTTTCAAATTTAGGAAACAACTGGTGCTCACCCTACATTGGCTGGCAAAAAGTTTATGACAACAGCCCAGCAGAGATGGCCGAAGGCTATGAACATCTCATTTTAGGTAAATAATTCATGAAATATTCACACATACATGTATATACAATCATATTTATAGACAGTATATTAATTCATTGCAACATTGATGTGGATATAAGTAATCTATTTGATTAATTATAGGAGCTGAAGCTGTGTTATGGACAGAGCAAGCCGATTCAGTAAGTATGGATAATAAAATATGGCCACGAGCTGGAGCTCTAGCTGAACGATTGTGGGCGGAACCGGACGAAAAATGGAGGAGTGCCGAGAAAAGAATGCTTAGTTTCAGGTAAATCAATATTCAATGTCAAAACTATTAGTCAAGTGTTGAATACTATTATTCCTTAATTTTCAAGTGAAAGTCATTCTTACACAATAAGTTTCTTCAAATAATGAAGTTTTATTTTTATCACTCTACTAGACCTGGTTTTTTTGAACTTCTATGGTCACAGTATGAGAACAGCTCAACAGATCCAGTCTAACTGTAAGGTGGCTTTCAAGGGAGATAATCTGATTGCTACGATAAAGTCTTACCCATTATTCGGGAAACCATTAGCTTTTCATTAAGTACAAACATGAAAGAATTTACAGCAGTTAGAAGATCTGTTTGGTTTAGACGTCCTAGATCCCAAGTGGAAGTAGCAAGCCCCAGGAATCTGCTTTGCTAATCTTGCAATGGGTCTAATTTTGGTCAGATTACTCGGCTAAGAGCTCACTATTTCTTGTTACAGGGAAAGGATTGTCAAATTGGGAATTTCTGCAAACCAGTTACAGCCAGAATGGTGTTACCAAAACTCTGATCTCTGCTACATCTAAAAGTTGTAATGTTATATGTACATATTATTTGAAAAAATACCAATAAAACTAACTCTCCATGATTGTGATATGTTTGCTGCTACTAAAATTACTAGGAATAATTTCAGTCATTCAAAATAATCAGATACATTTCTTGCATACTTATAGAACTGTACTGACTATCCTTGATTATAAAATAAATACTTGGTTATGTAATAATATCCATTCTGAAAGGACAGGTTTTTGTCACGTGTGATAGGAGACTAGAGTATATGTAGGTCTCATGAATTGAAAAGCTTTTTAATCAAATGCGTCCATAAGTTTACGATAATAAATTGGACACGAAGTTAAAATACTTATTTCATATTTATTCAGACATAACAAATAATTACAAAATAATCATAATCTCAGTTGTCCTCTTTGACATGATTAAAATAATTATTACATTAATTTAAGCTATTAAATAAAATACAATTATTGCAGAAAACATAAATAGAGAATATCACTTAATGAGATAGGCTGAATATTTTGTGACATAACATTTATTAAATCACATTATCAATAATAATAAGTAATCAGAGAAGAAAATATTTAGTAATGAAAATGAAAGGTGCATTTAATTAAAAAATATGCATATAAATTGCAACAGTCTACTCTGAGGTTGTTAAGAAATATATAATTAATTGTTTCAAGGCTAAAGTTTTATTGCCATGAAGTCAGCTTTAAAAATGAAATACTCATGATGTTATGCAAATCACATGAAATAACCACAAAAAGGAACTACTAAATTAAAATAAGGCATTACGGAGTTTATTACTTATTGTTATCAATTTTTTTTTTACAAAAAATACGGAATGAGAAGTACCTACACATTAAAGGTACTTAGGCTATTTAACCCCAGAGATTTTCAGAGCGTCCAAACTTATAAGTTAGAGATCCAGCAAAAATAAATGCATTCTGGAGGAACAAGCCAACACCGGGCCAATGATGTTTTCCAGCTAAAAAACATTTATGGTATCAGAATGACATTTATAAAACTTTATGAATATATTTTTTAATAAAATTATTAAATACTTACGAATGTTAACATAGCCTGCAAACAAAATCCAACAAGCAGCTATAATTGAAGCAAATCCCATCACAAATCCAAGGAATAGCCACAGACGTGCTCCACGGGGTCCTATGCAACCGCCAGCGTAGGTATCTCCTCTTACCTATAGAAAAAACCCTCTCATTCATAAAATGATAACTTTCGAGTAACATACACAATCATATTAGAATAAATAATTCAGAGGGTTTTGAACTTCACATTTTTGCACTTTTCAATTGTATCTAGATGTAAGAGAAAAAAATATATAAATAGTCCAAATAATAGCTATATCGAACACATTTCGTGTACGAAAAAAGTCAAAGGAAATATACATAAAAGGTTATATGCATATATTTATTGTTGTATATTAGAAACTAAAGCAAACCTGCGCATTTGATACTGTATTCACCATGAATAGTGATAATGTGGCAAATACTCCACAAACATGGGCAGCATTCGGAAGATCCCCAGGATAGACCGAGGCGGCATCAATTATTATCCACCAACCAATGAAAAACTGAAAAATAACAAGTAAGAAAGGGATGAATCATCTTAGCCATTTATACCTACAATAATAATGATTTTCATTCTCTTACCAAGCATCCGGCGACAATAGAAGCGTAGGCATTTCTCTTATTATCGCCTTGAAACCAAATGCAAGGAGGCAGATTTACGTTTTCTAAGCAATTCATTTTGTATTGAAAATTATTCCGATCTAGGAATCGAAAGGAAATACAATGAAAACGTCAGTAAGGTAATAGGAAACAGGAGTGAAGCTGGCTACAAGCAACCACTATTGATACCAATACAATCATATAATCGTCTTTGCCAACATACAACTAAAAACCATAGACTTCATTTTGTGTCATAGACAATGCGTCGGTATTATTGTAATATTACAAAATAGAACACAAATATTATTTTTTATAAAAGTTATATAAATAAAATAAATCAAGGTGAAATAAATAATATTAAGTTTCGATAAATCTGATTCACTAAAAATATTACTTTCATGGCAGAAATATATACCTAACCTATCATATCACGAAACTTGAGCATATCAAGAAAAACTTAAATACCAATTATATCATTGCTATTAAAACTCAAGTTGTTAAAACGGCACAAAAACACAAAATTACATTTTGTTTTGATTTTATTAAAATTTACTACTTAAAATAAAGGAAATACAAAAATATATAGTTACACATTAAGCGCAGATTTTGTGAAACCACAAGGATAAATAAAATATCAAATTGTTGAGTTTTTGATAAGGTTGTTTTAAGTATTTTATTCCATCAACATGTGAATGATTTAAGACAATATATATAGATTTAAAATTCTATTTTTTTTTTTGTATGTTTTATGTACCAATGATATATTACCATCTTTGAATTGACTAGTATTATTTTTCATTCTATTGTAACGGGTCTGGTCCATAATTAAAAGATAATTTATTTCACACTAGTTATATTTAACTTATTCACATATAGAGTATTTATATCAACACAATATTTATATTAACATGGTGTCGAGGACTGTCTCCCGAGGACTCCGATCGCTGGTCGCTTTTTATTATCCAAAAGACTGTGCATTGTCCTCTGCCAGAAGACAGCCGTTCGAACACTGGGGAATGGCTTGGCGATGCATCTAGAAGCTTCTAGAACGTTCGGGAGCTCAGTAGAAGCGCATCGATCAATTCTATTTTGTTTTCGTTCTCCGTTCCATGTTGTTCGTTTTTCGAACTAACCGCTATCACGTAACACTATATTAGTTGATACTGCCTTTTGTTGATACTCTCAATACTTACCTAGACTTTTTTTTCAATGCTTTCACAACCAGTGCATTCAATCCATATTATTTATATCTACTTATCAAAAATGCACTGGGTATTTAAAATAATTAATTAAAAAAGCGAATATGTAATGAAACAATGAAACAAACAGTAAAGATATTAATATGAAAGTTATGTTTTGAAAACTATGGCACTTTACATAAAAGCGATCAGGGTTTGATTTTATTTAGAAAGCAGTATTATACTGGTAATTTGTACCTTGCAAAATGTAAGAATCTGTTACACAGATTACACATTATCTGTTACACTGTGTGGTGGTTATTGCTTTGTGTAAAATAATTAAGTATTTTTATTATTTCTAAAAATCAACAATTACAATTATGTATGTAATAAACAAAAAATAAATAAACTGTGAGAATCCATCACAGTTTTGTATATCACGATTGTAATGATTTCAACATTGTTAAAAAACTAATACAAAAGAAAACGGAAATTAAAATATGTATTAATAATGGTTTATTAACTATCTTAAACTATAATATCTTCTTATTTTTGCTGGTTTTAAATTAACAATAAATCTTTGGCAGTGTTTATTACGTAATATCTAAAAAATAATAAGATAGGCTTTTTAATGGCAGGGTATTGTGATTGTAGATTTAACAACTTTTTAAGCATTTTTTATTGTAAAAATTATGCTATCAAAAATATCAGGAGGAATTTTGATTGAGACAAATAATACAATAATTATTCTTAACTAAGAACATTTTTCACCACTTAATTACGGCCCACTTGGTATCTACTCTCTTTCAAACGCAATCTCTTCCAGAGCGACTCGGCAAGCAAAGTTCACTCTCTCTACAATTACCGTTGTTGTATTTACAAGCGTTACTCATCCATGAATCTATTAAACAATCATTTGGGACCGCTGCCATTCCAAATAGTTTGTTTTCACTCTGACTTAGAAGATCAATTGATTTATGAATTGTTTTGGTCGCTTTATCCACGCTCTCGATTTTATGCCTGAAATAATAATTTTATTTATATAAAATTTGAATAATACATTGAATGTTATGATGTTATCATACTAGGTCTTACGTTGTCCAGTCTGTCCAGTAGTAATGAGTATCTGTTATGGCTAGCCCAAATGGATAGCTACAGTTTGTGGCTATTGTTTGTTTTTCCAACGTGTCTATATGCACACATTCAATGCTTTTTGTCCCTGCATCTGCATAGCATAACTCATTAGTCGAGAAATCAATGCATAGTGAATTTGGCAATATTACAGATTCCCCCTTGAGGAAAGTCTGTCTGTCATCTCCATTCATGTACGCCCACTCGATTTTTGGGTCATCTCTATTCCAGTCAGACCAGAAAATTTTCCTGGAAGTAAATAATAAATTCAACAATGAAAATGTGGTTGAGGTACATATGTGTTAAATGTTAAACCTGAGAACAAATGTAATAGGCATGAGAAAATACAAACCTCTCAGAAGGATGCACTGCAATACCTCTTGGATTCACCAAGCCAGAATTGACTAAAACTTTCCGGGCCATGTTGTCCAAGCTAGCCACTTCGATGGTATCTTTTCTTGAATCAGTCCAATATATATTTCTCGCAATCCAGTCGATACTCAATCCTTCAGGAGATATTATGTCTATAAAAAGAAAACCAATTAATATAAGCTAATGGTATTTAAAGTAATATCTGGTAATTTTGTAAAGGCTGAAACAGCAAAAAATGCAATCAATAATTGATTGATTAACATACCTTCTGTTAAGAATGTTTCAGGATCAGTTCCATCATATTTTATATTTTTAATTGTTTTTCCAGCTATATCACTCCAGTATACTCTGCCACGAGGACAATCTATGTCAAGACCGATGGCCATTTGTAAGTATGATAATTGAATAGGCCTAGTTGTATCGAATTTGGTGGGTTTTAAGGGAACTCTCATAGTCGCCATACCCTGGTTTATAAGTAAAAAGTTTCCTTCGTGTTTAGATTCAAGCTCACAGTTTCGACCGTTTCCATTAAAGCCTGGGTTGCATTCACATCTAATGTAGCCTTCTCGTTCTACACAAGTAGCATTAGAAGAACACATACTCGGCTGATATTTGCATGTTAATTCGGAAGTACATTCATAACCGTCTCCATAGAAACCTTCATTGCAACCGCACTTGTAAGTACCTGATATTTCATCTTGAATACAATCAGCGTGAAGACCACAATCATTAAGAACGTTGCACCCGGTCGACAGCAATTGGCATTCGTCAATGCCATTGCCCTGGAATCCAGAATTACATTCGCAGTACTGTACATTATTGTCTGGATCCCATTTACAAGTAGCATTTTCCGCACAAGTTGCCATATTGCAATCGCCTTCTGAAGTCACGCATGCATCATTGTGGTCCTTTACGTAGCCGGCTACACAAACACACTTACTTGTTTGTACATCATGAGAATATTCAGAATGTATACATTCTGCATTTTTTTCACAGTCATCTGAGGTAATGCAGTCAGAAATCGGCTGACATTCGTACCCGTCTCCTCTGTACCCATAGTTGCAAACGCAAATTGATTTAGAAGTATCCGGATCATATCTGCATGTGGCCTGGACGTCGCACAGGTCATTATTATTCTCACACGAAACTTCTACTTCAGTACACTTAATTCCGTTTCCTTCATAGCCAGCTGTGCACTGGCAATGATATGTGCTACTTCTCGCATCAAACACACATTGTGCATACGGGTGGCATCTATTCAATATGTTACACGATACTGAAAACAAACAAAAGTAATTTGATAGCTGTAGGTAGATTTAGTAGTTACAATATAAGTATTGTAATATAAAATACTATTTGATCCAGAAGGTCCTTTAGTGTCATGGGGAAAATTTGGGTCAGGAATACATTTATGTAATCTTCTATAGTATGTAAAAGTCCAAGGACATGCACATGTATTTGAATTAATGCATGTTGGTAAAGGAAATGCCACTAAAAAAAGGAAAGGGGGAATGACAGTACACTATCAATAAATATAAACTTGCGACATAGAGGAAAGCTTAATAGTATAATAAAATATTGAACTCACATTCTTCTTTAGGCTCTTCAACTGATTCGTCAACTTCCGGTGGAGGTGTTTGCATGGGGAGATCATTTCTATAGCATTTTCTACCACGTAGACTGTAACCGCCAGGACAGAAACATTCTGTGAAATCTGTGCACCTTGCTTCGATAATATCCTCGTCATAGTACTCGGGTGTTGTATATTCGTAATAGTCTGGATCGCAAGTGTATCCATCTCCATTGTATCCAGGTAGGCATTGACATACATAACGTAATGGGTTGTCATTGTCTGCAGTACATGTCGCAGACGGAGAACAATCCTGCAAGACCTCACAACCTACATCAGATGTTGACCAGCAGCGGATCCCATCGCCAGAATATCCTCGATTGCAGCTACAAGTGGCTGTGCCTCTAGATTCAGAGCATTGAGCGTTAGGATCGCATCTGTGATTTGCACAAGCGGAAGCTCTTTGACATGATTCACCATTGCCTTCAAAACCTTCGTTGCATCGACAACTGTAACTTCCTTCTTCGTTTGTGCATCTCGCGTTGAGATCGCATGAGTGCGTTCCCATAGAGCATTCGTTAGTATCCACACAGACGCCAGAAGACCCTTGAGGGTAAATGAGTTGGTATCCTGAATTACAAATACATTTGAAATTGTCGTTTTCGACTATGCAAGAGCTATATGGGCCGCAGGTTTCTCTGCCTCTCAAGCAAGGATCTTCTTGCCCTAAAGCGGACACTTTACTACTCATTCCGTATCTGATGATTTGTTCACGACTTTCGAATCCAATAAAGTACTTTGACACTTTAAGTGTGAAGGGATTGACAGATTTCTCTTCCGGGGGCGTAAATTGACATATATCGTAAGATATCGTTTGTTCAATTTCAAATGGGTACTCAACTTGCCTTTCTCTATTTCTAAATGATCGTGAAGACCGAGACATTAGGGTTCCCGGCTGAGGAGAGGAATATTGTTCATCAAAATCTGGTAATTCTATTTTAGTTTCTTCAGGAATTTGGGGGACCGATCCTTTAATTTCTATCTCTACTTTCAACTGATCGAATAAATCCAGCCCAGTAAAATGCTGTTTAATGACAATTTTGTCTCTAGTTTGGGGAAAAGTGATTTCGGAAGTATGGTTAAAAACACCTCCAGTTAGTTGATAACCGTTCTTGGCATCTCTCAATGGCTTAGCAAAGAGCCATCCGACTACCGCACCGAGGGCATTGAGAGATTGCATTACATAGCCCAACTCATTAGGAACATTCGACAAAGCTGTGTAAGAACGACCATCCGACATCACAACATACGATTGTAGGTCGATAGTTTCTAGGTGACGTCCGTTCAATTCTCCTTTTACCTTTCCATTGACTCTCAGAGGAACGTCATTTTTCAAGCACGATTTTCCATTTCCATAAAAGCCGGGTAAGCACACACAGCAAAACCCAGTTTGTCTATCGACGCATTGAGCTTTGATGTGACATTGATGCGATCCACCTTGAGAGCATGACTGAGGAACGTTTCTTTCATCATTGATATCTTCTTCTCCTACCGGCTCATCGATGTTTTCGTTGCTCAAAATGTTACCGACATGATATATAAAATGACCAGGATTTCCGGTATTGGTCCATCTATAATACCGCAAAAAAATAGCTGTAACTTTTAAATTCAATTCATAGTAAATTTAAAACATTGGTCGCAATATATTTTTTACTTACGATACAATCATACGGATGCGGTCAGTGCCGGATCCTTTCAGCACCTTGAATCTTCCATCTTCGCCGACAAATCCAGCCTGGCCTCTGGCGTCAGGAAGGCCAGATATCTGCGTTGTACCTTGAATCCATTGAATCCCATTTTCAGGGTAAAGGAATTGTACAAAACTGTCGGAACCGTCGCTGATGATGACGACTTGGTAAGTGTTCACCTTGTCGGAGCCCTTGTTGTGGTAGCCGACGTCGGCCCACGTGGCGATGAACACACTGGCTGGCTCAAAGTGAGAGTGTTGAGGAAAATGTTCATGTATGTTCTCGCGTGCTTTAGCTATAACGTAAGCATCTTGGGATTCACGGTAGTAAACTGTTCCCGTGCCTCGAGTATCAACATTTGAATAGAAAGGTGCGATGACCGGATAGTCTAGCGGAAATTCTATGTTCAGGAAGTACGGGATGTCTGTCCGAAAGGATAGGACGCCATTGGTGTTTACCTGAAATATAATAAAAGCATATTCAGAAAGTATGTGACAGTAAAATATTTTTAACGCTATTTCGTTATATCAGGTAGTTCACTACTCGCTGTTCATTATATTAAGTTTATCCATTACGCCCATTCAAGTGAAAGTCAGTACAACATTTTAAGACCATCTTTTTATGAATTCAATAAACATGGTCAAATTTTGAATTTTAGCACATATCTATTGTGTAGAAAAGATAATACAGAGAGATAAGAATATGCTTACAAGTACAACTAGATAAGTAAAACTTTTTGTTTTAAAATGGTGAACGCGATCTTTTGGTAGGGGTGAGGCGATTTGAAGATATGAATGACAATGTTCAATGACATATTTGATGCTATCGATTTTTAATGAATAAAGGTTTAAAAATATTATTTATTTTTACCCAATCACAACTTGAGGTACGAATTTCATATGAAAAATAAAATTGAAAATAATATAATCGTGATTTCAGCATTTTCTGAAAAATCGTGTATTTCAGAAAATCGGCTTCCAAATATTTATCGCCAGAAGCAATAAATATGCGCGTTTAATGTAAATTTACAAGCTTTTCAAATATTTGAAACCATTAAGTTTCAAATTATACGAATATTTTAAATAAATAATAAATGATTATATAAAGTGATTACTTACTCATAATATTGTGTTATTGATTGTATATATTGTAAGCATTTATTTATAATATTTGGTTATTTCTAAGTGGTAGTAAAATAACAATGACAATAACAAACAGTTTTCCAAAATCTTTGATATTTGTGTGTAAGTATAGTAATATAATTTTAAATTCTACGCATATTTATTATCAAACAAAAGTGAGAAAATTATTTATTTTAAGCATAGGATTATTTGAGACAGTTTTAAAGAATACAACATTAGCGATTATTTCCCTGTTTGCACGGGATTTTAAAGTAAACGTGTAATAATTCGCGGCAGCTTTGCTCTCCTGAAATAAATCAGTTATACACGCTCTGACGTTAATATTAAAAATGATACACAATGACGAATAAAAAATAGGATATCTCTAAAATTAATTTTTGTAAGTGTGAATATAATAATGATCTATGACCTTTGAAAGATAACCTCGTGAACATCAACAAATTTTGTAGAATATTTTTATTTGACTACGAGTCGAATGGATACTATTGATAAAAATATTTTTTTCACGGAGACAAATTGAGTGAATATCATTTTAGAATAATAAAATAACATTGTAAATATATTATTTACCGAAAAATTTTGAGAAACATAAGTTTAAAAATATTGTACTCTCTGGCTATGAATTTTTTTTTCCTAACTAAAATATTTTTGATGTAAAATTATTGAGATTATTTATTAGCTTTTTTGCCTAAATCACACATTTCAGGTACACGACTCAAACATTTAAATATTTACACAACTGAAAAGTTTTCATTTAAGGCGTCATACGTCATAAATTGATATTGTTAGGTATCAGTACCATGCAAAATAACCGATTTATTAAAATGATTTATCCGAACAAAAACACTTCAACTACTTTCCTAAAGGCACAATTCACGCATCTACGGAATAAAGTGTGGACGTTCTTAGAGATAAATGCATTAAAAATATAGATTTACTTAAAAACTTAAGGCCTCTACACATGTAGCAACAAATCGCGTCCTACATTTAAAAAAAACACCCCAAATAAAGGGACGCTATTGGCTTGCTGCAAGTTGGTGGAGCAGTTTGTTGCTACGAGTGGAGAGGCCTTTAGGGTTCCTGTTTGTTTTTTTTTTAATGAAAATTTAATGCACGCAGATTTCCGGTCAGACATTACAGGTCAAAGTTATAATAATTTTATATTCAATGCTATAATTTAGATAAGGCGTCACGTACTCCGAGCGAACAGCGAATTGTATAAGAATCGTTTTGGGTGCTCGCGTCTTTGGGGATATTCATTATACGAGCACTGAATAGTCGAGAGCTTACGTAGATGGAAGGATAGCTCTGCCCGTAGAGCACGACGGGGACCCTGAGGGCGATCTCGTCGGAGGAAGACTCGTCGTCCGCGGCGAGCTGCGCGTCCAGGCCGCGGCCGTTGGGGTAGAAGTCGTCCCGCGTGAGCGCGCGCGCCGGGCACGCCAGCACGAGCGCGAGGGCGAGCACGAGGCCGAGCACGAGCGTCGGGGACCGCATGGCACGGCGGTCGTCACAGAACTGCGCGACCAGGGCCCGGCTGCAGCGGCCGAAGATCGCCACTCCTTATCTCCCGCGGGCTGGACTTCTTCTTCCCCGCTTGCCACTCACCGATTCTCAAACGATTCTTTTATAATATTTTAAATAAAATACTTGACAATTTGTATTGGTGACCCCGGTTTCGCCGACCTTTCACGTTGGCATTATCAAGCTTGTTGCACACATTAAAATCTATATCATTTTCGGGTATTTGTTTTTTATCCGACCACCAAAAAACTTGTACCTAACCTTTTTTTTTTTTTAACCTAATCTAACCTAACCCAACGAATCGAGCGGTCATGGAAATCTGCAATGAACGAAATAAACGCCACAACGGGACTCATCGTCATATGATAGATTCTTTTCTCTGCGAGTACATATACATTAAAAAAATTTGGTGGTCGGATAAAAAACGAGTACCCATTTTCGGGGTTCAACAGTGATTGAAATCTTCTTCATCGATTGCCTCCCTCAGAGGAGGTTGGCGACCATTTTACTGAGCCAGTGTTCATGGTTCTCTAAGGAGAAAATAGTGCAGTGAATCCCCGAGTCCTTCTACATAAAAATAGATATGTTTGATAATGCTAGTTGATAATGCCAACGTGAAAGGTTGGCGAATCCGGTCACCAATAAAAATTAACAAATGCCAAAATCACTTAAGTATTTAAAATATTAAAATGGAATTCCACCAAGTACTCGCTGTCAGAAAAATTGCTTCTTTTGTATTTGTGATTTAATTCTTACCCCACCCGTTGCTTGAATTTTTCCGTCCGTTTATCATTCATACAGTCCCAAAAAGCTTAAGCTATGTATTTTTTTAAATTAAAAAAAAATTGTTGCAAATTACTAGGCAAAATGTAGTTTTTATGATTTAGTGTTTATTTCATAATATTGCAAAATTAAATGACAGAACTGTACAGAAAATATTGTTAAAAATATTGTATTTCATGGGTTTAGAAGCACTATTAAGAATCTTACTATGTATGGGAGAATAATACCTACATCATCATGTTGGAGTTTTTAAATGGCAATTATACTTTATTATATTATACAGAGTTACAATTGTAAAAACAGGATGCACATAAATGTATAAGCTCAGATTACTTAAAAATAATACATTTTTACCAAGAATCGCAGTTAAAAACAAAATTGACACAAAAGCACACCCATAATGTTATAAACTCTGAACGTAGTCAGTTAGTTGATAACTTTGTATTTATTGCAAATATTGTATTATTGTACAAGAAAATGCATACATGTGATCTAAATAAATAATGTGAAGACAATTATGTTATTGTTTACAGTATTGTTGAGTAACACTAGATAATGTGCATGAATCTTTTAGGATCAATAAACTTCCACACTAAAAGCATTATTAGCATTTCTATTGTCTATATCGATAATCACTGTTTATAGAGTAATTAGTTATGAGAGAGCAAACGGAAATCAGCAATTCTGCTGCGTTGTTATTTTTTATGAGCCAACGATTCTTTTAGTTTATTTTGTTATAAAAAATAAACATTTTTGCAATTCAAAGTCTTCCGTTTTATCAATGAAAGTTCGGACAACGATAAGCTATCTGAGAGAAGATAAATAATCTGGGGGCCAGACTTTATCAAATTTTTATACCCACTGACCGAAGACAAGAACACATGCTTTGGTTGACCAATTGTAAGAATTACTCGAATATCTCTGAAGTTGGCAGTGCAAGGGAACTGAAAATGTGCTTTGAGAAATTTGAATACTTTGATACCAACAAGTAAATAGCCGAAAAACAAACATACTTAATTGAGCAACAACATATCAAACAATCCAGAAATAAACTATTCCCAGCGGCGTTTGTATTCTGTCGCACGTATCGTGCCAGTTGGTCGGGTAATGGAATAGCCTCGTAAAATATTTCATAGTAAGGCCGATGAACGAGATTCAAACCATTTTAATTGAAAGTGAACAGTTCAATTGGTTAAGACGAAAATGAAGGGCGGCGGGTGCTTTCATTCGGTGCGGGTAGCCATTTATATCCTCGGTCTTTTGTAAATTAGAGCGGATGGATTGTGTAAAAAGTACAAGAGTTTAAAAACGATAAACGGTTTATGATACTAATTGTGATAAAACTTAATGACAGGCTGAAACCGTGTCGGCTTTTTTTCGTTTGAAATTAAGTTTCATACACTGTTTTAATAGCTTTAAATAGGGAGCTGTGTGCACGATCAAAAAACTGATAAAATATAATATTGAGCTGCTCTGATAAATATAACATGAATTCATATTTACATTTATTTTACATGTGAAATTAAGTGTATGGCTATACAAGCAATTTATTGAGAATTCATGAAGTTTTATTAATTTTTTTTTCTTAAATTAATTACCCCAAAATAACCAATTGCATATAATCTTATTAATGATATCAAACATAAAATTAAAATCACACTACTCCTAATCAATCGATTAAGCAATAGTAACGTGTATAAATAAAACAAACGCCGATACTATACAAACATTAAAACGTTTTGTTCTTTACTTATACATCTAGAAAATTATCCTACGGGAAATATTATCTGAATTTCAAACACAAAATCAAATATTTTAATAATTGAATTTTAAGTGATCAAGTAACGTTTACACGAGTATCTCACAAATCCACAATGTGTTATTAATTTTTTTTTTTAATAAATTTCAAGATTCGTTAATTCTTCATATTGTAAATTTACAATAGTTCTTATGGCTAAGGTTGGAACATGGTGGGTGGCTATGGAGGTTGTGGGCCTTACAATAGCGCACGTGTATTTCTTTATTTTCGTTATTCAGTTGTGTACGGAAAATATGTGAAATCTGCATGAGTTGATGAATAAATTAAATAAATAGCTAAGAACTAGATAAAACAATATATAACAGACAGAACAAGAAAGTAAACTGTGTGAATTTACTGAGTTTATATATTGCAATAATCGTTGATATGAATCAGATAAAAGTAAATACTTCTGCGTGAATGATTTGAGAAGTCGTGATGACAGGAAGTTGGTTATATTGTGTACATCGCAAAGCTTTTATTTCAGTCATCTGATTAATTAAGAAGGGGATGCGACCAGGCCGGGCGCTCCACTGTGCGGCTGGTTGGTGAGCACTGTGCACTTTTGTCGCTAGAAGGCGACACGGATTGTGCATTTGTGTCCCTGCCGTAGAGTTTCCGCGGGTGGTTTTTAGGTCTGCCTTGCTATTCGCAGAAATATCGATTGGCTTTGTAAATGTGTATTTTTGCTACTCATCACGATTCACCCGACATGCTTTAATAAATATATTATAAATATTAAATATATTTTTTTGCCATAAAACTCACACGGGTAGATGGCAGAGTAAGAGCTATTACATACTCTGAAATGTTCTAATATGTGCTGTCTTGTCTGTGCTTGTCATTAGTGAAAATATAAAGCTTATACGAGGATTAAGTTGGTAGATTGGGCAGATGTGGATTTTAGATTGTATCCTCTAGCTACAAGCGTACGCACAATGACAATAATAAATAACCCTCATATTTGATATTATATTATAATAAATCAAAAGACCAAAGGACGTAGAGAAAAACCGAGTGATGTATGCTGCTGATGAGTTTGTTATATTCTGTTGTATTGAATTTCATTTACAGTTTAGCATTTGAATGTTTAAAATAATTTCGTTTTATTATATTCATCAATACATGTATTAAACGGAAGCTTTATTTACACATCTCATGACCGAGTTATTGTATTTTATTGGTATAAATTTATTGTTATCTGTCGCATAGGTATTCCCTGGATACTTTGGAACATAATTGCTTAGCTATAGAGCGACTCATCGCATCCGTAATCACATCAAATACCACTTTCTTAGAAATGGATCCACGACAATGTCAATGAACCTTCCATGTTCGATATGACAATTCCCTCGACGCAGTGCATAGATTCACTCGTTTAATCACCAGTGACGTCCGTGACAACCGTTCATTCGATATCACTTTCCTTCAATGAGCCGAGAGACCATGTAGCTACATTGTTCGATAATTACTCAGATGCATTATTCAGATTTACACAGAGAACTTTCTGGACTTCGATAGACGAGATGTTCGATGGATGAGAATCTTATACCGATAAGATTTGAACAACGCATATAATAATAATAATATCTGTATATCAATTGAACAGTACATAACAAGTAAAAAAGTATATTTGTTATTTAAACACTGTAAATATATTTTTTTAATTCCTGTATAATGAAACTGCATTTATTTACGTGATCAATCGTAAATCCTATGTTGATCTCTAGTGATAAGTTGTTTAATATATTTGCGCTCACATTTAAGACAAGTACAATTAAAATTCATTAAGACAAGACGTGTATATTTTAATAATATATTTTGAATGTTAAAATAAATTAAAACACCAACAATAAAAATATAAATAAATGTGTTGTTAATTAAACACCAATATAAATGTGTTTTTGCTAATTATGTTTACTTTTAGGTCACATTTGTCTCTTGGTGATAAAAGTATTAAATTTAAAGCTTTATGAGCGATATCATCATAATAAAATTTTTGGGTATTTGTTTTTATTATAATGCGTACTCATGTAGCTAAATATATAATATAATATTACAATGATATTTTTAACAAACTTATAAGACATTTTTCCATCCTGTCAATGAAAACATATATCGTGAGGAAAATATATTAATATTGGAATATTTTAGAATGTCTAACAGCTCATGTTCTACCATATATCAAATGAAAGTCACCTTCTAGTTTATAACAAGTATTTTTTATCGCAGAAAACGTTTATTTATAAAGCAAGTCAAGATGAGTAACAAAAATACACATTTCTAAAATACAAATATTTGATAGATGCGTTTCGCAGCTATGTCCTTTTATTTTTTGCAAGGGCGAATAACCGTCTATTTGAAATATTTTTAAATGAACAATAATTTCTTTACGTCCCTAATGAAGAGTTGGCTCAGGGGGAGCACAGCCTTCTCTCCTCAAATACCTAATAATAAACCAAAGCCAAACTCTGTGACAGCCTCCCCCCTAATTTGCCTCCGTTCCTTTCATGAGGAAGTTCTTTAGGATCGCAAATAATACGTATCACAATGTTTGATCTCCGCTGCAAGTTATATTTTTTAAAGACTTGAATTATTCAAAAGGATAATCAAGCTTTTATTATTTATGTCATTTTATGTAAATTCAAACCAGGACGTGAATATCACAAAGACTTAAATAAATATACAAATAAATACATAAAAAAACAGTACTTCACGATTTTTTAAATGATATATAAATAAGTTACTATTTGAGATTTCCAGTATATTTTTTTGTTTAATAAAAAAAAAATGCCATCATAATATTCAACGATGCTTTTGTGTGACATTTACTTATTAAGAAGGTTAGTAAATTAGGTTAAATTGATATTTTAAAAAAATATATTTTAAATATGAGACATACTGATAAAGTGCTCTATTTTTTTAAATAATAGTTTTGATCACACGAATGCTAGAATGAGTATATTCGCAACAAATAAACGATACATCTCAGCCTAATCGACGGAGACTCCGTGGCCTTCGTATAGTTTAAAGTTCACAGAAATTTTGATAAGGCGTTATAAAAATAAGTATTAAAAAAAAACGTCTCTAGCTCGGATTCATCCCACATGTCTTGTGGATATAGTATAACATATGTAGATATATAATTATTACTTGTATATTATTTCTATACTTATTTAAAATAAATTATATTTCTAATTGTGAGATATATTTTTATTTTAAGATCTGAGCAGATTTTTAATTCTAATTAAAGTGACATATGACGTTGAATATGAAATATTCTGTAAGTATTGAATCATTCTCTTCAATTATGTTTAAGAAGAATGTTGATCTTGATTTTATATAGTATGCTATATATATATATATATATATATATATATATATATATATATATATATATATATATATATATATATATATATTTATATATATATATATATATATATATATATATATATATATATATATATATATATATATATATATATATATAGGACTATATAGGACTAGCTTTATTAGTTGAAATCCTGTAGTTGTAATGTTCATGGAATGTATTGCTTCCATAAAGCCTAAGGCTTTTTTGCAGGTTTTGGAGGTCGTTGTTTATAGGCTCATCTGATTGAGTGTTATGTCGTGTCATGCTTCGGGGTACCTAGGAGACTGGATTACGAAGGGGTGCGCTCAGCTTTATATAAACTTTGAATAATACAGGATTTTTTAATGTCTGGAAAATGAGCTCAATATTGGAGCCGAAACGCTTGATCGATCATCGAAATTTGACGCTGTCTGAAATCATTTCTCAATTGAACTCTTAAAAATGTATGTGCAATATTACCAAAATTTAAAATCCCCTAAGATCCTTGATTTTAACTTTTGCGTCGATATTGTTCAATAATACGATGTTGTTAAATATTTTAAATTGAAATGATATATTTCATTCCGTTAAACGTTTGAGCACTGGCAGCTATGGAATATTTCCCTGTCCGTCCGAGGAAATGCATTTCCGGAAATTCAGTTCCAAATTGAATTCATTCTCCGTTTCTTCCCGCAGTAGGAATTTGCCACCCTTAATGTGGCAGACACTATATCGACTCTCCAGAAAGCAAGCAACTCATGAATATATTCAAACGCGCCACACCGACAGCCAATTTTCATCTTTTTTTCCATTTTTCACTCCCGATAGTTAAGCGAGGCAAGAACTATTTTTCATTCCCGTTCAAAGTGAGTTTTCGACGTTGAATCAACGCATTACTGCAACTCCCCGCAGCGCGAAACAACCAGGCAGTTTGCGTACATACTTAATATATAAAAACGAATGCTCAGAAAATACTTCTCTTGCACTTGTGTTGATAAAGATTGATGAAGGAGTATGTGATTTATTGACCGAACGCAGCATTTTTATTTTGTAAATTATAATAAAACCTGCGTTCCATTAAACTATTTATAATATTTTTATGTTTTAATGGTACTTGAGATGAAGTACGCCCAATTTGTGGGATTTAAGCTTTTACATTTAGCAATCGCGGCCTGGCACCGTTCATACTTTGTAACTGAATGAAAAATTAAATCGTTATATGCAAGTGTAAAACAAATAAACTAACCTGCGCGATATACAGTTTTTAAGACAAACAAAAAAAAAAACGGAAGTAATAATTTTATTTTAAAGCAAAGAAAATGTTTATTCATTGAATAATTGAGTTCCATGAAAATCTAACAGTTAACTCGTATTCTTTGCACCTATTTGTATTTGTAAACTTGAGGGCAAATTTATAAAATATAATAAATCACAAACGACGCACGAATAATAAGACTCTTCAAACGAAGTACCCTTTTGTGTGTTGTGCCATAATTATTTTTCCAAAAGAGATTAAAAAGGGGGTAAAATTTCCCTAAAAATGAGCTCGTTTGAAATTTGGGGATAACAGATAGCTTCCATAACTGCTTCCATTTTCATCTCTTCATTCTTTCTACACGCGCTCAGCTGTCATCGCAATTACTGATGACGCCCTTGGGATTTGTTAGCATATTTCCATTCTCATCGTTTCCTATGGCGAACCCTCTCCGACCCCTTGTGTTTACCCCATCCCCTAAAAACTCATAGCCAACAACACGGGAGTCAGATACTGTCAACCTATACAGCTATAAATTTTCTACACAGCCCTTAAAATGTAACTCAAAGAAACTATTTATTTATCAGGCAAAGTATATGCTGTAAATTTTTTTTACGAAGAAATAAATAACTGTTAATTATTCTATCTATTATTTTCTAGAAAATAATATTTTTTTACACGTGCTCTTGTGATGGCATAATGTATAAAGTTTAGTTTCCGACAATGCTGAAGTATTTAATATATTTCATATAAATTGAATGAAATGAATTATATAATTTATTTGTAGAGACCTATCTCTTACATTTCAACAATCAAAGTCTACATTGATCAATGTGATATGTAGTGATTTCAAAATTGGTGTTTTTTTTATTACCTTGTTTTTTTCTATCTTATGGTATATGAAATATAAAGAGGTAAAATATAAAATGGATAAGAGTCCAATTTATAACGTTTATTAAGAACATCTTATTTCTAAAATATTTATTCAATAAAATAATATTCTTGGAAATACATTAGGTCTAAAATTTTACATCAGAGGCAATTTTACTTGTAAATTCACATACTTGTTCTGTTAAAACTCGACTAAAAATAAAAGTACGTTACTTACAGTCCCGTAGACGTGGATGTTTAATATTCAAGACAGAGTACACAAGGCACGGGTTTTTATGAAGTAGAGATGGCACTGCAGGGATGCTGTGAAGTTGGAAACAAGGTTATGAAGTTTTATTTCGTTGTAGGACTCGCACATTTTTGCACGAATTTATAAAAACATACATTCTAAGTTTGTTACTGAAAGACGTGACGACAAGCAGGAAGCTTTTTCGTTGGATTACTGGAATGATTTGGTTCATGAAAAAAAAAACTTGTTCTTTATAGGTATGCTTATAGGTTTTGGTAGCCGTTGTTATTAGATAATTTACTTTCTTGGGTGTTGAGCTGGTTGATAATCAACATATATTCTTTCACTTTCTTATAATTTTAATATGCTCATTAATTATTTGGAGAACAAATTATTTTTAAATTGTGGTACCCAAATATAATATATTTATATAATGTATTTATTGATTAATTAAGTGTGTGATGACTATTGGATATTGAGTTCAACTGTAAAATTGCACGTCCAAAAAGCTAGTTTTATGAATATTTTTTTTAGCTTAATTCTATCAAATATTTTTAGGTACTTTTAAAAAATATAATAAAAAAAATATTAATATAAAAAAATTTATTCAAATTTAAATAATCAAAAGTAATAAGTATATATGCACCCTTTTAATTCGTCAAAGTATTAAATGTATCACAATTCATAATTAAGCAGAAAAGTTGAGGATACAGAAATTATTAATTCCACGGCGACATTGTATCTCAAAAGCCCGGTCTAAAGCCGTTGTCAAATTAAAATTACACCAGCTTCTAATCCCGAGTTATTAAAGTGCAATAGAATATGCAAGGGGAGACAGTGTTTATTATTTACTCTTCCCTTTGTCAAGGAGTGCGCGAGAGTATATTGTCGTCTTTGTTCTACCCAAGTACCAACTCAACTGTGGTCTAGACGGCTAATATTATCCAATAAGCACTGTTTATTAACCACCTATTAGAATTAATAGACTGTTGAGTTTACAGTCACAGATAATGGTTGGCTTCACTATTGGAAGGCTTTTTTGGACTTGCAAATGCAAATGGCAAATATATTCCTTGCCAGTATCACAATCGTATAAATATTATATTTAATAAACACAGTAGTCAGTTTGGTCAAATCTGAATATAATATGATTTATGTGTATGTTATATTACTATAATTTTTTCTTGATACCCACAACGATAAAATAGCTTTTATTTGTGCTTACCAGTCACAATGTTTGACAACGAATCAATGTTTTACAACATTTATCTTGAAAAAATGAATGATGTTTAAACAACACCAAAATGATTATAAAAAACTAGTGTGATTGTGATATGGTTCAAGTATATTTTCTTTATATTGGTATTCATTTTCTGATATTAAAAAAAGACAATCGTAAATAATAAATAAAACGCCCACCCGAGTAAAAACCAGCAAAGAATGTTAGGAAAATTGGAAGAATGAGAATATATATATATAGATGAGATAGAGATTGATTTGATTTTTATTGGATTATTTTTTTGTTATTTCTCGGATACAAAGAATCCACAAGATCATGTAAGCCACAAAGGCAAGCTCCGAGTAATCGTATTATTTATTACAGATCGATTTTTGAAAGCGAAAATAACGCACATTTTTTGATAAACCTCGTATTGATTCAGGAAAATGAAATTTAAAATATTGATTATATTTTTGTGTTATATAAATATTTTATTCTTTAAACGTATTATTATTGATTCAGGATACTTTAATTTCTTATCAATGAATATTGATATTAAAATATAATATGTTGAATGCGAAAAATAATTAATTATATTAGTCAGTGTTTTGGATTCTTTGCAGAATTAAATAAATAACTGTGAAATATATGTAAATTATATGAATATGTGTCCTTGAAAACTTGAGTTTTAGAAACATACATTTCACGAAATAGAAGTTTGGAGTACCTTAGTAGACATATAAATAGAAATTTTCGATATTTGCCAATCTACCAGGTGGTTTAGTATAAAAGCATTTATCCTAAATAACTTCCCGTTTCTGGGGGCGGATCAATCAATCCTTATAAAGGCCCGACAGGATTGTAAACCTTTATTTGGTCACAGGGCAAATAAAACAATACGCCCGTGAGGGGTATGGAGGACTCCAATGAGATCCTCCGTGCCGAAATGGGTTCTTTGCAAAGCCTTTCCTCCCTCGGGGCAGGGAAAGGTCACGGGGTCACGGAAGGATAAAATAATAAACCGAAGCCTATTTGTAAAGGACTTAGATGATGTTCATATAATCCAGCCTTGTGTACACAGCCTCTGGATAATCGTCTTACAGTCCGTAAGTAGGAAGACGGGGCATTGTGAAGGTCTCTGTGGATTTCTCTGCTATCGGAATTAACTTGGAATTAGTTTTGATCGTCTCTCTGTGTGAACAGTATAAATCATATCAAATTCAATAGAAATATGATACAAGATACGATGTTAATTCTATTATACATATAATCACCTAAGAGATGCAATGGATATATATAAATTTCAATTTATACAAGATGCATGACTATACTCGAGCCATTGTAAAAAAATTACATTTTGTCATTAAATTATTTTGTCATACCTGAATATTAAAAGATAACTGTTATTTACTATTATTTTGGTTATCTTATGGTGATTTTCTTTGTAAATGAAATAGAGTGGTAAATAAGGAAAGAGTCGATGCAAAGTTTGGTTTAAATTGTATGGTTCACAGTTAGTGTGTGCATACTTTTCATTATATATGTCTTTGGTATATTAACAGCGTTAGGTATCAAACAAAGAAACGAGATCTCTGAAAACTGTTGCGCAAGAATTATTTTCAGTTTTAATTAATTTTTATAAATTATGCTCAGTGAATTTCGGTCGGTGAGTTATGATAAATGTGAGATACATATTTAGTATCGTGCATCCCGTAACAAACGGCCACCTGATACCCTCGCCAGGTAGACTGGCTGCGAGGAGCTGCTCCTCAGCTCTCAAAGGATTCTTTATCGAGAGCATCCAGAGTGGATGTGACAAGCTCCAGCCCGGCCGCTCCCGGGGGACGCCGCTAATGTCTGCCGGCTCTCCCGCACAACAACCACTCACTGGCGACGGGCTAAGTCAACATATTCCAACTATCACAGAAGATCTAAGCTTTTTTTGGAAGTTATACATAATTTGAGTTAAGTAATATTTGTATGTCTATTTTTGGATTGAACGTCAATCAAATGCGTATTTATTACCTACGAGTATTACAGTTACCTATTGGTTGGCCTGGGCACATTGGTTCATATGTAGAGTATGATTATTACCAATATGATTAGGCACATTAGTTCATTCATAGAAGATGATTTAAAGAAACTCTCAGAAAAATATCATCGTTTATCATCATTCAGAAAGTCCAGAGCTTGTAAATCACTAAATATTGGTTGGCCTGGGCACATTGGTTCATATGTAGAGTATGATTGTTTAAAATTCTAGATAAACGGAAGTGATTCGTTGGTACAAGGGCTAGTACACCGGTCATATAAACTAGGGGATGTGGGTTCAAATCCCACACAAATCACGATTATATTTTTCTGAGAGTTTCTTTAAATCATCTTCTATGTATGAACTAATGTGCCTAATCATATTAGTAATAATATAATAAAACCCGTAATGGGTAATAAATACGCATCTGATTGAAGTTAATAAAAAAAATCGACATATGTAGAGTATGATTGTTAAAAATTCTCCATTAATGGATGTGGTTCGTTAGTACAAGGGTCAGTACACCGGCCATGTAAGCCTGGGGATGTGGGTTCAAATCCCACACAAATCACGATGATATTTTTCTGAGAATTTCTTTAAAAAATCATCTTGTATGTGTGAACTAATGTGCCTAATTATATTATTGAATAATATTATTATGTAATACAAATTATATTTTTATAAATAAAATTATACATAAGAAGTTTTGGTACACCAATACAAAAATATTAAAAAGTACTAATCTATGAGCAGTTTTTAAATTAAAAGGATTTAACATTTTATCAAATGTTGTATAAATGAGGGTATTTTTTTAAAAATATTTTGTAGTGTGAAAGCAGTTTTTTTAAAATTGTTAATAGTTAGATACGATTAAATATAATTATCTTTTTAAAAATATTATTTCATATATGTGTGTCTGCTTATAATAAAACTATATTTTATCTAATATTTTATTGCTAAATATCTAAGTAGAGATATTTAATATCTAGACGTAAGGTGGAAGTATAGGAATTTAACGAAATATGATCCTGGCATGTAGTTTCTTTTTACGTGCTTTTTTCTTCACATATTTCTGATATATTCCGAAAAGAATTTCAATGAGTATTCATTTTTAGATTTTAAACACTTTTTAAGAGAGACAATTCTTTAAATACATTGTTTGTATTCCTAAATTTATATCCCATAAATGCTATGTAATAAAAACTAATTCAAAATATTTATTAGATAATTGTATGGCATTGTTACTTCACAATCTGATTTTATTGTCAAATCTTATCAGAGTGCTTGACATACTGTAAAATACATAAACAACCAATTTAGAGAGTCTCCAGATTTATGTTAATCCTGCAAGAGGAGCGAGGGTGATTATATGCAATGGGGTAGTTTTGGGATGGAGGTGGTAGATATTCCACTCCTAGAAGAGCTGGGCTGGTCCTCTAACAACACTTGTGTGACCTTACAGCCCCTACGCGGCCCCTTGCACTGGTCCTGCACTTAGGACAAGTGACCAGCCCAAGTTCCATTTGGGGTTGTTGTACGCAAGAACTGAACACATTGATTTTTTATGTGAATTTTAAACAAATATTGTAGTCAGTAAAAGACTTCATTGTTTTATTAAATCGTTAACACATGACAGTAAAAAACCTCAAAGCAAAATTGCTTATATAAATTTAAAAAATGTAGGCATATAAATTAAAAAAAAATGGTTTTAATATTCAATATAGCTAACTGAAAGCTATGGGATATAAATACTGTGGATTTAATCGAAGTTACAAGGCTTATCGAAATAATATATTATTTGGTAAAAATAAAACACAAATACTCATATGCTAGAACTTATGGTTTTGCTGTAAAGAATAAATATTTAGGTTGAAAAATTGTGTAACCTTTTTTTTTTTTTTAAATTTAAAATTTTTTTTAAAAATATATATTGGTGTATGTTATAAAATTGACTAGCAAATACAAAGTAGAAAAATTATCAGGTTATATATCTAATAAAGAGCCTGAAAAATTATTTGGCGCCACTAACGTTTAGCAATAAGAAACATTGCAGTGGCGTGCATGTTTTCATATTTATATTAAATTTCTCATGGTATGGGCAGTCAATTTCCCCGAGTGTGCCCAGCTGCTCCAGGCAACACGGCGCGGTCGCCAAATGGAGGCTTGATTTTTCAGGCTGGCTCAGCAAGACGCCGGACAGTGGAAGACGTGACTGCACGCAGGGCCTGTCTTCTCTTTTCAAGCCCCTTCAAAATGGATTACTCAAGTATATTAAAAGATGCCATATTACTTTTTATAAATAAATTCAACCAATGTAGATCTAGAGAAAACAGAAAAATGTGATCAAACCTAAACGGTTAAAAAACAACTTTAATATTGCCATGACCTAATGGTTGTTATATTACTGAAAAAAAAGACAGTGACTCAATTTTGGCCTACAAAAACATTTTCGAACTCACAATGAAAATTGTCGCACTATCTATAAGTATATTATTCGCTTAGCAATATGTATCAGAATATATGACGATAAAATAATCCGTGATTTTTTTTCACACAGGTGAGGTTTGAAAACAAATTCAACGCCTACTGCGGCAAGTTGTTATAGGTTTCATCATTTACCTCAGTGTATTTATTCACAGGTCGTCTCTCAAGTATTTAGTAATTTGCTAAAAAAATAATTACTAAAAATATAAATAAAAGTTAAGTTGTTTAAAAGTATAATTTAAATTCAACGAACAGCCCGCAAGCATGCAACAGCGCTTTTAAAAGTGCAAAAAGCATTCAAATAAAAAAAAACATTAGTATCGCTCCGCAGAGTGCACGCAAAAGTTCACAATATTCTCACCCCTGGGCTACAAACCGTACATCTTCTCTGACAAAGGAGCGGACGTTCCCCGCCACGTATAACGCTGCCATAATTACGTTACGCGATAAGCCAAAAAAATCTTGTCACATAAATGCCTGCCTATTTACTGTGAAGTATATTTCAGGAACATCGCGTTGTACGTTTCAGTAAATAGCCGAAAAGCTCATTTCATATCCCATTAGCTCCCGCCGGAACTCCCTCGCGTTTTTATTTAAATAATGCCTCTGTTGCTCGACGGCGATTTTTTGTTTTGTTTCTTTTTCAGAGAGTGAAGTTATGCATGTGTTTTCATCGTGTGGCTTGGTGGATGGCGTTGATGTCCCAATTAAGTAATAAAACTCCAATAAATCTGGGCAATTCTCGATATTTTTATAAGAATCAAATTGATAATGAAAAAAGATGTGATGATTATTATTTCTGAGCGATTTTTTTTCTTAATTTTATAATACGATTTATAGTGTGACTTATAGATGTTTTATAAAATAAATAAAGCTTTTTTAAATCTGCGGTTATTTAATAATACAAAAATATTTTTGAGTAAAATACTTGAGTGATTTTCCACATGTTCGTTTTTGTGACCGGTTTCGTCAACCTTTCACGTTGGCATTATCAAACAGAGTGGATAATCACTTAAGTATTTTACTCAAAAATATTAGAATGGAATTCCACCAAGTACTCTCTGTCAAAAATATTGAATTTCTTAATATAAAAATTATTATTATTATTGATTTTTGTGAAGACCGTCTCACAGTAAGTACGATTTTGCTTATACAGGTTTTATTGATTGAAATGACGATGATATTTTTTTGAGAAATTCTTTAATAAATTTTCAAAATTTGAATAAATGTACTTAATCATATCAATAAAAATAATCAACATGTTTTGGTGTCGATTTTATCAAAATTAAATATAACAGGACTAAGACGGCATCGACCTAATAAATTTTATGAAATACATACGTCAAAAGCCCAAGGCATACCACCCCCTAGCTGTGAATAAAATCTTATAGTAAATACGGGTGCTCCGTACTTAGGGGTTGTTTACGATCGCCCCTCCGCACAAGGAACGGTCAAAAGTTGTCCAAGGGATAATAAAGCGACTTCAAGTATGTTTGTTAAACATTTTGTTATGCAGTCGCTGCTGCAAGTTCCTCCGGCGTCTTGCGGCAGAATCCCATTACGAGCCCGAGGGAGACTTGCGGACCCGCCCGCCTGTGTTAACGAGGCAATGAAGTGTTTCAAACGATTTTCTTGAAGAACCTTACGACGCCATTGTCATTTTGTCAAGATAAAGACTTTGCCCGACAGCCAAAATGAATTCTGAGCTATATACGTGTGCAAAATATTCAGAAATATTTGTATATCTTTTTCATTTAACGCGTTCACGCTGTTAATTATACAGATATGATATTTGACAGAATTTAAAAAAAAAAGAAATAATTATTTATATTATATTTATTTTCTATACTTATACGATGAAAAGTTTGCACGATTGCTCTGCTGTCAGTCGTTATCACAATAATAAAAGTTCTTGTAGCGGTGAAATTTAAACTTCCAACCCAAGTATTTTAATTTTCTCATGACACGTCCGGCTTACTTTATTTACGAGTATTTGCGCTTTTTAAAATAATTGGTAGATGAGTTTTAGAATCTATCAGATTAATTAACAAACAAATATTTAACAAAAAAAAATAGAAATAAAAAAGAGAGATAATTATTTTTCTCTACATTTCAATTCCATCATGAATTAATTATTTTTTTAAGTTTTCCATCACGCAACACCTTCAATAAATAGTACAATAGTACGAGTTTAATTAAAATACGTTATGAATATTAAATTTTGATTTAAAATAATAATATTTAATAATAATATAATTACGAAAAGTTGGCAGAAAGCTCTAACATTTATTGACCTTTAGAAAAATAACGCTTCAAAAAAAAATACATTAGTGATATTGTTAGCGCGTTTTTTTGTTGAGTAGGCATCAGATCTCCTGTTGACTCTATAAAGTCAACAACATTTATAAATAAACAAAAATCAATATTCTGATATCTCTCTGCTTCGTTTCAATAAAACGAGACGGAGGCTGCAGGACGGAGGGAGGGGTGCTCTGAAAGCTTTCAGCATTTCCAAATTAAGCGTTTTGCTATTTACAAAGTGCCATTATTGTACAAAAAAAACCTGACTCGGGACTTATTTTTATTTATTAATGCTGATTTTTAAAACGAGGAGATTTTCATTACTTAAGATTCATCCACAACATATATATTTTTTAAAATAAAAGCAATCGGTACGCTACCGACTTATATCGGGTATACTTATAAGGCAATTGAGCAGCAATATATAGGGTAAATTACTATATAATGTATTGACGATTTTGCGTCTTTCTATCAGCCATTGTCAGCAAACATTTATGCATAAATTAAATATGTTTGGAAATAAATTAATTTTATTAATTTAAGTTTTTTCCACTAAGTGGATTCTGCCAAATCTACTATAATAATAGCCATTGTGTGTGGGTGGGTGTGTGTGTGTGGGTGTGTGTGTGTGTGTGGGTGTGTGTGTGTGTATGTTTCATTTTTGGGTTCTCTATAGAATATCTTAAAAGATACAACGCTGATTTTTTGCACGCAAGTTCAGTGAGATTTTCCGCAGTTATGTGCCGAATTTCAAGACGATAAGATAATATTTTAATTCATAAACTAATTAAATAAAACTATCAAATATGCTTTATGTACGAATTATATGATTCTGTTGTTCACAGCGAGAATTTCAAATTTAGAATTTTTACAAAAAAACAAAATATGATGCTTCTAAGAAATTTACAGTTTACGTCAGCTTGACACAAGTACCAATTTTATTTTTTAGTTGCGTTAGAAATTATTAATCACATCATTAATAAATTAAAATGCCTCCTAAAAAAATAACACCGTCTAAGCACAGCAAACGTAATTAAAAAAGTATAGCACAATTGAACGTGATAAAGACTGCATCTGCAGTGAAAGTGATTCGATGTTTGTGACACGAAATGTGATATTTCCTAGAATGGCTTTGCTTTCAAAATTAATATCCTGTTATTAAAAAAATATGTGTACAAAATATTCATCTAATTGTCAGCCAAACATATGTTCAAACACTATTGCATCGTTCATCGAATACGTCATTTTATGACGGGCTACATTTATAGTATACTAAATAATATTTAAAATAATATACACAAAACTTTTTGTTCAAATCTACAGTGTCACAGTCGCAGGCAAACATGATGGTGCCGTGGTCACAGGGAGAACAAAGCGGCCCGTCAGCCCCGCCAGCCGAGTGCGCGATCCTTGTTTATGGGCCAATTGGCCCGCTAAGCGATTGTCCCGTTAAGCGTTTTAATGCGCGGCTGATAGCGCCCGCGTGTGCTGGCCAGTGGCCGCCGCTCGGGCCAGCTGCCACTCCGGCTCCGCACAACAGCAGCGATAAACTCGAGACAATTTATCTGCATACACAAACTCACTATCGAAAACAGAGAGACCCATGTACAACACCGCCTAAACCACATCTTGTAAGCCCCGCAACTTGCGCCAGGAGCAGGGGACAGCCATATACCATATTGAAAGCAAAGCCCTATCGACTATTGTAAACTAACAAACAAGATAAAAATTCATCTTAAAATTTAATAAAAAATTTGCATGTATATTGGACGAGCGCAGATAGTGTATCAATGCATGGTGCAATTATCACAACAAAAAAATAACAGGTATCAAAAACAAGAATATTGAAAATATATTTTAAGAGCCGTGATACCATATTCGAGTTTTTTGACCATTTGCTTGTACCTATTGCGAAAAATCAACTGCACCAATCAAAAAAATTTAAATGCAGAAAGTTAGATACATCCTTTCTTCTATTACGATTTTTTATTTTATTTCTTATAGTTTACTTTTAATATGATAAATATGTGTTTTTCCGATTGAAGTTTCGAGATTGGAGTTTCGCGATGTTCCTGTTCCAAGAATCCTAAGGATTTATGACTCTTTTTTTCAATTGGAATTAAAAGATTAGTTTTAAACCTTCCTGTTGGGATTAGTTTGAAAATTTAAAAAAAAAAGTCTTTAACAAATTTTGGTTTTGAAAGTCGTCATTTTATCCAATTTTTCAACATCTTCAAGATTTTATTTAACCCTGAAAATGGACGTTAATTAAATAATAAAAAATAGATAAATATAATTTATAGTTTTTTCAATACTCTGTAAAAAAATCAACTTTCGACATAGCAAAATAAGGTGAAAATTAAATTAATTAAATGACAAGCAAATGGTCGAAAAACTCGAATATGGTATCACGGCTCTTAACTTTGGTACAAGGAAACTGAAAAAATATTCTAGCTACTTTAAAATAATTAATATATGCCGCCATATATTGTAAAACCTTTGAGGCATCTTGAAGTATAAGAGCGATAAAAAAATCAGGTACAAGATAATTTTAAGCTATCATTGCTTACTGTTTTTTTTTTTTTTTAAATAATTATAGATAAAGTATTTCAAATAAATAACATTATACATAGAAACCGCCCTGAATGCCTAACTCCCACAGTTGTGCATCGGTCGGATACAAAAACAATAAGGAAAGCCAAGCGAGCGCGGTGCGCAAACTTTTGTCAGCGTGCCGGCGGCGGCCGTTGAATAATGTAGTTACGTGACGGGCACGTCCGCCGACCAATTAACCCTCCGCTGCGAGAGCAACGCGCGGCCCTGACTCGCAACCCCTGGCTTCTGCCCCCGCCCCGGGATGGCTTTGCAATAAACACGTCTACTTGATAAATTACTCGCACTGCACATATTTCAAACTTGCATTATTTTAACGTACGTATTGGAATATTGTTTTAACCGCAACAGCTCAAAGAAACTCACTTGAAGCATGCTATGAAATAAGTGGTTTAATTGATGAGATATGCTTAGTCGTTTGATTGTCGCTGCCGGTGATATTGTTAATTATTCAATCCATTTATTTTGTATTATTGACAGCCAATATATCGAGCTAGAAATGATATGTGTGATATTGAAAATTGAAAAATATATTTCCATGAGAAAAAACTGACTCCACGATAATAAGCAGACAGGCAAAGATTACATCTTTGATTCTCACCAAAGACATGAATTTTACGTTTGTTGATCTAAATGTATATATACGCTGATCGAAGCTCTATGTGTGTCGTTGACGCAAAAAATAACACAGATTATGCTTTACAACTTTTAACTTTTTCCGTCAACAAGTTTAAAAAATAATCAGCTATTTTCAAGTGTATTTGGTTGCATAAAATTTTGTAGATTGCATGTAGTGAAATATTTTAGGATACCGTTGGTTTTAAATCCGTGATGGTGAGTTTGTGAGTAGATATGTTTTTTTATAAACAGGACGCAGCGGCCATGCTTTATTTCCATCATACAGTAATCCCCTGTCCCTCCGAATACGTCAGCAAAGTGCTTCCGAAAGGGACCACTTAATGGCGATAACGAATGGCGCCCGAAATGGCGTTAATTATATTCTCGGGACTTCATCATAATTATGAAATAAAGCCAATGGGATGTTGGCGATTTAAGCACACATACTTATGTAAAAAAAAACAATTATTCTTTTAATACTTTTAGTACTGTACTATATAAAACTACTCACTTATAATAATGACACAAAAAAAATTTCATCCGTTTGTGAACAATAATATCTAATTTAATAATAATTTTAAATTTTGAATTAAAACAAGTATTACCACGAGCTGTCAACATTCTTTGTGATACATTAATTTTAAAAGTTTTTTAAAATTATATGCGTATTTTTAATATTGTCAAATTCTGCCGGAAAATTTACAATAAAATCAAAAGTTATTCCAAATACAGAAATATGTTACATTTCTTTCCTACAATATTTAATATGCAACGCAAATTTTATTTAAAATTATCAATACAAAGTTTGAGCATATCTGTTCAGTTCATCAGTTCATCCGGCATTATTTTTTTGATTAAGTTTTGTATAATATTAAGTGAGTCAAATCGTAAAATAGCTTTAAATTAAATTGGAATGTATAAACACTGCATCAATGTAAAAAAGAACGGTTTTTATTTAATATTTTTAAATATTCATGAGTAATGCGAATGCAATGTTATTCGTGTCGATAACATAAAAAGTAGCCGCCCATAATTGGCCGAAACATTCTTCGATACATTTCCGACGTCAGTGTTTCCGTTTGCTGTGTACCAGTTTATTTCGTTAGGGAACTATAAAAAAAGGAACAACTACTCTACCGAAATGGTTTGTCGCACTTACTGGCACCGGTGGCTGGCGTTCGTTCCAGCCGACACCCTACACTTTACATTTTTATCTAGCCCACCGCCACGGCCCGGGAGCTTTAGTGGGAAATTCGCGAGTTATTTTCACCAGGGCGCCGGTTATGTAAAAAACAGCCTCCGCCAGCGAGAAATGTGCGAATGAATCAAGAGGAACCTGAAAATTCACACAAAGAAGATGGGAATTTTATTCATAACCCCCTCTAAGCAAGTTGGACGGGGGGAATATTATAATTCAACTCTCGCCTCATTACAGACGCTCTGTTTACATTGTTTGAGTTTTTTTTTTGTTATTAAAAAAATGTTTCTTTTTTATTGGTGTCAGGTGTTAAAAAGTGAGCATTTAATTAAACATATATCCATTAAGTTTAATGGTAGAACATTGTGATATTAATTTTTAGACAATTTTGATGCAAATAATACAAACAAATAAATACTGCATATATACTGTGTTGTTACTTTTAAAAATGATCGTAGTACATGATGGCACACTCTTGTAACGCTTGGTTTATCTAAAAATCTGATTTCTTGGGAACAGCAAGGTTTGCTACAGTTCTTTAAATCATCAAATTCAAAACTATTATATTATCTTTATAAAACTGAATATATTTTTGCACCTTTCACTTGCAACTTGTAAACATTATGCTTTGAGAAAAAGATCTTCCGTGAGACCAATAAATGCTTTAAATACTCAAGTATCATCTAAAGCTTAGAAATAATACGCAAACACAACACAAATATTATTTAACAAAAAGTCAGTGTCGGTGTTTATGGACAGCTGGCACTACTGCTTTGTTTTCCCACTCGCCTGCAGCAAACGAAAATAGTTTTCTATTATTGGTATATGATATATTAAAATGGAAAATAACTGACGAGACGACGGCCGCGCGACTAATGCCGGAAGATTGGTAGCAATTTCATCATGCTGTTTTGTTAAGTCGTTAATTAAGTGAAGAGAGCTATGATTACAAATAACCTGTGGGTGGATTGGGCGCACATGGGCTTTCAGTCCCATGTTTAACTTCAATTATAGGTTAGGTCTAAAAACAGGACATGTGACTAGATTTATATTATTTTTTTTTTGTTCTTATTAATTAACCTGTTGGAAAATACTTTAAAAAAATGCATTAAAAATATTGTATTACAGTTTTTGTGTTTAAGTGAATGCCTTTAATTTTTGATTAAAGTATTTTTAGCTAGATAAAAGTTCTGATTAAGAATTTTTAAATGGGTATTTGTTATTCGTTTCCTAGGCGTAAAATACGCGAATAATATATTATCAAGCGAATTCAATCAGTTTTCACATAAAAATACACTTATAAAATATTTTTCAAAAAAACTCACGAGCAACCATAAAACTGAAAGCCTGTAAAGATATACATTTGAATTTATAGCGAGCCTTGAGTTCCGTGTATTTTTTTGATTTTTATATCCGTTATCAATCGAATAATGGTTTATAGAACAGGACTTGTGCCGGGCGGACTAGGACCTGAAAGCAATAAATATAAAATGAAACAAGTTTCGAAAGATTGTGCTGTCTGGAGGGGTCTGGAGCAATTTTTACAGCGCCGTAAACAATGTATGCACTTCTAGGCGAAGTGGGAAATATGCCTCCGAATGAAAATTGCTACAAAGAAGAAAAGTTTTTCTTCAGATACTTCACAGCAATAATAAAAATAAATGAAGTATTATTTTTTATGGGACATGGCATTAACTGGAGTATTCTTCATTGAATCATTTTATTGTGTTGTTATTAATAGATTATAGATATAGTCGGTCGTTAAAGCTCTCAGGAACAACTGATATCCGAACAGAAGGTTAATCCATTAAAAATATCCAAAATAAACCCAATTGTTGATCGGTTGCAAGTTGTGTCGCTATGTAAGTTGCGTATTATTTCAAAGAGTATCAAAAATCTGCACAAAAAATTAAAGTACAAGCTCACAATCCATAAAATAGAAAAACAAAATTAAACCGTATTTTTTGCACGTAAAAAAAATATGACGGAGCCACCCCACTTTTAATAAGGTTGTAAAAGTAGGAGCTTATGTGCATTTTATAGCCTCTAAATATATTATATTTTTTTTAACACCGATAGTTGTATTAAATCTTAAAAGAAATCACAAATTATTGATTTTTTGTTAATTTATATCATATATAATATTATCGTGAATTATCCATATATTTTGGTGATAATTGGTGACAATTTCAAAAGTATCAATAAAATCTAAATAATAAATGAGTATGATTGATGGAGAGCTACTTATTATATAAAGATAAAAAGCTAAGAAATTTGAGCCAGTGCCTTGATTGAGCCACCGTTTTATTTGGACATTGATCTTCATTAGCTAGCGTTCATTTTCTCTCCCCTGAGAGCTAAGGAGAAACCCAAGTCCAGCAGTCTGATACTTTATGTCTACAAGTGCCTTTTAAATAACAGAACTTCTGAAGTTACCGAGAACCTTAGAGACTTATCGAATTTAAACCTGATAGTGATATTAGTTTATTACATTTTGATACTTTCTTCATGTAGTATCTTATATTAGTGTAAAATATTTATAAATAGTTTTTTTTATAAAAACTCGTTTATTTTTTTTTTAGGTAAAATTAAATTTATTACGCAAGAAAGTATGATATATATTTATAAGAAAAGCGACTTTTACTCGCGTAATAAAATAGTCATTGAAAAAGCAATTTAAATTTCCAACCCTTCCGTTTGCAATAGCTATTCAGTCATTTACATTCCTGGCGGAAAATCGCGGGATGCGTCTACCTCGACCGAATTCCAAAGACACCGAGCCCGATACAAAAAAAAAACAGGGACGAAATAGAGTGGGGTTAGCCGAAAAAACTGGGGTCCGACGGCCGGGAGTTATCAGGAAATCACCGCACGTAGGAGCGTTACTTAAACTGCGGGTGATTGATGGCGCGGGCCGGCCGCTCGGGATAATTGTTTGAAAAACTAAAAGCCCATGGGCTCTCCTCGCTAGTTCTGCAATCCAGGTTTATCCGGGAAAAGTATAGCGAGAGTATGCGAGTTTGCTTTCGATGAGTTTAATTCTATCAAGGCACCGATGCTTAATTTATATGTATAAACGCGTAAAAATATTTTTGAGTTTTTACTTGAGTGATTTTTTTACATGTTGATTTTTATTGGAGACCGGTTTCGCCATCCTTTTAAACATATCTATATAAGCATTTAAGCAATATAAGCATTATCAAACATATCTATTTTTATGTAGAAGGACCCGGGGATTCACTGCACTATTTTCGCCTTAAAAAACTATGAACACTCAGTGAAACGGTCGCCAACCTCCTCTGAGGGAAGCAATTGATGGAAAAGATTTCACTGATATCACTGTTGAACCCCGAAAATGATATAAATTTTAATGTGTGTATACGAAACAATATATGTGTAGTTGTACACATTTATTCCAGGAAAGAAACACGCGGGTAATCCTTAGAGGCTAATACAATTAGCAATAACGGCTTTGGTAATCCAGTTTTTTTTCAAGTGTTTGTTCGTAATAAATTTAAATATAATATTGCTATATAATTTAAAGTCCCAGCGTTGGGTACTTAGGCCGAGGTCAAATGCTTTATTATCCTCCGATGTATTGTTCATAGAACATAAAACATCTGGTTTCTTGTCTCCGGCGGAGTCGGACCTCGCCGGCCACCCCTAAGCCCCGCGTTGCGCATTTGGGGAGTTTTCCTCTTGTTTTTTTTGTTTCGTAATTGCCTTAACAAAAGTCGCTCCGGGTCAGGCATGTTTCCGCTCTTTTATAAATACGCCATTGTTGTATTCGCCGCAGTTATTTGCGAATAACTAAGCGAAAACAATTTTACGGACCATTAATTCAAATTATGATTTACTAGCAAAGTTCGCGGTCGGATTTCGTACAAATAGTAATTAATAAATGGTGTTGCCATTGTTTCGAAAACTTGTCAACGAACGGGTTATTTATAATACATTCACTGGTGAGCCTACTCAATGATCATTATTTTATTAAAATACTTCATAATGCCGGAAACGAGAATGTGAAATAATTACCGTGCAATAAACCGAAAATATGTTATTTGATTAACAAATTAAATATAAAATTATGAATAGTTAAAATACACTAATTGACCAAATCAAAAATCGACAATTTGTGAATGATTTGAATCAGAGCCGCAAAAAAATAGTTCATTCGATATTATACGAGATTGTTCAAATATTTTTTTGCTTATAAGTTGTAGAAACGGATTGAAGCAAATACCCGGGTTTGATATTTCTTAAGCAATACGTGGGGGAAAGTTTGTTTCAGTATGACACCCCCTGTAAAAACTTAGTTTCCCTTTATTTTCCACCCCTTGCAGTTACTAATTTTCTCATATCTGTTGTGCATTGCAAAAAGAAAGCCTAAAATATCTGATACAAAAAAGATAATATTTTTTGCAAATATCTCTTGTTTTATAATAATTTGAAACATTTTGTGAGTTGGTTTTTATTATTAGGAACAAACAGTTTAATACCGTTTTACAAAGGCAAATTTAATTTATCTGAATCAAACGATTTTAAAGTATATTATATAGTAATTAAATTTTAAAAGGTTTTATTGACTTATAAAATTTCATTGATGCATGCATTTTCGCTCCAAATATTTTTTTTTAATCTGAATTATAATTACTTTTATTAATTAATAATGTTGTTTTTACACATGTTGATGATATAATATGTTTCAAAAGCATATGCTTGGGCTAGTCCAATATATTTCTAAGAACCGTTTTATTATAATAATTATTAAGTATCAAAGCTTTTCGGGTATTCTTTTATAACAGTGGTTGTTCGCACAATTGATTGCTTTTCAAAAATATTTCACTCTTCGTGCTGGAGGGTGGCGCAGAAGCCTTCGCGGAGCATCCCCGGTGCTTTCCAATTATTTGAAGAGTCCTCTTTTCGACAAACGAGGGTGAAAACTCAAACACTAACGTCCGCTGCCGACACACGTGACTAGCGCTGGAATATTTTTACCGAATGACTTGGACGAATGACGATCATTTTCACGTGGTTAATTCTTAAGTTGGTATGTTGCATTGAACGGTGTCTTATTCATAAAGAAAATTTATTATTAATTAGTTAAGCAATTACTTATACACTTAAATTTTATAATAGGATACTTAATCAGAAAAATAAAATTTCACTCAAAAGGTCTATGTCAAATAAAAATATATCTATGCATAGCTACTACTACTACTCAATGTCTCTATTTAATTTGTTTCAATTAATACATTTTAATATTTTTTACACTTAACTTAATAATTACTGAATAATTAAATGTAATAAAAATATCAATTCAAACAATTTTACACTTTGGCTATGCAGTATTTTTTAAAACGATAATTCATCAATACTGCTAATATTTGCGTTACTCTTCACGTTTCAAGCGAATAAAAGTATGAACTGAAAGCGAATCGTCAGTATTTTGATATATCACTGCACTATCATTCAATGTTGACTGACTGCATTGTTTCAGTTTTATTTTCGTCCGTTATGCATTTTTCGCATCAGCTGTTACATCCGCACAGACGACCGGTTCGACCGGCGAGGCCCGCGTAATTATTTAATTCTTCGTAATTTGTTCGGCCATTTAAGTGACCGATTTATGGCATTGTTTTTTTTACAATGGGAGCTGAAAACTGCATATGTGGCAGACCATTAGTGAGTCAATCACAAATAATCGCTGTGCGCTCTTTTGGGTCCAAATAAAAAGCTTGAACTGCTTGTGCATTGATGAAAACTGATGTCGATGCGTTTTCAGTGAATGAAGTTAACCAAAATAAAAATAAAGCATTAAATTGTTTACAAAGCTTGAAATTTTTTTTACAATTTTCACATATGATACAATGGCTATTTTGTCTCTAGTAAACTAAGAAAATTTATGTACATCATATTAGATGCATTTATTAACTAAGAATTTGGGCTTATAAGACACCACCTATGTTGATAGAAAACATCTTAGCATGATACTGGAAATATAAATTAAAACCGGAAAGTAAAGTAAGTCTTTACTGTTCATGAAAGATTTTTTTATGACAAAATTATAAAACTATGTATCAGTTCTAAAAATAAAAATAAGAAGCGTCATAATATAAAACAAATGTTGATTGATACAATTTAAAATTAATGAAAATTTGTGTTTGTTGTTTATATTTCATAATATTACGACAAATTTCTCATTTCATTAAAAATAATTGATTATTTACTATGAGGTCTTGACTATAAACTGAGATTGGATATCATGGATTAGTAATAAATTATAAATGATTAAATGCAAAAATAAAATAAATATGAGGGTGTTTGTGATGAATATTATTTGTATTATAAATAAAGGTGGAATTTTCAATCAAGAAAATTAGGATCCTTCACAGGCATCGGTTGTGACGAGGTTCCGGACTTGGCAGACGTCAAAATAATTTGAACGGATTACGAGCGTCCCGAGAGACGCCCCCCCCCGCCCTTCTGACGGCATGAGATTGAAAATTAATCTTTCATGAAATATGTCAAATTGCAGAATCAGTAATTTAGTAACACGCTTAATTAATATGAGGTTTATACTGCCGGATTACGCCTTATCTTGTTTAGTCACAACATAGATAACCAAGTTTTGAATTATTGTACAACATGAGCTTTGGTTTTTAACTGTAAACATTACCCGTAAGGTTAAATAAATTTGTTTTAATTTGATTCAAAGTCTGAGATCAAAAAAAAACAATTAAATTTATTTATTAACTAAAATTGTACATATGGAATGATCTGCACCTTAAAAATAATCGTTATTGTATAAATACTGTATTCTTAATGATATTGTTTGTATTTAAATACTTTTGTTTGATATTAAAAAGACTTTATATATTTTTATAAGAATCGACTAAAATTTTTGAAAAGCACATTAAAAAAAAATTGTTACATTAACAATACTTAGGAGCAAAATTTATCTCGGGAAATATTTAAAATGTTGATCTAACTTAATGAATCATACCGTTACAATAATCATAAAGCTGTTTTAGTTTTTAAAATAACATTTGATAATTGTGTATTTATAACAAGTAAATGAACATCATAACATTGAACTTAAAGCTTGATATATATTAAATAATAGTTAGGAACTTAATTAAGATTCAAATTACAAACTCAGTAATTAATCTAAAAATTCAAATGAGAGACATTTACTTGCTGGTCGTAGTTTGGTTGTCGCGGTAGTTAGACTGTGACATTTTTCTGTCAGCGGAGCGTGATATTGGCGAATTCCTTCATCCTCGAAGGATCTGGTTTCCGACGACCGCAGCCCCTGCAACCGGAGAGCCATTAGCCGCCGAGATGGGCCGCCTCGTAATTGCATCAAGTAACACTTCGATTTTAATGAATATGATTAGACGGTGACTCTCCTTGCAGGAAGCTGCAGTATCTCAGAAAAATTCTCGGCCAATGCTAAAATAAAGTTTTAAAACAGAATAGTATCTAATAAGATTAAATAAAACAGTGTTCATATTTTCCAAAATTCAATGATCTGGAATAAAAAAAGTAGATCTTAAAATGCTGTTTAATTTGATAAATCTGATATTAAATTATTGTTTATTCACTTTTCTCCTCAAATTTTTTTCCCGTTGTTTACGAAATTGACTTTTTTTTTTAATGAAAAATTATTAATTTGACATATTTCTTTTCAGCAATAATAAATAAAATTTGTAAAAATAAAATTAAAAATTTGATTATTAAAAACATAATAAATTTGCTTTATTTATATAGCAAACCAGCTTATCTTGAATTTGTAAATAAATATTAAACAGAAGTTGTACTGAAGCGGTACTTCGCGACGGCTGAGTTTTGACCCAGAACCCCGAACCGATGTCATTTGGCTTACGTCGCTTTCGGTTTCATCGCAGGTGATTTGAGTACACAAGTACACAAATCGACCTAATCATTTTCCCTAAAGACCTTCTTTACATACTACGTAACGACGAAAATGAAAAAACATTTTTAATGTAGTTTTTTTTATATCTACCACGAAAATTTAATAAAGAGATGAAGAGAATTTCAAAATAAAATTCTATAGAAAAATTGGCAGTGGATCACAAAAGTAAATTCAATAATTGATGGCAACACGAATGAATATTAAAAAAAAATATTTTTATTTGAAATGTGCATTCAAAAACGAGCAAAAATTAAAAAGTCAATATTATGATTGGCGGATATAAAACGCTTCCGTCTCGCGGAGCGCCGGAAATTCGCAAGTATTTTTCATCCAAAATTGAGTGTTACAAAATTCATACCACCTGAAGATTAAGTCACCCATCCAGACATCTACTGCCTGGCGGTATTTCCAATTACGTTCGCCCTTTAAAGTCTCCCCGAGCTTCAGATTACCCGGCGTCGTCTCGCTCGCACCCGCGGCGGTCCCGGCAGAGAGAGAGAGACGCCCACCCCCGGAGGTTGAATATTTTGACATTATACGCGTGGCCGAGTTAATTTCCATTAGACAGGGTGGCATTATGATGACTGACAGGGACGAGGGTTCACTGGCTTTTTCAGATTTGAAATAAAATAAATTACCAAAAAACACATTTCGAATTTTATGCCCTCTCAATTTTTTATTGTGGTCGCAGATTATGTGTTTTTATCTTCGGCGTGATAATTCAACACGGTTGAAAAATATTATTACTATGGTTTTATTACTTTTTTACTTCCTTACATTTTATGGCTGAAATTTTATTTGCAAATCGACATTTTGAATATTTTGAATCACTTATTTAGGGGTTATGGTTTGGTAATTTTAATATTCACGGTTACATTTACAAATGAAACAAGGCAGAGACGAGACATTATAATTTCGAATTCACAGTAATGAAACTTGTATAATATGATTCTTGTTCTTTGTGTCTTATTTAATAATTTTTTTAAACGGTTATCAGCCCAATTTAATGCTAAGTAACGAACGTACAATAATAAATTTATTTTGGTTTTTAAATTTATTTTAATTTTGTAAATTGTGCTAGCAGGCCAAACATGGAACATTGTTCCTTATCATTTTTATTTTAGAAGCTTTCTGAAATGTGAGTACAGTTTTTCTAGTGCCTTTTTATGATTTTATGAGTAGTGAAACTTATCATAAAACAAATATTTTAGAATTGTACTTCTTAAATTATATGCAATCTTAAGGTAACTTATAATAATGCTTGCTTTAAAAAAATTGAGTCATTATTTTAATAATCGTTGTAAACAAATTGTATGAATAATTTCAATGTTTTAGTACAAGTAAAATGTAAGTGGGGGAAATATTTTGAAATATTAATGTACCTTCCAATAACTATTATAGTAAAATAAAATTACCTCGACGCTGCATGTCAACATGCAAAATAATGGCCCACCCGAAACAAGACAGTACAGTAGAAATGTAATTAATTCAATATACCCAAAATAAATTTGAAGTGAAATGTAGCTTTCCGTTATCTACCCTAAAAGTGCATTCACGGAGAGTATTTATCTAGCGCCCACCTTGATTCGGAACGAGAACAGGGGCACTAAACGCATTCATAAACAACTCCATAAAAGTATTCTCCTAGTATCTCGGTCGTTTTTCTTACGGCCATGATACGCTCATACTAACGGGCGGGCGGCACGCATAACGGCCGTTACGCAGGCACTCGATGCGGCCCACGGCTCGGTGTAGCGCCGTTTAACGGATAGGTAACGAGGCCGTATAAATGAAGCGTTTAATTTTTAACCGCAAATGTGTTCGTTTCGTGTATTTGGATGGGGCTAAGTGTTTTTGTTGAGCATTAAGTTTAATTGCGCGTCCGCTGTAGCGGCGAATGCTAGACAACCCGGGAAGCACAAATATCGCTCGCTCCGGCAATTAATGTACCTTTATATAATTTAAATACACTTAATACGAGCCTGCCTAACTTTTAAGAAATACACCCGAAGAACTGGCGTTTGTCTGACCTGAAAATTATCTGTCTCTTCCAGATAATTTTCAGGTCGCATTGTGTTTACAACGTATTTAGACAATCGATTCGCTCGTAAAACGCATAGAGCTGCAACCCTTTTGATCACAAAATTCAAATTGCTGTTTGTATGTCTCTATATTCCAAATAAATATTTATTGATGATCTCTATTGGCGTGTTATGTTATCGAAAGTTATGATATAAATAATTCTACCAGTACAAAATATTTAGAAAATTTCGACAGAGTGTTTATCTTTATTTAAAAAAAATTAACTTGAAAAAAAATTATTTAGCGTATCGTGTTAAAATTTAATTTTGATGACAATATTAAATTAATGTTACTGTAATATTTATGTCAGTAAATTTTATTTGTTCTTAAAGTCAAATTGCACAACATTTCATCTCCTTAGTAAGAGACCTATTAAATATGCCATCAACGGCAAACAGCACAAAAATAATATCTTTTTTATTTGTTGCCAGCCAATACACGAGCCCCTGTATCAAAACTAATAAGTGCTTCCTTTTGTCGTATCTCATCGTCGGGTACCCGAGGCGGCATTATACGTCTTGATGAGTAATAAAGCTATTCTGTGGGAGACCACTATGGGGTTTCATGCAGGCACTAAAGAAATTCGCCGGTCTTGTCTCGGCTGAAATTGAATTTCCTCCAATGTAGTATTTAATAAAAAAAGACACATCAGGTCTAGCCACAGGCTCGAAGAAGTACCTCCGGGTATATAGGGACCTATCTAGGCGGCTATGAAACTTTCTCATAGTGTATGTACCGTGTAGATTAAGGGTTGCTGCTGAGGTGAAAGGGTGGATCGTTGGCCTGTGAAATTGATGATTCTTGATTAAAAATTTTATCAAGTGGAAACTCGATTAATACTGAGAATATATTAATTGCATTATTTTTTTATAATATTCATATAAATATAATTATGTGTAACATTAAATTCACTAATAATTAACCCAATTAAGTAGTTTCATCATATTTTTTGCCTATGTACGTGAAAATTGAACATGGTATAAAAATAATAAAAGTTTGTAGACACTCTGTTTTTCCATATTTGTTATGGTTAAGGATTACGAATTTAATCTCATTCCAAACTTTAGCTTTTATAACATTATCATATTATAAATATTGTTGTTGAAGCTACATAAGAGATGAGTTGGATATTTTCAAATGTTTTTTTTAAACGTAAATTCATAATTTACACAAAAAATTTAATAATACAAAGATTGTAGGAAATACAGAGCATGTACATAATTTACTACCTGCATACTGAAATTTTATGCCAAGATGATTTGGTGAAATTTTTCAATTTTATTAATATCGATAGAAGTCTATATTGATTATGAACAATATTTAAATGGTCTGCTTATTTAAATATAAGGATGTAATAGGTAGTGTTTTAAATTAAATAAATAGTAAGCGGACGCCAGTATCCGACTACCGTAGTCTGTGCTGGAGGCAACTGTGGTATATTGCAGGCAAGGAATACTCTCACATCTTGGTACCCATGTCTGATGATGCAGCACACTTGGTGGTATAATAAAATAATTTACGACGCTAGCAGCGGTGAAACAAGACGTGTATCTTGCACGAGCCAGTGGCTGCAGTCCTTAATGTGCTCCTGTGTTTATTTATTTACTTTTATTTGCTAGATTAATCACCGAGCAGCTAATGAAAATCTCATACCGCAAAGCATCATACTTAATGACAGTAAAAATTTTCATATTAATACTCAAGTTGGCTTATTGGATTAATGGTAAAGACCTTTGACTCATGAAACGATGGTGATTCTTTAGAACGGATGTAATTGGGCTGACACTAAAGATCAAATTATTAATTCATAACAAATAAAAATCTTCAGTGAATACGGTTACTCAAAAAAAATAAATAAATCTCTAATTTATTTCGTCCAGGTTCATGGGAATGTTTAACAGTAGCAATTGATATAGATCTTATTAAACTTTATATACATTTATTTATTTTCAGTTCTGCTTAAAAATAAATACATCGGTTGTAATATGTAATACTTTGGAAATAATGTGTCTCTTTATAGTGGTTGCTAAGAGAAAAGAAAATATTTTTTAATTTAATGTTGTAAAGCTTTTGTAAAAAAAGCTCATAAGATTTACAAAATGATAAAATCTGTTATATTTGAGGTTTGAACATTTTTTTAGAAATCAAAAATATCTACACAGAGATTAATAATTCAGGGTTTCTGCTTCAAAGATATTACTGGCAACTCTTTATCAATAATTCAACAGTTCAATCCCTATCCTGACAGGAGATATTGATATAATGGAACTAATTGGGTTCCCTGTTAGGCTGTTGACGTTTTGTATTGACAGTGGACGTGTCAGCATTTCATAATTAGAGTATAAAAGAGAAATATTTTAATGAGTGAAGAATCTCATGTAATATCTATCTCCGTCATTTTACATTTTGTTAATAAGCCAATAACAGGTAACTTATATCTAAGAAGCCTTTTGTAAAAGGTTTTTAATTATAGTTCAACTGCTTGGTGGTTTATAAAATTTGTAGAATAAATATTGAAAAAATGAAGATTGACAGTTAAAATATTTTTTAATAATTTTTTTGCAACGAATCTGCAGTTTTCTAGAATAAAGGCTAACAAATAAATATTCACCTGTGATACATATTTCTTCTTCTGCCATTTTTTAATATAAAAAAGCTGAATGAAAAGTCATATGACCACACCAACTGAAGCAAGTACTGCCAACTAAAAACAGCCACACAAAGGCAGCATTGTGATAGTTACTTGTCATAGATGACACAGAGAGACAAACTATCATATTTAGGTCAGCGACTCATCATCCCGCATTGTCCGGCGGTCAATACCCTCCCTTCCGGTTTCATCACAGGAAGGGTTGCCATATCGTATCCAATACAAGGATACGTTTTCATTGCCTTGTATGAAAATGCCCCTCAAAACGGTTTATACAGTGGTGCACAATTTATTTTTAGATATTATCCATTTTGTATTATTTTAAGCACTGGAACTCGTTCCTAGATCAGACCTTATATGTCAAATATTATATTATCACATAAATAATATATCGCGGGGGTTTTATACATTTTTTTATGTTTGTTTATTAGCAAAAGACCTTTTTTATTTTTGAATGCATACATTATTGAAGTATAAAATATTTTTTTGTATTTTTAAAAATTAAAAATATTCGTAAATAAATCTCACATATTTCTTTAAAAAAAGGAAAGAAAATTTATAATATAATTTGACATCGAATAACAAATAGCATTTTGGAAATGTACCTCAATTTTACGAACAACCTAGCTAAGTATTTTTTCGAATATTTTAACGCAAAATCTTCTTTCGTTTGCAATTCTCAACTTTTATTACACAAGTTAGTTAGTTCGATCATTTTATTTATTTATATGAGTACTTTTGTTGTAAGATCTTTGTATAAAAAAAGAGATCTTCAACGATTTTTTCGATAGAAAATCGCAATGGCATGATATTCACTCTTTTTGCTATTACGAAGAAACCTTTCCTCCAAGCGTGTTTTTTTACATGGTAACCCCAATCACAGAAAACTAAAATTGTTTCAGTACCGCAGAGGGAGAAAAACGGCAGAGTTTGCGGGTCGGGCCGTCCTTCACAAAATACGGAGGAGGTCCGAGCTGGATGGACGCCGACAGAAAAGAGATTCCTGTTCTCCACAATACTTTACCATAACAAAAGAATTTTTGATAGACGTGAGCGGTTGGCGGTGGGTTGCGTTTATTATTGAATTTTATGTATCTTTATACAATGAATATTCTTGTTTCTAGACAATTAATATTAAGATATGCTCATAGAACTCGGACTCTTTTTTTCAAAAATTTTTTATATTGTACTGGCTTTAAAAAAGCATATATAAAGTAGTAAATAAATACAAAAAAATGATTTTAAAGAAACGCTTATTATTTTTTAATATATATCAAAATTAAATCGTATCTAAAAGATTTTATAACATCTTTTATTACATAGGTGTAAGCAAATCACACATTAAACGCAATGATAATCTAAAAAAAAAAAAAAAACATTTTTCAGTACATGAACGTCATAGAGAGTCAGTAATATGAAAAAGTTAGCCGGAAATGAAAGCATGGCATTGAAATGTATTTTTAATCGCAGTCCGAATGATATTATTGAACAAAAGGCGCCTCGGAGCGTCCCTCCTTTGACGCGTGTAATGGCGGCGGTGCGAGCCCTGCGCGGGATTAAACCGGCGGGCCCGGAACTTTTACACAATGCAAATATCCATGATGAGATATTGTGTACCGTTCTCATTTTTCCCGTGGCAGGAAAAACCCATCTGGGTGCACATTTTTATACGCGGCCATTGTTTTGACGCCGCCCGCCTGTTGGAGTGGACGCGCATGACAACGTTCATATGATAATTCATTAAATATGTGTAATGATTTATTCACGCGCGTTTATCCTGCCAACAGACTACAGATAAAGTTTTCATTTGTTGAGTTTTATTTGTGTTTTGTCGACGGTGTTTTTTTTATTGTGACTGACAGTATTTTTGTGATAGTAGACTGCAGATCTACCCACCCCGTTTGGCGCATTAAAACGAAGATACATAATTTTAGACTTAAACTCTTACTATATAGTATAATTATAGTAAGCTTGCATGCTTGTCTTAAGGCTTGGAATTTGATTTTGTATGAAATATATAGATTAATATTTCAAAATTATGAATTATATTTACATTAAATGGCAAGGACAACTGTACGAGGGAAAAAAAATCTTTATTTTAGAGATTTTCTGTAATTTATCTGTATACAACAACGAAAATGCTTGAGACATAGCAATAGCTGTACCGAATTGCTTCCATTAGGTTCTTAATCAAAGGAAAAAAATTATGAAGAGCCCTAATATATGTTTGTATTTAAATAAACATGTCTAACTTGATCTATTTTACATGAAGCGATTTTCCATCGGTTGATTACCTTACGTAACTTTCCCAAACTAATCGAAAGTTTGGTTTAGTTTACACTCAATCATTTACAAGCAGGACTACGAACACCGCTGTAACAGACAAACTGCTCATTTCCTCCATTAAGTGTTTCTACTTACTACATAAAGGTACATTTAATATGCTTATCAATGTTTGGTATAATTTAAAATAACATTAAAATTGTAATATTTAGTATAGAATTCTTCAATTAAAACATTATAAGTCCAGAATTTTTATTATTCAGAGCTGTTTATTTTCTTCGTGCCGGAATTCCAAAAGTAAATAAGTGCTTGAAAATAACATGATGTATATTGATAAATAAACACCCATATATCCTGAAAAGCCTTGATTACCCATTTAAGAAATTCACAATATGAAGAAGTACAATATTGGCTAGAAACCGTGCACTCATAGTCACATTCGTTTTCATAGTTTCTCTGTTATGAGTTTTCCCTATTTTATTTATAAATTGTTTTCTAAAAAAAAGTCAGATTGTCTGTCTTAAAAATGTTTTTACAGTAAAATATAATGTACTAAATATATTTACAAAAGTTGTGTTTGCGTTTTTAATAAAGTAATTAGTTAGTAAAGTATGAGTGAGGTAATTTAATATTAACAAATAAATGGTAAAAAAAATAAACGTTTTTAACTGAATGCACCAGGTAGAAATAATTAAAAATAACAAAAGATTAATTGCTTTTTTTTCACAATATATTTCGTAAAGCGACAGGTTTCGCCATCAGTCTTTATGGATATCGTAGGGCAGAATGAATTTTTGTTTCATGAATTATTCATACTGCCCGTCGATGCTGACCAACACTGTTGACCAGGCTGGTTGCTTCAAAAAATATTAAATTCATAATTATCACTTGAAATTTAACCATAAAGCTTTTTAAATACGAACGCATGTTATCATTCTCATAAATAAACTGAACTTAGCAGTTTTAGTCTTGCTAAATGGATGCTTTTAGTAAAATCGAGAAAAGGTTTTGTTATTTTTTTATAAATGAACTTAATGAAAGTAACAAAATAATCTATATATATAAAACACAAACTCAAAAACCGGCGGTAATTTGGCTGCTATAGGTTTTAGAACCATCAAACCGATGTGCCTCAAACCGGTTTCATTTGAAAGCAAATAATACTAAGGTCATTTTAGACAACTTAAATTAAACAATTAAAAATCAAATTCGGTTTATTTAATTAAATAGACTTTCGACATTTCCTATACAAAAGCTTCATCATTTTGCGGTAGCGAATACTTTTCAAAAAAGGAACAGTAACATTTTCGCGTATATGCAGGCTGCCAACAAGAAAACACGGATCTTGATGTTTGTTAAAATTAGTATGACGTTGCCGTTGTACAATACAGGCTGCCACAACAACAAAAAAAACATCTCAGAATTGTCAGATCTTTTTATCACATTTACGTACAATCCTGCTTGGTCGGAAATCAAAGATTTGCTATCGCCTGGTCAGTCATCGCATCACAGACATGATCTTAACGATAAAAAATCATATATACGGCGAAGTACAATGCTAGATGGCTAGAATGGCAAAAACGGGGTTTACCGCACGATTTTAAATCGATAGTGTTATATCTGCTGAACTACCGAATCAACATGAACATCGAATCAAATCGAAACGATGAAATCACTCAATTTCAGATGGGTCAGAACGCCGAAAAATCTTAATGTTTACACACCTACCGAAAAAACTCACTGTATTGTTATCCGCTAGCTAAAAATAAAAAAGTTAATAAATAAACAAAGTTTCCTTTTTTTTTTTCAAACAAATAAAAAAAGTATTTTATTTCTATATTTAGCGTAGGGGTATCCGCTAGTACTAAATATAATATCACTCTTTTAGCTAAACGTGAAAAGGAATCAACGCTGTTTTTTTTTAGTAGATTTTTCAGGTCTGAAACATTCAACGCTGTTTACGCGAATTGAAAAACTGTAAAATTGTCGTAAAAATGTTTTCAATCGGCATTGATTCGGAGCGCTTGTCGCAGTTTATTTGGCTCGGTTTCAAGTTCCGCCGGGGGTTGTATTGTCGCGAGCATCCCCGCCGGGGTGCAGCCGGCGGTGCGTTAGGGGCTCGTAGTCGCTCGTGCGGCTTAAAGGTCCAGCGTTCAGCATCCAGCGTTCAGCGTCCATCGTCCAGCGGAGATAATCTCGATTCCATCGACCGGCCCGCCCGCCGCTCCCCGTCTCATTAACCATCGCAACTTTCAATATAAAAGCGTCATTAGCTCTCGGCGCTCCGATATGAAATTCCCTTTAAAATATTCCCGGAATTCGGAATTGAAAGGCTCGGCATTATGATGAAAGGATTTTTTGTGTGGATTGTGATTTTTTTGATATTCCATTTTTATAATAACTGAGTTATTAGAGATGGCTAGTTCTGTGGAAGACCGTTTTTGTGACGTTGAACAGAATTTGTCAAATGAGAATAAAACTCGCGTTACTTTTATTACACTTCTTGTTTTATAAAAATACCTTGATTTTTAGTATCTTCTCTGTTATTAAGAGAATTTTTTGACTGACACTGTTAAATGAATATTAATATATTTTAAACAAATAAAAAACTGACGGAGTTTTTAATGTGTAATTAATATCAATAAATTGCAAAAATAGAATGTTTATATCTGAACCCCTTTTCATCTCTGATCTTATATTAAAATTTTTGTTGAAAAGTTTTTCTATGTAGATATAAATTAACATTTACCGCAACATCAGTGTTATTTTGATGTATTTAAATTGCTTTTTGATTTTAATATAGCACACGCTTTTTTACAGTGCATTAATTTATTCATTATTTATATATTTAATCTATTATTCATTTAGATATGTTCAAATATTTTATATATATAAATAAGGACATATTTGAAAAAGTAATCGAATAATTTATAAACCAATACTGGGAAATGGAATCCGCCTGTCTCAATGTAATCTATAAAATGGCTAATTCAATGCAAGGACATAGGCGTATGACTTCTGCTTTGCGAAAAAATACGATATTTCAGTCGTTTTATCGAACATGGCCGCCGCTTTCTCCGGAAACTAACCCGACCATACGCAATTTTGATACTGGTTGGAAAGGTTTCATCTAGCGGCCACATTTGGTAGATGGTATATAAGAACGATCATATGAATATAAGTATTTCGATAAATAAATATGCAGGTTACGTAAACATTTTATTTTCGAGATGCAAGTTGACTCGTTTTTTTCTTTGCCAATGTGGGAAGATTATTATATTTTGGTTTCAGAGATAAAATTAACCAATACAAAAATGTACTATTTTCATAAGTGTTGTTTTCTCATATCGACGATGGATACAAGTTAAAACTTCAGAGAACTTTAAATCAAAAACAGTTTATCAATATTGTATATACAAAAGATTTAACGGATTTGGTGAGAAATTATTTAATATTACAACTTATTTTTACTATGTATAATTGTTCAAAATAGTTTTATGTTCATTATTAGTAACCACTGTTTAGTTAATTCTTTTATTGATCATTAATCTTATTTAAATAATATTTTTATAACGCTTGTACGTTATTACGAAAATGTAAATCGTAAACGTAAATCGCAGTTTAATATTTATATTATAACAGTAAAGAATTATTTGCTCAAAATACAACTTTTATCGTAAAATTGTACTAAAAACGCGAGGAAGAGTTCCTTTTTTTGTTTTTAATGCAGTCTGTTTCGCGAATCTCCCAACAATAGATAACATTTTCTTGGCTAGCAATCATCGAAATGAGCTTCTGAATTCGCTTGGAGCAAGTGAAAAATATTATCAAAGTGCACTCAAAAAAGTAGACTATTGCGGTTGGTCATTATGCAACTCAGCAGAGGCCGGCCGGTAAATTGAAAACTTATTTTGTAACAGTAAGAAATGAAATATTATGCTTGCTTGTTTATTATAAGTATTATTTAAAAAAAGTCACCTTAAACGAGTTACAGCAATTCAAGTAACATACGGATATATAAAAGCAAATGCAGAGATGTTAGCCAGATTTTTTTATGAGTTGTGTAAACTGTTTGATATTACAATAGTCAATGAATAAGTAGTTGCAAAGTGTTTTCCAGCGTCAATATATTTTTACATATTTTTATTATAAGAACAAATTAATATTTTATATAGAATAAACAAAAATCTTTAAAAAGCGAAGGAACACAGAAAACTAATGATTAAATTATACCATTTATAAAATTAAAAAAAACTATCATATTAATGGCTGAAGGAAGGCAGCTATGAATATAAATATCGCATATAGAATGAATTCAATTAAATAAATGAGGAAGCTTGGTAAGTTGGCTGCGCGCTGCGCTAAGCCTGGCCGCCGTCATCTCAGAGGAGCTTTGCATTTTCATTTGGTGGGTACATGGCATTAACTTATTGCAACTTTCCTGATAAAGGAACATGCGAACTTAATTTGAGACCTGAGTCGAGTACTCTAAGTTCCACGCCACGTAATGAAGCTTTATTAAGCCGCTTATATATAATTATGAGCTAATTTATGAGTGATGTTGATGTATTGTTCTGTAATTTGAGTAAAATGAAGCTTGGGAAAATTTTAATCACAGAGGATAAGTAGATTTTTTTGCTTTAAAAGAGAGAAAATATTTTAATAATTTTTGATGTTAACATACTCATATAAAATGTATAGAATAAAACAAATGTACAAGGATGGGGATATATATATTGTATCTTTTTTTAATAAGTTGATAATGTGGAGCAGATCGGCAAATATAATTATAACCAACACTCAGTTTGCGCTTTCACGGCTCTTTTTTAATTTTTAACTTTGAAATACAACTAAGCTTTAAAATTTTTAGAATTCTAAATGGTGACTGAATTTAAGTATGTTCAATTATTTCTAATACTTAACGATTTCCTTGTGTATTATTGTATTCAGCAGACACTTTTATTACTAAAAAAAAAAACACCGCGAGTAATAATTATTATAAGTACTATACGGTATTTGTGATGCTTTATGGTATCTAAAAAAATTCGGTGCTTGATGGTCTTTTCTTTATAATAGAAATTATTAGCCTCTTCAAAAGAAAAACACTTTAAATTATAAATAGGCTGTAAAAAGTTTACTCTTTGACCTATTTTATCCGCCAAAGCACTCTCTAGAGAAAACTAAAATACGGCGGGCTGAGATAACATTTGGAGCCCAAAACACACCTGATTGAATAAAGTTAAACATTTTTCACCAATTCGAACACATTAAGAGCAAAAGAGCTTTTTAACTGCCCCCCTCCCGCCTCGCCCCCTACCCCATTCCGCCGCCTCCAACTGCCCATCAAGCCTCTCAAAGTGCCCTCCGAAAATGCACGAAAGTGTCCCGAAAGTCACCGAATGTGCCCGAGAGGTCCCGAGTGGCCGCGAGCGGACACGGGCTTCCATCGCAAGGGGCCCGGCTCGGGTGTCCCTGACACTCCACCCCCTCTTGAAGGTTCCATTAAAAAAGTACAAGCGGGCTGACTGCCTCTCTTTTAGGTAATGCTCTTTTATCGAAGTAAGTACCCATCTCGACGAGGAGAAAAATGCCTTTCCGTTCGAGTGTAAAATTGTCTTTTGGTGAAATATTCTCAAGCCTTGTTATCGCAATGTTGTCTGTATTGATCTTCTCATCACGCGACAAATTTGCTCTTGTAATATCTATAAATAAATTGAGCTCTATGCACTAAAAAAGCTTCAAAACACTAAAATAAAACAACATTACTTCTAGAAACTTATTAATGTCTTGAATACATTCAACTATACGATGCGAATGGTTTATTAAAACAAATTACTTCGTTTATTTTTACGAAAATACTTGTAGTTTTTATTTGAAATTGGTTATAAACATTTGAATTTGTAACGCAAAGATAACCCGTTGTGATGTTTGTACTAAAAATCTTATATTAATGCAGCGTATAAAAATAAAGCGCACTCTGCGTGGCTGCAATTAAGACGGCCAAGAGGGTGCTCCTTCATCATGATTCGTCATAATTCATGCAGAGTTGCAGGTGAGCGCGTCGCAAGAGCGCCGAACATTACAGCCGCCGTGCCCGGGGCCCGTCGCACGCGAGTCTCTGGAGGATCATTGATAATTATTATAACAATGTTTCGTTTGGGGGGCCTTTAAGCACAGCCAGCGAGGCAGGGGCCTGCGCCCCTCCCCGGCCCGAAGTTTCCAAGAGCGCCCCCGGGAGCGGCGACTGCCTTTTGTGCGATGCAGGTACGATGCGTTTAATGAGAATGGATGCTCTTTGTTTTGCCGTGAGAAAGCTTTTCGGTTTTGAGTTGCAGTGTGTCAAAGAATTTAGAGCAATCTGTTCTCAACTGCATGACACAATTATGCGAAGTGCATTTCGAATCTTTTTACCCACCACAGCTGAGAAAATAATAATAATTGATTGATGTTTTATTCCAGTTACTCTTTGAGTTTAAGGGAGAAATCAGTAAGTGAAGATTTCTTGGCTTTTTAAAAAAAAACTATTTGTTAGCTAATTAACTTTCATTCTTTCAAATGTATAAAATTTTCTCGCCCTAAAAATAAACATTGCGCGTTTTGAAGAAAAAGTATTACGCATACATAAAAAATACAAAAACCTTTGTTTTAATAGGAGAATACTAAATTTAATAAAAAAAACTGGTTTTATCATAGTGCAAATATAATATATTCTATATTATGTTTTTAAAAGGACTCAAATGTTTGTTGCTTTTTGCGACGTTATTATTTTTGTCGTAATTATCGGTTTTATGTTTATAAACCGAGCTTTGTCCTAAGCAACAAAAGAAAATTAAAATATTTCATCATTTTTGTCGATTTTTTTTTTGTAAAATATATATAAATAAATACAAATTGGTTTGTTACTTTATATGTTGATTTCAATAAATGTACATACATTCTTTAATAATGATGTTATTTCTATATATTATAGTACTATTAAAACTACTTTATAAAGCAGCTAATTTTCATTTAAAAAAAAGGTGCAAGACTATTTATTCATATTATTTTAATTAAATAATACACGTAATCCATAATTTACGTTAAACGTATCAATTACAAGATCAAATAATATATTTAATTAAATATTTGTATTATTATGTTTTCAAGTAGAGCACCCACGCTGATATGATTGTTTTCCCCAGGCAGGTTCGTTACGTCTGCGTCATAAGACAGCGGGGAGGGTGTAAGATTGGCCCAACACATGGTCCTCCCCCGGTAATAAATGTTGGCATATTAATCCTTGCTATGAAAGGGTATACCTCACGCCTCCTGTGATAATCGAATGACTATCTACATTTAACGTATTCGTTTAATCAACTAGGATCAACACCCTTCAAACGAATTTATATGCAGGGATATTAATTTGATTAAAATAATTTATTATTATAAACAACAAAAATTAATACATAGTATATTCCATTTTTATTAATTCAATCATTTAAAAATTATCCTGATGCTTAAAAAAAAGAAGCATATTCAGCTTATAAAGATATTGACTTGAAAGTTTAACGACAGGACCAATAAAACGTGTTAGCTTCACAAAACTCGATAACTGAAAATTATATGAAAAAGTTTCTTTTAAAATTTCAAACATTAAGTATTTAGAAGAGCAAATGCTTGAGAAACTGTTTAATGCAATATGGCTTGTGGTTAGGTTACGAAGAAAACTTACAATTTTGCAATAGTTTTCTCTTCCAAAAACATATAATTTGATGGACCTTCAAATAACATATTAATGAAATTATAATTAAATTATCGCCTCAAATAAATCGCTGACAAAAAATAATAATTTTAAAGAGCTTATTACTGCGATGCGATTTTTGTTAATCATATTTTCAGAGTCGTGAAACCTTTCAAATTTATTTTCAGACGATAACATGCTTATTCAATCAGAGCTCACAGTTCAGTCAATAAAGCGGAGACAATGAGTTCTCTTGAGTTCGCTGCCAGAGAGAAAAATAGCATCTGAGCGACGTGGCGGCTGCAGCAATAATTAATTACCCCCTGGTCCTTAGGGAGACGCGGAGAGGAGAGGAGACGAGGGGGTTGGCAAAAAAACAAACATCGCGGAAAAACGGAGGAGAAGAATTCTTATGAATTAATTTATATGGAAATGAGACGGAGAACCCAGCCACCTTCCGCGCTGACACCTTTGTACGCCGAATGTTTGTTTGGACATGAAAAATTAACAAAGTATTTTTTGTTGTTACTAGGGCGAGTTTGTTTTTTTTTAGCAAACTTGACAGTGCTTGGCTTAGCAAGCGAAATTGCCTAATTTGTAAATATGACAATGTTGTCTTTTTGAAAGTTTAATCTTCAATTTACACGAGCTACGGTAGTTAAAACTTTAAAGCAGTATTTTTTATATTTCTAAATGATATTTGTAAATAAAATATATCTTACGTACTACTTAATGTAGTACAAAATATAGAAAATACACTTGCTTCTGGCTTAAAGTTTTATCATGGACTAGTCGCATATTTTAAATCTGTATTTAAGCTATATTTAAAATCTTTCTGCCTAAAATTTAGACAGTATAAATAGAATATAGATTCACGTACTTTTGACTTTAAAGTATTATTTTACAAATATATTTAATTAAATGTAATTCATGTGACGATTAACTTTGAATCATTCAAACAAGATATTTCGTCTTTGACATCAAATTCACTATAAATAACAAGTATAATAGTATGTAATAGATAATAATGTAACGTTGTTGACAGAAGTACATAATTTATTTTCATTTTTACAAAAAGAAAACATTTTGTTATGAGTAGGTGCAGTGTCGAATAAAAAATTCACCAATATATCTCTAGAAGGGTCATCGTACGAAGCTCTTCATATAAAATTCATATCCGGGCCAAAAAATAAAGCATCGAGAGAACAATCTGCAACAACAGAAAAGTTAACATGTCCCTTGTCAAGGTAGACAGCCGCCTCGTGACGTCACGGCCGGTTGAGGGCTCTAAGGCCCACGAGGCCTCAGAATAATGCTATATTCAGAATCATTTTAAAAAGCCACAATGTCATGAAATGATTCACATTCAAAAATATAACAAAAAATAATACTATTAAAGTAAAAATTCGTGGCACAAAACAAAAAGAAAATAATTATAAATATGTCACAATTTGAACGCTACAGTCCATTTATTAAACACTGTGCCAAGAGAAGTGACTGATATATTTTAAATGTCGTTAGTAACTGAATCGGTATTAAATTAAATTTTTATCAAAAAATACAGTATTGTACAGTGTGAAAAATAATTTTGTTAGATAATGTATTAGAATATTTTTGATGTTAACGGAAATATTTTTAAATGGATAAAATTCTCTGGTTCTGTTTTCGTCTCAAATCCTGTTTTGAAGACATCCATAATTTTATTTTTGCCATCAATCCTGCTCGGTTCTTTGTAGTCCGCAGTCTATCGCGTTATGGCGTACAAAGTATATAGCATTTATTCCTCGGGGAGATCCTTTATCCGCATGTTTCTTCCATTTTCGTGTGTTTTTGTTCCCGAACTGTCACGGCCAATCAGGCGACCTGGCAAACGAAATAATAATGTACCTGCACGGACGCGTCTGGGAGGTTATCGGCCTCTCCTTTTTCTGGAGATGTGCAGAGCAAAAGTACGATTTCAGGTTGTGAAAAAAATTAAATTGCCCGACAATTTTAATCAAACAGAACATAAACAGTAAAAATATCTAAGACAACCTTTATAATCTACCAGAGTAATAAAATGGTAAAAACACATTCAAGATAAAAAAGGAATTAAAAAATAATGATTGCGTTTGTTAAAAAATAAAATGTTTACATTATCGTAAATATACGGGCCATATAAAGGCGACATTGTTTGTTAAATCATCAGTTGAGTTACATAGATATAAAGTAGGAATATTGATTTACTTACAGAGCTATCCATGGCAGTAAACTTTAATTTATTAGCTAAGTATATTTCTAATATTGCACTGAATATAATTGAAAATGATCCACTTAGATATCACTATAAGTATCCATATATTTTTAATTAGTCACAACACACAAATAAGACCACGCATTAATACTGATGAAACCATTTGAAGATTCTAGAAGTCAGATTCTAGTAACAATAATAATATTCCGGAGTTGTTACATTTTGATATTTCACTGCAGCTGGTGTAAGTGTTTGTTATTCGCTTTCTAGATTTTTGGACTGGCAAAAACTAGTTATTTTCTAGTCTAGTGTTGTGGATAGGCCAGTATTATGATATAAGCAGTAGTGTCACCACGTGTTTCTGTGATAAACATTTTTATAATGTGAGTTATTGTGTGCATAGCATCTTCACAAAGATTTTGTGAAAAGTTTACTATATAATTAGTTGTAAATGAGTGAAATTTGTGGTATTATAATTAGCATCCTTTTCTATTGTGCCATCGTGGTTCCGAATTGAATGGTGAGTACCTTATTTGTATCAGTATTTTACAGTGGATTAAAAGTATTCTTTAACAAAAGTACAACTGATATAATTCTTATGGATAACGATGTTTTTATTTGGCAAGATTTATAATTTTTGAGATATGAAAAAAGGTTTTTTAACAGATGAGGTTATATTATTTTTTATATTATATAAAACCGTTCTTCAGATTTTCTATAGAACTCTCTGTTCCGAAGGTATGATGGTACATTAAATTACCTGCTCACATTATTCCGTTTAAATTGAACACATATTTTATACTCCACCTGGAGGTAATTATTTTTGCAAAAAAGAGCATCAAAGCGAAGGAGCACGGCACGCGTTCATTACGATGGAATTAACATTACATCAAAGGTTTCAACACTCAACCCTTCATGAATCAGAGATACCTGCGAATCATTCAAATATATAATACGTGTACATTTGAACAAATACGTAATTCCAAAATAATATTGAATCTATTTATGTTCATTCAGTGACTAATTATTATAGGATCATGATATCAAGTCAACAGAATAGATATATTTTGGTTAGCTTTAAATACAAAAAATGTTCACTGTATATTTTACTGCCTCGAATGATATTTTAAATTCAATTGAATTTGACCAAATAAACTATTAAGTTAATAATATTAATGATGTTAAACGTCACCATATTCTGTGTTATTGTTTATGTTTTCGTGAAAAAAGGAATTGAGTTTTTCATTTCAAAGCTTTCAATAAACGAAATAACAATGCATTTAGCATGTGAATAGTTAGCTGAATTTTCTACACTGAACATGCAATATGGTGGAAATCGTATTCATAAATACCACTATAACATCATGGGGGCGTGCTCACCAAAAAAAGAGTAAATCCTGCGCTTTTTCCATTCAATGTACACGTATTTATTTATGCCTCGGTTGCATGAGTGGAACAAAGGCACGGCAAAGGCTCTTCCTTCAAGCTTCAGAGAGAAAACTTTATGATAATGCCTGCAGTGTCCTCGGCCGTAAAGCACGTGATAAGTATAAAGCACTCGGTGTCACATAATGACAGTATTTCAGGCTTAAATTCTCCGGTGGCCTCCGCGTCTAGGAGACCACGCAGCCTCGGCGCAACGCAATCGATGAGTTTTACTTTGCACAAAAATCGGTGCTCAGGAAGCTATTATAACGGCTTAGTATTCGATTTATGATTCGGACCTTTTTTGTGATTTAATAGGAGCGTCCTCTAATGATGTTATTTATTTTAGGTATAGTGCTGGAAGCGTGAAATAGTGTGGCAATAATCTTACGATAATGCTATATTAGATACATTTATCAATTATATCAGGACGTAAAATGAATTTCACGAGGAAAATATATTTAATGAAAAAATGCGGTTGAAATAAAAATAACAATTAAAAAAAAAACTTATTCTTGTTATTTACGAAATATTTTTTTTTTAATTTTGAAAAACAATAAACAAAATACGCATCAAGGTATTTTTGAATTTTACTTAAACAAATCTGAAACTAAATGAATTACTTTACGTCGTATTTGTTACGACCGTTCTTACATTGCTATTTTTACACTTTTTATGTTTAAAATTCAACAGCGTTGAAATAATTTATCGGAATTATTATTTAAGATCTGTATTTTCCCAATTGAAATTTTAAAATAAAATATCAGATGCCGTTCAAATCAATTGCACTTAAATAAAGAAAGTACCTTAAATATTTGCTGTATTTTGAATTTCAGGTTTAAAGTCGGGGAACGGCCACTCGAGAAACCGTCTCAATAAACTTTAAATGTCACATTTTATTCCGCTGCAAGCATTAGAATACTTCCGCTCCCCTCCCTCTTTCAGCGTGATTTCCGGTCATAAAAGAATGAAAGAAACGCACGTGCCGAAGAAATATATTGCAACGACAAGGTAAGCCATTTAATCACTTAAAGTGCAAACGGCCTCTCTCGTAAACCGTAATGCTTAATGCGAGGCGTATATTACATATAAAAACACTCCATAAAGAACAAAAACGAAAAAAAACCAGTGTCCGTTCGTAAATATTACAAGGCTGTAAATTGCGACTAAGTTACCTCACGTGTTTTTTGTAGCCTTTTCAAACGAAATGGCAAATATAACTCAATTTATTTTTGAAATTGGTTCGCCACTCGTTTTGGAGGTTTCATTTTATATATCGTTGATTAATGACCCTACAACCTACATTTAACATCGGAATATGAATGTACTTTAATTCAATTTTAGATATGTAAAACGAATTTTCTTTGCGGTTTGAATAATTTTAATAAAAAACAATATATTTTTGTTTCGATGGAGTAGTAGGAGTTTACAAGTTTAAAGTGTTTTATAGCTTCAATAGATTGTTTTTCTAGATAACGTCAATTGAAAGGTAATTTAATCTGTAATATTGTAATCTAAGTGATACTCTAGAAAAATAAACAAAAAAATAGGTTTCCTGTTTCTGAAACAAATCTCGGTACTCGAAATGCCGAACAAGCCCTACACAAACTATTCCCGAGTATCATTGCTGCTTGTCACGCAACCAGCAGTTGACATATGAAATAAAGGTAGTTTTCGACGGAGACTATATACTTTTATGACATTGTATATCTCAACATATATAATGTTTATATATAAACTGATTTGCCATTAAAACTTTGCCATACAGCCAATGAAATAAAATTCACGATAGTGATCCTATAATAATTAAAATAATAAAACCGTGTATATTTGCGGTAGAAGGGTTTCTGTTTGGTTTTGTTAGTTAGTGTATACTCAAATATCAATTTCAACCGTGATACTTGAGATTTTGATATCAAACTTAGTAGGTCTCTATCTATACGTCATATTTTATTTAAGGAAAAAACTATTTTTATAATGTGTGAAACATAGTTTTCCACTCGTTATCAAAATTATTTTCTAAATTATATATTTTTATTTGGTTGTGTATAGTGTTTTTGAATAATAATATTAAAAAGTATCATTCGGAACTAGTACAGTACGATTTCATATTTAAAATTTAGCTACATAAAGTTATTTTTTGATATAAGAAATTTATGTCGGCAATTATAATACCATGCTGTCTAAGTACACGTATTTATAAATATATAAAATATATTTTTATAAAGAATTGGTCTTGGGGGACGTTTTTTATCATGTTGAAGTCTATTTTAAATCAGTGTTGAGAGACGTATATTATTTTTATAATAATTATAAAAATCATGCTAGTCATTTTAAAGGTGTTACTGCTATTTTGAATGTCTAAATAAACCTGATTGGTATTTTGATTATGCCATTATGTAATGTATGTTATAAAACTAGTATGAAATGTTAAAAGCCATTTTAAAATCAAATCAATAATGCTTAAAAGTTATTATGGTTATATAAAACAATCACAAACATGTGTATGAGGGAAGACTTTTATCAAAGAAGGTACCTTTCTTTAAAACAATTTTTTTTATAATCCAAGTATGCTGATAAATTTAGTAATGGTATAAATGTCACACAAGAGATAACTAAATACACATGAATCAGACATGCCGTTGATCACAGTGTTCCCCATTATAAAATTGTTCGCTTCATAGACTTAATCTGAACGGATTTACACGTCGTGTGAATTTTGCCAAATGCTCCGCTGTTTGTGTGACAGCCATTACAAAAGGAAACATGCTAGTTGAATGGAAAGCCCGGAGGCGGTGCACAAGAAAAGCGAGTCTATCAGAAAAAGAAGTTCAGCGTTGAAAGGCATTATAGTGCATTCAGCTAACAAGCTGTTATGACGTAAACACACGGAGAGTGCGGCTCGAGCCCTTTGTGTCCGTTCACAATGTCTTGTGATATTAAGTGACTTTTACATTTGATCTTTTTAATGTGTAAGAAAATCGGAGCTTTTTAATTTCGATCCGTAGTCATTTAAATGCCATGCGGATATTTATAAAAAGGGAAAGAAAAACTGTACTGACTTCCGTTTGTTATAGCCTGTTTATCTTTATAACTTTAGACAGTATCCACTATCATTATGTTTTGATTTCATAACAACAATAATAACAGCACAAAAATACTGCAAAACTTAGTTGTTTCAAAAATTTAACTTAATATTTCATATATAAATCAGGCAATTTTGAAGATATCATGTAACAATGCAACTTAAATCGATCTCAAGATACCTAGCACGTTATAAATCTGCAGGCTGTATAACTGGGCGCTTTACTTCAATAGCAGGGGTCAGCGGGTAGGTCGACGGCAGAGGGAGGGTAAATAAGGGTCGTCGGTCATCAGAATTGAATCATGAAGGACCCCTGCTAGGATTTCAGGCTTTATTTCTCCCTTTATACCTCCTCGTATATTACACCCGACTTGAGGATTTGGGGACAATGAGAAAAGCAAACACCAGTCGCTCTCATTGCGGACATAAAAAGTGATTCTTAAAAAATATCACTTTTATTTTATCTACTTTAAACTGTATTTCACATCAATTTTCTTAAATTCAACCTTAAATGGGTTCATGTTTTTTTTGCCCAGTTTTACTTTTACCTTGCTTTTTTTTTACTAAACTTTTCGATTATATTTTATCTATATGTTTTAAATAATTATTATTTCTTAATTTATTGAAAATATATCGTAAAGGTCAGAAATAAAAAGCACTTGCGTTGAAGCAATTAATAAATAACATAAAAAATATATTTGAAATGGGCTAGATACAGGGCTAGACGACAAGATCGACCGCACAGGAAACATTTTAGATATATATTTAGCGTAATTGATTTTAAAATCAATACAATTGTAATTGGTAATTTGCATTGTAATAAAAATCTCTAATGTTTATTTAGTAGCAAAATCATCAATATCAAAAAAATTGATCTGTAAATTAAATTTTATTTATAAATTTGATTATATTGAGATCAAACGAAAATCTAATATAAGTTAAATGATTAATACTGGGCTTGTGAAAGTGTCCTATATATTGTAGGCGGTGATAGCTCCCCGGTATTATGTCATTATGAATCTGGTTCATTCTACCCTCATATTCAGTTAGCCTAAGATCATTGTTTAGTACAACTTTGATTGATGGAGTAATAAAGCCGTTGGGTTCCGGCGGGAGTCACCATAAATGACCACAGTTTTTTTTCTTAGGGTCGTTTGCAGTGCGAGAAACGTTAAATGCTTTCTATGATGAAATGTACTGCCTTTGTTACCAATGTAAAAAAAAGTACAGTGAACATTAATCAAAATTTAAAGCAGCCTTAGTATTTTAATGTAATGATTGGTTGTAAAAAATAGTAGAACTATATTTTATTTTGAGATTATGCTACAAAAGTACATTGAATTTAATAATTTTTATTACGCATGAAAGTCTATTTTGGGTGTCTGTCAACGTATTTTCTTGTTTATAGTATATAAACTATTTTGGCATAGTATATACTATGTTTGTATTAAAATATTATATATGTTTGAAAACTTTTATAAGGCGTTTTTAAATTTTCTAAGCAGAATTGTGATTATATTCATAAATAAATTAAAATTATATAAGATTGTTGCTTTGTTTGAGAAAATGATTTATTTGATATCATCATCTTGAAAAGTTCCGTATTTCATTAAATTTTTTATTAAATTTGAAATGAAATATGTCCCCAATGCCAACGGTGCATTCGAGTGCAGAAGTGCTGTATGTGAGTCCTGAATTTGCATTAGGAAAAATTTATGTGTGTCATTAGGAGGCAAGAAATGAACATTATAAATTAACTTTTTTATCTCAGCTCCCCTCCCGCTCGAAGAGCGAATAATTTTTCAGTCATTATGTTCTTTTTGCATATCAGGACGACTGGAAGCTTGGCAAAATGTATAATGTTCGCCGCCCATAAAAAGGTGTCGGGAATGGACGGTCGCAGGTGAGAATGTTAATTCGAATATTCCATGTTCTGTTCCCATAAAACATTCAACAACCTACCTGTTTATCTAATTATCATTGAAGTTTTTATCTCTACGTACGTTTTATTCTATTTTTGTTTAAAATATATCAGATTACCTAGAATTTTTTTAAACTGTTGTTTATATTTGAATAACTTACCTATAATATATGCAGTGTATAAAATTTATTTTTTTGAATAAATATTTAATTAAAAATTTCGAAAACTCACATTTGAATTTCAAAATATATATGTTTATTTTTAAAAAAATCCCTGTAAATATATAAAGGTATTTATTGTCTGTTTTTGGAAAAACCAAAACAATACGATCGTTTGCAAATGAAAATAACTGAAATCAAATATAAAAATTACAAAATCATTTTACTTGAAAAGTAGCATTTCTTATCAAGAATCCATTTGTCTTTGTGTGCAGTTTTCAATATTTTATCTTATCTATCTAATATTCTAACAGCTATCCATTTGGATTTTAATATTTGTTGTTTAATTATGTCTCGTTAATAGAGATATATCATAGCTATATTTTAATTTAAATAGTTATATTTTATAGACAAATATAATGGTGGGGAGTATTATATTCTATTATTTTTTTTGAAGTCCTCAAATTGTTTCACAAATAATTGCAACTAGACTCAATGAAATTTTGACGGAAACAATTAGTATTAAGAATCATCTAGGATTAATTCAATGAAAAAGAAATTCTATAAATAACTACCAAAATTTATGCCCAAAATATATTCTTTAAATATTTAATATATTTGGCCAACAGAACACATTAGTGAGTCAACGGAAATAAAATAAAAAAACGCAAAATCATAACTACATTTCTATTTCATGCATTTTTCTGTAGGATGTGATATTTTTTATTCTTCGCGTTGATTTTCTCATAAGGAAGAAATATAAATCTCAATGAAAACACAATAAAAGATAAACCATATCGCGGGGGGTAAACAATTTACACAGCAGACTGCCGTGCAGTTATCTGTAAGCACCCCTGGTATTCCTTCCCTCTTATAAACCTCTTAGAAAAAAAAACACTTCACATACATCTTCTGGTTTGTATGCCCATTTCAAACTTCATTATTATAACATTCATAGAAGTAATGACACCATGCACGAATGAAAAAAAAGTAGCCAATTTGTGATTTATACGTACAATGATATGTTTAAAGCTGAAGTGTTCTTTTTCGTTTGATTTAATATCCAAATAAGTAAGCTTACACTAAAATTAATGTCCGTTTTTGCGTACAATCGTATTTGGCAAAATTTCCATATATTATCTTAAATTTGTCTCTTGGCAATTTTCCAGTAAAGTTCATAGGATAAATTATTCGGCTCGGATTCTACATTGCTAAATAATTCTTTGTTCTCAAAATCTATTCATTCACCATATGAAAGTATGCATGATTTAGTGAATGAAATTATTTAACTGCCTAACTATGGAGGTACTGTTGATCCGAATATAATTTGAGTGATTTTTATTATTTGCTTCTGAAGTTTGGCATTGGATCAAATGAGAGGATTGTCCTTTGACTGGTTTATTTCGGGGGGGCGCTTCGATGAACACAACCAACACGCTCGGTTTGCTCGCACGGTGGAGGCGCAGAGCATATGTTTCATTGAAACGATAGTTTATATTTATCACCATATTACTTACAACAATCATGTTCAAAATAAAACATGTTTAAATTTAAAAAAAAAAATAAAAGCTTTGATTGGCAATGCGTGGGACTGAATAGGTCCTGATGACAAAATATCTTATCGGAAGTATCGATCCAACCTTCAAGTTACATTGTTTTTAAAAGAAAAACGCAACGTCATTATTTTAGTATTTATCCTTTTTTTATAAAAAAAAAGTAGTATAATTAAATAAATTATATTATTCCTATAATGTCACAATATATCTCAACGTTGATATTAGAATCGCAAAACTTAAAATGAGTTTCTGTTGATAATATCACAGGGTACGTCTGACGGTCTTCCCAGGATAGTTTAATGTCTAATTAATTCAGAGACTAAGCCTTTAGGATTCTGCCAATCAATCTAGACCCTAGCTGAAGTGTTTTGCCTGAAATTTATATTACCCCCATGCACCTATAACATGGGTCCTTCGCTTGATCCTGTTTCCTTGCTTACCCTGTGTAAATTGCAGCGATGAATTTGTTTATTTAATTAAATAAGGGATATAAATATTTAGTAGAGTCCGTGCATATTACGAATTTTTAGAAATATTTTTAATTTAAACATGAAATTTATTACATAAATAAATGCTTATATATATATTATAAAATACACCATTAAAAACTGCATCAGTTAGCTTAGATACAAAAATGCAACCAATAATCCTAATTTTAAAGTAATCTTTAAATCGTGAATGTGTTAGTGGTTTTTTTTTTTTTTCAAATTCGATAGTGTAGTATGTTTCAATGCTGGGCTAGCGCAAAAGGCGTGAGATTGAACTTCAACAATGGTACTATTTATTATAATTATATCCTGCTTGCTAACAGCCTTAATGCAGAAATTTATCCAGTACATCTACAAAGTACCCTGCACAAGCAAATCAGCTAAACAAATCATTATCCTGACTGTTAGCAGCGGGCGCAGCGCTTCCACGGCCGTGATTAATGGCACTGCAAATGCGTTAACCAACCCATCTCTGCAGGAAGAAGCGGCCATATTGATTTCCTAGCGGCTGGACTCTGAATAATGTAGTCGTGTGTCAAGGCGCGTCCGCCGGCCAATTAAGTCGCGGCCCAAGCAACGGAGAGCCGAGCGGAAGATTTCCACCCCAACGGGCAAAAGCGGCTCGGGTCGCCGCCGAAGAAACGGAGCGATTCCCTAAGTAACAATTATCGCGGATTGATTTACGGATGTTTTATTCAAAGTATGCCACATTAATAAAAAAATAATGACGCCGATTTGTTTGAGTTTGCTTTGTTTTCCAAGTGTACTCGAAGGTCAAACTTGATTGTGAGATATTCTTGGCAATTTTTGGGAATACTAAATTAGCTCTGATATCGTATCATTTTCATCATGACGCATATGGATTATAATTTAGGTGATATTTTTATTTATTAGCTAGTTATCTTTTTTTTTAAATTTATTTTTAGTTACCTACATCCAGTGAATCAATTTAATTACAATTGTGCTTGTGTTTAAGTAGTATATAAATCATTATTTTAAAATTTGATTTTATGTAATTTAACGAATTGATAATTTGTCTTCAGTTTCAAGGTACAAAATTTCTTTTGTTTTAGTTAAGTATATAAAAAATGTTTTTTTACATTTCTACTGAATGAACATTTATGTGTTTTATTTCTATAAATGAAATTTTAATATGCAATATTGTGTTGAGTATGTATAGATACCTACTTTTCAAGTGTGTTTTTGAATATAAGGAACAAAACACACATATTATATTTTTTTACATTCTGAAGGTTCTTCTATCAAATTATTCACAGCATACATAAGATGAGAATTTTTTTCGGTGTGTGATAATAATTCACCTCACATATATAGTCGGTAATGACTGGCGTCTGCCGCCGGGCCGGAGCGGCTGACTCCTCGGGAGACAAAGAATGCGCGCCTCTCCACTTGGCATTCTGGCAGCAGATCTTCAAATCCAATTATTGCCTCTCGCTTTCGATGCATCTTCGTTTTGTCCCACATTTTTTCCCGACACTCTCCGCTCGTCGATTTAGGGTTACAGCATATATATTTTATTTTCCAAAAGGGAAAGTTTTTGAATAATGTCATAACGTAATATTACGTTCGATAAATTGAATTGTAATATAAAGCCTAAATACTACACAAACATGCATTAAAGAAAATAGGAAAAAAATACTTGAATCAATCAAATATTTAAAAAACAGATAAAATAATTATTGAGTTTAAAAGTTGTAAGTTAAATTATATAAACTTTAATAAAATAAATAAACTTTCGTTTAAAAAGAATGTGCAAACTATTGCAATATCCTAAATACGAAATACTTTATGTAAATTGAAGTAAAGCATAGATCAGGGGTCCCCAACCTTTTTGCTACCTTTTAGAGCACATTTTGGAATGGCGGTCGGGCGGCGGGCACGGTATATATTTTTTCAAGGTATATTTATAGTAGGACATAGTCAATAATACATAAAATGCACAAAAAATATTTATAATTATAATTATAAAATATAAAAATTATTGTTCATATTTTTATGTAAAAATAAATAATAAGTAGTAAATAATAGCATTAAAATTCTGGTAATTGGGTCGAATTGGGGATAATATGCAACGAGTTTTAAAATGTACATCTATAGCTAAAAATTGCAAACAACAGGTTAGAATACGAAAAAAGTCAGTTAGGGTCCGGACTAAGTTTATTAAGATTTTAATGCAGCAACAATATTTGATTTAAATTTTAATGTTTTTATTGGCTGATTTTTAAAAACAGTTAACAATCAAAATTGTCCGAATTCGGCTTTATTGGCAAAATTATTTATAAAAAATAGAAATATCAAAGACAATGTGATCGTTGCTATGCATTTCATTGACTATTGATTCGTAATTAGGAAATAATGATAATATTTCTGCTCGTAAGCAATCATTTAAATCTGTACCTTTATTTTAGAGTGGAAATTTGTTTATGTCAACTATATTCTAGAAGTCCTCATTTGATACATTAGATTTAAGAATTATTATTTTGAAAATTATAACAATATTATTATTTTTGCTTATGTTTCGCTATTTAATTATCGTTCTATCGCAAAAAATATCAGGAAGACTTTCACATAGCTTTCACCTCACTTTTACCAACGCAAAAGTATCAGTCGCACTTTCACATTGATTTCACCTCACTTGTATTACCACAAAAATATCAGATATTCTTTCACATAGCTTTCACTTTACTTTTATCAACGCAAAAATATCAGTTGCACTTTCACATCGCTTTCATCTCACTTTTACTACCGCAAAAACATCAAATATTCTTTCACATAGCTTTCACCTTACTTTTATCAACGCAAAAATATCAGTCGCACTTTCACATCGCTTTCACCTCACTTTTACTACTGCAAAAACATCAGATATTCTTTCACATAGCTTTCACTTTACTTTTATCAACACAAAAATATCAGTCGCACTTTCACGTCGCTTTCACCTCACTTTTACTACCGCAAAAATATCAGATATTCTTTCACATTATATTGATTCAGCAACTTTTCCATCAAGTACCTGAACAATATCGTGAACGCATTATTAGCGGGCGTTATTACAGGGACGAAGACAAACCTAACCACACCCGTAAAATGCTATTTCAACAGGCTTATATATGATTTTCTTGAAAGAATTACTATTTTGAAAATTATAACGATATAATTATTTTCGCTTATATTTTTTTTGTTTAATTATTAAATATAAGTTTTATTGTATGCTTATCAATTTTTTTTATCGCGGTCACATCAAAAATAACTTACATTAGATAAAAGGGTTGTTTCCTCATTTAAGCATGAAACAAATTTATAACTTTACAAGAATCAAATAAAAACTATAAAAAATTCTTCACTCAAAAACACGAGATTCGGGATTCATTAATTAATTCAGATTATACCTGAACTTAGTGTTTTTGGTGCGTAGAGTAAACATCGAGAAGTAGCATTTATTTTCAAAGGGATTGTTTGGAAAGGGAGGGCGGGGTGCTCCGAGTGCGTGCCGCGCCGTTGGGTTGGGGTTCGACAGTAATGCATTCTGCGCGGGTCCGCCTTGCGTATGCCAAATGTGACATTTTGCTTTAGGAGCGCCTCCGAGGCTCGAGTCACCATGTGCTGCGAACGCTCGTATTAAAAATATATGTCCCGCGGAGCGTTCCGGCGAACGTGCGTGCGTAATCACATCATTACTTGTACTGATATGTTATAATTCTCAAGGAATGTGACATCCTCGGAAACGTAACAGATTTTGTTAATATTCGGCAGTTCAGTGATGTTTGAATAGCTTATTACACACATACACGCGTCACACACGCAGTTGAATAAAGCAGTTATGCAAACTATATCAGAGGGTGAAAAATTTTTTTTTTCTCTTCATATTGAATGAGTAAATCACGCAGAATAAAAAAAGATTAGGTATATTGTACACCAAGTACCAAATAACTATTAGTATCATTTGCATGTGATTCATGTCCTAAGTTGTATAATTTTTTAATATCAAATATTTTTATGGAGTCAATAAAATCACAATCATATTAAAATTTATTCATTCTAACGATTAAGTACATTTATTTACAATGGTTCTTAAGGCTATGCTTACAATACGATATGTGGCCATCTCCTGATTCTGCGCGCAGGCTGTGGGGCTTACAAGATGTGACTTAAGTGGTGGCGTACATGGTTTTCTCTGTTTTCGTTATTGAGTTTTCGTAAGGAAAAATATTTGGAAAAAAACCCTTTTTTGCATGAGTTGAGAATAAATTTATTATATAAGCAAGAACTCAATCACAAGGATAATTTTTGAATTCATGTTAATTTACAAATGCTATGCTTACAGTACAATATGCAACTATCCCTTGGTTCTGCGCGTAGGTTGTGGGGCTTCCTAGATGAGTCTTACATAGATTTCTCTATATTAATTACAGTAAAACCTCGGTATAACAGACGGATTGGGGGAGGGGGTGTCCGTTATATAAAAATAGGTTTGAAATAAATAATTTTTTTTTTAAAAATGTATTTAGATATAAATTAAAAATACAAAACACAAATAAAATTCTATTCAATCGTCATCGGATACTCGTCGTGAAGTGACGTTGTTGCTTGATATCGACGCGGTAATCCTACTAAAAAGAAATCATGTTTTGTTTGCACTTTTGAAATTTGCTGTTTTTTTATAATCGACTCTCGAAATTATGAAAAAAAAATTACACTTTCTCATTTAAAACGTTTATAATTATTTTTTTACATTTGACCTGATTTTTTGTCGGTTATATCCAGAGTGATATCGAGGTATTACTGTATTGTAAATAAAAGTACAATGGCAGGTCAACTTGTGGCCGCCCCGGCGAGCGATACCTTCACCCTTTAGCGTGATCCTTATAAAAATCACCGGATTTAAATGCATAGAATATGCATAATGCAGTCGGGCCGCGCGGGGCTGAGTGCACCGGCGCGCGTAAATCCGTCCGGACTGGCGCAGAGTTCAACTTTCGGATCGCATTTGAGGACGCGCTTGTGCGCCGGGCGTCGCGACGCCGACGTACCCGGCCAGATATTTCCCCCTTTGCGCACTCTGCGGGTTTCAAAGCTTTTTTCGGCGCCGGACAATTAGCTGCTGTGTGCGTTTTAGTAAATGAAGGCGTATAAATTAGGAATTAAATTAAAAATAAAGTTTTAAGTGGATTTTCGCACTCACCGAATCGCAAATCACCGAAGATCATATTTTTTATTCTTCGTCAAGTGCCTCTTCTCAGAGAAGGTTGGCGATCATTTTACTGAGCATATACTCATGCTGAACTAGTTTTTATGGTGTTTTAAGGGAATTATAGTGTAGTGGGTCCTTGGGATATTTTACACGCAGTTTTATATTGAAAATAATAGTCTGCGTATTGCTGCTGCCCAATAACATTATTTTAACTCCTCACAAAGCTCTGGCGTTTAGATCTGATACTCCTTTTGCAGCATGCAATAGAAACAATAGCAGGAACACATCCCTCCCCAATCATTCCAAGTTCATTTCTCCATTACCGACCCTTTTCACACGCTCATGGTACAGAATGGCAGCCATGCACAAGCAACAGAATGGGAAGAGCGAGGCTTTGTACAATAATGTACTATCATAGTAATTTTTTTTACTGTAAGGACGGTTTGATTAAATAATATCAACTGTTTTTTTTTGTTTTAATGTTTTTTAGTTGTGAATAATTTTTGTTGTTTTACAACTTCATATGAAGAGAAATGATCAATGCGTGAATCATCACGGAATCTGATTTGCTGTTTTTGGTATACGATTAATATTAGAATAATAAACAAATATTTTTTTAATTTTTTTATATTCAATTTATATCAAAAACATTGTGACTAAAATTTTAAGGTTTCTTACATTTTAGCGGTGTATTTTTAAGCTGGTAAAATTGTATCGCTCGAGAGCGCTTTTCTAAAGCGGTGAACTGAAATAATCGTGCTGACGGCTGATACGAATGGGTCAGAAAACACAGCAGAAAAATAATGAAAAAGTGCTAAGAGCATCTTCAGCGCCGAAGAAAAGCTTACACGACGTGCTTTTATGGCTTAATATTTACAGCGACTTGTACAGTGGGTCTGATCTTTATTGATGCGATAGTGACATGCTTTATAGTGCTAATGCTCATTTTATTTACAATAACCTAAGAACCCAAAGAGATATACTGTTTTAATTCATTCAAATACTGTGCAAACAAATGGCAATTAATAAATATATCTGCATAGTTGATACTGTTGCATATTCATCAATGTATTGTTATACAATCTATTGTACTTGTGTGCTTGAAATAGTGTTTGTGTTGCATATTGTACGTTATGTTTGGTGGGAAAAAACAGATTCTCTACTCAATGATTCATTTTTTTTATTTTTGGTGTTCGAACTCTCTTAAATGCATTTATGGCTTCTTTTTATATAGCTTTCTAAATTATCTATAAATTCAATATTTTTATGCCACGACTCCGTCAAATCTTATAAACAATTGTTCAGACATGGTTGGAGTAAATTTCAATTAATTATATCAAAATATGACTTAAAATTATAAAAAAAATTAATATGAAAGATCAAATTAATTTTGCTTTTACAGAGCTCATGTTCATTAAGGACTTTTAAATTATTATACCCGCTGATTTATATACTTTTTGTTAGATATATCAACACTTTGGATATAAAAATAGTATTTTCAGTTCGAAATTTAGCATGCTAATGCTATTTTTATATTAGTATATATTAAAAATTTTATTTTTCAGAAAAAACTGCCATTTAGTTTTCATTTAATTCATGCAACTATACTTAATGCTTATAATGAAATTTGTGGCATCTGAATATATATAAAAAAAAATTAGGTATTAATAAATGTAAGTAAAAGCAATGTGAATGAAAAACAAACCAAGTACTTTAAAATAAATATATTCTCATACGTAAAATGTAACTAATTAACATTTGTACTGTAATTATTATTGATCATAACGTTGAGTTATAGGAGAACCTTTAATGGATACAGACGTGTAATATCGCATCTAAATACCATAAACTATTGACTATCGAACGTCATGAAAGCTTTTAGCGTACTTAGTGAATAACAGTAAACAGATTTCACCGAATTAGTATGTAAATTGCATGGCTTTCGATTGCGGCCGGAATGGCACCAAGTCTGTATAGAGCAAGCCGACCAGAAGTCGGCAGCTTAGGGACTTTTGTAAGGCCTCTCTTTAATTTTCCGCCGTTCTATTATATTTCAGTGTAACATAATCCCACCGCTTGTAGAGTAACAGGATTATCAGTGCTTAACATGAATATTAACATGGTTTTTTTATGGTATGACTTTGTAAAGAATATGCACCCCGCACGCCGGTATATTATAGTTTTAAGGGTGTAATGTATATTCGCTTTATAAAGAAACCTATTTTAAATATACACCCTACGTATATAACACATCTTTTTTCTTTATATATATGATAATATAAATATTTAGAAAAAAACATATTCATGTAAAATATAAATATTGACATCACCAAAGTAAAAAAAAATTAAACGTGTATTCGAATCACTGTCTGAAAAGTCCCACTGTGAAAATAAAATCAGAAGTAGGGTTAATATCTTAAAAAAATTATAAAAAGTACTTCGTGAAATCCTATTAAAATATTTTAATCAGAATAAATATTTGTTGTAGTTACCTCTTTAAATTTTATGACGCGACCAGATTCGACAACATGCATGGTTGGCGTCTTAAGGAGAAAATATATTTAGATATTGGAGAAAAAAAAATAAAATATCAATACCCTTGCATGGTTGTTGTTGCAGGATAAAGTGCGATCTGATTACTTCCTCGAATAATTTTTTTACAAAACGGTTTTTTATGTGACCAGATTTTCTACATTTTTGACTGGAATCGACAAGCAGAACGCCGAAAGAGAAATATCACCACCATATTTTTTATGGCCCAATTACAACATAAAAACATGAATATAATAATTTATATCACAACATGTATTGAATATTTTATTTTTTGAGTTTTTTATTTAACGTTTCGGTGTCTTTTTTGTGGTCTCTGATTATGCTATGAAAACACTTTATACCAGAGGTACGCTAATTTTTATAATTTTGCGTAATAAGTATCAGAGCAGATTGAAGTTGCAAACGTAGACAAACGTAGACTAAGACTGCACCGACCACCTGTCCGCCTGTACAGCTCCCTAATTCTTTGATAATACAGTCCGAGGAGCTTTCATCGCTCCGGTCGTACACGGCCGCGAGTTTGGCTTCCAAACTTTCGCAATAATTTCGCATAGAATACACGCGCAGTGGTCTTCAGTCCATGAATACAAATGGCCGGGCCGCCGCGCAACCGTTCGTGTCCGATTCCTTGCCGACCGACCGCCTTTCCGCTGTAACTTTATGAAAACGGGACGTGGACGGCGAGCTTAAATATAATTTGCGAGCTTCGCATGAACACGAATGCGATCCGGCCGCGTGTGCCTTTTACATAGGTGAAAACTTTCTTCGCTGTAATTCTCTGCAAATGCGTTACGGTTAATTTATTTTTTTTTCAGGAAGGAAATAACGAATGCGTGGAATGCTTTGCGGAAGTTGAGAATTTGCTGAGAGTAAAATCTTTTTTTGTTACGCTTTGTGCGTATTAGTTGGGTTGTTGGTTTTGCAAGACTCTGCTTAATATTATTGCACGGGGTACAAACCCTCACCCTGAAAAGCAAATATCAAGTTAGTGGATATGGATTAACGCTGTTTTCGTTTGTTTAATTGCATTTTTTAACTAACTCTGGACTACCGTAGGCATTTTAAAACATTAACATGTTATATATATAAATATAATAGTTCTTTGTAATATTTTTTTGGGTTAAATCTATAACTCTATTCAATCTAAATATTTGCCAAACAACGATTAAAATTAAAAAAGGTATATTTTTATATATGAAAATAACATATTATAATCCCAAAATATTACATACATTGACGTTTTACTTTGTAATCAATATTTAGATTTCTGTAAATATCTTTCACAGATGGAAAAAATACAGAATCACTACAAAAGTCACCACATCGACTATTGATTAAAATGAATTGTCCTATTATTATAAAACGTGTTCTTTATATTGGTAGTTTTCAGCTATAGTGGAAGTATAAATGGGCAATTGTATTCAAACGAACGAGTCGTCCCGTAAACCATTATTTCATGATTTAGAATTGTTTCTAAAGCATGCACTATTGGAATAGAAGCCAGCACGGTAGACTCACAAAAAGTCCCGAAAAGAAATTGCTCTCTATTTATGGGAAATGATTCCGTAAGAACCCTTCAATAAACCGGGAGAGCTCTGTTGTCCCGAGCCTGCTTCGAATACAAATAAGGGCACATTAAGAATATCATACACTGACATCTCAGATACCACTATGGGTTTACTTGCAAATAAAAAAAAATGTTTTTCTTCCCTTTAGTCTTTATTAAACGAGATAAGCGTTAAAATGTCTTCAGGGCTTTGGTGTCGTTTATGTTAGAGTAAATAGAGATAATAATAAATATTTACGAGTAACAGGTGCTAGCCATGACCCCAAAAGTTAGAATAAAGATATGAAACATAAAAAAAATAATTATTTGTCAGTTATACCAATCACAATAACGAGCATTCATAATAGTATACCAATTGAATACATTTTTACATTAAAAAATACAATGCTTACTAAAGGTTCTATTGTTCTATTTCTATTACTAATAACTGTTAATACAGTTATTAGTAATAGAAACCATATTAAAATTCTATAAAATAACAGTTTTAGACAAAAACAAATCATTGGGAATAAATTAAAAGAATAAACGCTTTTGTTTGTGTAACAAATGGGCTTAAAAAATTGTTTTAACGCCAGAGAAGGGGAAATTTGGTTTTAAAGATTGAAATTAACTTTATTCTGGTTTATAGGTTAGTTAAGGGGAATATTCCAAAGTTATTTATAAGGATTGATTAATTACTTTTTTATTTTAAATACTTAGTACCTGTTATTGTATAAGTCTAAATATGATATAAGTTTGATTTTTGTAGCAAATGCATCACCTGAATACGCGCAAGCTGGGTTCAAGCGGTGGATAGAACAGGTTTTCCCGAGATTTCGATCAATTCTGTGAATAGGGGAGAACGCCGAAAACGAAACTGTTGTGCGGAGCTGGGATTTATTTTAAAATAGGAAAGGGGAGAAGTGTCGAGATTGGAAAATGTCATAATAGTTATGCAAATTTTTCCATCAACTTCAATCGCGATCGTTATATAAAATAAATAATCTTTCGATAAAACTGTGATTTCCACACGAAAGGTTTTCTATAGATAATACTATTATGTAGATTTTTAACGGAAAAACAAGAATACCATACAGTTATAAAATATCGTTTTATAAATATAAAAATTAGTCTTAGGAGATAAGTGATTTGAAAAAAAAATTATATAAGATTAAAATAAACATTAAATATATATATATGTAACATTTATGTTTTGTATTTTAAAAATATTCAGTTCAAAAAAAATTACGTAATATATTTTTATAAAAACCATAATTAAAAAATCATTTAAAATAATTGAGTAATTCAACTTATAACCAAAAAAAATATTCGTTTTAGTAGTAACTTGGAAGCACAGAAGTCTCATCTGAAAAGGTTTCATAAAATAACCAAAAACATACAAAATTAAAAATGTCCAGTGTGTTCAAAGGCGTTTCGGCTGAAACAAAATGTAATATTTGTTGCAATTAAAGTTGCCTTTCGTCAAATTTAAAAAGTCTGATAAAAATGTACACCGGCACATTAGAGTCCTAACATGGCTAACTGGGAAAATGATTCTGCGGTAAAGTGAATTTTTAATTAAAAAAATATCCCATGAATACGGAATTACTTTGTCGGTTTCTTTATGGAAGCAATTTAATGGACGCTTTGGTAAGAGTTTTTTGTGAAAAAAATTGAGATTACCCAGCGTGCCTCAAAAATTTAAAGTTTTGATTTTTTTGCTTTGAAATAGACTCCCTTTTATAAAGGCGGAAAAGTCTTTCAGAGTTTTAAGTTTCACCAAACAGATTAAATGATAGCGTTTCAGATATTTTAATGATAACTTTTACTACATATTTATATAGCTGCTCAAATGAAAGAGTTGAAAAAAATATTATGAGATTACTTTGATTCTCACTTGAAATTTGATTATCCTTTCAAATTTAAATTGGAGGCTGTATAATCAAATATGATAACTCCATCATTTAAATTAAACGAATTGGGGAATTAGGTGGGGTTTACGAGTTAACTTAACGAAATTACTAATTTCCAACATATCGGGGAACGTTTAATGTTCCACTGGGACTCGGAATTGGAATGAATCGTATATCTGTTACTAGAAGATCTTTAACCACAGAAATATTGTAAGAAGCCTTCTGTTGCCAACATAAATATTTAGTTCATATTGAGAATTTCAATCTTACTTGGCGGTTCACGAATAAGTGATTTTGTAAAAAAAATGGTGTTGTTTCAATATCCGTAAAGATATTAATTTATAACATATTTAAGGAAGTTAAGGAAACAGCTCAAAAGGTTAAAAATCTTACAAGTACAGTTACAAGATAATTCTTTATCCAAACAGTTTCTATATTTTATCAGAATTAAAAATAATAATTAAATAAACTTGTTTCTTTGACTGGATTTAAATCAGATGCTTCAAGATCGGCAAATAATGTGGAAATAATATGATTTTAATAAAGTTTTGTAATAATATAACCTATAAGAAAAGTATCTTGAATAATTTTTATATATTTAAAGCATAACATTTGAGTTATTTTGAGTGCGTGCTTAACAGCAGGATTGCTTTTTAGATGAACGCTTTCAAATACCTCCTGAGATTTTTATTTCTTTAGGTAAGCACCGAGAAAACAGAAAATAGAAGGTTCATAAAAAAGTGTATCGAAGCTCATCCAATCGTAAATTTCATTACACAACACTGCAGAATCACTTGAATTTCAGCTATCGGGGATTCTCTCATTAACATCTTTGCTCCAGGTACGGAAAGCAGTGGAACAAAAGCTGCTACGTAATATTTTCGATATAGGGGACATGGAAATTCGTGTATGGATGGATGGAGACAGCGGCGCGAGTACTGTTGCAAATTGGTTTCATTAAACAGAAAGCAGATGCTGCGATGGTTGCTTGTTACCTGCGACCGGAGAGCTGACTTGTGCGGGGGCAGGGACGTCCGCCGGGTGGTCTGACACACTGTGTAAATGACCACCCTGTTAATTCATAGTTTCTACAATACATTTGATATATTTCGAAAACTTATTAATTCATAGACCTTACATTGTTTTCTAGCTAGTATTTATTTTAAATAGCACCAATAAATCAAATGGGGATTGTATATTTAAAATTGTCATATTACTTATTTGAAAAAAAAATCACAGTAAGTTTGCTTTGAACACTAATTAATAAAAGTAATGTTACATAAAAAAAAAACTGTGTTAATATTTAACCGACACCAGGGTATAATAAATCTCAGTTTTTTGGACTACAATATTTTCATAATATAATATGACGTTTTATAACTATTAAAAGTTGTAATAACTATTCTAAAAAATAATATATCCCAAATATAATAGAATGTGTGCTTTGTATAGCATTGTTCCTAGTATCCATTTATTTGAACAGATGTTTTCCTGCAATCAAGTCTTAACATGCTCCTTTGACTGGGTAATCGATTTGTTAGATTTGGGTGAAATAGATTTCTTCCGTTTGTGTTGCAGACCGGACAACCGGAAGTGGAAGGGGATGGAGGTGAAGGAGGAGGCTTTCCCCGGATATACGCAACGTTTCCGCTATAATTAACCTTCAGCCTTCTTGTTGAGCGGTGAATAAATGCGGGTAGCCGCTTGTTCTGGTTTAATTTTCTTTTGTGTATAATAGATTAAGATAAGATGAAAAGAGTTTTCGATATTATCTCTTTTTTATGATTAAATTAGTAAATAGCCCGAGTTTTTTTTACAATAAGACAGTCAATACTATTTTTTGATAGAAAACTTTTATAAATTAATCTTACTATAGCGTATTCAAAATTATTGAAAGTGCCATAGAAGACATTAGCGCGGCCGTTTTTGATTTATATGTGTCTCGAAGGCTGTTGATAATTTCAAAAAAAAAAAAATTAAATTAAATATATTTATAAAAAAAACTTGATTTTTAATTCAGCCTTAAAAAAAAGTTTTGAAACACATACCGATGTACATCTAAGTAGGCTTTCCATTTCACCCCCTGCTCAAGTGTATTCCTTCATTCCCTGCAGGGGGTGGGGGCGCGAGGACGCACTCAAGGCACGTTCGATTTTCAAGTTCATGCTGATTTCCACTTTTCTCTCGCACAAGGACCAGAGGTGGGGATTCACAGGAAAATTCAGCGTCCAGAGGACTTAAAATTTCAAGAGCCCGAAAATGCGAACATTGAATATTTCCGTTTAAGTTAAAACTATGCGAAGGAAGCGTAATTTTAAAAAAATATATTTTTTGATCAATGGTTTGCAAGTACTCGTTTAATTTTTACAATCTAAATGCTTTTTAAAATAAAAAATATATACCAATTAATTTCATCGTAATTACGGAATTGCGTTATTTTAAACCCGTTGTAGAAATTGCATAATCGCGTGTGACAATGCATCACGATATACGTGGTTATAAATAATGAATATTTTAAAACGGTAATGTCAGTGACGTGAAAAACTATGATTGCAGAGTATTTGCATGTGCGCATTAATACGAGTACAGATTATCAAAAAAAGGATGTTAATTATTCTGGTTGTAATAAATTATATATTCAATTACTTTCCAAGTCTCGCGTGATTGGCCTGCAGTTAGTGGTTTGTTTTTGTAAAAAAAAAACCCCAGTTAAAAGTTATAAATAGCATCTTAAAAAGTTAAGTAATTAAAAAACATATGAGTTTTAACTGATATTTGAGAATTTTTTTCATTATAAGAAAATACGTAATAAATGTTTAAGTGTGTGTATATTTGATAATTTTTTTTTACTTAATCTAGCTTAGTAATTATTTTATTGATTTACGTTGATACTCTATTCAAAAATATGATGTGCGTTCAAAGAATATTTTTTTAAAGTTTCGGTAGTTTTGTTGCATTATGATTTAATGCTTAATAGTATCTCTTTTGCAGTATCATGTCATCACTTTCCATCCCACACACCGAGATTGTTTGTTGCAATAATAAGATAGATCACAGTGTCGGCCGTTGCGTGGGAGGCATGTCGGACACTCCAGCCGCTCCGTGAGGCTCCCGCGTAGCCTCGCTACTCACCCCTAACCGGGGGGTATCTAGATGTGCGCACTTCGTAAGGGATGCTGCACCGCAATCTCGGGGGTGAGGGTGAAAGACAGAAATCTTGGATAGCGAGTCTGTGGAGACTCTCTCTTGCGTCGTACGTTCGACAATGATGACAAAGTACTTGTCCGTGAAACCTGTTTTGAGTAACAAGGGAGTGTATCTCTTTACATTTACATTGTGTCTTGTGATCCGTATCTATTAAAAGTTTTTTTCTTGTTTTTTAAAGAAAGAGTAAAGTGTATACGCCTAATTAAAATATGTAAATTAAGAAAAAGAAAATATATTAATATAAAGTCAAGTCGAAGTAAATGTAATCAATATTTAATTTATTTACAATTCGTGGATTCTTTTATGAAATTGATATCAGAATCAGGATACACTATTTTTTCATTTTCTGTATGGGAACTATCTGTCTGCGAGTTCTTTGAGTAATACTATACGAGTAGTACTACTACTAATATTTGAAAATATATTAAGTAGTAATTTATTGATAATTTAAATTTAAATTTTCAATCAATAATCTTAGAGCAAGTTGATTTTTTTAAACTTTTTAAAAAAAAGTTGTGATTGTTATTTGTTTGTAAAATAGTTACAATTTTTTAAGCTTTACATTGTGTTATATTTTTAAAAGTCTTTTATTTTAATAATCTTAAGAAGCTTTATAGTAATTTTGATATAAAATATAAACATGTCTTTGAAATAAAGAAGTTATCAAATTCAAATGGCATTTAATGAATCGTTTTTATGTGCGTACCTTTGTGATTGTTCAGAAAGGAAATCCTTTATATTCACCAACAGAATCAGTCATATGTCGTGTATTTGATTCGGGTTCCACATGCAGGGTACTTCTAAGGGTTTTATTCGGAATAGACTGAGACCGCTGAAGAGCTTTCCAAATGTTTACATCCGGTCAATGACATTCACGTACCGAGTCTTATCTGTATTCTGGTCATTTTACATGCTCCGATTCAAAGCCCGCATAAATGGTTAATATATTTAAAATAAATTTTGGACTCGTGTCTCTCCAACTTTTGAAAATTTTCTATTGTACAAATTAAAATATTAAAATCAAACATACCTGAATTGTTGAATTTGGCGGAAAATATATAATTATGATATATTTCAAACCATCACAATTCTTTCTAAGTAGACTTTTTATGTCACTTTAAAGTCCAGTTGTTTATTTAAATTTATTGTTGTTGTTCATAGAGTTTATATCTTATTAAATAAAATATAACATTGCATTTATATTATTTTATGATAAATTAAATATTTTGATATAAATACTTACGAATATTAGGCGTTATATTTCACTCATATTATATTTAAGAAGGTTGGTGTTACAATAACAGAACCGAGTAATAAAGTTTTATTATGTATTAAATTTAGATATATACTGTGCTAGTATGTTTCATAGTTTTATTTTTTATGAAGTTGTATTTAACAATATAAATAAGAGCTTAAGTTTCGGCTCTAATATATTTTACTAATGCCTATTAGTGTTCAGGAGTCCAGGTATCTCCAGACTGCGTTATCTCCCGGATCATCCCTCTCTTTTCCTCGCCCCCGTTCAATCCCACCCTCTGCGCCCCAGGCTCCGACATATCTTTCTCTTATCGACGACAATCTATAAATCCAATTTCCCAAAATACAGCATCGATCCTGCAAATCATTCGGTGGGGTTAAAATGGGCGCGGAGGTGGTAGACTCCACCTGCTTACACGTGTTTCTGTTTGGCGTACGCGACAATCAATTACTGATAAATTTGGCAATTATTTAATGTTCATCAATTATGACTACACTTGACGAAAATAATTGTTTTTTTTTAATATATATAAATTTACGTTATATTTCGTGATATTTACAAATTTAATTGAACACAAAAAAATATTGTGTTGCTTTTTAGAACAAAAGTCTTGTATTCAATGCACAATGAAATTTTAGTTGATAATTTTTTATAGATTTTTAAATTACATTTTTTTGTTGTAATCATTACTTAAATAGTGATAAAAATAAATATGGAAATCCACGAAGAGACTAAATTTAATAAGAAAATTAAAATGTTAAAAAATACATCATAAAGATATTCTGATCTGCGATACATGCATTTAAAATAAAAATGGGCATTGCAGATTTTTTGTGAAAAGTGACTAAAACAATTTTTATTAATTTAAAATAAAATAAATGCCAATTACCCAAACGAGGAGTAATTTTCATAAATATGTATGGCATTTATTCCCATGTTCACAATACTTCTGCACTACGGATATTCAAAATCCAAACCATCGCACACGCCCCTCCTAATGAGGAGCTCCGACGCGGCGTACGAGCTTATAACATATTTACAAGAAAATCTTAATTAACAGACGTGTTTGCTCGAGCTATTTATATCAACATAATATTCCAAGTTCGTCAGGAGCCGAGTGCGGCAAAGGAAGGTTTCAAACTGACAATTTACATATTGTCAATATTCATCCGGGATGCTCGGCGGAGGCTCTACGGTGGATCTATGGCGGGGCGGCTCGGATCCTGCGCTTAGCCGATATAAGCCGATTAACAACCCCTCAATTATCTGAAGCGGAGTCCCGGCGTGAAGCTATATTATTTATGGTTGTCTATCGAGTGCGCCGGAAAAGCTAGCCTGGCCAAAATGTCACAGGTTTTTTGGTGGCACTTGGCGATCTCGGGGTAGGAATTGAATAAAAGAGTGCATTCAGGGCATTCTAGTGTTATGTTGTTGTGGCTTGTACAATAGATAAAATTATTGTGAATAATCCATAAAATGATAAAATGCTATTTGTAGTGCAATGCTTGTTGCTTAAAGTAAGTTTATGTATATAATTACAAAAATATGCTTTGCACATTTTTTCTTAAATATAAACAATAAAACATTGTTTTTTTAAGCACAGTTTACTGATATCATAAGATATATATCTGAAAGTATATTTTAATATTAACAGTGTATTTGATTGAAATATTGCAAATGTTTTGTATGGTTTTACTTTATTGTTTTATCGTTTAAACATATTATGAAAGTAAACTGGGATAATTTCTTATTTTTTAAAATTTAATTCAATAGATACATTAAAATTTAAAAAAAAAAAAACTATTATGTGAACATAGTAATGTGTAAACATAAGATTTTTTAAAGGAATTTTACATCTATTTCATTTAAAGATATCTGGCATGTAACATGTTTGAACAATGCCCAAATGCGCTAGACACAATAAATATCTGATACCGCCTTCCCCGGACACACTTCCCGCTAATAGCACCGAAACTGTATGCAAGTTATTTACGACTACTGCAGCGGGCCATATTTCAGGAGCGGCAATCGATACCCAGCCTATCGCCATAGATATCGCCTGCACATCGCAGCGCAGAATAGACCGCCGCGGTCAGCCGCGGGGGATGCAGTCGCCTGAGCTCTCGTGTTATTTAGGTAATTTCTAATTGCGTTTAGAATCATTACCAATAGGGATATCCGTTTCCGGTGGGATTTGTCGCTTCGGAGGCTTAGTGAATTGTTTTGCGTTCGGCTTTAAATGATGTGATCAATGCGCTAACGGAAACACTATATTTTAATGAATAGCTCGCTAGAGTCCGTACAAACACTGGAGAAAAAATCTATACGTTTACTGTGTTAAGATATGTATGTCTATTTTTTTGGATTGAACGTCAATCAGATGCGTATTTATTACCCATTACGGGTTTATTATATTACTACTAATATGATTAGGCACATTAGTTCATACATAGAAGATGATTTAAAGAAACTCTCAGAAAAATATCATCGTGATTTGTGTGGGATTTGAACCCACCATTGCCCAGGCCTGGGCACATCGGTTCATATATAGAGTATGATTGTTAAAATTCTCGATAAACGGAAGTGATTCGTTAGTACAAGGGTTAGTACACCGGCCATGTAAGCCAGGGGATGTGGGTTCAAATCCCACATAAATCACGATTATATTTTTCTGAGAGTTTCTTTAAATCATCTTCTATGAATGAACTAATGTGCCTAATCATATTAGTAATAGTTTTAAGATATGTTAAAATATTGTAATGTCTTTAACAGCTGTTTTATTTTTCAGGTTCTAAAAAAACGCTTTAATTTTTATTTTATTTTTAAATCAGTTGTGAATTGGTTTATTTAATACATTATAGCTTGTAATGGTAGTGTTAGCAGAATTAATGTACGGGACGTAAAATTTCATTAACTCTCGGTGCAACGTGTTTCACTGCGGAGAATGCTTGCGCCTAATTTCAGTTATTACCAATTCCGATCACAATTTCGTACTGTAATGCCTACAAAATCGGAAAGTTGTAAAAATAACAAGAAAGTCTAAAGTTTACAAATTCCCCGGGAGCCTATAGGCCTACGCACGACCTCCACATAAACCCTGCGCCGGAAGGGTGACCACATGAACACTGTAATCTTGAAACCATCAGGTCATCATTGTCTAAAAAAACAACAACAACGGAAAATAGTTGACATAACTATTATGATTCAACTAAAAATATTTCGATTTATAAATATGATAGAAACGATCAAAAGTAAATTTATGGCAAAACATAAAACTACAACCCCTTGTGAACAGACTACTTTTGAGTGAATTTATTTAAGTTGCGGGCTTGAGCGTCATTTACATATAGCATGGTGGCCCTACCCCTTGGGCCTGGAGCCTAGTGGGGAAGAGAGACCCATTATAAGGGAAACCAGGCACGTGTGAAATTGAAATTGTCTTCCTCTTCTTGTTGTCGTTTTATTATTCGCCAAACTTGTATTTGTATTGTATGCAGAATCGGTACAAGTTTCGGTTGCCAATGTTCTGGGGTATGATTGCTTAAAGATATAAGAGCATAACCTCAATGGAATATATTTTTTTAAAAGTAAATATAAGTTAAATGAAAATATTACAACTAACACATATTTCCAAACTTATAATTAAAGGTTACTACGTATACACAATACAAAAAATAATCGCTATGAATTCCCAAATAACGATAAAAACCCAAGTGTTTTTGTGATAATTTGATATATTTATAGATTTTCGACTAACATTAAAATTATATAATAGGATGTTGAAAAATATGATAAAAATACTGATATTAATATTAAGTAATTGCATTTTAGTACTTCAGATCGCCTTAAATTTTATATTCAAATAGATTAGCAAGCTCATCAACGAGACATATTCATATTTAATATGTATAAAATATTTCATTTTTCATACTTTATCACTAAGTTAAAAGTTTTTCCACGAGTACAACCCAGCTTTTTTTTAAATTTTAAGTATCTGATATAAAAAATAATTACGTTTATTTTAAATTATGATAAGCGCAGGGGTAAGTTTTTCACGAGATAAACAAAAATTCAAACCGTTTTTTCAGAGCTTGCACATTTTTTATTGTTCCCAAGCTCCCCATTTAAATGGTACAAAGTTAAAAAGCTAATGACTCCGGACGCTAGTCGTAATTTGGCAGCTTTATTTTGAGTTTTTCAAGCAAAGGAGTGGAGAAAAAGCTCCGCGGTCATATTTATTATAATGCCGCTTCGTTCATTTTGGTAAATAATTTGGTTTGTTATTTGCTATGATATTTGCGCTGTAAGAAAATTTATTTTTTTAAAGAATAAAAATGAATATTGTAACAAAATCAAATAATCAAAGTATTAACTCATGAGTATTATATCTGTTAAATAACAATTCGACAGAAAATAGATTCTCAATGAGAACATGGCATTACAAAAAAAAATTGTTTGTGAATTCTTTGAAGAGAAATGTGTTTGTTATCTCCCAACCAATTAGCTATTGATATTTGTCGTATAAAGATATTAGATAGATAGATTGTAGTAGACTTGCGTTACTGCTTTAAGTGTGATTATATAATGAGTTATCAATCGATCTTATCGAAAATGAAACGTATTCTTTTTTAAAATTGTTTTTTCTTTGATATTTTTATTTTTCTAGCAAAAAATATATATTTTAAATAATTACTTTTATATGGAAACAGGGCGGAAACATTATTCCTCAAATGCAAAATTTAGACGCAATTCGATTTTTTGTATTATATTGTAAAAAACAAAATTTATTTTAAACAAACTTTTTCATGCTAAATAATTCAAACTGTTATTTTTAAAATAAATTGATATTACAAGGTAACGAAGTGATGCAAACATTTTTCTTTTGGTTAATTTTACGAATTAGCTAAGAATGTATATGTTTGTCCTTGGTATGCGACTGATTTCATTTATATGTTAATATGACAAATTCAATTATTTCCAGGTGTAGTATATGTTATCACAAAAATTAAGCCATGGCAGTTATAAAAGCACAAATTTAAATGAAAATTTTACTCCTTTCCTTTTAGTTGTCAATTGATGGCTTCCACAGACTGCAGTTGTCTTGCAGGCTTATTTCTAGCAAGGTTCGACCAAGGCGGCCGCCCGAGGGACGGCGGAATTACATTTTATTCTGAAATTTAAAGACCGACGCCCGAGCAGAGTGATCACTGCGAGGGAGAGTATTTTTCTGAGAAATGCACCATCTCTAGTGTACCGTTTAATTTATCAATTAATATGCAGACTCCTTCATTTAATTTCCCAGCTCGCAATTATGCAAACATGACAGAATAAAGATGCTTAGTTTTATTCTTCAACGGAACTGATTTAAGAATACTAATTGTGATTAGTCATGAAATACTACAAAAACATTAATTCTGCAGAAGTAATGTAACTAATGCACAGATCGCTCAAATAAACGACACGCGTTTTGAGTGGTGCGCTTGATTAGCATAACCTTTGCGTATTTTTTTTTTATTTTACGATATTGTTTCGAGAAGTGTAACTGTAATCCTCTCGAAATACAAATATAAAAAAGAGGCAGTTATTTGTAAATTCACTGCAAAAAATGTATAGTTACAAAAAACGAGGTAAGTACATTAAATAAATATTTTTAAGGTGGAAGTTACATTTGTTTTGTTTTCGTCGCTACGAAATGTTGATACAAAGGCTATGGAATATTTCTCATTATTAATTTATTCCATCTAATATTTCTCCGTGGGCTGTGCCTTTATAAGAAGCGTTATTTATTTGTGCAATAAAATATTATCGAGCGGCCCGACATCTGCGGGCGGGCGGGTCGCGACAACTCGGAAATATCATTATAAAAAGGAACGACTCGTATAAAATCACGTTTTTGGTAACTGTAATAAAATTCAAGCTCCCGGTATTGGACTCATAAACGGCGGAAGGAGAATAGTCTGCCTATAAAATATATTATAGCCGAACAAAGAAAACATCTGCCACCGCGACTTGTTGTCTTGGGGAGCACGAAATATATGGCGGATAACACCGCAGGCGTGACATGAACCTCCTGCGACACCCTTGCTGTACCTCGGTGACGCACGCTTAGCTTACTATTTACATAAAAACAAATACTCATTATATCCATAGAAAAAGCAATCGAATTCCATGTAAAACCTTCACTTTAGTATAACAGTACAAGTGTGATTTTGGTCTCTAAAAAACATGTCAGTTGACTGAAATCATCAAATATGGCATAAGCACAAAACGAAATCTTTAAAAAAAATGCGTTAAAAAAAAACAAAAAGTGTATATACATATACAAACTGTATTGCATTTGAATTCGCAACCCTATTATTACGACAGTAAGATTGCATGGTCAAATGTTTATATTAGAAATAGTTTTCGGACGCACTGCTGTCAGCCTTGACTAGTTCTTGCTAGAAGATTGTTGTCTCTAGAAAACATATCTATTTAAACGATGTGAAATATTGAATGTGTTGGTATTTTTTTTAAGTATTGTAAATGATATATAAATAAAATATAAATAGTCTTTGACTGTTAATAAAAACGTGAGCCCGTGAATTTGAATTCAGACGCAGATCGAAACAAAGACCTGTCGATTGAGGGTTAACTTACTTTTTTCTGAGACTATTTTCATAGTATATATAATTTAATAAAAAAAAGATAAAAAGTTATATACGCGTAAAATTACTATAAAATTTAAATAAATTTATTGAGAAATATAGTTTCATTTAGTAGCTTAATAAATATAATAAAATTTCTTCCCTTAAAAAATACTATTTCTGTAAACTTACTTCTGACGATTGTGGAAAATCCATGATGAGTATGAAACCAAATGATGGTAAATTTATATTATTTTGCCACAAATATAGGATCGTGACTTGGTTGTAGTAACACAAGGTTCACATATGTACATAAAAATATATTATTCTTGTTCATAAATTACTTCCGAAAGCCAAAATAAAAAGCATTATTATTTATTGTGATATGAAATCAAATTATTTCGCGATATCCCCCGATAAGGTTCGTGCACTTCCGGCGACCCCTTCCTCCACATAGTAGGCTTTTATTATTTTCTTTCCCATATAGGGAGTTGATGTTTACACCTGCTGCCCTATTACTCATCTCGCCTCCGCATTGTTTGGCCACGTCCTGTGCGTCTCCCCAAAACTTGTATTTTTATGAAACTTGGCTAACTTCATTGATTATTTTTTGCTGTCGAATTTATTTTCTTGCTTGTTTCGGGCTTCCATGAGAAACTCTATTATTATATATAATAAAAACCACTTAAAAACTACTATTAAAAAAATACAGCCGCTTTGTGGCAATATACTTAAGATAAGCAAGTTAATTTACCTTAGGAAAGATTATTCATAAATATGTTTCAATATCCAGCAGGTGATAATATATTGTGAATAAAATCAAAGTATTTATAAGTCTTCAAAAATAAACTGTGGATTTATATAAAAATAACTTTAAAAGAAGATATCACACAAACAGATACAAAACTATTTTATCTGCTTTAACTTTTGATACCGATTCAGCACCTTCGAAAAATTCCAAGCCACACTTCCACGAAATGGCGAAAATTCCAAAAGGATTTTCGTCGCAATCCATCTAGCTCAGAGATTTAGTCATCGCATTAGGGCGGAGGCGTTTATCCCGGGCCTCCTTGCCAAGTTTTAGGACTTACCAGATTTTGTGACATTTTTCTGCGTAGGTACGCCGGCAAGATTAGTTAGTCGTTTTTTCCACGCGTAAGTTATATTGATGTAAAGCAGTTACGAAACAACCTGTTTCTTTACAAAGAGAGACCGCATCTTTTTATTCGAAACGCTCGCAGAGGCTTCGGTTACTTTATAAATTTTAGCTGTGTAACGAAATTTAGCAGTTACACGTATATATTTTTAGCGGTGGTGCGTATATAAAATGTAAATGCCAAGATAGTGGTTTTATCGGTAGTATATGAAATTTTATGTGTTTTGTGTTTGTATGGATGAAAATAAAAATATATTAAGCTGCAATCTTAGACGCTATTTTGAAAAATATAAAAGTGTGCTTGTGTGCAATATAATTCTGAAATATTTCTGAATCCGATCACAGGGTGAAATGATAAGCCAGCGTATAGCATAACCGGCGCGGGGGCCATATCAGCATTATTGCGACATTACGAACCTTTTGTTCTTGGGGGAAGTTTCGCTTTCGGCGTCTTTATATTCATATGGCGTCGCGGCGCTCGGAGAGGTGCGCTCGGCTGCGGCCCTCCACCAGCGTCTGAGGTAATTTCCTCGGCCCGAGAGTTACTTTTGTTGCGGCCGAGGAGCGAGCTGAATATAAAATGTCCCCGCATAATGCGGAAATCTGCCGCAAGCCCCTATCTCGTTATTAATGACGGAAATGATACTTTACGATGCCAATATCCCTGAGATATCAACTGATTATAAATGTGAGAGATACGACTTTGTAACAACTTTCGAAATAGAATGGAAACAATTCATATTCATTTGAATATGAATTGTTTTTTTTATATTTTAATGAACACATGGATTTTTGTACCACTACTTGTTAAACTTTAGGAACGATAATATTTTTTTTTTTATAAAATATCTGCTAAATAAAATGTATAGTTGTGGAGCTTTTATCATATTGTTCACAGATATTTTCATATGCGCACATTCCGAGTTGTAAGTTGCAATAAAACAAATAGTTGTTTATTTATATATAAATATATATTAATCAAAAATATTTATACATCATAAATCGAATGACTTATTTTGATTGAAAACTTGATTTTGAAGAATTAACTATTTATGACTTTTAAATTATAGGTAAATATTATATTATATATAACAAATTTAATATTTTTTAAAACTTAAATTGCTGAGTGAAACTTCTTCTTGCTAAGCCGGCCGGGGTAGCGAGGGTGGGGTAAGAATTTGGGATCGGGGAGGCAGACCCTTAGTTAAGGGTATCTCGGCGAGACGCTGAGCTTTCTCTATCTTCGCCAAGATATACGGCTTCAAGATAGATGTCCTTAGCCACCTGATGACACAGTAATTAGAGAATGTTTTTGCTGGATCGGATGCCAACAGATAGTTTAGGAATTACATCGTTAAATTATAATTTTTTTAGTTTTAAAAAATTCATTAATTATTAAAATAATATAAAATGTTAGTGTAATCAAAGACTGGCAAACAATTTAATTCACTTCATTACTAGGCGTTGATCTCGCAGCGCAGGTTTACCTGGTTCAGACATTGAAATATTTTTCAGAGGACTCTTTTTGTCTTAGACGTTAACTTCAGTCGAGAAATTTTTTAATTTTTTTAATGCCTTTGTTGAGTCTTCTACTGGGTTCGATCTGCTTTACTCCAACTTTACACAAGTGTGTTTAAGAGGTGCTAAAAAAACTACAATGTAAATGAATAATTAACATGATTGATGCAGTTTACAGGTGAATTTGTGTTTTTTTATAATGTGTATTTATAATAAATGGCGGAACTTTGTTACAATAAAACGCATAAGTACTTTTTTAAAAATTTCTTTTAATGACAATACATTATATTATACATAATCATAAAAGTACGTTTTATTTGATTAAAGCTAATAAATGAAAAATCTGCTAACAAATTATACAATACTTTTAGCTATAATAAATTTACAATAATAATGATTTGATTTTCAATTTATTTATTTTTGAAATTAACACTTCAATTATCCGGAGATGCGAATTCAAACTTCTCAAAAATTTACAATATGTACAGTATTCTTCCTATATTCTTTAACATTATGATTTGGACTATATTTACTGAAATACTATAACTTAAAAAATGCAAATAATGCGTTGCGAATTATTTTTTTATAGTTTGATATATTTTTTGATTAGTGTATTTACTTCGTGGTACAAAAACTAATGTAATTTTTATTTCTTTGGCTGACACACTAGATTTAGGAAAACCAAAACACTGTATCATTATTTTGTTGAATTTCACTACGACTACTTATATGTATTGACATTACTTTTGAGAAATACGATATTTTTTGTGACTTGTAAATGTGATAAGTATAAAATTTTACTTCACGAACATTCAGACCCATTTGATACGAGTGTAAGATATGTCTCAAATCATACATCACTTCAAAGAATAGTGAAAAATAGAAAGAGTGTTAGAGGTAGATTTATTTAGAATCAAAAAATAAAATTTTTATCGGAAACTTTTCGAAATCGTATGGGACATTGATTAAAATAAAATTTATTCGTTGTTTAAATAAATAAACATTTATTGAGAGACAGATTTTCTTAATATCGCGAACGCTGATACTAATTGAATAAGATTGCATGTAATTTTTGATGTGGATTTTTTTCATGCAAATCGGTCCGTTACTAATAATTTAGATGTCCACTGAATTTATAATCTCTAAAAGTTTTCACGTCGACAAGGTAATATTGAATAGACAAGATAGTACAAAAGCTACTTCGATTACAAAACCCCTTATTGAAAAAATATAATACCGGGATTATTTATTTGAAAATATCTGTATCAAAAGCAGTCTCCCTTAGTAAATTCGGATATTCATTTTTCTCGCAGGCATTTCTTGAATGTATAGCCCATTAATTTATGACAATAATTAAATATTAATCAAATAAATTCTTAAATTTGATTTTACTACAAGATTGTATTCATATTTTTAACTAAAACATATTTTACAATTATCATTATTCATCAATGATATGAATATTAGATTCCATTATTTTACAGAGTCTTATAATGTAATGTATATGTTTTCATCTAATTAATCATTACAATTTTCTTAGTTTAAAAGTAAGACAATTTTCTGTACAGTATTTTATAAAATATGTTTAAACAGATGACTATAATTTTTACGAAATAATAATTATATCACAATAGAAATGTTTCTTTGAGAAAAACTTTGATACTCCATAACGAGTCAGTAAATGATGTTAGGTTGATCTTGATCTTCTATCATACGAAGCTTGGCTCTCAGCGTAGAAAAAATTCCACTCACGGTGTTGAAAGAAGACGCCACAACTGAGGGTAGAAATTCACTATCCTTAGGCAGAATTATTTTCATAACATAAATCACACACGTGTTAATTTATCACCCGAATGCTCAAGCCTGGTTAGGTCACATCTCGCATGCTCTAGGATGCCAACGGTAAACAGCAACAATTGACTTTTTGCAATAAATTAATGAACATGCATGAATACTTTAAACACCAAAGCTGTAGGTTTTAAAAATCACTTATTTCTGCATCTGTCTCTGCATTTTTGCAGGTAAAAGGATTTCTCAACCAAGAACAGAATGATCGGTCATGCTGGTGCTTATATTTGGCGGTCGTATGGGCTCGGTTACCTCCGTGTCCGTGGGATCTGTGCGTCCTGCGAATGGAATATGAGTCGATACTCGAACTCTCGCTGTCTCGAACAACACTGTCGTATCCGGACTCAGCTCTCCGGGAGATGGCCGCGGGACTGTGCTTGGAGGTTCTCGGGGTGGAGTCGTGTCCACTGTCGTAACCGTCAGGCTTGTTGATGATCTTCGTGGAGCTCAGCCCGGAGCTTATGCTCATGAGCCTCTGGTTGACGCGCTCCGACGAAGGCTCAGCCATTACGGGAGCTACGCTTGACTTCTTATTTCTTTCCACATCCGTAACATCATTTGTCAATGGTCGTACTTCTAAGTGAAGGGAAGCTTTTTTTGTATCATCGTATGTTTTATCGTGTTCAAAACTCGGTGCACCGTTTCCCATAGTTCTTTTTTCTTCTTTCAGATTTGGGTTCGATGCCCCGTCTGGATGCCTCAGTGCGGCTATGTTGAGATGCTGCTCGTTTGTTAATTTTGACGAGTATTTCTGAAACCTGCCGGACAGTGGTTTTTCAGGGAAAAATCCTTGGTTATTGCTAGAAAAATTGAGCTCGTTCCAGTCGAGTGCCGATCCGGGCCTCGACAGGTTCTGCTTGCAGTTTTCACAAAAACTTTCTTGTGGCTTATATGCAGGCTCACTATAAATTGAACTGTTGCCGTGGAATTCTTCCGCTCCGTACATCATGTCAGACAGCGACAGTGATTGACAATAAGTCGGAGGTAAATTCATATTTTGCTGTATCACATTTCTGTACGTTGGAGAATTTTCGACGTTTGCCATTGCTAGCCTCGATTGATATAACTCGTGAAGTTTAGCTAATTCAGTGAATTTATTTTGATGTGCCTCGTTTTCGTGCACACTTCGTAGTGGTTTTTGATTATTGAGATAATCAGTATCTTCGTAGTCATTTGAATATAAATTATAAGCCTTTTTCAAATAGGGATTTGCATGCATCTGTCGCTCCATGTCACTCAAAACTGACATCGAATCAGTAAAGGTTGACACAACTGTTAAGTTTTCCTGGCTTAGTATTCGAAGTGGATGTTCTTCGATATTACTTTGATCTACTTCAGGCAGTGGATTTTCTCTAACACCCATACAGTATGCGATATCTTCTTCTGTCACCTGTAAGCAAGAATCTTGAGTAGGCACTGGCTCAAACGGTTCTTCAACTTCAATTATTTCTAGTATCTCATCATCATCATCAGCAGGCCCTTTGCTCATTCCATTTACATCTATATCTCGACTGTGATTGGATATAAGATCATCGTTCATTCTCAACCTTTCCTTGAGTCGAACGTCAAGGCTCTCCATAGAAACTTCTCTGCTGCTCAGCGGCTGTATTAAAGGCAACGCAGGGGGAATTTCTGCCATTTCTTCACTATCATCATCTTCGTCAATTTCTGGAAATGGCATTTTTAGTTTCAAGTCCGCCATGTATATATTTTCGGGAGTATCTGGTTCTTCTTCATTTATTGAGTTTGGATTTGCATTATTTTTTAAGCCTGTTCTTATTGTGGATTCTTCTATAAGATTAGGCTTGCAGACATCTTTTACAAGAGATATTATTTTTTCTGTAGTATCATTATCATCACAAGTTTTAAATTGCGTTAATTCTTTATAAGCATGCTGCTGCTGGTTTCGATTTTCAACTCTAGGCGAAACACACTTAGTTTTCTGAATTTGTGTCGTTTGATTCTCGACCCATTTTCTGATCATACTTTTCTTATGATTATCCATATATCCGTAACCTATACTTTCAACACCATGACCGACTAGAAGTTCCGCTTGCAGAGGTATTCTAGGAGCTTGCATGGGACCGTCAACCCAAGTTTCTCGTTTTTTAACATGCTGGACTTCCTTCATGAAATGTCTTGCTTCAGCAACTTTCGATTTGGATATTCTTGGTCCATCTATCCATTGCTCATCACTGCTTGAAGGAGGAGCTAAGTTAGGTATTTTGCTAGAACCTTCGTCGCTACTGGAATGTTTTGAAGGAATTTTTCTAAGAGGTGAAGACTTCGGACTTGCACAATGAGACGGCGATGCTTTCATGGGATTGGTGGCTTGAATGATCGTTTTGATGGGAGATCCCTTCGGAGTAAGAGATTTATGTGTAGGGCTTCTTTCTTCAACAACTCTTTGCAAAGTTGGAACTTTGCTATATTTTTGTTCAGCATTTGATCCTTTTAATAATTTCCCCATATAAAATCGATTGTCGCCAGAGTTAAGATTTGGAATGTAAACGGGGGGGTGTTCACCGTCAGTGGCATCGTCAGAGTGACCCACATAAATGACAGTATCTGCAGATAGGTCACTGCTTGAAGGGTCCGGTTCACTACTGCTGGCAGGCTTAGGAGCTTCTTCTCCCGAGCTTCCTCCAGATCCAGCATTGGCAGTTGGAGTAAATTTGATTTTCCTTCTTCTCATCCTGTGTATTCTAGACGCTAGCTGAACCGTCGTTAATGTGTCAGTATAATGCTGCTCATGAGGAGACACGTGTACGATCATTGCTACGTGGCACGTTAGAGATCCTAGACACTCTTTCAGAACATGTGTAACATTATGATCTCTATACGGAAGATGTTTTTGGCCATTGAAGATTGCTAACAGGATGTTTCCTAATCCGGAAAGCGGAATACCACCGCTCGATTTTCCCCGCTCAGAATTCCCTAAGTCGATCAAATGCAGGCGACTCCTTCCTCCAGCAACTACAAAAAAAAAAGTTCAATTTCCCTCATCTTATATAAAAACGTCGCCATTTACTATAATACGGTTATTAATAAAAAGTTTATTATATGCTGAATTACCTGCTCCTTTGCTTCCAACGCTGTACTGATAAACATGCAGAGTGTAAAGAAGGTGGCTGTCTCTTCCATCTTCCTTGCCAGGTCCTCGATTTGCAAGGGCAGCATCCAGATAGAACGCAGCCTTTTCTGCACTCTGCACCCGAAGCTCTGACTGATTCTGCAGTTGCGTTCCGAACAACGGATCATCCCGAAGATACACTCCGGGTGACTGCTCCGAATCTACACACAAAATTCAATTTGTAAAAAAAAATCACTTAGTATTAAATATAGTTTTATGTGGTTAGTGAATATATTCACCAGTAGCATGAGCAGCCAGTAGATCTCGCAGCTGGTTCGTGTGCCCGCAGAGCTCCACGGCACTGGCCCTCACGGAGAAGCGCGTCCCGCAGCGCGCGCGGCGCTCTGCTATGCCTCGGAACAACCAGGAGATTGCGCTGGGCACTGCTCCCATAGCCCCCGGAGCAGTGTTGCCAACCATCGTGTATGATTTTCCTACGGTCAAACAAATATTCAGATTATTATAAGTTGATAAAATGTCGAAAAAAAAAAAAAAAGAAAGAATTTCTTGTGTTTGTAGCAAAAAATATATATTCGGCAATCTCAGTTGTAATTAATTTTTATAAATTATATGACATAACAATCATTCTTGGTAAATATAGAATTTAAATGGTTAAATATTCAGTAAGAAAACCACGTCGAATTATTAATTCCCTGACAAAAAAACCAATTTCGTTATTCTGGAGCTTTTGAAACAAGGACCTATTAATAAGTATATTGGAATCAAAATTAGTATTCAATATGAATATCTCGATTGGTCCAATTCCGTCGCGTCGCGAACGATTGACTTTTTTGATTGAATTAAATTAATAGGAATCGACCAAAGCCGACACGGCTCTTTTCATCCAATAAAAGAAATTTGATATTTGATTGCTTAAATAAATTTTTAAATATATATTTAATCACAAATAACATTAATATAGAATGAGTAATCAAATATGGTGATGAACTTATTAGAGTTGATGGCAATTTATTTTAAGGGCCCAGCTCTGTATGCACCCTCGCCGCGTGCTTTGACGCGATACATTAGCGGCGTGTAGGTCGGGCGCTCCCGTAACCCGGTTTCTCATTAGACGGGGGCTCACCGCGAGTCGGCGCGGCTCCGGGCCTCTGCGGCGAAGCCTCCGACCCGGCACTCGCGGAACAATGGGCGACTTGAAATTTTAATTTTCTTTTTCTGTGCAAAGTGGCTGTCAGGATATTTGCGACGGTTCAATGAACTTACGCAGCTTGGGGATTAAAAAGTTTTCAGGGAAGGTAATATCACCGTCTCTGGTTAATGTTTGGATATGAATTATGAAAATCGATTGTCGGATTTTTTTAAAATTGCATACCAATATTACAATAAGATATTTTAATTAAAAATATTAAAACTTGAGTCATTTCAATAAGTAAAAACAGTAATTAACACTAATTAGTACTCGTTGCAATATGCTGCGTATAAAATTATATCTTGCTGTAGTCATATAACTTAAATGTGTAATTATATTAAATTTGAAAAACACAAGACTATTAATCATGCAGGGATGATTAATTACCGTTCTAAAACTTTATTAATAAACTTTTAATGCAAAACGCAATATAACGGCAACCCTTTATTATATTTCATCCCTAATTATATGCTCGGTCTCCCTTATCAGCAAGATCCTCACGACCACAATTGAAAAACTTTGTCAATCTGACCCGCGGCTTCGGGCGACTTGAAATATCAGCTCCGGCGGCGCGGCGCTACACCGAGCTGCGATTTACATGACTTAATCATCAATTTACATGCAAACTGGGCTCGGCGAAAACGTAAATGGTAGACGGGCGTACATCTGCATATCTTCACGGAATACAATCCGTTTCTACAGACAATGAGCGCTGAATACACAAATACATCTGCTGACATCTGGTATAAGCATGTCTTTGGTAAAAATACTAAATTATAAAAAAAAAAAAGTTTGAAAATGAAAACATACAAACAACCTAAATGCACAAGTTGTGGTATCATTATTATACCTAAATGGCACATGCTATTTGTTTAGGATGAAGTTAAAAGAACTGGAAACTTTTGTATACGACGACATGGTTTATCGCTATTCTAAATCAAATGCAAATTCTAAATTTTAATATCTATTTGACATTTTTTCCCTCAAAAAACGTATACTTATTTTAGTAAATGTTTGACAATGAATTTAAAACTGTACTTTTAATACACTATTATAAGTGTACTCTCATTAATTATCGCAACATTATATAAGTCTCGTCCTGTGTATTTCACGAGGGTGTAGCTTCAGTTTTAGTCGGCAATGCGAAGCGCTAGAAGAGTATTGAGAGGATTGAGTTTCTCTTTTGACTAACGAACGGAAGCAAAAGCAATGGGGGAGGGTTCGGGCGGGCCGTAAGATGTTCCAAGCAAACTATCTCTCCTCGCTTGATATTCTTGCGGTCTTTGAGGCGGCGAGCGAAAATATTTGCTTTTGAGTAACAGGGTTCGCGTTTTTTATTTGATATTATTTTTATCTGAAAGAATGCAATTCCCGTAATGGCCTTACAGTAAGCACTGTTATTATATTTATTTGTTTGCTGCATTTCATTTTCCACTTGTTGGGCGATTTGAATAGAGTGTTGTATTTGTATTACAATTGTAATAAAAATACAACATTTTTTATTATTAATCCCATTAGATTAAAGATTACATATCTTTGATAAAGCTTTCTCATCAAAATAATAAGGTTATTTGTTAAAAATACATGATATTGTATATAGTAATATTATTTTAATGTATTGTTTGAATATTTTCCATTTCTGATCAAATCGAAAAATGTTGGGTCAAACTCGTATGAATGTTTTAAATTGATCTGTTAGAATATTGATTTAACCAAGTATATTTCAGTCACGAGCTAACGGTTAAAATTTAAATAAGTACATTTTCATTAAAAAAATATTTGATTTTACCATTCCCCCACAATTTGAATGCCCATACTATCCATTAGTAGTATTTATTTACTTTAGACTTCTAATGCTTTTAAAATGATCAAGAAGATTTATTGCAAAGACGTTTGAAGTTTAAGAGGTCCACCTTGTCTTGATTATTTAACTGAAAAGTAAATATGTGACACGGACAAAGAAGGGTAAATCCTTCGCCGTTTCAGAGCTCCTGTATACAATATCCCTTGGAAGTGCAACTGATCCTTGCCTCATCCTAAACAATTCAGGTTTTCACCTCTGAATGCTCCACGAGCGCTCTCCTTTCTTCAATAATAAAGAGGATTTGGCTGAGGCAGGGCTCCTTACACGGGATCTTTAAATTGTAAACATTTTTTAATTAAAAATTAATATTTGATTTTGCTCAAAATTAACTGTATTTTTTACGGGTGTTACAATGATACGCATGTTTAACATACGTTTAATTAAAGTAATTCAACATCAAAAATGTAAAAAAAAAAATTAAAGTGCTCTCAGTATGCTAAGAATAAACCGTTTCCGTTCATATTTATAAAATAAAATCGTTTTAACAGTTTTATTCACAGATATATTGAAATTCAGAATATTTCTGGTATTTGGGTCAATACCCCCATAGGTGCACAGTGAACAACCCCTGCTGTAAGGCATTGCGCTGTGATCCGGTCGCTCACCGAAGGTACTATTTCTGGCCGGGGGGTGAGACAGCCACCCCCGGTACTTCGGGTTTATAAGAAGATTAAAATGGAAAACAATTACATCAATGCAGTCGCGGGAGGTGACGCGTGTAGAGCGGGGCCGGTAAGTTGGGTTGCTTAATTGTAGGGGAATCAGCGTAACTCGCTCTCATTGCGCCTGACTCAAAATAAGACGGGAGCGAAACACTGGGGCGGTTTTCATGCAATGCGATTAAAGCCTAGAAAGTAACGTAATTATCAGTCTCATATACTTATAATAACTTTTTAATATAATTTGATAATTATACAACATTATACTTCATTGATTGATTGAGCACGTACCGAATTTACTTATTTTTCAATAGTTCAGTTTGATTGATGAAGACGTGTTTAATAACGAAAAGCTTAAAAATCATGAGATGTTTTCTATTGATATATATTTTGAAGCTTGATATTACATTATTGATACTTTGAATGCCATATCTTACACTTTCGCTCAATAATCATAACATTATTACTTCAACATATTTTATAACATTTTAAAGTTGATTACGTGGATTAAAACAGAAGGATTAACCCAGTGATGATATATGCATCCTATTCAAGTTAAAGCTCTATGCGCTGGCGTTTGAAATATTCCATATTATATCCACCATTCCAAGCGCAAAAACTACGAAAGTGGCGGTTTCATGCATATTCCGGGGGTAATTTGAATCCGTATAACACAGTTTATTTTCCTTACCCAGTCCGGCGTGGCCGAAGCAGAACAGGCAGCCATCCGAGCCGTTGATGACGGCGTGAAGCACGTCCGTCAGGGCGCTAGCACACACCTCCGTCTGGAACAAACAACGAGACCACTGTAGAGAAAGCTTTCATTCCATCACCGCATAAACAAAGTATTACAATTAAAATGTGTATTAATTACGAGCTCTGAAAGAGATACTGATCCAAACAAAACACAGCAGAGACACTCAATATGACTAGGGTACACGGCTTAATTTTTAATAATACCATCGACTAGGTGCTATTTTTTAAGGTCACAAATTGAAGTAGTGGTATTTAACAAGTTCTATAAATATCGTACTGTTTAAATTAAAAAAAAAAAATAGTATAATTAGGGAATTGGGTATAAAAAATATTTTTAGCACCGAACAGATCTAATAATATCATTTAGTTGGTAAAGGTTTTCTGATGTTATAGACACTGATTTCATATTTAAACCCAAGAAATCACTTTGATCGAGCGTTTAAATCATATAAAATTATTTATTAACATAAATAAAATATATATACCTGATAGCGTATATTTTTATATCAAACAATTTTTTAAGAGATTGTTTTGAATATAAGTGTAGTTTTTTAAAATTCAAATTCAATTTTATTTTACTTATCATGCATTCGGTTTTTTTTAATTAAATTTTTAATACTAGCGATTTATAAATATTACTGATTTCAGTTTGGGGAAAATTATTAAATATATTTTTTACGCATAAATTTATTGGCTGATTATAAAATTTATATTATTAATCGTATACATTTTTTTTTAATATCTCAATCGTGCAGGATATTTGTGGAAAGCATTTGAAGAATATTTCAGATTTGAAATTCAGGAACCTGCCGGCGGCGCAAACGTAAGTCTCCGGCGACAGGCGGCATTCTGAAAGTTCGCTATCTCGGCGACGTCTCTGGCCCCTAACAGGTTGATTTAGTCGCCTGCACGGCGACCAGGGCGGCTGATTTGTTAGGGCGGCATCCCCCGCCCCCGCCCCGGCCCGCCCCCGCCCCCGCCACGTCGATACCACCTTATTTATGGGTGCCGCGTACCGGCGTTAACAGAGGACCTCTGATTAATAGACCTGCGAATGTGGCCGGTTAATTTGTAGCTTATCTGCGCGTTATAAGATACACATCGCTGTTCGGTGTGTTATGATAATAATGTGTTGTGGGATAAATTGTTATTGCCGGTATAAATTGTGTAATTGATAAGTTAATATTTTCTACACGTTATTTGAGCAAATAAAATGGTTGATAATGTTTTAAAAAATAATTCATTGAAAATTGAATTGAAAATATAAATCAAAATCATTAGGAAAACGTAAAACTAACACGTTAGCGCAATCATATGTTTAAACAATTATATTATAAATATCAAAAGAGTTAAAAGTTACATTTTATATAGTTCTTACAAACATGATAGTGAGTACTAAAGTGTGATAGTTTATTTTACATCTGATTAAACGACTAAACCGGTCACGAGCAGTTCGTGTGTTTTACTATTCTTATCTTACCTTACAAAAATATCACATATAATATATATTCGGTTATATTTTTTAATGTTTATTCTGCTTGTAATAAAAATTTCACAAATATTAATCAAGAAATATTAAACAACAGCCTGAATATAAAATGAAGTGCTGAGTTCGATTTTCGTGTGAATTATTTGATTATTATTTTACAAACCGACCCAAAACTTCATCAATAATAAATCGCAAAGCACATATTTACATTCGATCCGTTTGAAAGCACCTCTTCAATACTACGTGATAATTATAATGAACCTTTCTGAAAAGCAAACGTTGTAGATTGTGTCTCATATCTTCTCCACCGGCGTCTAGTGCTTTACACTCTCAAATAAAAGCTCACATGTACAGCGAGATTAATTAAATGCGGTATCAGGGCTATAAAATATATTTAATTTTTTTTTTATATTTTCAAATGACACATAACATCTTTGTTAAATCTTTTAAATGTAAATTAATTTTAAGTGATCGTATTAGCATTTATTTATTACAAAATTGAGAAAAATCGTTTGGTGAATAAAGATAAAGCAATAAATATCAATCGAAAGTCTTCAAAGAGATTTGTTAAGACCTAACTGTATAAAACAATATATCAACTATTGTTAAGTCGTAAAAAAATACACAAATTTGGCGTAATATTTTTTTCAATAGTTTTTTTTATTTCTGTAATAATGGTTACATTTTTCGCAAGTATACACCATATTCGTATCATAAAAAATTATACAATTTACAAGTACGTATTTTTTTATTTTATTTGAAGGGTTTTAATATAACAACAGCGTATGTGGGCTAAAACACTGGTCGAATACTCCAGGCGGGTCGTGGTGCTGTATTCATTATACAGCCTGACCGAAGAGACCGACTTACCTATCGCTGAAACGAATAAATTGAAAAGCTCACCGGACGGACGGGTCCAAAGGGGAGGCGAAAGCTTAAAATGCGAAAGCTCAGGATTAATCTTCAGTAATCCTGCGATATTCTAAAATCTAAATGCAAATCCTAAGGCTGGCGAGCTCGCTCGGCCTAAACAAGCCGGTCTAAGGTTTGTGTTAAATTTTCAGTAGGTGGTCGGGACCTTTTGTTTTTCAGAGAATCCCAATGAAGCAAATGGGTCGGAAGTAACAGGAAATGCCTTGTTTAACTCTGTATGCATGCTATCATTGAAATTAGAGTGTCTAATTAAGGTTGCAAATACAACACATGAAAACACAGATTTATGAATAATAAAATAAAACTTATAAATTTAAAAAAAACTTACAGCATTATGATCGTTTCATCATATAAAAATATCAACATTGACTCGAAATATATAAATTAAACACAGACCCGATTTAAAATACAAATTTTATTCTCAAAAATGAAATATTAAACCGGGTAATTTTAATTGAATACAAAATATAATGTAAACACAAGATCAAAGGTTCGTAATAAAATTAACAAATATATTTTCAGGCTTAATTACAGAGGATAATGTTTTTTGGTGGATTTCTTTACAGCTCAATTAAAAATCTGTACCCACCCTTGTTTTTCTGATTTTACATTTTCTGCAAAAATATCTTGAATTAACTAAAATATACCAATTAAAAAAAACCGTATTTTTTGCATTTTTACTAAAGACTAATATTATTTATTTCAAATTAATTATCAATGCTAAAGATTAAACATTGTAATATTTAAATTTTTTGCTATCATTTGAAAATATTACCATGTTTTTTAAAACTATTTAAAAGTAAATACTTTTTTATTTTAAAGTTTAATTAAATGATAAAGTAACGCCGACGCATCTTTTTGATTTACGACATAAAAAAATCTACGATGCTGCCAGAAGTAAAATAATTAAGTGGACTTTCTCAGAGTCCTGGCAGGATTACGCGTTGGGACAGACAACCCCCTGCCTCCCTGTCTAAAGCTTCCGAGTAAATGTTCCAACTAAGCTCACCTTCAAGAGGATACGGAGTATTAAAAATAATCGATTTCAGAGATGTAATCAGTTTACTTAAAAAATACTAAAATCAAATAATAATGCCTACAATTTTACTAATGTTCACATACGAAATGCTTCATTTTATTGTTCCGCAAAGAATGTAATCGTGATGGCTAATTTTTTTTGATACTGATTATTAAAGTTCTACAAATTTTTGATATATCAAGATATTAATTTTTCACAATATATTTTACATTTATTTACCCAAAAAGGCTCGGGTTAGCGGTTTGACGTATACAATTATTTTTCTGATTGACTTGATTTTTAGGTATTTTATATATTGATGTAAAATATGAAATATGTATATATGAGATACCATATATTCGTTATGTACTCGCAATAACATCTTTATTTAATAAATTACATTTCAGTATTTTACTATCCATTTTATTGGTGTAATAAACAAGATCCCATTTAAATTCCATTATTTTGATTAAAACGAATAACTTATTCCAACTGACAAGTAGGAAGTCAATGCTGCCCTAAATTCTCCCGAAGTGATAAACACTCTGATCCGTTCGACAGACCAACGAAAACGATTGACTGAGCTTAACGCCAAAGTGCGGCGCATCTATTCGCAACCTGAAAAACGCAAAAAAACAATACCGGAAATCCTGTTTACGATGTAAAGTTTCGAGCGTTTCTAGGGAAGCGCTTCGAATCACGTGCGTACAGTGGGAGAGCCTTCCGTCCAACCCCCGCGGATCAACTCAGATAATTTAATTCTAGCACCAGGGGTTGGTTTCAAACTCGGAGACTGGCTCGTTTTCCAGGGCTACCGATAATTATAAGGTTTTGTGATAGAGTAACTTTTGCACCCCAACGCAAGTAACCAAGACTCGATTAGAATTGTAATTGAAGTGTAATATATAGGGGAATTGATGAATATTCATAACAAAGTTTTGAGGATTTTGCTTATTCCATAATACGAATAGATTTTTATTTAGCTAGCCCGATAAACTTGTTTTTTTTTAAACAAATATTTGAATTAGAAAAATTATTTTTACTGATATACTTGCATTTAACCAATAAGATCATATAAAATATTATCATTTCTTTGAGAGGAATTAATTTTTATGATTCACTGAATTCGTATGATTAGTATTTTTTTTACAAAACAAATCAATCGAGATCAAACCTTTGGAGATTAGCTTAAATTTGTGATTGTCTATGAGAAATCAACCCAATAAAACACCATAGGTTTTAAATTATCATGTATCACATGTATTGTTTTTTGAGCTTAATTTTTTATTTGAAGTATAAACGATAGAAATTATTGGATTTTTACTAAATAATATTGGCCTACGAAAAAAAACTTCAGCCCTTCTCACTTAAATAAACGGTTGTCGAGACCCTTTTGCTGGGAAACGTTCATTGAATTGATTGTCAACAAAAATAGACATCCCTGTGCGAGCGAGTGCAGGTCGGTGGGTACAACCCCCCTCCAAACACGGCGCAGGTACATCGCTCAGCACACATGGGAGGACGGCCGAAGCTTTACCTGTCCATCCGCCCGACGTCCAGGTACGCTAAGTTTAAATTCCCCGTTCGTTCGGACGTCCACACAGTTTTCGTAACGGACGCAAAGCCTCCTCCCCGTAGTTTTCGAAGTCCCAACGTACCGACGTATAAACAGCCTTACGTGACCGTTGCTGTTTTATATGAGATGGTTGAAAAGCAAACTGCCCCGTAAGTTTTCCTGATTAAATTTTTACAATCTCCTTGAAAATACGTTGAAATAATGTTTGGAGTTTATACTGTATTTAATAAAGACTGAAGCAAGTTTCTACTTTGCGGTTGGCGGTTATATTGAGATATTAAGTTTGATGCACTTTAGCTACTTCAGAAAGAAAATAGGTATTTAAAAAAAACCACATGGCTTGCTAGTAAACTCAAGTATAAGTATAGTATAAAATATATATTTAAAATGTGAAATTACACAAACTACGAGATATGAACAAATAGATACTTTGAAAATCTATGTTACTTTTTATCAAACAGCATTTTGTATTAGAGAAACTGATATATTTTTGGATGTCATCGTAAATCGTTTTTTTAATTGGGTATAGAGCAATGACCGACGAGCCGCAAAAGCCAATGATTAGTGCGATATTATTTTTCCATTTGACCCGGTAATGTTATTTGATATACGAGAATGTAATATAGAGCACGTACTTGTGATGGGTTTGAATTTCAGGGAAAGATTTTTTTGTAACAAAAAAACCAGAGGTGGTATGAAAAATAAAATTCCAATATATTTTTTACGCACCTGCGGATCATCGTGCGAGAAGATGGCGTCGAAAGCGAACATCTTGGGCGCTGCCACCCCCACCTTCCGGTCGTCAGGCGCCTGGCTGGCGCACAGTGCGGGGTCGTACAGCGTCACCTGCTTCTTCCGCTTGTCCAGGCTGAAGAACTGCGTGCCGCCTTCCGGGGGTTCGGCTATGGGCGCCGCGACGCGCAGCATCACCTTCACCTGAGAAAAAAAAATGGAATTTACAGTAACGATACAGTGACTTACATCAGGTTATTATATACAATTAATGGATTTTAAATGATAACGTTATTGATCATTTTTTTATAAGTCAGATTTAAACATACACATGTTTTATTTCGAAGGATTATAAGTTAACACAAGGATTTTGTATTATTGGATTAATATGTTTTATGAAACTGAACGCAAAAATATTGTTGGGAAACCATTTCACGATATGAACGACAAATAGCACGTTTGAATTGAGGTAAATTAATGCGCAAACAAAAAGCCACTAACGTGAATGGGTGCATAATGACGGGGAATTTACCATATTTAAATATTTATCATACGAAAATAAATTAAATAAACAATCAACCCACAGAATTGATGCATATTTTGAAATATTTTAATTAATCAGCATTGAAGTGAAATAAAAAAATTAGGCTTTAATAGGATATCGCTATATTCATATTTATTAATCCTTTCATATAAGATAATATTTTGCCTTGAAATATTTTATACCATATTTTTTAAAATAAAATACCAAACGTTAGTTTTATTTTAAAAAATATAACAGTTATAAAATATTAGGAAGAAAAAAAATCATACTTTCCCAAATTTTACTATTAAACTAAATTATTTTAACTCTTGAACTCTAGGTTTAAAAATAACAATTTTAATATCTCATTCGGTTTTTTAAATTTTCGGATTGAAGTTACACTTTTGAAGTATTGCAATACTTATTAAAAATCTTAGAGCAAGACAAACGAGCCGCATTCAAAACTAATTTCACTCGTAAGACAAAATATTTTAGCAAGCAGCTGCATGTTTTCATTGCATTTTTAGGCAGAGCTGAATTTGCATACAAATCCCCACAAACGCCACGCATTCAGGGTACAGAGTTCATTAGTTGATTGCCGAATGGCGTTAATTGACCGGGACGTGGGGTGGGCCAGAGCGAGGGGCGGCTGACCGCAGACAAGGATGGCCATAGGGGTGGAAGGGGAAGGGACCTGCAGCCCCGGGGGTGGATTCCTTGGGACACTTGCGGCCGTCTGGTCAGAACTGCATACCCGGCAGTCGCCCCAGTGGAGACGTGACATCGCCAGTGCGGGGCAGAGATTCACTTAGAATGCAGTATAATTTACTTACAGTTGAACTAAATTTTCCTTAGTACATCATTAAGTTTTACATAATTATTTATATGAACATAAAAATAATAATATTTAAATTTTACGTCTTTAAAAAAAAAAAGTATAATTTTAATTGAAATTATACTTTCTCTCGATCTTTAAATATTGTGAAAACAACTTGTATTTTACAAAATCGCAATACATTATGTTTTTAAATTCTTCGTAAAATAAATAGGTTCGTAAAAAAACCACCGCCAGCAGAACGAAGAAGTCATCTCAGCAATTCGCCTGACAAATGTAGACCTCGACATTCCATTACGGAACTGTCGGCTGCAAGACTCGCCGCCGTTTTCCAATATTTATATTGCTAACGAAACGCGATAATTCCATTCACCTGATGCTCCCTCCCGAGAGATAATATCATAAAACATTTGGAGGATTTAATTTTATGCAAGACTGGCCCCGAGCCGACGCGGTGACAGGGGATCGATCCCGGCATTTTTTGGCATCTGTGTTGGTTATAAATGGTGACTGTTGGATCATGCGGTAATACAATAATACCGGAAAAAATAACAATTTAGAATAAAAAAATTTAAATAAAGTTTTATTAAATACACATAAACAGACGTAAACGACAAACGAAGAAATAATGAAAATTGGGCTTGTAGTCTTGAAATAAGATTGCCGGAAAACTTCTCTATAAATTATGAAGATAAATGAGTTTTATGTCAATACGCAAAGCAGCCTTGCTTTGTTTCAAATCTTACTTAAAAGTACTAAATAAAAATATATGGAGCAGAAATACTTTTATCTTTAATTTAGTACATATTAAAAAAAAACGTATTTTCTATTCGGTATTTACACTAATCCATTTCGGATCGGTAATGGATTAGTGGACTTGGAATGATTGTGGAATAACTGAAAGTACCTTGTCGACGTAGTGGGGCTCCTGATATTGTTTATGTAGCTTTCTGCAGAAGTATCAAATCTAAATGCTAGAGCTTTGTAAGTAGAGGATTTTAATAATGCAATTGGACAGCAGCAATACGTAGACTTTTCCTTCAAATGTAAAATTGCGATGTAGAAGGACCCACTAAACTATTTTCCCATTAGAAAACCACAAACACTGGTTTAGCATGAGTATATGCTCAGTGAAATGAGGAGAGGCATTTAAAAACCACAACTACTCGTTACACACACTTTTGTCATATCGAATAAAAATAAATAATATTATAAAGCCAATATTAAGCAATCATGAGAAATTTTTATTTTCACGCTAAAATTTACGTCCTGGGTAAACCGATTGGTTGTGAAGGAAGAACCCATTAAAAGTTCAACGTCAACACGATCATCAATGTGATAATCACATCCAAAAACAATCCATCACAATTCGCGGCGCAATATTAATCGCTTGTTTGGACGGGGAGTCGGTTGACTCTGCGTCCCGACTTTACACATGACGCCAAAAGCGACTGCTCCTCCGACCGGCTAGTTAATGGATGCAACATGAAAAATGATCAAAGTTTTGACGCATTATGAAGATGATGCATGTGGCTTTGTGGTCTTTATATTTGAAAAAAATATTTTGATTTATCGGTGTCTTTGTTTGTGGACCAACAAAGAAAAATATATTTAAATTGAGTCATTCGAAGTGAGTTTTGATATAAATAAACTGAAAAATACTACGATACAATATTAATCAAAATTATATTATATTTAACTGTATTAAGATTATATTATAATAATTATTGAACTAAAACATTTTGTCGTTTATTCGGATTACCAAATAGTCACGTGAGTATTACTGTAATTACAAGCTAGTGAATTTAAATTCAATAACGTATCGTAAATGAGTATTTATGTTTATCTGTGGTCGTGAGTTTTATGCATTTTGTTTCAATTGTTTTGTTTTATTTACTAAATTAAAGCAAATAAATAAATAAGAAGTATTTTTAGAATATTTTTAAAAATACTTCTTAAAAAATAAAAAAAGTACTCGGCCTCATATACTCTTAAATTATGAATTTTCATTTCATGTCATATTTAAGTATAAAAAATATAAACATCTTCATCTTTAACTTTTAACAAAGGTATAACATCTCTACATAAAAAGCCAAATATTTTTGATATCATGTTTTCAATTAATTTAAACTATTTTTTTAAGGTTCTTTTTATTTTTTCTAGCACGTTTGGGTTTAAAATCAAGTTTAAATGATCAAAACAGATTTTTTTAAATAAATGAATGAGTAAATCTTTGGTTATTACACCGTTGCTATTGACACAGATTGGGAATCTGTTATTTTACGAACAGTAATTATTTAGTGGAATTATGTCCGGCGGTGAAACCCAATAGTCTGAAGTGAAATTCCAAACAAAATGGTCCACACAATCTGCAAATAGATCGATACTGCGGGACACGCACAACAAACCACACGAATCACTACGAAGTACTTATATTTTACGCTGTAGTACTTTTCAATTACCTCTGTACACACATAACTTACGTCCCTAGCTTGTAGATTTTCGTACGTGAGCATAAATTCTGTACCCGTACGTGTTAGTATTCAAGTGATATTAACATTTTTATGCCGTGTAAAAAAAACTTTCGCATTTTTCCTTACAAAACCTATCACAAAAAAAACAATATATTTTAGAACACTTCATAAAAATTCTTCCAACTAATTTATTTTTATGGCAGGTAAACGTACCTCAGATATAAACAAAATTTGTCGGTACGTACTTTTATCCACTCGGTGTGTTTTACGACGGAGCTTATTTATGAAAGTGAGTATTCATGCGATGCGTGGCACTAAAAATTATATTACGGAATTACATCAACTTCATATGCCTGAGTAAGGGCATGTCCCGCAGCGCTCCACGCACTCCGGCCCTGCACCAAACGAGCCCCTATCGCCACTGAAACTAATCGAATTTTGTTTACTTCACGGGCTTTCAATAAAGTTTACTATAGATTTACATTGTTAGTGCAGGACAATCATATTACATCACTTTGTGCAAATTGAATTGTCACCGAACTGTTTTGCACGCGCGCTCGTGTGACGGTTGTTTTGTTTGCGCTTTTAGTAATAGTACACAACCGAGAATCGCTAAAAGATAAAGTATTTAAACGGAGGCATTAACTGATGACGTATTTTGCATTTATAGCACACAAGTTTTAAGCAAACTGTTTAATAACTTAGGTTGCACATTACCAACTGGGTTGTTAAAAGTTTATGACACAGGATGTGATACAGCTTTACTTTGCGTTTATGTGAATATTTAAATATGAAAAAGAATTCAATAATATTTATAGCACCTACACAGGAAGGTAAATAGATTAAGCGTGTAGATTTCAAAAATATTCATCAATCATCGTGGTAATATTCAAATCAATCACTCAAACTCCAAGAGAAAAGAATAAGGAAAGCCCTTAACAGCGCAGCCCGAAAGTCTTCACTTATGAAAATATAATATACGCAATCTTACCGAGTATCATAGATCGCATTAGCTTGGCGGAGAGCGAGGCATAAATCATTGGAGCGCATTTCCACCCTCTTAGCGTCACGTGTTACACAAGCAGTTAGAGTTGGAAAACAGGCATAGGTATGGCAGGTAGGCGAAACTTGTGTTTGTACACGATATCCATCTTGGAGGCAGGTGAGCACTGCAGGGGCGCTGCGTGCTCGTATACCTCGACTTCGGAATCCATAACAAACTGTCGACTGTTTGCCATCTTGAAATATTCAGATAAAACAAAAGTGCATTCACGTAGATAAGTTGACGTAAATAAATAAGGCCTAAGTTTTCATACTGTGATGAAAGGTTAGAATATACTTAAGTTTTTATGTGAGTTTAAGTCTATGCTTTGCAAAAGCTCAACATTAGGCACGTTTATTATTAAAAAGCACATTGCAGACCCGCCATGCGTTAGCATTCGAGGGTTTTAGGGATAAAATTTAATGAAGTCTTTAAATTTAATGTGGAAAACACAGTAACTTATATCAATCCAATCTAATGGGTAATATTATATGATAAGCATTTTAGTTATTACGTCATTATACATGACATAATAGACGCATCGAGGTTATCGTAATGTTTCCAAATTTATTCAAGGATTTTCCTAATAAAGGCGATCAGATAGCATCTACAGGGCGCAACCTCCAGAGCTCGAGAGCGAGGTAATAATTTTACATTATCAGCGTTTAAAGGCACCCCTCGTAAGCAGCTGTTAATTTAAATATCAAAACTGCCGTAAAAATCTCCGCCCTTTCCTTTGTGCATAAGTTTGGGACTTCCCCGCGCAGCAAGTTGTATTTTAAAACGGGCGCCTATAAAAACAGGATCGTAATATTATTAAGTAGAGACGAGAGCATTCTCATATCGCTCGGGGCTCGTACCAGATATTAGGGTGGAGGGCGACATAAAATGCGGGGACTCAATCTGGTTTACCTGGATACCATCATACTTGAACATGTTTCGCAGGAATTCAAAACTTATAGTTTACGTTTTGTGGTGCAGACATTGTAAATCACAAAATGTTACTCATAGATGAATAATCGAAGAAGTATTTAAATGTTGTAAGTAAGAAGTCTTCTAAGTGTTTTAAAACAGCTAAGAAGAAATTTTCTTGGTTTCTTGCCTGTTAAAACGATTTATTATTATAAATTGGTTGTGTAAGAAAAGAATCCACACAGCATATTGTTTACTTCTACAAGATAAGTAATTGATTGTACAATGTTGATTATGTTTTTTAATACATTGCATAGAGAAACTATTTCGGTTTTTGCTTGTGGTCTTAAGAGTATCAAAAAAACCATTTGATACTTTTTAAAATTTGGTTAAATATTTAGTTTACTTTATTTATAGACATTTAATGTAATTTAATAAGGCATGGCATTGTGTTTTAAGCAGCAGTGCAGGAGAGCAGCCAGGGGATGTGCCTGCGAGCTAGCGCGTGGGGAGGGTCCCCTTTAAAAACTGTATGATATTACGGAAAACAATGAGAAATGTTTTTCGTGCGACAGAATAAATCCAGCCGTTTTTAATAACTTGTCTCAAAGGAAAACTTTATTTTAGCATAAATGATAAAATGTGTATTATTCGCTTTCTCCGAATGGCACTTTATGCATCAACATGCATCTGAACAAGAGCTTTGTACGTTTTCAGATTTATTAAAAGTTGTATATTTGTACTTCCATTCTACTTTAAAAGGAGAGTGAAATGTTATACTTATATAACTTTATGTATACTTGAATACTATTTGTTCAATATGACAGGGCAGCAAAGGGCGAAGGAGCATGTTTCCGTGTTTTTTTTTCAATATATCTATTTATTTTGTATGAATTGATTGATAATTCATGATTTTAATTTGTCTTATTTATTTTTGTTTATATGTATCTAAATACTCAAACTTCTATTTATTTATATTTTAACAAATATAAATATTATTTTATAACTTGTAAAATTTATTAGTTTTACTTAGCTGATATATAAATAAAACTACTGCGGTGTTTCACATTTATGCGAATATAAAAAAGGCACTCCGCAATAAAGTGTAACCGAAAAATCCGTTTATGTTTTTTCTTAACACTAGGTTGCCCAAAGAAGTCATTTTGACTGCTTTTGAATTTCAATTAGAAAAAAAATTATGTATTTATAAACATAATTTCTTAAAATTTTATGACTTTTTCTAAAACATATAAATGCGTTTATTGATAATTGAATTTACCTCCACACCCTTCATTTCCGGTATATATATATGTGTTATACCTATATTGCCCAAAAGCAGTCATTTTGACTGCTTGGGAAATTTTAAATAATCAAATGACTCTTATTATTGAATTGAGTCAATTTTTTTATACGAACAGTTCGGTTCTGTATTGAGCTAACAGTTTTCATTTTTTTTTCGATTATCGTCACATGATAACATACAAGTACGTGATAAATTGACATCATGAAGCTGAAAACTGAAAACTGAAAACACCATTCAGGAGACCGAAATAGCTGCCGATGGTACTGTGTGGTCAAAATTTAACTTTCTGGAAGGTTACCATCTACTTGTATTTTCAAGGGTGTGAAAGGGCCATCAGGCACATTACATTACACAAAAGGAACATTATGACAGATAATCTTATCAGTGCATTCTCATTGATAATAGATAACTATATTATCAAACATATAAAAAAGTGCACAGAAGAAGAAGGCCGCCGAATTTTGAGGAATGGTTGGACAACAGCATTACAGGAAATACTTGCATTTATTGGGATTTTATATGCTCGTGGAGCCTCCGAGGAAAAAAAATTAAAACTGAGTTATTTATGGTCAGCAAAGCGAGGTCCCGAATTTTTTAGAAAAACTGGCCAGAGAAAAGTTCAATCAAATCCTACGATTTATTTGTTCTGACAAAAGAACCGAAACAAGTTAACCGAAACAAGCCTTAAAACAAATAAATTTGCCTCGATTTCGGAAATATGGGACAAGTTCATTGAAAATAGTCAAGCATGCTATCAACCAGGGCAAAGTATAACAGTTGACGAGCAGTTATTTCCGTCAAAACCCAGGTGCAGGTTTACACAGTATATGCCTAATAAACCCAGCAAATTTGGCATCAAATTCTGACTTGCATCAGATTTTAGTAGATGAATGGCTTTCCTTATTTGGGGAGAGATGAACAACGACCATCGTCAATGCTTCTCGGTGAACACGTTGTTCTAAAACTTGTCGAGCCATATACAAGCAATGGAAGAAATATCACGACGGATAACTTTTTCACTAGCTTGTCACTCGTTACAAAATTATTGGCAAAAAAACACCTCTAGTTAGAACTATTAGAGGAATCAAAAGAGAACTACCCAAAGTAGCCAAACAAACGAAGGATAACTGCCTCGTTTTTCCATTCTGCTATATAAATGAGAGAATTGAGTTCTTACAATATATAAAAGCAAAACAAATAAAAGAGTAGCTGTTCTAAGTTCTAAGCATAAATACGTCAAAATTGATCATAGTAATAAAAAAATATTACCGGAATCTATTCAATATTATAACAGCACAAAATTTGGAGTTGATGTGGCGGATCAAATGGCCAGAAAATATACAGTAAAAGCTAGTTCTCGTAGATAACTAGCTTTTGCTGTATTTTTTCTAGTTCTCGTAGATAACGTAGTTCCCTCCAAATATTATTTAATATTTTAGATTTAGCTGCTATAAATGCTTGGATCCTTTACAAAGAAACGACAGGAATACAAATACAACGAAAAGAGTTCTTGTTTCAATAAACAGAACAGCTTTTCACCGAATACAGAGCTGCAAGACAGAAAAATTTATCAGAACATGAAGACCCATAAAGATCAACTGCAACATCATCAAATGCAACCCATTCTAACAAACGCAAAATTAGTCAAGTACGACTTTGCCACAACAACAAAACAAATAATATATGTGAAAAATGTCAAAAGTATGTTTGCGGAAGATGTACACATAAAAAGATTTCCACTTTAATTTCCTAAAATGTACAAATAATAATGCATAAATTATTTTTTACCAAGTGAAGTAATTTTTTTTTATTTTTAATATTTACTTATATAACTGTAAATAATATAAAAAATATAAAAAAATAATTTTAAACAAATTTCTTTACACATTAGTTACTCTTTCACAAAGCAGTCATTTTGACTGCTTTTGGGCAATATAGGTATACATCAAATCTTGGGCAATCTAGTGTTAAAAACGAAGAAAGATATTCAACCATCGTTTTACAGTGTCATAAAACCGCATCCGATTTGTTACGCGTTCATCATGCGCTCTGCCCTGCCCCACTCCATCTGCTTTACGACAAATACAAAACATCCCTTATATCCCATATTCATGATATGCACTATCAGAAGACAGACGCTATCTCCAGAGGCGGCCATAAATGCGCACCGCAGATATTTCACCTTCTTTGGCCACAATTGCTTCGGAAGTTGAGTACCCTCGGGCTATAAAGAGAGCCTCGAGGAAGCGAAGTATTCTGAAATGAAGGGATCGCCTTAACGCTCCGCTGCAGATTTATTTCACTATAATGATAAGCGGTGATTTTGTAGTATTGCGTTTAACTTGTGATTTAAATGGCTTTCATGGTTTTCTTCGAAAACAGTGGTGAAAATTTATATATAATGAAAATTAACAAATTTACGATTACTGACAATGAGCCTAGTTGCATTAAAAAATAATAATGATTTGAGACATTTTTTTTATCATAAACATATTGAAAACTTACCCGACGAATTTATTCATAATATTTATATTTTTGATGTGCGATCGTAGAATTAAATTCCTCCTTCTGAATGAATGTAAGAAAACATTTGAGTTGAAAAGCTGGCAGTTTTGAGGCACCGGTCTCCGCGCCAAGCCGGTACATCCGGTCGGAGCCTTCTCGGTCGCGGCCGCAGGAAGTGGCGGCGCAGAAGCGCAGGTGTCCGCTGCTGGATGGATGCTCCGCCATCCGTCACAATCCTGTGATTGATCAGAGCTTCTAAGTCCTATTGATTGCAATACATTACCGGCTCTAGCGCCAATCTAACTCGGTGCAGCGCCGGCGCGTTATTAATTGATGCCCCAGTCTTTCGGATGAGTGTCTTCGAGCAGGATTTATGTTTTTTTTTTGTATTATTTACACTTGGATAAATGAAAAGCATTTATTGGATCTGTTTGAGAATATCCCCAGTGTTTATTGACATTTTCGGATGACAGCTTTACCGCGTATTTACACGAAAAATCGACGAGCATTTAAATTCATTTAAATATATATACAGCAGCTTATACATTTCTGAATAAAATTACAAAAGATTTAATAATTTAAATTTAATTTAGTTTACTTTATTGAACTAAGACTCGTAAATTAGCTAATAAGTGTTTATGTTGTTTTGTATATATATATTTTTTAACAAAAAATAATTAATAAATAATTAGTTCAACATAAAATTAAATCACCTGAAATTGTCGTTTATCAATAAATATAATATTTTGACAAAGTGAAAAATTCTGATATTAAAAAAAAATATTTTTATATATAACATATAGTTCGTCATTGATTACTCTCGTTGCATGATTGGTATTATTAATAATTTAGGAAAAATATTTTTTTAACTGTATACGTACAGTTTGTACGTACAGCAAAAATACAAAATTATAATTAAAATATACATTTCTGTAAAACAAAATAAAAACTATATATGCTGTCGATTGCACAGAATTGTTTACATCCAAGTAAACCAACATTGTATTTATTCAAGTCCGACGGTAAAAGCGAGATAAAACCAGAAAAACGAAAATACATCACCGGCATCAACGTAGAGCAGCGTTGCTTATCAGATTCATTCTCACTCCCGTGTAACGTTGTACGTTCGTTTTATTTTACGGCTCTGTCATAAATACAAAAGCTTACAACTGTGCGGGAAACGCAACGGCAAAGTGGTCGCCGCAGTGCACGTGGCCAGGGGCGGCGCGGGGCGGGCGGGGCGGGCAGGGGCGCGGGCAGGGGCGCCTAAACGCCCTGAGACAGACGAGGCCTGCTGACATTTGTTCTTTGTCTGGGACAAGAAGTGTCGTCGTGCCGGAAGGGCATCTGTGAATATTTTAGAGCAATCTGAAAATAGTAACAATCCAGAAAAAAGGACTGTCTCTACTAACTAACCATCACATTCACAACATATTGAATAAATGATCTAATAAAGCCTAAAATTTTACGATCAAATTTTTTGTTATTATATTTGTATCTCAACAATTTTTCAAATTTACTATGAACGTCTGCAACACGCCTGATTAACTCGTAATTGACAAATAACCGTCACCATTATCAAATACCACATATTTTCTTAACAAATATAAAACCACTTATTTGGAATAAGCTAAGTAAAAAACAACAGTAAATTAGTTTTTTTTTTATAAAGCCGAATATGCTATGAAACAATATAGTCTGCATTTTTTCTCAGCACTGCAAAACAACGTTCAGATACAAAGCATAAAAAGTTATAAAAAAAACAACTGTCATAGCATTAGTGTATCGATACGAAACGTTACGATATGCACCAGCTCCTTTAAACCGCACCACTCTCAATCAATATACAAAGCTACTTCTATTTTCCGATCAAGCGCTACGCAATAGGTCTACTCACGTAAACTGAGGTTCAATTTATTGCATTTTTAGTACTCCCTTTTAGGGCCGTAAGGACTGCTCGCCTCGGATTTATGAGCTCCGCGTACATTTGCTGATCGATATCTCACCAAAAATGAGCGAAATGCCTCTGGAATACGGACAGCTTCGAGCCTCGCATAATCTTATTTGTACCGGAGAATCCGCCCGGCGTGGCCGAGCAAGACTGATGGATGGGTAAAATTGGATGAGCACAAGAGGCGTTTTTACGAACTAGATTACGCACATCGTTTACGTTCGAGTGAACTTGTAAAAATTCCCCCCTCGGAGTAAACCGCGTCGGACGATTTTGCAACTGATACATCGCCCGCCGCGTCGATAAACGCCGCCGGCTTTTGCCATAAATCCGTGAATTATTCGCCGGATAAATTGACCTTCGTTTAATTGAAGAGAGTGTTTTTTTCCCTTTAAACTTGCCTTGTTTACTAAAGAGAAAATAATTAGTACGACTGCTCGCTTTTACGCGATTTATTTTTTTAGAATATTTTACGATTGTGAGGTGAAACAAACTTTGTTGAATAAACCCTTTTTGCAGAGAAATTTAGAATAAAATAAATTCTTTCAAACTGCAGTTTTAAAAAGCACTTAGCGTCGAGTTATTTACCTTGAAACTTTCTTCTGCTGATTTATTCATATATGCCTAGGACTATAGGCGAAATACCCTGGCGATGGGGTAAATCTGCAAATCCAAACTCGAATAGGAAGTTATAAGGATCAGGTAAGCGGGATCTTTAGGAATGGTAGAATTTAATTGCTGGAACCAGGGCGCGACGGAGGTATTTATTTAAGATCCTTTAGGATTCCTAGAAAGTTCCAGTCCCCTTCCATCGAATTCTAACGAACCTTTTCCTATCCGAGAACTTTCAGCAATACCGCCTGAAAACAGAAGGTCTCGGTAGCGCCCAGGCTTCACCGCACCCTCCGAACTTTTGTTATTTATTGTTATTTATTAGAAGCTAAAGTAAATATTGAATAAAAGCAGGTTTACTTTGAGGTTAGCCTTGTTTGCGAGAAAATTAAACCCCGCAATAATCAAAACGTATAAATTTAATTCAATCGATACTGTGAAGCCGAAGCATAAAACTTTGTACTTATTCTACTTATTTATCGACACAATCTTTCTATTTTGCTTTATTTCGTAACAAACATAATTTTATCAATGACTTATCTGGTTAACAATAAACTGAAAGTGAAGTCATTCGTTTCTCCAAAAACTTGCTCCACGTTGTAGCAGTATGTAAAGCCGCAATTTACAATCGAAGTGTTGTGATATATGTAAGAAGTTTGCAACAATCATGTCTGCAGGGAGGTATCCGGCAAAGAGAGCTGTAGATAGACACGGAAACGGAAATTCAAATGGGCGTCGCTGGGATTTGCGGCAGGAATGTATGTTTGAATGTTGAATTAATGTTTAGTGCTTAGTCACGTAATTGCACTTCGAACTTTTCCGCGGGGTTAGAACGGTGAGAAATTAACGGAAAGGGACGCTGTCGAGGGGCGGGTCGAGGGTGGCTTTAGAAGGCTTTCGTTATAAGACACTTGAAATATAATGGAAACTAAATGTACAAATTTTGATGCTTGAAATTCGCCTAAATGAAGAAGTGTCGCCAGAGTATCAAAACAGCAATTAAAATTGTACCGCATGTTAGCAAACAGTATTAATATTAAGAATCTTGTTACAATAAGAGTAACCGAGTTTCTCGTGAAGTAATTATTTACCTCTGGTAATTTATATACAAATACTCATGGTATTTGGTATTCATAAAATGTATTTATTTAAATAAACAAATCGAAAATTGCATCAGAAAGTTATGTTTATTTGTCATTTAATAAAGCTAATATAACACCTTTTATTAAAAATTCTCTTATTGCTATAGATATTTTTTTATGAACAGAGGGTTGGGTAGCTTTACATATCTTTTGATGTATTTTTTTTATAGAAAAATAAAAATTCCGTGAATGAATTTCTCTTTTGAGTTAAAATATTCATTTATGAGTATAAAAATAAAACAGATATAAAAAAGTTAAATTAAAAATCACTATTTAAGAAATTTGATAAACAAATATTTTATTATTTTTGAAATATATTACAATCAAAATTTTACATGGTGTATCCTGGAATCCATTTAAATCCCAACTAGAATCAGATATGAAGTTCAACACTCACTATTTGCGCAGTAAATATTGTTTCTCGCATCCACTTTAATTTCCTTATCAAAACCACGTTCATACAAACACCCAGACAAATAACCCGACTAGAGAGTATCGGTGCCTCCAGGAGGTCTCCGATCAGGGGGCTGGAACAGGAGCCTGTTTATGGAATACAGGGTGAGTGAAGCACGGCCCGAGGCTACCGGAGCGACCCTCCCTCACCCCCCCAGCAAGGGTATGATGAAGCTTTATCAGACCCTGTTGTGAAGGCTTAGAAATATCTTTGAAATATTGTGGAGAGTGTAAATATTTGCAGTACAATAGAATTTTTTGATAGATTACTTTCTTTAAAAAGAACTATGAATTATTTATTATAGGATACATATTTATTTTCAAATTGCAAAAAAAGACTAACATAATACTTAAATAATCATAAAAGACTCACATAATTATTATTTGTTTTTTTTATTTTGCTAGGCAGTACATAACATTTGAAAATATATATTTTTGTTAAGACATTGAAATGATTAATTATGAGATTAGTAATATTACAATGCGTTTGTTTTGTTAAAACTTTGTTTTACGGTGTAATGATTGGGCATTGCTGATTTGAAAAATTCTAATCACATCACTAAATAGAACGTCGATTAAAATAAAATAGGTTTAAAATGTACAAAATATATCTTCAACTCGAGTATTTCTTATGCAGATATACAATATTCATGCACTCTCACGAAAGTTGTAGATGCAAAAATACAATAAAATTCCTTGTTGCATTTTCACTGAATATCAAGAGCAGTCACTGAGCCGCTCGCCGACTGCTACATCCTCATATAATATTCATAATATTTAGTCTACGTACCTCGGTACATGCAGTGCTAGCCGCAGAGGCCCACTGAACTCTAAAAATTCTATACCGATGGGAATATACCACAACATCCTCTGCTGCACTCGGGCAGAAGTATCCACGCAATAGCAGGCGACTTTCTGCAGTTGAACTTTTATTGAACATGAATTTAAAAATGCACTGCGCTTTATTGTTTCACAGTTTATATTCAATGGATTGCGGAAATTTTTCAATAATGAACGTAAAAAAATATACGTCTGGCTCTTTACAGAATGTTTCAATATAATAACAATAAACGATTATTGAGAATATTAGATTTGTTTTATATCTAAAATAATATAACATTATGGAATCGATTTTTATAATTTTGGTATAGCAATCAAATACTGCATGAATTTATATAAGTGTTTGTAAAACGATATATATTTATTAACAAAGTTTGAGGACTTCAGTGTTAATTCATTAAGATTACCTCTGTTATTCTAAACTGATTATCTCAGGAGTTCTACTGCCGCGTGATGATAATTGACCCTAGGAAGTTAAACTTCTTAAATTACTTCACTAATTTAAAGTATCCTTTTCCACCCTTGCAAGCGTTCGAGCTTTGAGTTTCCGGTAAAATTTCAAAATATCCACACAATTAATTATATTTCAGGTCGGCCTCGCTTATTGGACTTTTTACCTTCGCTCTCAGTTCCTTGTTCCTTTAGTAAGTGGAGGTATAGCCGGTCGCTCCTTAAGTTACTAGAAGCGAAACTGTTAAGGCGGCAATTAACTCAGACTTTATTAGAAGGTATGATAAAAAGTTTTTTAGCCGTAACTTAGAGCAAATCCTACGAGAAGACTGACTTCCAAGCTACTTGCTGGCATAAACACAGAAACTTTTACTTGTGTGTGTACAAGTAGAATTATTTTTTTCCTTGCCTAATGAACGTCCACAGCTAAAGCTTACATACATGCAACATACAAAAAAAAAACAGTCCCAAATACAAGGCTACGAATATTACGCGAATCATATCACAATTTTTAGATGTGTGTAGAAGTGGATGTCTTAAGCAATATTCATAAGTTTTTAAAACGTTTAAAGTTATGTTAACATACAGAATCAGCAAAAAAAATTAAGATGTCTCAAATTCATATGTAAAATAAAAATAATGTTACTATATTTTTTAAAATTCATAAGCATAGAGAAGGGCTTAAAGTTAATTGTTTTTTTTTTTCAATAGCTGCGATGAAATGAACATTTACAAAAAAAAAAAAACTTAACTCTTGTTATCACATGGGAAAGACAGTACTATCTAGAATAGCTGCATTAGCCTGGTCATGTATTTATATAAAATACTTGAGTAGAAACTCCGTACGTTTTCCTTAGTGCAGCTTACTTGACTTGACGGCAGTATTTCTTTAGGAGTACGATAGTACTATCGCATTGACGGGTACAAATAACGCAGAGGGGAGAACCCTGTCCAGTCAGGGTACGGAGAGATTTTACAGCTCTATAAAACAATAATAAATAGATGTTAGTCTTTATTTTTCATTCGATCTTCTGACCCTTAGTACCATCCATGCACGCTAGTCTATAAAACATGTTTTATGTCAAATCCTTAAAATATTCCTAACCTAAGCTTTTTAAAAACTTAAAAAAAAAATATATATATATATAGAAATAATCTATAAATGTATATAATATTTAATATAACAAACTAAAATTAAACGCTGTTTTAAATGACTAAATAATGGATTTAACAATGTTATTTATATATTAAAAAAGCTTTATCTAAGTTTATGAGTTTTCCTTTTTACTTAATAGAGTTACGTATTGCTCCCTTGGGAACACTACAACCCCTATTAAATAATCGGAGCCGTAAGGGAGAGGAGTGGTTTCCAATCTGGGCGTGCGTGACACAATAGTATAACATTTACCAACTTCCTTATGCGGGAGGTTTATGCCCTTCAAATGAGCGCGTTATATATATATTGGGCTGTTTGATTTCATATCTCACGATTATATTCATTTATTTCTATTTTTATATTTGTGTAAACGGCGCCTTGAAATTATGATAGCCTCAAATGGTATGGCTTGACACTAATGGTACGGCAGCATGACAACATTCTCATGCCAGTCCTGTCAGTGATTAACTATTTTCTTTTCATAATAGAAAATTAAACCTGAAGAAGTCCATTAAGTTTGTGTAATTGGACATTTATTTTATGCTATTCGGGTGTGGTCTGAATTTACACCCATGGCTGTGTTAAATGTGCTAACTTAACGATGGCCACAAATGCACGTCACTGCAGGTACGGCATTAATACACCTGCAATTATTATAAATGACACATCAAAACTATTTTAATGAGTTAAGCAAACTGTCTTTTAAATATTTTAGTGATAATGATTTTCATCATATTTTGATAACTTACTTACAAAACAGGCAGTATCAAATATCGTAGAGAAATCTTAATCCAAAAAATAATTATATGACGATAAGATCTTGGTATGGTGGCCGAAATAGATTTCTCCAAGAGACTGTTTCTCAAGAAATATGAAATGAGCTAAATAAATAACCTTTTAGTGAGATCTAATATGAAGTAAAAGCAATTCAAACATTAATCTCAGTATTACCGATAAGTCTGGCTTACTTTGTTATAAGAGTTCGATGTCACGAATGTTTTTTTGTTTCACCAGTCCATATGTTTTGTGTCGAGGATCTATTAAAATATAAGTTTTACCCCAAATCTCAAACCAATACACTATGTGCTGTTTATTTTTCTATTTCCCAATATTTAAAGTAACAAACTTTAATATAACAATGTACTCATAAAAGTTGAAGTAAAATCAAACTTTAGTTTTTTAATATTTAATAATAATAAATCAATGTATAAATCACCATTTACTAAATAAAATCATTAGAGTAGTTAAATATTTGCTACTTTGTTGATTTTAGCAAAAATAAAATAAAAAAAATAATAATCCGAACACAGACTGAAATTCATCTAGGCTCTTTGCACAATTTGCTCATTTGCTCGTTTTTTTTCCAAACTTAGTGGCAGATATTTTTTTGGCTCGCTGGTTGGATTCTTGATTGACTCCAGAGCGATATTAAGCTCTCGCCTTTTTCAGTTTAGTCAAATAAGGTTTGTATTGACGTTGCATGTTTTTACACAATCAAAAAATAATAGTTGAAATTCTATTTTTATAAATTTATACAAAAAAATATTTTCATAGTAATACGAATATTTATCGTCTATTAAATGGGATTGACGGGCTGCTCTGGGATCATGTTTGATCTGCATGGCCTGCCTGAGTCCAGCCACTCCTAGTGGTTCATTAATCAAACATCGCACTTACTTTTCATATAAACTTTCTGCCTAACTAAACAGGATCACGGCTCATATCGCAGAGCCCATCGGAAAAATGAATAATGATGTAGTTGCATGAATCACTTACTGTTATAGTGCGACATGATAATTGCATGGATGAAATATGGTGACGTAATATAAAAATTAATTATAATCGAATGCAAACACGCATCTGAAAATACAGTGCAATAAAAAATAAAATAATAAATACTTATAATGGCATCTTAACAAACCATTGTTATTTTAATATACTAATATGCTACTCGTATTTTAACGTAACAAAATAATGTAGGCAAAATAATAATAAATACGTATTTACCAAAATATTGCTAATGCTTATTGTAATACTTTATTCACGCCGGTTGAAAAATTTATACATCAGCTTATAAATTATTTATCTTTGTATTTCACATTATTTAATAAAAAAGTTGTGTTAAAGAGGTGTACGAATATATATATATATTTTAGAAATAATGATATTAACCAAATGTACACCCAGGTGAAGGCAAATACTGTGCCCCACCTACCTGTCCTAAAAGCATATTTATATTAACTGACACAGTAATCTGTCTGAATTATTTTGACAGTTTTGTACTCCACACGAGAAAGAGATGAGCTCTCGGGATGAATTAGATTAAGGGTGTGTAGTGTATATTTGATTGATGCTGGGGGAAACAGAAAAATAAATTATTGTTTGAAAACAATTTCTGTTTCTGAATATCATATTTCTGTTATCTTGTTTAACTTTTTGACGTTGATTAAATGCCTTTGTTTAATTGAAATTTATACAAAACATCAAAGCTTTATTCAATAACTTTATTTTTGTGAGATCTGTGATATTTTTTTCAAATTGAATGTTTTTTTTATTATTTACAATTAATTTTAATATATAACATCTTTCTAAAACCGTAGTAGAAAAAAAAATATTATTTTTTTATTTGATAAAGAATACTATTTTTAGGTAGCAATTAATGTTTATTAAACGGATTTATTTGTTGAAAATTTTATTTTATGACCAAAAGATGATTAACAATTATGTGAAATAAAATTATTCTATTTTGACATATATATTTGGGTACAAAGTATAGAAAGCCTCAGATAAAGTCTATTTTTTAAAAGTGTAAAGGTTTTAAATATTATTTTCTTTATACTAAAAATATGTTCAACCATAAGTGATTGATTTAAAAAGGACCAAAAGATCATTAACTCAATTTCCGAATCATGAATTTGTTTGCCAAAATATTTGCTTTTTGAGCGCTTCTTAACAAAAAAAGAAAGGAAAATACAAATAAGAAAAATAACACAAAATAAGCAAAAATATTTTTATGCAAGATTATACAATCAAAGGTGAGAAATATTTTGAAATTTTGATTGTTAAGTATTTTACTGCATAAACAATACAATTTACCCAAAATATTCAAGCTTAGCAATAACATCTTTGAAACGCTTCTTTACAGTCAAGGCATACATTTTCTAAGTCGACGTTCCGCAATGTAAGTCTTCGTATTATTGTTAATAAGGTTAATTTGCAAAAGCCGACGCAGTGGCGGGCGCGGACCGACATATTTCACGGAGGCTTCGCGGGGAGTCCAGGCGGGCAGCTGACCCTGGGGGCAGCTCCCCATAAAAAGCAAAACACAATGGCGCTGTAATTAGCGAACTTAGCTTGCACCGAGTCGGTGGCGGCCGCTGTGGAAACTTTCATATTTAACCAATTAAAAATATCGTTAATGTGTTTTTAAGCAGACGCCTTTGTCAGATGCTTAGACTCGAACTTTACTAATTGCATCTGTGATTGTCTGGCTTTTTTCTGGTGCGGTTAATTAAACACGTAAACTTTAATTCACAACTTGCTGCAAAACGCAATGAGATTTGTTTTAGTTCAGAAGTTAAGTTGTTAACTCTTGACCGAAACTTCTATTTCACATTGTACACTAATGACAACTACTGGTTTATTCGATGTTGAGTAATAGTGAAATAATGTGGCTCGATCTATTTCTGAATTAAATAATGACACACCGATCAAAAGATACAAGCCCTCGGAAGCTAGCACCGCTTAAATAATGCAATTTCAAACCATTGTATACATAATATTTACCTTTGAAATATTATCCAAAAATTACCCAACATACGGCGTTTCAGTGATATTTTTATCAAACATTCGTATAAAAACATAAAATTATCTTATTATTGCTAAAAATTTACGTAAATTAAAAAATATTTATTTATTAGATATTTATTACTCATTAAAGCATTATTTTGTTTCGTATACGTAAACGGTTGGCTAAACTGCATTACGTTATAAACGAAAAAGAAACAAATAACATTTGTGTGATGATACTATCAACGTTTTTTTCCCAAACTGTTAAGTTGTAGTGCAGAGCCAGCGCTTTACGAAATCTCAAAATTGAATAGATCTAAGACGAGCTCGCTCAACAAGTAGTCTCTTATATTTCCATAACTAGTCGGCGAGTCTTCATAAGCATATTGATATTGGGTAGGTTGGCGGGTCGCGGGGGCGGAGGGCGGAGCTGGCGGCCAGCCAGCCCCATCGACCGGCTCATATTGCACTAGCACTGAAAACTGGATAAAAAAAACCTCCAACGTGAAAGTATAACGTAATTTGAATACGCCTGTAAAAGCACTCCTGAATTTGTTTTCCTCTTTTAATGGCGTTTAAATGAACGAATTCGTTTGCGGGTGCATTACAGGGTGGAGGTGTGTGGATGTTGTATTTTTTGTATTGAAGTCGTTGCTGTTCTCATGTTTCGTAAATCATTAAAGATTAAATGCACACTTTCTTTAATATTAAGAAAAAAAATCGAAACAATATTTTGTATTTTTTTGAGTAAAATACTTGAGGGATTTTCCACATGTTCGTTTTTATTTGTGACCGGTTTCGCCAACCTTTCGCGTTGGCATTATCAAACAGAGTGAATTATTATCGAACATGTGGAAAATCACTCAAGTATTTTATTACTAATATGATTAGGCACATTATTTCATACATAGAAGATGATTTAAAGAAACTCTCAGAAAAATATCACCGTGATTTGTGTGGGATTTGAACCCACATCCCCTGGCTTACATGGCCGGTGTACTAACCACGATGATATTTTTCTGAGAGTTTCTTTAAATCATCTTCTATATATGAACTAATGTGCCTAATCATATTAGTAATAATATAATAAACCCGTAATGGGTAATAAATACGCATCTGATTGACGTTTAATAAAAAAATCGACATCAAGTATTTTACTCAAAAATATTCAAATGGAATTCCACCAAGTACTCTCTGTCAAAAATATTGAATATTTTGTATAATAAAATGTGTATATCACACATTTAATGTTTTAATATTTATAAATTTATTATTTTAAATTTCATACTAAAGTACCGTGGAGTGTTTGATATTTGCTTTACCAATTTTTTTCTTGAGACATTAAAATAAATGAATGTATCAATTATTAAAATTCTTTGTTTTCAACATAACATTTAATAAATCTACTTTACCTTCACAATTGAAAGCAATTAAGATAATTTAAAACCAAAGAATTGTAAAGGTAGAAGAGAAGAGTACTTAGATTTAAAAGGTTTTATTTAACCCTTCGACAAAACGCTTTCACTGAATTATTCTCACGGCAGAGATACTCGTAAAAGTTTCAAGTGGAAGATTTGGGGGCATTTTATAGAAAAAGATTTCTTTTTTACCCCTGTTTCTCTTTCAGTCCGCTGAAGCATCGTCCTAGAAAAGGGTCCGATAATCAATAAGAAGCCTAATCCCAGGGGGCCTCCTAGATTGGTCTTATTGGTCAATACAAATTGACGAAAGGGGAAGGATATATCATAAGGTGAAGTATGTACCCCTAGTGTCGGAAAACATTCTCGGTCGGACCCGTCCCTCGGCATCTGCCCGCCCGCAAATAACGGAGATAGAAGCCTCGCAAGAAATAGTTCAATAAAACAGGTCCCTCGGGGAGGACCGCCTGCCGAAAATATAAATAGGCTTAACGCATAGAGGAACCGTTTGTTTTCCTGGTTAATAGCAAGGAAATATGTGATAAGAAAATATTGGGGGAGTTTTGTCTATAAGTTATTGGGACGTTCCTGATATTACGTGTGCCTCTATTGCTTTATGTTCTCTAGGAAAACGCTCTCAGCTTGGCGACGCTGGGAGTAATATTCCATGACATGCTAATAGGTGAAATAATTATTTTTAATGGGAGCTCTGTGCTTAATAAACATAGTTCAAATTACGGTTTCTCGGAAGGATTCGGGTAGGTAGTGCACGCTATTGCTGCCGATCATTGAATTAATCATTTTGTGAGGTGAAATAATTTATATCACGCCATATCAATGTTGCTTCGTGTTTATAGTTTACTAAATAAAATAAATACTTAACTCGTAGCTTGGTATGCACATCATTGCTTTTTTAACTATACTGCAAGTATTTTTTTATTTGAAAAATACTTGAAATATCTATAATATGCCAGTATATTAGAAATGGTGCTGCTTTATTGAAAGCATGTTCCGCATAAAAATAATTCCTGTTCTTGTCATCTTTTTTTATAGCAATACATATTAAAAAGTGGGACACATGGTAAATCATAATGCTCTTTGAAATAGCCGTTCCATCAAACGGCACTCAAAGAGAAATAATATATTTGGGGCTCTACCGTTCCGCCCGGGGCGACCGCAGCCCCGCTTTTGAGTGTTGCCAGTTTTTACCTGTGCAATTCCCGGAGATATCCAACCACGCCTTTCCATTCAAAATGGCCGATCTGAATTGCAAATGATTCCGCAGAAGAAGGGACGGGGTCGCACCATGCCAACTTCTAGGGCCTTCCGTCAGAGTCGTGCCAATTCTCGTTTCAATTTCGCAGATATCATTGTGAAGCTGAATACGTAATGATGCCTTTTTCGTGTTTGAGGCTATTTACCATAAAGCACGCTCCTACATATATTTTTTGTGACATGCTGACATTTGACGAAACCGACTGTCGATATTTAGTATTCTTTTGAAATTATTTATTGCTACCTTAAAAATAAATGCAACTGCAACAATATATAACATAATATCGGGCCTTATCTTATTTTCTGTTGATACTTTTTATGTGGTTTTAAAGATACTTTAAAAAAATTATATATACGAGTATATATATATATATATATATAAACTAGAGAACTGTTTTTTTATTCGCTGTACTAAAAAGACGTCGGGATATCAGGTCCTTTGACATTGAAATGCAGAAAGGCATTCTGGATTATTTAATTTGCATTCCAACTCCGACAAGTTACTTCCTATTCCTGTTTCAGGTTTGTTTTTCACGAAAAGAAATCATTAATCTCGGAGACTTTCGTCAAAGGAATAAGATAAGTTATTGCAACGTCCCACTACTAAAAGTTTTCAATTAATGTTGTTGACTGTCTTGAATTACAAAATCCCGGCTACAGTTTCGCGTGCTCGCTGAGAACTCGAGGGTCTCGTGATTCGCAAGGAGCTACATTTCCGCGCTGTGTATGAAAGTTAAGTAGGCATAAGAAAGCATGTTACATTCCGAGAATTTCAGGGCTAGTTAACTTTGAATAGATTATCCCCATTCCTGGGACGTCTCCCGTGTATTGCGGGCCTTGATTTAGACTTTCTTTGTTTGGGAGACATGCAGGAGTGCACTTCGTGGGGAGCGACTGCTGATTCGCAAAATGATCTTTCTAGAATAACAATGGAAATGAGATTCTTGATCGACCATTAATTTAAATGAGATGACCGAAGAAAACATGTAAAAACTATTTAAGACTTTAATTATTTCAATCTCGGTTTGGTTGTAAAATATTTCTTTCTATGCTATAAATGTAAGAATACTACACTATTTTTAAATGGTAGCTTTTTATTGATAATTGATGTCCTAATTGTGTATTTTTTAATTAAAAAATAGCAGTTTTAAAATTGGCGGTTCTACATGATAAATAAATTATTTTTTAATGCTAATTTTAGACATTTGTATGTCATAATTTATGATTTAATATGCAATGAATAATTGTATTTTTAAAACCGAAAAGTTAAAGAACAAGTTCTTCGAGAAGATCTAAAAATGTTTTCAACAAATTGTGGCAGATCTCAACGGGTTTCTTGATCTTATAAAGGAGGGGGTCCGGGTTATTGGAAGGTTTGATATAAGTATTTAAAAATTATTGAAAGTGTAAAATGGGCTTTGATTATGCTACGTGAAGGTTTACCTTTCCGACGCCGGTGGCTTCCTTGGCCCCTATGCGCCTCAGAAGGGCGGGCGGGGCGGCGGGCGGGGCGCGCTGAAGGGCGCCGCTGAAGCCCGGAGGCTCGTCCTCAGCTCCTGGCGAGCGGCGGCGGCGACCGGGGGAGCCATTTAGGTTCAGCTTTTGGGCAGCTCTGAAACAAAGTAAAAAACACCGTTAGTATAAGATCAGAATAATGTTAAATGTAACTTCTTAGATAATTGTAGATTAACTAGAAAAACTCTACAAAAACGCTTGAACTGAGTTTTTATTGACCGAACTGCTAAGGCTTCCCTTCTAGTTTAGTGACTATCAAACTCTTTTGGCCCACGGGCCCTCTTTCAAGGTCAAAACTTGCCCACGGACCCCCTTTCATAGTCAAAACTTGCCTACGGACCCCCTGTCATAGTCAAAACTTGCCTACGGACCCCCTGTCATAGTCAAAACTTGCCCACGGACCCCCTTTCATAGTCAAAACTTGCCTACGGACCCCCTGTCATAGTCAAAACTTGCCTACGGACCCTGGGTGAAAAACTACATAAATTCATATTATAGACTAGTTGGTGCAAATATCGATTCTATTGCGTACCTGTATTAACCTACCTGACTCACCGCGATGTCTGTTATTACTTGTATTTTATGCACCTGTCTATATTTATAATTTACTTAAGACGTATAAATCACGAATAATGTATTCATTGTTTTTTATTTTAACTTCCATATTAATACAAATGTGTCACAATTTTTTTATTTTATATTAAACCTTGCGCGGGCCCCCTGACGTTGTTCAGGGACCCCCAAATCGATTTTAATTTTCTAAGGACCCCCTGGATGATCTCAAGGACCCCCTGGGGTCCGTAGGGACCACTTTGAGAAGCACTGTTCTGATCAAAGTAAGAATGTCTCCAATTTTTCTAAAAAAAATTTACCCGTGACTTTACTATTAGCTGACACACTGCGCACACATTTTATCCAAGCTTTAAACGAAAAATTACCAAAAAGTGCAATATACATCTACTTTGAGCAGGTAGCAAATACTTATATAATAAATGCTTATGGGATGCAAGATTTTCCAGAACGGTCTTCATAAGAACAAAGACGTTATGAAAAATTGAATTTTCAAAGTCGATTGATAAAGCACATCTCACGGAACATGTGCAGATGAAAAATGACCAGAGCGGAAGAGTCCACCCTCCTTTTCAGATTCTCGGGACGCTTTTGCGAAAAAATATTTTTCAATGAAAGTAGAAAGTACCATCCAAACGTCAATAAAATATAAGTAGGAAATGCTTCTGGCTGGTCCAGCGAAATTGATAGGAAACGTTAGGGTGAGGCTCCCTTATGAAATATTGCCTTTACGTGGTGAAATTTAAATTTTGCTCAATCCTCATGTGCGGTATTTTTTAATTAAAAATCAAATTCAATTAACAGAGACTAAAATAATGAACTTATTATTGAACAACTTTATCTATATTGATTCTGTAAAAAATTAAATTCATTTAATGTAATGAAATAATTTGACCAAACATAGTGTATTGTAAATTTACTAAATAAAACCAATATTAAGCTTAAGTTAGTTGTACAAAATATACATAGCTCACAATTACTTTAAAGTCCGAACACTTTTGTAAATACAATGGAACAATGACTGCCGACTTAAGGAATGTTTGTTATCTCAACAGTTGAAACTTAACGGGAAAGTAGAGAATATTTGGGAACATACTACTATTTAAACTTACACAGATAACCTAGTACTTTTCTTTAGAATATAATCTTTTTGCCAGCATTAATTTAAACTCTACAGTCTAATGTTATTTATTAAAGACAAAAAAAATTGATAAAGCTTGCTTTTGCTTTTATAACAAAGGACCAATCTACTGCAAACGAAAATAAATGTCCTAACTTTTGATGGTTTTTATATTATTTTGAAGTAAGTAGTATTTGTTGTATAGTTAAAAATGTTTTTTTTCATTGTAAACTCAAATTATAATATTTTATAAGGCTCTGATTCATTTTTTGGTTTGTATTATAATAAAAAAAATATTCTGTAAGTGCCATGTTATAATTTTTATTTTAAAGATTACTAAAATATCAACTCTCCGAATAGCTTTGCCACAGTTAATTTAACATACCTTGTTTTTTATGACCACGTATTTCGTTATTATTATGTTATAATATCAATATTTCCTTCAAATAATAGAGCTTGTAGGGGACTTTGTAACTGTATTATTCTTACAAGTGCGCATTATTATCCTGGAGGGGACCTTTGATTCGGAGTTCATGTGGAAATCATGGCTTTCTCTTCTGCGCTTATCAATCGATTCTACCCTTTAGTACAAGCAGAAGTGTCAAAGACCCCTTGTACGGGAAATCCTCCCCTACCGCCCCTTTTCTTTTATGTCGAGTCCTAACGATAAGATTTTTAGCCCTATGAGTCAAAGTTGACATTTGCACCTGATGCCCTTTAGGGTAAGAAAGGCTCTGAGCTTCAGTGTTTCAGCTGAAAGCTACCTTATTTCATACATACCCTCGGTACAGCAAGATTTACGTTCAAGACAGCTTGTCTAGACAAACAACGGAACAGATGATACCGGCGAAATAAGTTTTCTCCTCTTTCGTACGAAATACTGCATTTTAACAGCTGCATATCCTTCTTCTGAAAACTAAAGTATTACATGGATTTTAAAAAGTGTTGCTATATTTGCAACTTTAGTACAATTAAACCTTATGCTTTTGACAAAATTTACATAGAGATGAAGATGCGATATAAGCTTTGGTTAAGAGTATAAAAATGGCCTGGCAGTATAACAAATATGAATATTTAATTTTATGTTGTTTAAAATATTTTAAAGAATGTGAAAATTTTCATATTTTCAAAACTATTTTTAAATTATAAAAGACTTTTAATAATACAACACGTAAAACATCAAAATGTTCGCTAATGTTTCTTTTGCGGGAGAGTACATGGTATATAGTAGATATTATGTTCTCTATAATGGTATATAAGTAGACATCTAATATACTAAGATCATTTGCATAATCTCTACATTAAGTTAAGTGCTTTTCTATCAGAGATGAGTACGAGGCTTCATCCCCGGCTGAGCACAAAGCCAGCACGCAGTACAATAGTAAGGGACTCTATCCATCAATCGCCTGACATTATCACAGATTGATCCGGAACTACTGCGCACGCCTGAGATGCCTGTAGCTCCGACACTTCATTTGTTCCGGTGATGACGTTGACGAGTCAAAGTGATGACTGCTTGAGAACCCAACACCAATCTTTGATTGAAACTCACTGAGATATTTCTGCGCTATTCAATATATATATATTTTTTTCTTCCGTAAATAAAATAAATATGCAATACCAATCAGTACTGATATATATAAAATCTTATAATTCCTCTTAACATTTATAAAATCTTTGTTTTATCAATATGATAAACAAAATTATTTTTATAAGTCCCTTTCCAGGTATTGACAAAGAAACGAAGTCGTATATAGTAAAGTAAACATCATCATCACACGAACCCTATAATGAAACAAAATCGACAGATTTTTACATGATAAACGCTTTCGCTAATATGTTTTGAAAATAATTTATAACATTTTATAGACACTCGGAGGTGAGAAGTTGGTTAGTTTTGGTAAGCTGAAGCGATGTTTACTTCTAATAAGCAGCATTGTGGAATGTGCGCGGCGCAGTGTTCTCTGCGTCTCCAGACACGGAGCTTCATCTTGGTTGCTCAGTGGGATGCTGGCTCTGTTATTATCGTATAAATCGACAAACCCACTATTGGACTAATCCAAGTCTGCGTGTTTGCCGTGCAGTTATGATGACACAGGAAGCATTGTTGGAGCGCGGTGGAGGAGACGGTAAACTCCTTCCATGCACAACTGCAGAGCGGACGACGCTCTAATTAGATATTCAAGCTAATAGGTACTATTGTCTGTGTGTATTTCGCCACTGATAACTTATCCTGGAGATCTATTGTGGACTTATGTGGCGAGAGAAATTTGATTGCTCGCAAGTCCGAGATACTGTGTTATATTATAATATCCGACCACCAGTCTATGGCTGAGTATAAAACAGTTTTGATGTACTAATACGTGTAATTACTTAAAAATATTTTTAATTAAATCTAAGATCATAAGATCATATAAACAGACTATTCTGTGAAATATTAGAGTATCACCTTACGGTCAAATTCGAAAGAAGTTTATTCTGTATACAAAAATTCAGAAACCTTTATAAGATTTAATAGAGCAATTATACAAAAGTTCTTTCTAAAATAGATGGTAAGTATACGAACAACGTTATTTAGTTACCCAATTTCATTTCCTTTTCCGTATAATTTATGATATTGGACTGTGTTCGTTAAGTTGTAAGAAAGGCTGAAAGAAAGAGAAGCAATAATGCGGTTTATCATATTGTCCGCAGTCGTTATCTCCCGCTGTCTAACTTATAACTCGTCCAAATAAACGTCAGTTTCGGGGCCCAAATAAATTTGTGTCTTCCGATAAAAAAAAATATGCTTCCGAACGGGCCAGTCACCATGATTCGCGCACAGTAATAATGAAGTTATGGTTTTATAAACGTTTTATTAGGGCCGAGCTTGAAATATAGGGTTATTTTCCGGTGTCATAAATATTATAACAGTCATAATACAAAGGGTGGACTTTTTTTAAATATATCACCGAGATAACGCCGGGCCGGACGCGGCGGTCGCTATAATGGACTGTTTTGTTTTATTTGGTAATTATTTTTATTCCTCGGGAGTCGCGACATATTTTTAATGCTCCCAGATATTTGTCAGCTGCGAGCTCGTCTCGTTCCCGGCCCGCGGCAGCCCCCGTCATATAATTAATTAAGGATTGGTTAAACCAAAACTGAATAATTAATGAACTACTTAAATAGATATAGCCAAAGACATGTTGACGATTTTTTGACGTGTTTTTGGTGCATACGTGTATTTGTATATTCTGGGTTTACAGAATTTATTATTTAAAAATTAAAATAAAATATATTAGGGATAGGAATTGTTTTAAATTTTTATGTTAGCTTTGAGTATTACAAAAAACAATTTGATTTGATTTTTGTCTAGAAAAGATAATTAAATATCTTTGATATGACTAATAATTTTTTTTTCACTGTGGTACTGTAACTGAGAGAAATATATTATTATATGCAAGTGTGGAATCAACGTGCATTGTTTTAACTAGATAAGTATTAAAGTACAAATTTTTGGTGTAAATCAATAAATGAAAAACATATTGCACATTCGATAAATCTGAAAGAATGGAATCATTTATATTTTCGTCTCATGTTAAATTTGATTAAATCTTAGAAAAAGTAAAAATTGAAATGGTTGAGGTCATTATAGATATAAAAAAACAATTTGCTGAATACGTAGGCGCTAAGTAAGGCTGGCAATACGTGTCAGGTTACATGGTTTTTAATTTAAATGAGAAATTTCTTTCGGTCTTATAAAAAAAGAATGTCTAATTAAACCGTCTCAAATTTTAATTGCGACCAGAAAAACATTTACGAAATTTCAATGATTTACCATGGAACGTTATTAAAGTTTGCAAGATAAAACACGGCGCTCGTAAATACAAGCAAACCAGAAAATTTCGTGCGGTATTTCACCGCTGGTAGTGCACAGAGCCGGCCATCGTTAAAACACAATAATTAAAGCGATATAGGTGTGTAATAATTATGGAAACCTTTTCAGCTTTAGTGTTATTGGACTCGGAGTAATTTAAAACCCTCACTGAAAGTTTGCGCGGAAATTAAATGCTATTACGCTGGATCGTAAAGTTGAAGATTGTTATTGCGTTTCATTTATGTAGTTGGATGTTGAAGTGGATATGGAATATTGAGTCCTGCAAAATAACAAAACAATGCGATAATTTTAGCGATTGCTTCAAAATGTACTTCCATAGAGTTTAATATATCTTCAAAGTACCAAATAAAAAACATTGAATTTATCACATTGCAGATATCATTCAATTTTGAGAAAACACAAATATTTGTACACTTGTGTTTATGATTGAAAAAAAATCAAAGTCACTCAACAAACTGTTGGGTAAAAGTAATGGTTATCAAGACAAAATAAAATATGATAAATAAATACTGCCTTTAGAAAACAAAAAAACTGGCCCGAGATCCGTGTAACTGGTGATGTATGAACTCCTAGACCTTAAATGTATATTATACAATCGTACGTGAAATTTGGGTATTTAATCCGTCATTTGAAATTTAAATATTTTACTTTACATTGTGTTTGGTCTTTTGCTCATAAAAATGGAAATTTATTAACGTAAGTGTTCATATATATTGTGTTTTGTGGTTTCTTATAAATTAAACTTATTGGTTTTGTAAATGATCTCGGTGAGTACCTGCGTATATATTTGTGGGCTCCCTGCATTGCAGTAGGCTCATTCATATAATCCCCTTCTGCGTGAACTGCTGCCATATTAACCCATGAATAATATAAACATAATCAGGTAAGCCAACCTAACATACGCTAAATAAGCAATGGTTTAATCAGAGAGACTAAAACTGCTAGTGCATCTTCGGTATAACCAGAAATACTCTTAATATATCTTTGTCTCAGTTAATTATTTACATTTCAGGAAACAAATAGAAATAACTAGGAATAAAAAATTAAAATAAATTTTAAAAAATCGACGATTATTTATTTTTAACAAAAATTACAAGGATAAAAAAACCATATCGCGATAGGTTATAAATATGGTGTTTGGATCTCTCGTGTATAAGTTTTTTTTTCTTGCCGGAATCGATAACTTAAATGCATATTTTTTAAAAATCATACTAAGCGTACGTAAATAAAAAAAAACAATAAAACAAAAGGATATATAAATTTGCGTTTAATATACTGAATAATTCAAACGGAATAACGAATCATTGATTGGACGCTATTTCTTTCTGAATAATTTCAGATACGTATAGCTTGAAACTGTAACGTACTACTTGCATATATTTACTCTTACTGAAAAATTAAGATAAATTGAAATTAAATTCACTAAAAACATTGCAAATAATTCTCGCATTCGCAAGTATTAACAGGTTTCTATTTTGATATAAAATTATGAATTTATTCTATGAATATTTATTTACGTAAAAGTATTATCAATTTAATTTTCCTTAAATGGGAATTCCCACTGTAGACTAAAGTCCACGATAGTAATGCTCGCGCCTGGTTTGCTGCAATAAGCTCTGTACAATGCGGAGGTTGGTCGCCTTCATTAATGTATTTTGTAGTCAATGAAATCACGTTCTGCGTTTCCCACTTAATAATATTTGCGAGCGTCCAGGTCATATTTTAAGGGTGAAGTAACTTATTTGTTGAAACTCTCGCGTTAAATATTCAACCCTGCTTTCTTGATCCTTTTTGAACGGAAATTCGTTTACCGCGGCATTTTTTATGAGTTTTGGTAATTAAATAAAACGAGCTGACGCTTTAACGAGTTACTGAAAATTGTGTTTTTATATATATTTTTTTACCTTGTTATAATGGAAAATCAATACTTATATCTGGGTCGAGATGAAAACAAAAATAACACTTGGGCGTAAGTAATTTTATTAGGTAATCCAAAATTGGAAAGGTGACATTTTTGTTTTAGTACTATAATTTTGTTTAACTTTAAGTGCAACGTAAATTTAAAAAAAAATCTCATTATGTTGACTTTACATATTACCCTATACACATATTTTAATTATTACGTTTGTCCTCATAATAATATTTAATTCTCCTCAGTACTTATAAAATCCTAAAATGAATAAAAAACACTATCGATATATATACAGAAACTACTAAAAGTGATTTTTAAGAGGATTTGTTTCCATAAAATAAATAAGTATTCAATATCAATACATATTTTTAAGTTATTTCAGAAAATCTTAATGGAGAATATAAAAAAAACACAGTACTGTATTGGAGAGTTAAGTTTGTTTTACTGTTCAGAAAAAAAATGTAGTCGATATGATTAATGCGTGTATTGCAGCGCAGAGCCCGCATTAATCAGCGGAGCCGCGGCGCAATCATGATAAATCACAAATACAGTAAAACTTTGGCCGTTTTCTTTAAGTGATCCCCCCGAGAAAGTCCCTCGACCGATAATTCCGACTAAACACCGATCCGTGAAACTGCCTGAAAAAATAAAATAAGAGCCTCGGTAAAGTAAAGTGTACAGGGCGAGGTGCAGGGAAACTTTTAAAAAGCCGCGCGGGGGCGACGCCGAAAGCGAGAACGAGAAAAGGGTAATAATTTATTCGGCAAATCTTTTTCCTCTCGACTTTCACAAGCTTTGACATGTATAAAATACGTATCTTAATCTGAGTTACTGCTACACGCCTCCACTGCAGCCGAGGGGAGAGTTTTGAAAAATAACCGAAGAGATTGCCGCGCTGCAAGGATATGAATGGAATACTGCAGCCCGCGGAGGAAACACACACACAAAAAGGCAAAACAAGCGGAAATGAGAGAAACCATATTCCCGTTTCCTTCCTCCGATCCGAAAGGGGCGGCCAGATCTCACATAATATTTTATTTCTTTACGAATTTACATAATGCCACTTTTATAGTGGAATACACCGCACATCTGAATGCCTAGATTTTGAATGTAAAGGAGGGACATGTCGGTTTACACTTCACTTTCCATTGTGCTTTCTTAACGAAACGTGAAATTTAAATAATGACATTAAAGCGTAAGGGTGCTAAGATTTTATTTCTTTTCCAACCCCATTCTCAGACTGCACTCGAAGTATAAAGACTTGCGATAAAAGCCAGCTAAAGAAATGCAAATCTAAATCTCGGAGATAGGATTAAACCTATGCGTAATGAAATATATACCCACGTTAATGTACACATTTAAAATATGCATAAATATGTATGTTAAATTTTTTTACTCAAATTAATATTACGTTTCACAAATTACTGCCATTGCTAATCCTACAAAAAATATTTATATTACTATGTGAATAGTTGTTTGATTATGACAAGTATATTGATTTTGTGATTGGTTTAAATAAAAGTCTTTTGAACTGTTGCAAAAATACTCTTTATCATTAATTATTTAAGACTATTATAATATTCTATTATATAATTGCGTGATTAATTCGTTTATGACTGGTAATATCATAGGGTACTGGTTATATTTAAAAGTCACAATTGATCTATGAAATGCTTTCCGTTAAAAAACGTTTATTGAGCAGTTCCCGAATTCAACAAATTTAAATTTTTAAAGAAGAGATAACCAAAGAATTTTCAAAGGTGACATGGAATATTACTAGAAATACTGCTGTCTTTATAAGCCGTAAGCATCGACATTATTTAAGTCATGTACTGCGCAGTGCAAGTATAAGCAGTATGGTAATTATGGCGTAGATCGCAGATGTGACATTACCGTTCATCGGGCGAAGTGTCGCACACTAAATGTCATCTTCAGGCATGTCACCGCCAACATTAATTATTTCCCTTGCCATGCGCGGGCCGCGGGGCCTCCACTCTCCAAGCCCACGACCCACCAGGCTTCTCGCACTTGACATTTGGAAGCAAACGTATGAGCTGCAGCTGTCTTCCCAGCGAATCCATCCCCCTGACACGTGGCCGGCCATTTGCATGTTGTGCATTTAATTACAGAGGCGAGAGAATCAAATACTTCAAACCGTTTAATATTTTGATTTACTCCTCCAATTATATGCTGATGATATCAAAAGCAACCTTCGAGTGTCAATGCTAATTTTCTTTTGTCTGAAAAGTTATTTTTGACATGAATCTTTAGATTTACAACGATGAATTAATTGGATGTGTCACAGAAAAATGGCTCCACTGAATATCTTGGATTAATTCAGTCTGCAGAGCCTACCATCCCTCAAATACAACGTGTACTGTCACTCTAGTCGGGCATTAGTAGTTTTAATACCTTAATCAATTCTGTAAGCTTAGGGATATCTTATTGGTATTTCGTATCTAAGTAGAGGGTATCCGTTTATGTTATCCGTTTTGTCTTTATGCCCATAATTGAAAATATTGACTTTATATCAGAATTATGAATAAATTGATTGTAAACAAAACCTTTTTGTTGAAACATCGTAGCACCAGTTATTATATAAATCAGCGTACATTGGTGTTTTTAATATACATATTTATAAATTAATATTTATTATATTTTATTGAATGGCGCTTTTTTAAATTATTTATATGAAAACATCCATTGTAATTTGAGATGCATATATATTTTTTAATACAGAATATTCAGTGAGTTTAGTCAATTTTTATACATTTATATTTCAATGTTGAATGGTGGTACATTCTATTTTAATTATTTGTAACACGGACTGTAACTCACTAACACTAAGGCTGTATGCTGAAATATGGTAAAACGCGGGGTGTCCATTTTGTAAAGCTGAAAGTAAATCACTGAAGAGGAGCGCGCCTGACTTTCATTAGCCGACCGGTGACAACGATATTACCGATGAAAGGTTAAGTGGTTAGGCGACGGTTACAATGCCCTGCAGATTAGGTCGCCGTGTAACATCGCACAGAGTCCCGCAGGACTTGTCGTTGTTTGCGTGCCCACGGTGGGCCTTTGTACTGGCCTCACAAAAATATGTCCCGGCAAGACGTGTAGTGGTTACCTCGGCACTTTGGGACGTTGTTTATAATGCAATAAGGATTGGCGTTTTAGGAAAATTTATGGTTTAATTAAAACTGTTCGCCTACACAGGTTAAAAAACTATGAGCTCACAATATACTCGAAAATAAGAGGTTTTGAATTATAATTTTTTTCTTTGAGATTTTGCACTTATCTGCAATCCTTATTAAATCAACACCTATAAATTAATAAACCGTTGAATAAAATAATATGTTTTGCTTTTAAACAGACGCGTCAAAAAAAAACATTTATTTTACTTAGAAATTTTTTTATTTGTTGGTTTTAAAAATTAAAGTGAAAGCATTTCGTATATAGTAAACTTCAGTGAGCAACCTTACAAGCAAAAAATGTAAATTTGTAATTTACAATGTTGGAGTCTCGTTATTTGACCGCAAATCAATATAATGGATGTTCTTTCACTTAGAGTTTCAAGTCCTCTAAGCTGGGCGCCGGGAGGCAGTACGTTTGCAAGTTCAGCTCCGAGGAGAGGCTCTCTCAACACTCAGCAGAAAGCCTCCCCCAAAAGCTCCATAACTCAAGTTGGCGCAACTCCTGTAAGCTTCGGGGGAGACCTCAAGCCTTATTGCTTTAATATTTCTACTTTAAAGTCGGGGTGGGTCTGCAGCGACCCCCCGAAGCCCCCTGAGGGTGAATCGCGGAATGGCTCGGATTACTGGGTTATCCGCAGAAATTTGCGGATGGAAATGAAAACTTTCATTAGTGAGTTGACATCTTAGCAGATAGTTTGGCTTAATTAAAAACTGGTCGCTTGTGAAGTCACTCTCATGATTGAACTCTTCGACTGTCTCGGATGAATAAATCAAAGTTTTGTAATTTAAACTCGTGAAACTAAATTTGAAATAATCAAACTTGCTTTTTTTAATGTTAAAGAACTACTGAAATAAAAATAGTATAAAGAAGATAATCAAACTGAGCAATACTAACCGCTTTATATAATCAAACCTTGCAGACTGCAATAAAAACGCTTTTTTATTCTGTGTTATTTTAGATTGGATGCTTGGCTACCAATCTTAAAATAATAACTCATTGTTTAATAGTTAAGTATCTATAAAAGTAATATTTATAAAATTTAAGAACATGGATTTTTTTCTAGGCTAACATAAAAACAAGATCCTTGGATTATAAACAAGTTTTGGAAAATACCGACAAATCTTTATTAAGTGTGTGCGAATATTGCCTTACTGGTGCTATCCGATAATATAGAAAGCATTTATCAGAAGAAAAAAAACGGATCAATGATATATACACCCAAGTTGGATATTAAATAAGATAAATATTTTTATTGTAATGTTCATTTCGGTTTCTTTGAAAACTCATTAATTATCGGGAACCTTATTCAACTTCAGAAATTTGTTTACCAGGTATTTATAATGCTTTCAAAATTCATAAAAATACTCTTATTAATTGTTTTAATTTTTAAGCGTAATTATTATTTGGGATCCTATAAAACAAATTTTAGCTATAAACTTATTTGAAAACACCCAGTAAAATTTCCGACTGCATATTGCATTATTTTCTTCTCGTCTTCGTGTTTTTACGACTGTTAAGTTTCAATACTTTATGGTTAAGAGGATAAGTTTTATGAGAAGTTTTGATTTGGGACGTATGAAAAGTTGGTAATGTGAGAAATGTAAGCTCCCCGACCTATATTTTGTACGAAAGATAATAATGCCAGATTTCACAGAATCTTTTTAAACTTTGGTGAAGCATCTAAAGAATTAAGTATCTCACAAGTTTAGCGTTCATATTAAGTTTATCGAATGGAAAATTCTGAGAATAAAAGTAATGCTCAGAAATGCCATGAAAATAGCGATTTAACTTGAAATAAAATTATGTTAGTATTCAGCGGATGTAAGATAAATCTAAGAGTTGAAACATTAGAACAAGCTTTTTATCCTAAATTATCTCTTATGGCGAAAAAGTTGATATCCTAAGTCCACTTTGGTCAAATATACGGAGCCCACCAACGAATACTTGGACTAACGCCAATCTCTTTGATCGTTCACATCTATTGTGAGTTCTTTGAGTAACTTGGTGTGTTTCCGGCATTCGCTTTGTTGTATATAATGATATCCTAAAAAAACATATAGACTTTTGTACAACCATTTTTTTTAAATATTGCTTATTTTTTTGAACTAAAGACTTTCCAACACCAGATAACTGCTTTATGCAATACAGTCATAGTTATAATTTAATGATAAAATTTAAATATTTCAGAAATATATTTAAATTGTACAGTTGAAGTCCCCGGAGGTAAGACCGGGCCGCTAAGCAATAAATCATAAGTTTCCACAAATTAACGGAACAAGTTGGGAAACACAACGATCACAGACTGAGATAACGAATACTCTTCAACCTCTAACTCCTAACTCAATATATACTACACCAATATGGAAGATTGTATAAATATATTGACACAAAACTTATTTAACGATATTCTGTTGTTTAGTTTCATAAATTCAAGACATTCCAAAATTTTACCAAATTTTGATATCCGCTTTACAAATATTTTATACATCTTCTGCCAAAGCTCAATGCTGCCCTCGAAACGCTGTTTTACATCAATTCAAAGACCTCCCCTAATCATCCATCGGTAGTAGTATAGTAGTAGTTCAAAAACTAATTGACAATTAATTTTATCTGAATTATTTAACCTGAATGTTTATATATGGGAATTAATCCAAGAGATTTACTATATATATTTATTGTTATGTTGAGGTTAAAGTAAATTGATTTATTATGTATCAGTAAACAATATTGTAGGACCAAATAATACCACCAATAAACAAATCAAAGGAAATACTATGAAAAAACATAATAAGTTTGAAGAAATTAATCAACAAATGATGATTATTATAAAAAAAATAATAATGTACTCGGAAATTTACAAAGGAAATAAATGTATTACTTTTACCAAAGAACGTTGGGATATTTGTGATGGTTATGACATAAGAAAATATTTTATAATGACTTTAAAAACAAACAGACGTAACCAAAGTCATTCGTTAATGATAAAAGAAACAAAGGATTTTTCAAAACGTTATTGAGACAAACGATTCTCAAACAAATTACATTATTTCATTCCCTAAACGAAATGGAAGAATGACATAAAAGGTTATTTTATATTTGGTTATTACGTATGCTTAAACCCATTTTCAAATTCTAATAACCATTTATTTTTAAATGTCTATGAATAATTGAAAAATATTTAATACCATTAATTGGCATTGATATGAATACTAAATCTTCTTTTCCCAGTACTAAGCAAATGATACAAAAGAATACGAATTTCACTTTACTTTTTCCAAGTTGTTGAGGAATGCATATTATACCATTGATTATTTATATGATATATTATAAGTCAATGGGTCATATAGAAACCCAATCATGTTATTGGATTCCAGCGGATATTGTTAGAGAAAATATTTAATGTTCTATTCAGAAGGATTGGTCGCTTCTAAAAGGATCTCTAACGTGCTGTGTAAAGCTTTTTGTCTCTTCTCTCGTGAACGTAAGAGGGGATGAGTGCTATTAGTTTCTTCAAAGACTTTGCCATGGAGAGGATTTGATATTGGTATTTTCGACTCTTCTCAAGAGACTCTCTGTGATTTTATTCGACAAAGAAATATCCACAGTAAAATAATAAATAATTAACTAATCATCTTTGTTATATTGCAAGTTTACAAATGTAAAATTATATATGAGATATTAATTTAATTAATAGTGTACTGATAAAATAAACTTACTTCAATAAGTAGATGAGTAGTACTTATATAATCCAGAACGTATAATGTAAATACAATCTGGTTTAAGTAGAACTTATTTAATCTAGAAACTGATTTAGTTCATTTTTTGGGGAAGCTTGTAATAAAAAGTGTTAAATTTTTTATTTATTTAATCATTAAATTAAATTTCATGATTTTTTCAGGCGTGCATATATTAATGATTTAACTATTATACTTAACTTTAACTGATAAAATGCGATCTTTTTTTTATAATAAATAATTGTTGCATGTTTGTGTTAATAGAATATTTTTTAAAGGTATTATTACTAATTTGTTAAATAAATTAAAATGCATTAAATTACAAATAAAAATCACTGCATAAATAAGACGATGATTATTTTTATAAATAATTAATGTGAATAATTAAAAAAAACAAAATGAATAAAGCATCTCTACAAAAAGCCAGACAATCATAACATCCCATCAAAAAGTCTAAAACACATGTCTCAAATTATATCCAAACACTGGGCGCATTCACTGAAGTCTGAAGGAAGTGGGCTGTTTGGATTCTCGTGGGAGCATGAAGCGCGGGGCGGCGCCCATGCCTCCAGGCCGGAAGTCATTAGAAGACCAGGGCGGCTGCAAGGATGGGCGAGAAATATTCAGTTATCGAATCGCTACGTTGCGCCCACCGGTAATAGGCTGGATTGTTGTTTTCTGATTGCGAGAAAGTGTGAATAGAATTTATAAAATAACTTGAGAAGCTTAACAATACGAATATCTCTTATATTGTTTTCATATCCTGCAATAAAGAAACAATATAAGGAATGAATGGCGGCGAATTAATATTTTTAGATAGAAGAAAATATTAAATATCTTGAAAATATTAAATATCAAAATTTTATAAAAATATCATCGAGATTTGTGTGGGATCCCACACAAATCACGATGATATTTTTCTGAGAGTTTCTTTAATCAATTTTCAATATTTTAAAAAATGTACTTAATCATTATCAACCAATAAAACCTGTATAGGCAAAATCGTACTTCCTGTGAGACGGTCTTCACAAAAATCAAAAATATATTAAATATAATTTTCAAAATCTAGTAAAATTTATATTCTTATATATATTATTTATATAATCAAATTAATTCCATAGATTGTAATGAAACAGTAAAATTTAATGCTCAAATTATAAGTCCTAGGGAGAATAACGAAGTTTTTAAATAACCTTTTTTCTCGCAGATTTTTTATTTACAAGACCATCGTAAAAAAGGTCTCCGGTACAAATTTAAGTATTTAATTCTCCTAAAAAAATTGTGTATAACACCTTGATGATTGGGAAAAAATGGATACCATCAAATATAAAAAAAAACTTTTTACGTAATAACGTATTTTTTCAACAAACATTATGACAACTATCAATAATTGCGCCATTGTACCTTTAAATGGAATTCAATAAATCGGCAAAAATTTAAATTGCATTTGATTTGAAGCTTTGCAGTGAATACCAATTCGAGCTTCAATACAGTTGGTTGAAAGGCTTTCCGAAATCACATTTTGTAATAGACCAAATGAAACAAATATGAGTAAAATCCTTAAATATTTCAGTTACGTCTAAATACAAATACATAAAATTTATAAATAGTTTATTTAAACAAATATATAGATCATAATTATTATAAAACATATAAATAATATATTTTACAATAGGGTTATCACGAGATAGGTTGATATAACGTTCAAGTTGCATATGGATATAAAAATAAACAATTTTGATCGTGAACTATTAAAATTTTAAGAAGATTTATATGAGGTTTGAAATAATATTAAAAATTAATTGTAAGGCAATGTTTGGTAAGTAATGTTATTTTATATTTTAAGATCACAGACAACTCTTTTCAAAGATATCAGTATATAATATACATATTGTACTTCCAATAATTACAATAGAAAATTTTGACAGGACGACCGGTTTAGCTCATTCTTGTATTATTACAACTTTTTGCACAGTTACAAAGCCGTGTGTGGATTGATCACCTTAATTATAAATCAAAATTAACACAAGATTTGAATTTGTCGCCATTTTTGCATTTTGTATGAAATTTTCGTATTTTTATATTAAATTTTTATATTAAATTTTTATATTTTGTATAAAATTTTCGAACTGCGGCTGCCAAGCTTTCATTATTTTTGAAATATTGTTAAATAATGAAGACACGTGCTTCTATCATGTAACGCTCCATTTTTACTTACCTTAAACTGTCAGCTGTCAAATTGTTTTTTTTAAGTGTTCCCAAAACTTTACTGCAAAAATGGCGACAAATTCAAATCTTGCGTTAATTTTGGGACACCTTTATAATAAAAACTTCATTTAAACAAATGTTAGTAAAAAAAAATCGTATAATCGACAACTCACACCAAATAACAACATATAGCCCAAAAATGTTATACCTAAAATATAAAGTTAAAGTTAGTGAATATATGCGACCTGTAATTGAAGTAATCTCTCAGTTTAGAGTGATTTATTCACCGAATCTATAAACGCCAATAAAAATCAATGTCCCCCAATCAAATATTCTTACCTGGCCGCAATTAGCCCCTCGTGTAACCCCACTTGGCCCGGTCCTGGGGGATGCCCCGTCACCAGCCGGGCTCCCCCACAGCCGCGGCCTAAATGGCTGGCGCCTGTGACAAGCGATAATTAGCAACGAGCGCCTCGCGGCAACGCACGCGGGACATGGCGCACAGCAGCTAAAGGAATTTGTCAACTTTGTGGTAATCCCATCAACCAGCGGCTGCCCGCACCCTGGGAGATATTGAATATTGATTATTCGTTCATAATGTCTATTTTGATCGATTTGGACGGGCCAAGTAATGAGCTTGATTTACCCATTGATATTTGTACAAAACGACTCGTGATTAATTGAAGCATCTAATAATGCGTCATTTGTTCAAATTCTTATTGTTTAAAAAGAATAAATATTTATCAATTTGTACAGAAAATCCCGTTTCATTGATACATGTTTGATTAAAGTACACCCACGTGACAATCAGTTGTGATCACGCCTTATCGATGATACAACAAAAAAATATGCTTTCGCGTTCAATTATATTCTTATTTGATATAAATCATTTCAATCGTAACATCAAAACTACCGAGAAAATAATAGAAAGATTTGTATGTTTAGTGTTCAAATATTTTTTCTAGATTGACAATGTTTCTATTTGCTGGCGAACGAGCTGTAAGATAAAAATAATTCCAGTCGCTTTATCTTTCCAGCGCGAAGTTATACCGGCGAGACTGTACGTGCTCAGTTCTCAAGGATCGCCTCATACAGGAATGTTTGGTTCATGCAAATAGCATCAATGGAGTAAACACAAGTCCCTCGCGAGTGAGTAAACAGGCCCGGCGACAGTGCTTTATGAACGGGAATAGTAAGTGGATTTATTCCCGGGCTTGCAAGCTGTTATTTGGACGATTTTATAAGAAAGGTGCAAATGGAAAAGTTACACCAGCGGATATATTTTCGCGTATGTGCAAATATAAAATCATGTATATTTTTGATCCTGATTGTTAAATTGCATTACATTCAATTAAAAAAAACTCTTGGTTTCTTTTTGTTTGATTGATTTTTCATTATGGATGAAAAGAAATTAAATTTGAATATGGATTGATTTTTGGACGATTGTTTGTAATGAACTTGAAAAATATTAACTATTATAGTAATAACGTTTGCATTACATTTGAGAATTCTACAGTTACATTTCAGTATATTCTCAAAAAAAATAATTAAAAAAGCAATAACTATGTTCACAGTCTATAAATTTGTTAAACTACAAAAGCACTCAAATTTCAGGTTAACGCAACAAATTAAGCACCCGTTCACCTGATATTGTAGGGACATGTTCAGATCCCAAAAACACGGATCGAATTACAGCGATTAAACTAATATGAGCAGCAGGGGGTGGCTAGGGTGGAGGCGCAGGGGCGGGGGTGGAGTGAGTGACAGGGAACACGTGCCGGGCGACCGCCCGCTGCCCACTAAGTGCAGCAAGATGCGTGCAAGCCGCCCTGCCCTACTCCGTAACACTTAGGACGCAAGTCACAAATTCGACCAAAACGATATTTAATACAAACTTAACTTTCATATTTCATAAAAAAACATCTGAAAAATAATAAAACAGTGCTTAAGCATGTCTTATGAGCGATGCGTTATTTTTAAAATTAATATACAATAGTTACTGTAATGTACCTACCTAATCACCCCAATATGTTTTGTTTAGTACTTCCCATTGTAATCGTTTAGTTAAAAGTCCTTGTTTGTTTAAACTAACATTGTACTGAGGAATGGAATTTATTCCGCCTCTCGATATAAATTAACCTTTAATAATATGTTTGTGCTTTTATTTAACTATGTGTACTTGCAGTTCTAACGGACTAAATTTCCATTATCATATCTTTTATTATTAAGTAAACACAAACATCTCAAACTTCAAAAAAATGTTTGTGCATTTACATTCCATAATATAGAAAGTATTGAAAGGGTTTTTCTTTACGTTCACCCGAAGTCCGGTGTGCACCTAACGGGCACATAAAATTACTGATAGATTTAACCAAGTAATACGATATTTTCATAGTGTTTATACATATTTACAATTATTAATTTCATATATAATACAAAGTAGCATTATTTTTTGCAAGTTTTTCTGATGAACACGAATGATCGGTTAAACAAAATATTTAATATATCACTATTTTACTATTGTTTACGCCATAGGTGAGATAGATTAGTAAAATAATGTTGACTTCAAAAAATAAATAGTAAAGTAACAGTGTTGAAGTTACCATCCCTTTCACTTTGCTCCCCGCACCTGCTTGGGAGGAGTGTCTGGAGACGTTTGTGGGGATTGTTGGCTGGATGACAAATAGCGTAGAAACCGTGTAAATAGCCTCTAGCAAGAATACTTACACAGGGGGTTGTTAATTTTGATCATGAAATACTATATATATAATAAAAAATGATAAATATATTTCTTTTATAGATTCTACTTATTTGTAATATGTTATTATTGTTGATAATTTTCTTCATTTCAAATATTCATTTAAAACCGGGATTTATTTTTTTCCATTTATGCTTCAGATATAAATGAATGGCTTCAATGGCTTGGCTTGTTTTTCAATTACCTTTTGATTATCCGTATCAGTTTAAATAAAATGCATTTAATCACAAAAAACTCTCACTTGAAAATATATATGATGAGTAATTTTTGTTTTTCCGAAAATATATTGCAAATACATTGTCCCGATTTTTTGCAAATTGGTTTTGATCTTTAAATTATTAATACTTAATTTTAAGAATTAATCAAGAAGATATTTTTTTTTAATACAAAAATAATTATGTAAAGAAGCGTATTTTTGTATCTTAACTAAGAAACATGGTACACGACTACGAAAAGACTTAAAAAAATAATGTTTAAAAGCTGGCGTATCGGCTTTCAGAATAAGCGGTTGGAAATTCGTAGAATACTTCATTAAAAGTACAGCAAATGGTCTCTCTTTCCCTTTTGCCCTTTAAAAGCTAAATAGGTGGATTGTGTTTCATAAGTGGGTGTATTTTATATTTTGTTTTGACTTAACTGTAATTTTTTTTAAGCTTTTACATTATTTAAATTTTTTTCTGGGAGTTTATTTTAACATAACTATTGAATTTTATTTTTAGAAATTTTTAGTAAAATTTATTGATTCTCAAAAGTGAGATCATACTAAATATATTTTACTGTAACTGGGCAAGCATCTATTCTACTCCTTCCAACAATATGTAGACAAATAGTCTGCCGACTATACAGGAGGTATAACTTCAGCGTACGGAAATGCATTTATGTACAGTGAAAGTTTAAGGATGCGAAAACTGGCAACTGTAAAGAGTGTAGGGAGAATGAATCAACTTAATGTTAGGAGAAAATTAATTTAAAGTTAGAATGAACATTGATTACAAAGTTGAAAACTTATACCGTCAAATAAATTATCATATGTGTTTACATGTCAAAAGTTGTTTAGTTTAACTGTCTGTGTGTGTATTGTGTTTACATCTGAGAGTAAATTCAAGCATAAAATATCACAAGAAAGCTAAACGGCTAAGGTTTCTATTTTCTCTAGTACTCTTCTCTTGTGTCAATAGTATCTTAGCACTTTTATGTAACTATAAATGTATATGCCACTGAAATAGTAATATCTAGAATTGAAACCACATTAAAGAAGCTCAATTTGGAATGGTTCTGTTATACAACCCTTGAAAAAAATCACATGTTCAAACGAGTAAATTAACATGAAAACAAACTAGTAAATAATACCACAGGCATAATAAATAAATAAATCTAAAATTACATTAAACGTGACAAGGGAATAAGTTTTAAAACTTATCTTCCTTAAAACACTTTCAAAAAATGTCTCGATAACGAAAAAGTTGTAACAGTGTGATACTAATAGAAAATTCTATGTGATATGGAAATAAAATTTGAAAGGATAAGCAACGAAGAAATAAATATGACGTAGAAAAAAATGCGTCGGGGTTTACATTGCAAGTCGCATTTTCAAAGGTTCTGCTGAGAGCGAAGCAGAAGCTTTTAAACGCCCATACGTTTGCTATATATAATAATTGTCCCCATGATATAGCGAGGCTGCACTTTGCACATCCTGTTTTATATGTGTGTGTTGCTATTTTTCACTTTTGCGACATATTTCACAGCGTTTGTACCTTTAAAAGTTGTGTAAGCATCGCCGCTGTGTGTGCATCGTGATGCCCGCGACGTACTCTGCAAGTATACGTGTTTGAAATATTTCGCCAGTTGCATTGAACTCCGGCGGGATTCGAAAACTTTAACGAAGGCACAGCTGAAAGTTGCGTCTAGCGAGGCTGGCTGAAGAATTTTAAGTGCAGCCGATTGGAATTTTTTCCGATACTAAATCCGAATATATTTATCGAATCAAATTGGGCATACTTTTATTAATCTCGCATATTACAATATTGTAAAAAATAATTTGTTAAAATACCTGCAAAGTAGTGAAGTAATTTATAACGACGGAACAGTTATCATCAACAATATAAATAAATTTGATTGATAAAATAATCGGTATGTTTAAAAGCAATCGAAGAATTTGTGGAATCAATTAGTTAATATACGTAAGAATAATTCTTGGGCTAGGAAATTTGGGTATCAATAAAAGAGGTACTGTACACACCACATCAAGGCAAAAAGAAACGCGCAGCCGCCTGCGACATGACGTTCGGAGACGGTCTGTCTTGGTGTGTCATGTCCTGAAATGTGAAATCATCCGTCTCCGGCTGTCGGCGCGGATCTTAATGGGTTACTAAATGTACCGCATGTTGTGCTGACACTTTTCTTCTGGAACATTCCTTGTAATCTGCTTCATAAGATTACTATAATATATATATACACACATACACACAAATTGAATTACATATATTTATTATATATTAAAAACTGAAATAAACAATATATATATTGAAATTAACAGTGAGGTTAAAAATTCGTTTTGTTTACGAAGTTCTTTTGTAATAAGCTCGATGCTTTTTTGGTATTCCAGCAAGAGCTTCATGTTACTTGAATGTAGAGCCTCCGTGCTTCTTTATTCTCCTCTGTATATAGAAATTTCATCTTGTCAAGATAACTCAGCTAACATCTTAAATACAGGAACGGCAAGCAAATTCCGTTCCTTTCTCAATTTGCACATAAAACGAAAATTTAAATATCGTAAGACAGATACACAAAGTTTTTTCCAGCAGGCTTGCGCGGGATTTCATCTGAGTCGGGCACAATTCAGGCAAAATCTTACATCTCCACACTGCGATAAGGGTAATGAGGCAGCGAAGCCTTGGGCTAGGTGGGGTGGGGCAGCGAGGGACGCAAAACGCTCAACTTTTAAAAATCCCGCCGACGGGAGGGATGTCGATGTCGTGGACGAATTAAAAGTAATCCGAATTTCAGTGTGACGTGTAAATATCACTATCGAACTTTGAACTAAAATAAACTGAAGGTTATTCAGTAAAATAATAGATATTATACAATATCTTTTGAAATATTTCTACTACTTCTCAGGCACAAAGAATTTTACTTATTTCCGTGATGACGAGTAATAATATTTCTTAAGAATTAAAAAAAAATTACTACAGAGCATTGGGTAAGTATCGAGACAGAATGAAATTACATTATAATATTTTTATTGAAAGTAATATTTACTGACCTTCCGATATTTTATTTTTTGTCGCGACTAGTTTCACCAACAACCAAGGATTGCATTCTCAAGCAGAGTAATCGAAAAAATAATTTTATCAATTTTTACTATGAAAAGTTCATGACAAAAATATGTAATATTAGATAGTGAGTAATTATTCTACCATCTTCGTATACGTGATTTTGTATGTTTTGATGACGCTCAAAAATAATACAGAGAAAATATATTTTTTCATAAAAAAGCAATGAATAATGAGATACACAAATATATCATTGACATATCTTTTTATATTTTAATAAGGGATTTTGAAATAAAAAACCATTTCCTGAAATATAATATTTGGATGTATTTATTTAAGATTGCGTTTTGGTACACGGTTCCCCTTCTTCAAGCAATATGAACGATTACAAGTCCACCTGAAGACTATACCTATAGATATAAGTTGACTCTCCTTATGAATATAAAAGAAGATAAATCCGACAGTAAACTTAGATGGCTTTTTTTATATCTAAACGCTTTCTTTTTCTCGTCCTGCCTTCCTTATGTTGTATTTATTTCCAGCCTGGCTTGCAGTTTTATGCAAGAAACGCCGAGGGGCTCCTCGAATGAGACTGAATAATCGAAGATCTTCGACTGGCATTGCGTAAAGGACTGTAATCTTGCGATAATAAAACATTCGGAACGGGGAGATACTCGACTAGATTTTAATACTTGTTTTAAGGCTCATGGCACTTTGAATCTCATTTTGGATTACGTATTTTACCAGCTTAAGTTTTTATAATTTATTTAGTCTGATACGTAAATGATTCGCCCAAAGAAAATAAGAATTCAATAAGACATCCGTTCATTGTTCTACTGAACTTGGAATAACAATGAATATTTTCATTCATAGTAACGATTTAAAACTAAACCATATTATTGCATATACAAATTTGTTCATTCTATGAACTAATTATACTTCATATGTGATGTTGATGATAAAGATTATTGTCACACATGAACAACAAAAGAGTTGAGTATTAACGCAAACAATAAAGGGAGTTTAAAAAAAAGAAGTTATATAGTGAAAAGATTTTAAATAATGATTAATTATTTTTTATAAAATGATACTTAAATATTAAACTTTATTTTAAACATTGAAATCAAAATTAAAGCTTTTTAATATTTTTCTCATTGCTACAAAGATATATCTTTATTTTAAACCGCAGTGCAGTGCATATTTTTTATAATAGTGTGAGGTGGTCTCTCTATTTAAATACAAAATCTCTTATCACAAAACAACATGACAATCCTTATGTTAAAATAATCAGATACCTCGCAGGGTACGGAGTAATTCCCAATCCCTTGCTTTGCATACAAGAACAATACGGTGTGAGACAATGTGTTTTTTGCTCATGCGGGTTTCCACGATGGATTATTACATCAGGGGTGAGGCGGGGCGGGGGAGGGTCCCAGGGTGAGCGGGGCGAGGGAGGGTCCCTGGTGACTCTACGGTTTGCCTTCGGGTCACGTCATCCTTCAACATTCATCTTCCAGCCTCCGTACGTACATTATTTTGTTTGTCGTCTCTCACTACGGCTTTGCAAAGCTTCTCGTCGATCTTCCTGAATTCGCGTCACGCTCTCCCGTGCGCCATTTTGAAAAACAAATGATCGCTATGAAATGTTTTTTTTTCTTTTGTATTTACGTGAAATGTGAGATATGGCTTACGCGAGCTTATTTTATATTCAAAACAACAAATATATGTGGTGCTGGTTCAGAATAAACAAATTAATTTTGTAAATATATTTAACGCAGTGATGTCGCTTTTTAATTTTAATTACTTCACGTACTTTATTTTCATTAATATAGAACAGTTAACCAACTTATGGCAGAAAGGCTTAGTAGAGGAACTCTGGGTTATACCTATTTGTTTTTAAATAATAGAGTAAAATAAGTTATAATAAATTAAAAAGTTAGGAAATAATATGTTTAGTAGTTTAAAATAAAGAATATACAAGCAATTTCGGACCTAATTATGGTAATAATACTTTACCGTATTTAGAGTGTGGAAGCTTTATCTTTCAAAATATGGTAGTAAATTTTTTTTGTGTATAGTAAAACAGGTAATGTTTAGTTAGTTGTATTTCCGAATTATCTATTGTATCAATAATATAATGCTATATATAAACATTACATTGCATATATAGAAGTTTGGTTGACAGGTTCATATTGGATGCAGAAGCCAGCGCCGCGAGGTCTGACTTATAATGAGCTTAGACTAATTTTAACTCGGTGATGACTACGGTATCTACCTGCCAATCACGGTACATATTATTATTCAAAGACCGTGCTCAGATCACCACAAAGACGACCCGGAGTGTATTATAATTATCCTGTTGCGAGTGGAGTTTACATTTCATTGAATTGTTATTCAGAGCGAGTACATCATTACCTTATTATTTCATTCAATGAGGTTATAAGTCGGCTCAGTATCTCGAGCGGGGATATGGCGGCATCCGTCTGTGAGAAGCTTAGCAATGTCTATGCCTCCTTAATTAGTTCTTCGTGAAATCGACGCGTAATTTTATGTTTTACGGAGCGATGACGTGGCAGGCGCTACTGAAGAAAATTTAATTAAATATCCATCAACAAATTACAACACAATATTAAAAAACTTTAAATTCAAGTATTCATCGAATACACGTTCATAAAATATTAAATATTAAACCAAATAAACGAAAACATACTTGATTTTGAAATAAACTAGTTTCAAGTGTTTACTCATATAGTAGTTTTAAAAATGTATTATTGACAAGATAGGAAATCGAAATAAAAGTAAAAGTTGCTATTTACTGCATACACTAGCGAATTTATTTGAACATATATAAGATGTTTGTGGGATATTTTTAATAAAAGTATTGAACGAAAAAAAAAATCAATGATACCACCTTCATCGTTTCCTAATATATAAAGCAAGGGGATGATTTTACATATTATTTCAGCGTATAGACTTTCACCGATAACAATGGCGTCCGATGATCATTACTGTGATCATTATTTTGGCATGGCTTCCACCCCGCGATTGCATTCCAGGCTGCGACATCTGAAGTCTGCCGGCGGCGTGGAATTTCATAATATTGCTAACGGGCCGCGGCCGCCTCGCATCGCCTCCTACCTACGCCGCTAGCCGTATCCGTATCCGCCTACGTGTGCATACACACTAAAGTACACGCAAAAACAAATGCTATAACCTATAGATAGGTACATACATATATAAGTACAGTATTATAAATAGAAATAGGCTGGTAAGTATATCAAAACTAAAAATTGATAGCTAGAAGTCAAATATAAAGAAATACCAACAACACATTCAAATATTTCCAAACAATAAATTTACTTCAAAGATTTCATTAGAACAAAATATGTGTGATATCTTTCATGTTTGCTAAAAAAAAAAAAACGCCATAAATCCACATGGCGCGTACAAAAATTTGCCTAAATTTCCCCGACAAGAATCCCCGACTCGCCGACATCCATCAGCATTATCAGGTCGCAGAATCAAAAGCCGCCCGTCCCAGCCGAGGCCCGGCGATGGCTGGAACAAAAGATCTGAAGATAGCTGAGTGCATTAAGGGAACCGGCCGGAGCGAGGTGGACCACACACCACAAAGCCGGAGGAAACGAATGCAACTCTTTCAAAGGGATCTTTGTCTGGAGGACCCACATATTTCTTCACCGAGAATGATTTATTCGAAACTTTTCATGTTTTGTGTTGATTTTGAAATAAATGATTTTATTTACGTGTGGAGCGTGGAAAATGATTTTGTTTGCATGAAGAGACAGTAAGAATAGTTGTTTAAAAATACTCAATCCATTTTAAATTTTATTAGAATATAATTCATTTTTATATAGAAGATAAGTGATATTAACCTAACCTAACATAAAAAAATTAAGTTTTATTTATTATGTGAGCATTACATATATATTTTAAGGTAAGCATGTATTAAAAGGGGCTATTTTTTGGGACTTAAATTTATTTGATCATTTTTATTGTCACTTGTAATATTAATAAAAATTGCTATTGATTTTACTGAAACAGGTGTGGGCATAAATTTATCATTTAAAGTTTTTTATAACAAAATCAAAATTGATTTCAGTTAAATATCGTCAGTTTCATTCTTGACGTAACAAATTAATCAAAGCATTAATTTTAGACGATCGGTTGTAATAAATAAATTTGTGTTTGTGAACCTCATTCGCAACCTTGCATTCTGTTACTAGCTTCGGTTAAAAAGCACCTTTAGGGTCGATGGACGGACAATGTAATCCATCAAAATCAATCGGCCCGTAAGCATGCAAGCTAGTATAATAATATTAAACTTAATGCAGATGTATTTCTTAATAAAAATAATTGCTGTTAATTAATGTTCAATTTTAATATAGCTCAATACAATGGCGTGTGCATAAGTTGTTCAGAAACAACTAAACGTGGAAAACAGAAATGTCATGCTCAACTCATTAATTATTAGAAAATGTTACAGTGTTCTTGGTTAATTCTTTAAAATAAAATTCGTTTGTGCTTTGTGTTATGCAAATAAATTATGAGCCATAAAATTATAATATTACAGTTTCCAAACTTATTTTCCGAAACGTGCGTATTATTTTAATTATAAAAAAATATTAAACCAATCAACAACAATTAAACCTTCATTTTGATTGCTATTAATTAGTGTTTTTTGCAATTTACTCTTATATTAAATATATTATAAATTAAAAATAATAACTAAAATATGTAAATCAAATTATATAAAACATCAAAATATATTAAATTTGTTTTGAAGCATGTCTTCTGGTGTCCTTAAAATATATGACAGCCTTTGTGCTGTTATACAACTTTTATGAACAAAAAATCACGAATTTCCACGAGAGTGGCTGCTATGATAAAATTTAATTTTACAAACGTCAAGCCTTTTTCAGAAAAAAATCACAATAATACGTTCAGATAGAAACGTCGTTAATCCCATTTCGCGACAAGAAAATTCATCTCTTTTCGCCCCCAGCTCAGGGGGTGTGTAGTAATTTTTCAGCCGGAGCCTCATTTTTATTCACGGCGTGTGACATTTCGGAACGACATTTCGAAGGCCTCGCATCCGTAAACGATTCTCATTCTGCAGTACTGGAAATTCAGGAGGCGATATTCCGAGCGAAGACGTGCGGCAAGGTGAATCTATTTACCCGCCAAAGTGGTCATTTTGCTAATAAATGACGCGCATTTCGTTTGAATATCAATCTCACCCCAGGAGATTGAAAAATACATCTTTCGCTTGATACAATCTTTTGAAAATCAGTGAAAAGTAATATTATATATGTTGCAACTCGGAAAACAGCAGGAGGGAGGAAAAAGACAAACAAACCCGTAAAAAAATAAGCGCGAAACACAAACACCCGATATGTAACTGAAGCAATGGCTAATTTTCAGCAATGCTTAGAAACTTCCGTCGCCATCAACGAGATTTTATTTATACAGGAACTGTATTGCTATGGCTGAGACTATTTGTCTAAATTTATAGATAACTCTTATTATTGATAGTTATAATGTTCTTAATATACAAGGGGGCTGGATCAATTAATATGTGTTAAGTTCTACGGTTTATCAACTCAAATAATTATTTTATCCTTTACAAGGTACTAAAACAAATCTTTGTTAGTGGTCAGAGCTTAATTTTGTTTATAACAAGTTTAGTTTGTTCAAAAGAAATGTTTTCGTTATAGCTTTATTAAAAAAAAACCAAAAAGCTTTTATTGAGAAACTTTGGCAAAGTAAGCCGCCTTCAACAAGGTTTATATTTAAAAAATAAAAGTTTTTTCCAGCAGCCTTTTGAAAGGTTCAACGCAAAAGATAAGTAAGGTTGAACGACTTGAAATATCCCTTCATATATGAAGTATTAAAAGTTGTGCTCGTATAAGATTAAAAAGGTGCATGCAATTACTTCCGTTTCCCATTTTTCTGATAGCTTTTTCAGATTTAGGGCAGTGGTAAATGGGAGATCCTCTTGTATACGTGAAGAATGACCGCTATATCCGACCCAAGCGTACATGCTTATATTGTGTGAAATGTTGTAAACATGTTTAAGATTGTTCGAGTTTGTATTGCTATGGAGTTCAGAGGGGTTTCGTATGGGCTCTCAAGAATAAGATATCGCCAAAATGCTAAGTATGGTGTGTATTATTCATGTTGTAAACGCGGTTTGAATAGAATAGGGATATCTGTATTTAAAACTTCGTGGGCATATGTACAAATACGTTTTAAAACAATTATTTTTTTTAAATAAAAAGTATAAACTATGTATCTAGTTATTTGGAAATAAATTAAATTTAAAAAAAATTTGGAAATTTCACTCACGTTTCAAATAAAAAAAAAATTATTACATCACAAAAGTTTTTTCAATTATGTTTGGTAATTTAAAAAAATAATTTTGTACTGAAATGAAACCACATTTTTTTTATGGCGTGCGCCTTAAATTACTATTTCTCTGCTTAACATCCAGTCAGTAGAATACATCGCTGTCCATGCTTAGCAATTTAAGTATTCAGAAAATAATACAAAACTCTTAGGTAAAAGTAGTTTCCTCGGCTAAACCCCTTTACCCCGAGGCACGCGACGTATTCATATTATTATTCTCGTGCATCCAGAAGGAAGCCCACTTGGGAAATGAGCATGGAGAATGCTTTAAGGAGTATTAATATGTACGAAATTCCGGAGCCGAAAACAAAAAGAAATGTTTGTTTACCTCGGAGAGTCCTTGGCCGGGCTGGCAGTCTCCTGCAGGCTGCTACTCGCCATCCTTCATTTCATTCCGCTCCCCGTCTATAGCCCCCGACTCACTTGCTTCGTGCACTTCAATAAAACAGTGTTTAGCATGCAGATCATCGCGCCAGCGTGCAGTCTGTCAGGGTCACTCCATGAGGCTGTCGCACGTCGCTCAAGAGAGATTCTCTCAACAGCTAAACAATATAGAGTAGAAGCTTGTTTATTCTAGAAAGAGCAATTCGACGCTTAAGCTAATACGAAGGCGCAACTCATAAAAGCAAATTCTTCCGAGTCGAGCTCTACGTAGCCTGAAACAATTTGCAATATCTAAACAACTAATTTGAAATTTGAAAGGCTTATTTATTTTATTCGCAGCTTGTTATTCTCAATATTCAATAGAACGCTTGGGATTCCTTAAATAGAGTTTATTTCCTCGAGATTATCTGTTCAGTGTTACGAGACTTTGGTCTAATCGATTCCGGAGTAACTTTCTCTGATGAATCTGGCTTTGCTCAGGGAGGCAAAGTCTCAGTCGCGATAATTTGATTATTTGAATGGCGGGACATAAACTGAGCGCGGCCGGGCGTCCGCGGCATCGTGCGGAGTGAGAGTCGTTAATCTTGCCATCGGCTTCTCGGCTTCTCGGCTTCTAGGCTTCTAGGTTTCTCGGCGGGGGCTGCTGCGGGCCTTCATTACTGCCGGCCCGCGCGCCCCCCGAGCCCTCCGAGCCCCCCGAGACGGCTCGGCGGAGCCTTCCACCTGTCACCGCATGATTTATTGTTTTACGCGATGCCGCTAAGCCGCAATCAACGTCTGTCAACACGGAATTGGAGTTACGGGGTTTTTTCCCGGATTTGAATTTAATAGCTGGCATTTAGTGGTATTCATAATCTCTAATGATTTATTAGCGAGATGTTGAAGCTACACTATCATTTATATTAGAAAATAAATTTAAAAAAATAAAAATAAACGTTACCGTCTCTTTTATACACGACTGCTCAATCTATAAATAAATATAAATTATATAAATCTTGCTTTGATTCTGAAAACAAATTATGAAGCCAAGAAAAATTTTAAGCTTTGAAAGCCTAACATATTTTTATGTATGACGTATGTTAAAAATATCACACTCGTAGTCATCTTTTTATGCTTTAAAAAAATTGAATTAAATAAAATTGTACTAAAAATAACTATAAAAAAAATTATTCTCCTTAATTTGAGATATTCTTCACTTCACCATCGTAAAACAATACAATGCTTTAATCTGTAATGAAATACACGTTTGATTTACGATGTATATTTAGCGTATGCATCAAAATGCTTGGAATAATTAGTATGCAGCCGCTAATAAACAGCAGCCCGCTTTCGTTTTCACAGAGAACCGAAATAATATTAACGACAGACGATAGTCATCACCCCGCGTGCTCATAGAATTATACTGCTCCGCCTTTATGTTACTTTTATGGTTTATAAATTTAATTACGATCAAACTACGTCTATGGCGTTTCTCAAAAGCCTAATCCCAGAAATGGCGCCGTAAATTCCACCCTTTTGTTCTGTGCCATTCGTCAGATGTGGAAGAAACACTAGTGGCTGAGCGGAACCTTCTCAATTATTAACGGGCCCAACAATGTGTTGTGATATAAAATTCATATACCGCTCAACCTCCGTAGCCTTACGCCGAGCAGCCTTCTGCGTACGGGGCGCTTCCGGGGTGAATTATTTATTCGCGCATTCAACTTTAGCGGATCAATCGGTTGAATTAAATTCAGACCGAGGAGAGCTCCGAGACTGCACGCGCATAGACACACAGGCAGCCAATCATTAGCGTGACTAACCGAGCAGCGTTATGGGGGATCGGTTTTATTTATAAAAACATGATTTTGCCTGAACTTTTTCAAAAAATATTAAGCGCCATTGAACAACGTACTCGTCAAGTATAAAATTGAAATCATGTTTTTCAATGAGTACATACAATTTTGGGGTTTAGACTTTGCGACATGACCAAAATTGTAAGTTGTGTTTAACTTGTTCAGTCGTTAATGAAACATTTGAGAATGACTGATTTAAATATGTTATATTTCAAATATTCGTTTTAACAAAATATACACGTAGACTTACAACTGTACTGCTGTATATTGATCGAGATTACGTTTTAATTTCTTCTTCTAAGTGATATTTTTATAAGTATATATAAAAATAAAAAATTTGCAAAATGACTAATTCTATAATGCCAATAGTTACTTACTGTATGTGCTACGCGAATTAAATATATTTCTGTATTTTTAAAAAATATAAAAATAACACAAATGCGTCGTGACGCTTTTTGCAATTAATATGAAAATATAGGCCTTAAAATATTTTTTTTAAATCATAGAAGTTTTGAGAATCTTAAAAAAAAAAAAACAGAATATTAACAAACATCATGTGCGTTTTTATTCTTACGCCAACTCTGCAAATCTCACAAGTAGACTCTAAAGCCACCGATGCCGGATGATTTCACTATAAATTTCCATAATTATATATGTATTGATAATATTACCTTAAATTCTAGTTTTAAATAGTATGCTTATTTTCAAATAATATAAGCTACAGTATCGGTTTCATCTGCTGATGGTAATTATTGTATTATACCGTATATGTAATTTATCATCACTGCGAAATTTCAATTATAATATGTGAAACCACACGACTGATAAATACTGTTTGAAAATCAAAATAACAAGTATTCATAAATTTCTATTTATATTTAATTATTCGCTCCATTAGTGCCATTTAATAATTATTTAGTTTGATGATTAACTCGATATATGAGATATAACAATGACTTCATATTTATTAATTAACATGTAAATATACTAAATTAAATTGGTTATCCACAAATGTGAAATTAAAATATATACTGCCTATGCGGTATGTGAATATTTTAAACGTTTTTATGGCCATTAAAATAATTGAAAAAATGATTCAGTTTACAGTTTCAATCTTTAAAATAAACACTATAGAAAAATAATTTTAAAAAAATATTTCGATAATTTATTATATGCCAGATTCGCAAAAACGACATTGATATCAACATACAAAGACTTATGTCTATTTTTTGGATTGAACGTCAATCAGATGCGTATTTATTACCCATTACGGGTTTATTATATTATTACTAATATGATTAGGCACATTAGTTCACACATAGAAGATGTGTGGGATTTGAACCCCACACAAATCACGATGATATTTTTCCGAGAATTTCTTTAACCATCTTCTATGTGTGAACTAATGTGCATCATATTAGTAAATCATATCAGTAATAACATACAAAGACCCAAAAATTAATATTTACATTAAAATTATTTTTATAACACTCACTTTAAACGTTCAAAGTTAGGTACGTAAAAGTTTGCACGACACGCGGAAGGTCGACAGCCGCCCCTGAAGCACGTGCGACGCCGACGCCGGTCGGGCGATTACTGGCGTCGGCCTCTCCCGGAGCCCTGCACTTTCAAAACCAAACCATCGGATTTCCACCCGATTCAAGATTTAAACACGTTTTTTTATGACTGTTGAATACAGAATTTATCAAACCATTTTTGCGATCATCCTTATATTCAAATATATAGGGTGTCCCAAGATTAACGCAAGATTTGAATTTGTCGCCGTTTTTGCAGTAAAGTTTTGGGAACACCAGCTGAGAGTTTGGGGTTTGTAAAAATGGAGCGTTACACGATAGAACAACGTGTCTTCGTTATTGAACAATATTTAAAAAATAATGAAAGCTTGGCAGCCGCAATGGTCGGAATAGTGTTTTAACTTCGTCTCTCTTAGCTGTGCATGGTCATTAGGCTTCAATTATTGTGCTAATTGAATTTTGTAAGCATGGAGATACAGATCTTTAGTTAGTATACGCTGTAGAGAGCTTCTTGAAATTTGCAATTTTTGTCCACGACGCCGAATTGAGGTTCCTGGATTGTCACCGACACTCTTACGCACTGCTTCGATATTGACATTTGAACGGCTTGTTTTTGAAGGACTTTTCCAATAAATCCAGTCTCCATGAATTTTTCAATTAATCTCTTCACAGTTGACGAAGTTAAAACACTATTCCGACCATATTTTGTATGAATTTTCGAACTGCAGCTTTCATTATTTTTGAAATATTGTTCAATAATGAAGACACGTTGTTCTATCGTATAACGCTTCATTTTTACTAACTTTAAACTTTCAGCTGTCAAATTGTTTTTTTTAAGTGTTCCCAAAACTTTACTGCAAAAATGGCGACAAATTCAAATCTTGCGTTATTTTGGGACACCTTTATAAATCACAAGGATTTACAAATGAAATATATGTGGAGTTTACGCCAGTGGCTGGAAGTCAGGAGTACAGCCGAATTTGTAATATTGGCTATTGACGCCAGCCTCTTCTATGTTGAGTTATTATATGGTATTTTTACTAGTTTTGATGAATATGTTATAAACTCATCTGTAAAAACGATCAAATTTGCGAAGCAGTACTTTGGCGAAGAAAATCTGAAGTGATTTATAAAGTTAAATAGCTCGTTTGAGAAAGTTATGAAAAACGACGGAAAAAATACTCTCGTAGCGTGACTTAACTATTCGTAACTTTGAAACTAATTTCGTTATGAGTTATTATTTTCAAAAATGAAAACTGTCTTGCATTAAAAATTTCTACGAGTTGGTGCCGGCTCTTAAAGCTACCGTTCCACTATTTTAACTAGAATTTTCTCTCTGTCTTCCAAAAATCCCTACTGGAAGTTACTTCAAACTTCTAGTCCAGAGCGAACTGATAAAATAAAACACATCGTCTGTTCCTGAGCCTGGACTTAAGCTACAACTAGAGTTAAATTTAATACTAGATTAGACAAATACAAAATAACAAATATAGTATTCAGAAACTAATTAAATACTTATGTATAATTTTATTTTAACTACAAAAAGTACTCTAAAAACACTGATGTTGTGTCTTTCAGCAAGTAGTGTTTAATTGGTTGGTGTAAATAATGATAAGGGGTTTTTACTCGAAGAGGCTATTGTTACGCGTGAGTAAGAGCGAGACGTAAGTCAGAATCAAAGAACACAAAGATCACGAGTGAAAGAGACAAAAATACTTATAGACAGTTCGCAAGAGATGTGTGTATTGTGCTCTGCTGGCTTATGTCTTTTATATTTAATTAAATATCAAAGTTCTTTGGTCGAGTGATTTATCTTATCATCGGTATAATGAGAGAGAGAAGAGATTGCCCTATTAATTACGTACATTCTCTATGGAAATATTAATAACGGAAGATTTTCAAGAATTTACTTATTATAATTTGCAGAAGTTATTCACTTATACGTAAAAGACTGGCGTTAAGTTTACGAATATTATATAGTATTTAAAGAATTCATTTATTTACTTATGTGATATTTTTACCTATAAGATATTAAGTTTTTAACTATTTTGGAATCCTTTAAAAAATAATTATATTAAAAAATGTTTATCGTATTGAGTTTAGTAAAAATATTATTTGCTAAGGAGACAGAGAGTTAAATCAGAACTGTTCTGGGTATTGTAATATTTTATATGCTGAGAAGTGAAAGCTGAAGATCATAAATATGTACAATAAACAATTTTCAAATTGAAAATATTTTTCTAAAAGAAAATGAGTTTTTTTACGGGTGCATAAAAATTCTTTCACAAATGTTAAAATTAAGCACTTATTTAACAAATATATCAAATAATGCTTCCAGCGAAGGGGTGTCTGGTAAGACAGAGGGAGGATTTTTATTGGTGAAATAAATCCTCCGAGCCTCGGGCTCGCGAGGGTGACAGTTGAGAAAATTGGGTAACTGCGTTTTTTCTTAATTTTTATGTAAATCCTTAGGCGTGTCTCTGAATATAAGAGACAACTTCAAAATTTAGACCTCATATAAAAGAATTTTATGACATTTTTTCGGATCATGTCGTAAATCGTATTTTTAATGAGGCAATTTGTAATTTTTTACATCAGACCTTTTATTCTAATTCTGATATAGCCTCCGAATCCTGCCTTATTACCCGAACCTACCTGGAAAATAATAAATTTCTTTTTAATACCATATTTCTTAATGAGTTTTTAAGATATTGAAGACGGCTGTGATATAGCGCTAGAAACGTCTTACGCGATATTTTTTTGATATTATATATTTTAAACTTTTGTACATTTATTAAATTGGTTGATTATAGCAAAATAAAATTTTAACCTTCTAGTATTTAAGTATAAAAACCTAATTGTATCTAAGTATAAAAATATTTTTTTATAAATAAACCAAAAAAAGTAGCAATGATACAACTAACTAATATTTTCCCAGATTGTAAAATGTGCGCTTATTATCTCAAAGCGAATAAGAAGAGCACAAAGATAAAAAGATTTCTCTTTTATTATCCACTAAAAGCCGCAATTAATCGAAACGGTAACAATTTACTACTTGAATAGAATTCTCACTCTAATAGAAAATGCCATAATAAATGGGCTAATAAGCCACGGAGGTGACCTAACGACGTGCGATCTGTCATTAGCCCGGGAGCGTCACGAGACACATCTCACGATTGGCCGTTAATTATTTTTTTTATCGACTGGCAAGACTGCCTCCCATCCATCAGCGGCGGCGGAGCGGGAATACTGATGAGGCCAGGGCTATTTATGACTCTTTTTGCAAGTGAATTAAATTATATCCTGAAGGACAATGGGGTATCTTCTATTATTCACATTATCTCGGTGTATCTGATAAAAAATATTGCAAAAATTAGCCGAATTATTTTCAATTTAATTTTGTATTTAAAAATATTTTTTTATAAGTATTTATGAATATATTATTGTAAATAAATAAATAATTTAAACATTATTTTAATTAAAAAAAAATCAAATATTATATGTTCATTTTCTCATAACTTTTATAGAGATATAATTTTGCAATATATACTAAGCTCAACAGATTGTGTATTTTTACTATATATATTAATCAAATTGAAATGCTTCAATTTTAATAATATGACTGTTAAGTTTTATTACAACGAGTAAGCTATAATATTATGTATCTATATCTTAATATAAAAAAATACCAAATAATCTATTTGATTTATTTTAAAACTACGCGAGAATATTGTTTTTGATACTATACTCCTTATTCAATGTATTTTATATAATTGAAAAAAAAATTTTATGGTAAAAAAATTATTTTTTTAAATTTAAGTATTAAAATTCAGCAGCCATTGGATTCAAAAGTACAATGCTTAAGGCAAAATTATATTTTCTCGTAGTACCTTTAAAAAGGATGCTTGTCGCCTAGTTGGTATTCAGGGAGACGGCCTGTCCAAAACGTCGACCGGATGTCGTGGTCGATTCAAATGAAAAAAATTCTAAGAACCTGAACAATTATGCGGAAAATGAAAAGGATCAGCATAAAAGGTGGTCACAGTAAATGACGAGTACCTTTTTATTTTAAAACAAAAAATATTTTGTGTAATTTATCTTGCCATGATGACATCAGAATTTTTATATTACAAACAAGTGTACATGGATTTTAGCAACGAAAGGGAAAACATGTTTGCATTGATATTAATACGATTAATCAAATTGATTTATTCTAAATAAATAAGTGAGACTTATAAAATAAATATCACTTACCTATTTTTTGCTTCATTTAAATTAAAAAAAATTACATTGTAAATTATAATATATTGGATTCCGTAATTTCGTAATACATATGAGTACATAAAAATAAATTATTTAATATATTTTTATATAAACCTCCGAGACATTACTTAAAAAATAAAGATGGGTGTTTACAGCCTCAGATATGAATATGAAAATCCATGTACATCATAGTATTTGAATATTTCGTTAATTTTATTCATTTAAGCAGAGAGCTCAGTAATAACGAATATGAAATTAAATTACGAGAGAGAATTTCATATATTTTAATATCAGCAATAATATCAATTCAAAGGCGTACCATGAAAGATACACAACCTACAATTTGATGTTAAATATTACAATGGAAGATGAAAATTCTATAAGAATGATGAACGAAGGGAAACGTGCCATGGGAAATAAATGAATTGAAAGTCTCTTCAGTTGATTAAAAATGCGCTCGTACAAATAATAACAATTCAACTGATGGTGAAAATTTGAATAAGGGAGTATTCTCCCTTGTTTATTATCAAAAAATAGACACGCACCCAGTATTCTTCATATTTATAAAAAAATTGCTATGGTGAAATATATCACTGTCTTCAAGTTATTTAAAAAAATATTTACAATTTTATAGCTTTCACTTTATTTTCAAACTTTCAATGTAACACCTGAAAAATAATTCATTTCAATAGAACTTTTTATTGCAATTAATTGATGATATTTTTGTACGAATAAAACTGGTGGGAGTTAAAATACTTTAAGAAAGCCCGAAGTAACACTACTTAGTTTTGAGATATTAATTATATGATTAATAATACAATTGAATAATAGTTTTCTGAGTGTGGTTTTACCTTTAAGGTGTTATAGAGGTAAAATAAATTCAATACATAAAGCTATAAAAGCATACTTGTTTTTTTTAAATACCAATCGCAGTGCACGGAGACTCCCTCATCGACTTTCAAGACAGCGTTTTCTTTGAACTGTATTTATTTGACGGGAAAAAATGTCTACGCGAGACTGGGATTTTAACTAGCTAGCTATATAGCTTTTGATTTTGAACTCTCAAAGAAGTTGAACAGGATCTTCCTAAGAAGTAATTAAGCAAATTTTATTACATTGGGTGAATTTTATAACGTATACAAATATCTACAACATTATCTTGATTATATCAGGATCAAGAAAGTTATCTTGTCATCAAATAAAAATATTTTTTTTCTATCAAAATTTAAAACTATGGGGGATTTCAAAAATAATAAAGTATTGTTTAGTGTTTTCCTACAATTATAAATTTGATAAAATCTCGATTACGTATATACTCTATGGATGTGTTTTTTGTATATATTGATTTATTTATATTTATAAATATATTCTACTCAGTGTTTAACCTACCCAGGGTTTAAAAAAGTCATTTTATTTGGATGAATTTTTATTTTTGATTGCAATTGAACGTTAATAATATTTGATATAATAATTTTAACGAAAATTTTAAATATCTACAAAATAAAAAAATAGTTTGCATTAAATTTCATTAGTGTTATAGAGCATCTTTAAAATTTATTTTCAATCACAATTTTATTATAAAAATACAACTGCTGTAATTTTATCTTTTGGTTTTGATAATACATCAGGAATATGCCATACAAAGTAATAATTATTTTTTTCAAATGTTGTGATGTATTCTTGACTTAAGATGTCATCGCTTCTGGCAGAACATACAAATACACTTATTTGAATAAACTTGAAAGGGGAATTCACAAAAGCTCACTATAGAATTACAGGCGAACAAAACGTTCACTGGAAAGTAAGAAAATGAAAAATGCACAACGTTCTCTCTCCGCCAAAGGAACATATTTGATGCACACGGTCCGCGTACATAACTTCCTACAAAAGATAGCGAAATGCAATTCTTTCGTATATTGAAATACGATGCATAGCCTATTATGGGAGTTTTGTACTGCGTTATGTTATTTGAGTTGAATTGAATGCTACGGTTTGGTATTGAAGTCAAAACATTGCAATTTTTCTGCATGAAGTTTTAAAGTTTCAGGAATATCAATTCTTCGTCTGCAAAGTTTTATGGTGCAGTGAGTTGATTAAATTTCAACAATATTTCCAACGTAATATCGAATTCAATTTATTTCAACTATGTAAAGAAATCGAATCACGTACTCCCGAAATGCTCTAAATTATTGAGTACAATTGGGTGGATTGTCTGTTGCGAAATACACAAAATATATTTTTATTATTTTAAACGAGTAAACAGCGTATCGTTTAAAAAAATATTTTATTAACGCAGCATCTAACCTATTTTGGGATGGAATCTTTAAGGCAGTTGCTTCCAGCCTTTTAATTGCCTCTGGTGTCCAACCGGACACCAGAGGCAGTTTATTACCTGGCGAAATCGTGTCATTTAATTAATTTAATTGTCACTTTATTTTTCTATGTCGAAAGCTATACAGAATATTGAGAAAACTATAAATTATATTTATCTATTTTTTATTATTTAATTAACGTCCATTTTCAGGGTAAATAAAATCATGAAGATGTTGAAAAATTGGATAAAATGACGACTTTTCAAAACCAAAGTATGTTAAAGACTTTTCTTTTTTTTTAATTTTATAAATAATATATCGCACAGGGTTTATATTTAATCTTTTAATTCCAATTATAAAAAGACCTTTAAATGTTTAGGACTCTTGGAAAAGGGAAAACTAAAAATTCCTACACTTTAATCGGAAAAACACATATTTATCATATTAATAGTAAATTTATAAGAAATAAAAAAATATTTTATTCGGAAGAAGGGATATATCAAACTTTTTGCATTTAAATATTTTTGATTGGTGCAGGCGATTTTTCGCAAAACGGACTAGAAAAGGATAAAAAAAAACTCGATTATGGGACCTAGACCCTTAACTAGGTTGTGCAGTTGCTACTTGGCAAATATATTGCAACTATATCTTGGTCCAACTTTAAATGTAACACCCCAGCGCTCGGCTGCGATGATACGTCTCCAGTGTGACATGAGGGTGGCCTAACAAGTCCCGGGGGCGGCACCCTTAATGAGTCGCTAATGTCCGCCCTAGGCCGCCCGGCCGCCCTCACGTGAGATTTCATCGGACCGATATGAAGAGGGCGACAATCTGAGCTCCCTTTGTTTTACCCGGATGTCAAGGTTTACTTAAAGGGCGGAGAGCGCAAGAATATTGATAATTAAACTGACCATGTTTAATCAATTATCGCAATTACGTACAACAACACATATTTAACTAAATCGACAAATATATATTGTACATACAAAAAAAACCCACCAAATTTGTTTTAACGTATCAATAAGAATAAAATTTTTTTAAAAAATAATTAGCAAGATTAGAAATGTCCAGTTGAGATAGTTTAAGTTTTATATATCAAGTAATCTTTTTTTTTATTCGTATGAAAATAAATTGGGCAGGGAAAGATGGAACAAGATGTAATAAACTGTGTTATAAAACTGAAACGAGAAAATGGACATGGTCGGGAGGTCTGACCAATGCCGAGAAAATTTAGTCATGGAGTTGTACCCACGGGGCGCGGGAGCACTGGGAGGTCGGCCCTAAGCCGGCTGGAATGATGAAATTATTAAGTAAGCCGGAGATCTTGCTAGGGAATAATGGTACAAAGAAAGAATGGGAGTTTTTTCGGCATAGTGAAAAAAGTATGCCGAGTATTAAATTTGTCAGGGTATTATATAATATAGTGCTTCTTGAATGATCGTGATGGTTTGTATCTTTTGTACTTAACGTTGATATTAATTTTTCAACACAATAAAAGACTAGAAGATTATTTGAATTGTGACAAAGTTTTAAGATATTTAACATGTAGCTACAGCATTGATAATATAAAAGGAAGAATTCTAGTTAAAAACCAATGTTTATTGCTATGGAGAATATTACTACGGAGAAATGTGTAACCTTACATGTATATAAAAACTTTGTTTTGATTAATAACAGTCGTTTTTTTCGTAAACCGTAAAGATGTAATAAACTGTGATGGTGAATTTAATCGTAATATAATTATTATGTTTTTTTTAAATGATAAAGCTGAAATATACAAATAACATAAAAACAATTGTAATCGTTCATAATAATTCACTCCCAGCTAGCATTACTTGGGTTTGAAAAAAAAAAAACTACTTTGATGAAAACTTCACCGCAAAACGGTTTTAAAATATATACAAACGATTATATTTTCTTCATAAAATTTAAGAGTTCAATACCCGCCGCCATTGAAATGCATTTCTCGAAGGGGAGGTTGAAGACACCCCCAGGCAGGGGGTACCTCGGGGCAGCGTCAGTAATCTTCAGCAGGTCGTGATTACCCCCTTGCCCGGGCCTGTGCTCCACCGGGGAGACGCAGCTGCCTAAGCCCGCCGCTCGCAGACAGTGATATCTCGCGGTCTTAGCTCGAGATTTCGGCGTCTCAAGAATTGCGTGCATAAGGGTGTGTCCAGTCTGCCCCGTTTACTCATATAATTGAAAATATTTTTGGAGTAAAAATTATTAAAAAATTAAGTAGCTTATCAATTTTACTTGTCCTGTTTGGTTTCATACGTACTCATACAAAAAAATTAAAGTTTTACTTTAAAATATATTGACAATGTTTTAGAATTTGTAATTAACACACAAAAAAAACAGTTATAGTAAAAACCGAATAATCACAAATAATTAATATTTTTGAATAAAGTACTAATAAATTATAGTAGATAATGATTAAGTACATTTTTAAAATATTGAAAATTGATTAAAGAAAAATATCATCGTGATTTGTGTGAGATTTGAACCCACATACCCAAGCTTACATGGCCGGTGCATTATCAATCAATAATACCTGTATAGGTAAAATCGTACTTCCTGTGAGACGGTCTTCACTAAAATCAATAGTATAAATTATAGTAGATTTTTTTACATACGTATATAAGTTATATTTAAAAAAAATTGTTGCAGTTTATTTTGATACAGTTATGAACGTGCCTTGGGACGCTGTCGCTCCTCGCACGGCCATTTCTCTGACAGGCACCAGAGGTAAACATTTAGGAGCTGTCTGATAATGTCATTTGAATTATTGCTTCCCAGGGGTGCGTATCGCCCGCCCCATCGGTAATGACGAGGGGCAGGAAATCCCGACACCCGGACACCCCGACACGATTTGTTCTTCGTGGGGGATAAAAAGTGGACGAGGATTAAATTAGCGGTCAGTATAGTGAGAACGCCCCTGACCATAGCCGGACATAAAGAGTTCAAAAAGATTTAATTTTCCTTATTAATAATATTTATCATTAAAAACCCTAATTTTTTAATAATTTATGAGTAAAATATATATCATAAGAATAATACATAGTATGCTTTGAATATATTAAGTAAGTATGCAATACATATCTCTTTTATATAGATATATCTTTTTTCTCGGAACAAACAAAACTCGTCAAAAGGTTCAAACTTTGCCAACGATCAAATAAATCTCTTTTATGTTTTAATGTAAGAACGAATAAATTGTTTGTTACTGTAATTTTTTATACTAATAATTTTTTTTTTAATTTTTAGTAAAAGTTAAATATTGGTTCTGTTTTTTCTAATTTTTAAAAAAAATATTTTCTTAAATAGAACTTTGGTCTATACAAAAAAAAATTATGACACAATCTACTTCAGCTATTCAACTGTAAATGTGTTATAAAAAAAGTTCTTCAAATTCTAAGAAGTGATCTAGAATTAAAAGTACCATAATCATTGCTTTGTGCTTTTGATATTACTTCAGAGAGACATGTCACAGATTTTGCAAAATTTAGTATCCGTTTACTTCTAAGAATAATTTATCGGATAAGTTATAACTTCCGAACAGTTGTCATCTTAAATAATTGAATTATACTTTCCCTTTTTGACTAGATAAAAGTTAGAAAGCGGAGCTCCAAATTTACAACAACATTAAAAGATATGATAAATTGATATTTAATCTAACCGTTTTTAGCATATTTTAATAATACAAGATACTCCTTGATGAATTTTTTTTTTGTGTACGCACAATACACATAAATTATGTAGTATTATTCTATATTATTATCACATTTAAAAAATCGACATATACTGATTAACCTGTTGACAAATAATATCGTAAATATTCTGTGATATTTGATTATTATTTTATGTAAATTACATAACTCTTATATACAATGTATGTAAATATTTTAGAATGTGATAAATTAATTATTCACAACATTAAATAAAAGCGTTAATTTGGTGATTGTTATTCAGCAGAAAGGGTGAGTCGGCAGGGCGAAACTTCACCTCCGGCTCTATGTTTTATTTATCAACTTTCAAATTGTATCCCGAGGAGGCGCCGTTCCTTGTTTCATTAAAACTTGTCTTCCTCCATATTGTCACTTTATCAACAGTACGGCCTTTCTTCCCATATTACGCAGCAGAAAACGAACAGTGCACCAGACGCGAGTGTACCGAACTAGTAAGTAGATTGGCATTCGCCGAAGAAGTCTTGAAATTGTCACACAAGTTATCTCGGAGTTGACTGAGCTTAGGGCTGCTTCTAGTAAGCCTTAAGTGCCCCCCTTCGGAGAGCTTTTGCAGTTATCTGTACTACCGGAGACGTTAGAAATCGCTACTCGCAGGGAGTGAGGCAATTTTATCGAATGGATTTGAATATTACGTATCGCGCTGCTGTAACGCAAGTGTTGGAATTGGAGGCGATGCACTCCCGTGCACTTGCACTCACAATTATATTGCATATCGAACTTTCTGCAATGACGTGCTCGTATATCGACAGTTAAGCTCTTTATTACATAAATAACATAAATCGAAGGATGTTTTAATAATTTAAGAAATCAGCACTAACTGTGTATTCTCTATGATTATTTATTTAGTTGTTATACAATCAAATCAATTTCGTTAATTCTATTGTAATAATAAAATGTTACATTTCACAGTTTTGATAAATTGAAAAAAAAAACAAAATAGTCGTCTCGATACAACAAAATATTATATAGTTATAGATCATTGTCAAATAAAATAAAATAAAAGTGATATTTGCAAACCACAAAAAAATCAACCTTTACAAATTTTTACTTTTATTAAGAAAAAATAGACAAATGCATATAAAATCATTGTGTTCAATTGTAAAAATATGAGATTTTATTTGAATTTGTAAAAAATGTAAAAATAATTTTTTAAATTTTATACTTCATCTGAGTAAGAAATAAGATTTTATGAATTACTATATCTCCAATATTATTTTAACAAGATAGCGTTAGCGTCTACGATAAACATTATTTTAATACAGTGTTTGCACTGTGTATTCTTAAAACCTAATAATAATAGATATTTAGCTAAATTTTCAACCCTCGTAAACAAATCAATCTCTTTGGCAAAAATAAAAAGACTTTCGTTCGATTAATTAGAACTGGAATCACTTAGGATCTGAGTCACATCTACGCACAATGCGTTTACAGCCGGCAATCTCTAATGAAAACAAATAGCCTCTCCTTCATGCGAAGTCTTCAAGTAAATTGCCTACAAATGTAAGTTCGTACCGAGATACTCTCACCCCACCTTGGAGCGACTTAGAATGAAAATAAATCTCCGAGTTGTAAATTCTACATAAGAGTTAAAACTACAGTCCTCAATTACAGTTAGTGAGTGTGCCATGAAAGCGGAGTCGGGAAGAAAAAAGGGTCCTATAGGAAACAATCTGCAAATTAGAATGTCTCTTCGGAAGCAGCGGTGGCGCTGCGCCCACTGCATGTTGAATGAGTTTGTTTAATTTTAACTTTCAAAGGTAACACGTACTTTTAAATTGGAGCTTTAGCGAAGTGACAACCGGGCGCCGTCGGGGATAAAGTTGGCTTATTAGGATATTATCGTGAGAATTCCTTTCCTCTTAGAATTTAAAGCTAACTTTATAACACTTGTCAAGATAAGTGACTATTAAAAATCGCGTGATTCTTTTCTAACCGCGCTTTATCACAAAATATAGCATAAATTTATGCATTCAAAACATCGTTTCTTACCTCGCAAATTTGGACATAAACTTTGCGCTATCTGAAATAACTACATTAGTTTAGTTTTTCTTATTCATGTTTTAAGGTAATTAGTGATAGTACCTACGTGTACTGTGTACTTTGAATAATTCAGTCCACATTTAGCATCCCGCCACTTGTAATGGCTTTTTACTTAGCTGAATTATGACTCCTTGAGGGGTATGCGTACACAAATGCACGGAGAGCTTTCCAAATCTTATACTGGCTCAGCAGTACATACTAACCGAGATAAAGCTAAAAGCCAAATTTACACTTGACAAAATATAAGCTCGCTTGCATTTTAAACAGTTTGCGAGTTAACAAGAATTTACGATTATTCTTCTCTTGTGTGTTTTTTGTTTAGTAATTACTGGAGCTTAAGAATTTAAAGGAAAATACATTTCCCCGTGATAATACTAATCACAAAGCATCAACATATTTTAATTTAATAAAATTTAAATACAATCAAAATTTCTTGAGAAATTTATAATGCTAAAAAAATATCATGCTTACCAAAGATATGCATAATTATTACGACGCATAATCTCGTTTTTAAAATTTTAAGTACTTGGTTAAAAATATGCATAAAATTTCTTGTAAAGATTAACAAAAACCGATTATTTTTCCAAGGGTGCAATAAACAAAAGGCGGCAAAACAAACTTCTAGAACCTTCCGCGGCTGGAAACTCTCAGCAAGGGGTGGCAGGAGCGGCTGGGGGAGGGTGACAGATCCTTAGCGGAATTGCCCAACAAAAAAGGAAATGGCTCCGTAATAGAGAGATTTGGAGCTCTGCGCTGGACTCGCCCATTCCTGAGATTCCACGCGGTTTCCAAGGTGAGTTATTTATCGGCTACAGGTATGTAGGTCCTGGGAGAAAGTTCTTTGAAAATGTTGCTCATGAATACCAAACCCATTTTATTTCATAAATGCAGTGAGTGAGTACGTAAAAACCCATACATGACATTCATTCATTTCAGTTATTACATATTCATAAAATATTTGTAGACAGGATTACGAGTATATATTAATATAATAACTAGACTTTGCAAGATCTACAACAAACATACCATCAAATTAAACAAGAAATGCTAACGTAATGACTCGTGGTTTTTATCTTATTAGCGTTATTATATTGAAACATAAACTGTAATTTAATATTGATAGCAATTATAGCCCCATTGTCTTTTTTAGGTTTATTTATGAATTTCTTTTAGTATTTAAAGATTTCTTCCCAGACCATCAGTCTTCATAAGAGACGATTCTAAAAATAATGCAACATTTATAAATAGCTGCTCTTCTTTCCAGGGTCGCAGTAAAAACAGGACGATGCAGTCTAAACACAACAATCCGCAAAGTGTCCTTGCAATCCTCGAAGCAAAAACAGAGAATCGCTGCAGATAAATTAGGCAACAGGAGACAGAGGAAGGAGCGCTTTAAGGTTTATCCCGCGATGCACCCCCTCGCTATCCTACGTAGGGTTTTTACACTTAAATTAACAGACAAAGTAATGCCCATTGTGAGGCAGCGAAATATAAATGGTTACGCGTCTGGCGGCTCCGGCGAACAAAGCCTTAATGAACAACCGTAAAAAATATAATATCTCAGATTTGTATGAATTAATTTTCACTGATGTTTTTATGCTTCTCGTTATTGTCATGACTTTTAATGCGAATAGTAGATAATTCATTCACGTTGACTACCCTTAAACATTATCTATATTACTTTATACCAAATACATTTATTATTTTTTGTGGAGTGTTATTAGTGAACTGTACCATGCTTTACTAGAATGATGGCATATTAAAAAAAAATACTTTGCGGCTAGCGCTTTATTTACGTACGTTAAATTCATAATAACTTATGTTTCCAAAAAGAATCGCTCGTGTTAACTAAACGATATTTATATTAATTAAACATGAGTATTTTGTATAGCTATATAAATTATAACATAATAAAAAAAAATATATATAGGATAAATATTAAAACAAAGGTTACATTTGTAAATTAAGCTAATGCATAATATTTTTTTATAATTAATTAACTATAATTGTAATGCAACTTTTTATAAATATCAGATATCATTACAAAATAAACTATTGCGATAATTATATAAATGAATTGTTTGTTTATATCGTATTGTAATTATGAATATTTTGTTAACATATCAAGATTTTAAATCAAAACTTAAATTAAGATGGCACAGAATGTTTTAGTTAGAAACATAAATACTCACTAACCATATAATAAATTGTGCGTGTGAGTCCCAGATGGGAAAGGTTTATTCGCTCGAAAGTTGCGTTCCAACTAACGAACTAGAAAACGAGATAACTACCTTAAAAATTACAACTTACAAATTACAAACGCAAAGGATAGGTAGTTATTTTGTTCTAGCAGCGTTCAAGTTCTGAATCCGAAATACAAAGCTATCTCGTGATTTATTTTGAAATTCTCCTCAACGAAATGAAGGGTAACGGCGTCAATTACATCCCTGAAGACTGTAGTGCGGAGAAACCTCCGTCATGTCAAACGTCACGGCGGAACAAAACACACACTAATGTCATTGTTCTCGGAACAATCCACGCAACTCTTAGCCGATTTGAGTCAAACGTAATGTAGTGCCTCCACTAGACAGTAGTCGGAACGACTTGTAATTTACGTCAACTGATTATAAACAAGCATGCTGGAGGCTTACCACTGCTTCCCAGCTCCCTTGGCTTTCAAGTGAATATTTTTTCATTACAACTCACCTGAAAAAAATAATGTTTATTAAGAGAAATTCTATCAATGTACAAATTTAGCTTATTTAGCATTTTGTGATTTTTTAATCTTACATATATGTAATCAATTATTTTTAACGAATCTAAGAAACCACATCGTTTAAAACGATACTTGAAATGCAAAATAAATTAATAGGTAACAATTGCGTATTCATTTTTTTAACAAGAACTGTTAATAACAATGCAAGTGCAAAGCTTGAAAAGTGTATAACTATTATTAATATTTATTCACATATGAAATTCAAATATTAATTTATTAGTCAATACAATCATGATATTTTAAAATATGTATTGGTTACATGTTTAATATCTCTTTATAAGGAATATGAGGTATTTTGATAACTATTGTGCAAAAATGCAATTTTTGTAGTTTGAGTGACTTTGATTATTATCAATGAAAAAATATAAACTAAATTTAATTTTATAAAAGTCGTTGGTTGAGAAGCGCTGCCATCTCGTTTGGGGCCTCCTCGTCTCCGAGCTCGTCTCCGTCGTTTTTGTTGCAAGTGATTTGTTTACCCAATCTCAAGAATATATCTAAATTGGGAATATATAACTACCTAGCAGTTAACAATCCAGATCTCGCTCCTAAGCGCGCTGCGTTAGGGGCGATAATCGCTTGCAAATCGGAGGGTGGAGATACTTCCTTGTCGCTCGTCAGCCCTCGTGTTGTCGGTGACAATATTTGGTGAAAAAAATTGGTGTTGATTTTGGGTTGTTAGTTTTTGAAATGAAATGCCCATACGCTGCGTTTAACGAGTCGTGATAATGGACTAATTATCGTTTTAATTTGAAGCTATTTACGTGATTTCAACGTGAAATTGTTTTTCAAAATTAGGGGTTTTATTTTTCAACAAAGGCAACAATTAATTAAAACTATGTTTGTTGTGGTAGCACGTTTGTGTCCTGTTTTTGCAAAGCTGTTGCAAAAAAAAAACACAATTTAAAAAGCTTAAAAATACGTCAAACAATCTTCATAAAGTACTATTGTATTATGAGTAGTATATACATACTCATTGATAGTTGATTGATCTATATAACAGCCAGATAACATATGATTTCATTAGCGAGCATAAATGTTGAATGCATTCAATTTATGATAGATTTTAAATATCCAAATGTATGGAGACTCCGTTTTAAAACCGATTTATTGAGCATAGAAAGATAAACTAATAAATTAAATGGTAGAGAGAATCGGGATTTATTTAAAATATTATGCTAAAACCACGGGTAATTAATGAGACCATTGCTTACAATGACATATTGTGTTGTCAGGAAACTAGATAAATGCAATTTTAAGTGGAATATATAATCGTTCGTTAGCAATTCATTAAAACATCTCCACTGCAATAAATTATCAACCACTGCACTGGTAATTTGCAATGATATCTGTATAATGTGTTTTAGTGCATTCAAGACTCGAAAGTCGTGTACTATTCAAAATAGTGCAGCATAAATTTTACCGATTAAATGGTTTTTGGATTTTATAAAAATATATTTAAATGTCTTTAAGCTATAAATATGCAATATTTTAAACGGGTATATTAAATTAAATAAATTTTCAGCAAACTTCGATAATTCATTCGCACACACATATTTATTAATCTAACTACAAATACTATTAACAAAATATTACTGTGTTAAAATAAATTTTTGTTATTATTAAAGATTTATAATGATGAAATTCTAAATATTTAATTTTTATCTGATATTTTAAAATAAAAAATATTTAAAGATGTCGGTTTAATCATGTATTTATTACTGTATCTCTAAATATAATATTTATTGTAAATGTTCAATATGAATGGAAATAAATGTACTTAATTTTTTATTTAACCTTAAATTATATAAATATTTTAGATAAATTCTTAATATTTATGTTGCGCGCAGTAATAATTTTTTTTAATGATTTAATTGTACGGAGCAGCATCTTGAAATATTTTTAATTTATCTCAATATTTAAAATAATACCACTTAATAATATGATATAGTATTATTATTAACGCTTAAGTTGTTTTAAAAAAATATAGTGCCGTAAAACTACAAAAGAATAATAGTGTAACCGTGTAATTGGGTAAAAGAATAACCTGGTGTTGTTTCCGTTGAAAGCCGTTGTATTATTTAACTTGAAGATAAATTAATTTTAGCTACACCATGCACAGTACAAATAGAGCAAAGCCACTTAAAAATAGTTTAAATGCCTTCTTACAATGTTTCGAATTGTGTGGCCAGTTGTACAGCAAGAATAAACACAAGCACTTCTATTAACAAAAACCGAATAGAAAAATAAACCAAAGGGGTAAGTATACAGCGGTCAAGATAAATAGCCGTAGCCAAAAATATATGTATGAAGCAAGGAAACACAGCAAACCCTTTCTTATACAAAGTAGTTTTATGCGTAACAAACGCGGAACATTAATAAAATTTTATTAACAAATAACAAAAACGCAGGTTGTTCTGGTTGTGGCTTTTTGTTGCCTGCTTATTTTTTTTTTGAATAAACGAATTACTAGCGTATGTATTATATTGAATTCTACGTTGTAGTACAATTATTACAAAAAAACATAATAAAAAGTAAAATCGTTTAATGTCGACAAATAAAGTAAAATTTAATTTAATACAAAATCAAATCATTTATGTCTATGAACAGGATTGATTTGAATGTAGTAGGGAATCACTTAACCATTTAATATAGTTTTAGTGAATAAACTTAGTTTTATTACAAATTATTAATGTCCAAATAACGGTTTGAATTTAAAAGTGATTTTATTAAAAATAATATTTGAATACGTAAGCAGTACTGCTTTCAAAAAAACAATAATTACACAGCAGTAAAAGAACGATAAATATCGCGGCGGTAACTGCATGAGACGCCCACCCCCAAATGAGGGAAGCCGCCGAAGAGCCATCGCAAGTAGCGAAAAAATCCGAGCAGCAAACACGAGACCTGAAGGCGAATAATACTTTCTCTGAGGAGGCTGTCAGAAACGTATAGCGCAATGGGGTATGATATACGACGCCTAGTATTGTGCCGGGGTGGCCGAAAAAACAGACGCGAGAGGAGGGGCGCGAAGGCGAGACTGGCCGGGGTTTTTTTTTTGCGGTGTGTTATTGATATTTCTCGATATTTCCTGGTAATTTATTGCCGCGAGTCCACGCTAATAGGCCACGCGAAAAGCGTGTAAATTTTTCTGGAATATTAAAAGTACCTTACGAATATTAATGCGCCGGAAGCCTGTGTGTGATTTTGTTGAATTCGGGGCCAATTCTTTCAAACAATGTGAAAATTTACTTAGGAATATAAATAAGCTTCGAAATAAATACAATTCATTCCTATTCATTGTAATGAATTTTCACTGCATTCATACAAATTTTCTGCTACACTCTGAAGATGATAACATAAAAAATGATATCATTATATGTATATATATGTACATTAAATATATATATATATATTAAAACGGTATTGAATCGAAAAAATTACAGGATGAATGGTATGAATATAGTTTCTGGTATAAAATGAAATGATTGGTGTCTGTTGTTAGTACTAAGTGTTTGTAGTGATAGCGGTATCCAAGAAAAGCTTTATTTACAAAAATTGTAGCCAGATGGAACAAGACAAATTCATTTTTCTCTAGTGAAATAGAAAGGATTTTGTTGGTGTCAGAAATGGTGTCTTGCACGGCGCGCGCAATAAACAATCCCAGGCCAGTTGTTCCTCCAAATAAACAAACAGAGGAACGTGCGGCCGTTAACAGGGGGAGGATGCGAGGAAATACGAGCTCAGGAGGATTGAAACATTATGAAGCCGAAGCTCAATTTCGCCTGGCAGTTTAAAAAAAAACACAATTGTATGAAGTGAGCAAGACGGTAAAATAATTTTGACAATACGATTTCTTTAACTTATATATTTTTTCTGTTATATACATTTAGAGATTGTTCATGCGCGAAATTGTTTTTTTAAGGCTTTTTTATGGTTTTTTTCAATGTAATATTTACTGAAGCAGCAGTGCCTCAATGGTGTACTTTATACTATAAAAATAAACCATTCTGAAATATAACTAAAGCACCTTCTGGGTGAAAATATACTCATTTTGATAAGTACGTACATTTTTAAAACACGCACTTCATTTTTAGTTTAATGTTCATTAATTTTATTTACGTATTTTAGCGTTTGCGTCAATCTAATTTTATTAATATTAATAAATCAATAAACAAAATATTTTACCTGCAGATATATTTGATATTATTATTATATTTAGTATTAAAAGCACGACGCAAGTTTTATAAGATCGATTTGCTATTTTTTGATAACTGAGTTGGTTTCTTATAACAAATCCAAACAACCATCAAGGAAAGAGTTGAGTTCTTGAGAAGTTTGATTCCCGCAGCACTCCCAAGCAGTTCCCACCGGCCTCCCAGGGGGGGTGTATGTTTTCAACTTGGAAATAGTTATCGAATACTTTTCTTTAAAATCTCCAAAAGAAAAATCATTATTCTCTAACTGGATAGTTCAGTTTGTCGCATATGGAATAGTTTCACGGCATCTCACATTAAAATATAAAAACGAGGAAATAAAATAACTGCAAAAAATATTCTAAATAAAATTTAAAGTGTACTTAAGTTTCATTAAAACATATATTTTATTTTTGCTTGCAATAACTAATGATCAAAAGGGTAATAAGTATATTATGCAGAAAAACGACTTCATAGAACATTCAAAATTAAATCATTTTCTCAATGTCATAATTTAATCAATATTCAATTTTTTTAGGATTAGTTTATTTATGTATAAAAAAATCTTAAAAACATCTAAATCGTATTTTCAAACAAATCAATTCATGCATTTTAATTTCAGAGAAACGTTTACAATTATTTCTTAATAAAAAACAGATAATTTTAATAACATGGTAATTTTAAATAACAGTTAAAATAACCAATTTTTCAGCATTTATGATTCATTTTGCAACCTCTTCCTAGTAAATTATACTAATAAAAATATTAAGTGGGGATGAAATATTGCTTTTCCCCTGGGACAAGAAGCACGCGACCTCTTCAAACCCGCATAGAAATGGAATTGCTTCATACTGTTTAATTCCAATGCATAAATAAAGCTTTGGTAATATAACAATAAAAACTCATTATGCTGCGACAACCAGACGGTAGTACAGAGGGTAAAAACTTCCTACAATGAACAAAAATCTATTGAGTATTTTTATTTGTACGTGTGTTTTTTTTTATATCAAATTGATTTGATCAAATATAGACCTTTGAATCAGTTAAAATTTTGTAAACTTTTTTAAACATTTTCATTACCAACCGAGGCACAAAAAGTTACCCATTTATGATTTTTCTATTTTCCCTATAAGCTTATGAGCTTTAATTTACAATCCATGTGTAATTTAAAACAGCAGCAATTCAACAAAAGTGATAAATAAGTAAGGTTTTTTATAAAAAAAATTATAAAATAGTTACAAATTTTCAAGATTTAACAAAACAATATCCAAAATTATGCCCAAAAAATGTGATATATAGCTGCTTAATTAAAATTTAAATTATTTCTACGGGAGCTTTTTCATAATCATTAATACGTTTTGATTATGTAGGATGTTTCTTACACAATAAACTGTCTACCATAAATATACGTTTATGGATAAAAAGTCTAAGGTTTTACGCTACCGCTGAAAGTAAAATATCACCTGGTTGTGTTCCTGAAAATTTATTACCGGCAGCGTGAATACTTATTTTAAAGAATCGTGAAAAGAAAAAATCGTACGCAACCAACTATAGAAGAATAGAATTCTTTAATGAAACTTCAAAATGAACAAAGAAAGCTCTTTTTCAATATTAAAACTATTGCTTTCTACATGATTTGTTCTTATAAAAATCAAAATATATTTACTATTATATATAAAACCGCTATGTTATAAATGAATCATTCTTATAGATTTCTAACGAAGTCTAATATAGTTCATATTTGCATAACAATAAATTTAGTAAATATATTGAATAAATATGCACTCTGTTCATTTTCATATAAACGTAAAAAAAGAATAAGAAAAATACAAAAGTACTATTTATGCAAATTATCGAAATTTCAACATTAGTAACATGTCTTCACAATAATCCATATTCCTTGAAAATTTTATACTGCAATTGACGATAGATTTTAACAGCATAATAGGCTCTGGTATGAAACAGACAGGGTCCGTGCCCGTCGACCACCGCACCGCGTACTACGAGTCCCCATAGCCCCAATCCGACCGCGTATAATAAATCCATTGTTGCAGTGAAATAATTCTCAGCGCCGCTTTGCCGCGAGCTTCCGGATTAAACTTCCCGCCGTTTCTATCTTGCCGGCTACTTCCTGTTATTGCCAACAGTTCAAAAACGTCATTTCTCAGCTTAATTGTCTCCCGACTTGATTGCTTTAATACGCTAATGAGAAGGTGTGACGAAGCATTGTTATTTAGAAAAAAAAAACATTTCTAGAAATGAGAACAAAAATAGACTTTACGCGTAAAATGATTAGTATGAAATATTTATATGATTTACTATAATAATGAACATTACAACAGTTACAACATTAACAACATTTTATTAAAAATTTTATTCACTTGATTATTTAATTATTACGTATTTTCACAGGAAGTAAAAAAATATTAACTCAAATCGTAATTAAGATGTTGGATGTTTAAATTTTAATTTTAAAGCACTCAAACTTAAACACCACGCCCCTGTTTTCAAATATGGTTTTAGAATATAAAAAAAAACTAACCCCTCTTCGAAAATAATATTTTCTAAGAGAGGCGGAAAAATGTAGACAAATAACTCAAAAACGCAATTAGTGGCGGTTCTCGTTTCAATTGCGGATCGCTATTTAAGTTTTAGCAGATTTTATAGTTAAGCCGAGCTCGGCGGCGGTAATAGCGCTGAAAAAACGATCAAAAAACACAACTCCGCTCTCCGGTGTTATTCCGAAACGGGGATCATTTGTGACAAGCCACGGTTGATTTATTTCGCATACATTGTTTACACGCTACACAAAAGAGCCAAAGAGAATAGTATGTAAATTGCAGAATAATATTCTGGTGAAAAAACACTACTTGTCGATGCATTCCGTATTGTTATTTTATACAATTTAGAGGCCCGCAGTAGATTGCTGTGTTAACATGATTTAAATTTGATGAAAGCTTTTATGTATTAACTAAAAACAATCACTTAACTCAGTCTTTTTCAATTCTTTACAATTTTGAGTCCTTTCATTAATGTTTTTTTCAGACAAGTTTTCTGCAATTGTAGCTCTGAGTTTTGTTTATTTAATATCATAAGCTCATTGTTTTTAAATATTATTTATTTACGAATTTCTAATACATAAAACACCGATTCAAAAATGTTAATAAAAAAATATTGTATAAAACATATTAAGAGACTTACTTCGTGATTATAAAGTAGTGCATTTTAATCTGTATCATATTGAATGTTGTAATTAACCATGTTTAAAACAGTATTTTTAAATGAGATGTTGAAATATTATTTGAAAAAAAAAACAATTGGTTGTTTCAATATATTTGCTGTTATTGTGGTTGTGAAAAATTGGGTACTGTCTTAAAATGTAATATACTTCAAAGTAGCAGATGCCAGAAGTCACATTTAAAAAAGTCTATTCGTCAAGCGACCCCATGGTTCTATCTCCCACCCCTGGGCGTCTGTCAAAATTCCTCTAATAAGGTTAACTCCAAGGCTACTGGCGCGGAACAAGAGGGTAGGAAACTGCTAGCGTATTTAGCGGGGTGGTTTCCTACAAAAACCTACCCCATGTTATTGTTATGTCTTCCTATTAGTTTGCTTACACCTCCATCAGATATGGTATGTACCCTTATTACCAATTAAGGGTAGCGCGACCGCAGCACATGGGACGACTGGTGTGGCGGAACAAATTCGCCTTTTAAATGATCGTGTTAAATGAAACTCTGAATCTATTTTGGAACTACCAGATGTTGGTTGTTGATACAAGTGTGTGGGCTAATATTTTAAAGTCGTGTTTCGTTAAATCATTACAAATTAATCCATTTAATAGTGGTTATAATCGTTAACCTCATCAGTATTTATTACTCTGCATTATTTTCATTTCTAAAAATAGTGTGTTTATATAAGTTAAGAAAATGCCTAAGTAGTGAAATCATTAGTTCATTTATTTTTAGATCCTTACCAAGTTTACATCCACATCATTTTTGTAAAGACATGCAATGATTTTACTATATATGTCAACACTTTTATGTTTTTAAAAATGTTAAGTTTTATTTGTGCCTGAGTTCCTCCAGTTCCACTTAAATAACAAGGAAGCAATCAAAAGATAAGAGTAAAATAAAGCTAGTCTATTTGTAATACAAAAGAAAGAATCTACATTGTGCGTCTTTATTTGCTCTTTCTTCTTGAAAAACGTGCCAGCGCTGATTAGAATCAAACACAAGGCGCAGGAAAAAACTAAACACACTTGTACAAGCAATGCGCCCGGCTGGGGTTATAAATTATCCTTCCCGTGTTAAAATGTCACGAATATAACTTGCGACTTGGGGGAGTCGGCTTCGAGCAATCTCCTTCGCAGACAGAACAAGCCGGCGTCAAAAATGTGAAAAACTGACATTCAAAAAGCACTTTTCTTATTAGGAAACGCTCTTTCCACACGCTTACCTGCACGGGGGAGCTTTTACTTGAGCTTTAACTCGTATGGGTATTTATTTCCAGCGATATTTTCTGTATAACTTTATTTTTGTTATTGGAAACAATAACAAACAATACATTAAGAGTTATTTTAGATATGACGCAAACTAAGACATTTATCATTAAATCATTCACGTGAAGTAAGACATCACGTGCCCATAACTAGAATTTATTTTATATTACAAATTATAGAAAAAAATGACGTGTTAATACGTGAGGCATTTAATTTAACTTTCATGCTATGACAGGCAAGAAAAATATACAATTACCACAGCCATATTAAATATTTTCCATGATATATAATACTTGTTTATCAAGAATCATAAAAGTTACTTATCCACTCGTATATTACAATATTTTATAACGCCGTTTTCCTGCACCGATAAAATACGTTTAGCTCGAGTAGCCAGTTTTCCTGCCGCAGAATAAAAGGAAATAGAATTTCGCTTTTTCAGCAAGAAGACGTTACTTTACGGCGAGCGGTGCTCACGTGAGCCCTGAACGTTGATAGATTCAAGTTATAGCCTTTATTTTATTCTGGTGAGTTCGTGCGTTGAACAAACTGTTTATGCAAGAGAAAAGAGTTTCACGTGGTATAGATTAGGGTAATCTCACAGCCAACTTCAAATAAACTTTACAGTTTATTGTTTTCAGTTTAAGTTGATCGATTTTCATAAAGATTTTTTATTATTATACATAAATACAAATACATTAAAAACAGTCTTTATTAATTGTTCTAGCAGTATTATTAGATATATAATAAAATTAAATGTACTGCATACAAAGTTCTTGATATATTTGTGGAACTGCGTAGAAACGTAGTCTTATGTATATATTTTTAAAGTCTTTTCAGACAATTGCAGAATTTTCAAGACGTGAATGTATAAACTAAATACTCTTTGATATTTGTATCATTTTGTGGTGTCATATCTTCTCAGAGAGTGGAGACATTAAGAGTTGTGGAGAAATAGTCCAAGTATGAGAACTCATGGGAAATCACCCAAAAATAAACCAACGTAGTCAAAAATAACTAGTTTAGTTCTCTACAGCAAAGACTCGGCGACAGACCGCGGGACGTTAAAAGGACTGGACAACTTAATTGAACTTTCAACCAAAAGAGTAGCGACTGAATGAATGAAGTGAGAAAAATATACCTGTTTTTACTTACATTGCCAGTTTTTACAGAATGTTATATGAACTTGGTAAAGGTAAAAATAGTTTATTTCTAAAATTATTTGTCATACCATGTAGCAATTAAGTTTTGGTACATGTCTATGAATCTAGCAGCAAATCAAGTAATAGTTAACTTTAAAAGAGTACCTTTTTTGAAGTATTTAATATAAACTAATAATATCCACAAAATTAAGAGAAAAAAAAAATGTCACTTTGTATCGTATATAAAGTCTGACAACCCTGTCATTATTTACGGAGAAGCTGGATAGATTAACAATGTTTCCACGCCATATTTCGTTAAATTGAAAGCTGTGAGATAAGCGTGAAGAAAAAACATTTTACGTCAAATTAATTTTAAACAATTTTTTTTATTTACCTTCAAAAGTGATATTTTTTCCACGCTTATGGCGTACTGTCAATTTTCGGTATATCCTAGATATGAAATAAATCGAATTTATCTATTACCGAGACGACACGCATCAGAATGTCTACATATACCTGTACATAGTACAAGTCGGGCTGAGCGATTTCTATTTATTTTTCATGTGACATTAATATAGCACGAGTGTGACACTTTGACAGTCGAAACGTGGCACATACCACCGGCGCCATATTTATCCGCTCGTTTTGTCAATAAACTTATCAGGAAATAACGGATCGCTTTCGTGAGCTCCTAACGTTCTTCTTGAATATACTCTGGCTTTGAAGTATAGATTACCGAGAAATTATTATCCATGAATACTCAAAATGATATAATACGTAAAAATGCTAACATAATAAAAAAAAACGATGAAAAAAATATAGCATCATTATTGTAACATTTATTTTTTTATATTAAATATTTTTGACAGAAAATACTTGGTAAACTTCCATTTTGATAAATAAAATAATTTTTGTGATTATTCAACGGTTTTATTGTGAAATACGAGTATTTCACCAACCCATCTCGTAACCTTACGTAATTTTATTATATATATATGAACATTTTTATCGTTAAGTAATAACCATAAACTTATTAATATTATTTTCCAATGAATAAGAAAGAAATATAAAATAATAATATATTTGGTAAAAATAAAAACGGATAGAGTAAAAAAAAAATTGATTACTTGTTTCCTATCGGAGTATCCTTTTGAGATTATCTTTCGACCGGAGGGATATTGGTTCGTTACTGTGAACAAGCCCAGCAGAACACAAAGGCCAGAATCCTTTAATGCGATCGTAATACAACTGCGGTCTTCCGTACTCAACGAGCAAAACTGTGAACTCCTTTATTTAGTCTGAGAGGCCATTACTACCTCTATTGAAAAAATAATACCGCAGTGCATTTGTGGATATTTCATTAACTAAAGTATACTTTAAACTTAAGAACAGATAATAGGATAAAACAGTGTGTATATACAAGGCTTTTCTGGAAATAACAAAGATTGCTTTTTAATCGAAAACCATTTAAAAAATGTTTAAGAATCGTGTATAAAAAGGGAGGTTTTTATAATTTGAATAGCAACAACTTTGGCGGACGAAGTCTTTATATACTTTTTTGATAGACAGATCAAATTCCAACTATCTTAGTCATTTGGTAAAATAAATTACTTAAATACATTATATGCAATTAGTATCAAATATTACGGTTTTTTTCAATTTTTGTCTCGTAAATACATACATTTTACATAATATGTCAATTTTTTTGTAAAATGAGTAGTGTATGCTCGTGAGATTGTTATGAAATGTTTATTATTTTAAAAATCAATTTCGGACAATAAGGTTTACTTTTAAAAAATTGTATTAATACATCTGATATTTTGAAATCTATATTGCAGGCTACGGCCAACTCATAGAGTAACGTTACTATCCTGTACAGTGTACAGTGTATGTGTATGTGTACAGTATATCCTGTATGGTGTACAGTGTACACCATGAAGCACGTCTAACATTTTATTTTCTAGGATCAGATATATGACGCGGGGGTTGAAGGGCCGGTGTGGGCTCGAGAGGGTGGTGAGGCATCCCCCTCCCCCTACAGACCAGGCGTGACCAGCCGGGTGCCTCGCTAACTAGATACCCCACAGGGTACCGCCACGTCGTGGCACGTGGAATAACCGAGGTTCTATAGAATCTCTCAAAGTAAACTGAAGTATTATCAATTCATTCATCGGTTGGGTTGACAATATTAACACTATGGGAGTCTTGTTAAATATGCTTAAAAAATCATTTAATTAACAGAAAATATGTAGTACAATGTAAAACGTGTTATACCGTCAGAATGGATAGAAGCCAAAGTCATACTAAATAGAGTATACAATATGAAAAAAAATTTCAAAAAAAAACAAATTTCTGCTATTTCCTGTTATGGCTTAAATTTTGCAGTAAAAAATCACTTGCCTGGTGTGTAAGAGACGTGTTTTTTTACGGGTGTTATTAAATTTCAAAAACACCCTACGTGAGTTCATTGCAACAAAGCCTTTGTATTACTTTTTTTCCAAGGCCAAAACACTGCTTCACGAGGCTTGCATAAGTTTCATGATTAATTTTAAATAAAATTATCAGGTGGCTCTGCACCACCGAGGCAGACGGAAGTGCACACGGCCTCGAATGCAGCCTCCCCACAACGCATGACTACGGCCCGTTCGTTACCGGCTGGCAGTTGGCGGCACGCGCTGCCAACTGACGCGGCTTTGTAAATCCAATCGACTAATGAGCTCCCCGCCAGGTGAGAATGCGCCGCGCCATTGTCTCTGCGGCACGCGCCGATCTTCCCAAAGCAGCTGATTGCAGAGCCGTTCGCCTTTTGAATGTTTCCAAAACAAATGCACATTTCACTGCAATCAGCTGTTTTTATTTGTTGAATATTAAATACAGCCTATAGTGTGCTTCCTGAAATTTATTCCTTTGTACCATCATTTGATATCAAGTAATTTAGCATTGGATAATATTTCACGAAAACCTAATAGACATTCATATTTTGACAATTATTTTCCACAAAGCCAAATTATACTAGAATGCGTAGAGAAAAATATATTATACATTTTTAGAGCAAATACTGCTTAAAGTACACCCATGATTAAGATATTATAACGAAATAATAATCTGAAACTTATCGATTTCATGCTGTTGTCTCATCATCGACTAATCTTTCATTTTAATGTCATCGATCCAAAATAAAAGAAATATGATTCTGCTAATCCAAAAATATACCTCATAATGTTTTAAAGAAAATAAATACTACAAATATTGGTATAAAATACAAGCGGATCGTTAGTCTCATTTGCGAAACGATAATGGAGATCCGGAATACTCTTAATACCTCACGTGGTGGATTGTGAGAACAGGACGCAAAATAATCACACACGAGAGGGGAAACTATAACTGCGTATCAAAACTGTATCTCTGTTTGCCAAGGACAATTGCATTCTTATACAAAAGATCCGACCTGGGCGAGTCCATTGTGTTCACAAAGACAGCAATGAAAAACAAAGAAGCGCGCAAAGTTAATTGAAATACCAGGAATAGTGCAAGCAGTCACTTTTTATTCCTGGATGTATGAAATGTTAAGTCATTTATTTACCCTTGCATGGCAAAGACAATAATTACAATGCGAGTTTTCCATTGTCATTGTTACTTTCCTATGAGTTTAATAATTCTTTTGCCAAGTGGTAGAGTTATTATTTTATATTTTTCTTTGTATATTTCATTAAGAATATTTTCTGTTCAATATAGATTTAAATTTAAACATTAATAAAAAATAAATTATATTTACGTTTGATACAACTATTTGAAGTAAATACTGTTACATTATCTAAGATAAATTAGGATTATCTCATTAATAGTTGCTGCATTTAGTGTTCAATATTTTTTAATTAATTTTAAATAAAGGAAACTGATTATATTTAAGCATGAATAGAGCAATAGCGGACCAAATACCTCTTCCAATTAACAGCATGCTAGCAATACTGTGTTTCCAGTGGGTTTACACGTGGGGATCGATTTCACGTGGAACCACGATACGGTCTCTTCAGCGTGGCTGTGAACTGAGTGTACATCGCCTCGGGCCAGAGAGGACTCGTGAGTATGGAAGGTATTCGAATTACCGCAATTTGGTAGAAGAGATAAGCTAATCTACTATGGGCTGGTACTAAAGCATTTCGCCAATATAAACTTTTGAATGGTCGCTATTAATTTGATGTACAATAAGAACTTTTAATAAAGAAACAGTGTTTCTGTCTCCGGTGTTATTGTTTTTAACCAGTGTTCTTTTAGCTAAAAGTATTATTCTACCCTTATTATATAATAAAAAAGCGAGTTTTTTTTTAATTCAACAGTGTCACATTTTTTTAAGATTTAAAAATAATTATTTGACAGAATGATGAGATTACGGCAAGTTTTATTTTTTTAATTATAAATAAAATAACACCAAATTCCTTGCTTGAAACAATAATAGTTTTGGGGTTATTTTTTTTCAAATATTTATTGATGAAATAAATTCTGATAAAGTAAAACAGCAAAAATAATTGACAGTGTTTATTTATACTTTGTTAAATTGATGAGGTTTAACTTACAAATAATGTGATTTGTAAGGGCGGCTTTATTTCAGTAACAAAACCAATACACTCTGTTTCTATGAGTAAGAAAAAAAATAGGTTAATTAGTCGAATAAAAACAAACACGCATTTATCAAAAAAGCAAACCCATTTCCCGGAAATACACGCAGCTCTGAAGTTTCTTGTGTTTTTAACTCGACAAGGATCTGCTCCATAAATCTCACCTCTAACTACTGTAGTAGATTTGCAGTATGACCCCTCGGGGGAGCGAAAGGATTCATAAGGAATTTACTTATGAGAATGCATCCCGGAAAACTCAAAACCCTATATTTTAGTAAAATTTTATTTATTAACATTATTAATGGGAAGTTATTTGATGCATTTGGTGTTTTTTTTAAGGATCGATAGTCAGAGTTTTTATCATAGGAAACATACTGAGTCATGGTTTTGCAATACGCAATGGTTTTTGAAGTGCTTTATATAGTAAAAAAATATATATATTGGTTTTTAAAAAAATATTAAATAACTCAAAAAAATAAAAACAGTATAAATGTAACAATTTGTAAAAAAATACATAAAAATTATAACCGCCAAACATAACCTGACCGACATTCCATGCAATTAAATTATAAATTCACAGCTCCCAAATGCCGAGTAATATTATAGTTAATCCTTTTTTATTAACCCTTTACAGCATTCGCGAAGGTTCCGTCCGAGGGGCGGGGGTGTTAAGAGCGGCGCGCCACACACGCGGGGCTCCCCAAAGTGCCGCGGGGGTGGGGGGGGGGGGGCCGCGGGGGCGGGTAGGGGGGTGGGAGGGGGGCGCGGAGCGCTTTAAAATTTATCGAGTTTTCATGTTTTGTCGCCGGTCCGGGCGAGGGCCCCCTCGTCTCGTCGCTGATAAATTGCATGAAATTAGTCGCACCGGCTCGCCCGAGTCGGACTCTCCCCCGCTGAGTTATAGCCCGGTCCGAACTCCGAACTCCGATACCGAATGGAAAATTGTTGGCTGAGTGACGCTGATTTATAGGCGCTTCCGCTTCCCGGAGCAAGGTTAGGGCAAAGGAGCCCGGCCTGCATGTCAAGGTTTCAATTATCAAAGCATCGAACTGGGCGGAGAGTAATTTGGACTGCAACTCTCGGCCTTTAGCTGCGATGATTAATCTTGGTTTGACTTGAGTTTGTATTGTTACTGCATTATTGTTTGTAAGCTTTTTTGTGTCCGCATTCACGGTTAATTTTTAAGTGGTGCTTACTGATTAAAAGGACTATATATCGTAGGAAAAGAGTTAAACGATGTTTCCGCAGGAAACAATTGGAATAAAAATTAAACGCTCGACTTACCGAAACATATCCAAAACTGCTTATTGAAACATACCTGCAACAAATAAATAATGTTATTAATAAGACATTTCGACTGGAGAAATTCTTAACATAACTTAACGTGAAAATGTTTTAGACGAAGAATATTGAACAAGCCTTCCGTGAATATATCAGCGATGTTCAAATATTCGCGAACAATATGTAGGACACATTCCTGAAATTAACACCAAAGTTTCCGTGTAAATATAATCAACACAATAGCTCCAGCATGTGTATACTGCGGGAAGTACTCGTCTGATAACCGAACAGCCGAATTTAATACATGCGGCGATAAAAAATCGCCCGGAGCGACGGACATATCCGACACGTCCGTAGTACAAATAAAGGGGTCAAGTTAATTTGCACTATTGCCTAGGCGAAGCTCGGGCCGGTCACGTTTTGTATAGAAAAACTCGTCTGTCAGGTCTGACGTATCAGTCGGTCTGGTGTAATTAATTCTAATGAAAATGTTCGGCACAGCGCCGGCGACATGATTGATTCAATGGCGGCCTCTGTTTTTCACGTGTGATCCGTCCTCGGGCACGCCGCTCGATGTCGTTGTAAATACTACGATATTGGGTTTTGTCCTCGTTGACAACCGCCCCGGCTAATTTAGTAATGGCAAATGTCTTTCGGCTGGAGTATTTAAATTTTTAAAAATTGTATTCGAACTCGTTTCATAATTTATTTGTTTCAGTAAAACGCGTGCAGATTGCAATATAAATATAGATCCAGCAACGTAATGTGAATTTAAACTGTTCGCACAACTTGGTAATGAATAAATTCAATTCATTGAACATGAAGTAATAATAAATAATTCATACTAAAGATTAAAATTTCATTACAGTGAACTGCAGAAAACATTGCAGCTTAAAATATATTTTGCCTCATATGTACATGTAGGTAGGTTACGGAAAAAAAACATGGCAAAAATTGTTACATTAATATAGTATCACCTTTAGATTAGATATTTATTTAATACTTTGATAGTTTTGTTATTTATATATATTTTTTATTACATAGGTAAAATATGACTCGACAACTCTACTATTACCAATAATATTTTATATTATTGATGAAACATACGTGTCATGATGACTAGCCTACGTATCACACAGTAAAAGCTATACACGTCTAATTTCCTAAATGACTGCTATTAAACTCTCCAAAACACAGCATGGGTATTCGCATTCAAAATAAAATGTAACTTCTATTCGGAGAAGGGATACAACCTTCTGCCAACGCGAAATATCGCATAACATTCTTGCGTGGCGCCAGCGGGCACCGCGATAACGCTGCGAGTTCCCAGTCCCCGAGGGCCGCGGCGGCGACCACTCCGGCCCTGGGCTGGTCGGGGACCCATACATTTGTAACACTACTCGCATAAACAAAACGGACCGGGATCGAATTCTGCTCGTGCTATTTGCAGCAGACGAAGCCATAAATTAGGCACCTTCATTTAGCTGATTAGACTTTTCCGACTGCGTTTCCACGAAGCGTGAAGTTGTTTTCGTTTTTAGACGTGTTTTTCATTTCACTGTCGTTGGATGCTTGCGAATTTTTTTTAACGAAGATTTTTGCTAAAATTTTAGGTACTTGTTTTTTATCCGACCACCAAAGAAACTTGTCTATTGTTTTGCTTCTTTTGTTGGCAACAGCGAGTAAACACGTATTGTGAATTACGTATTTGAATTAAATAAATATATTTAATTCAAAGTATAACCGTCAAAGATAACCGTCAAACAAAAAATGAACTTACTTCAGTTATCAACAATCGTACACGACAAGGCTAGTAGCGTTCTTTTTCTACAACAGCGTGGTATTTCGTGTAAAATGCGACACATAGATCCTTTCGACACCATCATGGATGGCATTGTAACATTCTGGCCACCAGGATAATGCATGTCTTATATTTCATTGTTTATAAAATGTGACTTTATTGAATACTAAAAACTATATAAATATATGATACAAAATTGAAAAAAAGCTTTCGCTTCTTTGACGTTTATACTTTAAATTAAATAAATAAACAATACGTGTTTACTCGCTGTCGCCAACAAAAGAAGCAAAACAATAGACAAGTTTCTTTGGTGGTCGGATAAAAAACAAGTACCTAATTTTATATTAATAATTGAATTTTGGATTCACACGTTTAAAAATATATAATTTAGGACTTTCGGATGAGACACTGGGGCCAATGCTTTTGACCAAAACCTACCTCTCCACCCTGGCACGTAAATCACGGATCAATAATTTATTTCACTCTTTTTTCAGAGGTTCACACTAGCTGAACATGTTTCAGCAGAAATTGAGAATTTGGCGTGATTATTATAATAAGCGCACAAAAACTATGGCCATTCTAATTAAATACAAAAACGCTAACTCTTAGAATGGCAATTAGGAGGACGCTTTATATCTGCGTAATTGAATAAAACTTAATCTAATTTTTGGACATTTTTATTAATAGCACAAAAAGATATTAAGTTCTGGATAATTACAAAAATGTGTCAACGCGTAATGGCGGGGAATGAAATAAATTCTTTTCGAGCAATTCCATTTTAATTAAATCAGGAATGAGAATTCCCTCCAGAAATTAACTAATATCCGATTTTCTATTGTAAGAGCAATTACAGCCTAGAGTTAAAATTCTCCTCAGCAATTACATAAATTTCGGTGACTTTGAGGGAGAAGCACTCGAATATTGCAGGCGAAACTTTTGTATTGCACCCCAAGCATGCAGTCTTATTGTAAACTGATTGTTCTAAAGAAAAACAATTAGTTTATTTTATAACTAATTTAAGACTTTTTATGTATTTAAATAAAAAAATGTATACTTTCATAGAAATTCCTCTAAATTTAATTATTTACAAAAGAATTAAATGTATAAAGATAGCACAGTCGTAAATCTCGAGGACGTAAACCAAACAATAGAAAGTTTCCAAGAAAAACGGAGATTTATAACAAAAACCACGGCGGATGTATTTAAAATCTGGACATTAAAGTGTTAGCCCCCTCGCTTAATTTCCGCAGAGCCTCCAAAAGGCCTTAACTTAGCCGTAAAACCTGATACAACCGTCACTAGCGCCAATAAAAAACATCGGAGCGGAAATTTCTGCACTATAATTCATAGCACCGCAGCCGACATCAACCCTTCCGCAAGCCTTTCATACGCAAATGCAACCCGACCACCCCTGCGTTTGTTTTTCAGCCGACGATTAAAATAGCCCTTACCGCATGCAGCATAGATGATAACTAAATAGGCACATGCACAGAACCATACTATAAAAAAACAAATTACAAAATAGGTTATATTCAAAAACTAATTATTTAATAAATATTTTATTATCAAGCGCATTTTTTTATCTCCATTCAAACATCGCTTATAAATTTTATATTATAATAATAAATATTTGTATATTTATTTTTTATCGAAATGCACATCAACCATATAATATGATGCATCAGTTATCATAAGTTTATACAGATTAACATGCAATTATTTAAAAAATCATTATTTCACAACCTGTATTGTTTATTGTATATTTCGTAAAATATTCGAAAATAGGTAAACACTTGTTTTAAAATAATCAATCAATCATAATATATTTTGTATTTTTATAAATAATGTACTTGTATGGAGCTGATAATAAAATAAGGCCTGTAACACTCAGCGCTACGAAATCGTCTAAAACACGTCATCATAATTTGTTTGGGACAATGGCAGGGGCGCGCATTCCGGGGCCGTAACAGATGAGGGCCCGGCCCGGCCGCGACCCACGCTTGAGGGTTAATGAACAAAATTGAATCTTAAGGCGGTTGAATAGAAAGACGGGGCGGATTTTCAAAACGGAACTCGGAGGGGAGGCTTCGTGGTTAAATAGTTTAAATTGAGCTGAATTGAGTTGCAGTTTTAAGCGTGATTTTTATTCGTATCAGACAACCCTTTCGAACTTAATCGCGATTGTTAAAATGCAACACACAAACTTAAAAAAAAATAAAGCTTTTCTATGATTTGTTTTTTTTTTATTTATAACTTTTCTTTGAACTATTTATTAACTCTTATTTTCTGCTGGAATTTTATATAAAAAAAATTATAAAACTAACCAATAATAAACGGTCTTAACAATACATACATGTATTTATAATCTTTTTTTAAATATTAACGGCTAGTGTACAAGAATACAAATCCTAATTAGAATTTGTTTTTTTTCTGCTTTTAATAATCTCACCTAGACAATTTAAAATGGCAGTTATTGTAGCAAACATAATGAAAAATAGCTATTCAAAATTGTAACACCAATAAGTAATATTTATATATATATATATATATATATATATATATATATATATATATATATATATGTGTGTGTGTGTGTTTATACAAATGATTGTGGTTTTATAATTATAAACATAAGAAACCTTTGTTTATTACATTATTCACATTTTAAGTGATTTAAGTGTTACTGATAAAATTAATTAAAACTGTTGGTTTTCTTATTACTGTAAACTCTTAATTCACAAACAGGAAATAGCTCTACTGTAATTAGCACTTACCGCAGCTTCGTTAGCTTTTATTTCCCGCGCCGGCTCACTTGAGACACAATTTTCATTTGCTGATTCCCATTCATTCCTTTCTACGTGAACTTTGATCACGGCCGCCATTGTTGTCGGCGGCGGCGCATTATTTGGTGCAGTCAGACGCAAAGCCTCCACACGCAGCCTCCTTCCCGATACAGCCTTAATTACACAAATAAGGGCCCCTCCAGCCAGGTCTGTGTAGAAAAAAACGCAGTATTCTTTATAAAGGGAATCGAAGAAAATGGATTTTCTTTCAAACTTGTCATTTCTTAAATAGCTTCTCAATACTGTGCTTTAATTGAGTTTATTATAATAAAAAATAATTGTAGTTTTAAAATATATGCACGTGTTACGTTTAGCGTAATGTTGCCACTTTTTTAAACAAATTTTCTGATATTATGCTCATTTTATGAAGCTTTAAAGTTTTTTCACTGTTAATGAAATTCACAAACGTAATCAATAAAAATTAATTCATTAATCAGAGATAAATAAATCAAAATACATAAATACAACACATTACTGAGATTATCAACACACGGACTCAATTTCCAATATCTACAGCATAAATGTTTTAACACCTGTTAAAAAGCTCTCAAGCCTATCAAATATTTTATCGCGAAGAAATTCTTTGGTATAAGTGAAATTTCATTCTATAAATAAATTTTCCGCTCCTGAAAGGGTACTTCACGCCTCTTGGCGTTTAATATCTTCCGAATTAAGGACCGTATTTGAAATAGCAGCACCGCTCCACCTGACAGCTGTCACTCCACTTAATCTTCCCGTCGGGGAGTACGTGAGCTCAAAATATTACGATCGGGTCGCGACCGAGGATGCTCGCCGCCTTTGGTTTCGACATCTTCAATTCATCGAATCTTATCGTCACGGGATTATCTTGTTGCAATATATAAAGTTCGAACCGTGATCGAGTAGTCATATTCTAATCAATTTCGACAGTGGTAATTCATCGAATCCGTCGCGGGATTATCTTGATAAAAGTATCACGATCGTGATCGAGGATGCCCATCGCTTTTGGTCTCGACATCTTCAATTCATCGAATCTTATCGTCGCGGAATTATCATGTGGCAAAATATTGAATTCGGGTCGTGATCAAATTTTTTTCCCGCAGTTATGAAATTAGTAATTCATCGAATACACAAAAGTAACACGTTTATGATCGAAGGTGCTGTATTACTAACAGAAACAGGATAATCTATTTGAAAATGTCACATTATAATCAATATAAACTGAAATGGAAAAATACACAGCCTATATTCAAATTATTTTGAATAGTCTTAATAACGCACATTCATAAAACTAACCTGCACCAAAAAAAAAAATTTAACCAGCATTTAAATGGTTTTGAGTTTGCTGAATTACTTCCGTATATAATATTGAAAACGCGAAATAATCAGCATTTTTAAGATGTCGAGCAAACTCCCAAATTTCTTGAAGAATTTTAAAAAGTTGTAAGATTCAAATAAACCAATTATTTGAATGCATTGCTTGATAAGCACACAAACATTTATGCTATGCATTTCGCGAATATAAAATGGCTCAATTGATCAGCTATGTAGTCCCGTATATCGCAGTGTACGGCAGTACAGCGACCTTAGCTCTCTTGGTTCCGGTATAAATTATTCCCATCCCAGACTGCGCTCTTGAGCGGATTCTAAGGCAGTTGATTGTTGGCCTGAAGATTGTTTAGAGTTCTCCAACAATGCAGCGGCCGATTAAACATGCTCCCAACGCAATCAGCGCTGTCATCGCGCCTCGGCCCAGACAGCGCCGGCTCGGGAGGCGACATCGGGGACCTGAATAACAATATTTGTGCCGAAACGTGATAACAATAATGGTATTATTAAATTGCTGTCTCAGTCCATTGTTCTATGTGTGTGAAATATATTAATCTGCGCCTCACAGCGGACGATAAACCACAGAACTAGAAGTACCTACTCATCAGCAGTGACGTAGATTGGGAGATAGAACAAACCTGTTTGTCAATTAAGCAATAACTCGAAAAACATTGCTACCTTACCGTTGAAGCTGTATAAAAGAAAAGGTTCACTTTGAGTCATTATGATATTTTGTTGTACTAAACCGTGTGATTCATTTAATTCTAGTTGGAATAATTCAAGCCAGGCTTTTGAGATTTAAATGATATTTTTAGATATGTTGATATATATAGACCGTAGCGAGTGGTCACTGCAGTGCATATATAATGATTAATAAATGAACGCTATGCAGGTAATAAACAAGGCACAGTTCAGGCATGCATCCATCTCGATGTGCGCGGGTAAGTCTGCCGGCACGCGAGATGGAAGACGAAGGAATTCTACCCGGAAATACTTAAGCATATTGTATACCCGCTGGCCCAGTAAAGGTTTTTTATGTTCACGGAAACAAAACAAATGTATCCATAATAGTGCGCCCAGAAAAGATTCAGAAAAATAAACATCCGAGTCTTACCCGGCCTCCTGAAATAACGCCCCATTCTGTCGAGATTCTGGATTATTAAAATGACTTGACTTATCATTATTGAGCACTCTGCTCATTTACAAGTCAGACGGATTGCCACGGGAGATATTTAAGGAACCAAGTTGAAGTATATCAATGCCATCAGTTCAATTAACCTTCCTTTTTCATCCCTTATTTTTATTTCGAAAATTGGCGTACTTTACATTTTTAATGTATAGGAAAATTAAGAAAGACTACGTATAATATATGATTAAGTGTGAAGTATATAGATTTGAATTTCATGCTACGTACAGGTACTTACATACAGATCAACAAATTCAAACTATTTGTTAGTGTAAATGTTTGGTGGTATCTTTTGGAATAGAAGTAATGTGATAGCAAGAATTAACGATCAATGATTATAACAAATGTCTTCGGTTAACCATTATTTTGAGATAACTTCGCCCTAGAGACGCTCGGCTCATCAGTATCTGTTGTCCCCGGCCCGAACCGAACTTTTCAAACACTCAAAAGCCCTAAACACAATAAATCCACCAGACAACTATGAATATTTCAAGAGCCGGCCGCAGATCCGCCGTAATCCCAAAATAAACTTTTCAATAAAACAAAGTCTCGATCTCGGCGACCGAAATTCCGCCCATTGTTTTCCAACTATCATTCTTCTCCTCAGATTCCGCAGCGGCCGCTCCCGGGCGCTATATTAAATTCGACCGTCTCTGATTTTCGTCTACGGGTTTCTATATCCATAACCCGTTAGCCTAAATATGCACCACCGATACTGAGAAATGCGAACAGTATGCTGAGCTGGAAAAATCCAACGGAATATTGGAATTTCACTATACTACCGTGGTTATACTGAGGCCGCATTAACATGTAAGGTGCGAATAAAACAAATATCCGAGATCGTTCCGGGTTCACGTCTAGACTAAAACCATATAATTAAATTTATGTGCTCGGCTCCTTTTGAATGGCTGACATTGTACGAGCTTTCTATTGTCGTAAAATTTCAATAAGGTCATCCTTAGATTCGCAAATTGATTTGTGTGCGAGACAGAAGCTTAATCGATATCTTCCATTATTCGCAGAACTGAGGAGCAAAGCAATCATTTAAAATTTAATCCGGAATATTTATTTATATTCAGGCGATCGAGAAGACCTTTAAATTATTTATTAATGTGTTTTATTTCATATGTTAAATTATGTTTCCACTTTATCTCATTGAACTTGTTTATACGCATTATAAAAAAATGAGTCTCGGGCCGTCTCTCGCATGACTCAATGCCATTTAACTCATCAGGGGGATTTATCCGTTAGTAACACACACAGAGATCCGTTATTTTCTATACAATTAGCCGTTCTCAGAACTTGAATGTCTTCGTCGAAACTTTTTACGCAAAATTAATCCCGGCTTGTTAAAGGTCTCCCTAACAAGACGCGCCGCTAAGTTCGTCCTAATTCATCAGCCGAGTAAAATCCATTACGTTTTTTCCCTTTGTTTTTCAGCACTCGCTGGTGTCGGGTGAATCAGGAACAAAATACGTGCACTTAAGGAAATGATGCGTGAAGATTTATTCTCCACTTTACGAAATAGATAATTCACGCTAATATATATTTCTCGACAATTTATTTTGACGGCTAAACAGTAATATTAGACAATGCAGTTAACATTGAAAGTACGAACTGTTATTCATTTTCATGTGCGTATACTTTGCATTCCCGTAAGTAATACTATGAATTCAAACAAATCAATACAAAAGCTATACTAAATTTGTTATGTGCGCCTAAAATAATTAATGAAATTCTGTTGTTTAATGCATATTTAAATAATTTAATATTGGTTTCATAAATTTCGATAACATTGAGAGCAAAAAATATTTTTATGATTACACGGATATCTTGAACGTTTATTTTTGTATTTTACGGGCATCTTTACTGTAATGTTTAAAATCGATTAATTCGTTGTATTTTGTATTTTAAATAAATAATTAAGTATTACACACAAAATAGTCAACGTCAATTTTATAATTAGATTATGAATAAATCTTTTCTCAAAGCGTATCCAAATTACGTGTTCCAATAAGCCACGAATAATAAATTACAGTTCCTTAAGAAGGAACACGGTCCTCTGGACATGCGACATAATGAATTGGATAAGAAGCTTCCCACCGGTCTCACTATAGCAGTGAGTAAATTGAAAAACTAATGTTAGGTGAAACTAATTCGATCTACCAGAATAGCGTCCCTTCTGCAACAGCTGGTATACGAGCGCTCTAAAAACCTGCTGCCCACGAATTATGTACACTTTGGAGATAAAAAAGTATTTGGATTACAATGAACCTTCCCTGGGTTTATATTGGAAACCTTAGCTTTCAAAAAATAAAATAAATTTGATTTGTAATAATATAAACTACATAGGACTTACTTGCGATTGATTGGTTTGAGTTTTACAGTTTTGTCGAATATTATTATACAACTAGAAATGTTGCCCGTCACAGAATGACGTTTTCGGAGGCATTTTGAGTTATTAATGCTGTGATTAATAATTTCTAACGCAATTTCGATAACAAATAAAATTGGTACTTGTGTCAAGCTGACATAAACTGAAAATTTCTAAAAACCATCAAAATTTGTTTTTTTGTAAAAGTTCTAAATTTGAAATTCTCGCGGTGAACAATAAAATCCTATAATTCGTACATATTGAAACTCGCTAAAGCATATTTTATAGTTTTATTGAATTAGTTTATGAATAAACATATTATCCCATCGTCTTGAAATTCGGCACATAGCAGCGGAAAAATTTACTAAACTTACATGCAAAAAATCAACGTTGTATCTTTTAAGATATTCTATAGAAAACCAAAAAATGAAACATACACACACACAATGGATATTATTATAGTAGATGAGTAATTAAAATATAACATTGTTTTGAGTTACGCAGATAGTTTCTTAAAAAAATATATTTTACAGCACCGTTTTTTTCAAGGAAGATTTCACAAATACAATTCTCCCGCAGTAAATAAAACTCAAATTGAATACAATCCACGAGTGTTTAGACATTCGTGTGTCGTAAAACATTCTGGCTAGAGTTTTCTGAGGCGGGGAATTTGTCATCGCTCGGCCTCGGTGACTTGAGGAGCGTCTCCAGCGAATGCCGGGGGACTCGGAAGAACAAGGAAACTCGGATTCCACACTCGCTCCCGAAGTTCCGAACAAGATTTCCAGTGTAGGGAACACTTGCATAATAAATTCGATTATTACTCGTGCTCGTAATACGCTACGCGATTCAGATTCGACAAAGCTCCGGTCGATGTTCCAGAAGTTTTGTCAATTCGGAACGGTTATGTTAATCTATGCTGGGAATATGAGGTTAGTCGTGTTAATCAAGGAGAATTGAATTTGTAACTACCTTACTGTCTTGCGATGTAAGACTCAACTATCAGAGATAAGGTATGGAAGTTGTACTTCTACTCACAGTACCTATAGTTAAATTAAATGCAGTACTTGTCAATATTAAGGCTCTGCAAACTCTGGAATACAATTCAATTGTTATATTTTTAAATACACACATCAAAATAAAATGGAAAATGAGTGAAAGCTCAATGATATTTGATATTATTTTTATTCGATGTTCTTCTCAACTAACTTTTCAGTAATATGAATAAACAACTAAACCAAACATTTCGCGAAAAACATTGTACATTAAAATACGAGTATAGACATTGCACAAGACTTTTGTACCACTTAATAGTTATAAAAAAAATAAATAATAAAATTTTATGCCGGAAAATAAAATCTGATGTTAACAAGTATACTGTTGCTATTTTTTGATTATTTTTGTCATTTGTACATCCAAGTAGTTTTTTTTTTTGCCTGTCAAAGTGAAATAAAAATTATACCCTGCAAAATCCGTTTGCCTTTACTTCTTTTGCGTGGCATTTAAGACAAGTTTACCACCTACTGCGTCAAAACAAATAACAATTAATTACCGCAAAACAAGCCTTTTCTTTTTATACTTCCTCGACGACTGTTAAACGTCTGTCCGTCGCTTGTCCGTGAAATTTATCGTCGGTTCCTCGTGCGCCTCGGGTTCTATTCCCGTCGGGCGTATTTTAATTTCAGCATTAACTTGATGTGAAGGAGATGCATTCGGGAAATGACGACGCCGGATAAGATTTATTGGTATGGCTTTGGAAGTATTTTAATTTGTTAAAATGCGCTCACGTTGTTGCCCTGGCATGTTATTATCCCACAATTTGATTTAATTGGAGGAAGCTTGAAGTTGAACAAGAATTTAAACGATACGCAATCATAATATTTCATTTTTTTGTAAAAAGTGTCTTAAAAATTGTTTTATGCTAATTTACAATAGTTCTTAGGGATATGCTTACAATACAAAGCATGGCTGTCCCCTGGTCCTGCGTTTAGGTTTTGGGGCTTACAAGGTGTGGCTTAGATGTTAGCGTACACGTGTTTCTTTATTTTCGTTATCGAGTTTGTGTAGAGAAAAACATGTGTAAAAAAATCATTTTTATAAATATTTAACTGATATCGTTTTTAATTATTTATAAGAGTGAGCATCACAATCGATACATAATACAATTTATATTTTTACAATGAGGAAGAAATACAGTACTGCCATCTAGCGTTTCTTAAATAAAACGTGTTGTTTAGTTATCCAATCTTCGAACCAATTTAGACACACCGCTGCTTGGTTACTAAAACTACCAACGTGTGGCGCTATACAAATTAAACAAGAACAACACATTTTGAGCATATTGAATTTTAAAAAATCTGTTATTTTTAATAATATCGATAACATAACTGTAAGGTATATATTAAATAAAGCTGTTTAAAATGATAACCACAACAGCAAAAAATATATTAATACCTAAAAGTCCAAAACAGATTCTCTATTTAATTGTCAATTGAAACAAGAAAACCGGCGAGATATAATGGATTGAAGAATTTACAAATAATTTAACATTTACTTGGTTATTTTAATTACTTCGGCGCTACAAAGCGCAAATTTAGCAAGCCAATAACGTCGGTCAGTAGATATGAATCCCCTATTCATTGAAGAATGCGAAGGGTAATTTATTACAACGACCCTTAAGGCTGTGTATTTGACATGTCATCGGGGGTGGAAGTAATTCAATCGGAACAGTACATATTTTGACATGAACACACGTGTTACTTTAGATTATTTAAAGCATTTGTGATTATTTTGACTGGATGTTTTTTATTACTACTATTTTATATTCTTCATTCTATGCTACAATTTTTTTAAATTTTATTACCTTATTTTTGTGTCAACGAAATCTTACCGGTGACTCAACACATATTTTTTACGATTAATTATTGAGAAATCACATCGTTATTTTTACGAAATTAGCATTTTTAACTATTTAATATTATTCAAATACCGGTGTTAAAACTAGGAAGATCGATAATAAGCGATGCGACGTTACACCAGTAGGTGTTAGGTTACAAGTCGGTAAAAGGATTCAAACATTTTTTATGCAATCGCTTATCCCGGCTTTATAACGCCTCGAATAAAAGAGCATGTTTTATGTTTATTTAAAAGCCTTTTTGATCGCAGTTGTGTTTTATAGCTCCAAAGATAAGATGGACCGAAGGATTCAAGCGACCTGAATGGTCAGCCATTCGATTTATTTTTACGATCGACAAGAAACGACTGCACAATGGGCGCGGCATGACAAAAGCACTTATAAGTGAATCAGTTTTTTTTTTTTTTTCCTAAATACCAATTATTTTGCTAGACATGATTTATCAAAAAATGATTTTTACGTTTATTTAAATTTAAAAGGTGCGCATGGAAAAGTGATGATATCGAAATATTAAAAAAGAGTTTATTGGTTTTCTTACATATTAGAGATACAATGATATCTGTAGATTTTTTAAGAAATCGTAATACTCACACAAGTGATGCTTATAAAAATAATACGAATAATATACAATGCAATTTTTTAGGCTTAACTATAATTGTTTATCGCTTACTAAAATACTTATCGTTTGTATCCACAATGTTTTAAACATCAACGAATCTGAGGGATTAAGTGATTACAAATTTAAACAGGTTTTGTGATAATGTTTTATCGAACTGTTTCGATTTACATTAGTAATTGGAGTTGTTGTTTTATGGTATTAACGGAGCTATATTATATTAATGTTGGTTTTATAGTTGCGTTTACCTTTTGTCTGACCAGAGGCCCGAATCCCCATCTTTTCATTAGTATAATTTACAAAAAAGTTACAACTCAAAAAATGATTTATCCTGATGCAACTCGCAGTTTTAAGCTGACGACTTTCATAATATTTTAATAAAAATTTTAATTTCTACTTTTAATATCAAAGTACAAATGCGAGTTGATGCAAAACTATGCTGAGTGTTCATGGAGCATATTGGACTTCAAAACAAACGTGAAATTGATGGCATACCGTGCGTGAGTATTTAAAAGCATTCAAATAGCACAAAAAACAAGTTCAATAAAGTCTAATAGAATATGACCGATCCGTGTACGTAGATAATAGTATTAATGGATGAACGGTCATGGAGCATGTCCGCAGGACCGGGCCGATGAAATAAACACGCGCCGTGTCCGAGCGGGCGGGCCGAGCGCCGCGCCAGTAAACACGACCCATAAAACTGCCGTAAAAATTAACTCCGTGTGTCCACAGGTAGACGACAGGTGACCTTAGTTGTAAATAAAATATGTGGGGTTTATGGCCGGGGTGTCGATACAAGATAAATGAATGCACTGAGTGATAACACTGAACGATTTTGAGCTTAATCAAGATTTACTGTAAGAAGTGTTTTCGAGGATAGTATATTTTTTTATCTACAATACACTGGTTTATTTTTCATTATTCTAAATTTTCAATAAATAGACAAGTAACAAAAAAACTTATAATTTTATTTAGAGCTTTCATTAATATCACAGTTTTCTCCTTCATCAAGTGCATCTCCTCAAAAGAGGTTGGCGATTATTTCACTGAGAATATACTCATGCTGAGCCAGTGTTCATGGTTATTTATGGAGAAAATAGAGTTGTGGACCCCGGGTCCTTCTACGCCGCAGTCTTCGTATTGCTGTTGTCCAATAGCATTATTATATAATAGATCTGATACTCCTTCTGCTGCAAGCTACAGAAACAATAACAGGAGCCCTCTACGTACTTCCAGAGCACATCCCTCCACAATAATTCCAAGTCCACTACTCCATTACCGATCCTTTACCCACGCTCAGGGTACAAAATGATAGCCATGCACAAGCAACAGAATGAGAAAGCTTTTCACTGACTTGTAAAATAAAATTACAATGGTAGCATAATTGTTTTTCTACCTGAAACAAATTTTCAAAGGTTTTTATCCTCATGTCTTGTTCGATTTGTTTAGGTAGGTTGCATCCACTGTAGCCCTTCAACATTGCACGTGTGCGGGATAACATTGGCTCTTTTTATATCTTTTTTTTATTTCGTGGTGTTAGGAGTATCGATATTTGATCTGTTTGGTTATGTGATGCTCCAAAACCACAGAAATTGTTACGAAAGAAGTGCAAATCGACTCCGTCACTGAATGACAGCCGTGAGATGTGGTAACATTTAATAAATTTTCTTGTGATGTTTACGCAAACAGAGTTCAGCTGTCAGAATACGCAAGCCCTTTCTTTACTAAATCGTGTTTATTTACACAATCTTAAAGCAAGTATCAATCAAATATGCTTGAATTTTAAAATTTTATTTTTGATGTCAGGTTTTAAAATCAACATTTCTACTTGATACAAGTCTGGTCGACCCGGTTAAAATAAATATTACTAATTCAAATATGGCTATTTTTAAAAGAAAAAAATTAAAAAGCTTAAATGATCGTATAAGAAGCGGTCTTGTGTAAAAATTATAACGACCACAATTATTAATCCTGATTTATTTAAATTTAATTATTAAAGTGTCTTAAACTAAAAAAAATCGTGTGGAAGTGCGGAAGAAAAGTTCATTAAAATAATAATATACACTTCTTGATAGCCAAGTTGGTAGAAAGTTATCTTATTATTCTTATAATCACATTGGGGTAAAAAGTCAGGCTGATTAAAAGCGAGGGTGTGTTCTGACTTCCAGCTAAATTAATACCCTCTTTTTATTGATATCACTTTAGGGAATAAATGTTAGAGATAAGATACCTTACATTTTTGATATAAGGTATTCGACTAATTCCGTATATAAATAAATGGCGTTAATAATTCAGATTATAAAGTGATAGTTTCAGGTGTTCACAAAAATGCCGCTCTCATTAATGGAGACCATAAAAAATAAATAATTTAAAGAATTCTTTGAATTATTATGTTTTCAAAAAATTATGTTAGGTATAGAAAATAAGAGAGTTTTTTTAAGTTGAAATTATAAAGGAGTTACTTCATTGAGATGGTTTAATCTGTTCACATTTTTTTAAATAAAATGAAACACAAAATAAATAAACAGTCTTCTTTTTTTAATATTCATATAAAATACTTTCCAAAACTTCTAAGTTAAATGACGATATTTAATAAAAAAAAATTAAATGATCCGAATTCATGTGGATTTACTATAAAAATATGAAGTCAACCGCTCCAGTCTAGACTATATAGAAATAACAATTCAAATATCGGATCAAGACCCCTTCATAACAAACAGCATATTTTATAATGAAAATATTTACTCTGCTAGGATATAAAATATCTAAATGTATTCGGCCTTAGTGTAAATAATTGTTCGTTCATTCGGCAGTTTGCGTTTCAGAGGCCCATTACCTCTGACCGCCACTAAACTAGCTTTATTAAAACGAGCTTCTTGGTCAACGTTCATATTTATAATGCTGTGTTATAATCACGTGCCGGTAATTTTTATTTCTGTTTTTTTACGACCGCTCTCACCTGTACTCAACAGCGTCGTTTTTATGATCTTTAAATGTATGTAAATCCCATAAAAGCACAATTCAAATTAGTTCGTGCAATCGCACGAAACGGCCTCAGGTGCATACATGGACAATAAAACTATTGGGACAGTAGAAACATCGTTTATTTTTAATTATTATATAATGCAGAAATATATGATTTTCGGAACTTTAAAATGTAACAATATTAGAAATAATTATTATGGTGCCAGAGTATTTAGCAATCATAAATAAACTTATCTCACAATGCTTAGAGCTAAAATAAACGTTGATTATCAATATATTAAATCTATATCACAAGGGGGGCTTAAATCTACACCGATTGAATTAAAATCCGGTTGTTACAATGCCACAGATAAACTTATAGTTACAATTTATATTTGTGCTAAATTTTTGTAAGATTGAAAGATAAAATACGTAGAGTTTTATTAATCAACTAAGTATGTAACAAAAATTGTTAAAAATACTTTGAAACAAAAAATACAGTTTTTAAAAAATAAAAATTATTAAATTTTGTGTTGTTTTTGCTAAAATAATGTAGTTATTTAATATTTTAACCAGTTAATTAACAGATTTGGGCTAAGATAACAAATCTAGAATATTTACATAGTGTTTTACGCTTATCATACAAAAAAGATATATAGCGTGTTATTTTCAGCTGAACTATAACGTAGATAATTTAATTTACTCAAAATATTAAAATTTGTTCGTCTTAAAGATTTTCTACCGACAAAATTATTTAAAATATTCCGATACTGCGAAAATGTTTAATATAAACAAAACAAACAATTTAAAGGATTTTCAATGTTAATATTATAATATTTAAATTTTAAATTGACCTCGTTTTTTTTTTTTTATTAAAACAAGGTTTAACTATTCTTTTATTTATAAGTATGTAAGGAAGAAATATTAATTTTTTGCTTTTAAATATTCTTGCGATTCTGAGGGGAGGCTTCGCGCGCTACTTTCTAGGATAATTGATCGAGTATAGAAGCAGAGGTCGCATAGAAAAGGCCACAGGGGTATTATTAATTGTGTGTTTTGATACTAAATTGCTTGGAGACCCTCGCTATTTTCCTGTGCGCCATGTTCGAATAGCATCGGCCACCAGACCTATTGTGTTCTGTAAAATGAGATGTTAAATTGATTTAACGAACATATTTAGCATTTTTGTTGGAATTAAATTCAGGCTTTGTTTGGGTCGTATTGTATGTAAACATTTAACGGTGTATCATGAATTCAGAATTTCCCATTGAATTTTTTATTATTTTTGAGTGGAATTTGAAATTTACCGGATAAAAAAAGGTTGATGACATATCCCACTACATGAAAAATATCATTTGTAAACAAATATAACAAATAAATATTTTGCAAAAAAAAATGAGTTGTATAGTTAATTTTTGCTTTTGTGTAATAAATCAATATATTATACATTTACTTCTTAAACATATCCAAAAATAGGTAGACATGAGAAACTCCGTTCACAAACAATGCATGCTAATAAAATTGATATAGTTTCAAATTTTTACGTGCGTGAACAAAAAGTCGCGTGAGAACAATTTTCCGTTATATATTTATTTGAAGTGAATAGAAAATCAACAAGGCTCTAGGTCTGGGCGGAACATATAAATTCTCGTCCATTACAGAACTTTTACACATTGTGTATAGAGCATATAAATTTACACAGAAGAAACTTTTCGCTTGCGTATAATAAATATTACAATTTCGAGGAATATTTTACTTGCGTTTATCGTCAATATAAAAATAAACTAAAAAATAACAATGAACAGTTAAATGAAAATTTGTAACTTATAAAGAACAAGATTATAAGCAGCTGCTTTAAAAATATTTTATTGTAATTTAAAGCCTTTACAGTTGAACGCTAAATAAATTATTGACAACTATCGCAAAACTGCTATTCCAATTGCTCACTAATTGCTTGCGTATCTTAAATAAAGTATCGAAAATATATTGTCAAATTTGGACTTCAACATAATATTGATATATTTATAAATTACTATTTCAAGTTACTGAAACGGAACTTATAAACCATGCATATAAATCGTATCGTTAAAGATCGTGCGGGGTATATTAAATATTCATTAGCCCTGGTGAAATCACAGTAAGCTTTCAAGAAATCTACATAGATACAAGAGATTTGAGCTGACATCGCATGGCTAGTGCGACAAAACACTAACTCGTTTAAAAGCAGCCGATCCATCAGCCCACTTGCCTATCTGCTTTAGCTTGTGGCTTGTGCTGTAGTTTTACTTATTGCAGAGCAAAGAGAGCTTGTAACTCGTATCCCTGTAATTAGCACTTAATCTCAGTGTATTTTATTACCCAAACTAGTAGAACAAAGATAGCTTTAACTTGTATCCCTACAATTAGCGCAAAATCTCAGAGTATTTTGATATCTTAACTACCAAAACCTATAGAATTTGCATATAAAAGTAAAATATATTTTGCTTATAATATAGCTTCGTGAGAACGTAGCTAAATATATCAAATGCATTTTCAATATCAACGACATATTATACAAAGTAACCAGCGGATAGAATAAATTATAGTCACGGAACCGCAGTACCAGACTCAACCTGCGTGGCTTAATCTAATCTAATCCCTGCAAGTATTTATCGCTGGCCTGCTTCAGTACCTATTCAGAGTTTGTATTTTTCAGTACGACGGAGGTATGGAGCAGTAAGGGGTGGTATGCGGAGGGCGCGATGTTTTGATGGATGGTTGGGTGACAAACCGGGGGTAGACCACGATTCACGTCAGGTGATAGTGCTCCCTGCCCTCGGGAACGGTTTCGGTTTCATTTTGTCGTATACAATTTTGGTCGTACTATCTTCTACAAACTCTTTTTTTTATGATTTATCAACGTATTTAGATTATTGGCTTTTAAAAAGGAATACGGCTTACCAATACAGCAGCTTTTCAACTATGCAGAAATCAATTGCAATAGTCTAAGCGTGGTGGAAATATATGGTAGATGAAATACAGGTAGTAGTGATATTTAGTTGAGACAAAGTTTAAGCTCGAATAGTAGAGCATATAAAATGGCCCTGTTGAGTCGCATTCAACTTAAGAAAATTTCATTACAGTACGACTCAAAATTGCGATATTAGTCTAGTTTTACATATTCTAACTACTGATAATATTTTTTTAAATTGGTTAAAAGTGATATTAAATAAAAATAGGATTAAATTCAACGGCAATAAAATTGTTATCAATAGGCTATTCAAAAAAACATTTTCGACAAAAGTAACGTCAAAACAGCGGCCCTGGAACACCCTGTAGCGCCGGTTAAGATCGGTGAACATTATTAATGATGCCATTTTTATTCTTTTAATTAATGAAATTCCTTTTTATTATGCATATTAGATTTTATTTTATTTCTTTGTGACTGCGTACTGAATTTTAATACTGTAACGAAGGCAGTGAGAGAGACCGTCTCTATAAGCGTTAGTAACAAATTACTCCAAAGTTTTCGGCTTCATGCGCATAGCCGGCATTACACACCCTGCCTCTATTACACGGGAACATAGTGATAAAACGAGTCCCAACGTTTTGGTAATAATGGTAAAATTAAGGTACAATCTTTTTTGATGACAACATTTTCCCAGGGTAAAGAGTTTTTAAGCCCACATATACCGGACCATTCGTGTTAGATAACTAGTTTTTTACAATAAGAAATTTCAATAAAAATGTCTACATATTAAATAAAATGTTTTGGTATTAGAGTAAGTTTGTTTCAATAAACACAAATTAATTTGATTAATTAATCTAATAGGAAAAAAATACAAAGTCAAGATTAAACACCAGTAACTCATGCAAACTATATATTTATTGTTTGATCGAAACTTTTACTCCTTGTTTCAGAATCACATCATCAGTTCAGTAATAAAACATAAACAAACTTTTCACGATTAGCGTAACAATTTATTATATTAATGAACTTTGTCCTTATTTATATATATATATATATATATATATATATATATATATATATATATATCGCTCGGTATACATGTATTGTTTTTAGTTCAAACATATTGCATGGAGAGTGAATAAAAATTCCGAGCTTCCCATTTGCTGTGATATAAAAGTACACGAGCTTTATTTTGGTTTTCATAGAGTAAAATGTTTTAAATGATTTACCCTATCTATAAATTTATCGCCGTGTTTGGGCAGCCGCAACGTCGACAGCCCGTAATGAATCGCTTGTTTTTTCTCAAAAACTAAAATTAAGCTGTGCGTTACGCATAATGAATGATACCCGCCACAAATAGTGGCACGAGACGAAAGCACCGAGTGTTTCAAAACGTCAAGGCATTTCGTAAATATATTATAAAAGGACATTGTAAATAATGAACGGCGCGTAAATTAGCTCGGGACGTAATTTCTGGTTATTTCTACTAGACGGTTTACAGAGGCAATGACTTGAATTGAACAAAAACATGCCATCCATCTATAAATATTAAAGTTCTCATATCAAAGGTCGTTCTAGACAGAAATGGTTTTTGGGCAAAACAATACACGGGGTGTGAGTAACTCGTACGAGTGGAGCCTTTATCAATGTTCAAAAAATGGGTGAAGGTTTGCCCTGAAATCGCCACTCAGGGAGCTGGAAGTTGGAAGGATGGAGTTATTTCAAAAGGCTTTTAGTCTGTTAATGGAAATGATACAGGCATTGTGATAGTTTTTCATTATCATCAAATTATGTTAATTTAAAGTTAATGTCAACTTTTGTGTGTGATCTCATTAGGGTCGATTAAAACGTAGCTTTTGGAAAATTAAAACAAAAAGTAAGTACATCATTTAACAAACTTTACATTTAATTTAATTTTATAGCTGCATAATATTTGATTACATCGTAAAAAATAAGATTAATTGTCAATTAATTTTATATGAAATTTAAATACACAAAGTTTTCATTCAAACAAATTAAAAATGGCCTAACGTAAAGACTGAAACTTTTAAATGTTATTTTAATACTATTTATTAAAATTTTCGAGAGTAGGGTGTTTTTTCAAAGATGCATATTTTTACTGATACCATATAAAGTGGATCTAAATAGTGTGGTATTGACATGTATTGTACATCCTCAAAATACAAAAAATATTACTACTAATACTAATAACGAGTGTCATAACTATAAGCATATCACCAAAAATTAATTGTATATTTACGCTTGTTTGGAAAAGGACCTCAATTTTAGATTAAATAAATTATTAGCTCATTATGTTCCTTAAATATTATTCCAGTATTAAAATCTAAGCACTGGAACACGGACTTGTCGTAATTCCCATTGAACTTATCCCATGTCAAGAAAGAGCTTTCGAACAATTTATGAGTGCGATCTTACCGGCGGCAATGGCAGTTTAAAGAATTACACATAATAAGGAATCAACGCAAATGTCCTCGCCTGGGCGGCGGCCTCGGGGGTAAGGCTGCGGGTTTTCTATTACGCTTTAGTACTTATTACTGTTTCCGAGTCAGTTGTTCCCGAAATTGGATATCTCACTTATAAGGCCCCCTTTGCAACAAAATATTCATAATGAGAAGGAATATTATTTTCACGTTAAACTAATGTTGCTACTCAACGCTATTTTCAAGACAGGACTAAGAAATGTATAATTTCAAACATGTGAAAATCTTACTTGTGTGCGAATTAAGTTAATAGAATATGTTATTATTATAAATAATTGTTTTTTTTTTATTTAATTAAAAATATAGCGTAGGTAGTACTACTGCAGTAGATGAAATAAAACAAAAGAATTTTTCGTAAGAAGAATGTATACAAGTAAATATTTATTATTTACGCAAAGGATGTTGACCTTTCATTTTTCTTTATAGACCGAAGCAAAGTAAATAAATAACAAAACGCCACACACAAAAAAAAAGGATTTTTCTTTTAAAAATTCCTGAATCCGTTTTCAATTTCGCTTCGAATTATTCTTCGAAAACAATATTTTTCAACTGGCAGTCGTGGCATGACTGTAAGCCATCATAATATTTTACAAAAGGCTGAAGCAGTCCGACAAAGCAAAGTCCCGGGAGTAGAAACAAAAGGCTTTCTAAGTTCTGTTCTCCGCGGCCGATATCGAGAAGACTGGTCATTGTGTAGGTCCCCGAGGACTTATAAATTCGTGAAATTCTATTTCAAATTGCAGCCATTTCGACCGAGAAGCTTCCAGAGTATCAATAATTGCATGCGATTTTCAGTTTAAATTTGAATGCTTGTTTCCACCGTTACCAGAAGTGCTGAGACCATTTTTAGGCCAATTGTTTTTGCGCGGTTATTTTCATCGGTTTATATTTAATAATTTAAAGCGAAAATTGTTTTTAACTACGGGGATAAAAATGCTCTTCGCTACTTGAAAAAAAAAACGAATCATTTGATCTTGTGACTCAAAGCAACATACATTCATATCACATCAAATAATTTGAATTATAAAAAAATTAAATTTTCAATATATCAATCAATAAAATGATTTGTTGAAACGAAAAAGATCGATAAGAGTAAAGATAATACTAAATGCTTTTAATTGAATCTACAAAAAAAGTTTTTTTTTTAAATTGAGGCATATTACAGCCGGCCTTTCCTAAATCTTGACGTGAATGAGCAGGTGTAATGTTTCCGAAAATATTTTTTGTAAAACAAGTTTTTATTCGTACCCTTTGGTTTTAAAATTCACATAACTAAAAATAATGATGATGACATGTTGACAACCAGCAGGAATAGTGATGAAATTATTACCAATTCATATAAACATCGCTAATAAGCACCTTCTACTTTTAATGAATAATGTATAAAAAAACATAATAAGCATTTTCTTACATTATGCAGAGGTAATTACTTAATTCTGATATCAATTTAATACGAGTTAAAGGTAAATTACCATTCATGTATAAGCTCCCTTGCCATGATTGCTGCGTTGTTCAAAAACAAAATAAAACTCCGCCGGTACAAGAAGCGCTTAGCAGCTGTAATTTCTGCTAACTTCTAACAATTGTAAAGTATGCAATTATGCATAATTATTCTGTTAATTTGATACAACACCACTACAAATTCAACCAGACAATGGGTTACAGCATTAGGAAAATTCCTTCTTTCGGAGTATTTAAAAATAAAACTTTCTTCGCTATTAGGACATATCATAAAACACATAAATTTTCAACTCCATCGTAATGGTTGGGTATAATATTATGCAGCAATTTTAATGTTTAAAAAATGGATATTTATATTCAATGTGATTTCTCAACAAGGAGTTTGAATTTTTCAGCTGTTTTATCAAATAATTTATGTGTTACATTAGTTTAAATCGTCCTTAATTTCCCGCTTCTAATGTGGCGGAGACACGGAAACTGTGGTATGATACGATTATTATTTAAAATAAATACCTTTGACCTAGATCTTCAAAAAAACTACAATACTTGATACTAAAAATGAAAGCAATTAAACAAATGAAGTGTCCAAACAGTGATATTATTTATTTGTTTTACAAAATTTATTTGCTTTCTATTTAAATATATTATTGCAATATAATTAACCATCGGTAAATAAAAATCTATCGTATCTTTCAAAATAAAATACCAATCAAAACAATGACTTGACTTATAAAAAAAAGACTCTTCAAATTTTAAATAAAATACTTGAGTGATTTTTCCCCATGTTAATTATTATTGGTGACCGGTTTCACGTTGGCATTATCAAACTGAGAAACTGTTCAATATATTTAAATGGAATTCCACCAAGTACTCTCTGTCAAAAATATTGATTATTTTATGCATGTATATGCATACTTGTATGGTATTTTGTTGTGTTTATCGTTAGTTGATAAATGTTTCAACCGCAGCAAGGTACCACGTGTGCCTATTATGGATGCAAACCGATCACGTTCGAAAGAGTTCCTCAACCACTGTGCCCGTAACTCACGAATTACTGCGTTTCATCATTCGCCCCACCGCATGGACACGTACTAGTATTGTGAATGATAAAGCTCCCGTGTACCGAAGTCATGCTTTTGGCTCACGAAATAATATCCTTTGTACATAGCCGCTCGTAAATAATTATGCCGTTGTAAAAGTGTTCGATTCGGTGAATGGTTTCTCTTATAAAGAAACCAAAATGATTAACAATTATCATGCTTACTCCTTTGGATAGGATACCCCGCAGTTTAGAATCTAATACTAAAAGTAGCCTGATAACGGTTACATGGTCATATCCTTGCACAATATTGTATAATGTCTGAATTCTCTACAAGTAATTTGTAATGCCCAATTTCTTCGCCATCAGCTTTTCCGGCCTTCTACCATTATTGATTTTTTTATAAGTAGGATGCCTGATATGTTGATTATGTACAGTTCAAATATTTTAAAGTTGTTAACTGACAAAAAGAGACAGCGAGATTATTCATTAAGAAATCATACTAGTTTAGAAAATCCCTTTCGTGGCTAATAGAATAGCAAACTTTCTTATTAGGTGCAGTGATATCAACAAAAAAAAACACTTCTCCTTAATTCTATTAAGTTTTAAAAAAAACTCCACGTGATAGATTTTTTTGCATTTTTTGTTGTATGAGTTGAGCAAAATAAATACCAGATACGTTTCAAACCAGATATAAACTACTATTACCGTGGAAGATTCCTACATCTTGCTTACCTGCCCTTTTCTGTGTGACCTTTTAGAAGAAAAGTGCTGTTAGATTCCTCGCTCTCGAATTACCAAATTTTGAATGTCTCCCGCTTGTTTAAATATCTCAACTTCATTTAGTAGATAGTTTCTTTGACTTCATGTGAGCATTTCAAAGGTTTATATAATATCCGCTTTGGTTACTCAAAATGACATGGGGCTTTATCAGATAGGTACAGGTACGGCACTCGTCTCTTTGTGTGAACATGCCACTGACGAAGCGAATTCCAAGAATGTAGAGATAATTTGCATGAAATGGTTTTAGAAAATATAACTATGAGAAATAATGCGTTTGGTTTACTAATATAGAAATAATATTAAAAATGAAGCCGTTTATAATTTTGTTTTATTAATAACACTTTTCATAAAAAAATTGTTACTCTGTAACGCGCGGAATTTAATTTTAAACGAATTCATTTTTATAAAAGTCAAGTGTGATAAACATCCGAAATATTTTCATAATGATGTAATGAAAAATAAAATAGTATCTCAAAGATAAAACGTGTAAATTAATACCCCTTGTATATATATTTTTATGTTGTATTTTTTATTTTAACGCACGAGGGTCGTATTAAGATCTTTTGTAATAGAAAACTTAGTGTTATAAATATCTTAAGTATTTTAATGATTCTCAAAAAATGAAATTTTCACAGCTCAAGGAAGGTGTTTATGTTCGTTTATTCGATTATTAAATAAGTGTTTGTTTTTCAGGCATGTAGGTTCTGGGCAGGGGATGCATTCGTGTGTGTTGAAGCCAGAGGCTGTCGGTGTCCGGTAATGCACGAGAGGCACGCAAATGCGCCGGCCACGACCCCTGATGCTAATTAATTATGGATATTAAATTTTAATGTGAGTGCTATCGCGAACAGGCGCAGGTGACGAGGGTTGAAAGAGTGTTCACGATTGCTCGCAAGCGGCTCGTCTTTGTAACGTTACTTAAGGGAATGTTACACATGCATTACCTCTGTGTACCCACGGGCCAGTATTTCATTTAATATTAAGGGTGCTGTAATAAAAATAATTGTTAATTACTCCATAAGAATGCTTGGTGTTCATAAAAAAATGAGTCACCTTTTGAATAGTCGTACAAAATTGTACCGCATTCAAACTCTTAAATATATATATATATATAAACATTATAGTAAGTATTTTTTTTATAAAAATAATGGTCCCTCTGAAATTGTTTTAATAATTAAAACTCTTTCAGAATAGATTAGATTTTCGTCCTTTATAAATTAGATTTTCCTATCAGTATTGAGTCACGTTTTTTTCTAGTACTAATTAAGCACAAGGATTCTCTCGTGTGATTGAAGAGAAGCCGTACAAATAATAATACTATTCGAGTCCTAGAATAATGCTTCGTGACTTGCGTATGTACCATTATACTTTCGATCTTATACATTTTTATATAAAATTATTATAAACAGTAAAATAATTATTTCCTTATGTGTCGTCTACTATTATTTGTATGCGTTAACTAAGTTTATCAAATTTAATTATAATTATGCTGATTTCATTTAAGTTTATCTTAATTGAGGCGGAAAGTAATTATTTTTTTTATTTATACTTATATTTGAACAATAGGGTTTGTAAAAAGTTGTACAGTGAAAAAAAAATAGTATATCTGTTTTGCATATTAAATATTAAAATTATTATTTGTGAAAATGTATTAGCCGCTTTCAATAATCTAATTTATTATAATGAAGTCGAAAATAAAGATTAAAAAACTTGAACTACCTCATTTTCTGCTTGAAACAAAAAAAAAACGTCGTAAAGTCTAGACGAAACTCTTTCGTAGCGTATGAAAACACATCAATTCGCGGTTAATACTGGCATGTTTTTATTCTTCTAAGGTCAAAACAGTTTAAGAAAAAATTGGAAAGACGTATCGGCCCAATCCTTCGTCCTGACACGTATCTATCGCCTGGATTATTTCAGTTTACGGATTGTGGCGCGTGCCTGACCGAATAAGGAACGATGGCAGATTTAGTGCTCGTGGGGGAGGCGTTTGTCTTGCCCGCCCTGTCCCCGACACCCCCATCCCTCTACCCTTAAATGGTGCGAATAGTGTCCGAGTTATCTTTTATTTGTGTCCGACAAACAAAACGGAATTCAGGCTAACAGTTTCTATATAGCGGCGTTCTTAATGGAAGCTAAAAAAACCCGCTTTCGTTTATTTTCTCTCCAAAGAAAAACATTATTCAATATATATTATTCATCAAACTGTTATATAATAATGATACAACAAGGCCGAAAAACAATATTCTGAGAAAAAAATATTAATAAAGACTTAAAAAAATAAATATCATATTATCTTAACAAAGGCATTCTTGTAGCACAAAAACTATAATATTTACATTTATGATGTTAGATTAAACACGATATTATGCTAATATTTTTCTCTATCTATATCAGAAATATTCAAAAAGCTTAGCATGGAGAAATGCGAACAAAAAAAACATCGTAAAGGAAAATGTAACATGATACCGAATAGACTTATTATAATATGGATAGGCTTAGGAGCTTTTCTAAAATCTGATATTCTGAGGCAAGCAAACTCGTCTTATTCCTTTCCCTAGAATAAATATATTTTTTGCTGAAAACATTCTATGTTAATATTTCTGTTGATGTCACACTTTTTTCAACTGGTAACTGTCTGAATGAGTACTACGATAATACTCTGTATTTCTAAAGATTATTTAAAATTTATAAATATAAATATAAGATAAAAAAATTCGAATCACCTTTACGCTGTAGTTTCACCGCCATATTTTTTTTAATCGTAAAAAGTATAATTCGATTCCGTTGCAGTTCGGCGCTAGACCGACGCGGACGTGCAAGGTTTTTTTATTTCTGATGTAGAGGAAAATTTAATGATACTTTTTTTGTTGCCATATTATTTCCCGGACGTTGCGGATGCAGACATGACGTCACAGGAAGTGGCATGGATGGTATTTCCGGAAATCGCAGAACTTCTTATTTGGCCAGAAAAATATGTTTTTGTGATTAACTTATTTACTTCGTCCGGCATTTTATACAATGTGTATTTTAAGAAAGTAATTTATAAAATAAAACGTGTCTGATTTCAAGGGATGTTGTACCTTATTACAAAAATATGAATCAGGTGGTGGTGATAATAAATTATTTTTTATCATATTTCAAAGAAACGTTGTTATATTCAACAATAACAAAGATTAATATTCCACTGCTGATTTCATTTTAGATAAATAATTAAATTTCTTACAACACCACAAAAGCACTTTTTTTTCCTCTTTACTGCGGGATGAAATAAAACATACTGTTTTTGTAAACGGTGGAATACGCCCGGAAACCAAATTCATTCCCACATTGTACTACATATAAATCGTTTTTAATTCATATTGTTTTGGTTTGGGTGGTTTACTGCGTAAAGCCCATTATTAAGCCCAAATTTATTTATACATGACAACATGACATTTCAATTTCCTTTGGCGGCCATATTTCACACTCTTTTGTTATTTTAAGCTCTAACAATATTGCTCTCTTTAAAAATATATCATAATTTTTTGAACAGACGAGGCTTTAAAGCAGTGTATTTTACATACTAATTTCTCTCAAAGAAAAAAATATCAACCATTGTTTTTATTGAAGTACTTTTTGTTGAAGCCAACGAAATAGTTATGAACATAACTAATATTGTCCAACTATTCATTTGCTTAATTTATGTCAACACTGATATTTTTAAATAATGATGACATCTCTTCTAAGAATGTAATAAATTCTTGTTATATACCACCATAGTTTGCTTATTTACAGGTGATATTTGGTATTTATTACAAGGCTGACATGTTGGATGAGTGGTTAGACTTTTTACTAACAATTTTCCGTACAAATCCCGTCGTGACAGGACGTTGGCTTATGTTTCGTGGTTCACGATTTGGAAAACGATTTGCATTTGTACTACCTGTGTCGGTAAAATTTATTTGAAAAATATTTTTATATGTCAGACTGCGCATATTTCACAAAAAGCCAGCAACCAATATCTTTGGAAAGAAATTAACGTTTGTAGAAATATTCTCTTGATTTCATTATTGTAAGTATTAACGTAGTTATTGTATAGATAGAAAAACATTATAAACTAGATTGAAAATTTATAATTATTATCAAACAGTTACCGTATTCCACTTAAAAGTAATTAAGTCAGCGGTTAAGTTATTGGCTCGAGAGTGCGAGAAGTTATTTTCAAATAATAAAGCAAGTTATTAAGGCAATGACAACCGACGCCCACGTCACTAATTCCTTCTGCAAATTCAAGCACTCGTTTACAAACAGGCTGTAAATATATTACGTGGATAGACATTCTAATTAATGAACCTCATAAATCAGTTGCGGTCGATCAATTATATTCCGCGGGGTTCAGATCTATAAAACAATAAAGCTTTAAGCGTGGGATTAACCAAAAACTCTAAAACACGTTGATAAGATTAATTCAACTGATTTACTTCATATTTTTAACACAATATAGACAAAAAAAGAAATTACCACTATAGAACAAAGAAGAGCTTGTAAAGTAAAACGTTCATATTTAAGATAATCCTGGAACTACAACTTTATTTTTTACATAATAAAGCTGTTGTCTATAGTTCATTATCACAACAATATGTTTATTAATGAAATAACCTTTTACAATAATTATCGTTGATTGTTTGTATTTCAGTAAATATTCTAGATTTAATTTATCTTCTTGTAATAAATGACTTAGTAGAGTAGAAGATATTTTAGGTGTTGGAACTACCATATGACTTCATGTGCGGCTTCGTATTTCCAAGTTACAGTGCTCTCAGCTCACCTGCAAGTCGTTTACCTCGCCTCTGTTGAATTATTTTTTTTATTTATTATTTATTTAATTTACTTTGTGGTACACTAGTGTCTGTACATCTTTAGAGTAAGATAACGCAGCCAAATAATCATCGTGAGTGGTTCACGGTTATTTTAAAACTTTTCTTTTTTATTAATTTATTTTCAAAGATATCTTCATGACTTAAACTTTTTCAACATGTACTATATAAGGTAGCCACAATCGTTTACAATTTATTTTGTAAATCACCTTGGCAAAATACAAAAAAAAATCAGTAGCTTATTACGGGTTTTATTTTATTCTTAATACATAAAGTCTTAAGAAAAGTGGTTTTCCATTGCATATGACTGTAATATAAATCATCATACCCAACTCGCTCTTCATTGGGTGTAAAACATTAAACCATATACATTATTGGCAACATAAATAAGTAAAGGTACTTAAATATGTACGTATGCATTTTTAAGCTCGCAAACGATTGGTTTATCTTATATTGTTATTTCCAATACCATTTAAAAAAATATTTATTATTATAATTAAATGAAAAAAGTCAGACCTATATAAAATAGTAATAAAAAAAACATCATCCAAAATATTTTCATATATTAGCTAGGTAGCAAAATACACCACTTTAATAATAGTATAACTTCAATACAAGCTTATTATGTTTATATTTTCAATATAACAAATACGTCTGTTTGAGATATCACAGCAAATTCATTGTCTTGTAAACGCAGGTTTTTTTAATATAAATCTAAGCCTTATAGTTTCAGTTATTACACTTCTGGCTGAAAATTGAAAATATTGATGGACCCCATTCATTATTCCATATACATGAGTGATCTTTATTTTTGCGAGCATATTGCAAGGCAATAAACGTATCAAAATTTTGTTCCCGTTAAGTCCAATTCACTCCATAACACTCTAAATGCTTCGATCTGGCATTATCAAAAGAACTTCAAACTTCGTTTGATAATGTCAACGTAAAAGGTTGGCGAAATCGGTCACCAACAAAAACGTGTCGAAAAATTATATATATATATATATATATATATATATATATATATATATATATGTGTGTGTGTGTGTACATATATATTTGTAATCCAGGTACTACGTCAGGTCGGTCCGCCCGCTCTTGCGCGGTGCAACAGTATTAATGGCCGCGAATGCAAACAAAGCAGCGGCAACAAACCGCGTAATTGCGTGTATAATGCGAGCACATTCAAAGCGGGCCTGCCTCTCGGCTCGTGCGGCGCCGGCGATGCGAATGGTTTCCCTTTGCGATGGCAGCCTTACCTTGGCGGCTGTGTGGCGAGCACTCATATTGCTCACGCGATGATGAATAACAAAGGAAGCATTTTTGATATAACAATATCAAAATAATTCAATTATAATTGTGTTATATATCCGCAAAGAAAGATAACTCCTGACTATAGTAAAAAAGCGTAATGCCTCCTATTTTGGCCATATTTTTCAAAACAATAAACACAGCATCATACAGCTTATTGTCTTAGCATTGAAAAGAGGAAACTCACGTGGATACGGAATTTACGCCAGTTGCTGGAAGTCGAAACCACAGCTGATTAGTATTTTAAAAATAAACTTTAAATATTGACACTGATAAGCATAAAAAACTAATCGAATTCCAGTATGCTCCTTTTTCACAAATAAATAGTTATTATGATCACTGGACCACGGAGCGGTCTTCAAGATACATAATGATTTAAAATCAATCAAGATTAAACCTGTGCATTTGACTTTAGTAACACAGACCTCAAACTGGCTACTTAGTTCAGTTTGTATCTTAATTGTTAATATACAATTATAAATTGTTTCAATTATCTTTCTTATAATATTTATCACAGAACTATTATGCCTCCTACGCAAATTGAGAGCTCTCCGTGGTGATTTCTTTTATTCTATTACCACATGAACAGATATTTTAAAAAGCATTGGGTTATTAAAGATACACCTAAATTACTGATTTATTAAAGTATCACCCAAGTCTTTGGTTAAAAAAAAACAAAGCAATCATAATATTAAATAAAATAAATGTATGTAAAAGTACATTTTTAAGAATCTGTACCTCAAATATGTTGCATATTTTATTAATTTTTTTAAGTAAGTTTATTTAAATAAATGATATATTAATTTATACGAAAAAATAAAAATCTTTAAAATTACACCTGAAGCTAAGCTTTACTGATTAAAAGATCCATGAAATTCGTTTTAAAATCACATATGTTACGGCTAAAATAAAATATTTAATATAGATAAATAACACTTCAGGAAGCCGTCCTAGAAGTTTGGTCAACCCTGTTTTACGCCGGTAATGAGATTTTAATACTACTAATTAAAAATATATAAGAAGCATTAGCATTAATGAAAATAAACGAGTAGTAATGTACTTAAGAGAACATAGCGACAGAATAGGTTATCTTTTCTCCGCAACTCAGAACGGTACAATGAAGGGAGCCCGGGCTCGGTTGAATGCCGGAGAGCACCAAGCGAGTGTATTACACCTTGTAAATACAGCATTACAAGGAACAACTACATTAGTCCTTCATTGTCCTGATAGGTGCGTTGCCCGTGTAGGGAGAGGCATTGTCTGCAAGTGTACTGCCTTAACAAATGTTTTCACTTCCGGAAGGACGTCCTGGCGCTCACGAGGATTAAACTTTAAATGAATATTAAGCGAGGATATCTCCGGCAAGAGTCCCTAATGTATGCATTAAGAATGAATGAGCACGAAGAACAATTGATTATTGTTATATCTATGCAGCATCTAAACACATTTTATACCTTAGCTTAATATATAAACGTGAGCTTACAGTACATGTCCAAATATCCGTTTGTTTACGCATACGTTAAAAAAATATATGCTGAGTTACAGGAATAACCCTTTTATATGGTTATATATTTTTCAAATTATTAGTACAGATAACTTAAGTAACTTACTATTTATATTTACAAATAAGTAACACACCTTTTTAAAGAATGTTAAAATTTCGGTTCTGATGAATGAACACGAATAAGCATAATGAACAATTATCAAACAAATTTCAAATATTCTAACAAGAAACAATTTCAAATAGTTTTATTAAATAATGAAAAGTTTAAATATAAAGTTTGTGTTTAAATTAAAAAGGTAAATTTGAATAAGTATTAAATAAACAATTCATAACCATGACGAAATATTATACAATAAATTATCTGGACTATTCTTTACTCATCCTCATTTCGATTGTAACATGTCATATTAAGATTGTTCATCTTGTATTAATGTTTCTTGTATTATATAAGGAATTATTAGAAGTTTCTAATAGCGCTTTGGGAACATTTATATCTCTAAAAGCATATACAATGACAATAAATTTAATTAGTCGCTTAAAACAAAAGTTATATCTGCTATTTGAATGTAAAAAAGAAAATCGGCCAATTAATTAATTTACTAGACTTAGTTTACACCATTAGGCTAATAAAATTTAAATCGTCTCTTAAAATAAGCAAGAACTACTGAACAATTAATTGTATTTACATCTACTAACAACCAGCAACTTTAATAAAAAAGGTCGTTACCAAAAGAGATTTTAAGCCTTTCAATATAATGAAGTCCCACCATAGTCCTTTAAAAATAAGTGTGTCTTGCGAGAGTGCTTGTGTTTAAATATATCAGAAAAATTTAGGCTTGTGTCTATTTATAAACTTTCTTCTCTCTGGTGTATTCATTATAAATAAAAATATTAATCTGTCATATAATATTTTAAAAAATACACATCAATTAATTTACAAAAATAAAGAAGCTGGTTTGACACAGACCAAATTATAACATTAAAAAATATAGCTGATGAATAAAAATAAAGACAAGTAAACTATGAATAAAAACAGGACGCATTAGGACAGATTGTTTTATTTTCAAATATTAGTAGCATATTTCAAAAAATCTGTAGAAATCATTAAAAATTAATTAATTTTTCAAATAAATGTCTCAAAAATCTTCTCTCCCTAGTTATTGTAAGTATGTATTTTGTAGCAATTTGTAAATGTGTGTATTTGATATATTTTCCACATTGAAAAGATACTTTTTTGCATTTTATTTTTGCCATTGTATTTCAGCAAGGCGTGCTCTAAGCTTTCTAAAAAAATACAAAAATGAGCGAACAAACATTTATTTCAGAGATACCAACAGCTCGTACCTTTCTCCGAAAAAATGATAAGTCAGAATTCATCTACAAAATTGACGAATATCTTGGAAAGGAGAATACATGCTCAGTGTATCTTCATCAGGTCCTGTTCTATCGATCCATCATTCTATTTTTGACGGGGCTTTTTCAGAATTACTTTTTGTTTATGAGGATGTTTCCACCGACATTTTGTAACGGCATCCCCTTGGCGGTACAAATAATTATATTTATAATTACATCATCGAGCAGCGAATCTCCCGCCCTGTAAAATGTAAACCTTAACTTCGTTATGTTAACGGAACGACAATTTGCTATTTACATGCACACCGCGCTCGTTTGAACCGTAGGAAAATTGTATATTTTTGCAAGCTTTACAGTATAAGTGTGCACTAAAAAACATACAGCTGGAAACAAATATTTTGTAGTTTGGTTTTAAGATATAAAAAGATTTTTATTTTATTCACAAAAAAAAAATTCAAACTCATAAAAAAACCTATGTAGAATTCAACATTCATTCACAAATATTTTTAATGTGGTTTATTTCCAGATTTGTTATTAATGGATTCAAAAGTTGATTAATAGTATATCAACAAAGCAATGGTTTTTTGACCAAAAAATTTTTTAAGGATATATTATTTTAATTCAATATAAATTTTGGTTAAACACACTAAAGGGTTATACGCTATCCTCCGAAATAAAACGGCAGAAAGAAAAATCCCAAAATTTATTACTTTAGCCTACCTCCAGATGTCGAGTTGCAAAACCAACAATGTACGATAACTCTTAAAAAAAAATGTATATTTACCAAAACCCAGCACACTTAAATCTCTTTGAATTATTTGGTTAATATACATATTTGTTGTAGTCGTAAAAAAATATTTAGATATACTTTAATTTGTCAACAGATAAGTCTATATTTGGTGGATTGCGTTTAAATCATCAGCTTTTTCTATTGTTATTCGGAATGATAACGTGGCATAGGATTAATCCCATCAAGACAAGTTTTTTTTTGACTATTGCAAATAACGTCTGTTTTAGTATTGTTGAGTAAGATTTGTTTGAGCAATATTTTTATTTAATGAACGTGTCCATAAAAATAATGAATGTAAGAATATTCATTACCTGCAAATAAAAATAAATTAATTTCATAAATCCCTAAATTGTATACATCGTGTATTCATAAAATTTAAAAACTCACTTATAATAAACACAAGCGCGCAAATTAGGTTCACACACTATAAATTATGCATATAGCAAACTCGTACATATATTCTAACAAATAAGTAAGTATATATCGTATAATAGTGAATATGTAAGTAGCGTGTGGGAACATTTCATCTCGCAAAAAAACTGTATGCCCCCATATTAAATTAAGCGTAACCTTAAGATACAACAAAAAATAGGATGTTCAAAATTTTAGTAAATACCTGTTAGGTTCACCACAAAAAAGACGTCGACACCTTCCTATTACATCGAGAGGTTCCTTGCCCAAGTGCTGAGCCACGCCCCATAATTTCCAAACCTAATATTTAATGAAAGACCTTTTGTACGCGATCTTTATTATTTAAAAATAAAATAATTTGGAGGAACAACTCCACAAAACTTGAAATGAGCGTTAGCGGCAAAGTTGACAGCGCCCGAGCAATTTCTCCTACAAAATATAACTGACGCTTTTATATTCGAGATATTATATTTATATGTTCTACCTAAATTTTTTTAATTTGAGTAATATTTTTAAAACCAAATTTATACCTTGTGAAAAGATAAACTCTTTTAAAAACAGAGAACTGAACATGACCTCCAAGCCATAATCTTTATTTCTTTTATTTTTTCAAATAATAATTTATACGTGATATTTATTTTATTCAGTGATATTATTTTATAACATTTACTTTTTATGTATTAAACGTAACATTTTACAAAAAAATTATTAATAAATATTGCCCAATATTGTAACACCAAAGTGTATATCTTTGTATATAAATGTAAATACTGTTGTCATGACAGGTTCATGATAGGAACATTGATATTTTTTGTTACAAAAACTTTACTGTAATTTTTTAAAATAAATAATAGAGAAAAAATATTTACATAAAAAACAAAAGACATTTTTTGTCACTTTACTTTCCCCATCTTCGAACATAAAAAAATTGAAATCACAAAGGTAAGTAAGCAGGTAAATATTTTTTTATAAAATTTAAAGTAAATATAATAGAACGCCGTCAGACGTATGCTATGAAGGATAGTGAGGAAAAAGTAGATGATAGTATAATGTTTTAATAAAAATGAAATGGGAGCGGGCACTGGGCACATAGCTTGAATATCGGCCCGGCAGCGTATCCAGTACCACCCAAAAAGTACTAAAGAAACCAAAAGGTCGACCTAAAGCTCAGAGGATTGATGAAATTCTTATATTGAAGGAAGGTACGGGAAAGTGCGGGTATTACACAGTATGAATATTATATACGCGGGAGGAGGAGGCCTGCATCTTCCAGTGGATAGAGAACGGCTGATAATGATGATGAGATTATGTGCACGTTACTAAAAATAGAAAAAAAATATCTTATCAGAGAAAACAGGTTTTGAGATAATAAGTAAAATATGGGTGAGTAACAGAAAATACTCAATACAAGTAAAAGGCAGAGAAAATACTTATCTATCTTTATCTACGCGTTTTTGGCAAGAATGTTGAAGGTAATCTAATATTCTTTGAAGAAAAAATACTTGGTTCGTTGGGGTTAATTCATCTTTTTCGTGGATAAAAAAATAAATATGATAATACAATAGCTTTTTCGTAATTATTTATCACTCTACACAACTTTTTAACATATACTAATATTACTATTGCGTATACAATTTTTTAACGCATGAACTCCTGACAGAAAAAAATATTTAAAATAACTACAATACTATAACAAAAACCAAAACATTTGAAATATTTATATCTCGCATTACTAGATAGTTTTTTTTTCCCTCAGAATAGGGTTTGTTTTATTTTTAGCAATTATTGCTTTCCTTAGTTCATCTTTCGTTTTTGTAACACAACGCTACTGCCGTTTCATATTTTTCCTTAGTATATTCGAACATAAATCGCACATTAATTCAAGGTATATAATACCCATATTCCTTGATACTAAGGGCAGTACTAAGCGGTGATCGTGAAGCGTCTCTTTGTTACGGCAATTTTGTTTTCGACCTCTTTGTAATCTTATAGTGGGGGGTAATAAAGCGCTATTTGAATTTTTTGGTTCAGATACTGGCAGAGTTATACCTATTGAATCAGAAGACGCAACCCAAAGGTATCCTCTGTTTCTTGGACCAATAATGTTGCTTATTTTTTGGAGAATGTGTTATAAGATGGCGGCTCACATTCGGTATCTAAATATTGATTAACTGACTAGAATATTATTTTTATATGTATATCAAACGCAGTAGTAATTACAGCAATTCGCCTAAGCGATCATAACTCTTTTACAAAATATTACATGCCAGGGTGGGAAGAAAAATTGATAATATTTTACGGCAAAAAATCATATCAGGCTTTGGTTTTATGTGAATGTAATTAGCAGCTTCGAAATAACGCTCGGCCGTGAGAGTAAAAAACTTCCCACAGAGATTAAACCACTTATAACTAAATAATTATTTCTTGATAATTTTGCTTTAAAAAAATTTATGTCACATTCATTGTTTTCAAATTCTCACGTAGGATATAACTACTCTCAATTATACCTGCCTCTTTTTTTATTTAAAAAACATTTATTATTAATTTACAAGATAAATTATTATATATATTTATTTTATTAAATAATTTGATAACCTAAGATTTTCATGTGATAAACACGGCCTCTCTCTTTTTCTTCCACATCGCTAGTTTTACTGAAATAATGTTAAAAACATCTTGTTACGAACAATGTTAATTTGCAAAGGTATTTTTACCCCTGTAGTCCGAAACGTGCGGCAAATAATAAAAACGACCAACAGCACCCAACAAGTTAGGCAAGGCGTGTTAAACTAACAACTTTAACTTCTAAAGACTCGCGTATTTTATAAAACGTTTTAAACAAATTAATAACATTTAAAATCGAATTTCAAATTACTATTTGAGCAATGATTAATTAATTTATCTAAAAAGGCAAACGCAATAAGAATATTAAACGCTGTATAGATTTTATTATTCAGAAACATGAAGTAACCCAGTAGTTTGCTCTCATTGAATCTCTTGGAAAGTAATCAAAAAGCTGATTTAAGTCTGTCAATGGCGTCTTGTCCGAGGCCAGCTCGAGGACTAACTTGCCTGCCGAAGTTCCAAGTCCGTACGGCGTTTGTCTCTCTTTACAGGTAAATTTTACGGCGGACGAATATTTATGGACAAAGTTCAAAACTCATTAGTGTCTGAAGTTGTCCGATGCTCAACATTCGCCGATGAACGTGTCGATAAAGAAATTTAATCAATCGTCCGCCCGTCCGACCCGTCGTCTTAACCTGCGCGGAGAGGAAGTCGTAAAATTCTTACGGGGAACGAATTTTCCTTTTACATTGCTAATTTGATCGACAGCCCAGATAGCACACTCCCCCGGACATGTTTGTACGCAAGTGCCCCGCGAGCTAGATCTGCGAGAGGGCTAAGATTGCATCGAAGACTTCAGCGTATAAACCAGCATGTCTTAATAAAACTTTGTTTAGCTATTTTAACGTAGCATTACATCTTGCGATCGTGACTCGAGATCTTATACTGAGCTCAACAAATATTCTAGATAGAAATTAAGTTTTACAACCATATAATAATAATCAATAAAAATAAACTAAACATAAAAAAAAAAATTATATTTAAACAAAATATGAACTTTATTGCAATTTATATGCATTATTTACATATTTTACGAACACATTATAAATTGTACGTTCAAAACATTCAGCGTAAATATATAGTGTCCGTAGTTAAATATTTAATTTATAGATATAAGTATGGCTTCAAAGCCTGTATAACTGAATAAAATGTGGACCATGATGACACTACTTAAGATTCGATACTGTATTGAGAACGACCACTAAACCGGAACATTATTTCTATAAAGTATAAAAATAAATCGAAATATAGGGATACTCCTTCAACAGACTAGGCAGCTTATACGCGAAACCGGTCGTTTCTAATATAAAATTATCCGGAAATATTACTGCATATACGCTATTTTGAATACTAAGTACAAAAATATTTGATACATACATTTTCATATACTATTTTTAATATAAATGATCATGGTTCCATAATGCCTAGAACAATAAAGGCTGTTCGTAAATTACTGCATTTGTAACGCGGTTAAAGTGCGGTCTTGTTTGATTCAAAAGTTACTGGACAGTTGTAACTTATAATCTGTTGTTTCTCACGGTCTCTGCAGGGCATCTTGAGAGTATTTTTAATGCATGAACTCCATATCTGGATATAGAGAGCTCCATCATTTCGAAATACTCACCAGAATGAATACCAATCGCCCAATGAAATTACTTTGATGATGCATTGTTACTTATGCGATTCCATCTATCGTTTATTTTATGTATCTAACGTGTTCCTATACACAAAGTGCTACATAAATTGTATGGTATGGCTCTAATTATGTTTGAAATATATATATATATATATATATATATATATATATATATATATATATATCGTTTGATTTTTTTATTATGCATTTAGACATCTCAATCTTTTAAAAAATGTTAGTTAGTCAAATGATGAGTTATGTATGATAAGACTTATGTTAAATGAATTTGCTTTTCCTGTGTTCCTGTGTAGAGTAGTCCAACCAAAAATTGATAACTACTTTAATCACAAATGTTTTTATCTTTATATATTATTTTCTTCATTCAATTGAAAATATATGTAAATAATAAGTTTAAAAAAGATGATCCTCACGACTAAACACTTAATATAGATGCCTGATTCTATAATGGTAATCTCGTCCTACGTTCGTAATATTTATACTCATGGAAATAACCCATTAGGTTTACGCTATAATGATGTTTAGTTTATATTTAATAACTTAATGACTTAACTCTCATGCAGCGCAAAATTTCTAATCGAGATCGATTCAGGCGTATTAAGAGAGTTTAAGTAAAATTACCTGTGGCTCCCTCGTATCTCCCGAGTGCATGCAAATCACGATCTACCTCTACGTGAGATTATGAAATGCGGTAATACGCTCACAAACAGCTTCTAGTTAATGAAGAAATAACCATAAATACCAGTTGAATGCAGGTAAATTAAGATAAGCCCCCGTATTGAAATTCTGTTTCGGTCAGATCAGGTACTGATTCAGAGTGCCTCTACGGACTTATAATAACACAGAGAGGACTTTCATTTTACGTCGTACTAAGTATATGGTTTGATTAATAATGTGTCTTATTACAAGCGGAGCAGACTTATCAGAACTGCTCCACTACAGAAATGAGCACGATATTCTATATATATACACATTTTTAAATGCAACTCAAGGTCTTACTTAGCTCATCATACGATCTAAATTAATATTGCCGATGTTGAGGCATACTTAATTTTGAAAATATGCAAGACTAAGAAAATAAAATTATTGTATCTTTAAGATAATTTGGGTAAATGCCAAATATATTTTAATTAAGTAAGCGAAATAATAACATACTTAATTTATTTTTCCAATAGCAGTGAATATATTTTAAAATAAGATTTTTTTATAAAAATTAAGAATCCAAGCGTTGGTTTTATATGTCCAATGCTTGAGCAGTCACAAGACACTAACATCTACAGTGCGAGTATGTGCACACACGAGGTGGTTATTCACATCCAAAGTAAAGACTGTAGGAAGAAGTACGAAAGGTTGTACTTATTCTGTATAAAAATATACGGTATTTCTCTTTATATCAGAGTTGAAGAGCGTAAAAAGATTTTCTGGTAGTACTTTTTTCAACGTGTGTGTAGGAGCCTCTCGAAATATATTTTTTTTCTCGAGTTTTAAGCCAGTCTCAACAAAAAGTACACATATACGTAACTTATAAAATACTTTAGGTATGGGCGAAGGTAGGTATTGTTTTTTTGAATATGTTTTAACATAAAAATTGTTACAAACATATTATCTGGATAATATTAAACAAGCCATGACGGTGAAGATGGAATTATATCGTTTTTTATTATTTTAGGAAAATACAACGAAACTATTTAGTGTCATGTTTTTACATAAACAGCTCTAATAAGTCTTTAAATGTGTATTTTTTTGTTAAATGACGATAGTCAGACAATTTTTTAAAATAATCTGTAATTAATATATTTGAGATGAATCGTATTTAACAGGTCTATGGTACTACCGTTACGCTACCGGTTGCTAAGATCCTACTCTTAGTACATATCTTCTTCCTTTTTTGGTAATTAGAGACGGCTGAATTCTAGACACATTTATTTTTTATTGAGAACACTCTAAAAACCTTTATGAAATCACCGATGAAATAGGCCAACCTATTCAACAAATTGAATTTTAACAATTTGAAAAAAAAGGACTGCGAAATGTACCGTTTCCAGTTCAATTTATTACTCAATTTACCAACAAGTACAAAATGCCGAGTGGCTTAGAGATGACTATATTTTATTGATAAGCGTTTTCGCTTTTTAAAGTTTTTTTTTAGACTCAAGTTCAGTCTGAAGAAGTCCTCGAGAGGCGAAAGAGCTCTTAAGTCTTCTAGCAAATTATTTAACAATTATTACTTATTGTTGAAATCAGATTTTTTTACTAGGACAAAAATATAACACTCGCGTTTCAAAGGTGTTGTGAATTGTTTTTTTATTTTTATTCAGGTTGGTTTATTTTACGCAACACTCAAGATATTTTAGATCTATTTGTCATAATATTTAAATTAAAATATGTTTATGATTTTTTCACATGCTTTAATTTTATTGGTGACCGATTTCGCTAAAAAAATTTAAAACACGTTTGACAATCACAAAAATATTTGCTTAGTATTATTCGACATGTTTTCTTTGTAAAATGAAAATATTTTTACATGCAATAACAAGATCAATTGTTCAAGATCTTTCATTTTTCAACATGAAAAATGAAAGATTTTCATCGCTATGATATTTTCATGTTTCCTTATGTGGAGATAAAAAAAGTGCGATCTCTTAGTTTAAATTTTTTTTTTTAAATTGAACACATATATTAATGAAAATAACTTAATCTTTTAACATGCATTGTTTTGATTAGAATGATTATTTCCATGGTGCATCAATGAGGGGTCCATTGGGAGCAGGCCGGGCCCTGCCGCGGGGCCCGCCGTCTGTCGGCGTGAGCTCGGGAATAATTTATGTCTAAATGGACTCCGGCGACTTGAACGATAGTCGGAATGAAATTTTAATTTGATTTCTATCTTTTGCGTCGTTATACTTGATATTGAAACATAAAAATGCCGTTTTAAGTAGCGGTACAGTTAAATAGTATGAATTTGTTTAAAGCTTTGATGCCTAATGATATTAAACTTATATGTGTGCTCGAGCATTTAGTTTTAATTTAGGATATAATCGTCAAATTCCGGCCAATAAACATAAATCTATCAATTTTACTCAAAGATTAAAGTCTCTGCTTATAAAAAATGTATTTTTGATTGGTTTATTAGGTAGTGAATTCACCATTTCAATGTGATTTTATGAATTTCAACAACTTTTATTCAAATAAAAAATAAATGCTTACTACTAAAATACTATACATTCCATGTTTTTTTTTAATTCAACAGTGGAGATAGATGCAGATAAACAAACTCGTAGACATCCAACAAGGCCTGCTAATTTATCAATATTCAGTAATTCTATGTGAATTGTCAAACTTATATTATTTGTTTAATTATTCTAAGCCTTAGGTGTACATGATAACTGTCGAAAATTTTTGATATAATTAGGGCTTTAAAATAAAAATAATATAATATGTTATTTTATTGTTTATTAGAAAACGTTCAAAGAAAAGAATCCAAAAGTGTAAAATTGTTTTTTTTTAACGTGGAATAAGTTAATGATGTGATTGTAAAATAATATACAATTGAAAATGCATATTTTATTCAATTGTGAATTTGTTACAAAATCTACATTTATATTTATAAAATAAACAAGCAACTCAAATAAGAATCGACATTTTTCAAGTGACTTGCCATCTCATTAAAACGGGATTACATTAAAGCCAAAAGTCTCCAAGGCAACCGAGCTTCTTGGGGTACAGTCTATACCTAATCTCAAATATTTCAGATGTAGACAGAAAGTGAATCATCAATAAGATCTGCTGCGTGATGTGTATTTTTTAATGAGATAAAATTATATTGGTAAAGTCACCTACAAGCCGAAAAATATGATTTACTTGTACCTATAGGGTGAAATATGGGTCAGCCAGTGGAAAATATAGAGATTCTTTGGATTCCTGTCGGAATAAGTGGCATGTATATTTGATGTATTATTTAAACAGATGGCCTCTTGTTATGTTCAAGCGATGCATTCAATGACTGCCTGCTTCACGACGAGAAGCCGCCACATTATACAATTATGTACTTTGAAACATTTCAATTACCACAATTTTAAGTGTTGTCATGTGCAAGTCATTAGCATTCTGAGCTCAAATTAACCAATTTTTTTTACTTACGAAAATAACTGCTTGACAACTTATTATGATGTTTCAAGATTCCAACTTTTTAATACTCAACCATTCACTAACCGAATTTAATAATATCTTATTACTGGCGGAAATAAGCAACAGTAATATTTTATATTCCCAAATTTATAAACAAACCTTAATTTCAAGAATTGTTTTGTAGCGCTCAGGATACATGAAAAATTGTATTTATATCATTAATCTTTATAAATGTTAATCTATCAAATATGGTACAAAAATAAATGTAAAAATTCTCTCTATTTTACATGCAAATATGGTAAAAGTAATCCACCCACGGCAAGTATTCCAAAAACATCGGTATTTTCTTATTACATAAAAATGAATATATTCGAAGGTTTTATAAAAAGACAGCCAAGCAAATATATTATCAATTCTAAAAATCGTTACCTCTTTGAATAGACATTATATGTTGGTTTTATTTAAAGAGGAGCTGCAGTCTAAATATTTGTTTGCTTCTATTACTTTTAAAATATATATATTTTATGAAAATAATTATTTTATTTATTAAATTAATTTACACACACAGATGTTACTTTTTACTTGTATGTGTTTGAGACGAGTTATATAAGACACCGCGGTCTCCATACATATAATCTTAAATATACACCCTTATTATGAATAAATATCAACATTATTTTAAACGGGTACAGAAGCTTTTAAATAAATGTGGTTGTTAAAGTGCATATTGCTTACGTCAAATAAATACGTAAATTTGTACAATAAGTAGATATTCTTTATTGTTAAGCAGTACGAAGAATTATTTATACCCAGTTACTCCAGGGCTCTGCCTCGACTTTTACTCGCGGCAAACACCATTCGGCGTGAAAAATGTATGGCTGGCAGAGTGCGCTCGTAAATTGCCCGATATCCTGCCAAGTACTCCACTGCCTTACATGGAGCTTACGGCGAGGTTAGCCTGAAGAAACGTCCACCTGAGGGCCGGCAGCGAGGCTGCCCCGGGGGCATGCTGCCGGAAACAGATCATTCAGCCTTATTTTATTTAAATATTTTTATAATAACGAACCACAAGCAAGAGATTAAAAGATATGAAACTATTTAAATCTATTAATTGGTTTAAATCTTTAAAAATTCATTGATAAGTTATTACTTAAGATATATATTATATGTAGTTTTCGTATGGAGCAGTGGCTCTCAAACTCTTTTGGCCCACGGACCCCTTTTCGTAGTCAAAACTTGCCCACGGACCCCCTTTCATGGTCAAAACTTGCCCACGGACCCCTTTTTATAGTCAAAACTTCCCCATGGACCCCCTTTCATAGTCAAAACTTGCCTATGGACCCTGGGTGAAAAACTACATAAATTCATATTATAGACTAGTTGGTGCAAGTATCGACTCTATTGTGTTCCTGTATAAACCTCCTTGACTCACCGCGATGCCTGTTATTACTTGTATTTTATGCACCTGTCTATATTTATATATTACTTAGGACGTAAAAATTGCTAATAATGTATTCATTGTTATTTATTTTAACTACCGTATTAATAAAAATGTGTCACAATTTTTTTAATATTATATTAAACCTTGCGCGGACCCCCTGACGTTGTTCAGGGACCCCCAAATCCCCCTGAATGATCCCAGGGACCCCCTGGGGTCCGTAGGGACCACTTTGAGAAGCACTGGTCTAGAGTATAAAAAGCAAAAACAATTGTATTTCAACAGATTAAAATTTACAATTTTAGTACTGTTTTCATAAAATCAGATAAAAACAATCAGAATTAATGTAAAATTAAGTAAACTATTTTATTATAATAAGCTTTAAAAAAAATTAATGCCATAAAGAAAATAGTTTTATAATTAGGATAATATAAAAATTATTTGGGCATCAATCAATCAGTTTGTTGTTTATATATTCTATGCTTTGCTCTTGGTTAATACTCATAAAAAAAGACAAAATAAAAGTGCTTCCGTAAAGTTGAATTTTATACAAATTTAAGATTGCACAAAAAAATCATAACAAAATTAGCTTCACACAAAACGAACATTTTTATGATAATACCAAATGAAAATGACAACTCATTAAAAGAAGATATATCTCATCACCTTTTTAATGACGTCGTTTAACCAACCGTAAATGAAGACTGCAACCTTTGTTATTCTCGTATATTTCTTTATCTTATCTATAACTACGTATATTTTTAATAAAATATTAACGTTCTTTTAGTTTACTACCCACTAACATTTTTATCAAATCGCAACATTGAACGGAGGACGCTTTTATTTCCACCCACGTTAATGACGGTTAGACTTTTTTTACACACCTTAACTTTTTCATTCCGCGGATTCGCGTCAGGTCTGGAAAGTTCTGGAAATAATATACTTTTTATTTACATTTACGTTTATGTGACAGTCTACCAACTGTCCATTTATCCAGGTTGACACTAAAGGCCCCCGTTTCGAGTCTCACTATCAGCGAGCGAGCCGCTTCTACCTCGGCGTGAGTTTCTCGACACCACCTGCCGCTCGCGCCCGATTTACAATGCAAAGATAGTCGAGTCGGGAACCAGTCAAATTACTGTCAAAGATTTTATCTCATCCAATTATACTTTATCCTGATATTACCAACACGAAAATTCACTGAAATCGATAAAACATTGATATAAAAATTTATAAATTTTAAAATATGTGATATTCACAATAATAAGCTTAAACACGAATTTTTTTTTTTTATATATTCAAGGATCGTATGTAATCGAAATCATTGATGCGGGATTTGAATCCTGTTGATTTTGTCGAATGCATCATAATTTTTTATTTTATTTTATGTATTGGCGAGTTTTCATCAGTTTCGGGTGTTGCATTCGGCAAGTCGCACGTGGAGAGTGCGAATGACGCCCGAGCTCGTTAAGATGTTGAAGATTAAATCGCCATTTTAAATCCATTTCATTTTGCCCGTCCCCGCCGGCGTCGCGGCCGCATTGTCTCTCGCACGCAATAATTGAGTGGATGGAACGCATGTGGCCTTTTGTCTCGGGCTCTCTTTCAGCCTCGTACATTATACGCGGCTGGCAAATTGCAATACAATGGCTGCTCAAGGAAAGCAAATGAACTGATTAAAAGTTAATACTATTACTAAGCAATTTAATAAATTATTTTCCCCAAGAGTTATTTTAATGAAATACAGCGATTTGATATTATAAAATATGAACCATATTTTATAAATTATCACCAATATTACATAATGGCAAAAACCAATAATGATTTATTTAAAAAATAAACTAAAAAAATTTTTTTATAAGTAAATCAAAAAGAAATGACCGATGAATATGCGCATATTTAAAAAAAAATCAATATGTGATTTCAATATTAAATTTGACATGTGATAATTTTAACAAATAAAAGAAGTTTTTTTTAGTTTGAACAAAAATGATTTATAATAAAAGAATATAGGTTCCTTGGATTTGATGCAATAGTATAATAATAAATATTATACGCAAGTATTTTATAAACACTGCCATTGTATTGATTGGGTTTATAAGAATGTGCTACCTTCTAACTTTTCTCATTTTAAGAAACAAGAGTCCTTGACACCCTTATTATCGTATACCCCAGGGCTAAGTTCTTTTTTAAAAAAAAGCGTATCGCATCAATCAATCGCCCATCTTAATAAATTGCTTCCATAAATCGCCTTCAATTTATCTGAAACGTGGAATTATTATAATGCCATCTGGCGCTACAGATTTGAAAAGGTTTCAGTTGGACGGTGAGACAAATTTTAAATTAGTACTAACCGTTTATAGAAAGTTTGTGTTATTTATTAAAACGGTTATTTTGATGGATCGCTCCTTACTCGGCAGATGCAAGCCTTCGATATTTCATGTTTAAAAGTATATGCGTTTCCAAATCTGTATCGAATCGATAAATCAAAAGTTATTACATCTCAACCTTTGTCCTTGCAACACCATCGTGCACATTCGGCAGTATCGCTTACATGAATAATTCGTTTCAATTAGTAGACAGCGGATGCTTGTAGATACTATGGAACTCTCAATTTCAATTAGCTGCAGAGGTGACGGCAATTCAGAGGTCAATTATACATCAATACCCCTGTCACGGGCAGCACGCAGTACAAGCGCCAACGCGCACAAAGAACGCAGACATTAACTGTCAATTATTCCCATAATATGATATTTGATAGCTTATAAATTGAACGGCGACATCTTCTCCAGAAAGCAAGTCCCGTTGAAATATTCACGACTTCGAAACAATCAAAGACATAACGATGCATTATTTATATTTTAATTCCGGCCCAGAAAACGGGAGCCTCGTCAAGCACGCCAAACTCGTTTTATGAATTACCCAGGATTTTAAATTCTGCCTAGTGGATCCCGAGCAGGTTTAAGAAAAGCGATTCTGGGCTAAGAAAAGCCCTCAAGACATACCGGATTACCATTTTTTATAACGCTCTCGTGATCTGAATGATTATCTTACAGAGATGTTTTTTATTCCAAATTTATATAAAGGAATCAATGCTTTTATTTCCAGAAAACATTGTTCGTTTTATAATAGTGTGAAAATTGCTGTGAAATGGGCTATTCATAATCTTGCTGATATTGAGATATTCTCGCTGATAACAACGGAACAATTATTTTTAAGAGCCAAAATCTGGCTATTATTACGATCTCAATTTCACTATGGAAATTTCTGCAAGATTTTTTTTTTAAATGGAGAGAAAAATATTATATTATAAACAACAAAGCTTTGTATTTTTTGAAAGACTAGGTTTATACGTAGTATGCGCTGTGTTATAATTATAAAAAATTGAATTAATATCAATATTTAAAGAAAGCTTATTGTGTAAGCAAATAATAAACAAGAATATTCGTTACAGAATATCGACACATATTTTAATGTACGCAACCAATGTAGCTTGCTTCGATTTTTTTTTGTTTTGTCTCGCGCGCTCCTTACTTCCAAAGCGTATTGCTATGAAATAAGTGAGTGATCAAGTTGACGTAACGTGAAAAAATCGTCAAATTTTCCGCAGTCTATTTGAGCTCAAGTAGGCGGCGCAGAGCCTTCCGCCTCGTGTTCCCCGTCCCGGGACGCCCCGAGAGGTGATGGACACGCGATGAACACGCGATGAACACGCTCGAGAACGCGGCCGGCACTCGAGCTGACTACGCACGTCAGCACTCTGGACGTCGAGTGGCCGCCGATCTCCGCCCTGTGTTTATCCTTCATCTTCTACCCAACCACACATCGACAGTTATAACTTAAATAAACATTCACGCTTTGACATATCGAGTAACACCTTTCTTTCGAATTTCACACGACGAAAAGAAATTCTACATTGTTGTACGCATCAGAAAGTTATACACTTTTTTTCTCGTGTTAGCGATTTCGCTTAAGATTTGAGAAGAAACATTTTAGACAATAGATTAAATATTGGTTGATTTTACTTTGCGTTCGTGTAATTTTCTCCGTAGTGTGAAATTTAAAACAAAGATCTTTACACAATCTGTCAAATTATGCGCTCATTTATGTTATGTTTTTTACACAGCTGAGTACGGTATTTTTAATATTTAATAAATTGCACGAAAAATACTTTGCTAAGATTTTTCTTATAGGTAAATTAATTATATTATGGCTATATTGACTAACTGTACATTACCTGTCATTTTCTAAACCACGTTTACGTAAACTTATAGTTATGATGTTCTGATCTACTTTTTGTTTTAAAATTTAATAGTTTATACAAATTCATAAAATAAAAGCCGTGTGTAAAATAAAATACTTTAATGTTTATTATTTAGTTATATAAACATTGGCTTACTAAGCAAATAACTCCGCTTAGACTGATGGTATTAAAAAAGTTATTATTAGTTGTAATGTTAAGCTAAATTTGAATAGCAGACACGACTAACTATTTTTAAACCTCTCAAAAAACAACATTTTATGTTGAAAAATGCTGTTATATGTATTCATATATTTTATTACCAGTTGATAGAAATTAAATATAGATGGATGTAAATAAACTGAAATAAATATTTTTTTGCAGTTTGGTGTGATTTATAAAAAAGGATACACAGTGGCAACATGTATTTATTTGCCTTGCCATGTTTGATGTGAATATGTTTAAAAAATATATTTGTACAATTGAGCGCTTGTGTGTTATCGTAAAGGGTGTTTTTGAACCCACGAAGGGTGCGGAAATAGGGGAGCCTTTATCAGCGCATGAGATCTGTATAAATTTTTTTTTTTTTTTGATCCAGTTAATTTTTGATTAATAGATTTTATGTACATCCAGTCCACTATATCTCAAACTTAACTCTGGCATTAAATCACAATTAAATCACTTTTGGCAGATATTTGTAATAATGGTTATTTGATAATATCCATGCCATGTGAACAAATAAATCTTAGAAAAATTAAAAAAAAAAATTCACTTAAATATATATTCTTTTGATGCTGAAAGACAGAGAGTATCAAATCTTAATCTTGACATACATTTTTAACTGACAATTACACATTCATTGTAACGCTAGGTGGTGTGATATGAATACAGATATCGCAGGGTGAATTGATTTATTCTATAAAACAAATATTAAATTACATCCAGGGAAATGGAAATGATAAACGATTCCATTTTTCTCCACAACATGTCACTAATCGCTCAACGTGCCGGCCGGGCATAATTGACTGATGACCGCGAATTTCAGGCGGCAAGAGCAAAATCATTTTATTTTAATACCATTGTACTAGGTATTGTGCTGTAAAAATCCATACTAGAGATTCGTCAATTGCTTAATAGCTTAGAGATAATTTTACATTTTCTATGTAGATGTATTTTCAAACCAATGTTTCAAAAAGTATTTTCTTTATTATATACAAATAATTTTTTTTCATTCGCTGTACAATATTTTCCTCAGTTTTTTTCTAAAAGGCAAACCAATGATTCAAAATTTAAAAAAATACCCTATTGATATCCTTTTAAGCGATAAAATACAATCAGAAAAATATATTACCTTATGGTTATTGCAATGCGAATTTTTAAAACGTGTCAGCTTGGAAATACCTTTATAGGGACATTAGCATATCTTCGTTTTTGTCTTGATATAGATTCTGTAGTTGGGGGAACCGAGATTTATAAGTTTAATATAAATCGCAATTAAAACTTCACGGGTGCGTAAAAACAGAATATGATATATTTGCTTAGGATTCATTACACAGGCTGAAGAGCTACATTATTTTAATAGAAACGGACAAAGTTTAACCGGTAATCGCTCAAAGCACCTAAAACTACTAAAAAGAAGATTCCCTTCAAACTTTGCGTATCTCAAGAAGCGTTTAATATGATTTATAACATAATTTATTACGACATCAAACAGAACCAATGATTATTTTATGATCTAAGTTTTCGCTGAACCAGCCGAGTAATTCAATTTATCGACTACACCGCCAGTGTCAAGAGATACGACCTCCAGTTCCGGCGGATCGACCCTCAATACGGCCGGAGCTGCCCGGGGAACTTATTCAATGGACCGGAGAGTCGGAAAAAACACACCGATAAATCATTTTTCAAATATAAATTTTCACATCTTATTCTACAAACGTTTGTCGAACAAAGGGCCACGCTGAATATAAATCAGCCCGCGATGGGTTACTCATTTCAAAAATCCAACATAGTCAAAAAAGATAAATCACTGAGTTGGTACTTAGGGTTGTGATGAATGCGTCTTTTTTTGTTGGTAACTCTGTTTTAAATAATACAAGTCAAAATTTTACATCCCTATTATTAAATTTGCGTTTCTGTAAACAGAATTTGTTAAAACGGGTCCGTTTTGTACGCGCTTTGAAAAGGGTTGGAAAATAAATATAACAATTGCATATGTTGGACGAAAGCAAGGCACAAGACTTATGTACCGTGGGGCTGTTAGGATCAAGTAACTTTATTTCTCGGTTTCCTCGAGACAAGTTCAACTATCCATGAGACTTTGTATCTATCGTATATTCCAGCCACATTTTACTTTAGTACTTATATGTGCTACATCACTAAAACATTTTACTATACAAAATAACCATTTTCGATATTTATGAATTACTACGTTTTTATTCATTTATTTTTCTTGGTTGTTATTCACAGTGATAACAGCTAAAAATATAACAGCCAATCACCTAATGATTGTATTTTCACGTGACAAAAGAAGCTTGCATCAACGAATTTCTCGTATAGTGCGTACCATTGTCATCCATTTAATATTGCCAAATTAGGAAAAATATTAAAGCTAGCACTATAAGTTTATAGAGGTGACGACCACTAGCAACGGTCAATGTGACTTTGTTTATTTTTATGATTAAAAATATAAAACTTAATAAAATCTCTTAAAATGAATCTAAATGTAAAATGAAAATTACTAATCGTAAGATAACAAATATATTTTCATTAGGACTTATAGCTTGGAGAACTTATATATAAACAAAAAATCAAAACTGAAATTTAAAAGTTATGGCTAAATTTAATTTATTTTATAAAACAAGAGCAATGACGAGCATTTCCTAATTTATTTAATAATTTAAATTTTAAACATGCTTTTTCTTTACTTTGAGATAAGTTAAGGAAAAAATAATAGATATAACTTTCCTAAAATTGTAAAATACGTTAAGAATAAATCTGTTAATATTACTGATATATTATTTTTAAAAAAACATCTTTTAAAAGTAGCAGCTTGAAGTACTTAAAATTTTTCAAAAAATATTTGTTTTAACGAAGCTTTTAATGAGAATTCAAGAGAGGTTATATTTAAGGTTAAATTATTATTATCACACCCGGGAACGCAAAACGATCTTTTGGCATTTATTTTATCACCTGAATGCATGAGTCTGGTTTTTTGCTGCAATTTTAATTATTTATCGATACGATTCCTTGGCGCTGAAATTCCCCCAACCGGTTTAAAGAGAAGATCGCAATTTAATTTTCTGCATTTAAAATAAAGACATTCCCGTATTTAAATGGCTGGTTAAATTGCACCGCAGACCGTAAAACTGTATTGAAAACGGATCCTGTTTTATTTCGTCAATGATAACTTTGTCCATAAAACTAAACGTTTAAAACATAAAATCGAAATTTTTGTAGATCTATAAACGAGTAGTCTTTATTAATCAAATTTAGTCGATTGGTTATTCAAATTAACTAATTTATGTCGACGATAGGTAAATCAAAAGTATAATGACAATGCCAATGAAAAATATCAATAATGTTTTACTTACTTTAAAAAAAATTGAAAGTCTATCCATGTGTACCATCAAAAATCTTTTAAAGGTCTATGTTGTCTAATAAATATAAAAATATTAGAAGCATTCATAGTAATTTTTCAATTTTACAGTACTAATAGATGAATTGACGTAATAGTTTTCTCTTATACGGTTGAAAGCTTTCATATACGATTATTTATTTAAATAATAAAATAGTTCAAGATGTTTATATGATTACATTAAGTTTAAAAACTTCAAGTGTAAAATCTGAAAATCTGACTGAATGATCATTTTATTATTTCTTCAAATTTAGACGAGTTATGGTGGCGTCTTATGTGTTGTCCAAAAAAGCAAATCGAAAATGTGTAAGAAACTCAGTCACAAAAAATATAACCTCGTGTTTTTTTTTATTTTATAATTTATATGGAAATTATCGAGTAGCGTTCCGACACAGCTAATTATCAATTATCCCTATTTTTGTTTTTTTCTTTGTAAGATATGATTAAAAATAACAATTGCTTTGAATATCATTTAAAATGTCAAAGTATTAAACGAGTGAGATTGGCTCACGCTCACGACTTGGGCCAGCCATTACAGCCACTCTGCACTCACGCCGCCTTGCTAATTAAGCATTTATCAGCGTTGGTTGAAAGGGTTACCCATTCTAGGAAAGTACGAGTATAAACAATTTCATGGTTTTAGTAAAAAATCTCTCCATAATTATTTTTGTTCATATCTACAGTGCCATCACTTTTGGCATTGGACATTGTCAAAAACGACATGTCAAAAACTAATGGCAAAATAAAATAAATGATGTGCTTATATCATACATAACGACTGAATGTTATTTACAGACAATAATTAAGTAACATTTACAAATTTTCTTTATTTCGCTACGCCGGCTATAAATAAAATAATGAAAATAAAAAAAATGACCAACTAAATGCTTCCAGCAGCGATTTGCTACGTTTTTTTTTTTTTTAATAAGTGTTTTTTAAGGTTATCAGCTCATTGAAGATATAAAGTCTGATAAACATTTTAAAATCAAATAAATACTCAAGTATAATAGAAAACTTTATACTACTTATCCGTTCGATAAATTTTTGGCATGAAAAACTTCTTTTAATATAAAATGATAAAATAAAACATGGTCAAATATATATTTAGCCACCATAGAATTACATATTACTTAGTTATATTAACATATTTTAAGTCCTAGGCAAATTTTATAAATGTAGGTTTTTAAAAGCATAACCTTTATCCAACAGAGTAACAACTGACAAATGAAATCTGGCGTCTATACGTTTTTTAGTACCAGTGCGTCCATAATCACGTCCCCGGTACTGCAGTCGAATTATCAATTACGGCCAAATTATACAGGAGCTCTTGTTTATGGCAACATTATATAATGCGTAACAACTCACACTGCTTATTACATACAAGGTGATTTAAATTATAAACTTGATTCTGGCCTGATATGAAGGTGCTGTTTTTATATGTTTTGCGTTTTAGTTGTATTTGAATGAAAGCATAAATTTTAACGAGTATGTCTACTATGGTGTCTTTTATTTAGAAATATGTATAAACAACAAGTTTTATATTACCAAATCGCAAAATTAATGTCATTTTTTTTTCATCAAATTCAACAAACACTGTATAATTATAAAATATCTGCAAATTATAAAATAAAAAAAAAACGTCTTGTTATTATTATACCTTCCCATAAAATAACAGTATCCTGTTTAAGCCATATTTTTCGATATAATATAATATATAAAACCTACTGCAGATTATAGTCCAGGAAAAATTTTATGGAAAAAGAGGCATTGAAAGGAGAAAACTAACGTAGTTGCGGAATTGACGCCAGTGGTTGGAAGTTGGCAGTACATATCGTTGGAAATGCACATGTCATTTAGTTATTTTCTTATTATGATATTTTAAATGTCTTTGTTTGATAATATTTGTTGGAGTTTTATCAAATATCAAATATCAAATCCAAAAAAAGGCATGTTTGTAGGCCGGTTTTGCTTCACCCTGTCTCCGCCGTTCCGTGCAATCTAACCATATAAAAATACTGTCTTGATAGAGTGATGAAGCTGTCAATATAACATTCCGAAAATGATTGGATGAAATTGCTAAATCATTAGAATACTTTTGATAGACTTTTAGTAGAAAATATTTGTAGATGATGAGCACAAATTATTTAAATACAAGCACAAATGAAAAATCAAAAATGTTTTTTGTTCTATCTCTGCAGATGGGATTCTTCATCACGTGTACTTTAAAAAGCAGATCTAGCCTATTTTATTTATAAATAATAAAGTTATGTAAAAATTTTAATAAATAAAATTCTGTAATTTTTTAATTAAATACTATTTAGCTAACCTTGGAAATCCTTAAAATGGAACTTAAAATACAAACAATTCAATGGAAATTCTTTTTCAAGCAGTATTAACAATTCTCAGTATAGAAAATTGTTTTAATTTGACTTTTATTTGAACTTGTTAACTTCAAAAATCCTTTCTCCTTTAATTAACATTGTTTCAAATAAACAAAAAAATACATTAGGAAAGCACTTTAAATACCCATTACGCTTGATGTAAGATTAAAGGATTTCCTAAACATATTGATCGAAAAAGTTACAAAAATTGTCAAACAGCCACAAAGCAGAGCGAATCGAAAATAAATCTCGTGTAATATTTTCTAAGTTGATTAAAAAGTTTTTATTTCGAGCGGATAGAAAGTCTGTGTGGTTCACGCATTCACGGGGACATTAACATAGCAAGCAATTGGCCACGGAGCTTTCAACAAAGGCTTCATTGTGAGCCAAAATGTTTAATGCGTTCCTTTTAATTAAAGGAGTAGCTCTCGCATTGTGTTATAAATGCTGTGAGACTCGAATGGTAATTTCTTTCTTATATCGTTACACATTATACCTACTGTAATGAAGATTAAAAAACACGTAAGCCTTATACTCCTCCGTTTCATTTTAATTTGACAAACGGTAATTTATATATCGTATTACTTCTCAAAATAATTTATTCAGAAAACTCCGTTATTATAGCTGGATTTATGATTAATACTGTACCCGACATTATCAGCTTACTATAAATACTAATAATCAAAGCTTTGTGAAAAAAAAAAATGGTTAATTTTAAATATCCAAAATTTTCATTACATTGGATCTTTTAGGCTGATTTTTTTTATTTAAACACAGAATGCACTTAGTACTATCTGATTTTTGATATTTCTTTTATAATCACGAAATTTACGGATTGGCCACTATCGTAAAGACAATACAAAATTAGGTTTATGTGAATTTTTTGTCAGAAACGCTGTTATATTTAATAAATATAAATATAGTGTTATTATGAGCACACCCATATAATTTGCATATAAGAGGAGAGGTTGAATATAATGTTAATTTTCAACCCGAGTTGAGTTAAACAACTAGGAATATATTATACTAACTTCAGAAACAATATGCAGAACACAAAACAAATGTTTTTCTAATAAATATCGGATATTGATTTGGGAAAACCAATATTACGCAATATACCCACAAGTTACAGCAGTGAATGCGTGTTTTAAGTAAAACCTTAATTAATTTTTTTTAAATATCTAGAATCAAGAATGAGTTGTGCAAGTGCTGGCACAGCGGCAGAGAAGCTCTCGGCACTCGACTGGCCTGCCATGAAGTTTAAAGCCGCGAATGTTCAGCCGGGCTGAGTGCAGAGCAGCGGACCACATACAGGGTGAATCTAGTCTATATGAAAATATGATAAAATCATTTCATGTAGGTAATTTACAATTATAAGTTTCATGCCTCCATTATATTAAATGACTGCTTTAACAAAATTCTGCATGTAATCAAAATCAATATAGCTTAGTACTTATCACGTAACGGCTAATTGTCTTCTCAAATTACGGGAGGTATTATTTTAGGAAAGATCAGCTTACTGAAATCCCAACGCTTATCTTTTTAATTAATATATTTTTAAGGTATTATGATATAATTTAAGACCAAAAAACTGGCCAGACTATTATAATAATTTTACTGGCGTTTTATTATTAGGAAGAATAAATATACTGAGTAAGTGAAAGAAAATGTAACTTTAAATTTGTCCAAAATTCAATATTATTTTTTGTTTAGTTTTTATAGTATATATAATGCAAACTGGTTTAAGTATTTGTAAAACGATTAGGATCATCCTGTATATTAAAATTTACTATATGTGTGCTTATCTAGGTGAACTTGTAAATGTAAATGAAGGTTTGCTGCATCTCGTAAATGTAAAAAAAATATGATTCTACTATATGCTCATATTTTATCATGTATTTTCTCAAATTGAGTTATAAATAACACTAGATGTTACCTGTGCGCATAATGTTAATTAAAGTCTTATGATTTGAACCTAAAAATATTTAAGTATGACTTATTAAAATACATTTTTGTAATCAAAACTAAGGTTAAAATTAAATAAGTGAAGTAAAATCTCCAGACCAAAGCAATATGACTAGCAAGAAGCATATAAATGTCATATATGAAGTCTTGCAGAGTCGTCATAATAAGAATGACATACATTAAAAATAGATTTTTTTTACATTTTGTTTGACAGTGAAAAAGATAAAAGAAGCTTCTGAAATATACAGAATTTGAAACTATGACACTGATTAATATAAATGTAAAGCAGTCTCAATCTTTGATAATGATAATGGTAATGAATACGTTAAAAATACTCTATAATATCAATTGTTATGTAAAGCTAGATACCTATATGCATTAAAACATTTACTCATATAATAAAGTAGATATAGTTAGAGTTAAACGTCCATTTGATTATTTTGATCGCAGTAATAAACATTGTGGAGTATATTCTTGTGTTCATCCGACTATAATAAAGATAATTCGGCCCAGGTAGACCCAAGCAGGGCGCCTACGACAACCTCCGAGGGCGTCGATAAAGAAAACTATTACATAACCGTGTCCCTCTTATTAGCATATTAATCTGATTCCATTGTTATTTTTCTATGGTGTCACTAACTTTATCACACATTTTAAGCATTCAATAGAGAGAATACAAATAGTTTTGTATGAATATTATACTATAAAAAAATATTTTCATAAAGGTACATTTATTTTCGTCATATGAAACAAACCGTTTCTTTGGCATAAGATCGTAGATAATGACATAAAATAACTATATATATATATATATAGTAAATGTATATATTTATACAAATTTGTTTATAGTCTCAAGCGAAATTGGGAAGACTAAAATGGCATGATGTTAAATACTTTGAATATTTCATAAGTACAATGCTTTGTATTATTTAACATAACTCAATGACTGTCAATATTGAACTTAACACATGCTTGTGAACAAAGTATCTTAACAAGGGCAAAAATAATATTATATTACCGACTTCTCAACATTGACAGAATAACATAACACACTGGATATTGATACAGCAGTTCAAATATTATGTAATGATTACTTTGAGAGATTCATATTGTTATAGATCTTAAGTGTCATATAACAGGAATGTCGCTGGCATAACATAAATTATTGATAGATTTTCACGTTCAAATAAACTATTAACCAAAACTTTCTTTTGGGTCAGCTTACCCAAAATATTTTATTATTTTATTGTTAAGGGCAATATTTTTATAGTATATAAACACAACATTATTCCGCATTAAGTGAGTGCTCTTGCTGTTCTAGTATTCGACGCAGGCCCTGCTCGCATACCTGGGGGCTGGCTGCTCCGAACACATGATAGCAAATATCATGTTCCTTGGAAGCGCTCCACCTTGTTGCTATGTGCATCACGAAATGTATGAAATTTTATATAAACATTAACTTTAATGTTAAAGTCTATTAACGCTAATTTCATACAGCGAAGAAAACAAGACAACGCCATTGGATATTGCATCAGTTAACTGTTGTAACTGTATTCTTCATAATCCTTTGAATAAATATATTAAAATGTATACCTTTTTATCTCATTTTATTATAATCATAATGGAAAACTCTACCCAAATTTTAATACATAGTAAATTGAGAACTCTTAAGATCGAGCTTCCCATAAATATACTAGTGAATCTAAATCATTCATACAGATTATACCCAGAAGTAAGTCAATGAGTGGCAAGTAGAAGCTTTATAACCTATTTCTTAAAATCAATCATATAGATAATGTTAAGCACTGCTTTTTAATTTATTTTAAGAATGATTATAAGGCAGAACACAGAGAAGTTTTCATAAAAAAAGCCTTGTAAAAAAGAAACAGAGTAAACAATTCCAGAAAAACCTACAGTAATCGCAAAAACGGTGTTTTTTTCGGAATTCATAAAAAAAAGCTAGAATCAAATGAATTATCTTTGTATTTACTCAAGCATATACTATTTCAAGTGTCATTTTATCAACTTTGGACATTTTAAATATCTTTAGAAAGAAAATTAAGTATAAATATGTTTGTGTCGAGCGATCCAACGATAATTCTCTTAAAGGAATCCACAGAGTACACAAAGCTCAGAGAGAAATTCAATGGAAGTTCAAATAGAAGAATCACAATACAAATAAACCAGAGATAGAAATCTTCTGTCTACGTTTTATTAGAACATAACGCAAAACACACAGACACTAATGCAGATATCTGCGCAAAGATTACTCCTCCTTAGTACGACGGAGCTTGACTGGAGTCGAGTATTTAAGTTTCCTACGGGAAGCTAATAAATTCTTCCGCGAGTCTTAGTACCAGCAAATATTTACTGTATGGGGACTTATCTTATCGAATGGGAAGCAGAAATTTTGTTCATGTTTGATTAACATCGACTTTGAATGGAAAAGTAGAACAGCGACGATGTATCGATTGTCGTGCAACCATAAAACAATACGATGTATATCCCGTATACGTGAGATAAATTAGTCACTCCGCGATACAGCACATGGGTTATATTTTATTTGAGTTTTAATGAAATATTCAAACACAAAATGATGTTATGTACATTTTAAATAATCAATACAATCTTTGTCTGATTACTGTTTATAATTTATTCTATAAACCAAAACATAGACACTCTTTTTTTTTTTCACTGTCAACGATATTTTTTCAGGGTTATCAATTAAAACCAAAAAAAAATTAGCCTGATTGTAAAATTAATATGAGAATTTCTCGAAAGTCCACACAAATGGCAACAATCAAGTACAACCATGTTCTGTCCTTGGTGAAAATAGAAAAATAGTAGTTTATGTATAGTCCAAATGTGTATAAAAATTTAATGCTAGTAAATAAATAACATACAACGTTTGTGTAAATTATTTAATTAAAAAATAATAAAGTATTCTAAATAGTGACGCAATAAGTTGAAGTTCTGCTGTATGTCTTATCAAGTCGGCATTTCTCTCGTATGTTTCAGAAGATCTATTCATAAGCCGTAGAGATCGGTGTTTGCATACTTCCCTCTTCTTGCTAAAACATTTCATTAGAAAGCCTACGTGCCCCACCCTTAGCCTGGTCAGCAGTGCCCCAATTTGAAGGTATCTCGAGGGTTAAGAACCTTATCTTTGGATCTTTTTGTGTATTATAATAAACCCAACGACATTGTTTGCGTTTGTGTAAAGAAGCTTTAAGTTTGTATTTTAATATCCTATTAAAACAAGTCGGTTGATGAAAACAAATCCAATCAAAGTTTGTTGTTTGTGCTTATAATAGTAAATATTTTCGAAGTAAACAAAAACATTATTTACCCAAAAATAACAAATATAAAATGATTTAACATAATTTTTTTTAACTTCAAGATAAACTAATAGACTCTATCACAATTTTATAAACAATAAATACTTACATTCATATTATATATAAAATATAAAAGAAAGTAACTATTGCAAGCACTTTATAAAACCTGTTTTTGAGATGTAAATTTGAAATAATCAGCAACATATTTTGATGCTTTAACTTTAACATATCGTTTTCTTAATATTTTATAAGCCTAGTAGAAAACCTCACTAAAGACGGCAATGAGCTGTTCTACCAACAAAAAAAAAACTGTTTGAAAGAATGAAAATAACTACCCTCCAATAGTTTATCGACCAAGTGGTCGGTGTTAGTCTATATACGGGTTTATTATAATTTTGATACGTTAGCACCTTTACAAAAGTAAAAACAGAAAAGAAGTAACGCATTTACATAATATAATTTACAATAAATTAAAAGCTTTACAAAAACCTTTCACGGTCTGAAAGATTTTCGCGTAGCCGTTATGGTCCCACTTTATTACAAAAAATTAAATTGGAAAACCAAAATTACCTTTTAACCTACTTCTATTTGATCTACGTGCTAAATATTCAAATAATATTACGCGCTATGGGTAGTGGGTAATGAAGCGCCCCATAATAGACCGCAATAATTTATTTAAACAATACAAATAAAAACATAGCAGGAGTGCTTTAATTCCACCACTAGACCGCACGATTCTGAAATGTTATTCTAATCTCATTTAAGCCACAAACGCCTCTTTTCTGATCCCACGTATTAAGAAGTACGTGCGGCGACGAGCCGCTCCGATGGTCAAGCGTAGATATTATCATATTTAATATTGTTTCAGGTAGCCATGGAAAAACCAACCAACCAATATTGAATTAATTCTTTTTTTTATTTGTCGCAGTTTCTGTCTTCACAGAATGGTTGTATTTCCGGTTGGCAAATAGTTGCGAGGCATATAAGGATCGATAGATTTTTGTCAGAGAATAAAAGATTTAATATCATAATAGCAAGAACATTATATCTAAAAGTACATTGAGGGCACAAATGTTTTAGTAAAAGTATGTAAGTAAGTAATTATAAATAACTTGGGGTGAAATTATAATGATTGATTTCAAAAATACTGTTACATGCTATAATATGTAAACGGCTGAATTACAATTTTGTAAAAAAGGTAAAAATTTTACTTCTTGTAATACTGTGGCAATAAATCAAATTATTATTTTTTGTGTTATTTGTGTGCCCAAATTAATAAAACGACCTGGAAAAAACGAAAAATAAACCACATTTATATAACATGAATCGTAAATAAAAATTGAATATCTTCAATTTTCAAAAGCCGTCAATTTTTTTAAAAATAATTTGACGAATATCTTGAAAAATAAAAGCGAAGTAAAGTTAATTTAGTATCAGGTTATTTTTTCAAAGGTTCATTTGAAGTTAAATTGCAGGTAAAATATATTAAGTAATATTTTGTATGGATGTTGAATGTTTCGTAAAATTTACGTAACTTTGATGATTTGATTTCTGGCTTAACTCAGCAGACATTGTATTTTCGTGTCTAAGCTATGCAGGCCCAGAACCTGTATTTGATCGATCAAAGTGTCATTAAAAGCTCCATACATTTTTTAAATTTGCTCCATTTTCACTTTCTATCTAAAGCGTTTCTAATGTGCTAGAATGGGAGCAAGTAAGCGTGGAGGATTAATCATCAGTTTAATAAGTTCACTGCTGCAGTTCGAATCCGGGTAAAAATAATATCATATAAAGAATTTTAATCTTGACAGGCTTCAATAAAATTTTCCATAAAATATTTGTAAAATAACTCATTTATAATATCTTCATCACTAGATTTTATGGAATCTGATATTTGTTTTCGGCTTGTTTTTTTTTTAAACAAGCAATAATAAACCTTGTTAATTGATCAAGTTTTTATAAATTATTTAAAAACAACTTTCATTCAGAACATTTTTATTTTTATTTTACATGAACAATTCTAGCAATATTAATTTCGTTTAAATTATTCGTTTTTGATTTTAATTTTGCTGTGGTAGAATGAAATATTCAGTGAATAATAATAACTAAAATTCATTATTATTTATTTAATGGAATTTAGTCAGACATACACTTGTGTCTTTATTAGAAATGTACTCTGTCCAAATGTGATAAAATAAAACGTTACAAAAATACTTGTTCCTGTTGCTTGATAGTTTTGCATTTGAATAAAACAAAAAAAAGTGTAATTGATATTCTTACTTCCATAAAACTGTAATTATGTTTTTTTTATTAATATAAAGTATATCGTAAACGATTTCATTCTCCAAAATTATTAGTTGTCTAATTTGCAAAAATCCTGTTTGGAATGAAATTGAAGTAAAGGTGGTGTCCTTGATGGTAGAAATTAATATTTATATTTAAAGTAATAATTTGACTTGACAGGTACTACGTGCAGAAATGCACTCACCTTGCGAAGAACGCAGCCGCTGCAGACGCCTGCGCTGCAGTTCCCGGGGGCCCGTGAACCCTGTACGCGAACTGGGACTCGGAGTACAGACCCTGGGCTGCAGGGACGGCCCTGCCGGCCGCCAGGCCCCGCTCGTCCTTCCCGGCAGCCTTCTTCAGAGTGGCCACTGCAGAAGCACTAACGTTGGAGCCCTCGCCGCCCTTATCACGATAAAAGTTATCACTGCGCCGCACCGGGGCGGCGATCGGAACTTGAGCGGCAACTTTCAAATGAGAATTTCCGACGCCGCTCTCCCGCCCTTTGGTCGGCGGGCGGATGTGGTGGTACTTGGGCGAGTAGCTCTCGAGGGCCGCCTGTCCGAGGGCCTGGTTGCCGTTGTGGACGAGGCCCTTGCTCCCGTACCCTCCCCCGGCGACCTGCCGGTGACAGCCCCCTTTAGAATTACCCTGCAAGTTTTTGTATCTCTCCCCGTCCTCGTGTCCCCTGAAGTTGATTTTGAACTTGTCAAAATCGTCATTCTGGTAGACGTTCTTCTCGAAGTCCTGCATCTTGCAGTTCTTGTAGCGAGGCTCGAGATCGTCGGTTCGCGCGTTGTTGACGAGATCGATCCAGGGATCGCGGGGGGCGCGCGGCGCGGCGCGGTGCGACATGACGGCGTGGCGTCCGTCCCCTGCGGCGGCTCGCGCGCGACTGGCCGCTCCCACCACTGCCGCCTCGGGGGGCTCCGGCCCGCCGCGACCCGCCGGCTTGGGAAGCCTCGACTGCATCAGGCAGAGCTTTTTCTTCTTGGCCGTCGAGGCTACGTAGTTGAAGAAGCCGTTGCGGTCGAGACGTGGAGTTACCATTTTCAACTGTGAACAAAATTAATTATTTTAATAAACAAAACGGAAAGTTGATTTTAAGCATTCATGCACTAATAAAATCTACTATAATAATAGCCATTGTGTGTGTGTGTATGTTTCATTTTTTTATTCTCTATAGAATATCTTAAAAGATACAACGCTGATTTTTTGCACGTAAGTTCATTAAATTTTTCCGCAGTTATGTGCCGAATTTCAAGACGATAGGACAATATTTTCATTCATAAACTAATTAAATAAAACTATCAAATATGCTTTATGTAAGAATTATATGATTTTGTTGTTCACAGCGAGAATTTCAAATTGAGAATTTTTACAAAAAAACAAAATATGATGCTTCTAAGAAATTTCCAGTTTATGTCAGCTTGACATAAGTACCAATTTTATTTTTTAGTTGCGTTAGAAATAATTAATCACATCATTAATAACTTAAAATGCCTCCTAAAAATATAACACCGTCTAAGCACAGCAAACGTAATCAAAAAAGAATAGCACAATTGAACGTGATAAAGACTGCATCTAATAAAGAACAGTGCAGTGAAAGTGATTCGTTGTTTGTGACACGAAATGTGATATTTCCTAGAATGGCTTTGCTTTCGAAATTAATATCCGATTATTCAAAATATATGTGTACAAAATGAAATCAAATATTCATCTAATTGTCAGCCAAACATATGCTTAAACACTATTGCATCGTTCATCGAATACGTCATTTTATGACGGGCTACATTTCTAGTATATAATAATTCTTTACTTCACGATATACTATATTTTTAACATTAGAAACATAAACGCAAAATAAAATGTTATGTCACAAAAATTAAGCACCACCTGAGTACCAACAGTTGCAACTTTAAAAATAAACACCCAATAATGCTGTAATGCAGCTATTATTTTTTTTTTTTTGTTTATCAGTACACTTTTGCCCAATTTATATTAATCATATACAGCAGTCAAACGTTTATGTATTTCGCTGGGTACAATATTTATGGCATGCGTTCATAAAACCAAAGTGGTCTGTTTTACCACAGTCTGGATATTTTCATTGTTTCAGAGATGTAACATTTACAAGTTTGAATCCTCCAAAGTGACCTCCAACAATAAACATCCGTCCCAGTTACGATACACCCAATCTATTTTCATGATCCATTTATTCGTATATTTCGAAGTTATTATCGGAATAAACAATGAGTTATCTCAGCAGTATATCTTGTAAGCACACTTGTTTCTGTAATTTGAGTAGATAAAATTAACGAAAAATTCGCTTCCTGCCTTAAAAAAATTCCTTAGTGTCCATCGAGAGTCATTAAGACAATAATATCGAACTTCTGTGTCAATTTTAATTTGACGAGTGTTTAATTTTACACTTTTTTAGTCGTCGTATATCTACGTATAACATATTAAGCATTCGGTAATTTTGATTAAGCCCTAAATCCAATTAGGTACTCCCTTGCTCACGTCTACAAAGATTAACGTCAAGTATATGTTTGTAAGTACATTCAAATAAATGGTACCCGATCAAAGAAAGCCACAATCTTAGTTAGTAAATACTGCAAGCTTATCCTAAATACTCTCCCCATATATTTATTTTTCAGTATATTTCTACCGACTCTAAATTGGATTGTAAATTATTTAAAATATAAGGCTTAAGTAAATAATGATTATTGTAAATTATTAATATTAAATTTTAATATTTTATTTGTAGGTTATTAAAAAATATTTAATACGTTTCCAGTGGAATAGTTTTCCTCGTCTGATTTTTGCTGTAACGAATAAAACTATTGCCCAGAAGTTTCTAGAATCAAATATTAAAACACACGGTAAGGGCTCGCAAAACTTTGCTCAAATGAAATTCCGCCTCGGTGCTTGCGCGGGCAGGTATGGCTCTCTGACTAGAAATTTCTGTTTACCATCCAGAAGTCTCCACAGACTGTGTCACTAATAAGTAATAAGGAAAGAAAACTTAATAAAAAAACATGTTACGAGTTTTCTCATATTGGCCACTACGCATTTACTAGTGTGTGCTCAGTATTTGTAATATTTGAGAGTTTTTTTTCTAGAACAATCTAAGTATGGAAGCACTTTTGAAATAAATACATTAAAAATCTTTTTGAGAGAAAATAATATTTATTGTATTTAATATATAAGTTACTAAAATAATTTAATATTTGTATAAAATTCTTAACCCAAAATCTAAAACAAAATAGACGTTATAAATCCGAGTCTTCGGTAATTAAATCTTGTTAAAAAATTAACAAGATAAGAAAATTTGTATTCCTCGGAGAAAAAAATTCTTTACAATTTAAAATTATTTTACGAAATTCTTAAAGTTAACTCACACATTTATTTAGATTTTAAAAGTGGCATCAGTAATGTATAAACCGATCTTAAATCATTCTGGCATTTTAAGTTCTCGGTATGGTGTAACAATGATAAATGTAAAAAGTATCTCTTTGGATATTATCTGATCTTTTGCTTGATAAGATCGCTTAAGCAGGGCCAGTTCGCAAAGAGTACTTTTCAATTTCCATCTTCTCGTAAAACGCAATCGCCCTGACCTGGAGGCAATGTTTACGCCCGAAATGTCGGTGAGCGGATTGAGCTTCCACAAGATGAAACTATTACGTTTACAGCCGAGTCCGAGAAGCAAGAATCAAGCAAATATATAAACCCTGGCTTATTTGATTACTTCGCTGAGAAAACTTCTGTTATAAAATATACCCCTTCATAGATGGATTTTTGTAAATTTTGTTTCCCCAAAGCTTAATTGAATTAAAGGGCTTGCTTTAATCTTACTGAAGCACGTTTTAATATCTTTATTTATTAAATCTGAAACATTTATACCATTTTTTGGATTAATATAAGAATAAAATTAACAAAATAAGAGAGAGAGAAAAACTCTTAGGAGTTAAAATTAAAATTGAAAATATAGAAGTAAGAATAAAGCGACGACTTTGTACAGTAAGCCGGCCAATAACGCCGCGCTTTCCGTTTTTTTTTCCGTCAAAACTGTAAAAAATCTAAAAGAAAAGACGTTATTGGGTACTAATCGGTCGGTTGTGTTCCAACGTGAGTAAGCCACTTAAGAACACAGAAATAGAAATAAAGTTTTGATATGCTTTCCTCAAATTATAACAATGATTGATTTTGTATTAGCAACAACGAATATCGCTATTTCACCACCGCAAAAGAAGATATTTATATCACGAAAGTAATGTTACTATAGTCCTTTCAAAATAAAACTTTCTGATTATGATATATTTATTTTTTGTACTCGTTAGAAATGTATGTGTACTCTTCAGTAATATTCAATTTCAATAAGATCATTAAAAACCTGCCTTTGTCAAATCAAAATCAATTGATAAAAATAAGCCGAAACAAATCCTGCTTAATATCATAAAATTACAATAAAATATGCTAGAAATAAAGTCTTCTTTTATATATTATATATACACGGTAAAAAAAATTCCGTTTACTAATTTATAAAATTTTATCGCGGACCTATTTATGATATAACATGAAATTCGTAAAAATAACTTACAGTAAATACATATTAAGTTATTTTTGGATATTGAAATATTGATGTGAAAATATTTATTTATGTATTTTCTGTTTCGATTCTCGATGATTTATTTGAAACCTAATTTAAACTCGGCGCAGAAGCCGACTCACACGTCAGCCCAACATGCGTGCCCAAACCTCTGCATCATTTATCAAATGTGATGATAAACATCTTATGTATCAAAATGCCAATCCGATAGGTATATCAACCCCCTTCTTAAGTTGTTCCGTGCAAATATGCCACATATCATAATCTCGACTCAGTACAGAGAAACCATGATAAAAGTTAATTTGTCACTTGGAAATAATATTTTAATATTGTAGTCAATGACATCGGCATTATAAATTATTTACTAGTAATATATCTGTGTACAAAACCTTCGAATTTTTCGCATTTTTTACATAGACAAGATATAACATTTAAAATAAATTTACGCGAGTCTAAAATCAACTATGTTTTAGGTAAAAAAAAAAACTTATTTTTATTAAATTCGTCATTTCAATATGCGTAAATTTTAATGTCAAAAAAGATTAAGTGAACCCAAAAGTCAAAAGGATAAACCAAAACAGTTATTCAGTCGGCCTAGGATGATATGTATTGCTGTCACATGATTCCATCCTGATTGTTTAATACTTGGAACAAAAAAATCTACGTGAAGTAAGAAAACCAATCACAGTTTAAATTAATTTTTGATTGGTGGCGATATTTACCTGATTTCACTTAATTTTTTTATTCGTGTAAGTCATTAGTGGTTTTATAAATAGCAATCAAAATATTTTGTTAATGTTTAATTCCACAGAAAAGGCTTACCGATTAATCATGTTTAAATTATTAACTAGCTGAGTAAGAAAATTAAACATTAAAATTACTAATTTTCTAGCGCCCGTATTCAATCAACAATTCCAAGGATCGGATGCTGTAATCACGGAGCTTATAACTTCAAGCCCGGAGCGGGTGGAAGGCGAGGCAGTCCTTCAACTTAAATATTCATAAATAGCTCCACGGCGGCCTCAAAGGAGTATAACTACACATCGTCGATTCGTACACAGCGAAAATTGGATGCTTAATAATGTAATCTATTTGGCCGAGAGTCACGCTGAAATAAACTAAAACTATAGAATTGGGAATAATTCCGGTTCAGCGACATTTTTGCGTCCTTTGTGCTGACCGTTGCGCCATCAGAACAGCGAGGATTTCGTTCGATTCGCTATTTCATTTCCTGACTGAAAATTGCTCTGCAGGGATATTAGTCCCATTTTGAAATAACCTACTATTTCAAGTAAAAAAAATTTCAACAAATTAACGGTGAAAATAAAACTATTTTATAGGCTGAAGATAAGACAATAATATCATAGAGACGTAATTTTAACGAAAAAGTATTATTTTGTTTTGTTTTGTTCGCTCCGCAGTAAGTTAAGTATGTTGAATCTCTCTAAGCTCCAGAATCTCGTTAATAACTCACTGATTATTCAATGTAAGTGAAATTACTTCATCAATCTTTATCGGGTATCTAAAGTTTCGTTTAAATATATTGGCTCGTTTTAGAAGATATTATTTCAGTAATGTTAGAAGAGTTCATATTAAATTTATAAAATATTATGTTAATTCTGATAAAATAAATATTTATATTTTATTACATTAGCTTTTGTATTCAAATTTAAAATAAAAAAATATTTAGTAGTGTGTATTTATTAGGAATAATGTTGAAAATACGCTCAGAAATAAAACTGTATTTATCAAATACACAAATATTTTTGGGAGAAATAAATGTATTAGAAGTTTAGTCTCAAGGATTAGGAACGAAAATGCTGATAGCGTTTCCCTAATTATGACCTTGGTATCGGAGCTGAAACGTAGTAATTCAAAGGCAGTTAAAAAAGACGTTACAATTCCTTATAAATAATACATGCCTCATTTGTCATTGTTTCATGAAAGTCTGATTGGCCAAATTTACTAGTGAGATATTTTGTTTCGATAATGGAGCTAAAACAGCATTATTTTTGAATACCTGTGAAAACAAAAAGGTTTTGGTAAAAATAATTTTATTGAACCCTTTCATTATTTGCTTCTTTTAAAAACAATAAAAACGTTTACTTATGTGTATAATAAAAAAATACCTGTCCTTGGTTATATCTATTAATTAGTGCAGGTGCATTTTCATTCGATAACATAAAATACGTTTTTCATTTTGAATTATCTATAAATAGAGACGAGCATAACTGTTGCATGTAGCATCACCGTTATATTTATGATTATAAATTGTTCATAAAACAGGAAGAACCAAGATCTCTAGCACTTAACTAACTCACTTTTGACAGTTATTAAATACTAAATTTATGCAGAAAGATATTCACGGCATTACCTTTCATACTGATAATAATATCTCTGAAACAAACTTCATGAATAGGAGAAATTTACCATGGCTGCTTTATTTACAAATAGAATTGATTGAGATAGCTCGATAGTATCTCTAGTGTAAGCAGTGTTTTGAAGAAAAATACAACTTGAGAACAGAATAAAAGCAGTTGTTGACACTGCACGACAGAGCGAAATCTTTCATTAAATGAAAAGGCCGCTGCACAGTGGGTTGAACTTCAGATTTCAATCAGCACAACTAGAAATTAAATCTATGTATATTTACTGTTATTGTTTTAAAATCAGTACAAAAAATTGATACTGTTTGGTAAGAGACACACTTTCATTTTATACGTAGAATTTTGACAGTATAAATTAGGACATTAATTTTTTTATAAACGTGATATCCTAAGTACAGTTTATATTTCAAAAATTAAAAGTGTAAAAATATGTTTTAAGTCAGTTTTATTTTCATTATCTATATAAACATGATGTCGCTGCATGCAAAATAACTAATAACACTCAATAATAAATATATATTATTATTAGGTGATTTTAAACTTTACAGATTTTCCTGAAGTGCAAAAATAATGTATGAATTTATAAGATTGCATATGGACCCATTTTACTTAATAGATATTTATTTTTTCGGGCATTGTCCATCTAGCTACAATTACTGACCCACAGTGCACAGACGAGCACTAGAGAAGCCAAACTAACCGCACAATTCCTCGTGCCCATCGACTTTTATCTACTGTAAAAACTATCGGCAAACCCATTCAGGCGGTTCCCGCGGTGCCCGCTTCAGCTGCCGTCCAATGGAGGCAACACTCTGAAGCTAAAACCAACAAACATCTTAAACAAATTCATCAGCAAATACTACTTTTGCTTGAATAGCAATTTGTAGCAAGTGTCTAATGTATTTTTGATAGGCACTAAAGAAACGCTTTTATGATTATTATCGCGATAAATAAATCTATCAGAAGTATTATTTTATGTTAATAAACGTATTGTGCGACACGCTGCGTACGCGACTACTCGGTTACGATTTGATTAATGCAAAAAACACAAGGTTTATGATTAAATCTTCGAAGGTAAATCCGTAGTGACATTAAATTTTATTTGTGCATAGATAAAACATATACGATCGGGCACACCTTATCAAAATCCTAAATAATAAACAACTGCTTTATTAATATTCATTATATTTTCAATTCTATATAAATGGAAATTTTATCATAAATTTTCGTGTATGAAATAAACTTTAACATATATTTTTAATGTCGTGGATTTTACGATTATTTATACATGTAAATGTAAGCTTTAACGCAATATAATACATAATTTACTGCATGAAATTATTATATAAAAAAAACTACCCGGCAAATTGAAACTCTGAACCATTCTAGATAAGATTTATTTATCACGCAAATATTTCAGTTTATACGCTTGATGTATTCCCAGGTAATTTTATGTAGTGAGTATACTATGAAGGAACTAATCCGGTGTTTGCTATTACAGGTGAAGAGATGCCTTTATTTATACAAAGGCGCGCTTCTGCCGTGTGTGCGAGAAGAAGAGTCCAATACCCTCAGGTCAGTGGTGCACAGGTCACTGGGAGTATTACACTGGCCCCGAAAACCAATATATTCATGTCAGTATAACATAATCATGAAAGTTTTTGTATTTCAACATGATATCACGATGGTAATAAATATCCTCACAATATTAAATTAACAAGATCGAATCGCTAAAATAGGCGCTTACAACTACGTATAAGTACCTTTTAAGGTAAGGGGTTTTTTTATAGACTTCGATGCGTGAAAAATGGCAACTTATTTTAGTGAATACCTTTTGTGGAAAGATATTTTTTTCGTGCCATAAAATTTTCGTGTAACCTAGTTTTGTGTTTTTATTAAACTTTAAGAATTTTAAAAGCTTATATAGGCAGAGGTCGTGTATAAAAGATAAGTGTTTTGAAAGGTGTTAACATGGAGTTCGTTACTGTTTACCATAAAAAAAATATTACACGTGTACTACTATTCATCACGCTAGCAACCGAACGATAACTGCCCTAGTTAAGCGTACTACCAAAAAAAGTATTTAATAATACGCTTTACTAGCTGTAGAATCCGGCTTTGCATGAGCTAAATGTCAAAAAATAAATTAAAACAAATTGTTATGTGCATGGTTTTATGAATATTTTACATTTTATAAGCTGTAAATGACGACTTACAATAATTTTCTATCTTGCCTTGGTTTATCTTTTAATTTACTTGCTCACCATTTAACTATCGTTTTTTATAATGCTTATAGGGTAAGTACATCACCAAATTTTCCTAAGTTCTTATTCGAGCACAAAATAAGGAATCTTTGTTTCACGAACAGGATACATTCAAAATTAGGTAATCTGATAACGTGGAGGTATATTACCCTATAATTATCTAAATATTTTAATTACTTGTTATTCTGATTTGTTTTATAAATTTTAGCTATTTATTTTAGATCATAAATGACTTATGGCTAGTTTTTACACCATCAGAAGAATTAATTTCTGTAAATACAAATATCATACAAAAATTGTATATTAATTTTAATTGTTCGACTTTTGACTATTGACAAAAAAATCGCCGGTTTTAATTCCCAACTGGTAATTATAGTCGAAAACGTATACTACCTGCTTTACTCCAGTTGAAGATGATGTCCATTTACAATTTTTTTCAATGATATTTTATTTTAATTAACAGAAAATATATTGTAAAAAAATTTGCCCCAAAATCAGGAGATTACGGTTTATTTTCTTGGACTTTCTTTTCAATTTGGGATCCTTCAATATCTGTGTCGTCTTAAGCCCCGGTAATCCGTTAAACTTTTTTTTTTTCGGTCATCGCAACCGGAAGAGTTATTTCCGGTGTATTTTTAAGGAGGGGGGAGAGGCTTTGTTTTCCTAACGACCCGATTTTGTTATATTGTTCAGTGACCTTATCTGAATTGTTATTTCCGACCTATTATTTTTCAGCAAAATATTTATCAGAATCAACTGGTGTATTTATTAGAAATTGATTGAAACCAATACGAGAAGTGTTGATTTAGTAGCGAATCTTATTTTTTTCTAATGTTATAAAAATATTTATAACGTATTATAAAGTAAAATAGGAGGATTTGAGAATAAACATTGAAGTTGATCTTTTATTTCAAATTCCATTTTGAGTGGATACTATATTTCTAAACAATATGTTCGTAGATAAGTATACACGATGTCTCTTTCTTTTTAACTTGGAACTTTTGCTTGTTTCTCGACATTTAATTTTTTTTATTACTAGGAACAATCGACTTTACCAGAAAGCTTCCTTACATTCTCAGAATATAGTGAAAGGGTGAATGATTATATTTTGCTCCAGGTCAATTCGGATGTATGGAGCTCACAAGCAACAGAAGCACATGTTTGCTTATATGCAGGCATACAATATTTTCCATGTTTCAAAAGTAGGTTCATTTACGTAAAAGGTTTATGGATTATTATATAATAGGTTGACAGAATAGTGAAATCAGCGGCTGTTTTAAATAACCAATACTAATGATACTTGATTCAAACATGTGCCACCGAAGTCAAACAAATTATGTTTCAGATGTCAAGACAAATAACTGTAGACGTTATTTATTTCTTTCTCACAGTTGGAAGTCTAAAATTGAACATCTCTGATACGAGGTAAGATAATTATTTTTTTTTTATTGAATTTTACCGCTCAATCTAAGCAAGACTAAAATTTATTCAATCAAAACAAAATTCAAGAAGATTTAAATTTTAAAAAATTAATATGTGAACACAAAGCGTTTATTTTAATACGATGACTATAATTCCCTTGTGGGTATTGCAACAAACTATTAAAATATATAATAGCTAGTGAGAATGTTTTACGGAAAAAAAATATACAAATCTATTAGAATGTGTATACAAATCTAATAGATGAAATCTTGACTTCAGTACTTTTATTTATATTATGTAATTTAAACTATACTTTCAAAAATAACTATATTGAGTTGGGTATACACGAGTAGAACGGTAAAGTCAATTAATAAAATAAAAGGGAAAGTGATTTATTTATTAATAGCTGATGCATATCATCTCATGCAAAATTATACATATAATTAATGAGAGTCTTTCAAAAATAGTTTCGAGTAGTTAACTCAACGAACTACCGTGTGTTGTATTTCCATACAAGCTGTTTTTATTTTGAAAATCCGATTCTGAGATAACCGCAGCACCCAATCATGCGAGTGAAGTAAAACGCCACTGCACTAAAGGCGAAAGGTTTTTAATTATTTTTATATAATTAATCACAGCTGATAGTTTGTAATCAGACACGAAATTCAACTTTATCAAAAAACCAGCATAAATATGCATGTGATGGAAATTCTTCGGCGCTTTGATCGTATTTCTCGGAATTAACATAACGTGGACATATCAATAAACGCACGCTAGCTCCTATGTATAAACAGCCTATGATTTTTTTAAAGTAAATATAATTTTAAAATAGTAAACAACCCAAATATACAATCAATTATTAAATAAGTTCAATTAATATTTAAAACCTGTTACAATAAGCAGACATTTTAAACAAAGTAACTAAGATTTACATATACTCGTATAGTATGTACGATTACACATAACGTCTAAGTTGAAGTGCACTATTAGTTTTTATTTACATTACAGCTGTATTATGCGAAGAGTAAGATGTATTTCTCATGGCAAATAAAAATATTCTTGCTTAGCATCAAAAAAAATATATTTTTTTTAAACTGTTTTTCCAGAGATAAGTAAATAAGTTTAAAATAAAACCAACAATACTAAATTAAAAACATGATACACCAGATGGTATTACTCGGCTGTTGCAAAAGCCAAGGAATTGTTTTAATAAATCCTGCTTATCTTTTTTTGCTTGTAATGAATCTGCAGAATTCTCACCTTGTAATATCCCTTAAGAGCACAACAATTATTATGTGCAAAGATAAAAGTATAATGTTTTATAAAATGTGGCTGCGAAATCCAAGAAAATTTAGATTAACTTCTTTAGTGGCCAGATAAGAAACATTCGTTCTGAAATATTCCGCTAAGTAAGAGAAGAGGCCGGTTGATATGACAAATAAAGTTCAGCAAAGTAGGTACTTGCGTGGTGACCATGAATACATCAGAACAAAAAGCCAAAACGAGTTTTACAAAATAAATTAGAATTGCAATGCCGAAAGATCTATATTTGGAAAGTTGATTCAAGTTTTTAAATGATAATGATTTTTGCTAATACTTCATTTGGTAAACAAAGTTGCTAAAGTATTTTTTAACATGTACATGTAAATTTTATTCGTGAAACGAATGTTTATCTCCAGTTAACTTTATTCTTCACTCATCGAATATATAAAGATAAAAGCCATAATTGATATACTTTAACTATAAAATATAAATAAAAGACGTTGTCGTAGTATTGTATAATAAGAGGCAAAGTGAAAATCAACAAAAGCATTACACGATTATAGTACTTTTATGCATTAATGAAGAAAAATGGTTAGTATAAAAATTGAGGTTTTAGTGTTTTGAATACTTATTCATAAATTTCGTTTATTTCAATAATATTTTAGTATAACATCCATCTTAAAAAAAATATCCTTTTTTTTAAAATAAATAAACGGTGAATTATTAGCATTTTATTTTTTTGATATTACATGGTTATGGTGTTTCCATTTAAAAGTACAAATGGTCACCATCCGAATGGATCAAGAAGCACGATCAGATAGTGGGCGGCTTTCCAAAGGCCCGGCTAAGCAACCTGTCCGGAGAGTTATCTCAGTATGAATAATCTCGCGAACCACGACGAGAGAACGTGAAAAGATATAAACGACGATCTTTGTGATGGATTTTGTATAAAAATATTATATATTTGCTGGCGACGAATTTCTCATGACAAAGAAATTATTTTTATAGATTATTCGTCTGACTTCGTAATGGTTTTAATACTATTACATCACAATATATGCCAATAGTGTACGCAGGCATGTGGGCTTACATATGTGCACAGAACAAACAATGTCCTCTACAAACCTGCGGGGGAGTCTACAGGATGTTAGTCAACTCATTTTTGCTTTGTCTGCATAGGAAATATTGAAGAAAAAAAATTATAGTAAATGATATAGTATTATTTTCTTATAAAACTGTTTATAAGAAGCAATTATATATAATACAAATGTAAAATAATGTTTTGGGTTGAAAATATAATTAAGTTTCAGATAAAAATGTCACAATAGAAACTGATATCTGATATCTGACAAAAAAATAATATTATTTAATAAATAACTTTATTTTGTGGCATAATACTGCTGTGAAATTGCTTAAATATATTTACAGTTTTTGTTATAAATTAACCAAGGTATATATTTTATTACTATTATTGTATGTGCTATTTTTCTGATTCGGTTGCCAGCCTGTATAAGCAACATGTGGATGTCCACAGCCTGGGGTCTATGTGTGTAGTTTTCTCTTGTGTTATTTCCGTTCAAACGAAAAAACACAAAAACCATTGAAGTCCGTCAATATTTGCAGTTCCTAACGAGACAGAACCAAGAGATTCTCGGACCGATGCATTTAATTTATTGCGAAATACTCTATGGAATATTAATGTTCTCAACAGATACAAATCTAGCATACAAGAATTTCCTGACATGTTATAGGTTTACTAATCATTATTTATTCAAGAGCAATAAATAAATTTAATAAGAAACATATGGTAGTGAAACATATTTACTATACAATAACTGAAAATATCAGGAAAGTATTACAAAACTCCAGCTTACAATAGGTTTATGTCGTTAGCAAAAACGTTGAAAATTTCCGAAAAAGCCTTTTTTATTTTTAGTAAATCTACATAAATAACTTTTTTTTTAACACTTTTTTAATATTATATATATTAAGTTTTATTACTTTTCTTTGTATGCAGTTACCTCCCTCTCCATTTTTTTCAATATAAGCATGGATTATAATAATTTGTAAGTTGAAAAAAATAGTTAAAAATTAACTTCACAGCACCATACGAGAAACTTTCACAGATACCAAAGACAAATATTATACAAAAAAATCTCATTACTAGGTAGAAGCTATAGCGAGGTTTTGAATGTTTCCTCCTGTTAATGAACCGTCAAATTTTATCCATAATTCAGATGTGAGATATTTTACAATCAGCTGTGAATTCTATTTTCTTTTATATTAATTAATATTATTTACTTACTCTCACGCGATCTTGAGATAGCAAAAAATGTACTTTGAAATAGTTCACGCGATTTATTAATAAAGTAACTGTGAACACATTTAATTAAATTTATTAAAAATAAATCGAAATTAAAATTGCTGTGAATGCGTATTGAATTGCGGTAGAACTGAATTTCCCTAAGTCTAATTTATTTAATTTATGAGAATGTTCTTATGGGAAACTAGAACAGTTCTACAGTATTATCTCGTACTTGCACGATTGTTTTGACAGTGCTATGCGCAAACAAAACTCTAAGAGGATTTTTAGCGTTGTAATGAAGTTCTGTGAAATGTCCATCAACTCAGGATTGCGGTTAACGGCTTGGTAAACTTTCAAAAGAATTCATAACCGCATACTGTTTGTAAAGATTATTTGTTCAATTATTATACTGCGCTAGCATAACAAGCTGAAACCATTTAAAATTGCGAGAAGAAAATAATTCGCACAGACGTGATCTCATAGTTTTTATGTATTCTTAAAATAAGTATGAATAGGCTTGTTCTTCGCAGCTCGGCCGTATAGTGTGTGACCTCCAGTGGATATCAGATTGCGTGTAATCACCGCTCGAAGGCGACTGATCGACTCATTTATAATAACGTAATAATAATTTAATAAAGCGGTCATTCGTTCTAACGACGTAGATGATCTCCCACCGACATGACAGTCATAAGTGCGCCAGATCAATCACGACCCAGGCTAATAGTCGAACTTACACGAGAAAACCCCAGGAACAACAAAAAATAAGCAAAAAGTCCCCAACAGAACCCTAATTGATTGCTGCCTACTACATGTTTCGTTACTGATTTACTCGACCTCCGGTAACGCCGAGTCACTGTGCGCGACGTCCTTCTCTCTCGCAGGGCCGAATGCGATCGCAAGGGAGACAAATGTACTGTGATGCGTGCGTTTCTTCGCCTGCACCGGGAAAGAAAGCAATGTGAACGATGACATTGCAAAGACGTCAGGGGATATCATAAATCAAAGAAGAAATTACTAACCGATACAGTGTTGAGATAAGTCTGCCATATAATGCGAAGGTAATGCAGGGAGCGGGGACCCTGACCTCGGCAGTCGAGGATTCCGAGTTCCTATGGACATGCGGATAAGTTTCCAATCGTATTTTATTAATACCGCTATTCAATCAGTGTTACTTTAATCAATCATCCCGATAAAATTACTTTGCTTTCTTTTGCACATAAACTATACGTAGTCAAGGCTTATTTTAAAATATAAAGAACAAAGAAAACTATTTGCAGAAATAATAAATACAAAAAAAACAAAGGAAATACATTATAAAGGTCGCTCTTGCCTACTAGACGGGCCGCAATTTGCGAGCGTCGCGTCAAAACGCCAATAATAATATTTCACAACTTTCTAGCCCAGAGAAGGGAGGAAATAATATATAAGCGCGTCACTCAGTATTGACTGCTCGTTGATTTGACATTTTCTCATGAATAATTTCACCACTACAGCCGCGACTTAAAGCGCTCGTAAAAGCGTCGGGGGAAAAGTTTCACAAAGAAATGGAGTGGCGAGAACATACCGTAACATATTCATTTGAAAGAGCCATTTCATTACACAATAAAAAGCCGCAGATGAAAATGGCGGGCGGTGGCTAGATGCGTTTCTAAGAGCCGTAATAAGAAAAATCACTTAAAAAGTCGCGCGCCGGTCGTTGGGAGAAGAATGGCTCGGGGGGAGTTCGCTTCTCTTCGGCCGGGAATAAAGTAGGAAGTCACCCCATCCTTAACCTTCGCCGGGAAGCATCGGAGGTCCTCGGCTGTTTCTGTCGGGAATTCACTTTGTCAAAGTGTGCGGAATGAGATATATTTTATTTTAAGTTGGCGAAAAGTCGGGGCGGAATATTCTCGAGTCACGCACCGCTTTACGGTGTGTGTGTTTATGCTGTGTTGTGACTCACGCCGTAAATTATAACTTTTTACGGCCGACATTATTTGTCGAATTGTACACGGCGACTATGAGGAAAGTTCGAACGTCTTTTCAGTTTTAAATTCGAAATCAAATCGATGACATTTGAAAAATTGATTTATTTAAAATAAAAACGTCACTCAACGATATACTTATATATAAAAAAGTAAACTATCCCCACTTTACTAAGCATAATTATATTTATATTTAATAATCGTTGAACTTTGTGTAAAAATTTAATGGTAATAATATCACCTTATAAAAATTTGAAGTCAATAGGCCCGTTCTTCCGTTTAATTTAAAGAAAAAATGCTTGATTTCAAGACAATACCTAAGATTCGATAAATGGCCATTTTATGGGATTATCTTTAAATGGAATTCTCTAGTTCCTTGTATTAATACAATTTGAACAAGTGGTGCGTACGCAAGGGCCCAACATTACGATAGATCGTAAAAGGAAAATATATTGCAACATTTGAAAATATACCATATGATGGAGTCATAAAAATCACTTCTGATGTTTCAATTTACGGACTTGGGCGGGATTACAAAGGATGCCAGGGATATCATCAATATTATTTAATATTTTTTTAACAGTATTTTTTTACACTTGTACGTCGTCTATATTAAGACAGTCTTCGTTAAATCCAATACCATGATCTTTATCTATTAAATATTTACACAAACCGATAATCACTTAGTTTTATCATTGCATTCAATAATTGTTGGTTGTTTCCTTTACATCTCACAAAATAATCAAAGAATAATATAAATACGAAATCTGAAAACCAGTTACAGTTGAGGATTTCAATTTAATTAAATATTTCAGTTTCGGAAATCATGTAATTTGAAAACTTATATTCTCGCACGTTAATTTAAAAAAAACTAATAAAAATAGCGCATGACCTTTATATAATATTTAACCTTCCTGAAATACAGCACTCGAGGAGCTTTACAACAAAAAACTTATATTTTGAAATATTTCCAAAAGCTTACGTCAGGTGAATACGTTATTTAGACTAAGTGCTTAAGCCAGCCTTTTCAAAATTATTCTAAGCAAGTACAAAAATATCATATAACGTTATCCGAGTTTTCAAAAGTCTATATAAAGTGATATTTTTTTTAAATGAAGGGTTATTTTATAAAAAGGTTTCATGTCTTCTTTCGTTGTACCAATAAAGATAAGTGGTCAATTAAACCATTTTTTACAAATAAAAGAGTTGATAAATGATAAATATACATATGATAAATGCAAAACTTGTATTCAAAATAATCACATGACAGTGATAATTTTATAAAACTCGTTGGCAATATCTTTTTGAATCATGCAACAAAAGTATATAAAGTTTTAATTTATTCAAATATATTCTGATACAAATCAAATTTATTATAAAGTGCTGACAATTATACAAGAATATTAATTAACAAACATGAAATACTTTTGAGTTCCTTTCAATATGAGCAGATATAGTTGATGTATCTTCAGTATTACCATTTAAATTATTTTTTTATTAGAGCGTATTGAAAAAGCGCCTTTCATTGAGAGATAACCCCCTGGGCGCCGCCCACGGTTTATGGGTGGGCGGATTTTAAGGTCGCACAAGTAACGACTGCAGTCTATGGTAGGAGGGGCGGTAAATAAAATCGCAGGCAGAGCTGATAATTTGGAGAGGAAATTGCGGTGGTATAAGGGGTTATTATTTATACAAATAAATTCTTCATCCTAACTTTAGTTGCTAATCCTATGCAAAGTAAAGAGGATGTGTTTGTGAGGGGGTAGTGAAATATTAAATTTATAATAACGAAACACATTTACTTTTATTTCTTCATTTATACAAAAAATATCGTTTTATAATATCACAAGTACTCTAAACAACACTGAACGATCTCTCTATTCTTTAAAATTGAAATATAAATCAATTTAAAGTTATATTTTGTGTGATTTTCTATAGATAGAATCTCAAAATATAAAAAAGATTTGAACAATCAAGTTATCAAAGGTAGCAATGTACCATAGTATACTTTGCCTATCAAATAAATATTTTTGAATAAAATACTTGAGTGATTTTCCACATTTTTATTTTTATTAGTGACCGGTTATTAGGGACCGGAAAATCACTCAAATATTTTATTCAAAAATATTAAAATGGAATTCCACCAAGTACTCTCTGTCAAAAATATTGTATTTCTTATCAAATAAATATCAATTATAATTTAAATAAATCGTATATTTAAGATCGATTAAACGCAATTATTAAAAAATGTTATTTCATCTTATTGTACAAATTTTCCTGAATAAACGAATTATTAAATATATAGGTATAAAGTATAAAACTAGTAATTTTTTCTATGTAGCGAAAAATCAAAAAATCAACGAATCAAATTCAGTTAGTAAATAATACTAAACTTAAAAATACCCTGACAGAAAAGTGAAAAATTGATTGCCCAACACAATTACTAATCAGGTTTATTTTATAAAAAAAATCTGTAAAGATCTTTTGTTAGCTTAGAAAAAACAACAAGATTTAGTAGGGGACTATTATTTGTCGAAAATATCCATATTTTATTCGAATTATGTCAATCAATCGATTGTGTCCATCACCAACAGAAATACCTCAACATAACCGTAACCTCTTGATTGTAATTTATTGAGCTGACACATGCGGACAAACCTGTTTTATATTTAAAATATTGACAGTTAATTTATCTTAAAACAAATATCACCAAAATTAATTTATATACATACATACAGTTTATCAAATAAACTATTATGTTAAAAAAAAATAAACACTAAACAAACCAATTAAAATATCAAATTTCGTAAAGTAATTATTTTAAAATAATAATTTGAATAAACATATATTTAAAATATCCACAAATGAGAATTCCCACTTAAACTCAATCAATAATTTGACTTAATAATTCTTCGACTCAAATAAATAATTTGGTAAATAAATTAACTGTTCAATATTTTTTATAGGTCAAACGTTAGTATAAAAATTTATATATTCGAGGATACCTGACTGCGTACATCAGGCTGTATTTAATTACTATTATCTTTCGGGCTACAGATGGCCGGTGTTCCCAATTATTCGCAATCATCGGATCTTCATTGATCCAACTAACCCAAAATCTCCATAAACTAGATCAAACTCCACAATCAACCGGGAATGCGGCCACATCGGGGGCGGCCGGACAATGCGCGGCTCCGAGGGCGGCCTCTTTGAGGTCCTCTGCAAGCGGCATATTAATTAAGGACCAGCTTCCATGTTATGGTCGGTGTGATGAGGAGACTTGTATTGATTTATGAACTCTGACATTGAAATTGCGAAAAACACATGTCACAAAGTAGAGCTGAAATCGACTCACAAAGAGTACAGCTACGTGAATTTTTTTAATCCTTATTTTATTTTCTTACGTCACCAAAATCATCAGATATTTTCAGTAACAACGACTGATGTAGAATCTTAAAATATTATATTTTGAAATACAATAGATATTTTTTTAAGAATTCAGAAAAATAAAAACAGTTCTATGATTAACACCTGTTCCCATAGACAGGCGTATTACATATTTGGTTGCCAGTATGAGGGAATTAGTATAATACATTCCACATCACTTGCCCATAACATGCATATTTATTGTTCAGCTAAACTGTCAAAGTGTTAATTAGGACATTAAAATAATATACTCAAAAGTTAGTAATTAAAACAACATTAATTATTTTACAAAAAAAATAATTATACCGTTCGTTTATTATTATACTTATGTCACTTCAATTTTAATAAAATATTCGTTCATTTGTATAAAAAATCGTTCTATTTTAGCTTACAAAAAATACTAATGTTTTTTTTTAATTCACCGACCTAACTCACGTTATAAAATAAAAATTGTTTGTAAATTGGCAACGTGCCTAATAATTTTACATTCAGTATAATCAAGTAAAACCTTTTTATCACAAAAATCTGAAAACAATAAAAATATGCTCGCGAATTACAAACTTATTATTATTACATGGTACAAACCACCCTACCCTACATTGGTTTGACGTAATTTATATTCAGAGGTAAAAAAAAAACTAGGTACTTTGTCGTTGAAGTTGAATTCCTAACATCCGGTAAAGGGTGCGGGGGTTGTGATCGAGTAAAGCCTTAAAGGTCTTTTTTGTGGCTATAATACAAAATTATGTGATCACCTGCGCTAGGGGAGTCCTCGTTTAGAAATCAGTAAGAAGTAAAATCAACAACCATAAAATTTTAACTAGTTTTCGTGAGATTGATGACCTGATAAAATTATATAATGTTTTAACTATTCTAATATGGGATGTACGCAGCCATTCATTTTATAAATAATGCTGACATTTGATGTAGAACTAAAGGGTGCAGTTTGTGAGGCTATTCGTTATAATTTTTATCTAATTTATAATTCTATTATGAAGATTTTATTTATTATTTATTTATCGAGTTTAAAAAAATAAGTTTTTTTGTCGTTTTTCTACATAAGTATATAAAACGAATATAAGGAAAACATTTCTTCAATTTCGGTTTTATTATTTTTCAATTATCACGCCATCACAGAGTTAAGTGGTTAATATTATATTTATTTGAAGGTTCTCACAGTTATTCGTGTGTTATTTCTTACTTCTTATTTATCTGTGATTTCGGATCAATTTAATGAATCTTTAACAATAAAATCTGGAGATACCCTATATTCATTCATTTATAAAACAAACGGAAATATAACTCCGAAATGGCAACAATAAGTATATCGTTATGACATGAAATATGAATGTGAAATATTCTTTTAATAAGTGTCATTTTGACCTTGCACTCGGGCATCTTTACTCGGGAGATGCCACAAACTGCAAGGTGGCATCACAGCCCTCGGCATCTTGAGATGCGGCGGGTCGCGCATGCAGTGCAAGAGATGTTTTATTGGCTGGCATGCCTGCGCCGCGTGCGATAGTCAGGGACCCAATAACAACATTGTGCTGACACAATAGAACCTTTCACATATTCACGTACATATTTATAATATTATAATATAAACCCTAGCTAAGGAGTCGCAAGGTGGTGACATGACGGGGCGTCTCGTAGGTTAGGTTAATATTGAAAACATCAATCACTTTGATTCCCTGCTAATTTAAATATCAAATAAATGAGACAGTAAAAGTTTAAAACTTTTTCACGAAATTAAAGACATTAAAAAATACTTGACTTAATATTCGAGTAATAAAATTAACATGAAAAAATAAATGTATTAATAAGAGCACAAAAAACAGTATTAACTTTAAAATAAGGCTAAGTACTGTCACAAGCAACATAAAAACTCCTTTGTATAAATAAAGTTTAAAAAATAAAAATTGTGACATGTAACCAGAAAGTATCAGTAAATAATATCTGTATATAGCAGTTAGACGTTTTATGAATTTAGTTACCTATTTGAATACTTACGTGAGATTATTCAATAAATCAAAAATATATATTATACGTAAAACATACTTAAAACAAAAAAGGAATTATGATAGTTTTTTTTAATAGTTATAAAAAGTGGCAGCGAAATAACTGTCACGGCTTCGTGTAATATAATATTTTGCGGGCGTCACTGGAGAAAAAATATATATTTCATACAGTAGCCTTATTCGCTAAAGCAAGGCCGCATATTCATAATTCTGTATAGAAAAAATTGGATCGCCTCCTCACGCGGGGGCCAGTGGCGTAGAGACGTCACATGTGTGGGTAGGGTTGGGAGAGGCAAAAAATTTCAAATTCAGCAAGGATATTCGTGTGTAGTTTTTTGTTCTTTAAACATTGCTTGTTTATGCGATATTATTTTATGTGATAAAATTCAAAGCAAAATTTACTCGACAAAGGTAATAAAAATAAAGGTAACATACATTGCGGCAATTTTGTTTGAAAATTTTAGGGTTGGTTTTAACATTTTTTTTTATGTATAAAAAGTCCTTTATATATATAAATACACATTTATGTGTATAGGAACATGTGTTAATCTTCTGACTACCCAGACATCTCCCCTAAGAAGAAATAATTAATAAGGTCCACCACGGCTTTAACATGTCTGTCTTGGATCTATTTAAAGAGACGGTGACAATGGAAGGTGTGCGTAAAATTAAGCTGGAATATATATAATATATATTTGTGTGTTCATGCACAGCACTCTGCATCCCAGTGTGTCCCAGTCAGCAGTAAACTTTGATTATATCCCCATGAGCCGCCATCGCGCGCCGTCACTCTGCGACAACGATCCCATAAGCTCACAAAACTTTTCGGTTGCGTAATTTTTCCAGATTTAATATTTCCAACACGTAAGTGTTCCTGAGGACATCGGAAACTTAGCGGATTCGGAGCACCTAAATGTCACGAATAACTTGCTCAATATTTACATTGTTTGTAGGTAACAGTTTGAATTTATAGGCTCGCTTGGAAAAAAATAATATTACTTTCGAAGAAACCCGAGGTTTTTGCCGTGTGGTATTTTCGTTGTGCCAGGCTTCGACATCGAGACCTACTTAGAACTTTTTGCAAAGTTCAAGATCAGTGATTTTATTTATTGTAATATAATGCAGGAACTCGGAAATATTGCGGATTCACGCACTTTCCTCTTTGGTTGAAATACCGACCACATATTCATTTGACATTTAACTTCCGTATGTTAAAAAGGTTACGAGTTCACGCCTGCTAAAAATACAAACAAAAAAATAGTAATGAACAGATGAATTTATGTTACTTAAATATATTTTATAGATAAACCTGTAATGTTCGATTTTAAAATTCAATAATATATTTTTTATTAATTTGGTTTGTCGCTAAAAAAACCTTTCAATACATTTCGTAATTTATGAAGGTAAAGGATTCATTTTTAAAATCAGTCAGTAATGATAAGGAACTTCTAATTGTGTTTCGTGTATTTGATGAATGAACCATATTTTTAACAAGTCTGTAATACTTATTTTTTTTTTAAATCAAAGATATATGTAGTCTGAATGTGTTTGAATACTTTAAATATTATAGAATCACCTTTTACCCTAGTATTCCCATCATGTGCCTTTACGTGTGTTTTGCACTTCACAGTGGATGTTAGTTCCTATCCAGCGGGTTTTGAAGTCTCTGCTAACTACGATACATTTAACGCTGTTGAAGAAACCTTTCAAAAATTCGGTCATTCACTCCGGGGGGAGTCGACCCAAAAACCGTATAATATTTCTAGTTATTTATGAAGGTCACTCTTAGATTCACACGTTTATGTTTGATTTCTCAGGGGATCAATACTACCACCTTGCTAGGTAGAAAAAAGGTGAAAATGGCAGAAATTGTGACGTTCTCCAGCGGCCGATTTGCTTGACATATAAGCTATTTTACCGCTTTAAAGAACGAAGGCTGGGGAATATTGTGTAGCGATTTCATTTCAAATATTAAAAAATCAATTGAATGGACACAGTTCATAACCAAATGGTCGATTGGTTTTAATATAATTTCAATACAGAGCAGCCTGGAGCAATCTATAGAAATGGACGTTGAGTAACTTTACATTGGTTTACTGAAATTACTTTTTTATAAACAAAAAAGACTTAATATGTTTCTTTCATTTTTTATTTAATAGCCACGTCTCAAAACCTCAATCCATATTTTACCATTATATATTATATACTTTGGACGACTATTGTAAAATATAACTGCAATAATAGAGGCTTTCAATTATATTTTCTATCTAAATCTGTTTGCTTGCAAAGTTATTTAAAATTATATAGTTACATTTGAAATCTAATTTAAATTTTAAGCTGTATTAAATTTATCTTTAGTGCTTGCTCTATTCATATATTGATAAATATTTGGTTAAATACATTGGTTGAGATCTTTTTTACTATATATATATATATATATATATATATATATCTTTTGATCTTTTTTTGTTAAAAAGTCGTCTTATCTGAAAAATTTGTTTATACATAAACTTTCAGTAAATATTACCTTAGAGACGTAAAGAGGGCACTACTAAGAAAAATTTGACGTTTTCTAAATCATACACAAGCTTATCCATGATCTAACATGTCTTCTATATTTTCAAAAGTTATAAATTAATTTAAAGAATATATATTATATTTATCCAATTGATAAAAAGTGTTTATAAAGATATCACTTATTAATCGTGGAAATAATAAGTGCAAAAATATTTGGTTCGATCATATAACTAACAATAAATCTAACGATAAGCTGATAAATTTTTAACTACATTCAAACACGTGAAAGTATTTTTTAGTAATATTTATATTTAATAAAAATTAATTGACTAACGAAGCCCGCACTTAAAAAAGCTTTTAGGTATTCTTCTTATCAATACGTTCTCGTCAAAGCCATTAGTGTTTATTGCCTAAATTAATGAATTTATTAAATTTCCTTGTAAACGAGGCTCGAATTCCGTCCAATTCCAGCGCTATCAATAAATTTTAATTCATTTCCAATCGAATATATCTAATGGCACTTACGGCTTCATTTTTATCAACCGAACTCGGGATAAGAAATAATTGGATCAATGAATTTAAAGATTGCATACCACCTAATTAATGGAACTTGGGGCTAATGGACTGGATTATTTTCATTTAGAATTGGCAGATGGTTTTTTATGAGGGTGAATAAATTTCTTACCAAACTGACAGTTGATATCTCTATCTTGTGTTATACAATGAAATAATATCCAGGTTGTTCACTCGACTGTATCTAGGCACATACCGTCAGTAAAATTCGTAAGCCTGGTACATACAATTATGGTCTAAAATATTTTTTTTTTAAATTTTTATAGTTCGTGGGTGTGTGTATGTACTATATAGAATATTTGTATATAAATTAGTGAATAAATAAAAGAAGCATTCAATTTATTATAAATGATAATAATAAGTCGTAATTTTTAAAATGACAATTAAAAAGAAGATTGACTAAAAAAAAAAAATATTACGATGTTATTTAAAATCGTTATCATTGTAAAATAATATACTTTTTTTAAATTCTACACACATAAAAGGACTTTTCGAAAGTATAAATTTCATAAAAAAATATTACAAGATCTAACTTTCATATTTTAAAAAATAGACACTGTAAATTATTAAACATGCCAAAAGCTTAAACAATGACGTGCTACAGTATTTTTATGATCGTTAAGTAATTGTGTTTTTCACAAATGTCTGCTCTCGCCTTGATGCTTTCCCTTTTCCTTTACAGTTCAATCCATGTCAATTTGTCAATGATCAGTTAAGATCATCCGATTGAATGCATTTCCTTGCAACTTTTTTTATTATTAACAGCTAATAATACTACTGACAGCACTTTACACAACACAAAGTACATAACTTAAAAACATGACTAAAGCTGTAAATTTAATCTAATTCAGACTAAAGATTTTGATACAGAACAATATTTTGACTTTTCTACATACTCAGAATATTTGTGTATAATAAAATATCCAGGCAGAAAAATATTGTAGTATATACAAAAGTATTGTAGTGAATATATATAGTTCCTGAATTAATAAACCCTATTATTTCTCAATAAAAAATTATACAAAATTACAGTATTTAACTGACCTACTGTGCTTTTATTGAGAACATCAGATAAAAATATTTTCATTATTTTATTGCATGCTTAAGGACAACCCACTTTCAAAAATAATAAATCTAATTTCAATTTACGCAGATATTAAAACAAGTAATCCAGTAAGGTATACACTATTTATTGGGAATTTGATATTCTTGTTTAACCTAGGCCAAAAAGTAATTTTATATTTAATGGTTAAGAACATCGGCTTAAGGATAGCAATCATTTTATCTATAAATTTTAATCACTACATCCATATTATTATCACATTAAATTATAAAGCGGATTTAAATGCCTGCCTCTTGTAGATCTTTATAAATGAAGTAATATATTACATCAAGTGTTTATATTTCACTGTACATAAATGGTTTATTTTAGTTGTTTAAATTTAAAGTATTTATATCAAAGCGATACGTGTGCATTCGGATAAATCGAATGTTTGGCCTGTGTTTCGTTTAGAGGAGAATCGTTGAAATACGTAGCAAACAAAATCCAAATATCTGCTCTTAAACCAACCCGATAAATTCCTGCTCGCGTCAAGCTTATCGATTCCTTTTTGCATATAACGTCTTATTTTATATTCAGAGAGCACTGCACGCCGAATAAAAAACCGGAGAAAACGTCCGTTTGATGATTTCTGCTCCACTTACCCCGGGATCGTGATTACACTCACAACTCAGCTGCCCTAAGTCACGAATACTTATAAATATATAAATATGCAAGTGTGCCTTGTCGAAATGTAAATAAATGCACCGCCGCGAGTGCAGTCCCCGACGGCAAGTCAGGTGATCAATCACGCCATGGAAAATCTGACAGCCGAATGCTTCAGCCTGCTTTCCGTATACTGCCTTAGTTTATAGCCTCAGTTCTTGTATGTACGTAAAATTTGATGAAATGTACTTCCTCAGATATATCTATTAAACTTGCAATACTAAAACAGTGTCGAATATTTTACATGCTGTCGTAACTTTTGAGTTACAATGCTGCATTCACAATGCTACACGTTACGTAAATAAAGTATAAAATTTTAACGCAATATAAAACAAGAATGCAGATTCATGTTTTCTTGCTTTCCTAATAAACTTATAAAGTGAGTTATGCCGAAAACTATGCAACAATGTGTGGGAACTTCGTTTTATTTTTATGCAATCAACGTGTCACATATCACACGTTTAAAGCAATCTCCGATTAAATAAAAAGAACTTAAATAGTTTTATGAGTGAATAAAATTGAGTATCTAGAAATTAAATTGACTTGCACAAGATATAAATTAAAGAGAAATCAACATCAGAGCTTATTTATTATGATGAGTATTATTCGTGAGGATATTCCACGGGATTGAAATAACTGAGCAGTGTGAAACGGTGCTCAGGGTAGATAGAAGCGCCGCTCCGGGATCAACACATCAGCGCCCGAATTCCTTTTTAGATTGATTGATAACAGCTTAGGGGCGAAAAGGGGCGACTTAGGTAATGAATTAAGCAAGAAACGAGGCGTTGCAGTTTACAACAAAATCTATCTTAATAGATATCTTTAAAGGCTTCAACGCCCAGCTTCACTCAAAAGCCAGCAACTAGATTTGATTAAAAATTATGAAACATAGTAAAGTGTTTGAATATTCGGTGTAATAAAACCTTCAGTAGCTTTAAGAATAGAGTTCCCTTGAAATTTCAATAGGTACAAGCAATAAACGTCTAATCAATAAATTTTATAGCGCTCAATTGAAAACAACACCATCCAAGACTCAATTAGTTTAACCCAAGGATATACCATAAATTAAAATATGTAGGCACTGGCAAGGCCTAATCTTGTATGTAAATCTATTCGCGACCCCTTAAACTTAAGATATATTGAGTCATACAACATTAGTAAACATGCTCTATGAGTCGTTAATTATTATCCCAAATACATAAATTTGCCTTATATTTATTCATGTATTTACAATTTACCGCCTTAATTAAATTACCAGTAAGTATTTATGTCTGAATGGTATTTTTGAAGCATTGCAAAGTACAATGTTACCAAACGATTTCACAATCTCGCAAAAGATTAGTCTATAAATTAAAAATCAGCTGATATTTTATATAAATGTGTTCAGATGTAAAAATAGGAACAAGTCCTCAGATTTAACAATTGGAAGGGAAAAAATTTAGGCACAGTGTTTAATTTTCGGAACTAAATCACGTCGACACGTGAGGGCGGATGTAATCTCACAAGCCAGTGGCGGGGGAGGGAGGGTTTTTTTCGTTTATTTATAGTCGCGCACCTGCCACTCCCCGACACTGTATTGTTAGAAATTTAACGCACTATGTTAAAAGGATACGAGGGTATATTTCTCTTTTTGTACAGGCATTATTGTTTACAGAGTTTTTATGTTTTGCATTTGCTTGTTATCCAATATTACTTTTTTATAATTCTAAAATTGGTCCAGTCATAAAGTTTAATATGCTGAAAAATCAGTAGAATTTGTGACTTATGCAGTCTGTTTTAAATCTTACTTCTTTGGTGAAATAACCATCATAAATCATAATTATTATCAGTGAAACTGAACCGAAACCGAAAAAAATATCAAATAAGGAAAAATACAGCGGATGATATTTGTGATGAAAGTTGACAATAATATTGAATATGTTTCTTTGAGTGAACTGATATTCAGTGCCTTTCTGTGTTTGTTATACATCCAAGCAAACCATCAATAACAATCAGAACCAATGAGTTATATAATAAACTCGGGATATTTTGTAGAAACTTTTGATATAGTTCGAGTATATATTAGAAGTTATTGACTCTTCCTGGAGAACAAACTTGAAAATAACAAAAGGTTAACTGTAAAAGGTTCATTATATCAGAATAATATAAAATTACTGGCTAAGGTTTATCAGGAATACGGAGATGCATACCGTATTTAATCAAAAATAAATTTTAATGTAACTGTAAAAATTATAAGAAATCAGTAATGACTTTGGTTTATTGAAAATGTTGCAAAATAATGGTATATCCATTAAATTCAGCAGAGATAATATGTTTATACTGATAATAAAAAATGTTTATGAATGCTTTAATACTGAAATATATGAAGTTTTGTCTTCTGATTGCAATAAAAAGTGATAAATGAGTTTGTAGAAAAAATAGAAGATGAATAGATAATTTAGCGGATGATATATATAATTGATAAATATATTTCCAATGTCTAATGTAATTGTTTAAATGAATAATTACTTCAATTTTGATTCACTTCGTCTCTCATTTGACAAATAAAGTATCTCCAAGGCAACCCTTCCTTGAACAACTTTCAGCAGATCCACCCTTGCGAGCCAAACTCCGAGACAGCACCTGAGCCGCCAATTATTACATGGAGGAGGTTATCCCTCTTAGAGGGTAGGAGCCCCCTCTGATCACATATGTTCCGCCCTGTACGCAGTCATTAAAAAATGTTTGAGTCATAACGCAATGCCTGGCAACATTTGTAACTAATTGATTACACGACGCGCCAACAAAAATCGAATTATACTTTTGAACAAATATACTTGTTACATAACAACCCAAATTTATCGAAAAATACTCAAATTCGATTTACCATACTAATGACACAGGCGTCTTTCAATGTTGAATTCAACCACAAAATTATTTTAATAAAAAACAGAGTTTTTATTCCTTTAGTAAACGAATAATGTGTTTTAATACCCAATTTTTATTTTTATTTGTAAATTTGTAATTTTTCATGTTAAATACATTGTTGAAGTGTTGGAAAAAAATATTTTAAACTGTCTTAAAATAAATTTCATTTAACGCCTCAATTAAATTTGCTTAAGTAACATATCTAAAAAATAAATATTTAATTGTATATCATTAATTTTTTTATTCAAAACTGTGTTTTGACTGTTACTGAAATACTGTTTGAAGAATTTAATTTAATTAATGTTTACGTATAATGTAATTTACAACAATACAACCCATTAAATAAATTACTTGAGGAAGTTTGTATTTTATTTATCACAGTCACTTGTCACTGTTTCACAATCGCAATTGTTCAAAGTACCAGTACTTATCCTTTGTTTTCCAACTGTTAAAGTTTAACTTTACTCCAGGAACTTTACCAGCTCTAAGTTATCCTTTCATTCAAAGACTATATAAAACATGTGAACAATAATAATAATAAAAAAAACCCATTAAATACGTCTATAAACGAACTGTTTCAATGTTTATGTGTATTCGATACGAATGCACCGTGACCACTTGAATGTGCAAGATATTTTTCTAGTTTCAAACTTTATCTATAAGGCCAGAACACAAAACTATTTGTCCGGATATCAACAGCATTTGCAGGAGACACTCAACATTCAAAACAACATTTCAAACTTTGCCAAACTTAAATATGATGCTTTTACTTCCTTTGTAAACAGAAACATTCCCATTCAATAAAAAAAATGTTATTCTATTATTCAACTTGGATCTATCGTTTACTGTTATTATATGCCATGATAAAATACAGTTGATTTATGTTAGAAACAACCATTTTTTATTATGCAAATGTTAATAATTTTCTTAGGTTATGATACGTTATGTAAGTTTATTGGTGCCAAAAACTGTAGTCACACTATTTTAACATTGCATATACTAAAAGCCCTTAGAAAAAACTTTAGACACCGCTATTGCGCTTTGTTCACTTGACAAGTTGCAATGTACCTTAACTTCACACTCGATATTAATGTTAGGCGGCAAGCCGTTTTTCATATTCAAAACATTATAATTGTTTTTCTCTACGCCGTACCCAAAGAGGAAAATAATACCGGAGGGTAAACGGGAGGCCTGGAGGGATTGCACCTCGCGAATATTTTGCCGGTGTGCATTTTTAGGTTATAAAGAGAAAATTGATGATCCGAGAAGGGGAAGAAAAATGATATCGAAAAATGTGTCTACGCTCTGTACGTAGCTCTAACGTACATTCTAAGTATAGAAACCCTTTGCAAAAGAAAACTGTTTTTTATGAAGAGAATAGATAAAATATTTAAATGCTTCTACCATCATCACGATTATTGATATGTTATATTATTTCCAATTTTTACAAAAAAGTGCATAGAAACATCAATATAATATATAAATACAGCTTTTTACCATTCATAGTGATAAACACTTTGGATGTTCAATTCTTTACAATAAAATATTTTATGATAGAATCGAATAATATTTTAGTATTTTTTTAAGTAATCCCATTTAATGTAAATTCATAGTAGCATTACCAAATGAGCTAATCTGGCCTAGAGGCTTTCATAAAAAGGCTGCAATACATTTCTTTCAACGGCATCCCTAGCGGGCCTTCATGGCGAGTAACTTCCCCTATCCATCCCCACCCCTGCAAATATGTACTCCTCAAATTGAATGTGAAAGGAGAGATTGATTCCTTACCAGCCAAAGCGGAAAAGCTGGGAAATATTCCAATAAAATTAACTCTTTAATTTGTTTTCGTCTCGCAAAGTCAGATTTTGGAGGCGCTCAGACTTGGCTGATTGGGGCTTTGGCGACAAATTGAAAACCAATATTATTTGTTTGTTTTTGCAACACGGTTTTAAGCGCAGAAGCCGCGTCACTTACTTTAAAATTGCAAAAGAAATAACATTTTCGTTTCAATTAGAAATCTAAAATTCAAATTTTGTGCAAACTTCTTGCAATACATTTAACCCCAACCAAATAAAACAAATCAAGTTATTAATGATAAAAACTTTAATAGATTTGAAAAATATATTTATTTTTATATCATTATATAACTTCACGTTTACTACCCTAATAATATGATGTTATTTATTCATACAAAAATATTAGCTGAATTTCAATTACACTCCCTCCTATGGTTACGACGAATACATTTCTTTTAATGCGCATAAATACTGTTTGGTGATGGAAATCCTAACTGCAATAATATTGATAAGATGGGGTGAGCTCTTCATAATGTAGAGGGCAGAGCTTCCTCATGCAAAGGAATCCGTCTGAACTCGAACGGAGAACCTCTCTTGTGACTAGTCCCCCAGCCGCCGAATACCATGGGGTCTGTTGTTATTTTTCTATCAAACGAAAGTAAAGCACTCGCGCATGGGGAACAGGGACCAGGAATGGTAATGTAAAATATTTCGGATCTTTTGTGAAAGGTGGTTTGATTAATGTTTCGCGCAAATGCGGCGCCATGGGATCAGGCAAAGGCCTGCGAGAACGACGACTTTTACATTTTGATGTATTTATTAAAGCTAAAATATTTTATGTGTTTTTATTTTATTGCTTGTAGACTTCATTCATACACACATTTACAAAAAAAATAATCAAAATCTTTGTAAAAAAAATGTGAAACATTTTTTTGAATTACTAGATTATATAATACACATTAACAAGCCCTGTAATTCTGTTCAAACGGGTGTCTTGTTTCAATCGTCCAGGAACGAAGGCTTGGATTAATTAAAGAAACACGTGTTCCCTGGCTGCCTCTTTAAAAATGACTTGACCGGACGTGATATTTGCCTGTCAACCAACAGTGCAAGTTGTCTAGCGCAATGTGACTTTATATAAATTTAACTAACTGTTCAACTAATATCCTTTCAAAAGTATTTCATACAACATATTATTTATTTTTATAGTGGTTATACACCTCATTGGCGCATTAAACGTTGGAAAGAATTCAGCATTTCTATCTTGAACTTCCCACGGCGGTCGATCTCCCTGAGCGCGCCGGCAAGCTGTTCCGCGGCGCCGGGTCGGCCGCAGAAAGGCACGACCGCCAAACGAAGTCCACGCATATCGTTATTATTAAATTTTTTCATGTACATATATATTTTAATAAAAAAAATCATCTTTGACTGTGATTCCATAAACTTTTACAGCACTATAATTCATAATATATTTGGCTGCTTAAATGGTTACAACTGCTATAATTTTATTACATTCCATCAAAAATCTTATACCGAAACAACTGACTTCATAATATTGACATTTTAATAGAATTTTTTTTTTTACATATATGATTTTTACAATTCGTCAATAAAAAATAAATAAACGAAAATATGTTATTTTGTAAAAAATATTTCAACTCAGAATAATCCATTGCCATCATTCTTGTCCACGGTTTAAGACGTATAAAGACAAATTCACCGTTACGTTAATATTGAAAAATAAAAATATATATGTATATCACTCTTAGAATATCAAAAATTTATAAATATTTTTATGCAGACTTCTTTCGTGAATAATCCAAACAACTGGTGTCTTCTTTTGTTTATCTCAATGGGGAAATCTTTCGGTTCAAGTCGATCCTACTTCATGAAATAAAAAACGAATTTCAGGAAATACACTTCAGCAAAAACTCAGACGGATCGCATAAAAAAACCTTTTGTTTTTCACGGACACTGTCTCTAGAGGAACAGTTATGTATGAATTCAAATTTTTCCATATCACAGCATACAAACAAAAGCTCCGTACAAGCGGGAATCTTAATACTCTACGCGGCGCGCGCTGCATTTTCAATGAAGGACGCATCCGCCATTCGACATGGAAAACCCATCAAAATTCAACCGCTGTTACCTCCGCGAGTGTAAGGATATGTGAATCTATAAAGACCGAGGGAAGTCGTTTGTCGAACTGAAACTGCTGAAGAGTGGATGGGCGTGGAGGACCGGAGAGGACGCGGCGCGTCAGTCACTCGAGGGGAGAAGAGCCGATACAGCGCTGGATATATTAAATTGCTTTTGTTTTATGATTTGTGATAATGTCGAAGATTGTCAGAAGGGGACTTTGTAAGCTATAAGTTTTTATAATAAAAAACTTCACATTTAAAAAAACATTTGTCACATGATATCACTCAAATAAATCTTATAAAAAATATCTTACTAAAATATAACGATAACAAGAAAACACGCATAGATACATTAAGGCCGTGATAGTACATCTGTTTTATGTTTACACGCAGCTTAGATATAAGCTGATATATATTTTTATTAAATTAATAGTATCCTAACCTAATACAACTCGTCCATCCTTTCTCGTATTCTATTTACTCTGTGATTATTCCTAATATTATATTCAATGATTAATATATACCTGCAATATTGTATTTACGTAGAAGTTCAAAGTGAAACATTTGGGTTATATGATTACTGAATTCACATAAACCTGTTGATTTCTCTCGTACAAAGTTAATAAAATAGAATACGAGCATTTAAATAAAAGAAGATAGAACTATATAGCTGTAAAGCATGCGTATACTTCCTTACGTTTCTCTAAAATCGCTGAGTATCTCCAACAACGCCCTTTCGCTGCAACGAACACCGCAGGCATCCCTCAGAGGGAGGAACTCGATCCCTCGGCCTAACTTCCAGAAGGGCGGATTCGGCTTGACAAGGACACCCTTGTATCTAGATCTAGGGGTTTCCCCAACATACGCAGAAAATCAAAAGAAAATATACAGGGGACTCCGAGTGAGGAGTTACCAATGCAATCGTGGCTGCCGACTGTGTTTATCTGTTTCTCGCCCTTCTGGAGATTTCAACAACATTTATGGAGTATAAGGATAACATATATTTCCTTTTTACTACTTTAAATTTAATACTTATTATATTCAAATAAAAAAAGTCACACCGAACAACAAGTAATGCTTAATGATTTGTTTATAAATATACTGACCTGTTTACAATATTGAATTGAACTCACACATTTTTAACTTATTTAATATTTAAACAATCTTAGTTTATTATAAAATATCACAATATCAAAAAAACATTATGTGAATACAATGGGGATACAATATGTGGTATTATGTTATATTAATGTTCCTGCTGTGTGATAAATAAAGAGGTATGCCAACTTTTGCTCAAGCGTTGTCTGGTAGTATTGAGAATCCAATATGCCTTTAAAATATATTGCTGAAAGTTTATATGTATTCGATTCAATAACTAACAGAGACACAAGAACGTAAAGCTTGAAGCCAAATCCCAGGGTGATAAATCTGAAACGTTGATTTTTATACTAAAGACATCCAGTAAGAGGTATTGTTAAGTAAATAAAGAGTCATGATATTAACATCTTTTAAGTTTATGAAAAGAATAAGCCTTATAATCTTATCGAAATAAAAAAGAACCTATCGTTAATTTTTTTAACTGTTTTTGTGTCAATAAGGCAGTCTTAAAAATCCATTTTGAGGACTAAAAGGGAATCTTCTATAATAAAAATCGGGCGCCGGGACCCTTGCAATCAACAAAAGTAATCTTTCTCGGTTGTAACTTCACGAAAGCAAAGTAATTTGCAATTAAACGTGATTAAAATGCAGTAATTTGACGAACTTTGGCTGTAAATTAAAGCACCCATAAAGTCTTCATTAAGGTGTGCGCTTTTATCAAGACAAAAACAAGCCTTGCCGACAATATGCCGAGCGTATTGTCGCTATTCCATCAAATTCAGTCAGATTTAATGTCTGCAATAAAGATAATGTAGATATTCGCAACTGTTTGATCGGTTTAACTAAATAATGGCAAAAAGTGAGTTCACCATTATCTTTCAACGAAATCTTATATATTTAAAAAATATTATCCGTTATACATATAGAGCCTGAGAACTGACGATTTCAACCAAAAATGACACATATGATGCATATGAATGAAATATGGAAATTTGCAATTTCTAGACTTTATAAAATTAGTTTTATTTTTTGTTTTATCTAGTTCCATTTTCTTAAGTAGGTTTTTTTATAAACCTTACATTAGTTTAAAAATATAAAAAAGAGTACACAAAAAAATTGGTATTTGCTTCAAGAATAAAAACCAACTTAACAGACAAGCGATTGAAGTCACATTATATTAAAAATAAAGAATCAAGTAATATTATTAAAATCACGATCCCACAATAACAAAATATCCCTAGTCCTCGGTGATGCGGATTCATCGGCCGTGACATTGAAACCACAACAAAGATAAATACATCATTATGAAATACGAGTTATTATGTTGAGTAATATGATATTAACGTAACATAGTAGCTATTGGTATCCTATCGAATTTCAAATTCAGGAATGATCAAAAAAAAATTGTTTTTTGTGTTTTACATATAATTATGAAAACCTTCAAAAATAAAATTGTAAAACACCTTAAAAATCTATTTAATTCCTGACTCAAAGACTTTTTTCTTATATAAGCTCATCATTTGTGATTCCGGACATGTGAAATTAAATAATAAATAAACAATACTAATCATACACTACTCCTATTATTTTTTTTTAAATGAGCTTTGAGCCGAGATACGGAAGTAATATTTCCTTTTTACTTTTTCACACATTTATAAATAATCTTTCGATTGAAAACATTACGACTTTTTTTATTTTCAAACATCGCAATTGAAATAAAATAGGACAAAAATATAAGCCTTTTACAAAAAGCAATTAAATCTCATTTGTTCTAAATTTCTATTTCGTTATTTTTAATTCCCTGCTATATTTTATTTATCGTTGCGAGTTGACAACCCGTAGATAGCGGACCATAGAGTATAATTAAGCGGGGATTCCTACCCTTTTTAAACATTCCCCTGCCCGTACAAACGAGGTTAGACTGACCTGATTACATTTGTCACTGCGTTTTATTTGTAGTATAACGATGCCACGTGAATGCTCCGAGGGCCTTTAGGAATATTAGAACAGCACTGGCAACTTGTGACAATGAATAGAAAACTCTTTACCAAAAACAAATCATTCTATTATAATTGAATAACTAATGAAATAGTCTTACCTCAAAAAGTTACAATTTTTTTACATTTATTCATCACTGTTTTAATATGCATGTTTATATGTATATATTTTTATTTTATTGCATCTCATTAGAGAACTCGGCATTATTTTGATACAATATATTTCGTTTAAATTACTTAATATTATGTTCTGTCTGGTATGGATATATTCATCGTTTCCTCCTGCCAAAAAATGCTGAACAGTACCCACCGACGCACTATTATAAGTCAATAATACTGATATTATAAATCGAAGGCAAATTACATACCGATTGTTGAGCCTTTCATCGCTTATACGACTTTCTCGTTTTTTTTTTTTATTCTTGTTTTTTCTACTTCACGCTACATAGGAATCAGTATTAAAAACATTTTCGTAAATTGTGTATTCGAATGCAACGCTTATCTTAATCTATGTTCCAATTGATTTATTTTTATATCTTCCACAAGTTGTTTTCAAAATATTTGAGAATTTGTTACCTTAACTGCATTATTTGAATTCCATCTGAACGAAGGCGAAGCATTTATTTATTCACAAACCTAATATCTCAATTACCCCTGATTTTTTCAACGCATTCCAAATTTTGGGTCGAGTCATGCCCGCTTTCCTAAAAAGGCGTGCTTTTTCTGTTCAACATTACCCATTGAACCGTTTTACCATTGATGAAAACGTGCAGTCGTGCATTCACAACCCAGGGGGTTTAATAGAGCCAGCCTCCGGGACCAGGTGTGAAGAGGGTTGATTGCTTACCGAATACCGATACAAATTCCTACCCCGAGAGGCTAAGGGATGTGCTACTTAATAGATTTCAGCACCAACACGGGCAAAAGATTTGGGGTTGGAAATGCCCTGGAATTTCAGCCCGGGGGTAGTTCCTCCGCGGCGGAAGCGAGGCAAATTGTTCGGTTCCTGGGGCACTTCTCTCTCGCCGACTCTCTACTAGTTGAGCCGGAGTGAACGCGCTGGAAACGGTGATTTAATTACATTGTAAATTGATTACTTCGTTTAGCCTGCAGTCGCTGGCATCAATTTTAAATTAAACACAAACACAAAGTTTTAAAAACGTTCACAAAAAGTATTTTCATCATTAACACATATAAATAGAGATTCACTTGTAAAGCGCGCGCACTTGTAATTAAATTTTATTATACTAATTATATGGTTGTATAAATTAACGTCGTGAATATTAATAACACTCAGATAAAAATTGTGAAAAAAGAGGTAGTATTTATCAAGGCACTCCTTTCGCGCGTTTTTTTACAACACACTGTTAAATAATTTATTTTTTTTGCCGTGAGTACAGTATTGATGTTCGAAGCACGTTTTAGTAATCCAAGACCCTCAATTGAAAGCATGATAACACACACAATCAAAATATATACTTATTTATTATAATTATAGTACAATGATAATGTGAAAAGTAAAGGTAATAATAAACATTAAAATAACTATAGTTTTTATTTTGAAGCAAAAAATGATGTGAAGACGATTTCACTTTTAAAGTCTATTTAGGTTACTAACATATAAATCTAAAGAAGTGAAATTATAATGATATAATTATAAGCTTGATTGAAAAAGTTTGGAATTCATTATCATATAGAAAAAAATAATAATGAATTCTGTACTGTTTCAAAAAAAATTTGACAATAATAATTTATATATATATTCAATGACACTGGTTTTATAACAAACTTTAGAGAATATGATGATAGGTACAAGTATTTCCCCCAACATAACCATTTTCTTAAGTGCGAGCTTGTTATAGCGTCGCAATTGCTTTATCGCCAGTCACTTTGTATCGGAGTAATCGAGCGTAAATTCAGATAAGATTTTATAAATCCTACAAATTGAATGCAATCTGCGAGGAGGATAGCTGGCAAGCGAATGCGTACGGAGAGCACAACCGCCCCAAACAGACTGCTCTAAAAGTAACTCGACGCTCTCAAGTTCTATCGTTTTGGAATGGTATATTCTATTTTGCTTAAAAAAACAAAAAATACATTCAAAATTTAAAAAAAAATTCATTTTTTTTTTAATAAAAAAATCTTAAAAATTTTTAATGTAGAGAAAAAAACATTTTTAAAATAAAAGTTTTTTTTAGGCAACTGACAATGCTCATATTTACTTAAATGTCACTGTGTTGTTTTTTTTATATAAGATGTGTTATTTATAATAATCAATAATTTAAAAAATTTAAAAAGTATCATCACTTCATAGGTTGCAGTCACAGACGATTTGTAAATTTTTTTCACCAAAAATAAGCATATCAATAATCAGAAAATTTAATGAAATGTATAAAAGCACTTAGCCATAGAATTTATAAACTATGCGTTATTAATTGTTTTATTGCTCACTTTTTTGATGTTAAGTAAAAATATATATTCAAGTTATATTTTTGTTTAAAAAAACATTAAAAAATAATAAACTGTTGAAAACTTTACGTTTTTAAATCTTAACCGCTAAGAATTCAACAAGAAACTTAGTAAAACTGTCCTTCCTAGAAGCACAAGTGGCAGTAACATTAGCCAAATAACTAAAAATTTCACCAACAAAATCACTTTGCCCAAGTTTCAAACACTTTCTTGTAAAAATGTCTAGACAAAGAAGCCAAGCCTGCGGAGGAGTACTTAATGCTCCCCCCTCGAGGGAAAATGGTGGGTTAATAAAAATTGAAAATCCCGTAGTAAAAGGCGGTAGGTTGCGACAGTCATTTCAGCTCGGTTTTGTGGAGCAGCCATCATTGCTTTTTCTTGCTGATAGCCATTTCCCCGCAAAGACCGCTGGAGCGGAACTTCCGATGCAGTTGCACTTTTGAGGCGTGACTGCATAGATAAGCGTCACACAATGATGCACTTAACACTGATGACGATTCAGTGAAGCCGTAAGTTACAAAACAACTGAGATAAGAATAAATCGTAAACAATTATATACGTTTCTTTAAACTATAGTTTATATAAACAATTGGCTTATTATTTTTATGCTACCGATTACTAAAAAAATCATTAAAGATGAAGTATCTTATATATTACGTATATTACGATATTTCGACAAACAATTAGTTTTTTTTATTAAAATATTGTAATATAGGATTTAAATACCTTATCTGACAACTGTTTATTTCTATAACCACCACTTGTGCATATTTACGTGTGTTTTGACAAATTTTCAAGTAGTTGTATAAAAAATTTAAAGTATAAAATTTGTACAAAACAAATGTAAATGTTTGAAAGCAAAATATAGTATCTAATATATATAATAGCCATTGTGTGTATGTGTGTATGTTTCGATTTTTGGTTTTCTATAGAATATCTTAAAAGATACAACGCTGATTTTTTGCACATAAGTTAAGTAAATTTTTCCGCAGCTATGTGCCGAATTTCAAGACGATAGGATAATATTTTCATTCATAAACTATAAAATATGCTTTAGCGAATTTCAATATGTACGAATTATAGGATTCAGTTCTTCGCCGCAAGAATTTCAAATTTAGAACTTTTACAAAAAAATACATTTCCAGTTTGTCAGTTTGACACAAGTGCCATCTCTATTTTTTTTATCGAAATTGCATTAGAAATTATGAACCACATCATTAAGGCAGTTGCTCAGTGCATTACCTGGCGAAATCGTGTCATTTAATTGTCACTTTATTTTTCTATATCGAAATGATTAAGATAATTATTTTTTTTCCGATTGAATTGTAGGAATTTGGAGATTCATCTGGCCCATTTTACAAGAGTCCTGAACATTTAAAAGTTTTTTTTTAAATTGAAATTAAAAGATTAAATATAAACCATGTGCGCCATATTATTTTAAAAAATGACACGATTGGGCTATCTCTGGTGTCTGGTTGGTACACCAGAGGGCAGTCCATTACCTGGCGAAATCGTGTCATTTAATTAATTTAATTGTCACTTTATTTTGCTATATCGAAAATTTATTTTTTTACACAGTATTGAAAAAACTATAAATTATATTTATCTAATTTTTATTATTTAATTAACGTCAATTTTTAGGGTAAAATAAAATCTTAAATATGTTGAAAAATTGGTTAAAATGACGACTTTTCAAAACCAAAGTTTGTTAAAGATTTTTTTTTTTAATTTTAAAATTTATAAGACGCACATGGTTTATATTTAATCTTTTAATTCCAATTGAAAAAAAGACTTTTAAATGTTTAGGATTCTTGGAAAATGTACCAGACGAATCTCCAAATTCCTACATTTTAATCGGAAAAATACATATTTATCATATTAATAGTGTATTTATAAGAAATAAAAATATATTGTGTTCAGAAGAAGGGATGTACCAAACTTTTTACATTTAAATCTTATTGATTGGTGCAGTCGATTTTTCGCAAAACGGACTAGAAAATGATAAAAAAAAAACTCGATTATGGGACCTAGACCCTTAATAACTCAAAATAACACCGTCTACGCACAGAAAACCTAATTCAACAAGAATTTCACAATTGAACATGATAAAGACTGCATCAAATAAAGAACAGTGCAGTGAAAAGTGATGCGTTGTTTGTGACACGAAATGTGACATAAATGTCAAGCAATGAGTTGGAAGGAAAACGTGAGCAGCGTCTTCTTAAAATTCGAGTACGCGCATCGACCTCAAGACAAAAAGAACTGATGCACAGCGAACGCTGCGTTTGTCTTCGGATTAATTAATGTGACCTGTCGATTCTGCAATGCTTTACATTATCAAGCAGAAAACCCATCAGATGGAAAGTTCAACAGTTCAAGTGCACAAAGATAAAGTGAAACTACCAGCAAGGCCTATTTCCCCAGTATATTTAAAGAATATTTATAATGGAAATTTCAAGAGAAAAATAAGATCATACAATAACAGTATATCTTTTGCATTAATGGGAGCTAAATTAGCAGGTCCAGTGGCAGAATCAGGACCACTCTGCTTCAAAATTCAAGTCCAAATATATCACAGAACTTCACACCTTCATCCAACTGATGGTACAAAACGAAAGCTTACGAAAGATTCATCTTATTGTCAGCCAAACATATATTCAAACACTATTGCATCGTTCATCGAATCCGTCATTTTTTAACGGGCTACATTTCTAGTTTAAAATAATACTTGAGTCTTAATTATCAAGTTTCTTTGATCTATCTTACTTTGTTTCATCGCGTATTTTTGAGTAAAAAGTGTTCGTGTACTTTTTTTAATAATAAAACTTAAAACTTACAAAACATTTTTAGTTAAGCCTTATTAATCCGTCACAGACATTCTGTCATGTTATTCTTTTTATGCTGAACCATAAGAAAGCGATAAAATATTTCATCGATTTAAAAGTAGTAAAATTTCGTATATTAGTCAAAGCAAATGAAGGTCTTCGGAAGTTTTCCTTTCATATATCATTGTTGCAAAGCTTGAGTGTGCGGGATTCTGGTACGAGTCGGTACGATACATCAATATACACAGAATGGCATGAGTAATTTAGGAATCATGTCACACAAGAAATGAAACTTTATATTATAACATCAAATAAATTTTGTATACACATGATGGTAGCTATGATCATAAACTGTGATTTATAGTAATTTGATGATATAAGATGGCACATATAGTTCTATATAAAAGCAGTCATTCGTATAAAAATATTTTCTTTTGCCATAAAGAATAATAATAAAAGTATGACCACCCCCATCGCTTTTATTGCCCCGAGAAGTCGCCGCCTTGCGACAGAAATTGAAAGCTTACTTAAGTCGTCATACCGGAAGTCTCCTGAACCAAAATGTTGGTGTTGGCAAAAGTACAATTGATGCATTAGTCCAACTTCATCGCATTTACTCAATAGAATATCGAAATCGGGCCATTTTTTTTGTCTTTTCTCAAAATTTTCTAATTATTTTTTAACTTGCTTTTTTGAAGATAAAAATATATATAATCTTTTAAATAAAAAAGTGGTAATTGAAAATAAATAAAAAGTGATAGATACATTTAAAAAATTACCAGATTATTCTTACTGCATTAGCTCTGCTTCGATTATGACGGTAATTTTTTTTCTTATAAAATAAAAATATCTTGCCCTCTTTTGCTTAGCAACACTGCAACTTGCATGCACTTCCCTATTGTCGAACGGCGAGAAAAATTATGACTGTGTCAAAAAGTAACCGTAGCGAGCGAGATGGCCCATTAGTCTCTTATTGGGGGTGGAATAAGTCAGGCCATGGGGCCGCAATATCACCCCTCGCACACGGACATGGTAAGCAGTTAAGCCTTAATCTTTTTATTTACCACCCTTATTATTGCGGGTCTTAGTAGTAAGCTTCATCGCAATTGGCCATCACTGTCTTTGGTTTAAGAGATAAAGTACTTTTGTTGGGATAGAAAATGAGACTTAAGATTTTTGTATTATGAAGGTGTGAAATCACAAAATGTATTCCTTGATTTTTTTTTAACCGTTTTATATATTTTTGAAGTATAAACTTAAATATAACTATGTCTAATAATTTAGAAACTATTTTATGGTATATTGTTCACACGTGGAACCTATATGAAAATAGTAACTATGAAAAATACATCTTGGTCAAATGCTAAATAATCAAATATATACTTTTAATGTCAACAGTTAAGCAATGATAAAACTTGAAAACCAACAAACAAGTTTACCAATAAGCCAGTGTTAATTGAATGAAATCGTTATATTACTTAAAAATTTGTGATTCCAAGAAAATACACAAACAAAAATTAATCGATTCTTCAACATTTAAAAACATTATTATAAGATTCAATTTCAATTTCTAAGACTACGTATGAATTCACCGAAAACCTACAAAACCACGCCCATTATTTTTCCATACCTTAAGCTAAAAAATATATTTAATCAAAGCTATAATACATTAGTCAAACGATTTTCAATTACCATTTACGAAAACATCATAGTATATTTTATATGTTTTGATATTTTATATGATTTAAGGGCAGCAATTATTACACTCAACAACATAACTATGTCTCAGAAAAAGTGATGATGTAGATTTCCCAAAAAATTATTTCCTAATTTTCGTGTTTTATATTCCGAAACAGATATCTTATCATTTTCAACATTAAACGTTATCTTTGTTAATATTCGCATTTCTTGTGCAACATCCATACAAGGTAATAAATGAAAACGCCGATGTGACATTCCCCAAACAGACAGGAGAGTCCCGCATTATTTCAATCCAATCGTCCAAAGTACGCGCCCAAACTACCGCCAATAAATTCCGAAAACGAGTTTGATAGCTTCAACAGCCCCCATTGTAGGGAAAACCGTCTCAGCAAAGCGAAATCACCTCAACGGCCGCCTCGGACGCCCGCGACGCCGATAGAGCGGCTAAATCTCTGGCACTTAACGCCACTAACTCAGATACATGGTCGTCTGTCTGGGAAGATGGTGACTCAGGCTCGAGCGCTCCCCGGCGGGGTATCGAAAGACTCGTAATTATTTAATGTTTCTCGGAAAGACATTTATTCACAAGAAAATTAACGAAGCTGGGAACTCAGACCGGATACGCCTCATTAATTTAAAATGTACTTTATTTTCATTCAAAATTTAAAGAGGATATCAACAAAGTGTTTATATTGTTCAAAATATTTAATACATCTTATCACCGTTGATACATTCATAAAAAAATGTAGTTAAAACGATAATCGTGTTTTATTTTTACTCATAAACAAATATTATGTATTTGTAGAAAAAACGTTACCTTCAACACGCACAGGAAAATTGTTTTTCTTTCCGAATATATAATTAATATAATGTAGCAACATACAAAATTGCTGTTTAAAAAAATGTTTAGCAAAATTTATAACATTAAATTTAATATCAAATCTAATTGCATTGTTGTTATTTTTTTACACATAGCTTTTTAATGATAGTTACCTAAATACGTATCAAAACAATTAAAACCATAACCGCCACATTGTATATTTAAAATTTTAATAATATATATTTTACAAATATTTTAAAAATAATCCACTAGAATTATAAAGGAAAGATTCCACTTCCAGCTATACTACTTTTTTTTTAATAACTAACTCAATATTTTTCAAAAATATTAATTTAGTGCTAATTTGAAATGAACATAAAAATCTAGGCTACTGAAATTAAATTGGAAATCAGCGAGATTGTTCGTATGTGATTCGGCTTTAGCTGATACGATTGTGGCTTTTCAAAAAAAAAAAAAAAATTACCAAGAAACATAAGTCAAAAAATCATTGATGGCAGCATAATGTTTTATTATTGAAAAAAAAAACAAAAAATCCCTGCATATTACATAAAGCAGTTTCTGGGTGGATCGTTTAGTTTCCATATATAAAAAAGTGTTGTTTTTGCTTTCGCCGTTTGCGTATTTTGATTTATTGACCGGGAAAAAAAAATCTTACTCTTGTTGTGAAATTGAGTCGGATATTTTTATTTTCAATCCGTGCAAAATATTTCAGCAGTGTGTTGCAATGCGACACAAAGCTTTAGCCATGGAAATCAGATTGTCACAATTTACTCGGTGTAAGTTGAAAGAACTGAAGCATTTTTCCGAGAAAAGTTTTTCTTCACTATTTCACTTTCAACGGAAGGAAATAAATATCAGCACGCGCTCGTGAATCACAGATAGCGGGGGTTGCTCCGCGGCTTCCCCGAGGCTACGAATCGCTTCCAAATTTCATTTATCGTCACTAAAAATCAACGAAACAAAAAAGGATACTGAGAATCGTTTTCGTACTTTTAGAAAAGTTTAGTGTGAAAGAGAAAAATTTACCGTCTATAATAATATAACTACTCTTTATAAAGTATAGATGATTGATTTTTAGGTCATTTATAAAAACATGTATAAATCCATATAAATCTCTTTGAATCTACATATTTTGTTGTTTTTATTTCTATTTTGATATAGTTTAAATTATTATTATTTTTGTTTATTGAAAGGAATTTTAATTGATAAGATTAAGTAAATTTTTTCACACATTGAAAAATATCATCGTGACTTGTGCGTGTAAAAATTTACTTGATCAAATCAATCAAAAATAAAACCTGTATAGGCAAAATCGCACTTACTGTGGCGGTCTTCAAAAAAATCAATATATATAAAGAAATTTTAATTTATAAAAAATCTTTAATATTAAAAATATATTTATTTTTCCTTACGTTTGTAAAAATAAATTTAGTCTCCAGCATTAAAAGTGGATATTATAAAATTTCAACTTATATACTTTATTTAATACTAAATCATTTTTAAAAAAAGATTTTGAAAACATGACTAAACAAAGTTTGGATTAAACGCGTGTAATCAGAAATCGAATTTCAACGCCACGCGTCAAATTAACAGTCCATTCGAGTATTCAATCAGCACCGAAGTTCTGAGCATGTAAATAATAACGGACAGTGGTATATTTCCAGCCATTACGACCCCCAACCCTCAAGACGCAGGGGATGAGACCGGTGGCGCCCCGTTAGCCGGAACGATGATTCGCACTGGAGGGGGCGGATGCTCCATCATCCCCTGATGTATGGGGGCAGTCGCAGGACTGTTGTGACTGCGAGTAAAGGAGGGTGTGAGACCAGAGGGTGGATTTGTTTTTAAACCTGTCAAATAGTACAATATATTACGTTTTGATGATTTATTAAGTAATAGCAGTTATTTATTGGGAATTTAAAACACGGCCTCAAAAATCTTAATTACGAATTTACCGATAATAAAATTCTTATTTTTTGTTAATACTTACATTTTAATAAGATTAATTATGTAATAATTATTATTTTTTTTATTATTTAATACATTGAAAAAAAATGAGTTAGTTGTAAGTAGGAGTAGTAGGAGTAGAATATGTTTCTATTTATTATAAGTCTAACAATTTTCATTGATGTGTGTTCAAGTATATATTTTGTTTCTAAAGGTTTTACCTGCAAGATATGAGTACATACATCACTTTTTTATAAATCTCACAAATAAAATATAAAATTTTAACATCTATATTTAAAATTATGTGTGAATTTAGGCTCTAATATATTGTGATTATATTTATATTATACATATTCTAAAAATTACAACAGTGTTGATCAGTGCGTCAGAATAGTATATGATTATTAAATATAAGTAATGCATCCAGTCAGCATCACAAGTTCTGGAAATTTGACCATCAAGAGGGGGACTCTCGTCAAACATAGCAAGCAAATCGAATCAAGAGCGTCGAAACGTATTTATATGAACGCAGTTCTCATTAAGATAAGTATGGCAATGAAATAACTTCACATTAGGATAATGCACAATATATGTGTCCGAAGAAAGAAACAATTTGAATGAATTTCTAAGAATAACACAGCTTATTTTTTACTTAGCATTTTCGTAAAAGAATATTCTGGTTACAGTGTACTGAAAAGATATTTTTAACTTCACATATAAAATTTTATAACCCATATTTTATACATAAACGCGACACACAATATTGTATACGTAAAAATATTCTCCTTGAATTATTTTGCAAGTAAATCCTATTCGCATGTATATTTATGTATGCCAGATATAACATTTCTTATATAACAGATAGAATCAAATTAAAATTTGAATTAAAATAAATATTCATCAATGGTTTTAAATTATAAATTTCATGTTTCAATTCATCATTCATACAAGCTGTGAAACTTTACTATCAATAAGAAGAGTTTTGACAATGTATTTATTTTATGCGTCATGACTAGCGTATTTTCTAAGTAACAATGTAACAATTTTGTAAGCAAGCAAAAAAACTATACAAAGTGATATTTATATACTTTGTAACATAAACAAAGTAATAAAACATAAGGATAAATAAATCATATTAGATGCGCTCTCTCAAAGACCTGAAAATGACTGTCGTTTGGCGTTTACTTATGGAGAGAAATCAATTGCGGGCTGGTCGTCAGGGTTTTACGATAATTGCAGGAACTGAAGAACCCCAGGGTCTTGCATGGTTAACCTCTAGTTTAGGGAAACGAAGTTTCTATGAGTGACATAACTACACAAAGCATTTATTTTACTTAACCGTGTTTATTTTTTTAAATTAACAACATTGTAAATACAGCACTTGAAATATGATTTTACTTTTGTATTGATATTATTCTTTAGTTATAGTTATATAGTAAAATAAAATAATTTTTAATTCTAAATATCTATTTAAAAATAACGCCATTAACATTGCTTATTACTCCGATGGTAATGAACCACATTTTTTATTTTTTTTATTACTAAGCAAGAATTTATATACCCGTAAAATATGTTCAATGACAACAAAAACTTTAAGATACAACTCAAAAAAATTACGGGCACTACATGTGATAATAGTTTTCTTACCGTAAATTAAGTGAATCCATATATGTTTAATTGAAATATAAATGATTTTAATAAATAAGTTTTTTTTTAATCAACGCAATCAATCGATGTGCATTCAGTATCAAATCGGATCAATTAAACATCAGTGATCTAATAAAATGAACCAATCTTCATCAATTGATAGTTATTTTGTCTATGCACCTTGAAAGGGTCCGAAATAAATTCCTAGTAGATTAAGTCCATATGACCATTTGGTGTTAGACAATGAGCCATAAATTTCACTTTCAACGATAGCCACTCAGTCCTGGAGGACGAAGTTCCCAGAATATCATTAACGAGCGTCAGTCAGCGGAGCAGCACAGAATGGCGTGTCTTAGTCGGTCATTTGAATCGCTCTGTGAATGGCAACACTCAAGGGGCAAACGGAATATTTCCCTTAATTGTTATTTAGTAAGGACGCCTTATTTATTCTGAGAAGCTTTAAATGCTTGACCACAATTACACAAATAAAAAAAACAATTATAATTACAATAATTACTTTTAATTAAAGTTATTTTAATTTAACATTGTATCACTATTTTATTTTTATAAATATATTATCGTCTTTTAACACAACCATCTCTATTTTTTATTTATTTATATTCATTACAAAATAAGTATTCTTTGAACGCTTTATTAAATTTCTGGAATGTTTTATATTTTACTTATATTATTTTTCAACGGTGTTTTGTATAAATTGACTATGGCACGTTTGTTAAAGGCCATAAATTGTTATCAACACATATTAAATACTATTGAAATTAGGTTATAATTTTGTATCGTATAAAAACATTAATTGCAAAATTAGTACAAAAAAATTACATCAAAATATTAAATGCTTAAAGTTTATATTCCTAAGAAATACTCTAAATAATAAAATATTGTATAAATATTTTTTGGCTTCGAAGCAGAGCGGCTGGAAGTGTCAAAGGTGTTTTTCGTACACAAATCATAAACAATGGTTTGGTTAATAATCCGGCGAACTTCAAACAAGTCACCCTTCAGTTCGGGGGCGAGGGAAGTTCGTTGACTCTCCAAGTCTCCATTGATAAAGCCTCAAAGTTCCAACCCTTGTGGAATCGTCTGCCCATTTTTGTTATAACGCCCCCCGCCGGGTGAGACAATAAGTCCTGGAATATCGGAATCTGAGACAATGATATTACTCTCCGAGAAGAAAAATCAAAATGATGGTTTTAAGAATCACAAGAAAAAGTTGTGCTTTTAGAATTTTTTTTCACAGAATAACAAAAAAAATATTGAAGTGAATTTTCCAAAATATAATTAGAGCACCAAATATTTTTTGTTTAGTATTTGTATTCGAGTGTATTTTATTTATAAAAAAGTTCACATTCTATTTAATAATATAAAATGGTAATTTATCTATTTATAATACTCCAAATCTATTAAAAATATATCCAGCCTTTAAAATAAACATATTGTATAATAAATAGATTACCAATGTGATATGCCAAAAAAAATTTTTCATTATAATATATATAAGGAAGTTTCAAAACAGTTTTTACAGTTCAATACACGCAATGTGTCGCTTAAAAATAAGTTATATTTTACAAAACTACACTTTCTGTAAACGTTTTGTAAAGCAGGTATTGAAATAAAAATATGAGTCCGCAGCATTAAAATAATACCAAGAAGACCGCCTCCGCTGCTGCGACACAAAACGAAATCAAGGAATGCGTTTTTGTGCACCAGGAGAACTTTTATTAAATTCAAATTAAATTCATACACCAATTGCATTAAGATTCAAAGCACAATAAAACGGCGGTAGCACACCCCCCCGAGGGACGTGCCTCCCGTAAAGAAATTTCTTGGCAATAAGACAAAAGTTCCCGTACACTCAACACAAACCAAAAAACGACTCCCAATAAGTCGAAATTAAAAAAAATCACCCATTAGTGAGATTTTAAAGCAGACTCACAAAATAGCGTATTGCTATTTGCATATATCTTACAATTTTAATTTTAATACGTAGCTGCATTTTTTCTTGTAATCTTTAACAAAAAATATATAAGTCTTATTAGATATGCCAAATATAGTCTGTGCAGTTGATTTCTGGGAAAAAGAAGCATTGGAAAGATAATGTTATAAAGTGGATGTAGAATTTAAAAAAGCTGGAAGTCGAAAATACAGCAGAATGTATAACTTTTAAAATCATTAACAAGTTTAAAATTCATTATACTTTAAAGATTTAATAAATCTGAAAATTTATCTTCTTTATTTGTAAAGCAGATTTATGAAAGAAAATCCCAAATTACAGGGAGTTAAAATAAATTATTTCAGTTAGAAATGACCGAATATTTCAAGTGGAGTACTTTTTCAACGAGGATCCTTGCATTGGGGCAGAAAAAAATATTAATAATGAATTCTTCGGACAATTAAACCGGGAAACCATTTACTGCTTCCGGAAAACTGGGGAAACCAAGAATCTACGCCTCGATGCACTTTCCCCAGCGGGAAACTATTTTTAATACCACTTAGTCATTTTACAAAAAAAAACTTCGTATATGCGACAGACACGAATTTATTCGTTTACAATTTGATGCAATGCTATTTTTACCTCTAAAAATATCTGAAATAAAAGATTTCGGTTAGGTAAAGAAATATATGATCTAAACTTGCAGATAAATCTGAAAATCATTATTTTATTTTTCTTCGTCAGAAAAATCTACACTTTAGACTAGAGCATTGTAATAATGTATTTTTCGCAATGTAATTTCAAGTCTGTTTGTAGAGCGTGAGTATTGTATGCAAAAGCACAGGTACACTCATACGGAGCGGTACCAAAGCAAACAATACAACTTAAATTCAAACAACTATCAGACTGGAGGGAGTACAAGAACTAGCAACGTAATTTGCAAAGGCAATATTATAACTGAAGTTCTAAAGATAACACTCTCCGGTTACGATATCGCTTGACCGAGAGACGGGCTGCCTGCTCGCGTCCTGAAGACTCCCGGCCTGAATAATTAGTTTGGAAGCCCGCGGCATGGCGGTCTCTCGGCTCAAATCAAAATGTAATTTTGTAACTGAATAGTCATTACTGTGCAAGCCACAAAAGCGCTGCGGTTGCGCTTCGGTTAAGCCTGAATGTTATAGCGCAGGTAAATTATTGATGATACTGCGAACATTCACGAAGTATCGATTTTGTGCCGTGCCGTAATTACGATTCAAAAGTAATGCATGTTTGATTACATTATATTAAATATCTAATGTAATCCAGTTTTAAAAATACGCTATTTTGGTTATGTTATTTTATTTTATTGCCAGTTGTATGAAGTTAAATACATGTTGAAATACAGAAACACGTAAATTTAAAAAAAAAAATCATTAGAGAGCGTTGAAGTTTACAACGATAGCAAATGTTCTAAAAAATATTAGCTTTTTACAATACTCATTGTAAAATACAAGGGAAACAGTATTGAAACAACTGTAGTTGTATACGATTATGGTGTTTTGGTCGAATGTTCTGTTTCATCAAAGTTGTTAATAATAATTTGTCATTTAAAATGCTGGTTAAGCTCGTAAAAATACTCTGATGCTAAATTTTAAAGGGATTTTTAAAAACCTTACGCGGCCGCAAGTTACCAAAGTATTATTAATGGAAAATTCCTTTGAATGGAAAGTTTTTCAATTTAAACTGATACAGATTAAAAAAAAGTTTCGTTAATATTTTTCAAAAGCCCGCGTGCTCTGTGGTTAAAACTCTATCAACAGCAAAGATTTAGAACTAGTTAAAAGATAACTAATAAATACCTGCAAACGAGGTTAAGACTCTTAGAAATTTATGATCATAAAAGATATCGCTAAACAAACTATTATAACTTCGTTTTTATTATGAACATTTTCTAAAATGTCAACGGCATATACTTTACAACTATTTTATGAATTTTAGTTATTCAAATTGGGTTAAACTCTGTTTAAACTATTTTTAGGAGAATTTTACCAAAAAAGGACATCTTTACTTCAAATTTATTTTCAATACGTTTTGATTTTCAAAAAATTAAACAATATTAATGTTTATTTTTCATATCTTTCAAACTGTTTTACTGGTTTATTTATTTATAATATTCTATTTGATGATTTGCATGGTTACATAAACTGATCAAAAATTTATGTGTACATTCTGATTTCATATATTTTTTAATTATTCATCTTCATAGATAAGTGTTGTTAAATTTAAATTTATTACTATCAATGTCATGATTTGTAAATATAAACAATATAAATATGATATATAAATATAAACAATATGATTATTTACCAAATTTTATCTTATGACTTTATTGTAAATTATCAACTTAAAAAAAATTGATTCTAAAAATAACCAAAGAACGAGTGTTCTCAAATAAATAATTACAAAAATTGATAATAATACAAAAATATATTATTTGATTAAAGTGTAAATAAATAAAAAATAAAGTCTTCCTGCCTTCCCTCAAATTAAAAATCCACAGCCGTGGGACATCATTAAGCTCATTAAGTCCTGAAAACTTGATGCCAGGAAATAAAAAGCAAGACTCCCAGCCGGAAGCTTGTCTTCCCATCTATTAATTAATAAGTTAATAAGGTTCTCACTTGACACCTGCACTCCAGTGTCTACTTCCGACAGGTGTCCTCTGATTCCTGCCAGTTCAATAGAGCCTACGTTCGTCGGGACGCCCGTGGTAATCAAAAGACTTGTAATTACACGTTAAATAAAAGCCTCGTTCCATTCACAAAATTCTCTCCTTGTTTCAAAAGATATTTCTGATGAAAGGGGTGTACTATTTATTTCATATACTCTAAGCAAACCTTCATGTTTGAAAGTTATTCAATGAAAACTAGAATGTTGGTAACTTTGAAGAACTCTCAAATGTAATAAGTATTCATAAAATTATGATAATATGATAGAAATGAGTCCAAAACTAATGATGTTGCTTTTGATGTTATGTTCAATATGTTGTTATGTACTCACCACTTCTGGCAAATCTTTCTCTTGCTTGTTGACGTATCTGGCACTTGAAGACTCATTAGAGGCATACTGCTGTATAGTTCTGAAAAGATTAAAAAAAGAAGTAAATTTTAGTACTTTTAAAAACTCTTTAGTATAGACCTCACCAGTTGCTAATTTCAATGATATGAACATACATACCTAAACAAACAAAAAATAAAGAAGTAGAAAATATTCATTAAAAGCTTATAATTTTTCATGTAACATAATTCTGTTTTCCTAAATTGAAATACAATATGACTTCAATTTACTATATACCTACATTCACATAATTTATTTATTGTTCTAACTTAGCCTTGATAAATTCTAAAATGGTATTTATTATACTGTGTATGAGTAAAATATAATTCTATTTCGTATAAACTGCTTTTTCTCTATTTAAATTAATCATATTTTAAGATGATTAATCATGAGATTGTTTACAAGTTAAACCGCACGCGAGCAGGAGCCACGTGCTTGTATCACGAACCGCGAATTCCCAAAACTATTAAGTAAAGTTTTACCCGAGAAAGCAATACAAAGATGTACCCAATCATCAGGCTACCAAAATATAATATATTTGTGTAAAAATCAATTGACTTAAAAGGTTTCAATTTAATTCGTTGATATTATATTACTTCCGTTTCCGTTAGTAATTATATAAAACAAAAAAATAATTATCAGGACTCACAGCCCATTGAATACTACTATAGATATTTTTTTACATTAGATATAAAATTACTTTTTAAAAAGGATGCACGCATCATGTGATTTGATCCAAAAAAAATATACAAAAAATCCTTTCTTTATTGAAGCATATATTTTAAAACTTTATATTAGTGAGATAAATTCTCAGATTCTGTTGGAAATTATTAAAGGAATGATATGTGACGATGCCTCAAACCGTAATCATCTCTATTACGAGTCAACGTTATATCCACTGAGCTAAAACATATAAATCCATCCAAACATATTAATAACTATGCTTTTATTCTTATATTTTATTGCATGGAAATATTAAAAAGATTATTTATCATTATTGCCTCTCGGAGATAAACTATGCAAAAAGCAAGCAATAAAACAATAACGACTCGTTATTATAACAAGAACAAGTTTAATTCCATTCAACAGCAATTCTAGTCTGATTTGTTCTTTCCCGTAGGCCTTCGTTGAAGGGTAATGATAATAATTTACTTTTATATTTAGTGAATACATAAGCATACGAACGACATGCCTACTTTTTAATACGCCAGATTCATATCTTTGACATTAGCAGGCAGCTTATAAATCAAAACAACAGAAACAATTCAAGCAATTTCTTTAATAACGAAACAATTACACCTCTCCCAGAGAGGCGCGACTGGCGGGCATTGTATTTCCATACTGGGCCCATTAAAATTACGCCTATCGGTAACATCTCAATACCGCGATGTTGCCACGTATAACGAGTTCCCATTGCCCAGCACATTTGTTATTTTTGGTGCACGTTTCCGTTACTGATAAATAATTGAATTGCCCGTGGCACTCGCAGGTCACCTCCGACCCGAGAAAGCTCTTCTATAAGGTTCCTACGCAGAAAGCTCGGGCAGGGCGGCCCGCGGGGTGTTTTGCTTCATACCTCTGAGCCGCTGAGTACCTATCAAAATAATTGTTAATAATTTTCAACATCATCGTTTTGCAAGCTATTATTTTACGTACGCGCTTCATCCGTCTCGCCAATATTCTCATTTTGTATAAGTACATATAATAATAAACTAATAAACCTTAATGTTATTGAAGGTTTCATCTTTTACGAAAAAATGCATTTTTGAACTTTGCCTATACTAAAGAAATATCTAAACTCGGATTAACTTCATTTGAAAAAATATTTTTGTTACAACAATCTTCACACATAATACTAAAATAAATAGTCAGATATTTGATACAAAAAAACTATAGACAAAGAGATGAGACTGCTTTTTTCAATTTATTAATATTTAATAACACACATTTGTTTTGAAGTTTTACTTGTTTTTAATTCTACCTCAAGTGATAGCACACGTCTTGAAAGTATTGCGAGTACTTATTGGTAGATCTCTCATTTGCTCCAAGTGCGAAACTGTTCATTGCTGCATCGTTAAGGTCGACCCTGGCCAGGCTGATTCCCAGCTCGGTGATACGCATGGAGAGGCTCGCAGCACTGTTCCAGGCGCGTTAAGGATATATTTATCACCGCCAGGAAGTTTGAGGCGATTCATATTTTAATAATCCCACGCTGGGCGACCCGGCGTATCGTTTCGAATAAACTAATTTCGCCACGCTGCGTCTAGTGCTGCGCCTGCACACCCGGGCCTTTATCGCCCTCTACGGGTGAGACTAATTCCAGCCTACACTCTATTAAATTTGGTTTTTAAACTGGTTTACATACAAATTACCCCCTGTCTCATTACTAGTGCATTTCTAGGTTTCTCTGATCAAAATCATTGATTTACAGTTGGACCTGTCAAGTAAGTGTATATATTATATTAAATCTAAACACGTAATAAAAAAGGCCACTGTTAGCAATGTATGCACCAATGTGACATTAATCTTGCGACTAAATATCAGCCGCTTAAAAAATGAGATTAATAAGTCTTTTTAATTTCAGAACTGAAGTTGTTTTTCAGTCACGTTTTAACAATTTTCAGTTGTATGGTATCATTGCAGAAAAATAACACAGTCCAAATAACATGCATTATAAAAAAAATTGGGCTTACAATCATACTTGTTATAACTTTAAGTATCTGAATAAACAATATTCATAATTTTTCATAAGGGATTAAAATCGTATTTATCATTAGCAAATGATATAATATTGTTGGACAGGTTTGTTATTATAACCACTCAAGTAGCGATGTTGTTATGAAACCAGCATTTAAAGTGAAAACATCATAGTAATTTTAATATGACGGTAGATAATATTGATGTCATTAAAACAACAATGATCAAACCATATTTCTGATTTTAATTATATAAAACTAACCTGCTCTTTTACTGGAATTTTTTTACACTTTTGAGTTAAGCTATGAGATGTCACATTAACTATTATTGCAGTGATACAATATGATTACGAGACTACTAACGTTAACTTCACAGCTAACGTTGCATTAAAATTGGAAGGGCACAAAATAAATAAAAACGGAGGAAATCTCTTTTTTGCATGTATAGTAAAATATGGTAAGCTCCTTCATACGCTTTAAAGATTGGTTTGTTTATTTTTTACCCTAGGTCAAAATAAATTTCTTTCTGGATGACTAATAAGCATACTTTTGTTGATTTATGTGGTAATCAAAAGTAGGCTGTGGCGGACAATCAGGCAACACTACTTTTAATACCTGACATTATCGTCTGGTTCCGACAAAACGCCGCAGCGTTCTTGAATCTAGAACAATGTTAGCAGTACTAACCTACCACTTTTACCCTAAGCATCTCATTAGTGTTCCCATATCTCGATGAATCGCATTTTTATGGTAATAGATTCACATGGGAGAGTTGAATAATCGTGGGTAATGTTCGGAACGAGTTACCCTAATGAGATAATTTGTACTGCGCCCAGTATCGAGTCTCATCGGCGAAGCAAAAAGCGCCCCGACTGTCCCGCGCCCGACTGGCCGCCTGTCGGGATCGAGTTACTGGTTTTTGTTTCGTGCTCTGTCAAGTGAAACCATTCAAGAATAAAGACAAATGAACCAAAACCGACAAGTGTCTGTGCGAGAGAAACCGTATGATACCCTCGTAAATCCGTGGGTATTCCCAGATGAATATTACACGCTCGCTAGACGTCTGGACAAATAAAGAAGAGGTCTGTTACACTGTCTTATTATTTATATAGTGTAATGGTTTTTGATGTGTACTTAATATTAATATATATATATATATATATATTATATATATATATATATATATATATATATATATATATATATATATATATATATATATATATATATAATATTTGTTTATTTTTTTGAGATTCACAAGAATGACTATGTTCGATGAACAGATGAAGTATTTTAAAATCAAATCTCACAATATCAGCTTAGACTCGAAACGATAGCAGAAAAATTTTTCAACGAATAAAATTTTATTTGTCATCTGTTAAATCAATATTATGTAACCTTGTAATTTATAAACGAAGATTTACAAAAATGATTTGACTATTTGATTTCATCTTCATAATTTAGAACGTTTTTCAATGTGTTAGTGAGAAAGATAATATTTATGATTTTATTGAAATTAACCAGCAGTTATAACTCTAGTATTAATTAAATTTATATTAAACGGAAAAGAATATCTGAATGCTTTTTATAGGATCTTGCTAGGCTTTAAATTGAAATAATATTTCATCTCAATTCGTCATTCAATCGAGCCGAGGCAAAAGCTTTCAGTACATCTTCAAAAATTAATCCTAATCCACTAAAGCAAAATCAAAATGAGTGAGAACGGCTTGATAGCCCCGCAGAGAGAACGCCGGTTAGTCAATTCTCAAGACTATCATTTTAATTAGCGAAAATTTAATATTCCTTTTTGCAAGAGAGATATCCAAACTAAAGGAATTCCACGTAAAATATTAAAGCAAAGATTTTATCACCGACAAAGAAAACGGAGCGCCCGCCGTAATCAAAGAATAATCAACCTTAACGATTCCCGGAGCGCCTTAATACACCAGGTGATGACATAATTACCGAAAACAACCAAAAAGCACGCCCCGCGGCCATTTCCTAAGTCAACCGAACACCCTCAGATTGAATAAAAATTGGTCGCGGCCCAACAAGACGACTTAAGTGGAACAGCCACAGCAAGCGGGCCTATTTCCGTCGGTTATTCATTAAGGATTCCGTAAAGTCTGCGCGTGAAACTAACAAATGACCTCTTATTAGGGTACTTTATACAATGCGCATCACTACAAAGGAACCACATCTTAATAACTCGTATAATATTTCAGCGGACAGCCTACTGCTTTGTCTTTGGGGTTGCGGTAATTTCCGTGTAGATCAGATGTAACCCTTCCCCACACAGCTCGGTACGGCCTGCTTATGCGATTGTTATATAATGGCACATTGTTGCGCTCAGTAGCGAAAAGGGATGTGATTATCCCACCTCTAAAGTTCTACATTTTTGTGTTATTATTTTTTATTAATGATATGGGTAACTTTTTATACTTTCTTCACGTTGAGTTGATTATAGTTTAAGCATGACTAGTTTCGACCAACAGACTTGGTCATCATCAGATGCATAACAGTTTTGTTCTGCATCTGATGATGCATTAATAAAAAATACCCATATCATTAATAAAAAATGGATCTTCACCATTCAAATGCCTTGTCCCTCAACAAGTATTATTTTTATTTAATTATTATTAGACCATTTCGCATGTTCATTATTGAACGTACGATATATTATTATATATACATTATTTTACTATTCAAACTTTGCAGACTATTTCTGGTTTGAGTTACATTTAAAAATAAACAAGATTTTCTTTAATTTATTATTATTTGTAGTATCAATGTATAACGTTAACATTTCTATTTCTATGAAATATAATAAAATTACCATAAAAAATATGTACATAGTCTAAAAATATTAAATAGTTTAAATAAATGCTTAATTTTATATAATTCATCCATTACTTTCGAGTTTACACAAGGTAGATACAGACAACTGAGTACTTTTAAACTATTATGGTTTGGTTTAATATTCTGTCGCTAAATCGAACCCCAGGTTATGGATGAGTAATGGAAACAGGATGCTGTATATGTTTGTAGAATAGTCTGGAGCCCTGATATAGTTGCAGGATCCGTGTTGAATTCATTATTCGCTATTTAATACCTCACGATTTATGCTGATCCTCTTACAATCTTTCGGGCCATCTTGAGCGTGATGACGATGGCTACATAAGTGTCTGCAGGTTAAAAGTCATTTTAGTCATTGATTACCTAAATTTGCAAATACAATATATCATAATTTCAAAGATACAATAAGATACAATCACAATTACTGACCTTTCTTACCCGACGTAATCTGAATCAAATATCGTTCTAATTTAAAGGTTAATTTGTAATGAGAGATTAGCATTTAATTAATTGAACTTATCGTGTTTACGTTAGTCACTACCCCCCGGCTAGGTCTAATTAACATTAATTGCTTCTACATCTTCCCAGGTTAAATATTACGAGCCACAAGAATATTATATAATTCAGGTCACGACCGTATGATGATCGGCAGCTAATGGTCCTTATGAGGATGAAATTAAATGTTGCCGCTTCTATTACTCATTAGTGATAATTAACTATTAATTGTGAATTAATATGTGAGGATTTAATAATTTTATATTAAGCTTTCAGCCCTTGTTTTCTTCCGTGAAACAATATTTAATATTTTGATGATTTAAATTACAAGCAACATAACCTTAAGAAGTAAAATGATATGAACATAGAAGTGATTCAAGAATTTTAAGGAATAATTAGTACCTGTTTTAATTGCCCTTAAAATACATGTTTCATTTTAATTACAGAGAACCGCAATAAGTAACATGTTTAAACAGAAATAAAAAATGTATAACTGTGGTAAAAGAAGATGAAATTTCAATAAAATATTACTGTAGATGATATTTCAAACCATTCTGTAAATACACATCCAAAGCAAGCAACCTCAATCTGTCTTCAAACTTCCTCTCTATGATAGTATATTTACAAAATTATTTTCTAAAATTGTCGTGGTCAAGGTAACAGTGTTTCGAAGTCGAATCACCAAACTCTTGACCAAGAATCGATAGACCTAACCACTGCACCAACAACGCAACCTTCGAAAAACCCATCAAAGTTATGTCTAAACCTCATCAAACATTTCATAGCGGCTGGATTATTGGCCACTTTGTGACTGCAGATGCTTCGGTTTAAAATAAGCCATTGTCTTAAGTATTAGAGTGCCGGGTTTTTTCCGGTCTTGCGCAGGTAAACTTTCCCCGGCCAGCAGCACGGCGCAACAATGGCCCGTGAGTGGCACATCCATCTCGGCGGCGAGTCGTGCCGGGCCACTGTCGAGGGGCTCGGGGTGACAACACCTCAGCAAAAATACTCATTGATTCTTCAAAAACTGGCTTTAAAACCAACGTGAAATATGTACAATTGAGGCGTTTGAAGTGTAGCTTCATAGAATCCTCAAAACACCGTTGGTTGGCCGCGTCACAAGAGAGAGAGTCTTGCACAAAGTGCGCAAAGTAAGAGAACTCCCGACGATGGTGAAAAAGCGTAAGGTTGCCTATTTTGGTCGTATTTTTTTAAAGTACAGCTGAATTACGAGTAGTAAGACTGGCCCAATATAAATATGTTTAATGCTTATGTAAAGAGTGATACATTACACTTTATCGGTCATTTTTTGTATATCACAACAGCTGAAATTCCCGTACCGATGCTGTGCATTACTATAAATTATTGTATTTGTAGGGACCATAATTTAATTTTTTCCGTACATAAATTACGTTTAAACAATCGCAAGCTACAAATCACAGATGGTTCTGGCAATTAATAAAGGCCCGCCGACAAATCGGCACGCGCCGCTACACTAATAAATTGCACGCAAACCCGTCTGCGAGTCGGAAGATGTGATGTTCTTATTCACGCTAATAAAGGCCGCGGCGTGTCACCCTGCAGCCAGCGATCCTCACTCGTTCACACATAAACACGCTACAAACATGTTATATCCCTCACTACATTCAAAGTTAGCATTAAATGATAATATTCTTAACCAGTATCTTATTGTTTCCTATATTTAAGGGCAACCCTGTGAGAATGTGTAAGAATTTTATCTTATCCAAAATCTAAAGATCTCGATACAAACGTGATAAATTTTCTTTAAGGTTAGTTTGACGGATATACATATTTTAAACTCTGCGTGTATTTGTGTTATTTTTATACTGAATTTGTAATATAAATATCTTATTCTTATCCTTATATCACAAGTAATTTAGACAGTCAAATGTTGCAGTAATTATTTGTAAAAAAAATAAGTCAATTTTTTTTTTACTAATAGCACAAAACACAGTTATAAGCAGTCTGATGATTTAAAATTTAAACTATGCCTTGACTCGTTTGTTGTCATTTGCATGGTTTTATTAGAAATAAATAAAACGCTTTAGATATATTTTAATTTATTTTTAAATATGAAAGCCCAAAAGACAGTGTTTGAAAAAAGTTTGGAATCCATTGTGTTCGGTGCTCGCTTTCCAATGCCAAGCAATAAGCTCCCCTCCGCCCATCGTCATAAACACCGAAAGGGCATGAACTGGCCTGAACTTGAGGCCTGCAGATGCTTTAATTGGTATGGTGGATCTGTGAGAAAATTCATTGTGGATGAAATTTATTGCATTTATAAAAGGACCTCTTACTTATCAGAGTACATGGCGGAGGTAAGAGGGTCGCGGTCGTTCCGGCCGTGGGGGTCTTAGAGTTTAATTATGCTACTTATTCCAATTTAAACTAAATTTATTATTTCAGAATTTATGAAGCGCGATTTACAACTGCAGACCGAACTATTTCACCTAAACTTTAATTTAAGATTTAAATTTATATTTATCCAAATTAAGATGTGATTAAAAATTGTGATTTATTCAGCTTTGCGTTTTTAAAATTACTGTACTATATATACTCTAGCAAGTGATATTTAATAGTATATTTTGTGATAAAATCAGGTTATTGCAATCGGGACCGTTATTGCGATATGTTGTAAAAAATTTTGGGCCCAGAGTTGCAGAAGTTTCAAGGTTTCAACTCAAGAACGTGGTTCCAACAAGACTTGCATACATCCAATCAATCAACGACACTTGCCATACATCCAATCAATCAATTAAAGCTGTTACCGAATTATTCCCTAATAAGGTCATTTCACGTAGAGGTAACATCAACTGGCCTCCCAGAAGCCCCGACCTTAGCCCTCTTGACTATTTCGTATGGGGATACCCTAAAAGTAGGGTTTATGAGAATAATCCGACGAATCTAACGGAATTGAAACAAAACATCAGGTCAGAAATGGCAGCAATATCGAGGGCTATGTGTGAGCGTGTTATCAGCAATCTTCGTTCCAGATTAGAAGAGTGCCAGCCTTTGGATAACATCATCTTTTTAAAATAATTTTCCATGTTGTATTCTTATAATCAACAATTAAAAAAATACTTGATTACAAGTATTTTTGGTTTTACTGAGCTAACAAATACCTGATACTCTGTTTGGACACCCTGTATTTAGCTAGGCAATGCCAAACGATTGGAAAAAGTCATAAAAGAATCGTTCCTGAAATTCCACAGTAATGAATATTTCTACCTGGAGGCAGAATCGTAACTATAATAGCAGAACCAATTCGAGCTGAGCCTACCTCAATAATTTATATACCGAAAGGTAAGTTATATATTCGCGAAGTTAGCACATATCTATAGCGGAAGGAAATCATTAAAGTTAATAGAGTTCGTCATAGGGCATTGTGGTTCCGGTCTAGTGAGGCCCCGGCAGCGCCGTCTGCGGCTGCCCCGCTCCGGGGATGGTCCCTGACTCGGCAAACTTCCCCTGCGATTGCTGGGATCTGTACAGTTATATTTGATTCTATGGAATATATTGCTAGAATGTTACTACGAAGTCCCACGTAATATTCAATATAGCCAATAAGTAATAAAAAAAACTAAAAACATTTGAAAAAAATATTATTTAAATGAAAATGTTTGCACGCTTATTGCAGATTATCGCACAAAATATATCGTAGTAAACGCGGCTGCAGATAAATATATTTTTATTTTATTTATATCATGTAATCACAATCGTACTTTTATTTTGAACAACCCGCTGTTACACGAAGCACGAGCCTTCAATAGCCGTTATTTCGAATATTAATATGAGTGATTTTGTATTTGTATTCGTTACGTTAACAAACGACTTGACGCTGCCCGGCGCCTGACTCGATCACGACCAGATTCCTATCAGGTCAGAGTACCTCCTCAAATTGCAGATTATCAATCAAACATTCATCCGTCCCAAAATAGCATGAGAATGTAATAAAAATAAAGTGTGAGAACATCCCAGTGTCAAGAGTCTCAGTAAGTAAAGTGCCTACTTTTACATTTTTAGCATTAACGTAAAAAATTATCACAAAATCTTTAATTGCGCTAGTTTAGACGCTTTAACGTGTCAATGTGTATACTTCACTGAGATTTAATGAATATTGAAGGTGAATGAGAAATGACTTGATGATAACTCTGGAATGCATGTCGATCAAAAGAATAAATCTTATTGAAGTTTGATGAAGTGATGATTAGCGCTTGTGATACGATGCGGAGTTGCAGAACGTCTGAAGCAGGGAGACTCTGCTAAAGACCTTCATCCTGTAGTGAATGAATAATGACTGAGAACCATTCATCTTGATCGCATATCTTTAATACAAAATACCATAACTCAAAAATTGCCAGTCTTTGAATTTTCAAGTGGCTTTTTTATCGTATGAGCTTAAATGAACTCAAGGAAGATTTTGGAAACAAACAAATCGTGCCAAGACATTTATATTTTACGATATAATTCTGATAATATAATGTTAACGTATTTCTAGCAAATATTATTTAAAGCTTGATTTGATCCTTAAAATACAATTATATTGATTGATGAATATTTTGTTGTCAAATTTAAAATGTAAAACTTGAATATCGCTAAAAAATCATGTATGCATTGCACGACTTGGTTAAAATAAATACTACTTTCTAACCATCGGATACTTTATTTCAAACTCTCTCGTGCGGTTTTAGCTTCGCTCTAAACAAATGATATTTATGAAGAGATATAACAAATACTTTTCCAGGGATTCGTAATACTTGTAATCATGGACATAATAGAGAAAAACTCGGTAGACTCTTCGATTTGTCAAAAAGTACTTCGTTCCATTATTTTGTATACTATTAATAAATTATTAAAAAAATATATATACATAAATATTCAACAGTATTTTAACTTTTTTTAAATAGCGATTGAACTTTTATATATTTGAATCATTGAGACTGCATGGGTGTATAGAGTCAGTGATTGTTTTGATGGTCCCACGGTTTGAGACGCCATTTTATCTCACCTCTTCGTTCAAATAACAGATGATTCGATTTCGATTCTAAAAACCGTTCGATATTTGAATTGAATTTGAAATTGAATCTGGAATCCACTCCAAGAAGTGAGGCCGTTTCCGGGGAAGCCACGCGAATCCGCGAGTGCTGGCGGGTTTACACGCAGACGCGACACTTTCGGCTCGTTACGGGGCAGTTAAGCTCCACGCAACGCTCATTTTATGAACGCCATAAGTGTGCCACTGCATACGTCACGGAATAAACGATAACGCATCCCTCCAGGCCCGAAACGGGGAGGGGAATAAATTATCCAAGGCCCGGGGCTGAACACACTAGGGGCGGGCCCGCCAGCCCGGAAACTATAGTGGAGATAAATAATTTAAATAAGCGCGCATGAAAATTAGGACGTGTAAAACACGCCGAGTAATTTGATCTGTCGTTTATTTTAAAATGAAGTTTCAAAAAAACTGGTTGCTTGTATAAATTCTGTAAATATTGGATCTTATAATTATAACTTTAAGTTATTAATGCTAGACCATCGCCATACAATTTTTATTACGTACGGTAATTTGCTTCTAGATGCTTTCATATTGATCGATTCCGATTGCGATCAATTTGCAATCGATGTTTTGTTGTATTATAAACTGCTTTCAAATACTTCTAAGCCCGCGATTGTCATTTGAAATTTAAAGCGAAAAAAAAAATTCGTAAATATATACATAAGACAAAAATCAGAACGCACAAGTTTTTATGTACATTAGCTATCTATAGCATAATATTATAATAATTTTTAATTCTGTATAGTATAATTCGCTCTAAATATATGTATATGGTTTCGGTACATTTTTCATAATTACAAGTATCCGAGCTTCATAATAGTATAGTTCAATTTCACATAAAAAGTAAAGATAAAGACATTTAAACATTAATATTTTTGACAGAAAGAACTTGTTGGAATTCCGTTTTGATATTTTTTATTAAAATAAAATAAATATTTTATGATTGTTACACCAAAAATATTGTTGGCATTTTCAAAAAGAGATTTCCCTAAGTCAAACAAGTCACACAAAAAAATAAAACAACAAACATATTTCGTTGATTCAAATAAATTTTATAAAATAATATAATTCTTTTAAAAATTCATACTGAATAAAGAAGACTAGGTGTTAATAAACGCTAGTGGGAATAAGACAACAGAGCGAGAGCATTAGAGAGTGCAAAATCAGGGAAACTTTGGCGGCCTTAAGCGGATCAGAAGATTGGCGGTCTTACTGTGAATCCGAGGATCGAGGGTTCAAATCCCCGCAGTAATCCTTCTTTTTCATATGCTTTACGCGCTGCAGCCGCGTCGGTGTTGGGCTGCACCGCGCTTTCTTACACAGAGACGTGTAGAACTCAATGCATTTTTAATAATATATATTTATTAACAATAATATTTCAAAACCTTCTATATTCATCATTTCATACACACTTTATGCTATGCCGCATCGATTAGCTTTGTTATTATGCCATACGTTTCGGCTCTGGTACTGGGACCTCGATAGCTTATGTACCCATGTTGACATTATTATTTTTTCAAGATGTCATAACTTCAGTAAAACATCGCGTTAAATAAAATATCGTTGTAGCATGACTTGCATTACTTATTTTAATATTTATTAAAAGCTTGTTAATATTCTATTTGAAAGCTCCTGTACTTTAACGAAATCCAAAAAAATTTGTGTGTTTAATAATTTATCTAATGCGTCTGAAGCTTAAGTATAAAATTAATATGCGTTTTTTTTTCCTTATTTACTCACAATTTATTTTCCTATGCTTTTAACAAAATCATCATAAATTTACAAACATCTTTAAGAAATGTACACTTTATTCAATTTGCAATTAATAAAGTGGAAATTTTGCGTAAATATTAAAGCAGGTCCTCGTCGTATCATGATATTATATTGTTATGAAATAAAGTTCACAGAATGTGCACTGATAAAAGATTTTTTCTATTCCAGCACCGAGCCACCCAGTTCTTGTTGCACACTGATTTTATACCGGATAACTTCGGGCTTGTGTTAATTTAAATTTAACAGCGGTAGGTAAACTCGTAAAATATTTAACTTTTATGATATGATAATATTATTTCGCTGACATGACGACATTAATTAAGGTACCCAAGCGAGACCATGTGGGAAAAAACCAAAACGTGGTTATTAAAAAAATAATCAACTGTGCATTTCAATAAAATGAACTAGAAAACACGTTCTTCTATAATACGCTAATATTATTGTTACAAAAATTTCACTAAAAAGGATGGGAATTACTACATACTATAAAAGTCATTTGATGGTCTAGACTTGATTAGAAATATATTCTTGATTTCTTGTTTATTACAGCACAAATATTCATCAAAAAACGAAAGATTTTATTATTTTTTAAAAAATCATTCTTCTACCCTGTCAGGTGGTTTTTCTGATCCGTTTGATATATTTTATATTGTGTGTTGATAATAACGAAATTATTATTCATCCATCAGACATGTTTTTTTTAAATTTTAATCTATCGTTGTTTCAAAGCTGTCAGCATTACAGCAAGATACAAAAGAAGCTGTTAGAATGCACAGTAGGCATGCAGTGAGAAGTCTGTCTCCAATATTAAACATTAATTAGGTTTTCTTTTTTATTGCACTTTACATTTTGGTGTTAAATTAATAAAAAGTTTTTTACAAAAACTGATTAAATTAACATATATATTTTGACGGGGCGCCGCTGTGTGAACATCGGGATCTTCAAGTTATAGCGGGTGGACCGGCAAGACTTAACCCCTGAAGAGATCAGCAACCCTCGGAGAACGGACAAAAACAAAACAACAATAACTACCGCCGGAGGAGCAGACCCCGCGGTGTTTCAACCCGCTCCTATCTTCCTAATAATAGAAATCAATTTATTAGGTGCGATCCAACTACTTGTTTGGTAATGAAAAATCCAATTGCCAACGTCTGAAGAAAATTTTTCTTACATTGATTTTTTTTTACTATTTTTCATTTATTCAAGTACACGATTACGTTTATTTATCTCCCAATGCTGGAATTAATTCGATACGAAAGTGATATTGTTTTCGGTTATATTAATTATTTAGAAATGCGCTGCGATACATTTTATTACCAATGAAATAGTAAAATAATACAAAACCACTTTTTTTAAATTTTAAGTAATTATAATCAAGTAAAGTAAATAAAGGAATTTGAATTCAGAGTATAAAATCCAATTTAATATTATAGACTATAATCCGAAATTTACAGAGTACATTCTCACGGTATTAATATACAATTACGACAAGATTCGTCGATTTAATTTTTCACTGTTTATTTATTTTATAACGAATTTATGTATTATCAAAAACGTATATATCCGTAAAGTAATAAATAAGTGTAATTTTTTTAGTTCTAATAATAAGTACTATATAAGTAAAAATAAAATACTTTCAAGTAATAAATAACGTGTGTGGAAAATTAAAATATTTTATCAATATTTCCATAAAGTGCATTATCTCCATTGCATTGTTATTTAAATAGTGGCGGATGCACACGGACGAGATTTTATTTTTCGCACGTAGCCATTCGTGTCAGTTTTGCAAAATTATTATACAGAATTCTCATAATCAAGGCTATTTCCAGCATTAACTACGCAAGCCAGACGAATATTAATTATTATTAGAGCCCATTCATAAAAATACATCTTATGGAATGTACAACCAAACTATAGGCTTATTATATTATTTTACAAAAATATAAATAATATATATATATAAACATATTTTTTATATTTCACTACTATTTTGATGAAGTTTTAAAACCTAATTTTATTATTATTTCTGAAAAGCTAGCTATGCGTTTAGTGGCATCTAGCGGAATACCTTGTAACTAATTTAAAACTGTCTAATAAAAATTTACGCAATACAGCAATGTGTTTATATTTTTAAAACATAGATGTCACTGTTTATTAATTCCTTTTTACGATGATTATTAATTTCTAGTAAATATTTTTGTAAAACTCATAGTAACATAGTAATATAAAAAATGTTTAGTGAAATTATTTTTGAAAAGTCTCGTAAGTTTATTTTTTAATTACAAAAATAAACAACTCATGTTCTCGCTTTAAAACCAATATTATGTACAGAATTTCACCCTCTTATTTAAATATAATCAGGTGGGTGATGTTACTAGATCAAATTATTTTTTTAATTTAAAAGTTAACCACCCCATCTTCTCTCCACAGTTTGTTGATATTACGTAGCAGGTGATGGATTAAAATGATAAACACAGATGGTCTAAAAATGAGACCGCTCTTTATACACCGACACGCCTTTCCGGGTTATTTATTTTGTGTTAAAGTTAACGCAACAAATAAATAATAAAATTAGGTTACCGCAAGAGCATAATCTAGAAATATATTTGCCTCGCAAAATTTATTATTAAATATTTTTTAAACGATTAAATTTTATTGTCACCCAATGCGATTGTTAAATCCTGATAAATAAGAAAAATTTATACACGTGCTTAAAAAAATATTTTGCTTCTAAATATTATCAAATTAAAATTAATAACACCAAAGCCATAGAAATAGTAATTCATCAACTGTTATTTTTTTAAATTATAAAAAAAAATATTTTTACTTTTTTTTAGAGATTTTATCTTTTTAGAAATAAACAATAATAATAAGGCATATATTTGAAATTGGCTAAATTTTTTTACAAGCATAATACGTTTATTTTTTTAATTGCACAGCGACACGAAACGTGAGAGTAAAAAATTACACGTTTAATTAGTTGTGTCGAATTGGCCACCCCTGTTCTAATCCCTGCCTGTCAGTAGCCCGGAACATTTGGCATCTGCACGTTGAAAACTCAAATAGTCGGGAAGAGCTCAAGTAGTGTTTTAGAGCGGTGGATCCCGCGTGGGGTGACGCCATATGCATTCTAATTATTTTTATGAGATAGGGTTGAAATTATTTATGTGTTTGCATAGAACATTTACCAAAGTATTACGCTTGCTTATGAATAGAAACATATAATGTATGGACTGAAAGCTACTAAGGCTGAACGTATATTTTTTTATGTTAGCTTTTAAATATCCATTTTTGTTTATTATGGAAAATAAATGTTCACTCAAGCAAGAATTCGAGGATGACAGGAATGTTGAATTCCTATGTACATTATCATCACATCAGAGGAGAATATTTAGAATTTAAATTATAAAAAATGCTTACTTTGTGAGCCTTAATTTATGTGTTGACTAATAATAGATAAACGTGTTGAAATATGTGATATCAGTATACATTTAATGAATGAAAGTTACGATAACTGTTTACTAAACAACAACGTGGTCAAGTGATGTTTCAGTTTCAAATCTGGCTGAACTTAAAAAAACAATGAAAAATTTGTCTCTGGTGCAAGATAGAGGAAAACATTTTAAGAAAAAACATCACTGGTACAGTTTTCTATATTCTACTGTATAAGACATGTTTAGATTTCGTAGACACAATTAGACGGACTCAGCCACCACCTTCGTCCTTCTACTCAAAAGAGTAGTATACTCGTGACTAGTATTTTTTTTATTACAAAGGAGTGGGAATTGTATTTCTTATTAAATAATTTTAAGTTTTTCACAAAAACTGTCAATATAGTCTTCTTTTGCATTAGTTACGTAGGCTAAAAAATATTCAAAATAGAGGGACGTTATTGACTGATTACAAATCGGCTGCAAATTGTGTCATTGCATGTTTAGTGTCATCATTATATTTCTCGCGTTAAAAAATAAATATCATTGCTTTTAAACGAATGTATAAAATTTATGAAATTTTTGCACGAAAAAAACTGGAAAACGAGGTCCCGGATAATCGGGAATTTCCAGCTTATCAAATACGCATTTTAAAGCACAGATCAAAGACAGATGTTGCCAAGGTAACTCAGATTAGATACGACTTTTATTCAGAATATTCCCTTCTGCATCTTTGATATCAATTTTATTTTTTTAAATTTTCTAGGCTCTCCATTGATGTTTTTGACTTCCCACAGTCACGTCTTGTTTTGCCCCGGGATTCGTCCTGCGAGATGGACGCAATAAATAATATTTCCGGGGGACAGAAAGATCTTGGCTTTATTCATGAGTCCAGAAATATGTTTACATGAACATATTTCGTGAAGGGTCCTTCAAGTCTGAAAGAAACTTATTAAATATGCTTCCTGTTAAAAATTGTCTGGTTAATTAGATTGTATTTTTAAACTAGTCCCTTTTTATGTGTGTTGTGATTAATCATTCAGAATTATATTAAATTTTGTAAGACGAGCAGGATATAAGATATATATCATGGTTTTTTTTTTAATTTTATGACATCCCTTCAAATAAAAGTGTTTTTCAAAAAATAATTCAGTATAGTTAATATACTGTAAAGTATTTTTTTTAACTCGTATGAAGTACAGTAGATACAGATTTTTTTAAATGATTTTTAAAATGTAATTATTATTATTATCAATAGCTTATCACGTAAAAATCAATGTCAATCAAAACAGCATTTGTGTTCAAAGAATAAATTACTAATTTGTAGCAATATATAAGACATTTTTTTTAATCACAAATACTAGATATGATATATTTTTCAACAGACAACGCATAGAATCGTATTAAATAATTTTAAAACCACTCCGTCATAATTATTACAAAGAAAACTATTACAGTAGCTGTTAAAAATTTCTAAATAAAACCGTGTGCGATAATTTACATCGCGAAGATCGCTAACCGAGTTATATTTCTAAAATCGATAAACTAACGCTCGTACTTCAAAGCATCTTGAGAAGAACCAGGGATCTCGTAAAGTGGGTTATTTCATAAAAAAATCAATTTACACTGAATAGTACGGAGTGCCCCAGAAATGGTGGCCATAACCATCACGCCACGCTGCAGCAGCCAGTCCTGTTAATTCTCAGGTTAATGGAATCCCCTGGTCTGCAAGTCATTAACCGAGTAACAAGCTCAAGGGCCCTTGGCTCCGATCGTGCGATCACAAATAAGATGATACAGCCAACTTCGCACTCCTGCAAGCTGTGAGAACCGAGAGTTTCACCCGAGAAGTGCCTCTCGGGTGAAATTGCATTTTAATGACTATCCTTGGGTTTTTTTCCTTGCGAACGCAACGGAGATTAGCATAAGCTCTCTAACGATGCAAACTTTAATTATCTCTTAACCGTGCAGAAAAACTATGTGTTTGAATATAATATTTATTCCCATCCACATATCGTGAACCTACGTTATCTACCAATTATTTCAAAGCGAGTCTACTGGGAAACCGATGACTTGTTTTGTGTTTAAATAAACGTTGATACATTTAATCTTACCCACATTTAACGTTTTCATTTGATTGTTACCTATTATCATTCATTACGATTTCTTATTTAAACATTTTAAAATATATATATCAATTACTTTAAAATAAAAACTTATAATTTTTTTAATTTTCATAACTAACTTCAACAGGTCAACATAACACCTTAACTTTTTTCCTGGGACGCTCAAAAATATTATATTAAACTTCATTAATTTAATCACATTGTTTATAAGGTACTTTATATACAAGTTTGTTTGCAACCTCATCCAATAAGTGTAAATTAAATATATATTAATCCGATTTCTGCACCACGTGACCTGGCACACTCTCATCATATTTACTCGGCCTTTTTATCTTTAGCACTTAGGTAAGAATATATTCGATTTGTGGGCGTTTTATTTGTACTGCGATACCGCATACATGACATCTCAATATCCTGGAACCATTCCGAAGCGCTGAGAGGTTCTTCTAAAATATTTACCTTTAAAAAAATGTCGCTTTCGTTATTTACCTTGGCGGCTGCGACGAAAGAGAGAATTGTTTTCTTTTATTTCTTTTATCGAATTGGCACACGAGACAACCGCAACAAATATACTATCGGGGAACTAAATTCCAGCGCATATCAATCACCACAGCTAACGCACGTCAGCCTCGGCGCTACTGCCGAGAGACAGGGAATAGTAAATACGAAAGCCGAGCTTACTTGTTCCTCGGAGCGTATCATGAAAAAAAGCGTAAAACACACAAAGCCTTCATCTTTCAGTCAACGTAAACCGACGCCCGTGACAATGAACACTCCTCCCGGTATTGTCTGTGGGAAGATAGTCCTGCGAAATATAACTTTCAAGGTTTGGGTTAATGAGTAAAATATTGCGGTAGACTCTGGACTATGAAGAATTCATCCCTTGCGAACGTGTTTTAATTTGGCTAGATATTCAAAATTTCTTTGAATCAAAAGTAATTACCTGATTTAAAATAGTAGCTATGAAATTTAATAATTAAGCTGTATAAAAATATAAGACCAAATAAATTTATCTAAATAGATCTATAGATAATGTTTTGAAAAATTGAGCGTTTCCTGTCAGCATAAAAAAACTGTATTTTATAATATATAATGATTTCTACACAATATACAGTCATTTTTGTGAGTTAAATTTTGGCTCGATAGTGAGCTATTTAAGAAATTTGAAGTAAACAAGCAAACAACAATTACCAGCAATGACTAGTTCAAACATGATATTAAGAGATAAAATATCCTGAAAATAAAATCGGCTGAAATCATAGTGTTCTCGTATTCACACATGAGGTAAGTTTCTGGGTGGCAAGGGAAGATTAATGCCTTCAAGATGTGATGCTGGAGGCGCTGAGTGTTCTCTGTATCCAAGGCTTTGATGATGGATGAACTCCATCATATTATTGAGAGTTGATGCGTATTGTTTGAGAAGACTTGTCATTAAATTGATATTAAGAAAATAACTTTATCAAAATATATCGCTGCAATGGAGAATAAAGTCAAACTAGTTAGGAATAATTTTGAACTCTTATTAAAAATACTTTCCTAAAAAAAAGATAAGAGTATAGGAGCCTCAAAAGATATAGGATTATGGATGGAAAGTTCACAATAACTTAGTATTTTTCAATCATTGACTATTTTCAGTCATTTTAGCTTCGAAACGTAAATGTCTTTGCAATTCAGAATAAAAAAATCTTAAGGCTAAATCAAAACCTAAATTATGTGTATGTTATATTAATGTAGAGTATTTAATTATTTGCAACTTGCGTTACTTGTAATATCTCTTAACTAAAATCTTAATTACGGTTATAAATTAAAACTTATTGCGTTTCATATAATAATTTTTCCTCCCTGTAAAGTCATGCTCGCAAACAACGTTTAAGGTATTAATATTTCTATGCTTTATACTTTTTCAAGTAAGAAATAAATTTCGTTTATGAAGCAACATATTATTTATGTTTCGTATTATATGCATAATTGTTTTAATAACTCAATTAAAATTATCAAGAAACTGGCTATATTTAAATAATTTGTAAGGCAGGTTCATAACCTCAATAAATAGGTGCAAGATAAGGTTCTTCCCAAAAATTTCATTATCTTACATCCATATTATTATTGTTACTTACTTTCAATTTTTATTTTTATTATTATTCAAAACATAAAACATATTATTATGTTCTAAACGTTAAAAATAAAGCTTTTACCAAACTCTTTTTTTTTAATAAAAAATAATAATTTTGACAATTCTTTAATACTGCTTTACTTTTCGCATATCAAACCTTAAATAAAAATAAACGAATAGAATAACACAGAGATTATTTTTAACTGCATTTGGAAGCAAATAAACGTACATTTTTTTGTAGTCTGACAACGAATATCGCAATATTGTATGTAATATACATTTTAAAAAATCCGAGATATATTTCTGACTTTATCGTCGTATTCAAATCTTTATTATCTATCGACAGCACAAATTTAAAATTAACATAAAAAAATTGATTGATCATATGGAAAAATGTAGTTATGGATCCCAATAATCACAAATAACATTATAATAGAAGCAGAAAAAAGTACTGCGTTGTATTTATTATTAATAATATGTAATGTTAAGCTGAAAAAGTTTTTTTTATAAATATGAGAAGTACTTTTCCGCATAGACCCAGTCTACGTTTTCTTTTTAGTATGCTAATGTTGTTCCCACAATGCTAACAAGTTAATTTAATTCTTTGACTTTTCACTCTAATTGAGAATTCAGAAAATGTCTTTACGAATTCCTTGAAACTACCAAAGCAAATAATAGCGTTACGTCGAAATACGTACCTTTTAAATATACGCTATTACTTTTTTTATATTTTAATCATTTACCTTTCTAGTCAATGCTTAAAGATTATTCGAATTCGCAATTTCCAGATAAAACCATCAGTACACAGGAAAAAAATATAAATTGAGCTTACAGGTAAGATCTTCGGGACATTTTCAATTCTGTAGCCATCTTGTTGCGCTATTTTTTTCCTTTACTTTTCGGTATACCTTGAAATTGAACATGTAATTGAATTATCGACAGTATATATTCTTCGGTTGCCTTCTTTAATCTTCAATAGAAATCATTTATTTAATTACATTAAGGGAAATAAACATTATATATTATATTATCCATAATCCTTTTCTTTGCGACAGTTAAAATATTTTTTTTTCAACCATTGCGACTTCTATTCAAAACAATGCGGAGGACTTTTCAAAAGTTTTTTTTAGTTTCGTGAAGGTGTTTTCTTTAGAGAAAAGTCTTACGTACAATTGCTACTTGCACAAGTGCTTTCCGGCTTTCCTCTATTAAACCCTTACGTGACCGGTTGTACAGAGTCACTCATTGGTGCTAAGTTCTCAAAGCCTTACTGAAAGAATTGTCAAGTCAAAAGGATCTATTTATTTCCTCCTAGTCATGGAAATACTATCTTACCCACATTATGGGCTTCAAGATTTACCGGAAATAAGATAGTTTTTACCACACCTTGCAAACATAATACATATAATAAAGTAGATAAGAACAACTTTATTATCTTTAAAATATTTGGTTTGTAAATATGTATATATAATTTAGTGACGGTTCTTGAAACTAAAGTTGCAAAAAATTATTTGTATTTTTAGTAAAAGTACATTAGAACTATTTTCATTAGTTATAAATTCAAACCTCGAAAAAAAAAATTTTTTTATTTAAAAATACGTTTGATTAGACGTCTTTGTAAACTTTGTAATGATTGAAATATTACGAGCAGTATCAATTCAAAGAGATTCCACAATACCGCAAACACTCTTCCATTGACCGGATGCATCAAAAGCACTAACTCCGCGTATGTTCTTAGGTAAGCAGAGGCAGTGCAGATTTCTTCTGGGAATGGGCCAAATGGGCTTCATGTCAGATGTTATCGGTACTAACACAGCCTGCGGCACATAAATACGCCGTGGTCCTGCAGACCTCTCCGTGAATGAGGCAGTCCCTTTGATCTTCTCTAGGCAGTGGCGGCGCGTGGCGAACCAATCAGACACGTCGTGAATTACCGACCAGTGACTCTAGTTTTTATAATACACGCGTTTCTTATCACCACACATGGCACGCCAGGTGAGGGAAATCGGAATAAATATTTAGATCTACGAACCCCTCCACTTAAAATCACGTGATAAATAATATTATATATTTTTTAAATATTTTAATGTTTAAATCTCAAAAGTTCGTTATTGAAATCAAACATATCACAAAATTAAAAATTTATTTATAAAATGTAAATAAACTATAGTTTTTATGTTTTTAAAAACCAAACTTTTTGATATTTACATGTAAATTGAATTATTTTAAAAATAAACAATTATTTGGGAATAAATGGAAAGTAATAACCCGTTTTTTTAATTAAAATATCTTATGTCGACGCCAAAAGTATTTTTAACTTTACGTTTTTCAATATTTTTCATTGGAATAGCTATTCATTCTTTATAGTCAATAAGTCTATATTATCCTATTTACATGTGTTTTATGGTAAATATAATAACTTATTCGTTGGACCAACATAAAACGCGTATGAAATAATGGGAGGTATGTCGATATTTGGAACCCTTTTAAGGCTTCTTATTATCGTCCTGGCGAGTGGTTAGCACCAAGGCCTAAGCGGGACAGTGCGGTGGAGGTCATGTCCAAATCAAAAACGCGGATTCATCGACCGTGATTATGAACTATTTCATAAGAAGAAACTCTATTATAAAACCATATATTTGTATTGTATATTTTATGAATATTGCAAATATATTGTTTATTTTTAAAAATTGAGTGAAAAACACATCTTAGTTAATTAAAAATTGTATAAATTTTATTTTTAGTAATTTAAAAACCCTTTTCGTCAAAATGCAAAACAAACACCAACAATAAGTGCAACCTAGCTAAATTATGAAAAAGTGCAATAAAATCTTCATTAACGTAAGTAAAACAATAAACAACTAATGTTAAAAATATAATCCCCTCCGCACTCGACGCCTTTGGCTTGTTTCAATGAATGAACGCAGACAGGAACGCTGATAAATAGGTGCGGTACTATGTTTGTGTTAATGAAGACACTGTTCCTGTGCATACAATATACCCGTCAAGAGAAAAATAAACATTGTTATTTGTTTTCTCACCGAGACGGATTATAATGTTGATAAAGATGGATGAGCTCTGAGAATATGTAAATAGCATCTCATGAAAAATATAATTTTTAATAAATATTTTAAAACAATCATAAAACATTTAATAAATTAAAAATTTAGATCAGTAAAAAAAATACTATAAATAATCGATCCATTGAATTTAAAATATCTACTAAGCAATGCATTTTTACTTAATATTTTGAATAACTCCAATAATTGTAATTTCTATAAATGTAGAATTTTTCAATGCCTATTTTCTGTTTAGGGGTTTGATATATTTGTATCAATGAATTATTTAAAATAACGTTGACAGGTGGGCATTTAAATAATACGAGTTAATGTTTCCGAGAGTAAGTTAGTAAGAATTTCCGTCAACTTTTTCGTGCCGGTAAAAGTTTTAAGCAAAATCATTATGCGTCACACGTGGAGATGTGAGAAAATAAAAAAATGAAGAAAAACCGAATAACAAAGGAAACGATAAGTTGGAGGGACGTCGCAGTACATTGTGTATTTTCGTTTCCTTTTCTATGGAATATTATATAAAGCGAGCAAACCTTCTTCTATCTCTCAATATTTATTGACGAACATAGTAAATAAAGCTGCACTAGGTAATTTATTGTATTATAATTTGTATTGTTATTTAATCAAATGTCCAGTATTATATGCTAAGAAATATGAAATAAGTAAATGTGATTTAGTATTATCGCTGATGCGAGAAAAATAATTTACTTTAATAATCAGAAAATTTGATGTCCAAGATCCATAATACTGATCATATTGAGCAATTATTAGCAAGCTGTCAAATGAATTATTTTAATTACATAAATGTTTCACACTTTATTAATTAAAAAAATTGCGAAGTACAGATTTTTATAATGAATCGGTACGTTTATATTTTTTTAAACACAATTGTTTTATTTTATATATTAATAAAAACGAGCAGGATTTTTTTGAAAATCCCTCTGATTGCAGAAAAAATATTTACCATAATCGTGTAACAGTTAGCTGAGTAAATTTTGCCACAAAACTTTTCACAGCTTTTAATAAAGGAGTTTTGATAATCATTGACTTAATATTGATAAGAGGTATATTTGCAGAAGAATTTGTATTACACATGATTTGGTACTAATATCAAAAACTATATTTTCTATGTATGCATGCATTCATACCATAAATCACCTTTTTACTGATAACAAAAATTTATGGCTTGTAAACAAAGTGCAACGTGTTTTATTAATAAAACGATAGTGGTACACCCATAAAAATTAACTGTAGAAATGCCGCTTATATGTAATTTAAAAATAATTATTCGCTATGGTAGATTTATGAATGAACGCAATAGAATATTAAAATAAATATGTCTCATTTAGCTCATATCTATAGTTCATATATTGTAGCAGACTCGAGATAGGATATGAAAACAAATAAAGCAAAAGGCATTCACAAGGAAAGCTTTATGTATTCGTTACTCACTAGCATTTATTGCTAGACTATTGGTTTCGAACGAATTCTGTAAATACAGAACTTGATTAACAACTTCCGGCATTGTAAAACCTGCAAATAGTCACTTCACTGTAGCTCCAAACCGAGCTGAATCTACAAAACCAGGCTACAAAGATATGTAATGAATGTACGGATCCCAAACAAGCTTCTTTAGATTTACAATCCAGGCCTAAAGTGTCATATTCCTTATAATAAAAATATCACTATATACATTTCAACTAATGGTTTTAAATGTTTTCAACGTATTATGGTATTGCTGCGTTCTAGTGCATAATGTGCATCGAGCATGTACTATGACGATTAACAGAAAAGAAATTCATGAAATCTAAAATCTAAACTTAAAACTTTTTGCCCCGATATGAAAGATACATAATTATTTGGTTTAACCACGAAAAGGTAAGAGAACAAGACAAAGAAAAGTAAAGTTTTCTCAGCGATTATATCTGAAACATAACATATTTTTTAGATTATCTCTTTTGATACGGTGAAATTTAAATTAAAGTTTGTAATACACGTTGAAGATGTTCCTTGGCATACTGCAGAGTGCAAACTTACATAATTATTTAAATGTAAATTTTATCACGGACGTTAACATGTTCATGTTGATCGTGCTTTGTAATGAAATACTCTTCATCACCAACTTTTACTTATTTTTTCATGTAACTAAGATGCAAGCTAAAAAACTACTTTGTGGCACACAGTTTAGATTTTACCAAAACGAATTTGTAATAAAACTAATTAAACTTAAATCATTCATTTATAAAAATCTATTGAAATACAGCGTGCATTTACAAATATGTTTTCTATTTGAACGGAAGTCATATCTGAATAGAAAAATACTACCACTTCCGATATTAAAAAGCCACAAAATCTCTTCACAGGTCGTGTCTACTCATCACAGTGTATCTACACTCCACTCGCGCCTGCACTATTTGTCAAGGCGCTACAGATGTCCTGAAACTACGCTGAAGGCTGTATACTTCATACAGAATACAGCCACTACCCTTTCTAGGGTAATGCAAAACTTTTTTTATGAAAAGTAGTGTTTCTTTAGTATAATATATCATCATGATAGATAGAAACATCTGCAATACCTGTGATACAATATTGAACCATTAAATTTAATTTCTTAAACGTTTGATGCTGTAAAAGTTTCTTTATTTATACTCACATTTAAAATATTCTGGTATACATTGATATTTTTTTAATAAACAAAGATAAAAGTAATCAGTCACCGTTCAGTGCAGAATTATATTAAGTGTCCAAGCACTTAATCGATACATCACTGCAACTTGCAGAAAAAATCACTTTTTTAGCTCACGTAAATAGTATACTAACATGAAAATTTCACTGAATGTGTTTTTCATACAAACTCTGAGTTTTATATTATACATTATAACATTATATTTATCTCAGACATCATAGATGTTTGTTGAATTTTCATTGATAAATAATATGATTATGAATAAGTTTACAAAAATAAATTCTCCATTCAGAGAATGAGCCACAACCCTGACAAAGCCGTGCGCCAGGACGCTAAACAAACCCACGATTGTGGAATACTACCTTTTTGTTATCTTGCCGCAATACGGATTCGCATTACTGTAATTGGCAACGAAACGACCAAAAGAAAAATATAGCCGCTCATCGGTGTAAATTCAGATTTTATATTACTTAGCGTTTTTGTTCAGCGCAAGTAGACGATTTGGTTTTGTAGCTGTTTAATCACGCAAAGTACTAGCACAGTAATATATTTTATTGTGTCTTAACTGATGCAATTTAAACTGCTTTCATTCCAGAAACTATTCAGAATGAAAACCTTTGATACACATATATGTAACTACAATTTGTTTTTCAATAAATTCACATTTAAATCTTATCGACTTACTGTTAAGAAAAATGTTTTCAGGGTATGTAGTTACGATACAATTATAAGATTTTTATATTTCCATCAACGTTATTTAACGGTGGACGAGAATATAAAATTTACTGCCAGGCTATTCGATCTCACCTGTCTACGTGGATTTTTTTAATTTTTCGGGGCAGTTTCTTTGCATCTTGTGTATTCAACGTATTAAAATATAATTTGTTATTTAGCTCATATACACAGTATTCAAAGTATTGCTTTATTTTATACAAAACTACTTATTCTATTCCAAATAATTGTACTCGTATAATACGTTGAAAGAAATTTGACGAAAAAATTGTAGTATATAAAAACAGTATTTAATGTTATATTTCTTACGATTCATAAAATCATTGAGTTTCAAACCTTGCGATCAAACACATCCAATAATGTAAACTTGAATAAAGAAAATATTATTTTTTCTTACGAAAGATTTTTTGCTTTGATAAAGATGAATGTAAGCAAGTAGTAAAGTCTCGTCCTTGCATAAACACATTAGACTTCAATGCCGCGCCGGATGTTATTGTTCTGTGGGATTGATTTGCTCCTGTCTCTGCGTCGAGACACGTGTTAAAAATACACGTGGACTTAGTAAGTAAGGTTATGTTATAACGATTGAACTCATAAAAATTGGCTTATCCAATACTGTAGTAAAATGTCTATTTTGAATCCAAGATGCTATTAACAACTCCGTTCACATTGAGGAGAATATCCGTGGCACCAATGATCGTAAAACTTTTATGTTTTGTCAACTAATAAAATGAATACTAATGTAAAAATTAACTCAACCAAAAAATTGTTGTTTACATACTATGCCCAATAAATTTAAACAAGCTCTGTTCTTGCAAACATTTTTACAAAACTCATGCGTTTTAATATTTTTTCAAATCATTGTATCAATTTTCGCAGCCATGTTTATTAAGCCATTGACTTGCGTAATTTTTTTTTTAACAATCTGATTTTCCCACACGTCTGTCTTAATATGTACACAAGTAGTTTTTTTCCTGCTAGTCAGAATATTTGAGAAGAAAGTATCACGTTACCCACAGACAGTCTGTTTACATCAAAAAATATAATAAACAAACAACTTACGTATATTATTATATTTTTGCGGGTACATATATAACTTTGGTTTATTTTGAGATAGCGGCCAAGTGTACACAAATGGGAACAGTATAAAAAATTGAACAAAACTTCTGAAAGCTGTCGCTTAGAAACTTATGGATATGTATGGCATTTTGAGCGAGATGTATGAAAGTTTACTCAGCTATTGGATTTCCATATATATAGATTCTTTAAAAACATGTGCGCCGTTTTAATGCAGCTCTCTAATGGTTTCCGGCGATAACAGCGCTTAATTCGAAACATCCACACAAAGCGGGGAACAACTTTAGCGACGAGCTCTCACGACGCGACGCCGAAAGTCAAAACAGCCGCGTCCTCGGCGAAAAGTTATCGACTCCGCGACGCGAGCACCTCACCCCGCAGACCCCTAGTATAGTGAGATTAACACGTACTCCTGAAACTACGATTAGTTTGGACTTACCCACATGAGTGACAGTCACAAAACAGCATTTTGAAATTCATGTATTGGATTTTTTTTCCAATACGTGAATTTAAATTTAAAATGTGTTGTATGAAAAAAATATTGTTTCTGGAGTGGACTTTTCTATAGGTGTCCAAAAATTAACGCAAGATTTAAATTTGTCGCCATTTTTGCAGTAATGTTTTGGGAACACTTAAAAAAAAGCAATTTGACAGCTGACAGTTTAGGGTTAGTAAAAATGGAGCGTTACACGATAAAACAATGTGTCTTCATTATTTAACAATATTTCAAAAATAATGAAAGCTTGGCAGCCGCAGTTTGAAAATTTCATACAAAATATGGTCGGAATAGTTTTTTAACTTCGTCTCTCTTCGCTGTGCTGTCATTAGGCTTCAGTTTTCGTGTTAATTGAATTTTGTAAGCATGGAGACATAGATCTTTAGTTAGTATACGCTGTAGAGAGCTTCTTGAAATTTGCAATTCTTGTCCACGACGCCGAATTGAGGTTCCTGGATTGTCACCGACACTCTTACGCACTGCTTCGATATTGAAATTTAGACGGCTTGTTTTTGAACGACCAGTCTCCCTGAATTTTTCAATTAATCTCTTCACAGTTGACGAAGTTAAAATACTCTTCCGACCATATTTTGTATGAAATTTCGAACTGCGGCTGCCAAGCTTTCATTATTTTTGAAATATTATTAAATAATAAAGACACGTTGTTTTATCGTGTAACGCTCCATTTTTACCAACCTTAAACTGTCAGCTGTCAAATTGCTTTTTTTAAGTGTTCCCAAAACATTACTGCAAAAATGGCAACAAATTCAAATATTGCGTTAATTTTGGGACACCTTTATAAATAAACTGTAATAAAGGTCGGTTTTAGATGTCTATAGTAAATACAGTAAGATCAACGTTTTTATCTTTATATTCTATAAAAACGCAGACCCTTCTTACATAAAATTGCGGTGTAAATAACCTGTGAACCCACTACACTGCTCTCCCTAAAAAAACTATGAACACTGTCTAAGCATGTGATGTCATCACTGTGAGATGGTCACCAACCTATTCTGAAAATCAAAGATACATTAAATGGCACAGCTAGTATCAAAGTAAATCAAGAGCTTTATAGTATAATATAAATATGAACTCTCAAAGTTTCCGTTCAAAAGATCAATGTTTAAGCTGTCTTCTACGTGAACAAACAGTCCTGAATATTGGTAGTCAAATCGGATTATGTAGCTTAAACAAGTAACACAGTAAGTTTGGCAACCGTTTTATCGATTTGGTGTGAAGTCACTATACTCGAAACGTGTCTTGGCAATAAATCTGTAGCGTTGAAAAAAATTACCGGCAAATCACAGGCTCAAGGGGCCCGGGGCAGAGGCGAGACATTTTTTTAAGTTTACGACCCACGCCGGTGGATCACAAATTTAAGTAATGGTGCATCTTCACAAAGAGCGTGCACGGGTGGATGCATTTCACCGCACTTTTAAGGAAGCCGTCAATGTCAACCCCAATAACTGACTAACAGGGGATATTTATAATACGACAGACGTTCTGAAAAATAACAACCCGGCGGAGCGCAACCTCGCCTCTGAGAGAGTATTGGTTCCGATCCTTTTAGATTTTTATAACAAGGTTTCTTTTAACAGCCAGAAGACCCTCGTTTATCCTTTGCACTACAGCGGTTACTGTAAAAGCTTTGTGTATTTTAATAATTCTGTATCCCGGAATAATATATTAAGTACGTTTTATGGTCGAAATTATTACGCAATAATAATTTCAATTTTCTCAAACAACACAGGCACGCAAAACATATTAAAACCAGAGAGTATATTGCAATATACGTAATTATAATTTTATTAAAATTTATTGAGGAATCCAATCCATTTACAACCTTTTTACCAAAGAAGTAAAATTTTAAGAGACTCGTTTATTTATTTTTTAATTGTGCACATTTGTCAACAATGCTATTAAATAAAAATATAAGCTCAAATGTCAAATTAATTAAAATACTATATTTATATATATGTGAAAAGATATAATGATAGGTTTTTTAATTTTTTATCAATATTTTTAGAAACACTTTTGTTTTTTTAGTATTAAAAGTGCGTTTTGGATTTAAATTGACCTCTACCTCGATATACCAACTCTTTTTAAATTTTATTTACAGTCGACACTGTATGTATCTTAAACATTGCTTCAACATTATGTATTTACCTTTGAAGCATTCGTAAGTACTCCGTATAATTTTATATCTTTATTAAATTATGATTCCTAATAGATCGAATGGAGTGAAAATCACCTTTATTATTTATTTTTTTTGCGTGCCTAATGCAAACCCGTATGTTGCCTCTTTTTCAAAAGACTCATAACATCCATCATTTAACAAATAGATAAGTAAACGAACCCATCTAACTGATCTTTAGCTTTTAAGGATTTTTTTAAAATGAATATCATGTTTTGTTAAAGCAAAATATGACACATTTGATTAAATTATACTCGTAAATATACAGCTCTTGTAATATTTTGTTTAATAGAGAAAGTAAAATTACTAATTGCATTTAAAAGGGCTCTGTTTCCCCTAATATTCAGTTTTCAGTAACATGCCACCAGATTGTGAGGGAACAGTCAAAGCACGACAAGATCATATTACACTTTCATGGAAAAGAGAATTTCTTAGTAGGGACTTTTAGTATTAACTAGATATTAAGTGCAACCTTTTACGTGAAGTCATACAAGACGGATTATGTAAATGGATGTATATATTTCACTAAAACACAAGTATTAGTTTGCAGTAAAAGAAAGACTGGAGTGATTGATTATTTCATTATTATTTTTTGTCATTTCAATAAAGAAAATGGATTTCTAAGCGGATGGATTGCCCGTTCAGTATTGACGTTCGAGAAAAATCTGTGATGGATCTCCGATCAAAACTTTATCAACGGAAGAACGCAGGGTAGAATGATATTTTTTCGTACTTTATATTTTTTTCCTTTCTTCGCCGCATGTGATAAACTCTTCAAATATTTATGTGCTATGAATATATATACGCAGAATAATGTATGCTATTATATACGTATTTAATATTTTAATAATAGAAGACACTCGCTGAAGAGAAATGCGTGGTATTTGTTTATTGCCGTGTCCCTTATCGGAGTTGTCCACAAAAAAATTCCTTGACGAGTGATGTGAAATGTGAACATCTGAAGATGTCAGTAAAGGAAAGTCAAACGTCAAAATCTTCAAAGTCAGAAACGTTCTAGAAATTAAGCCTATTCTTATTTTTATATTAGCATGGGTATAGTTTCAGATTTGTTGTGTTTTAGACAGTTAGTTTATGATTACTGATGGTAGAATCAATTTGACAGTGACTAAGTCAATATTATATAATTGATCTTTCTACATTTAAAAAAAATATATGAAGACTTAAATTATCAATAATAGTATCATAATTTTGAAAACTGATAATAATGCTTATATCTGTGATAACCTTTGGCAGCAATCAACATCTTATTGTTCCAAGCTTACTTTTCGGTTCTAAGCGGTTTTTCTGGGTGTAGTTTGGTAAATTTACAAAGTACTTAATTTCAATTTTAGTTTCAATATTAATTATTTTGAAAGTTAAACCCAGCATAAACATGTACAAAACAAGACGCCCTGCATCCATCACCGCAGAGTTCACCAGATCACTGCCCCCCTGCATTAGGAGGTGATTATGTCCGGGAATACTTTTCTAAGTTGGGTGAAGACGAGAGATTCATCAGACCCAATAATTGATTGGGGCGGATTATCGAGTTTAGAGAAGTGCGGGAACACAAACTCGACTGTGGTCTTAGACAAATACCGCGGGGGACCCGCGCGTGTCTCCCGAGACATCTCACTGGGATCCCAAGTATTTACAAGAATAAGTGTTTAAACATGCTGTCTTTTAAACACATACTTATCAAAATTTATACTATTTTTCTTTGGATTCATAGACAAGCTACTACGTAAGTATTTATTAGGAATTTCCAAATAACTCAAGAAATTTGACGCGATAATTTATCGGTTCATGTTTCGTTGTGGAGATGCCAAGTTATGATATTGCTATAATAATATCACCATTAGTTTATCCCTCAGACCGGTGATATAAGCATTTAAAACTATGTTAGGTCATTATTATTTTTAAAGCATGAAATAACAATAGAGAACAAATATTTTTTAAAAATGTAGAATATCCAAAATATTAAAATGACTGAGTAAAATGAAACATTTTTGGTATAACTTTTTTAAGTATTTTACAATGCGCTTTAGGGAGGATATGAAAGCATCCAGACTTTTACTATTGAAATACTTATCATAGCAGGCAAATTCTAGAAAGAAACTAATTGCTTTGCATTCTTTGGGCATATTTTAGACTATCGAAGGGGAGCAGAGACATGCAAGTCTGAGTATCGAATTCCACACCGTTTACCCGGGAGGTGGTTTCCTTATTCGCTGTAGAGGGTGACATCTGGGAAACCCCTGCAAGAGAACGTGAATAAACAAAGAAAACAAAACCATTTTTTACAAATATCCTCTTAAGCTCATACTACTATTTATGAAGAATTTGTTAAGTGTAATAATTTTATATTTTAAAAAATTTACACTTTTTCGCACAAGCGATTTTCATTAGTAAAGAATACAATATGTTGGATCAAATATAACAAAAGAATACCGTGAATGTTAGTCGTGACCAAATTATAATATAATAGTTTAAAATATAAAATATTTTTATTAAATTGCTTAATTAATCATCGCTATTGTAGACAACAATTTATTACCAATAACACAGGTATTTACTAACCTCCCTGTTGTATCGGGCAGGCGGTAGTAATATTCCGCTCAATAATTACTTCAGAGACAGCAGTCAATATGCTAATGCGTGGCGTGAGATGGGTTAGCATAAATCACTAATCGTTTAGTTGATTGGAGACACTCGGTAAGGCAGACACAATGTCTCGATGGCCTCCTTTAATCAGGTATCTCGTTACAAGGATGTTTGACTTACACTGTTTGTCATTTGTGAAAGTTCAATTCGCCAAATAATATTATAATTTTTAAAAAATTCAGTGTTGATTCAACTCTTTATTTTTTTATGCGACTAGCTTCGTTAATTGGCATCTTCTCTGTTTGAAGATGCAAACTTAGCATGTTGGCGAAACTAGTGTGTTAAAAAATATAAAGACAGAACAACACTACAAACAGTTTATAATAATGAAGCACCACCAAGTACTTGTTGCCATTAACAATATAATCCTTTTTTTATTTTTAAAACTATGGTGTTTTAGTATTATATTGACTTTTCGAGTAAAAAATCATTTAAAATAATAATAAATACGATACATATTTTTTTATAAAATATAAAGACTACGGGTGGCTTCCTCCTACATATCTGACATGAAACGATAATATATTCATTTGAGTAGTCCATTTGTGCAAATAAGTCTTATAATTATTTTCTTATGTTTTATAAGATTTCAGCGCATAAAAATACAGCAATAATATAATGTATTCATACATTCCCGTCAATACTTATGAAAATGATATAAATATTTGACATTGCTAAGTATTCTAACAGTGTATAAATATTCCAACATGAAACACGATCATTGATATTTTATCACCGGGCTAATTTCAAAAACCAAAATAAAAACACAAAGTTGTTAGAATATTTTAATATTTACTTTCATGTAGTTTTTATACTTATATGATATTTAAGTAATATGTTTAAGTCTATTCAATTAAAAATATATATTACCAGGCACAAAGGCAAGGCATTTTTAGTCCAGTTTGCTGATTTTTAAAGCAATTCATAAGAATGAATTTCTCCAAAGTTTTCGGTAATTTTTCATCCTGTTGGAACCTTATGAAGACGCGTCAATCATAGTTGGTCGGACATCTCGGCTCCAGATGCGGGAGCTAAAATAGCACACCAACAAAGATTGACGTGCCTTCATATCTATAAACTCGACAAAAGAATTAGGAACCGTACACCCAAGATAATCATCTACCCAAGTCCATTAGTTTTTATAACAATTTTAAATCATTTTCAGTTAATCTCTTGATATGATATTTTTACTAATGTAAATGATTGACAAAAAACAATTCATGTTCATATTAATACAGGTTGAATTATGTGTTTGGTAATCTTACAGCTTGGTGTAAATTCTTGTATTACAATTATCTATCACCAGTAGTTATGTAAAACGGAGTTTGTTGAAGTTGCCGGTTGAGGTAAAATGCTAATGTATTGTCATCGAAGATTAGTCATCAGTAGGCTATCATTTATCAAAACACATTATTAAGCATTCTCATTCTTAATGTATAGTGGCACGTGCCTAGAGTGCTATTGATTCTTGATATTTTGCTAGTCAGGTATTTGAGGAATTGTGAAATTCATTTGAAATTTTGTATTTTGTATGATAATACACAACCACAATTAATAATCGTGATTTTGAACTTTTCATTTTTAATCGCAGTTAAAAGGTTCTTTGGGTAAACTCAAAAATATCCAACAGTACTTTTTTTTTCACTGTCTAAATCTTAAAATATTCGCGGGCCACATCACTTAAGTTACATTAATTTAGATTTCTATCATATACCTACACTTAAGAGTATTTTTTTATAAATAATAAACACACGTATGAAAATAAATGTTCGATATTATTTTTTTGACTATTCTAACTATTCTTCTATATTTTACGAATGAGATTTCACTTTGAGTTTTTAAAACTTTTCAGATACTTTTTTTTAAATAAATACGTATTAATATACAAAGTAGTTTGTTCAACTTTATCTCCGAGATTTCAACAATATTAAATGAATTGCGTTGATTGAAATCGAAAACCACATTTATCTAAATGTGCAAGGATAATAGTAATGCGTAAACTGAATCCAACAAACTATTTGGTATTTAAATATGAATAAAAAACCATTAAACGCTGGTAGCGCTTCGTTTTTCCAATAAAAATTTCATGATTTATAAATATATGAAATAAATATTTATTGTGATACGTTTTAATTTTTTGTGGGTAGTTTTGACTACCTTTTATTTTGTCATTTTCAAACAGAGCTATGGTTATAGTTTATAGCTTTATAGAGCTACAATTTTATAGCTTGTCCGAGTTATGCGTGATAATTATACACACTATATAAATACCCAATACACGCAAGGGATTAATTACAAATTGCATCATAAAACAAATTAAAAATTCTTGACTCGAGTGAAACTGTCGCTGGGTAATTTATGAGAGCGAATTACGCGTGCCATTACAGCGAAGGCGAAGAGACGCTGACACGAGGAGGACGGCGAGGAGCGGGCAGGTGGGGAGGGTGGGTTCCTGAGGTGAGCCAGCAGGGTGAGGTATTGTAGACTTTCACTCACCGCTCGTCAGGGGGGCGCGGTTTGGTCTTGTCGCAGGGGGGCATAGGGGTGGGCACCCGAGGGGGCGCCACGGGGATAGGGGTCCCTCTTCGGCGGATCTTCTTGCCCTCCATCATGCTGGAGGATCAGAGAACCTGAAAATAGTAAAATTTTATAAATACATTCATATCGTACTCTAGACATCTTTCACATACCAATAAGATGTACAAATACGTATTATCATGCAAATTATGGGGAAATCACTGAAAACAATTTATTTTCAAATAACTGAAGAAAAGTACATTTATCCTAATAAAATTTTTATAACCAAGTACAAGCTATTAATTAAGAGTGAGACACCAAAAATAAAATAAAAATGGTTTTCCTGTTTATCAAATTTATTGCCTCTTCCGGTGTTGCCTGTTCAGATATTAACTGTAATCAACTATTACGTGTCTTCGAGTTAAGCCGCAATAAGTATGCACGCGCAGGCGCAACTTCCAAATCTACGACACTAATTCATCAGCCGAGAGGCACAATGGTAACTGAGCTTTGATGTACAGTGCTATTCGGCATGAACGTCGATCACATAAACATCAGATCACGCGCCTCCGAGTACCCGCCCCCTCCCCCCGGCCTGGTAGGCATCACGGCGCACCGCCAAAGCTCCGGCGCCGCAGCCGAGCTTTCAGCGCTCAGCCTGGCTGTAGTGCGGCGGGTGGTGCCGAGGGGCGCATTGTGGATGTCTTGTGAGCCATGCAAAATTAATTCAAGCACTCGTGATACACGGCCTCCCCGGGCAGCGAGAGATACACCCCTGGCGTTTTTGTTGGCTGCTTATTAATTGTGAGCTATATGTATATATATAGATTCGTTAGTACAATGGTTAGTACACCGGCCATGTAAGCTAGGGGATGTGGGTTCAAATCCCTCACAAATCACGATGATATTTTTCTGAGAGTTTCTTTAAATCATCTTCTATATATGAACTAATGTGCCTAATCATACTAGTAATAATATATATACATTTTTAAGGTTTTAAGGGATCCCAATACAAATGGGTACCCAATATAAAATTATTTTTTTGTAAATCTGATGAATGTCCCCATTGGCTCCTCAATCAAAAATCTTTCATCTTTGAGCAAATAAATTGAATACGAGTCTAAGGATACAAAATACTTAAATACTTTGTGTGGTTTTAAGGAATTCCAATACAAATGGGTAATACTGAACACGTTATTTAGCGAAGCAATGCTAAGCGAGACTTTACTGTGCATAAATATAATATTATAATTTCGTATTTTTGACCAGAGGTAATAGAAAAAAATTTATTTTTGTTTTTTTTTATTATAAAAGATATAAAGTAGTGTCCTCTAGTTGAGGCTTGCATTCATGATGTTAATATCATCCATGATTGTTGGCAAAAAATAAATATATAGAAGGATCACCTTTTTTTAAAATACTGCTAAGCTTTTGATTTTTTTATTTTTACAATGGAATATAAACTTCACAATATATATATAATGAATCGGTGCCTGCTATGTTGATGCGAAGCTTTTAGCCACAATATTAGGATAGGTTAGGTCGGGTATCATATAATACATCAACACGCTCTGAGCTCCCAAATAACCGCAACATCGCATGTTCGGATATTTTTGTTTGTTATTTGTACTATTTAAAATAAAAACGTTATTCGAGAAAGCAAAATATATTGATAATCAACAGAAAAAATGGAATACTTTTTTTTTTATATTTTCATACAAACAATATAACGAAGGTATTTTAATATTTAAATAAAAACTCTCTGATATAATAACCCAACTTGTTATGCTGTTTTTGTTGTGAATATCAAGTAAAAAAACCTTTCTTCAATATATTTCAGAATTAAATCCTCTGTTAAATAGTATTCTCTACTGCGGCACGTTATTTAAAAAAGGTTTTAAATTCTTATCCTTTCATTGCTCCATCGTTGTTCTCAAAAACAATATAGAATATTTTATTACACGTGTCATTTTCAGAGGAGACAAACAGATATTTTGATGTTAATATGTTAATTATCCTTGATATTTGAAATAAAGGCTGCCGGATGGTACATCTGAGGACGCTAGCAGACATTTATGCCTCGTAAACCGTTTATTACATTGGGTAATTATTTTTAATCATAAAAATAAGTCAACTGCAGCATGGGTGGACTTAACGGCCTTATAAAGCACTTTTAAAGATGCCATGTAAAGCAGTTATGTTACCAGGAATCGTATTCACTCTGATTAACTTTACGATCGCCCGGCATCTGAAAGAAATTTATATTTTATATGCAAGCAACCTACCTACATAAAGATACAATGTCATTCGCCAGACAAGATACTTAGATAAAAATCAAACACATGAACGATATAAAATATTAAACCAAGAACCTGCATACGATTGCATATAAATAACATCAAACACAAAAAATACAAATGCGAACATATATTTAATATATTGCATGGTCGTGCATTAAATACAAATACAAAAAAATACAACGGTTGGAAGTTTTTTTTTTGTATTTTATTTGGTCACTTCTTCAAAGAAAAATATATGTAAACGATCATTAATATTTTATTGAAATTGCTTTGCTACCGCATAAGAAACATGAAATCAATAATCAAAATTTACTCGATTTTCATACCATAATAAAAAAAACAACAGGAACCTGCAAGCATATTTTTGCCATAAAGTTGAAAAATTACTTGCTGCTATCAATATTAAAAAATATATATATTCTCTGTACAGCTGCATAGATTCAGGATCTCAATACATTTTAAAAAACCAACATGAAAACGGAGCTTTATTCAAGCAAATCTATATAACAACGATAACCTCACATTAATTTAATGAATCCTCAGTAGTTCTTAGTCTGTATTCATGAGACGTGAGACATCTTCATTTATTACTTGATCCGTTCTGCGAGTATTTAACGCTATCAGATCCTGATCATTTCACTGAACTGGCACTCAAGTTCCAAGAGCATTATCACAAGGCTATAAATAACATGTATTATTACGTAAATACAACAGTGGACCCATCATAGCTATTAAATTAAACCTTTTCAGCAGTTATTTTCACTAATCTTTATTTTTTTCTAGTGACCGTTAAAATTAACGTTGATACGCAAGTTTCTTTTCATAATTTTGTATTTCATATTTCAGCAGTAAACTTATTTTTAAATAGTATTTAAACAGTCTGTATATTGTGCCGTTTTAACTAAAAAGGTCATATAAAGACTTTTTATTAATAACTAGTAAATATAAGAACTTAATTATAAGGCAAAGATTTATGTAATCATGAGGAAACCAATTTCTGTAAAGAGCTTACAAAATGTATGAAAGTTAAATTGAATAAAACATTCAGTAGCAATGATTGAGGGTTTCGTCATTTAAAATACTGTAACAAATACACTCATAAATATTTGATCAATATGGGTTTATCCTGTATAGAATATTACAGTAATTTTAATAGCTGTGGTAGATTCATACCATGCTATATCATGAAATTGGATATTATGCCTTCACTATACCGCATACTGCTAATTAATCAAATTTTCGCTGACACTTGGAGCATTATATACTCACAATATCATATGCTCCAAGATAGCTTTCACACCAGCTGATATTGGTAAAGATCCTAATGCATTCATGGCTTAATGTAGCAAACCAAGTGTGTCATTATCTAAAGTGCAAATCTGTCGGTGCACAGAGCGGGGCCCGCCGTTAGGCCGAAGCCTCTGCAAAAGTGACTTCCCTCGGGCCTTTGACGAGTTGCGCGTGGTTTTGCATTCCATTCTTAATTTTATCATTACATCTCGCTACTCGGTCCGCACTCCCGTGGGAGCCGCGGGCCAGGAGTGCCCGGGGGGAAGGACTCGGGGATGAAAGAGTGCATTCAAAATAGGCGTGAATGAAACGCTTTTTGAAATAATACGAGTATTTGAATGGTGCAGGAATAGTATGTTGTTATTCTACGCTCAACTTTTAATTAATGACGTTTTAAGGTTGAATGAGTAAAAAAAACTGTTAGCAGTTAGATTACCAAAATATTAAGGCATAATAAAGTTCAATTTGTTTAACTCACGGACACTTTCCATATGTCGTAAAGTTAATTCATTTCATCTTCGATAGAATTCAGATAGACATATGGGAAGACTCCTTCCATTCCACTGTACAACAGTATTGTTTAAAATATGCCTTAGATTGTATAAGTGTTTACTATGCATATGCATTAAGACTTACACTATAATAGCTCGTTTAAGGTATTTCAAAACAACAAAGTGACAAAAAATCATTGAGTGATTTTCCACATGTTCGTTTTTATTGGTGACCGGTTTTGCCAACCTTTCACGTTGGCATTGTCAAACAAATGAAAGGTTGGCGAAACCGGTCACAAATAAAAACGAACATGTGGAAAATCACTCAAGTATTTTACTCGAAAATATTAAAATGGAATTCCACCAAGTACTCTCTGTCAAAAATATTGATTTTCTCAAAAAATCATTGGTGAAAACAAGGATATTGGATACATTTTATATATAAAAAAATTATTGTCTAAATAATAAGCCAATGAATTTTAAGTTATTCAAATTAATTTAAATTAATGTTTTGAATATAACAAAAAAAATGTGGCACGATTGTTTTTCTCGGCAACTAAATAATTTATTCAATCATGGACAAACTGAAACTAATATTTTTTTTGTGCATCGAATGTTTATTAATAAATATGGACAGATATTTCCCCGTATTTATTTCCCATGACGTCGGCCAGGATGCTCTCGTCTCCTGTATGTACTAATCGCTTGACAGTCGCCTCATCCTTCGTCCTCCGTTCTGGAGTCATTACTCCCTGCGAGGCGACGCTCCCCATTGTCTGCGGCCGCTCCGCACTCTTCAAAAATAATAACGACATGAGCCACTCTTATTCCTGCCACTTGCTAATTGTTAATGGCACACCCGAGCCCATACACAGCCGAGGGAATGCATCGCAGCAGGCTTTTAATTCTTAACCCACTTAAAAAACACACGTGAGCAAGCTTTAAAAACAAAAATTCTCTTTTCGTTAAAAAATAAGAATTTATCATACATGTAATTTTGTTTTGTTTACAAACAGTCTCAAACTATCACAGACGTCTCTTGTAGATGTAATATGACATCAAATTACCACAATGCCTGCGCACGTACGTCATCTAATCAAAAACTCCCAAATTAAAATCCCTTTCCTTTGTAATTGATTTTGGCCCATACAATAGACTAGGTCCTTAATCCGGTCATTATGATTAAGGTCACACGGTTCAAGTCCGTGACACGTGCATGTACCATTAGTTGGCGACCCCTATATAATTATCATCGCACCTATATTAGAAATGGGAGTATGTTACCCTTAGAAGTTCATATATACATGCACCGACACAGATATATATATATATATATATATATATATATATATATGTTTTTTTTTAAATGTGGGTTAACTTAAATAATAAAATATTATACTTCATTCCATAAATAGTTTTTCCTTATAATAAGTTTTGTAATCCCTCAAATAATTTGATATAAAAATGAAGATGGATCTAATATCTCCGTAGCAATATAACATTCCCTAAGGACCTCGCGTAAGAATAAAACCATAACTTTAGTTTGCCTAGCAAACGAAAATGTTTAGTGGGTATTTTATGCCATGCAAGTTATATATTTGCGTTATACGTCTTGAAATCCGGTTTCAGCAGAGCCAGATTTTATTATATTTGCAATAAGCCCGCGTCGTATTCTCCGCGTGACAGCAACGGGCTGAACTAATCACACATCAGGTGAAGGTCGGAGATGGAAAACTGATCCCAGAACCCTGAAACTGTTACATGTGTTGAAACTTTGTTGGTGACAAGAACACGTCCTCGGGATCAAGCCGGGTGATTGCCAGGTCGGGCTCAACGTCTTCAGCTTTCAGCCGAGCTAAATGCCAAACTAAAATTGGTTAGGTTAGAAATGGCTTAGAAGGGAATTTCTATGTTTTAAATAATATAACACCAAATTATTATATGGTTTTGTTAGACGTTTTAAGCTTTGAATTTAATTTGAAGCAAAATTAATATTTGATAAGCCATAAGCGGTTTTGTGAGGGCTGTACGCGCTTTTGTAATAAGAAGTATAATATATATTTAATTGAATCCCTCCTGCTTGAATTCAAAATTCAAAAGAAACTTTTATAAGTACAAATGTATCAAAATTATTATTTAATATTGTAATAGCAAAACTTATTACATAGCCTATTATATTTATAGCAAAAAATATTACAATTAGTAATAGCAAAAATATAAGTCGCTGGTTTTATATTTGATTTAGTCTAACGGGCCGATCGAAAATCAGAAATACTCATTTTTTAGAATACTGTTTCTTATTTTATAGACATTTAAACCAAACCAGTCTATATACCCAGTGTATTAAATTTTCGCAACCTAAACTTTATTTTTGATTATTTAAATTTTATTAAAGCTACATGATCAGGCTAGTGATATTTTTATTTTTACAAGTTACGAACATGAGTTCAATCAATGTACTAATTCAATCAGTGAAGGTTTTGAACAAAATATTTCATTTCATTTATATGCAGGACATGACACCGCTCTCCCTGCACGATACTGCGACATATAAATCTCAAATAACAACACAATTCTTATTATAGATAATAAAATGGCAATAATAAGTAATGCCCTTTAAAATGGAGATGAATTATTATTCTCACATACAACAGCGTACTATATTTTAATTTTTTAGTCTTAAGTTGGTAATGTGCAAGTATCTGAATAGGTCCGAATCAAGTATAAATAAAGATTAATTGTTTGTTATTATTTTTAATTTACGGTACAAATTATATGCGAAATAAAACTTTTTTGACATTCTAATTATGTGCAAATACCAACAAATAAATGCGGATTTATTGGATTATAAGTATTCAATATTTTTATAAGAGAGTACTCGGTGGAATTCCATTTTATTATTGTAAATAAAATACTTTTGTGATTTTTCCACATATTTAATTTAATTGGTGACCAGTTTCGTCAACCTTTCACGTTGGCATTAAAATATTAATTGGATTTTAAGCAACTACAAAGAAAGAAAAAAATCAAATATAAAATAAACGTATTTTTTGATACTCAATACATGCCTGCATAACATCCCTGTACTTTTATTCAATAAACCATCATTCTACAAGGGGGAGGAGTTCATAGTAGCTTTGCAAGCTTAGGTTTTTTTGCTGAGCTAGCTGAAGAGGGAGTCTACAAAATGTTCACACAACATTAATGTTTCATTAAAAACTATGCAAAGCTGACAATAATAGCTACGGTATTTTTATTTGCTTAAAACAGCGTTTCTGTTATAGTTAAAGAAATCATTCTTGTGAAACTCGCCAAACACTAAATAAAGTGTTGCTTTTAAAATAAGCTATGTTAAACACTGTTGCCTTGTCGGCCAGTGTATACTAGTTTGCTACATAAATTTCCTGCGGTTCCGTCTGGTAACCTCATCTTTCAATGGTCATGTTGAAACGAAAACCGTGACTTTAAATATATACATGTTTTAAGAAAACATTTCCATTGTTTTAGGGAACGGAGGCAGGTCAAAACATTCTCATATACAAACAATAATGAAGCCATGGATTATATTTTATTTAATGCTACTGATCTCATATTTTGGTGAATCAGAAAAAAAATCAAATATGTAAAAAACCATGCCAAGGGAGAAAATGTATAAATCCCACAAAACAATTAAGTTTCCTAACCAACTAGAATAACTGGCCAATATCGTCCTAGGCAAAACTATACATATAAAAATAAGATAAAGGGACGCTATTAACTAATCATAAATTGGTAACATGTTTGGTTCTTACGCGGGTAGGCTTTTTTTACATCGTTAAAAAATATAAACCATTTACCGATTGTTCGTAAATCCAGATTTATCTCCTTTAATATAAACTCGATATTTCAACACATTAAGCATTAATCATTTATATATTTATCAAAGCCTAACAACAATAACAAAACGCCTGGGGTGAATGGTTGCGGGCTAGGGCGATTCGGGGCTCGGATTTCATTTATATTTCATCAATGTAAAGATTACCAGAAAACTTCCCATAAGTGCACGTCAACTGGGGTAATTCATAATTTAATTGTTCGCCGGTGGGGGTGGCTCGGGCACACCCCCAGCACAAGCGAAACCCACAGAGCGCGCCAAGCGTGAATAATTCCACAAAGAGATTTTCTCGTATATTTAATTACAGCTTGATTGAAATCTTCACTCTTCAATAGTAGCGAGAGGCCCTGCACTCGGCCCACGCGGGTGCATAACTCAAAACACGTGCCGCAATTTCCATTAATATACAATATTTTTTATTCAAATATTTATTACATTCAGTAGTTATCCATAAAACCAGAAACTATTATTGTAGCCAAAATATTGAAGGCCATAAAATATACCTACTTTTTTAAATTCTCTTTTTGTGATTTTGTTAAAAAAAACCTGCTGTTCCAGAAATAAACAATATTCATGATACTCTTTTCATTATATTATCTTTTTTATAGAACTCACTTCGCTTGATCGCTTTATGCTAAGTTCAATAAAAAGAAAAGCACAAGTGATAATCTTGCACTGTACACGCCAATCAAGGCATAACAAGTTAGATATACCTGCACCAGATCCCAACACATAAAGTTAAAAAAACCATTGTTACTCAAGGAAAAAATGCCTGCGAAAACCTGGCAAAACAATAAAAATACAATATTGCATAACTTGTGGATATAGGAATACACAAAAAATATTTTATAAAATCGAAGCATTAAAAATTAATGTGTTGTTTTAGAATTTATTGCAAGGTATTCCAACAGTCTCTATTTTTGACTAAAAACTTTATTTGATTATAATTCCTTCTGGTTAAAACTAGCCGTCAATTTGGTGTTGACAAAACCGGTGGAAACTAAAATAAATCATGTCGCAGCACGACGAAAGTTTTATTTAAGTATTTAAATATTAAAATCTCCCAACTATAAAAAGTTTACGATATTTTCTTCGAAAGTATTTAAAAATCTAAAACTAAAATCTAAAATCTACTGGATTTTCATTAAAATTATTTAAATTTCATGTGAAAAAATCTAAGCGTGACATCATATTATGCAGAATAAAAACTGCATGCCTATATTTCGAATTCGCATCACGTAAATGGTGTTTATCCTGTTAAAAATAACTACAGAGCATTATAAACTTTTTTTTTTTAATTTATACGAATTTGCATTCTTATATACAGAATTGTAACTAGGTAATTTTTTTTATACTTTTTATTGTCAAATCAAATCTAATTAATTAAATGTTTATTTATTGTAAAAAAAAAATATTTAAATAAATATTATAATTGAATATATATTACTTGGATTTTGAAGAAAATCTTCCCTTTCACAATTTTTCTCTCCCCGCTTTGGGTATGATATTGTAACTTTTGCGTCACCATATAAGTTTCAAATTCAAGATATACCCCAAATTATTCATTTATTCTGAGGATACATTTTTTGCACTAAGGTTCATATATCATGTAAACGGTTTTTAGAATGCTTTGAAACTTTAACAATTAACTTAGCATTTGGAAGCTAACCTTTTAAGTTTCATATCAAAAATCAAGGATAAAAGTAGAATAGATGTATACAAGGAAGAAAACATTCTTTGTTTTTTTTTAATTTCACTTGAATTAAGCCTAGTACTTAAAGCCAAGTAATAACGTTATAAAAAGAAAAAAGAGAAAGCAGAATGAATGAATATTAAAACTATAAAGATCCGTTAAACCCTCAAAAAGCAGCAGAAAGTTTAAAAATTATTGAATTACTCGCTTCAACATTTCCGGAAGATATTGCTTAATCTACAGCGTGAAAAATTCTGCGGTAAATACAATACTTAAATCTTACTACAGTCTTGAAGAGCGGAAAGGTCAGAAAGCCGGCGGCGGATCCGAGAGCAACGAGATCGAAATTTGCGCGGAAGTCCGTTTAATATTCAGAAGAAGAAAGCCGGAGGAAGGCGACACTGAAAAAACTCCAAGTTACGGGATTAAGCTCCGTCCCGCTAGGCCGTGAAAAAATCTCGGTAATTCCGTGGGATGGAAATAGGGAGCAGGAGTGGACCGAAACAGTCGGACTGAAATTTCCGTAAAGTGGCGCAAATGGGCAAATTCTTAGTTTTATGATCGAAAATTTTATATAACATTTACGTTTGCCTGCGGGTGAGGGCACTCGGATTAGCACTGCTTCCGTCCATTGGTCCAGTAATACAGGCCGCCTCGAACGACGCGCGATTAAAACGCAATAAAACTCACATGTGTGGTTATTGTGGATCGACGCTGTATTTCTTAACACCAATAAAAAGTTCCCCCCTGATTTCTGTACACATATATCTTTTGATACTTCTGTCAGTGGTGCCTTTAAAAAGGAGTAAATATATTTATTTTGTCACGTATCCTTCTGCTATAATGCCTATAGCTGTGTGAAACGTGACTAAATTTACATGTTTACAACATATAAAGATCCATTATTTTGCAAAACTACTACTTTTCTAAAAATGAGCAGGACATTCATCTTGTGGGAAATCTTAGATATTTCAATAAATAAATATGTAAGAGAATAAATTTCTATTTATTTACCAACATTCTCTTAACACTGAATGATGTCATAAATAAATTGAAATGTTACTTCCATTATGAATGGAAATACTGCTACACAGGTAATGCAATCCTATAAATTGATTTCATAACAGAAGAATCAAGCTATAGTTATAGCCCGTAAGAAGCTTGTTAAACAGATAAGTTTGATACAATAAAACAAAAGTCTCTGAAGTAAAACCTCAAAGAAGGGACCATAACACCATTGTAGTATAAAATAGTAGTGGTTTTTAACGTGAAAACTAGAGTATTCCAAAAATATTATTTTGTTTGGGAAAATCAGAACTTACGACCAAAAAAACTGTACATTGACATAATGAATTTTTTTTAAGTGAAAGCTCATGAAAAGGTTCAGTAATGCAATGGCATTACGAAATGAAGGATATTTTTTAGTAAAAATGCATTAATCTATCACTAAAGATGATATTGAATTCACAAGGCAAGACTTACAGATCTAAAAGCTCATGGCATAGATAACGACAATTGTGTGGATTTAGCAAGGCAAAAGCTTCGAGTTTGAAAGTTTGCAAAGTTAACCGAAGATTTTATGTCAGTATAGTAGAGTTAGAGTTTTTGTGGTGAAATCTTATAGACAGGTCTATAAAACAGGTATAAAAACAGTCGAGTATGAGCTTTTGGGATAAATACTGAAAAAGCGACCAAGAAAGCCAAAACCATAACGGCATGTTAAAGTTTTGAGTTAAAAACTTTTTAGAGATTTTACTTGTGGGATGTCAATACAGCAGAATAATAACTTTTGCTATAATTTACCTGATAACTTGCTTTAAATCATATTTCATTTGTCACTCTATCCTTTGCATCGATAGACAAGTACTATATAAGACATGTTGCACAATATACTTTTGGTATTATTGTTTTCGTATTGAAACCTTATTTCATTGCTTAAATTTTAGTTTTTGGGTTATTCAAGAATTTTTTAATACATTAAAAAATAAAATCCAGGAATTTGAGGTATGTATTATTAGTAATACGCTTTTTTTCTTTATTTTCAAAACATCTCTTCCCTCGCACGGAATATCAACAGCCGGTCGGTATAAAGTTCGTGCGCAGCGGAACTGCTGTGGTAACAGGGACCATGTGCGTTTCGGTAAAAATGTTTACTTTATTACCTCCTGTCGGTGAACTGGTCTCGAAAGGTGCGAGAACAAGTATAAAAACTATTATTAGAAGCTAAACGCAACAGTTTACCCCGGGTGTGTATGATCCGCCGATGGATAGATTATTTCAAAGGCAAGGAGCGCCGTTCTTGTGTTGATTTGTTTTCAGTAACACCCCGATGGGAACAGATAGTCTTGATAGCGTTGTGGATAAAATAGGATTGATTATTTTATCCAGTCAATACTCAACAAATTAAATAATTCTAATGATCAACTCATAAGTTATTTACTGGCAACGTAATAAATATGAACATTTCTATAATCACTCTGTAATACATTATTTTTATAAAACATTTAATAAGTACGTGTGGAGATACGAAATATTCAATTATTATTATTTATAGTCAATTACATGTTTTGTTTCATAAATGTTGATCTTTTTTATACGTGCATATATTTTAGTCAGTAAAAAAATAGATATAATTTAATAATAATAATAATATTTCCATTAAAAAGCAAAATCTTGATCTTATATTTTTAAAATATTAAATACGTTCAAATTCATTGTACTTTTCAAGTATAAAATCATTATTTACCTTTAAATTCTGTTTCAGAAAAAATTGCAATATTGTACAATAGTAATATTTCAAAGCAGTTTTTTTTTTACAAAAATCAAAAAAGTATGTATTCGTAACCGGTTTGGTCATACTTAAAATTATCTAAACTAATATCTTACATTTACATACGTAAAACCTGGCAGTATGAATCTGTGTGTTACTTTTTACTCGTATTACTTCCTTTGCATAATTGAATTTATCCTGGATAGGAATATTTGAGCAACTTTGCATAATCCAAAACTCCAGTACTTGCTTATAATATTCTAACTGGGTGCGACGATGCAAATCTTAGAGTCGTTTGCACTCCGGCAGCAGCGATTCAGCAATAGCGCATGGCATAATTTTAATGCCATCTTGAGCGCAGAAGTTGAAGTTTATGTCCAACATTTGGATTGGACATGTTGTGCATTTCGGGCTGAGAATAATATGTTCCGGTCTGTTAGTCCCGCCGTGCCAAATGATTCTGGGAAGTGTTCGTGTGAGATCTGGACTGCTGCGTTCCGAAGGAACGATACTATTTACGTTCGCACGTTTACTCGCAAACAGTCGATACAGTTCGATACGAGAAACTAATTTCCATTATATACATTTCGACTTATGCTTCTAGTGGTTATGATTTGAAACCTCTGAAATCTGAATAAATAAATAAAAAAAGTGGTTTTCGTAAACAGCCTAAATAAAACAGTCCATAAAATGGCTATATTGGCTAATCACCTTACGGTTGGGGGTTGTGTCGCAGCGTGTGTAGGGCGCTTAAATGCCAATCAATAAATCATACAGCGGTGAGCCTCTCGGTGGCGATCGGGCGTCCCGGCATCTAACCGGTGCATTGATGCCTTCCTGTCCAGGATAGCAGGTAGGTAAAAATGTCGGAATAATAAAATCACATCCCGCATTCCCAGACCGCGGCCGGCCGTGGCCACCATCGGCCCATTGTTTGAAGCTCGAGCGCTCCTCGCTAGCGACTGCTTTACCAGTTTCGATTTGTTTTTATTTTCACTTTTTGGCGAGCGGGGCGCATTGCCGAGGACCCGTCCTGGTGGCTTTGGAATCGACCGCTACCAAATTCGGCAGAGTCCCGAGCGACCCTGATGACGCGGAATTCTCTCTCGAATCGAATAAAAAGTACCTGGACTTGAAATGCTGACATTGTACGCGTATTGTGCATACAAATGCTGGAATAAGCGCAGTAAATGAGTGCATTCTGCTACTGTGCTGTCTCGATCGAGATAAGAGGTTTCCGATAAAGTGGGATATGCGGCTAATGAAGGTTTTTCAAAGATCTCGTTAGAGGTATACGTACATATATGTGCGTCCGAGATCTGGAGAGATACACCCAACATGCAATAAAATTTTAACATTTCAGAATGTATGACAGTCAAAAGATTTTACAAAATCTGCAATTCTTTCAGATTACATTAATAATGTGGTAATTCATTATACTATGATATATTTAAAAATGGCTCAGTTGCGTTTATCTTTCAAGGAAATAAGTAAATAACCCCTTGGGTGACAGCCCCTACTGGCAGTTTGTCAACAATACAAAGCTATCTGCATACAATCCAATTAGTCGCTCACTTGCACCATGCGGGCGTGGCGACGCTTTATCTGTCTCATCTTCCTCAGATTAACGAGACTTCCTTACATTATTATGCTCAATCTAACAGAAAAAAATCTGAGTACATTAGAGCAATATCATTCAAGTTATCTTCATTGATATTGATGGAAATATATTAACTTAGATCGTCCAATTTACCGCCTTTATGACATCTTAATATGTCAGGATATTATGTTACATAATAGGGGAGATTAATTCATTTTGTTTCGTCTTTATTGTATCATTTTTATGTAGCATATTAAAATACATACATATTTTTATTTGTATGCGATGATGATATCTATATAAAAAACACAATTATTACAAGTCTTATATGGTTTATGGCGATTTCATTACAACTTAATAATATTTAAATATCTGATAAGTATATTTCTTAGATATTTTAAATTATAATATTAATTTTTATAAAATATTTAAAAACACAGTTTTATTAAAAAAAAAAAAAAAAGAAGAAGATATTTCAACTGCAAACATATATTGAAAAGCAAAAACCATTTGATGAATAATAGGTTAAGGAACTTTTTTTACCTTGCAATTACGTGGAATTTTACGAACGAGACGCGCCTACATGCATGCACGAATCAACACATCACACGTACTTAAATCAAGTCGTATAGTTATTCATCAAAAAAAATTCACACAGAAAAATGTATAAATGATAGCACAAACATAACAACTCCATTCCAGTTTACCAATCCATGAAAGATGAATGTTCATAGGATATTACTTTTGCAACTGTAGCTGTGCATTAAAAATGTATACAAAACATTCCTTTTGCGTAAAAGCTTCACTTCACTAATGACTTCAAGAAAATAATCTAAAAATAATCCCCCATAATACCCACTAAGACAATAAAATCCGATCTATTATTCACAAAGATCCTTATTGAATGCTCCCCCCAGAAAAGAACAAACGGACGTACACGCGTTAGGAATTAACTACAAATGTAGTACACGTCGGTTTACGGCGTGCCTGGTATAAAAAGGGGGACCAAAAAAAAAAAAAACACTACCGAGGGGGCCCTGAAAGAAATTTGCGCGTCGCTGGACCCGAGTACTAAATTTCTCGTATGAAAGAGGTGCAATTTTTACGTCCATTCTGTGCTTCCATGCTAGGCGCTGCACCAATTGTGCCGCCCGGAATACTCCACTAAAACTGCAATGTGACAGATGTCCGATGAACAATGTTCGATAGTAGAGCCTGGCTGGGTAATAGCGCTGAATTTATTAGCCTTCAGGGGCTGTCTAGTGTCGTCAAACAAGGGTTAAGTATTTATTCTTTCTGGGTAAATATTGGATTTTCGTGGGATTAAATTGCACGCGTATTGGGTTGTAAATAAATCACATTTGCATTTATTCAAGTACAAAGTCTACTTTATATATTAATGAAATATATAAAAGAAAAAATATGGCATACACAAATGTAGTGTATTCGATATATTTTACAGTCGGAATTTCATTTTTGATAAAAAATATTTTTTTTACACGTTATTATTTCTTCGTTTAAAAATGCCAGCAAAATAAATTGGCAAAACTAGTTATAATAAATAACGTGAATAAATTCGCCAATGTTGTTGTAAAATAAGCCGCGAAATAACTTATATGGATTTTAAAAAAAATTATATAATATCTAATACGAGTTGATGATGTAGTAGTATAATATAAATTTAATTATTAATAAATATAACATTAGTGCTATATAGGATTTTACGTAAAATGTTCAAGGTTTTTAGCTATGAGTAAACGGTCATAAATGCAGCAGTTTTGTGTTATTTTTATTTAGGGTTAATTGAATAAGTTCTAAAAAGAAAAGGATTATGTAAATTACAATTCACATGTTTTCATAAAAATTGTTCGTGTGTGTTCTATTTTTAGCAGTTATTGCAGATTTTTAATACAAGTATTATATAAGTATAAGATTTTATACCTATCAATAAAGCTATGTCAATTTCAATAAAAAACGTCATATAAAGTTATAGTCAAGTCCGAATATTAAACGTTATGCCTTACTATTTACTTTTTATCACCACCCGAGGCATTGATTCCGCATAAACGGCGACATTAACTGTTTATTTCACATTTCCCACACCCTAAAAAAGAGATTCGTCTGAAATATATTAGCTCTAAAAATAAGAAAAGAGTAAATAAAATTCATATAATCATTTTCATACACGCACACATTCCGCATTAACGTAAACATCTCGATTAGAGTAAGAAAAGATGCTTTGTGTTCCGTATTCAGTTACATTATATAATATAAAGATGCTTCGTTTTTGAGATTAAGCATTTTGGTTAGACTAACCGTGTTATGTCATTATTTAAACCAGGTCTGTGCAAACCATGGTTTAGTGACTCCATGGTCCACTTTATATTTAAAGATTATACAAGCATCACGCCTGAACAGCCTACAAAACTATGAAAAACCTGGTAAAGTATACAAAAATATTAGTTTTAAAAAAAAACAAATATTTAAAATATTAATTATACTATGTGTAAACATTTTTACATATAAGTCATATTATTTTTCTGGTTTTTTTTTATTTCAAACTATTCCGTTTATTTTTTTTATAAATATCAGTGTTAAACAATAAAAAATAAAAGAAGCAGTGATTTTTTAAGTGTTTCTTAGTAACAAAAAATAATCGGATTTGTTTGTAAAGCGTCTTTAAATTTAAACTAACCTATAGAAAATATTTTAAATAAATCATCTTTCACAGAATGTGAAAATCTCTTAAGATCGTAGTATAATCATAAAATCCATGAAACGTTTATTATGGAGACCAGCGAGGGTCTTGACTAATTTTGACTTTTAGCTTTGCACAAAATATGCAAAAACTAATTTTCAAGTTATAATACGGAAAACCTCATAAGATATTCCATCAATTTTGTTTCTACTCGTTACCTTATCTATAAATATAAAAAGAACAGGTGAGGTGTTTTTCCTTGCTTTAATCTTAAAAGACGTGGGTGAATTTGAGATTTGATTTGCTAGAATTTTATTAAAATATCCGTTTTCTGCCCTTCGGTGATTGTGTTAAAAGTTGTACAATCAGAAAATTATGGAAATCAAAGTAATGATATAAAAAAGTTTTCATAATCTTGACAACCGTCGAAAATCTTTTAATTTTGTTTGAGCATGCGATATTCTTTCCTACTATTCCTTTCAACATTTACGCAAATTACATCATTAGATACTAAGTATTCCAACATCAACATACTTTACAATATTACTGGGCATTAGGGTAGAATGTTTTTTTTTTTTTATGTTACAAGAAACAACAAGGTACTTAATGACAAGTCAATTCAATATACACGTATGCCATTTAAATATTTACTGAGCCTTCACAAAATCATTTCACTATCATTTTTTAATGCAAAAACACCGATTTTGAAGGACTAAATATAGTATCATATGTTTAAACAAATATTTTTTTCAAAACAACCTTTAACCTTTAATTAGTAGAGGCTAAAAAATATTCTAGAAACATTATTACGTTTACTTTTTTTTAGAGGCTATTTTAAAATCATACTTTTGTGTGATACACTCAAATCACACACTCGATAGGTGAATAGTGATTATGGTGGTTTGTTGTTTACCTGGTTTTGCTTCTAAAATATATTTCTGCAAATGATTGAATCAACTTCAAAGAATATTGCAATAAAATTTGTAATAATATAAAAAATACTCTTTAAAAAGACCCTTGAACTGAGGCTGGCTATTTTTTTCTATAGTAAAAAGAAAACAGAAAATACCTAAAAATATTTTAAACACAAGGATACTCAAAGAAGCTCTAAAAAAAATTAAAGTTGTGCTAAAAGTTAAGTACTAAGCGCAAGAAAATAAAAATGTTTTATGATAACGTAGTAGAGTTTTGTTTGAATTGGCAGTATTTTGTTTTAACCTCATATCACATTACTGCAGTTTCATTATTATATATTCAAATTTATCATTTTACTTTTCTCATCAACGACGAGTATTTTATTGGTGATATAAAGATGATGAACACGTGTGCTTATTAAAAACTATAAAACAATGCTTTTATATTTACTTGTATGTGTATATAGTTTATTTACTCAAACGGACGCCAACAAAAAAAATGTCAAAATAAAATTTATCAATTTGTTTTTTTTTTAAATGTAAACACGATTATTATATAATTATATTGATGTATAATATAGTCCTGAAAAATAAAATTTATAAATATATTTTTTTTTTCTATAATTTCCATAAATTAATATAATGTCTAATAAATCATCTTCAACAGAAATAAAACAGCTATGCCTTATTTAACGATGGGTGATCAGGTGCATAGTTAGCGTCGTCCATACCCACAAACCATGCAATTTTATTATTATTATTACCCTCACACAGGGGCACACTTTACACGGGTTGGGTCTATTAAAAAAAGGAAGACTCCATCATCCCTTGAAACACGGTAGTGGTTGTTTGGCGACGTCGGTACAGCGGACGTTGTGTATTTTTCGGTACAATGGATCATTCAAACGATTCGACAATGGCGGGCACACGTCCATTCTGCAATGCCTATTATGATTTCTACCCTAGCGATAAAAATGTAAAGCTCTCGAGGGAAGGGCGCCTCGTGAAACACCAAACTCAGTACCAGTTAATTGTTTTAAACTCAATTAAAAATTTGCTTTGTCATGGCTAATAAACAATATTCACATAGAACTAACATTCTACTTAAATGTATTAAATATTTAAGTAATGAACGATAAACCAAAACCTACTGAAACTCTAAGAACTGTTTATGCAATAAAGATGATAAATGAGTTATAAATATGTGTATGAACCAGTACAAGATCTACCATAAAGGTTCAAAAGCGAGACATAACTTAAGTAATTATATCGTTAATTTACTACTCCAAATGCGAAAAGAGCAAAATTCCAATGAGTTAAAGGAATGTAATGATTGCAATCATTGTCTTAAAAGGCCTTGCATTACTAATGAATACAACAATGATTAAACAAACCCTGAACGATCAATGCCATATTTCTTTCTGAAATCTTTCATGGTACCTATTTTAAAATGAATATCTACAAGAACAGCAAAAATTATAATAACTTTACTCGTGTACTTCCCTTTGCTAAAATACATTGTAAATTTAGTCGACCATGCCGTCCTCTGGGTGATTATAAATTTAGGCATATTACCTGCTACTTTACTGTGGCCTCTGTATACCAAATTTGTGTACCACATTATAAATTTGTTTGTTCATCCCCGGAGTGCATGTTCGCCTATGAATTTGCAGCATAAAATTTATTAATTCTTTAACGAACGATTATGTTGTTTAATAAGAAGTTAAAAATTACAAAATAATCGTGATGTATCCATATTTTATGATTTATCATTTTTTCGTAATGACCTTAAAACATTTGTTTTTAAATCAATAGCAAATAATTAAAATTTTATAACGATTATTTTTTCAAAACTCTTTCAAATAGAAACACTGGATACTGCATGCTAGATACATTAAATGTGTGTTAAAAATTCAAAATCTCAGAAAGCTCGTAACAGATAGTTTTATGTTTGTCACTAAAAATCCGATCGTACATTGAGTAGTAAAGCCTTCAGGCTTCTAAATATTCAATCATGTCTGAGTAACCACTGCAGAGGAATACAGCATTCACTGAGTGAAGCTTTTATACAAAATCTGGCATTCAAAGATCTTTGCTATTCAATTCTGACTAGAGATATTTATAGAACTACTAACAAATAATGGTAAATACAAAATTATCAACATGATAAAAAATATTATATTCTACCAAATTATTTGCAGGAAGACTTATTATACCCAGCAAAAATATTTAAAAAATGGAATTCTTAGAGCATATTTCTGTCAAAAATTCGTATGTGTGCGAGTTTATATTACTTTTTATTTTATTTATATTTTTCAATAAAAAAAATACAGCATTATATTTAGGTTCACGGTGAAATTTTTGGGGATTTCTCTGCTTGAAAGTTAACCCAAGAGTCCTAAATTGCTAAAAATTAGCTTCACTGGCTTAATTAAAAAATTGGGATACTAAATAAAAAAAATGGTCGTACTTAGCTGTAAAATATTTTACAGATAAAACAAGCATGATCAATAGGACGATTTAAAATATTAAAATAGTATCTAGTCCCAGTATTTTCCATTTTTAACAGAGTAGTCCATCAGCAGGTCATGAATGTTTAAAATTTCGTGTTTACATAGCACGACATTTTATTTGATATATTAGTATATATTAAAATTTAACAAGATTTTTTAAAAATATGATTTATACATATTAAATTAAATAGTACAATAATAGCACAAAGTATATAGTATGACGTTTTCAAACCTACATTTTATCATTTTTCTAACTTATGTATTTAACAATTTCGTGAAATCACGAGTCTCCCCTGTTTCTAGTCAAGAGGCAGGGGTGGAGCTCTAATACGCCTGTCGTCTAATGCATCCCCATTGAAACCAATGCAAGGCAGTCAGTTTCACTAAAACTAGAGCGAGAAATAACTGCACCCCGCGTGCATTCGAATGTGATCCATCCCATGTACGGAGCACAAAGACCTGTAGATCGAATCTGCACAGCAAGAATCAAAAAAATATTCAAATGATTTAATTCAATATAAATTGTGACGTTATTTTTATTACTCATATTTTTCTAAGATTCGTCTCTTGTATCGACTGTCGATCGTCGATTTCCAAGCGATTTACGAGTTTGCGAGACGAATGCTATTTGTAATGGTCGCTCTTTAGTCGGCCAGAATTGCAATGTCGCATTCGAGGGAGAGCTGCTTTTACTCAGTTTCCGAGTAAAAATATTAACGACTTCCGCAAACAGAGTCAGAACACCTGAGAAAAATATAAAGACAAATGTGAACGACTCCAAACACCGAGATTGACTCGGTTTTCTCATAAAAGATAACCGAATGGTAAATCGCAACGCCCGTGGCCAAAAAATAAGAACTATGTTCATGCTCAGAAAAAACACTATATATAAAATATTTCAAGTATTTATTGCGTACACCAAAATAAAGATAAGATGTGAAAAACTTGAAGTATCTGTTTATATACGAATATTTTTATTGAGTCTCATCAAACGGCTTCGCCGCAGGGAGATGTTATTGTTGATTATATTATTATTGTAAATATTATTTCTGTTTTGTTATGATTACTGGGGCTCTGAGATATAAATAAATACTAAACGTAAATGAAATAGAATATATCGAAGAAGGAATAAGAAACGACCTAACCGCTACACGATTGATTAAATTGTGGAGTTGGACGTATTCGAGAAAAATATAAATATATATACAATATACATACATCACATACATGTTAACTTTAATATAAAAATAGAAGTTAACCTATTTAATTATTTTTTCTGTGTTTGCTTTATAAACAAGATGGTCAGTGTTTTTTTATTCAAAAGTATATGTGGTCTATAAATTATAACATGTTTAATAAATTGATCCAGTTTACAAATATAATCTGTAGGTTTGGTGGTTATAAACATATGATCACAAGATCAGTATCCGTGATTTATATATATTATTGACGGATAAATATACCTACAATTTTTGAATACCTAACTTGAAACATGATTTGTATCAATAACAGGAAGTCACTTTTTAATTAACTTTATTTGAAAAGGTTTCATTGTGGGTTTACAGAATTAGAGATAATAGGTTTTTGCTTATTTTGCAAAATAAGGACGGCTTTGTTTTATGAAAAAAGGGACGAAAATTAGGCTCAGTTCTTAGAAGGATCGCCTATATTAAAATAAGAAAATACACTGTTTATAAAATATTTAATACAAGTTATAAATATTTATTATGTTGGTTTCTGATCTAAAAGCAATTTTAAAAAAATACCGTTGAACAGCTCATATAAAAATTTCCAAAAATATATTTATTGAGTACATTAAAAAATAAAAAAGCATTTCTTTTGTTTAAAATAAATACAAGATAAGTTCAGTAGCGCTCACCTTAAATTTCACAACAAAAATCTTGTTACACCACCGACGGCTGACACAGAAAGAACATAATTTGCAACAATCACTAAGCTTGCTTAAAATAAATATTATACAATAATTATTTACTTTAAAAAGTTATGTAATTGATTCTATGTAATAAAACTCAAGGGACATTATATTTCCAATCGATGTGCGAAATATATTTCCAGTTTTGACACTTTGAAAACACGGATCCCGCTGAAATGAAAGACGCGCGGTGCGTCCCTCGCGACAGCCGAGAGGAGACTACTCGACTCCATGTGGAAGGCGAACTACCCACCTGCACACTTTAACACCATATTATACAACCACCATGTTAAAAAGGTACTACATTTAATATATTGATATAAAAACAATTATATCCACGTACCACAATGAAATATCCGAAGATATGCGTGATAACTTGTAACAACAAAAAAAATTATGTCATGAGTGAAAATAAATGTATATAAGTAATATTATGCATACATATATAAAAACAAAACTTTTTTTTCATAGTCATGAAATACTTTATATGAAAAAATTAATTTATATGAAAAACTTCATATAAATTAATTTTACCATCGATTCGACGAAAGTAAAATAAATTCAAATTTTTCCCTCCGATGTAAACACTTCGTAAAGTAAAATATTATTTGCTGATGGTAACTTTATATAACATTATTATTTGTTAGCTATTGTTCAACTAATATTTACTCTGACATTAAATAATAATAAAAGGTATATTTAAAATATTTTTTTAACAAAGCAGCATCTATTGAAATATATTGCAACTCAACACTAAATATTGTACAATAGAGTTCTACTATTTACTTAAAAAGCGTCATCTATTGGTTTACTTTATGAACACTTTCACTAAATATATATATACTTATACTTATATTTATACATATACTTATTTTTAATATAAATAAATATGTTTGTAAAATAAACAAGAAAAATAAATATAAAAGTAAATATAAAAATAAATAATATTTTAAAATCAAATTATATCTTATTCGTGCTACAAATAAGATATAATTTAACAACCATAAAATTATAAAAATATAAATAGTAAATTGTATTCAGTATTTAAAGTTGCAATTAATGAAACAAATTCACGTTTCAACATTTTTTGTGTTAGACTTGGTTTAATTTTGGTTTGTGTTTAATTTGTCTTCTCATTACTTTTTATGTTATAAGTACCAAAAATAAATAATTTTATTATTTAAAATAAAAAAAATCAACACCAATTAATAAGTATGTGAATGATGTCTATAAAGGAATTTTCAATATCAAATCAGGTAATTTATATTTTTTTTATTTCATGACAGTGATTTTAATTTTTCTTGACTGCATATTTTATGTTGATTTATGATAATAGATATAGGCAATAAGTAAATGGATCATAGTTTTTTTGTATAAATTATAATTCATTATTTTAATATGCTCGTATTGAATGTAAAATGTGAAAAAGATGCTTCTTGCAAAGGGAACTAAAACTCCTCAATATTCTGTACAAATATAAATACTTTTGATACTTAAACACAAATTAAATAATTATAAAATTTATCATAAAAATACATATACATTTAAATTATTCATATATTTAAAAAAAAAATTATACTTTTTTTGTATCTGTATTAAAACTGTCATTTAAAATACATTATTTCTGTAAAATAAGTTTTACATTCACATGTAAAATTAGTAAAGTTAACTATTGATCATGTTAAAAAGACATATTTGTCAGGAGAAATAATATATGATCACGTTTTAGAAAGTTAATCTCTTTCTTGATTTTTTCCGAGATACCAACTTTCATTCTTTGTTGAAATTATCAATCTTTATTTGTAGGATTGATTAAATTCATAGTTCTTTTGTTAATTAATTGAATTATATCCTTAGATAACACATTCATTTATTATTCATATTTTAATTATGTTAAACATAGATTATGAATATTCTACTATAAATATCTTTATATAATTTTTACTTTAAAAAATTTCGATGACAATCCCTTTGAATTGCAACAAAATTTTATCTTTATGTCATATTCTTTCTGTATAAGTTTTATTTTGGAATGAGATTATACAAAAGTCTCAATTGCTTTTTTAGCTATTACCTGCAAATCTTGCACTATAAAAGCAATTGCATCATAAGTTAATTATGTTTATCTAATGAAAAAGTGCATGTTTTTTTTTTAAATATATATTTTATTATTGCTTCGTTTATAACATGATCTAGTAAATTCCCCAGGCAAATTTTTCTCTTTCAAATAATAAATGATCTCATCAACTTATTTTACTTCAAAAAATAGTTTGCTTCGACAATTTGTTATTAAAATTACATCGATGAGGGATAATTTCTTTTGAACTTTATTTTTATATCAGAATTACAAGTACAATAAGACACCAATTAACGCTGAGATACGTTGCAATAAGTTTCAGCGTAAAGTGGAACTATGTTGAATGAGTTCATCTTTGTATTTAAGTAATGGGGATATGTGATACCGAAGAGAGAATAATATAATTTTTGGTAATAATATTTGGTAAATTCTAGGCTAAGTCGATTTTTATGGATTTAACGTTCATGAAAATGAAAAAAAGTTTGATCTAAGAAGTTATGTTTGTGATGAAAAAAGTTCTCCAACATTTGACTTCTTTTAATAATTTGTTAAGAAGTCATTTGACGTCGTTTATTATAGCAGTTGTCAATAGCACGACACCGCATCAGAACATTTTGTCTTGCCTTCATTTTCAGTTCATACAAAATTTGTGTTTATTTGTGTTAAATCATTTTAACTTTCGTTATAGTTTCTAAAATTATTTTTTTGTAAATCTGATGAAAGTCTTGTTGAAAGTTGGCTCCTCAATCAAAAATCTTTCATCTTTCAGCAACAAAATTGAATACAAGTCTAAGGATTCAAAATACATAAGTACTTTGTGTGGTTTTAAGGAATCCCAATACAAATGGGTAATACTGAACAAATTATTTAGCGAAGCAATGTTAAGCGAGACCTTAATGTGCATAAATAAAATATTATTATTTAGTATTTTTGATCAGAGGCAATAGAAAGAATTTAATTTTGATATTTTTTTATTTATAAAAGATATAAAGTAGTGTCTTCTAGTTGAGGCTTGCATTCATGTTGTCAATATCATCCATGATTATTGGCAAAAAATAAATATATATAAGGATCACCTTTTTTTAAATACTGCAAAGCTTTTGATTTTTTTATTTTTACAATGAAATATAAATTTCACAATATACATATACATATATATATTTGTATAATAAAATAAAGAAATACTTATTTTATACAATTAGAGTCATTAGTATAAATTTATTCAGTTTATCAGTGTAAATGTATAATTTTAAGTCTATACTTATTTAGAAAATCTTATATATATGAAGGTTTATTTGGATTATTTATTGATCTGGCATTTCATTTTTTAAATGATGTTATTTATACAACACCAGTGCATAGTAAATATTTAACTTTCCCTTTATTTAAATAATTTTTAAATTACTTCATATTTTATACATCCAAAAGTTCCAAAAGAATTAAGTATAGATGTCTTTCCAAAAAAATCGAAGTATTATAAGCATACCTACACTAAATACTAGTTATATATAAAATAAAGTTTAATTAAATAGTCAAATAAAATATATTATCTTTTAAAAAACATTAATCTTCATGAGTATGTAGATAAATACACACCCAACTCTGTACGCATAATACTTAGTCCCTATAACTTTTGTACTGGAGCGTTTTTTTTTTTTACAATATTTTGTAGTTTATTGACCTCATCCATATCCCCTTTGGATGTTGGTGTTCTCACCCCTAACTACAATAACAACCCTCCACATTATTACAATCACGAACCAACATATCGTATGTTTGTTACCATGAACCTAGATTGTAATAATTATTTTCTCATATATATTTTATACTATCTTCGCTTATGAATTGTTTTACAACAATAAAATAAACACGCCTAGCGAAATATTGACAATATGTAAATGTACTCGTGATATTGCACTGTTGATGTGTTCTTTGTTTTTTTTATAAAATTTCAAAGAAAACGTCGTATTTTACAGTATTTCATAATATTATATAAAATAAATTAATAAATACGTCGTCGCTTATAACGTAGTAGATATGAACAAGGCAAAAAATTAGTAAGTATCTTCTGTTTGAGTCCGACGGAAGAAGATTTTCAATATATTTCAATTGATTTATCTTAGATACGCTAATTCAGTCATTTATAAATATTAGTTTGAAATTTTAGCAACAACCTGGGAAATGGAATACATATTACAAGCCGTGCTACAACCACAACGGATTTCATTGAGACAGAACTTTGACAAAAATCTATAAATTCAAGGTCATTGACACTTTGACGATATAATGTTGCTAGTGTAAAAAAACAGTTTCCGAATTTACAGAAATTTTACCAAAAAGTCATCTAAAAAGGTAAGTATAACTTAAAACTAATAGATAATTGAATTTGATTGATTTAAATAAAATTACCGAGCTATATTTCTGCCTAAATCGTCTGAAATAAATTATTGTTGTATTTTACGGACAGCAAAATATTAAAATCGATAACAGTTGGCAAGCCTTTCCTACAATGAACTTAGCGAGTGAGTGAGCGTGCCGTGTGTTAACGTTTCCTACATTTTTAGTTATATTTGGTTAACTTTTGAGTTTATGTTGATATTCACATAAAATTCAACTTTTGATTTATTAAGATCTTATAGAAAGTGAGTTTAAATCCTCGATATTATCAAAAAAGACGCCACTTAATGGGTGTGGCTGTAAGGGAGGGGGATAAGTGCAGCATCTATTGATTTTCTTAGAGCACACGCTTGGCACATGAAATCAGTGATATTACTAGGAAACCTCCAAAGGCAATATTCATAGTGTATATTTGTAGTGAATTATAGTGCATTTATATCTTTAATTGTAGAATCGTAAGATAAAAGAAAATCGTGCAAGATGATGGCTAAACCTCTAGACACATTAAATGCCAACCAGCAAAACCAAAATGGTGGCACTATTCAAGCCAACAAACAAGAGTCGAAAACGAACCTAATCGTGAACTACCTGCCTCAGACTATGACCCAGGAAGAAATAAGATCGCTGTTCTCTAGCGTCGGTGAAGTCGAAAGTTGCAAGCTGATCAGAGACAAAGTTACAGTGTTCCCAGATCACATTCTGAACGGGCAGAGTCTCGGTTATGCGTTCGTCAACTATCACAGACCTGAAGATGCAGAAAAAGCTGTCAACACGCTCAATGGCTTGAGACTCCAAAACAAGATCATCAAAGTATCATTCGCGCGACCGAGTTCCGAGGCAATAAAAGGTGCTAACCTCTACGTATCCGGCTTACCCAAGCACATGAATCAGGGAGATTTGGAGACACTCTTCAACCCCTTCGGTCGTATTATAAGTTCCCGGATCCTCCACGACAATATATCTGTTGGTCACTTAATACCGGGGGGAGGAGACGATAACATCCAGGGGCTGTCGCGGGGCGTAGCGTTCATACGCTTCGACCAGCGTGTGGAGGCGGAGCGGGCGATCCAAGAGCTGAACGGCACCGTGCCGCCTGGGGCTACGGGGCCCATCACAGTGAAGTGCGCCAACAACCCCAGCAACAACAAGACCCTGGCGCCGCTGTCAGCATACCTGGCACCTGCGGCCGCGCGGCGCTTCGCGGGTCCGGCTGGCAAGGCCTTGCTCGCCATCAACAAGGGGCTGCAGCGTTTCTCTCCCCTGGCTGGGGACCCGTCGCTCATCCCTGGCAACGCCTTGGGCGGCTCTGGCTGGTGCATTTTTGTGTACAACATTGCAGCGGACACTGAGGAAAGCGTCCTGTGGCAGCTGTTCGGTCCCTTTGGCGCGGTTCAGAGTGTGAAAGTTATAAGGGATCCCACCACAAATAAATGCAAGGGTTACGGGTTTGTGACTATGACAAACTACGAGGAAGCCGTCGTGGCAATCCAATCGCTCAATGGTTATACATTAGCAGGTCAAGTATTGCAGGTCAGCTTTAAAACTAATAAAAGTAAATCTTAAGCTTGTTGTAATAAAAGTAATTTTTACTAGGTAAACAACAATTTTGTAACTAATAAAACAATGCAGATGTTTTTATATACTTATTGGAAACTTTTCTAAGAGGTGAATATAAGAATCCTAATATTGTCATAATTGTTTTAGTCTATGACGTATGGATCGCGACCGTATTAGAGTTCATATTAGATAAAATGGTGCAATGTAGTTCTCCATTACGGTTATCATTAACATTGTACGGAGAGACAACCGGCTGTAAGTTTGTACGACTCTGAATTAAAGATTTTAGTTTGATGGCTGGGTTGGCTTTGCGTACGATGTACTCTCCATTTTCTATCTTCCTACATAAGTACGTGACCTACTCTCTCGATAAGTACCTACTATATTGATATTACCAACTCTTCTGTTGGTGCCTCCTAGTTTTATATGATCACAAATATATAAAATAGTGAGGCTTAGTAGAAGCCAATATTCGGTGTATTAAAAGTGGATAATTTATTTCGCCCACAACTTAAAATCTCAATATTTTTACGCACATTGTGATAATAGCTAAAAATAATAATCCTTATATTGAATATAAGGCAATATACCATACTTATCTGAAATGAATCGTCTCTCTAATTTATTTAAGACAACTTAAATAATATTAATGTCTATCGTATCTACACTACTCATAATATGTTTGTCTATCTTTGTTGTAATTTATGTCTCACTTGTGTAATATTTATTAGTAAGATTAATTGCAAATTGTTTTCTATTTGAATCAATTACGGATCAATCATGGAAATATTGCTTGAAAGTATTGTGTTGGGTTTTGTTGTATGTATGTATTTGCATTGGCCGATTTTCTCGTGCAAGTAGCATAGCTTCGCCTTTGTGTAAGTTCTATTTTGAATAATACTTTAAATTCGATCAGTAATCAATTTTTAAAGTGGACTTATTTACCAGTGAATATGAATGATTTGAACTTCGTCTGTCGGCGTACGTAAGATATGTAAAACTGCATATGTTTAATCATCCAGCTTCTTCTTCTCGGCTACAATCGGTTCCATGTATATTGGAAATGAACTCTAGGCTTTTCCATTAAGTTTCATTGGGAGACACCCAGCTGTTGTGACTTTGTGTTTTCACTGTGGATTTATTAAGTTAGTAGGTAAGGTTAAATTAAGTAAGGAGCCTAAGTGTTATGGGCAATCAATTATTGAAAGTACTTACATTTACAAATCGAACTAGTCAGCAATTATTACATTTGCGCAACTCTAGGTAATCTAAGTATATCTAGGTGTATGTAAGTTAATTTAATTTATTGCTTTATATATATTTTTTTCTAATTTCATGACCAGAGTTTAAAAAAAACCATATTAATTTAATGTGCTATTTAACTTAATTATACTTTTGCAATTTATTTCTAACACAATTTTTTTCTTTACAAATGATGTGTGTCCTAAACTAGTCACAAGACTCCAATTATTGGGGAACCGATGAATTAGATGTTATAAATTATAAGTTATTGATTAAATAATATTTTGTGTTGTGTTGTCATATGGTTCAGTACGCTAACTGAATCCAACAGTTATGTCTACACATCGAAGAATTTTTGGAATATACCTGTCCGAAATCTAGACCAATTATTGAATATATTTATTTTGTCAATTTTTTCTTGTTAGCATTGGAAAATATGATACACCAATTACGATTCTTTTATTTTTATGTAGCTTTAAGTTATTTTTTATTTCATTAACATGAATTATTCAGTAGTTTAAATTGATAATTTTTATTTTCTTTCATTTAATTTGATTTATGATTAATTTTTTTAATTTTTAATTTTTGGGCAGGTATGGGTTAAATAAATGGTGTGGCCTAGATTTTAGATAGGGCTTGATTTGTTCTGTCAATAAATTCAAATGTTAAACAGAGCAAACATTCACCTTCGATGTTAATTTGGTTAAATTGTAAAAGTCAACGAATGTAATCTTGGTAGATCCAATTTAGATTATTATTGATTCTAGCAATAATAAACACCTCAAAATTATCTATTAGTTTTATTTCAGCCTTTTAACATATATTTGTTTCCCCACTTGCAAACATCTCACTTCCTATTTTTCTATCCTTGCACATTTTATGTTTGTTTAATCATTCTTACAACTCTTCCTGTCTAATTTCTTCCAATGCTTTATTGCCAATTCAAAAATAAATGCACTTGAACTATCTGATGATGCCTTGTGATAAGCTTATCCTGCTATTTACTTAGCTGTGCTTGATCTCAGATTTAAATCTCATCATAACACCTTACAGACTAACAGCTATCTTGTTATACTTGTTAACAAACATAGCTATGTCTTACATTTATAATCACTCCAATGGCATTCTTCAGTTCTTTACCTCGCAAGTATAAATGCCGGTGTCGTGGGTAAGGGTATGTGATGTATGAAAGGCTGATTAACAGTATGGTTCTGCTTTGAAAAAAGTTGTTCATTGATTTAAGCATAAAAAAATATTCGAGTAACAAAACAGCTTTTATTAACAAAACCAAACTTTATCACCTGTATATACTATATATATAAAAATTACAAGCATTCATAGCACTAATAAATGCACTATAAAAATGTCTACATATTCCAAATAAAAAAACAACTCATAATATTAACACTAACTGGTCCTGCGAAATAATCTTTAGTGTAAATATATGTATGGTAACCGATAACTTGAAACCTAATAGACTTTCCTACTTCATCTTCTAAGTTTTGCAACGTAAGTATGTATTTCATTATTTTTGCTGATTGTGGCAGCATAAATGTGGGTGAACAAATTGTAATAGTACTAAACATTTATATTATTATCTATATAAAAATTTGTAAATCTGTTAATGAATTAGCGCGTATTCTTATTCTCGCAAATTTACAAGACCCAGGGGGGTGTGTCCATCTAAAGTAACAAGATTGTTAATCATCTAAATATGGACAAAATCAAAGTCTTCCCATAGTTTTTGATAATCACACCTTGCTAATCTGTGTAAACTAAAGTAATAATAAAAATATATTTTTGTACGAAATTACGTTTGCAAAAAATAAAACCGCGTCATGAAATACTACGAAGAGCCTTATTTGATAATAAGCTGACTAACGTAAGCTTTGATAAATGCGTTACGGTAAAAACATAAAAACATCATCTTTCCATTCAGTCTTGCACACACAGACCGCATCACACAGATTCCGCACACCCTGTACTGTCATGACAGTTGGGTAGGTCAATGATCCTATATTGTAAGGAACACGTGGACACGTATTTAAGATATTTGTTGTTATAGAAAATTACCCTATTTTTTTTAAAAATAAATAAATAATTTATTCATCGGACAGTATAATTTTAATCATGTATAAGGTTAATTAATACAATCATTCAAGTACTAAAACATCCTCAGCATCAAATAGGTGATTTTTAAAAATCAATACTCAGCTCCCAGGGCTACCAACGCTCATGCCGCCGCCTACCCTCATAAAAAAAATCAAGTGTTGCTAGACGTATAAACCAAACATTCAGTGTTGATTCCTTAAAAAATATTTATATATTTAGTATTACCTTGTTTTCAGATATTGACATAGAAAAAATATTTACTTGTAATAAAAACTTCAGATACTATTTTAGAACAGCTGTATTTTTTTAAACTTTTTTTTTCATCTAGCCAAAATGATTTATTTATTTATGTTAAGTTTTCATCGATTAAATAGTTTGCACTGATTTAAAAAAATATATATTTCATTTGGTAAAGTATTTAAGATTATATAACATTTTAAGCTTGCATCGCTTTTTGAATTTTGTAAATTTTGGGCGAACAAATTTTTGACCTACTGAATAACACTATTTTAGAGTTATTATGATAAATGAAGCATTTTTGTAGATAAATATTTAATTTTCAAACAAAATGCAATAAATTATATATAATTCGTTGTAATCACGCTAAATATATATTTTGCAGTAACATGGATGGATGGTGTTTTAAGATATGGCAGCACTCAATACTATTTTACTACGTCATAGGTAGTATCTATATATCTTACTATTTATTGCTACTTACTACGATTACGGTGACAGCTGTCAGATGGGAAATATTGAAATGGACTAGTTTTGAATGCCACTGTTTTAATGAATTTAATACATTCTCGCGTTGGTTATCATCAGAAATGGATAAAATGAGCAAAATAGAGCTTACATCTACCATATCCAAACAGAGTGAACAATTGAAAAGATATGAAAGTCGGCTAAGAGGTGATGATTGTTTTTTTTCTTTTTTTTTCCATTTAAACCTTTGTAGTACTTTTTAACTAACTTTAAATGTCTTTTTAACAAATTACATTAATATATTATCGATAAAAAAATAAAATATCGTCCTGATACTATGTTATTATGCTTAAAGTTAAATTTCTGTGTGAACTATTTTAGTATAAGACAGAAATTATAACACTTGCACGGCTTGATTTCAGATGTCGTGACAGCTTACAAAGGTCTTGTCAGAGAAAAAGAAGCACTTGAAGCAAGTTTATCAGCAATTAATAAATCTGAGAAGAATTCTGGAGATGGTAAAAAACAAATCAGTTTATATGAATTATTTATTTGATCATATATTGGAATTGGTGTTGATACAATGATAGCATCTGTCTTACAGTGATAGATATACATATTGATGTATTGAGAAAATATTTATTATGAGGGAGGTTCGTGTATATGTTTTACAAGATGCCAGGGTTATCATGCCTCCATTTTCATATTGACAGTGTTAGTGTTGTTATTTGGGCACAGGCATTGTTACTTTTCTTTGCTAATTTTTAATAGTTTTTTAAAAAAAATTTAACAATATGTAGTTTTTTCACTGTAAAAATAGCATATTTGAAACCAGCAGCAACTAAAAATTCACATTATTTAATGTAAAATCATATGCAAACTATTTCAAATGTTTTCAGATGATTCAGTCACAACTCTTACTGTATCCATGGCAACATTGGCTGCAGAAAAAGCACGCACGGAAGAAGCTTTTCAGAATGATAAGAGGATCGCTCGTGAGCAGGTCTGCTTTTTAATAAATATATGAAATTATAATAACTATGCCTTTAAGTCTATTTATATTAAATTAATACCCAGTCATGTAACACTAATATTTCAAATCTTTGATAGCTATATTTCTTTTTATATTTAAATTGGATTAATGTTAATCAGGATGCTTGAAAGCTTGGGGATGTGGGTTCGAATCCCTCACAAGTCACGATGATATTTTCTGAGAGTTTTCTTTAATCGTTTTCAATGTGTGAAAAAATATGCTTAATCACATAAAAAAAGCTATATTTCTTATTGAAAATTTTAGAATGATAAGATAGTACGGGATTTGCAAGAAAAGTTGGATAATTTCTCAAAACAGCGACAAAGTGAATTAGATAATGTGCGCGCTAAGCTTGCATTTGAAATACAAGAACGAGAAAGAGAGCATACTGAGCATTCATTATTAATTAAGTAAGTATTACTAAATTCATATATATTGTAAGTCGTAATGTTTCAGATCCAAACATTAAGTTTTAAGAGTTTAACAAGCTCTATTTGTTTATCAGAAGACTTTTATGTGCTTCACAAATATTAGATCCTGTTTGTAAAGGCTGAATTATTGAATCCTGCATGTATGAAATTACTCATACGTATTATAAGTATGTTATATTTGATGATTTCTGTTAGACTGAACAAGTTAGAGTTGGAACTCTAATAAGTGTGGTACAGATTTAAATTACTAGTAAGTGTTATATTTCAACACTAGCAGGTTAAAATTAATTGCTATTAACACACAAGCGGGTAACCAAATTGACTAAACTGATGTGCGTAGCGGGCAAAATTCGCGTAAAATTGCGTATGTGAAATCTAGTCTATACACTCTATGATTTGCACTTTTTGATTTTTTTTTTCTTCCGTTTAGCAACTCCGAGTTAATTATGAGATTTTTGTTAATAAATTAAATGTTTTTGTTACACAATAGTTTATAATCATTAAACAAATTAATAACATCTTTTTATGATTGTTTAGTTGTAAGGTAATAAAAACAGAAGAGATAAGAGTCTGTCAATAATTTATTTTGCATACAATTTAAAGTTTAAAATTTATTTTGCTGTGGTATTTTTTAAAACGTTCTATACATTTAAATTATGAGTGATCGGGTGTAAACAATAACAAGACAAAATTTATAGTTACTTATCTTTATTACATAATCAAATGTTAAAGAAGTAACCTTGAAGAGTCTAAACAAAAATTACGAGCTGTAAACCTATAGAGTAAAATGACCTTTTGCCGCTTTTAGTGTAAACACATTCAAAAAGTACAAATACCTGCCTCGCTGATAAACAGTAGTTCGAGAAACGGGTATTAGTACCCGCCCCGCTTTTAAACAGCAATTCGCGAAACGGTTACTAGTACCCGCCCCGCCTTTAGTGTGTTAAGTTGCCTGATGTTACTTTATTAACAATCGGTCAAAATATTTATTTTATTAATTGAAATTTGTTTTATTTTTAAGAGAGCTTCAAATGAAACTAGGAGCTGAACGAAGGTCGAAAGAGAAACTTGAAGATAAATTTGTAATATCGTCTGATGTTGGAGGTGAGAAATTTTTCTGATATGAAAAACTAAATTTTTACACTTATGAATAATTGCCACCTCGATCGCAATGTCATGTTTCAAGAATTGAAAATTTCACTTATCTATATTTCTGGTGACATCTTTTAATGACATGCTTTGAAAACAGGTTTTATTGAGTATTGCTTTAGAGCCTGAAAGAATCTCCTCAGAATAGCATCAATATCATTATAGTTTGGGAAAATTTTTTCAGTTTTTTAAATTCATTTCAAGATGCTTTAAAATCACTATAATATAAATTACATTATAATAATAAAGTCAGTGCTTGTAAGACCGAAAAATGTTTTAATTTCATTTTTGGGTTTATTTAACTGACTAGTAAAACATTTTTAATGACAGGAAAGATTGTAAAGTGTACATTGAATATTGTAAATCATTTTCCTTAAAGGTGCTGTTGATTTTTTCAGGAAATGTGGACCTTGAAAAACGTTTCCGTGATTTGAACAGTGAACTAGAAGCAACGCAAAGAAAGCTGAATCGAGCAGAAGCGAGGACACTAGAAACTCCACACATGCTAGTGCAGCTTCAGGATGAAATTGCTCAAATGAAACAAAATCATATTACTGCCCTTAGAGAAGTAATAAAAATAACTTATCTGATTTTTTTGATATAATAGTGTCTGTGCTTATAATCCAGATGAATTCAATGTATTTCTCATTTTGAGTATGCAATTTTGGGAATTGAATGCAAATAATGCTTAATAATTGGCATGGAGAACTTATAAAATTAGAACATCCATCAAAACATCTTTTAAATATTTTTAACTTATATAAAATATTTAAATTTTACATGTTTTGTAAAATTGTTCCAGTTTTTTTCCTTTTTGTTTTATGTATGTAAAATATTTGTTTAAAACACTAAGGGGTTTATCGAAGATCTATTAAAAATTTAGTAATTGCCATTTGTAATGAATATATTGTTTGTTATCTAGGAGAGAGTAAAGGCTAAAAGAGCTGAAGAAACAGCGAGAAAAATGTGCGCAAGTCAGGAAGAAAGAGTTGCTACATTAGAAGCTAGGCTGGCAGAATTATCTGAAACAGTCGGTGAATACGACAGACAAAGAAGAAGAGACCAAGATGTTATTCAGCAACTCCGCGAGAATGTTAATACCAATATGAATAAGGAAAAATCTGAAGAAACATTTGAAAGAGAAAGAAAACGATCCACATATGAAGAAGCTAAACAAGGTGAAGTATAAATAGATTTGTATTGTCCTAAGTGAGAACTACTTTTATAATTCAATTATAAACCAAGTCTTAAAATATTATTGATATTATAAGTATTAGAGAGTCGTGACATTTTGAAATACTGGATTTATTGTTACGAAATTTTATGTTTGTGTGGCTTGTATTTTTAAAGCGTAGGTTTAGTTTACACTAAACATTGGTTTTACTAGAGGTTTTATATGGTAAAAGACTAAGCTGTATTTGATTTTCATTTGATCTCATTTCGTCTCTTTAAAAATTGATAGTGATGAAATGTAAGGATTGTTGGAGTTATTAAATTTACACTGTTTCATTTCTTTATGGGTAAATGCTGCATTGCTGGGAATCACAACTTACCCAAGCTAGTGGAGCTGATTGTGTTGTTGATTTTTCTGTTACACTTACTATTTGATACTTGAAATATACTAGATTCAATAATTTAGTTACTTTTATAGTTTTCAAAACACTGTTCTCAAAATTTTACTCAACTTACAATTCAATTATAATTTATAGTTATCGGTTTGATTTTTAGCATCAGCGAATAAGTTAAAAATCTTTAGTGCGTCATAATTTTAATTGATATTAAATTATTTATTTACAGGGACTTCAGAAAGTGGAAAATTTTTACATAAAACTGAAGGAATAGGAATGCCGCAACTTCAAGAATTAGTAGAAAAGATTCATTCACTTAAAAAAGAATTGATGACAGTAAATGAAGCGATGGGTAATCCAATAGATATTTGGAATATATTTAGTGTGACAGGCTCAACTGGTCAGAATATTCATTCAGGGTGCAGAGCTGAACTGGCCGCACTGAGAACAGAGTATGAACTATATAAACGGCAACTGGTGCAAAATAACCATTCTAATTCAGATTCCAACCAACAACAAAGAAACTCCAATAGAAATGAAATGGATAAACTGCGCTCTCATATAAAAACATTACAGGATAAGGTTGAGATTCTGAATCAGCAGATGGAAGAAACAGAAAAAGAATGCGAAGATAAAATAAATGAACACCTAGAGGTAATTAACGATAAATGATAATCTGTCTTTTGGATGTTTTCAATGATATTAGAGCCTGTTATGCTTTTGTTGCATGTTTGTGGATGTTTAAATGTACTTTTATTTTAATCTTGCCATGAAACTTTGCTATGAATGGCCATATTTTTTCATTTTTGTGTCAACTTCTAAAATGCTTCCTTCAAACATCTGTTGTACCGAAAAAAAGTTTGACTGAAGGTTGCTCTGAGTCTTTTTGAAGAGTGACATTAGTTTATATATACTTTCTTTCTATAGTTTATACTTGACTATAAACATTAAAAACTCTTTTCGTTTCTTATTCGTTATTCACAATAACTCCGGGAATGGCTCTCAATGTAAATATTTCATTCCCCATTCTTATTCAAATCTTTATTCTTCATGATTATTGATGTATATTTAAAATACTTAGTTCATAATAAGCATGGTCTATTCTTGTTTTTTCTTAAAGCAAATTAAAAGTGAGAGAACTGCCCACAAGGAAGAATTAGCCGATCAGAGGAATAGAGTTCAGATGCTTGAACAACAGTTGCAGACTCACAGAGAGAGGTATGCTACTCTTCTTGCTGAGAGAGAAGGAGAAATTCGAGCCAGACACGAAAAGGAAGGAGAAGGGAAGAACGAAAACCATTCTAGACATGATATCAACGGATCTCTTCAGGTGTTTATTAATTACATTGGTTGTTAATCTTTTTTGTATTCTCATAAAATCATTGTTAGTAATTTGGTGATATTAAATTTCAGGAGGTATCAGCTCCACCTCATATGCTGCATTATGCACATGAGCTTGCTAGGAAGGATCTGGAGATAACTGCACTCAGAAAAGAAAAACATTTTTTAGAAGGACAGTTTAGGTAAGCTTGATTTTTACTCATTGGATAGGAGTGTCAAATAAAATGGCATTATTATAAAAATAGTAACACAAAAATATCATAAGAGTGAAGATCTAATGATATTTAAATTTTAATGAAATATTTTCAGAGATACTCAAAGAGATGCAACTATTGATAAAGATAGATTTAAAGAAATTCGACGAAACTTGAAGGAAGAAATAGATAGGTAAGTTTCAATTTTGATAAAAGCACTAAATGTGACGCATACATTTAATTTAGATTAAGTAATATAAGTAATCACTCCTGTTTTTTTATTGTTACATAAACAGTACAGTACAGTACAAATGATTGATATTTAAAAACCCATTGATGATCCTAAATTTAGTTGGATAATAATTAAACATTAAAAAAATAACAGTGGGCTTAAAAAGTTTTTGTCATTAACATGGTGTTTTGGTTTCATTTTCAGATTGTTGCGTATACAATCAAGGGAAGGAGCCAATCTAGAATATCTGAAGAATGTTGTTCTATCATTTCTGTTATCAACAGATTTGTATAGGAAGAAGCACATGCTAAAGGCAATCGCGGCTGTTCTTCACTTCACTGATGCTGAAAAGGAAAGTGCGAATAAAATCGTAATGTAATATTTATAATATAATAAATGCAAATATTAAGGATATGGAGTGATAACGTTAATGTTTTGAAGATTACTTTCTCGTATATTTGTACAGTATTGATTTATATATATTAAAATAGTTTATTTACTATTATTTGTTGGGTTTTACCAAATCAATAAGTATATAAATATGTTTAAATATTGAATAGTTAAATATTTTAAATGAAATTAATGACATATAAATTTTGTCATTTTGACCAAACATTTAACATATATTAATAAATAAATAATTTCGAATAAAAAAAAAATATATATAAATATATATATATATATAAATATATAAATATATATATATATAAATATATATATATATATATATATATATATATTTATATATATATATAAATAAAAAAATAAATATACATATATATATATTTAGATTGAACTATTGTATAAAAGTATCTATTTGATAATTTCGAATAAAATATTGAATATTTCAATTATGTAAATCAGTTAATTTTATAAAAAAGTATATGGTTAAGTATTTGAATGTAATATTTTATTTTGAATTTAATTGTTGATTAAAAGATTATTGTTGGAATGCAACAAGATATGTGTATAATAGTAAAAAGAGAGTTTATCTACATTATTATTGTTATTGGATTCTGCATTTTAGAATGGTAGATTTTTACAAAGTTTTGCCTTAAATTCTGGACAAATCGTACTGTAGGAAAATTGAACATATCTGAAGAACTTTTTGTTTGAAGTGTATTTTACCAATAATTTTATTGTCTGCATAATATTGTAGTTACATTTATTAATAAAGTTTATAAATACATTAAAATTAAAGATTTTAATTTACAAATTCGTACATTTGCTCGGCTTCTCTTGCCTGTTTTGCTTTTATGAACAATAATTTGTACTGACATTGCCTTCATTCTGTGCCTTTGGGGTAAAATATTTGAATAATACTAGTTTGAACTAGTAGAACTCCCTCTATTCGCAATAGTGAGAAATCTGCAGGCCTTTAAAACCAATTTAATTATTAAATATCTCTCCAATTAATATTGTATTATATTAATTATCACTTATTTGTGCCTAATAAATCATACTACAATGGTGTTTTTTCTCTATGCGTGCAATTTATACAGTTATCTCATATATTTATTGTTGTGAGAATGTTATGTAAAAATGTGTTTTATAATTTTTATCTTTTACCATGTGAGTGTGTCCATTGACCAGGAATATTTTAATCTCATAACTGACAGGTTTGCAAATCAGATCTTGTACTCTGTTATAAAAGATTTAATGCTAAGTCACTTCTGGATATTGCAGAATCAAGGGAGTTTCTCTTTTCAACTCCCGTCTCCCATCTATTCTCTCTTCTAGAATAACTGCAAGAATTACATATTTTTTGCCCGCTAATCATATTCTTACTAATTTGTATTTCACTGATATAATGACATTCATAAAACATTATTTTCTTCTACTTATAAATAAAAGGCAATGTTAAATTAAAATGTATACAATGTTAAATGAAAATGAGTATTTAAGCTAATAATATATACATTTACACTGTGAATTTTATTAAAGACGTGTTGTTTATAATATTATTATAATGTCAAGTCTTTTAAAACTATAAGTAACATCTCTCAATGAAAATGGTGCTAGGATTGTGGGTCACTATTGGAAGTGTTTGTATGATTTTTTATTCAAGCAAGTGCTTGCTTACCCGAGTCTGGCAGGAGCAGCTATTTATACTGATGCCAAAATTTCCCAAAAGGTAATCTCCGTTCGTGTTAGTTTTATAGGAAGAATATAAAACTGTATTTTTTAATAAAAATATTTGTATTATATCTCAATCTTTGGAAACGTAATTGAAATAACTGTCAAATGATAATTTTATTTTTATAATATTAAAGAGTTCTGTAAATGTTAAATTCAAAAAAGGTCACAAATTTACAATTTTAGAAAATGGGAATTAAATTAATCTTCTTATGATAATTTGTTATAGATCTAATCAAATAGTATTTAAGGAAAATTCAAAGTATGAAGCAGGCTCTCTGCTTTGATATGAAAATTATTTCGAAAACAAAATGTAATGAAAAAATTTTCATAATAGTTTTATGCTATTGCTGTGAAATTAGCAGAAACAAAGATGTTTCTTGTCTAGATTGAGTTATCGATATAGTATTGATAAATGATTGTACATCTCAGAAAGATAACAATAACCTCACAGTAGCAAACATCTGGAATTTAGGAGATTAGGAATGCAAACTGTAAAGACTCGCACTGCCTTGATAAGTGACTGCATTTGTCATACTTCTTATTCATATAATAATGCATTGATAACAAAGACATCTTTGAAACATGATATGATCATTAAGATAGGGTTTTTTTTCTTAATGTTCAAACTAATTCAATGATTCCTTCTTTTAAGTCTTCATGCACTATATTTGTAAAAAAAAATTGAATATGCAAAAAGCAATAATTCATAAGCAATTAAATAACATATCATAAATTACTTCCATATATTTGATTAAATCTCAATGTAATTTGATTATATTTTTTGTTGTAAGGAAATTATTTTAAATAAGATATAAAATTAAAAACACAAAAGAAATGTTTCTCTTGGAAAAATATTATATTCCTTTAATTTCCCTTAGTATTTCAATGTCTGGATAAAGTACATACTCATCTGCAATAACTGGGGGAGCATCCCGGAAGGTACTACAAACAGGGGAGATTAGTGCGCTCCCCTCCTCGGCCGTCATCTTACACAGCCCTCGGAAACTTTTATATTACATCTGCATTTTTTATTTACAAGTTCATCTCGTCAAATTATAACTTTGTGCATTAACCCGTGACAATGAGTCATACTTATGAGAAAAGAAAAAAAAACGTAAAAGAATTTTGTTGAATATTGTATCCATCATGAGATCCCAAATTCTAGCTAATTGAACCAAAAATATTATAGTATAAATATGTAGTTTATATCGTGTATTAGTATTAAATATTTTTCTTTGTTACGATTTTATAAAGAATGCTTTATTATTTTACCCCTCTAATTTGTGAAATAGCTCGGTATAATATGCCACCATCTAAATGAGTGCACCTTTAATTTGAGATAGAGGGGAGATTAATTTAATTACATTAGGGAAATAAGCATTTTATTAATATATTCTAGAGCGTCAATTCCCAAAGCGTTGCTGCCTCTGCCCACATGAAAAATAAACAACAGGATGCACCGAAAGTATCTGTTGCATTGTTTATAAACATTGCGCATATTGGTGTCGCTTGGTGGATCGCAGTTCGCGCATCCCAATTAGGATTTGATGCTGCCATTACCGCATGTTTTGCAGCGCCTGGGGGTGGCTGGGGGTGGCCGGGGGTGGCCGGGGGTGGCCGGGGGTGACTGGGGGTGGCTGGGGGTGGGCCCGCGCCCCCTCGCAGTAAAAAAATCATTCCGTGTCTTGTGCGTCATTTGCCCGAGTTCCGACATTGCGAATGACGTAAAAATTATGCGAGTTTTTATTTGTCCTGATGAAAAATAATTTTTATTTTTGTGTATTTTGTTGATACAGCGTCGCGCTTTTTTTTTTTAAACTCGGCGAGCAAATTTCGTCCTGCTTCTATTTTTTGTTGTTTATCTGGCTACTGGCAGTGTTTGAATGCAAAACTGTTAAAATACGAGTACCGTCAACGCAAATAATAAAAGAGAAAGCGCGGACTCGAGAGTCACTCTGCGCTCTCTTCTCCCCAATATTTTGGCGATAGGATCGTCTTCAAATGGTCGAGATTCCTAAGAACACTTTACCTACTTGAATGTAAAAATATACAGAAAAAATAAATGCGTATATTTTTAGGGAAAATGTTTTCATTTCGTATGTTACTGAAGTGGAAGCAAATCCAAGATAAAGCAGTGAAAGGGCAGTTATTTGGATATTATACAAATTCGTTATAATTCTTTCCACATTACGATTATTGAGACTTGAGCGTTTTAAAAATAGCCTCGCAGCCACATTACATGAACGGGTTTAATTTAGTAATATCCGCTGCTAAATGAATTTCGTTGATGCATTACTGAAGCGAAGGTAATTCAATTTGTAATAAATTTGCCATACAGTGTAAAAACATATTATACCTACATACTCAAGCATTATTCGCGAAAGTTTCATGAAATACGAATGCGGATCCATTGTAATAAATGTAAACAACCGTAAAAATATAGCAATATACACTTTACAACAAAAGCCGTCGTCCCGTTTTTATTATATCAATTTGATTTGACTGCTTTTATCCGCACGGCCCGCGGCATCACTATCGCGCGGCACAGCCGAAGAAGCAAAAAGCATAGGTAAATCACAAAAATCTCAACCGAAACCACTCCGGGGCGACATTTTGATATTCAACCCTTCCGCCGCAGACGCTGTAAAACAAAAGAGCCCGAGCCGCTGACAAACGGTGTTCACTTGTTCGGCTTCGAGTTTCAGTGTTTTTATTCGCCCGCCGTGAAATTGAATATTCGCGGCCGTACGGCGGCGATAATGATAGCTCTGAGCATGATTCATACCTTCCTCGGAGGCGTTCTTTGCTTTTTTCCGGTCGCGTATATTCCCGTGACGCCGGGGTCGAAGGGAAATTGGGAACGACGCCCTGGGATGTGTGCGAGGGTTTATATGGACAGTAATTTTTTTAGGGTGCTTTGGAAAAATGGATTGCCGAACCTCTGCGAGACGGTCTCAAATAAATTGAGGGATCTGGTAATAATATTATACAAAGTATGTGCGTATTTTTTTGGGTTGATTTATTGATAAACGAACCGATTTTATTTTGATACATAATATTCTCTAAAAATATATTTTTGAATGAATAAACTAAATAATATTTACATTGAAATCCATTTAAAGTGACTTGTGTCTATTGAGAAAAAGGCGGCTTTATTTTCGCATACTTTTCTCATTATTAAAAATAAGAAGAAAGAAATTCTTATAATCAATTATCTGTAGCTTTAAAAGGTAGTATGCTTAATGAAAAAAAATAAAAGCAAAATGACTCGGAGACAACTCATTCCAAGTCATTTGGTTTTTATGTTTTCTGAGAGCTTAAAGATCCTTAAAATATAAATAGATATTACGAGCAACAAAAAAGCTTATTTTTGAATGTGGGTATGTAAATACGATATTTTGATTTGGATTCTTGTTATTATTTTTTTAGTCTTATTTCACTTTAATCTCAAAAATATACACCAAATAAATATTTATAAATTAACAAACAAACAATTTTTTGAGAAATAAAAAAATATAAATTTATTAATATGATATCTCAGATGTCTTAAAAATAGATAGCCAATGAAAAAATCACCAATGCAGATTATTGAATAGCAGTAATAAAAATCATAGGAGCATTGTATAGGAATGATCAATAGAGCTTCTCGGCCACTATAAAAGTGCTATTATTACCAAAGACAGGAAAAGTATTTCCGAGAGTCTTTCTCAATATTTTAAAAATATGAAGTCACCATGGAGTACGTACGTAAAGTATTAAAGGATCGTTCGGAATAACAATTGGGCCATAAATATAGCATCGCTCCTTGCAAGTGACCTCCGCGCCACCAAATACGAACTCCCCTCTTCGAATCCCTAAATGAAAACATTCTCCATTGTTTGGAAATTTTATTCAACAGTGGATAACAAAAGGGTAGTCTGTTACAAAAATAAAAGAATCGCAACTTTGGGAGGATCACTAGTGTTATTATTTGAAATATTAAAAAATCCACAAACGAGAAAATATTACCAATTATTCAAGGCAGCTTTTTATTCATTGTGTGAAATATTTATTATAAGATATTTTTATAACGTCAGTTTGAACAATTTTACTTTTCTTAAAATGATAGCATACCCTCAGAAATAAACTTTACTAATTAAACTAAGTTAAATTTGTTAATAATATAATGCCTATTCCAAGACGTACCATGCGAGTACACTGTAGTATTTTTTTGTCCGGAGACGCGATAACTTTGGTGCAGCCGGATAAGGCATTTTAACTTGCATTGTTTACTTGCTGTAAAAAAAATAATGAACAAAAGGTTGAAAGGGGTAAAACTATCAACCGATCAAACTAATGAAAAACCAACATAAAACTGCCTCAAACTATTTGTAACAATGTGTTTGATTATGCAATAGCTCGTCTGCGGTAAAAATCGTAAAGTTTCTCGTCCATGGCTTTCTGCCGGGTCGCGGCTTCTAAGAAACCATTTATAGTTTGGCCCCTTGGACTTTTATTGACATCTAAATTTTTAAGTTTTACAGTTATAAAGTTGCACGCCACATGCAGAATTTTAATCCACCTAAATGATTTATGGTGTGATAAGAAAGTATATATTTGGTAGGGCTGGCTGTCCCACATTTGACCGGTGGCTGATTTTTCATTTAAGATAACCACATTCGAAAGAACTAAAAGCTTATGTATAAAATAAAAGTAGTTTTTCATGATGAATAAAAATAAAAGTATAAAGTTTGTTTTCAACTGTTAACATAGTACATTAGTTAATTTTAATGATAATAACTCTTTGTAATTTTTGAATAAATATATATAATCTCAGTCACTGGGTGAGATACTCAATACCATATAAACTATTCGTATTTACATCTGTAGTGAATTCAATAAAAAATATGACTATATCCAAACACAATCGATTTATAAAGATATATATAGCACCACTAAAATTGAAAGAGATTCAAAAGATTATCCAAACAATTTTTTCTTGCTTTAAAAATTTACAAAAACAAGAGATTTTCAGATTATTTTATACCAACTGCTAGCTGTAGGCTTTTGTCAGATTTTTGAAAGAAACTCAAAATGTTTAAACAAAAAAGTTTCAAGTCGTGCAGATGTTTGCTTAGACCTTTGCAGGAAGCATATTGTCACACACATACAAAGTGTTCTGGCCGAGAGGGCGCCCTTAAAGTTTCATGGCACTGTAAACATTTTTCATGATTGAACTTTTATGATAGCATCAGTGATATACTTGAAAATTTATTACTTAAGACGCCACTAGGGTTTGTTAAAATTTGCACCAGACGAGGAGAGGTTACGTCAAGTGAGATGCCCATTTGATAGCCTCGTCTCGAACAATGATTCATATTAAACAGGTACTTACGGCTCCAAGGAGACTGTTTAACTGGATGCTATTTCATTACTACAGTGTGATTAATTAATGGTATTACTATTTTATAGTTACAAAGCGAACTTTTGAATATACAATTTTAAAGTTTTAGAAAAAATATGCTATACATTGCAATGAATACTAAGTATTTTTATATGTGAAAACGCTTTAACCTATCATATTAGTACAATTATTCCATAAACTATTATTGATGTTTTTTAAATTTTATTGATATTGATGTACAATCATTGCATTAATTACTGTAATGAAAAGTTTATTTGAAAGTTGGATAACATGTAAAAAAATAACTCCAGTTACTCGATTTTTAGTATTTTATTAAAGCGTTAAATAAAAAATGAACATGTGCAAATATCCACCCCGTATTTTAACTTACACTTATAAGAATACTTTACTTAATTCTAATTATTTTAATGATTAATATTCTTGGTTTTATACACTCCACCGAAGAGAATGCTTTAATACTCGGTAAAAAGGACGCACCTCAAAACTCCATATATTTTAATTAGTGAATAAGATGAGTATAAAAAAAATACTAAGAAAAAAATAATTGCGTGGTGGTGGTTTTTGAGAAGCCTTTTCAACTTCCAAGTTAATAGCAGCTTAGATGTTTTTATGGATCTTTATATTATATGAATAAAATAAAATCATCAGCCGACGCGATATAATTTTAATGACACACGGCGTTAATGCGCGCGTCCATTATAAAAGGGGTGACATTTTAAATTTCGTTTTCAGCTGTATCATTTTTCTGAAAGCAGTCTATTGATTGCTCGGTTTAAAGCGCGGCGTTAAAAGAGAGAGTCAGCGATTTTCGCGCCGGTGACATGTTTCGCTCCCGATTAATATGCGAGGAATATTAAGCAGCCCGATGTGGGTGTGGATTTATGGACTCTCGAGAGGGGCTGTAAAAAGCGCCACCGTGCAGCTCGCCGGCCTTAATGATTCAGCAGGGCGGTGATAAACAACGTTACAAAGTTATCTCTCGAGGCGTCAAGTTTTCAGTTCACTTATGACACTTCGTATGGCGCGGGAGAGTCCTTCTTCAGGCCAGGCTTCAGGCCTCGGAGAAGGTTAAGTACGCCTGATAGACGCCGCCCCTGCAAGCGCAGAGCCTTGCACCACCTCTACTAGTCATGAATAACTCAAGTGTGTGTCTCTAGTGACAGCTTCGCGAAAATAAATTTGTAAGGAGATAGATACACAAGAACTACACACGTACATTTTAGGACCTACAAGTTGCGATGTTTTTGAATGTAACAGCCACGTATAATAATAATTTTAAGGCAAAGCAATAAATAAAACTCTAATATAAAATAAATATTTACCAAACAACACACTAGTGCCTACAGACTTCGATACAATTCAACATATACATATGTTTGGCTGACAATTAGATGAATATTTGCTTTCATTTTGTACACATATATTTTGAATAACTGGATATTAATTTTGAAAGCAAAGCCATTCTAGGGAATATTCATTTCGATAGGATATCACATTTCGTGTCACAAACAACGCTTCACTTTCACTGCACTGTTCTTTATTTAATGCAGTCTTTATCACGTTCAATTGTGCAATTCTTTATGAATAACGTTTGCTGTGCGTAGACGGTGTTATTTTTTTAGGAGGCATTTATTAATAATATGATTAATAATTTGTAACGCAATTTCGATAAAAAAAATAAAATTGGTACTTGTGTCAAGCTGACATAAACTGGAAATTTCTAAGAAGCATCAAAATTAGTTTTTTTGTAAAAATTCTAAATTAGAAATTCTCGCGGTGAGCAACATAATCATAATTCGTACATATTGAAACTCGCTAAAGCATATTTAATAGTTTTATTCAATTAGTTTATGAATGAAAATATTATTCTATCATCTTGAAACTGCGGAAAAACTTACTGAACTTACATGCAAAAAATCAGCATTGTATCTTTTAAGATATTCTATAGAGAATCAAAAAATGAAACAAACACAAACACAATGGATATTATTATATTAGAAGATAATATATATTAGGATTAGGAGAACGACGAAATTATTTGCTATTAAACCGTGCATTATCAAATGGAAAAAATATATAAGATCTTTGGGAAGGAAAAATTTTGTTGTAAAATTAAATTACAAGAAAGATGTAATTAAATGTTTCAGTAAAGGATCAAAATCCCAGGCGGTATTCTATTAAATATATAAGTAAGGATGTGGTGTTTTCTCGCGTAAATCAAATAACAAACAAGACCAAAGTAAACTTGTATCATTTCCATCTCACAGCGTTTTAATCTTGGTAAATCCGAGCGGCTGTGCACAAGTGAGGCCGGCACGCAGGGCCGCACCCAGGCATGATATTGCCCGATACGGATAATGTGTACAATGTTCATATTTCAGACAGCCGGCCAATTGCTAAATGGCAATTTAAATTGTGGGAATGTAGATGCACGTGCGAATATATAAAAAAAAAAACACCTGGTAACACCAACTTGCTACGAGTACTGGTTGTCGGCCGCGTACTAACAATGCAGTGACACGTTCATGGTAGTCAGCATGCTTGTATTTAATTTTAATTTAAAACTTGTTAAATTTGGTTTTGTAGTGTATTATTAAATAATATTTTATTGAACCGTTTAGATAAAAAAAAATTATAATGCTTAAAAGGTGTGTATTAAAAATTGTTTTATGTTCGGTATTTTGTATATGATCCAACAAACTGAAATTGACAACATACCTGGGATCAGAAAAAATATATAATATAGGTGTAAAATATGAACTTTATGTATAATGATAAAAGTACCTTTGTATTTTGTCTTCACTTTGAGTTTATTAAAATAATTTGCATTAATTATAAGCATCTGATGATGACCCAGTGTATAGGGTCGAAACTAGTATTGCAAATAATTTTAATAAACTCAAAGTGAAGACAAAATACAAAGGTACTTTTATCATTATAATAATGGATCTTCACAAATCAAATGCTTTGTCCTTCAACAAGATGAACTTTATGAATTCATGGAAATTAAGATTAATACAGTTTTTATGATATGGGTAAATTCTAGTTGTTCACTTTGCCCTGCTTTGTCGCCCCACTGGATCATGGCCCAGTCCGGGCCTGGGAGGCCACGTGTGTCGGACGTCGGACGTCCCTGTGGATGTGACCGCGGCCTGCAAATAAATAAACGGAGGCCGACTGGCTCATTAGTAAAAACAATTCCGTGGTCGCCCGGTGGATCTCGAAATCGTTACGCGGCGTTACCAACCGAACAACCCCAAATAAAGCAAAAGGTGTCCCGACCTAATGGCCCGGCTTTTGCACCACTATTATTGTTTTTCGTCCTGCAAGGGGATTAATTGCCGGTAAGTGATTGTCTTTGTTGTATTTATTATTAATTATACGATTTGTAAGGGAAATGTGGTATAATGTGAATTGCCGTGTTGAATGGATTGTTTTCAATATGAATGAGACTAATTATTTTAGCGGTAACATCTCATTTGTTATGGGCGAATGCGTACAGTATATTTACGTCAAAGCTTTAAAAATAATATTTTGAATACTAGTTACATAACATGACATTATTATTATTAATTACAAATATCTCATAGCCTTTTATCTAAAATAAATTGTTTTAAAAAGCTTAAAACCCTTTAATATAGACAACTTATTGATTTCAACTTACATCTTACAAAATGATTGTAAATTTTACTTACATCTTAAAAAATAAAATAATATTAACTCAAAATAAATAAATAGCATATCGATATAACTATTAGTAGTATTTAGTATTGACGATGTAATACAAGTATAAGCAGCAATAAGTTTTTGTGGTTTCCTGTAACTTTCTCCACTAGGCCATGGAGTTCCTAATCAGTATGGCGGCCATACGAACAGAGCCAGCATCTTGCGCTTTTTCGCTGCCGGAGGCGGTCGCTGTGGTAAATCTGATCTTAATTAATTATCCATAAGCTTTCTTCTTCGTACGCTTTATGTTTTTTCATGTTTCGCTGTACGGCTTTCGGCAAATTGAAACCGCTAATGAGCACAAGAAGAAAATGTGATAGCGGAATAAAAAAGGGAATTTTCATTTGGGTATAAAAATTCCTCATATTTACAGATTTATATTTTCACGTAGAAAAGAAAACAATGAAGATTACTCCTGAAACTTTTGGCTGAATTCATTTAATACAGAGGGAAAGTACAAACATAAAATGTAGAAAGTATTTTTTCGGTATTTGTTTCAAAGAATCTTATCTTTCGTAAAATTTGTTGGAATACATGATTTTGATTCTCTTTGGCATTATCAATGTTCTGTTAATAGCGTTAAATTAATGAATATAAAAACTCATTATTTTAATGTAGTTATTGAACTAATGTGAACAATCTTTTTATTCAAAAAGTCACTTCCATATACACAAAAAAATTTAAACAAGTCTGTTTAAGTATTTAATTAAAAAATATATAAAAAATCTTAAGTTAATGCTAATGAATAAATTTACTAACAAATATGTACTATATAAACAGTAAACAGTTTTAGTAAGCTTGTAACCTTAATATTAATTCTTATTATATTATTTTACAAAATATCTAAAAAGAGATGACTCTGCATTTTTATCTTTTTTATAGCTGATAAAATTTCCATTATACTTCGACATCTTTAGTCGATAGTACGAAGGTGATTAATGCGCCAGTATTATGACGCCATGGCCTGGCAATGCAGCAGCCTTCCGGTTTGATAAATTGCAGATAATCGCATTTGAATTACTGAATAATCCGCGTCGAAATGAGCCCAGGGGGTTGATGTCCGTCGCTCCGCATCAATTTTTCATCCCGATTTTTTCAGCTATGAAAATATTATGATTTAAAAAAGCTACGGGAATTTTTAACATTCTTCGCAAACGACCGAGATTTTTTTTAGCCTGATTTAATATTACTAATTTATTATGGGATTCAGCAATTTTAATCTGGTGATTAATATACTCTTTCTTAAAAAATATTATCATGGAATGGTAAGTACCTTTTTTTAAAATATTTTGAACCAATTAAAAACTTACATAATTGTAATATATAAGCACTATTATTAAAGGGCTACATAAATTTAATTAAAATACTGTTTGGCTAGATTTATTAATAAAAACTCTAATGTATAAATGTAATTATTCTTGTAGTGTTTATACAAGTTTTGTATTTTTAAATATATTATCATTTTAGTTTAATAGTTTATAAATGAAAAAAAAAATACTTACGTAATGTAATCTTGTTTAATTAAATTTGGTCTAAATATGACTAAGAATAATATAGTTTTTTAATGCTAATTTAAAAAAAGTATTTTCTTTTATTAAAAATACTGTTTATATACTTTTTAAATTGTAAATGGATAGCTGTAATTGTAGAGTTGAAAGCCATGAAATATTTGCCTGATTTTCCCCGAATGTGGTAGAAATATACTGACGTCTCAACCATAATGAAGTCCAGTGATGACAGAATTTCTACCAGTATTTTGCTGTAATAATCTCAGGGTATAAAAAGCTACCCTTCAGCATGTCTGCAGGTGCGGCCAATGTCCCAGCTGATCCCCAATCCCCATAATGGCGGCTCCAGTGCCGCTCCTTGTTGTGCGCCTCCTCCCTCTCCCACCTGTGATTGCAGCCCTAATGAGGCGCTCTGCCTGGAAAGCTCGCCGGTGGAGCTTTTTAGCATTGGCGTGGAGCTAAATTGGAACTCTGACAGATATAAGCTTTCTTTATAGTATATTATTCATATGAAATACAAATTTCATGACTTTTAAAAAAAATAACTTATTTCATATTTATTTTTATGCAATATTTCATCAGCTCTTTTTTTGAGTTGTGATTGTTAGTATGAAGTATTAGAGTAGGTTATTTTATAGGAACAGTGCAGCTTGTTTATAGACTTCATGCAATCAAACTATCTTAGGTTGCATTATAATATAAACAAATTGAATAAAAATATAATTTTTGAGTCAATATCACCCCAACACGACTTTTTTTTTTTTAATAAGTTTGGTACCTTGCTTGTTATGTACAAGGTTTGTCATCACAATTTGGGGAAACTTTCCAAACTAGTCAATCGAAATTGTGCTATATATGGGAGTGACTGAAGCTACACCCCCTGGTTTATCCTCTTTATGGTTTTGATGTCACATTCTCAAAAAGCCATCCAGTGACTTCATCATCTGTGGGTGTCTCGCCACAGACTGCAGGTCATCCAGGCACAGGGCCTCCTGTCGGCATTGGCTCTCCAGTTGGTGTCTCTGAAGGACAAACATGGGGCATGCACCCACAAGGTGGATCACTGTTTGTGGAGTAATATCATCACAAGGGCATGTGTCAAGTGGAACCTGCGGAGATATCTTCTCATCACTCCATGACCCGTTAGGAGCTGGGTTGATTCAAAGCTAATCCCGCAGGTATTCCTGTATACAGCGGCGTCCATAACAGAATCAAATAACATCTTTGTTACGTTCCCTTGCGGAGAGCTTGTGTACCTTTCGTTCCATGTGTCCATTGTAATTTTCCTCTGGAGATTTTTTGCAAAACTAAGAGGAAAGTCGGAAAATACATAGTTCATTTTATTTTTGGTGGCTTCTTTAGCCTTTTCGTCAGCTTTCTCTTTGCCAACAAGACCAACGTGAGCTCTCACCCAGCCTATCTCGATGTTAACATCACTTGCTTGAATTTCTTTTAGCTTTTTCTGGATGTTAACTATTAGAGGGTTGGTTGATTGTTTGGATATACTGTCTACCCCCGAGCGATAATCAGTGAGTATTTTCACTGACTGCCACCTGCCAGATGGTTTTAGTAATATCCAGCGAAGAGTTTCATTAATAGCAACGAGCTCACTCTGAAATACGGAGCGGTAGTCGGCAAGTTTCAATGTTCTAGCAGGAAGTTATTGGCCGTTCATTACCGTCCGTGTATAATGTGAGTTCATTGTCTTTTGGCGTAGGGATATCTTGGTCAAAATATCGGGGGTCACTTTGATGTCTCTGACTCGGATGAGGCAATGAAAAGATGTCAACTACTCTTTGATATTTCCTGTCACTAGGAAGAAAATCTGTGATACCTCGTTTCTTGACATTGTATATTGCTTGCCTCTCTTGTATCATCAGGCAGTAAAGGTTATAAGCTATCGATTATTTGTAAAAAAAATATTTTGAAAACAAACAAACGATGTCACACAGGCAGGCATTAATATCACCAAGCTTAAAAAAGCACACAAACTACTATCAACGCAGTCCAGTGTGTTTTATATTATATACAGGGTGTGTCTACCGAGGGGGCCGGTGCGGGAAGTGGGGTAGCCGGGAATTTTCGCAATTGTCCCCTGCGACATGTGCAGGACGACTAATTGCGTGGCGGCGGGTTTTTGCAGCGCCCGGTCGCCTGCGTCTTCATCATTCCGGACCACCCTGTAGCAACACGTTTTGGGGAATTGCGTGTGAAGCGGGGACCCGCGGCATGTGTGCTTTTGTAGGGATTTTTTTCGGTTTTGCGTGACTGCGGTCGGGAAAAATCTGCTTTTTTATACGTATGAGGAGTGGGAAAAAGTTAACACGATAATCCTAGAGCTGATAAATATTATCAAAGCTTGATATATATTTTTATCTGAAAAACAAATTTTTGCAAACAAAAATGAATTTGGAGATATCAGACAATTTGTGATAAAATATTTAAAAATTTGTACAATATCAATTAGATCCAAAACCACGACTTCATTGACAACCAAATATGCAATATTTGTTTATATTCATAAATTACTTTCAACTGTATAAATACACGCAAAATTTTAATTGTATATTGACATGTATAGTAATTTTCCAACGAAATTTTATAAAATAACTGTGCATGAACAGAAAATAAAATAAATCCGATTATATGACCCTAAAATATGTAATAAATTTATCAGTATATTTCACAATGGGATTTGCGATAAATACGAATAGTATCATACTGCAATTATTAAAGGTACAGCCTAAAAGAAGTGTCAAATAAATACAGTAAATATAAAAATACTAACCAGCGAATCATCAAATATTTTTTTAGGATATATTTACTAAGAATTAAAAATGGCCTGCGATATTATTATACAAATAATGAAAAATGAAGACTCTGTTACTTTTCCGGTATAGGCAGGCAATTGGGATGAATACCTCTGGCTTATTTATTCCTTCGCTAATATTTTATTCGAACTGCCCTTCCCCTTAAGATTTGTTCCCGCTGGTTTGGCCATGCAAACGTTTGCTCCCCTGATACATTCCCTATTCCAGGGGAGTTTTTTCCTAAATATATAACGTGGGTTTTCCTACGTTTTCCCATTAAAAAATCATACACGCATCTGACGAATGTTCACTCGAGTGAGGCAGTCCTTAATAACTTAGTGGGGTTATTTGTCTTCAGCTGAAAGTGCGGCGTTTTCAATTAAGATCGCTTCATTACTGCATTGCAGATCTTACCAACAAAGCTCTCGAAAGATATTAAAGTTATTATTCGTCTTTGAAACGAGAAAGCTCAAATATATTTTTATTTAGTGTGAATAGAATAGTAGTAAATTTTTATTTTATAAATAACAATAAGATTATCTTAATTATATAAAATCGTTTACCTGAAACCTGTCAAAACATATTATTTATTATTAGATACTGAAATTGTGATGGACGCAGAGTCAGAGAAAATTGAAGAAAGGGTGTTGTATAAACTCTGGGGAAGGTTTTGTGATTTACGTTTCATATTCATGTAGCTTTACACAAGGTTCATTCATCAAAAACTAAATACTCAAGTGCATGTAACCGGTTGGATTGCAGTACTATACATATTAATGCAACACCTATTTTCAAGTTTTAAAAACTTGTAATGTGTAAAGTAGGCCACTCAGGATTTATTGGCAGCGGAAGTGGTCGGTGTTGCCATGTGAAGTGCGTTCCAAATATAAACAAACCGGAAGCTGTTCGACGGCGCCCCCGCGGAGAAGCCGCTACTTGTTGCTAATACATTTAGATTTATGCCAAATAAAACAGCGCATGCATTTTGACGCCTTGTAAATGGAAATTTCGCGATGGCTGCTGGCAGTTGCATTTCTAGCAACTACTGAATTGTAATTGTAAATGAGTGTAAGTGAGTCATTAAATTTAGGCAATCTGATTTCATTTTTTTAACTGGAAAGGCAATTATATATATATATATATATATATATATATATATATATATATATATATATATATATATATATATAAGCAGAATTATATATATAAAACAAATAAATTGCCCATTGTGTTATATTTTAATTTGTTGTATTTGAACGTTCCCAAGCAAACTCTACAGAAGCTGGTTTGCTGGAACAAGTCCCAAGGCAGTGTTTATTTAGTATATGGTCACAATAAGTATATCTCTTAATACATTATATCTTCGTAGTTGTAAGGTAACTTTATATCAAGAGAGATATTCTAATAGAAAAGACAAAGTCTCACGTATTATCAAGCTATAAAGCTTTTCTTAGATAAAATAATAAAAAAATAACCACAACATTAAAAAAACTATTTTGCCTAATAGTTCTTAAATTTTAAGTCCAAACGTAGTCAAAATATATTATCCATCCGTTTATTGTAGCCGAAAACAGGATATTTTTAAAAGATACCGCCGTTATATTTAAATTTAAAATAAATGGCTAAAACAAGTACATGAAGCGTTTTTTTGAGGATCCCAATTTATTGATAAGAGTGGTGGCCTCGATACTTGAGAAAGTAATTAAGGTTTCATATAAGACCTGATTGGAAGAGTAGACTAGTGAAAGTAGTACACAAATTTTAGATATTATATGTATAAATATGGTTTAAGAACAGAGCATCACAAATTCCTTGAATTGGCTTAAAATACCGGTATCTTAATATTAAGTTAAGATTGATTTCTGCCAGAAACAATTATAATAACGAAAATTTTGCTTTTTTCAAGATCAAAAGTCATGTTTTTAATAGAATATTTTTAGTTTTTGACTTTTTCATGATAGTTGTAGATAAATCAATAATTTTTTTATTATTTTAAATATGGTAGTTTTTATTACACCATAAAAATAAAGGTGCTGGTCTTTTAAAATATTTTAATAATTATTAAGAATAACTTATATAAAAAAATATTGGGAGACAATCAAGTAGTTCAATGATAAATATTTATATATAATATTAGTTTTGATGTAGTCGTATCAGAAATCAGAAACATGGATAGAGTTATTGTTTCTCCATAAATCTGAATAACGAAAATAGTATGAAAGTAATCCGAGCCAAGATGGCTAAATTTGAGGCATAAATTTGAATAGTAAACAGCTTTATCAGTATTTGTACAGAGAATCACAAACAAGCGGAGGCTTTTTCAGGGAATTCCTTCATGCCTTCTATATCGCAGTACAACGCCGCGACAGTGGAACAATACAACTCCCATTTGCATTCAGGGCCCTCGTCTAAATCAAAAGAATGCACAAGAACCTGTTTCACAATCAGACGAAATAAAGTAAGCAAATCAAATTTGCACTACAGCTTGAAGACGCGGCGCGGTTTCATTTGAATAAAGCTGCACGAAGTTATATTTACAGTATTCTTCCGTAACGCCTGGAGGAATGCAACTCGCCCGGCTTCTGTGTGGCTGTGGGAAAAACGAAGGCTTTTTACACGGTTAAAGTATTAGTTTGGGGCAAAGTTTCAATATCCCATAAAAAAATACCGTGCTTTTTCGATTGTAATTGTGTGAATGATACTTTAACTTCAACTTGAGTATAAAACTGCGCTTAGCGATTTTATAAAATGAATGGTGATTTCCAATGACAATGTGTTAATGTTCTTTTCTAAAGCAGTGAAATCAGTTTAATGAATCAGAAATAATGCAAATCAAACAAAAGCAACTTTTTTCCGACGCCATGGAATTCGATTTCTATCGTTTCAATTTATATTTTAATCTTTCAGCACAATGAAAGAACACAGAATTCTGAAAATATAAAAATAATAAAATTACAGAATGAAATTTTGTTGACTTCAAATAAAAGAACAAAAACATCGGGGGGTGAAATTTGGGATTGTATGCAGAAACTCAATGCAAGGTTCGCTATTAGATTAGCATAAAGAATCTGAATTTTGATTTCTTCCTCGGAAAGCCGCGCGGTACTTCCTCGTTAGGTTCTTAAGGTCTTTATTAAATTTTGATTTCAAAGCGAACGATTTGAATATATTAGTTGTAACAATGCTGTCTGACTTTCCCCGGCCAGACCAAATTCCCGGGTCGTGTTTCAAGCTGAGTTTTATTTCGACTAATTGGGCCGACGCACGCCACTTCTTATTTGATGTCTTTGTGTTTCATTTCAATAGAACCGCAACGCTCCTGAACACGGGTTACTAATAAGGCTCGCTACTCCACTCTTTAATATTTATAATACTTGAAATCGTATTGTTGAGAGTGTGGCGCAAAATTATACAAATCTATTAGAAATGTAGATTTATGATTGTGCTATAGATTTTTATGTAAGATATTATTCAATGCTAGAAATTGAAGCGTGAGGCATGTCATGAATAATTATTTTCTCAGTAATATTATAAGTTATTCGTTACTTTTTTCGTTAACGTCACTCAGTTTAAATTTGAATATCGTAACTACTAAACAATATAAATCCAACTCATTTATTATATATTTTAAAGGTACTCACGTACATGTCGTTATTATTTTTATTTGTTCTTAACGTGAAAAAAAAAATAAGTATGTTGATCGTAAAAAAAGATGGACTATGAAAGTTACAATAAGTATATAGAATAATAACTTGTAGTGAATATCTTAAAACTTGTAACAATTAATTATTGATAAATATAAAATGTTATTGAGGCTGAACAAATTAAATAAATTATGATTAATTTTTAACTTAAAAAGTATACAAACTTCTTGACTCTGAAACTTGACAACTAATTTTGTATACCTGAAACTTTTGGATCAGATACGAAATGACCTTGATATTATTCGTGATACCTATTTTTAAGATTACCAGTGTTATTAAAAGATTGTCACTTAGTTAATTAGGCAACAATGCCAAAAAACAAGTAAAAAAATATTCTAAAAGCCCCTTCTGTCAGGAATGTCAAACAGTCATTTGAAAGTAGTACTTAAGCTTACGGCTTTTTCAACCTTTTGAAGATAAAATTATTTTCAGCTTGTCCAAAAATTAAAGTTACATAAATTGTACAAGAAAAGTAAGCCACTCACGTCAGAAACATTTTAAATTAAGTGAAAGGAGTTTGTTCTAATATAAACTACAGCTCGTCTAGATCATTTATCTTCCTCCACATACCTTAAAGTTGGTTTTCCTGCCGACTGCTTTTAAAAGATTCATTCAAGTTTCCGTGGAAGATGTCCGGGATCTTTCTTGACCGTATTATTTGGTGACTTGGAAAGTTCCAAATAAAAAAGCTATAAATGCAGCTATTTAAATTCATCTAATTTTTAAAAAAAATATGTTGTTACAGAATCATCAAGATCAAAGTATTATTAACATTTTTATATTTGTCAAATAATCAATAAGCCTTGATCAATGATATACGAAAAACTTTTTATTCACTCAGCACTGAAAATAATGAAGGACTACTGTCATGTAAATATAAAGCTATTTGGAGTTGCTGAGAGGTTATAATCCTTAACCATTAAACCAGACAGAGAAAGAAAATTTATATACTTTTTCATTTTGGGAATTTTTTTTACGTTTTTATATTTTTTAATATACTTGAAAAAAAAACAACTGGCTCATAAAAATAAATTATTCAAAACGAAAGGATCTCATTTACAACAGTCGTCAGAATCCAAAAAAGTATACAAATGTAAAAATAAATTCCTTTTAAGAAAGCTTCTTTTTATGACATGCAACGAAAAAGGCTTTGGCATCATAAAACTTATGTAAATCGTACCTTCAGCGCTCCTCTTGGGGTGTTCTTGGAGAGATTGGCACTTAATATGCTGCAGAGGTAATCATTCTGATGGACCCTCACACTGGCGCTTGACTTTCAATCAGATGACGCTGCCTTCGCCCGCTGAGAAACAGAATCCAGTCTGAAGACTCTTCGGAATTTCCAAGAGAAATAAATCTGTTTGATGGCCTGGGAGGTATGAAATGTAAATGTAAAATTAAAAGATTTTTTTAAGACTAAGCCTAGGTGGAATTAATTTTTTTGCTAATACTATATTTCTTATCAAATAGCACAATTAAATTGAATATGTAATAAAAAATGTGTTTTTATAAAAAATAAAAATAACTAAATGCAAATCTTCCTTGAGAATTTTTTGAGTTTTATTCAGATAAAAAAACTTTTTTAGTTGCCACACGTGTGTTACCACACCGCGAAATATCTATTATTTTTATTTTAATATTGAATATATAAGATCATTCGGTGGTTGATTTTCTAACAATCTGTTTCAATATATTTTATTTATAATATCTTGCGCATTCAACAACTACTAATTGAACAACATAAAACACGATAGTGAAAAATAAAAATTCTTTATGAACGAAGAACAGATTTGTATCAGCATATGTACAGCCTATTCAAGCGTAGGTTGCTTTATGTTTATATGTTTAGTCTAAAGATAAATTATAGTTTTATTATATAATAGTTGCATTCATACTGTTGATATTAATAATAATATTTTCCGTTTCAGTAATTTTATCGTGTCATATTATTTATTAAACAGATAATTCTCCCCCAAAAAAATGAATATCCTGCGATATTAAGAAAGAAAATATTAAGAAAAAAAAACAAATATTTTCTTTTATTCCTCACTGCAAACAAATTACAGGAAGTCTTTCTTTGTCTAGCTAGGCATAATAAATCATTCGGTTATTTTCATATCCTTATTTATACGTTTCCGTCACAATAATTACATAAACCGCGTACTCAGTAAGAGATCTCCTGCTTTGATTACTAACAGAAAATGGCGAGCAATTATTCATTTGCGGCAGTGATGCGTAAAAACGATAAATATCAATGTGTACAAGATAGCAACGTACTCAATCATTTCCTTCTATTCGGTTTAAGAACAAAATACCCCCCTATCAATCAAGCCAGGCCAGAACACCGACGTATATTTGATCCTATCCTTGGCGTCTCGTTCCCCAGCGGGTTCAACTGATGGCTCGATGTAATACAATCAAATTTCAAGATAAAAAAAACACAGAAGGTAAACGAAATTTATCTGTGTTATTGTGTTTGTATTGTTTGGTTCAGAGCACAGGGAGAATGGCATCTCTCTGAACTCACTGTGTTATTGGGGCGGTTGATTTATGTTAAGCGTAAAAAGTGAATTTGTCTTATTCACTGAGTTGGTTAGGTTAAATAATAATATACAACTCGCTTAGAAAAATTACTTGAGATTTATTATATAAATCTTGTTTCAAGATCATCTCCAATCATGTACATATAACAAAGCATTGATGATACGATATTATGATTGAGCGATTGCCGTACGGAAGGTTGCTTGAGCATAGGCGCACATAGACAAGTGTTATTTTTTATCAGTTTGTAAGGAAATTGATGATTGCCAGCGAAGATAAATCATAGTGTTAAAATAAAAATGAGATTTTTGAAGTAAGGTTCTTTCATTGCGTTTCGTATTTGATACAAAAAAATGTAAAGATTTTACAACACATTGGATCAATGTTGATGGATCACATCTGGTTCGCTGATGTTATTTCGTTATTACAAAAAACAATATTTGAATTAATCTATAAAGACAAATAATTTTTTATTGCTATCTCTTTACTTAACAATAAAATATTTACTTTATTTAAAACGTTTACTGGTGTGGGATTGACACTGTAAAAATATTGCACCCTTGTAATTTTTTCAGAATGTTTGCACTGTAAATATTTCAATTTCCAACAAAACAAAACAGCTATTTTAAATTTATCACCTTCAAGAAAAGTTTTCAGGGATATTTTCAATAATTTACCATATTTATTTCGTAATTAGTACATCCATTTTTAATACCTACATTGAAATACACACTAAACAATTAAAAAATTATAACCAACCGTTCTTTAATCGTTGGTGCACTAAAATAATAATGTGATTCGGTCAATATGCCAAAATAGTGAGAAATAACCTCAAATTTATATTATGGCATTTTTTAGATTTTTTAAAAATAAATTATTAATTTTATTTAAATAATATTATCTTTATAATATATATAATATAAATAATATTAAATCCATGACAAAAATAAGAGCACTTTAATATACTTTACGGCAATGGGTACATTGAAAACTAATTAAATTTTAAATAAAAATGTGTTTACTAATACATTAAATTTTAGAAAAGAGTACTAATGAACGTGTGTCCTCTAATAAAAGGAAATGGGCGATCCCATCACTCGGCGATCCATCTTAATCCACGTCAGATTTTAAGCCTTTAACTGGCCTGATCAGTCCAGGGCTTGGGCAGGTCAACCCTAAAGCCGGGAAACACAAAGTACTAGAAAAAGTGCAGAGGGGGTCAAAACTCACAATAAATCAGTCAGTGTCTCAACTCCATTACAAACGACAAGCGTAAGCAAAGCAGTCGCTGGAAAAAATAAACCATTGATATTATCAGCATATAAAGGAAAAAAAACCTAATACCGCGAAAATTTTACTAAAAAAGCAAAGAGGGAACCAGGCACATTAAATTAATATTATTAAATTATTCGATTATTAAAAACTTACAAATTGTTTTCAGTATTGTTTTTGTACTAAGTTAATATTTAAACATACTTATTGTCTAACAGTACTTAAAAAAATGTTTTATTTAATGTTCTTTGTTGACCTTGTAGTACTTGCTTTCACATAATTTATTTTCATAATTTACTTAGTGATTTATTACTTCGCGTTATAAAAATAAAAATAAAGTGTTAGTAAAATATATATGTGGCTTTTATTTAAAAGTGTAATGAAATATATATTTTTTCAGGGTTTTCAATTCGTCAAAGTTTTAAATGAAGTATATTATTAAAATAAATTTGTACTCAACATGATATCGTGCCCAAAGTCACGATAGTAACTGTTTTCAAGCGATAAATCTTACTCAAGTGTCAATAACTAAAGCAAAATGACTTCCTACTTTAATGGAAGCGATAACAAATCACAACTCTCACCAATAACGGTAATTCGTTAAAATTTCATTTGTTACAAATTTGGCAAAAGTTCATACGTACGTTCGCGACTGAACACGCTCGCTAGGTTGTTTGAAAACTAAAATCCGGGAGGGGTAATCAATAGGTTCGGCGATTTATGAACTGGTAACATTGCTGGTAGGTAATTAAAACTACTGAAAATCCCCCCCGCCGAGCGCTGGGCTGGTGTCGCTCGAAAGTAGAAGCATCGCTACCCCATATTTTGAAACTGTCGACTAACTTTTACACTTTCATTAAAAAACGTGTCAAAAACTTTAATATTATAAATACTGCCTGTGTGTAGCGCAACAATTTTTGAATTTTTGTTTAAAAGTAAACTAAAATAGTTTTGCCCACCGATGAAGTCCAAATTATAAAATCTCCGGCTATGATTGTTTTTTACCAACACCGGGCCTTATATTTAATAATGTATTTATAAAAATATTTTGATTGTGAAATTGAAAATTTTGTTGCAACTTTGTGATTTTTTTGCTTATGTAATGAGTATATACTGATTTTCAGCATTCGTAAATAACTTTCCCATTTTGTTTTAGATACTTCAAATGTTTTTTTTTGAACTGATTTAATAACTAAATAACGCAGTTCAGTAATGGTTTATTTCTTAAAATTCTTAAAAAATATGCAATTTTTTTTAGATACATCCATACAATAATTCTTCATTCACTGCTCTACCGCGCTATTTGATTCATTCAATTCAAACAAAACGTTAAAAGTTCCACCCCAACTAGCCGCCCCCGCCCGCCCCTGCACAGGACGGGCATTATTTTTTACCCCCCCACCCTCGAGTAATGGACTTTGAATCTGTCCGGATAAAAAATGGTAGCCACCCGGCTGCGGCGGCTTCGGGCCTTGTTCGCGATGGTTGCACTTAAAATGCTTAGTGTTACTGAGTGTGTGATAGAGTCACTGCCATAATGCATTAATATACAAACTAACACAAACCACTTAAAACCTTCAAGTTGTGAGTGAGTCACTTACATTTTCAAAATGTAAGTGAGTTTTTCATTCAAATCTTGTCTCATAATATAGGTTATACCTATGGTTAAACATGAAGTATAAGTAAAGATGGCCAGCTTGTACATTTTTATGTTAAAAATAATTTATAAATTATTCAATCCATTTCCTTTATCGTGGGCCGGGTAGTTTGATAATACTATACAAAAATCGCGTTGATACTTTGATTTATTTTTATTGGTTCATAAATGCACCATTGAATAGGTTTCTTCACTTCTAAATTTTATCATGTAGCGATAGCCGAAAAATACGCACCTTTATAATTTATTATTCAAAATCTCAAGATTACGTTAAATGTATAAAAGATAAGCATCTACACCCTTTGATACTAATAAATTGATTATATGTAATCTAATCAAAAGAAACACGAAATCTAGACGGAAAGAATTATGTAGGCCTAACTATATTAGGGTTGAGGTAAACACAGTTTACATATCAATATTATTTTTTTCAGATTTCTCTTTGTTTGTTTTAATTTTTTAAATAGTATTATTGTATGAGATATGGAAATAAGAAAATTTTATAATGAAAATTAATTGTGTTTTAATATTCTTCTAACGTGAACTATCTTAAATTAATTCTGAAAATGTGCTTGTTGAAAATTTATCTTCCTAGGAAGTGATTTCATCAATCGAATAAAACATAGAAAGTTTTCCTGAAACCTTCCGACAGCTCTCAGCGTTTTTTGATATGAATGAATTGATTGCCGGGAAGTTCTCACAAGAAATGCAATTTCACCACACCCAGTTAGGAATGTAATACAACATGACTGGAAAGAATATTTCCAGAACAATGATACGGCAAGATGGTGCTTTGTTATAAAACTATTTACAAGGAATAGATTCATGTTTATTTATGTTGTAAAACAATGATTCTTTAGGTGATTCTTACTTGATATTCCCGTCTACGTAATTTAAGTGAACTCACATACACTGCACTGGCAGAAACGTATTTTTAAAGTTTTTTATTTTATTTATTCTCTTGCCGGTGCCACCGTGTGGTCTGATTAATAAACAAACCTGCTCTAGCCGAGCATCTGGCAAGCTTTGTCTAGCCTGGGATGGGCTGGACTGGGCTGGACTGGGCTGGACTGGGCTGGACTGGGCTGGGCTGGGCTGGGCTGGCCTGGCAGACAGCCCCAGCCGCGGCATTAGCGGCTGCTTTATTGCGTATCTCCGTAGCGATCTGCTCCTCAGGTAACCGCCTGCGCCCCGCATCGCTCCGATATCGCGGCCCATGCATTTTAAGCTCCTGCTTTTAGAGTTGCAATCTGCGGAGGTATCACACTGCAAAGAGATAGTGCAAAGTCTTATTTTGAGACAAGAGAAATAATTAACTTATTTTTTAACGTAAGCCTCCTATTTATTTTAGGTTGCTGTTTTATTTCCTTCGTTATAAATCCACAATGTCAAATCAAATATATTATAAGATATATAATATTTAACCATTTTATAAATTATTTTAGTAGAATCCAACTACGAAGATTCTATTTAAAATTAAAAATATACAACTGAATTAAAAATGTGCCTATTTATTAATATAAGTGTTGCTTGTAAATATGTCCAGGTATCCAGTTAATTTATGATATCCAAAATATGACCGGGTTAAGGTGGCAGCACAGCGGGAGCCCCGCAGTTATGTCGGAGAGGGTTGGGGGAGTTTCGAGGCGTCAATAAATTCTTGGCAAATGATTTGAGGCGACCGGTATAATATCCGGCCCGTCGTATTAAATGTTTAGTTTTTATTTATTACTGTATAAATAACAAATTTTAAAGGCACAATGGAAAATGTTGTTTTGTCGCTGCAATAAGAAAATAAAAATAGTTCACATTGAATATTTTCGTTAGGTCAATATAACGCTGTGAAATATATAGTACTCATAAAATCACTTGCACGTTTACCTTTTTAGTACCTTTGTTTTTTTTTAAATTCTAAAACAAGATAAAAATAGTGTTAATCTTATTTATATATAATTAAGCCATTAATATTTATGACAATAATTTGTCACGGTAGTTTATTATATTCTGCAGACTTAGGTTACTGGTATATTTGAGTTAAAAGTTTTTTGATATACAAGCTCTCTGGTAAAAAAATGCCAGAGGGGTGAATAACCGTTGTCTCTGATTATATCAGACTGCTTGCCTATCTGTTTCTGGTCGTGGCCTTTAATTTAAGCTCATCGTTCAGAAGCTAGAATATGTAACACTTACAAAATAAATGCAAAGTAAAGGTTATATTTTCTATTATAGTTCACGTGTCAATCGGCTAATGTTGGGGTATGTGATTAATTTTGTGGGGGATATTGTAAATATTTGCCCTGGAATTCAGTGGTTCTCGGGTTGTTCCGTAATGTATCTAACGGAATATTTGAGATGTCACAAAAGTTAAGCCGCGGCATCCAACACACGCCAAGTTATGTATCGACCAAGATTGTTTGAATTGTAGGACATAATTACTGCTGTGCACGGGGCAGCTATAGGGGTAAGTATAATGAACCAAATGTTAGCATTCAGAACATATTTATGAGATATTTATATACAAACATAAATTAATATTTTTATATTGATTTTGACATGCATCTATTGAACAAAGCGCGTTTGTAGGAATTATTTAAGATACTGTCATATAATTATACGTACTCGTGAATCCTTTTAATGACCAGTTATGATCTATATTTTATTACATAAATAAACTATATTTTTTATAACATAAAAAAGGTTTGCGAATTGAATTTACAAATATAATTTATATATCACTGTAAAAACTAATATTTAAAACTTAAATAAATATAATTTTTATGTGGTTTAAGATTTACTTTAATTACAAATTGTAAATGAGTAAATTACCCCATAAAAAATATGAAAGCCTTTCTAATCTTTATGTCTGCCTGAGTACGTTAATTAATGCAAAAGAAAAATTATAACTTCTTTCAAAGGACGTTCGTTTATGTTCACGGCCATTTTACACTGGGCAGTTCTCATGTAAATTTTCTTAAAGAATACGTGGCCTGAAATTTGTATTTTCATTATGAATAATGGATCTTTTTCATTTTACAGCAGAACTATTTATTTTATTTCAAGAGTGATTTGTAGACACGCTTTTAGACTATAATTTATCTTGCATTCATACAGCATTGTGATTAAGATAAGAAGGAGTTAAACTTGCATTATATAAATAAATTGAATTAAATTCTTAGTACGCTTTTAACTAAGCAGCCCATTTGTCTTATGAGTTTTCAAACTGCGATGAAACTATTCTTAAATTTACAAAAGTTTTGAGGAATTAACAGTAGTCATTTAAAGCCCAATATAAAGCCAAAGCTAGATAACCCTGCCAACAGAACCACTGGGAGGATCGCTTATCTCGATGAGGTCTTCAGACTAGAGGCTTAAGATGGGAAGCTTAGAGTTTATACAGAAGTGATATGAAAACCATTCTCGGACTTGACTGTCTGGATGAATTATATCTTTAAGCTTATCATTAATTTTTATTTAAAATAAATTTAACCAGCTAATATTTACACAACAATCAGAAAAAAAATTGAGAATATTTTTTTCGTTTCAATGGTAAATGTGAAAATCCTATATTAATGTTTTTTAAGGTGGGTTGGTTGGTAAGTAACATTTGAATTCAAACTTAAGCATTTATCAAATGCGATATTTTTTGTGAATTACAAAAAAAATTATTAGTTAAGATGTATGTTAAGGAAATGATGTGACAATGTATCAGGTAGTGATTACAATTTGTATTATGTGAGTGCGTTGTTCAATGCAAGATAAATTTCTCCAACAATTACCAGCAAGTCTTGCCGTGGCCAATTATAATCCGGGCGCATTAGGGACTCTTCGGCGACATCTCCCGCTCACCCAGCTACCCCTCCTTATTGAATTATCGATCATCCCCAGTAATTACGGAGCAAGGCCAGCGGGGGCGCCAGTTAAGCTTGTTGCTCAGCTTCCACCCTCCCGGGCCGTTTCGATGTCTTATTCAATTCCGTTTATTAAAAAATAATTACAGAAACGTAGATTCTGTTAAAAATAGATTTCCGAACAAAAAAATACTTATCACATTTAATACTGGTCCGAAGACATGGAAAGTCTTTTGGGATCTAGAATATTTTTAACAAATGTTTAAATTTAATTTAAAATAAATGTATCTGACACCTAGCAATATTCAGATATATATTTTTAAAAATACTACAAAATTGTTGTTTGGTAGCATGAATAATTTTTTTAAATTATGCCTTCATTTACTATATGTGTGACAACTAAATTGCAATTAACAAAAACAATAAAAATTTCCAAAAAAATATATAAACATTATCCATGTTTGTTACAGATGTATTAAGATCACTTGATTCATATTGGTGATGATTATTTAATACACCCGTAAGGAAAATGGTTACATGTATTATATATATATTTAAATAAGTTTGGGTACATTTGAAAGTTTTGTTGTGATTAATATCAAAATAATAAATAAAGTTATTAGAAGTTTATTCTGTTTTTATAAATAGTAATAAAATCATTATATAATCATGTTCATGTTCAATAAAAATTTATGAATGCATTGCCTTACCTTTATTACGTTTGTGCTTTTTATTTATTGAAAAGCTATATTGATATTTGTCAAAGGATTGTTTTTTAATGATAATTGAGTTCCTGTAAAGTTTTCACAGTTTCAACATTCAGATAAGGTAGCTTCAGCCTTCAGTACTGTAGTGGTAATAATACTCACGTGAGATACTACCAATTAACATGGCCGGGGATGTGCATGCAGGTAAGTTAGTGATCGATCGCTTTAAATGTCAGTGATAAGTGGTACTGTCGAGGTGTAAGCACAGATGGACGTCTTTATTTGTAACAAAGTGACATGTAGTTAAGTTTGTTTGTAGTTTTAGTATTATGTAGTTTTGAAGAGTTTCATAATAATATTTTCTCATTGAAACTTGTACAAAAAAAGTTATACGATGTATAAAATATCTAAAATGAATATAGAAACGAACACACAAAAATTATAAAGGAAAATATAAAAAAGAACGTCGGCTAGAGAATATTTTTGGGGGATATCAAAATTGATTAAATCTGTCATAAGCATATATTCTGAAGTTTTAATGGAATCTGGAACCTTAAGGAGGAGGCTCATCCCATGTACGTGGTTAGGGAACAGGGGTCGGCTCAGCAAATTTAAAAAGATTATGAAGCCTCGTAAATTTGCATAATATTTAAATTACGAAAGTCAGGAGAAACTTTTATAAAGTTTTGGCCGTAGCATAAAACTAATTTTAAATAAAATAATGTATAGTCGTGCAATACATAAGTACAAAAATATTTAACCTGTCTTAATAGGTAAATTTTAAACAAATTAAACATTACTACATAAAATAAGTTTTCTCAAATATTTTCTCTTTAACGGGCATTTTGTTTTTTTTTTACTCAAACCAATACAAAAGCGGATTAACTGAAAGTATTTAAAAAAATATATTTGGAGTATTCAGTTGGTATAAACAGTATTCATGCGCATGCCATTGCTATTCATAGTAATCACTTGTAGCAATTCCCATAAATCAACATGATTTATAATGTTATTTTAAGTATGAATTGAAAAATTTATTATAGGTAAATTTAATACTAAATTAGATTACACTTAGATTGAGATTTCTGCACGGAGAGTAACCTACCTGAGTACTATGTATTAATAAGGCAATGCCGTGTGGTGGGACGTCACCACTTCCAAGCACACAGACGATGCACTGACAATAATATATCAAACTGTGTACCGGCCATTCGTAATGCAGACAGATTATTAGTACGCATGCTCTGCGACTTGAGATGCTTGGCATGCGACTACACTTTAGCTCTAAATTGTATTAGCCCAAATTAAATTACGTAATGCTTAGCTCAGCAAACTGTTAATATTGACTATACTATTTGGTTTGTAAAGATATATATGAATAATAAAATATAGTTATCGTCAGAGTTATATATTACCATACCATTTCAAGATGGACTAAAATAAGAACTGATATATATATAGGATATAGAAGAGTGTAATTTAAACTTTTGATCATTAGGACAACGTATTTTAAATAATAAATATGCTAGAGTGCTTGAAATTTTCAGGTGAGTTTTACACATAAAAATACCTTTTATATAAAACAAAGCTCACATGAAAATTAAATTTTAAAATATATCCTGTTAATTCCTATATTGAATTCCTTATGATTGAAGTATAATATTTTACACATCAAACTCTTCACACTGTCCAATTTAGAGCGTCCGCAAATTTTAAGCGCACAAATATATCTCCGAACAGCAAATTTAATTAATTCAGTGCCGTGATTCATTACTGTGTATCATTTTGTTAAAAAATATTTATTTTCATATCATTGTCAGTCTTGCAGCTGATGCTGCTGCGGTGCAGCGCCAGACTTCAGTGTGAACAATGTGTTAGGTCGAAATTACTCCCCGCAAAATACAGCTAGATCGGAATACAAATTTAATCCCCAACCGGGAATTCAATTAAATGCACTGTTATTGAAAATCACACTGACTTTTTTATGGATACAAACAGACAGCAATAATGTATCTGGGTGCTGCGAAAAAGTTAATATAAATATTTTTTTTGATTTATCTGTTTATCTTTTTTTAAATAAAATTCTTTAATTTTGATGTTGGATTTTAATTTTTTTTATTTAAAACTTAAAGCGTTAAAAATATTACCAATGCACACACTTATAAAAAAAGCTATTTATATTTATTATAAAGAAAAGACAACGATATATATTTTGGTATCCTATGATGTGGAAATACGATTCACTTTACATTATTTGAAGAATACTATTTGTTCATCAATCGATTTTTCTAGTGATTTTATAGGTAAGCAATAAAAAAATAAATAAAACACAGCCAATGTTTGAGTCGACACCTTCTAAATAACGCACATTGATAATACAAATATTCTTTAACAATATCTCGTACTGACATGCTACTTAAAATTATTTTTTATTTAAATTAAATAACTACGCGAAAGCGTAAATGAATTTGGATAATTTTAAGCACCACCAAAAACACAATCGCCCTTAATCCACCATCGAGGCGTTGAACCCTAATTGTTTTTATTGGAAATAAAGCGAGGATTCAATTTACAATTCCTTCCATTATGGTTTTACTTTTAAAATATCCCAAGTTTGGTTCCGGCCGGTACAGCGGAAAGGCGGAACCGGATGGCGGAGCTCAATGCGGCGACGAATCGGAATCTGCTTAGTCAATACCGCGGAGTACGCCGAGGAACTCTTATTTCCACGTCCGTTTATCACTTGAATAGAAAATGTCAAAGTGCTTCTCTTCAGCTGGAGGGAATTGATTTGTAGCTCCCACGGTAGACTTGCTTCTAATATTTTGAATGCAAAATCGCATTCATGGGGACACCTTATTTGTCTGGGCTCCTCCTCCATGCGCTTCTGAGGCATGCATGGGTGAGATTAGATTTGTTCTGTGAGGATAGGATGTTTTAAACAATTTTTCTCATGACTCTTCGATTGATACTGAATATAAATATAATAAACAACGAAAATACTAGAAAAGATAAAAAAAATATTTCTTTTAATGAATCTACGAATCAGACGCCTTGAGCTCATATCTCATAATTGACAAGGAACCAAAAAGCAGTTACGAAATGGAATACAAAGGCCGCATACATAAAAGTCAGCTTGTATTTTTTTATTATATATGACGTGTATATTATATAACGGACTCTATAATACTCATATTTATTTAAGTTTATAATTGTAGTACCCACATAGCATGATAATAAATATCTGGGCATGTGAATTTTTCAGAAGCGATCATATGATCCTTAAAACTTCGAGTTCCAGTTTAACTTTTTGTGTAATAAAATAAGTAAAGTCTTTAATAAAATTATGTTCAACCTTACAAATTTTTGCTATGCGCTTTATATCACATAAATGAATTGAAATATATTGATAAGTATCAAATTTTACGTCAGTTTGTTGAATAACCAAATATCGTTTTTTATCAATTTAAGCGGTCCTTGTCCTGCTTTTTCTATTTAATATAGATAATCACGTATAAGTGATTCATAAAATGTATTTCACTTGTAAGACATATTGGTTGTTGATTGTCGTTAAATATAATTATGGTTAGAAACGTGACGTTCAAAAATAAAAACCATTTTGACGGAAAATAAAAGTTTTTAAATTTTTCGAAATTGTTATCATTTATATGTAGATGCCGTTATCCCATACTAAAGACTCGAGAAAATTCTGTAAAGGGAGAATATTTCGTCGAAAATATATTTAAATTCAATAAAAAAGCAACTTTCCTCGCATAAAAATATTTTTCTTTGGCGAAATTCTTCAAACGCTTTCTCCGAGCAGAAGTTTGATTCTTTTAATATTGAAATACGTGACTATGACAAGGCTTCAATATTTTTTATTACCAGAAATTCTCGCTTGTAATCTCACATACTTCGGGCCATAAGCAGAGTTATGAAGGACGTTTTATGATGATTAATAAAAAAAAACTCATGTAGGGGTGCCTGCCGACCAAGGTAAGAGTATTCATGGAAAATTAAGAGATCTACAGCTATAGAAATTACGTAGTATATTTCATTTGAGAACAGCCTTAACTGAAACTGCCTACCGGCGAAAACTTTCGGGTGAAGTTACACTAACTCTGGAGTATACAACCTTTGTGTGTAAATGAAATTAAATAAAATAATTCCAATGGTGGTTTGAGGTTTTTATGAATATAAGTTTTGATAATCAAAATGAAATGTAATAATATATACTTTTCACTAGTACAATATACCATATTTCAAATTATGTAATTAGATAATAATAATGCCGAATGTGATTATCAAAAGCTAATAAGAACTACTTAATAAAAAGTTGACACAAATATATTCTAATTATAAATATGATATGTATAAAGTATGAAATATTTTTACAATGATCGATAATTTTTCTATGACATAAGTGTGCCAATTTTTAGTACAGAAATTTTTTTAAACAACACAAAATAAAATAACACGAAAAAGTCGTATATCGTTGTAGTATTTGATATTTTCAAAAAATGATAAGGCATTACTATTTTTTATTAAAAGCACCTTAGACTTCTTTTAATATAATAATTATAAGAAAATTCAATAATTAATATTTCACTGGAAGAATGTCCTTTTTTGTATTATATACAACAATATAATATACGTTTCATAGTATATTATATATTACAAAACTAGGCAGTACATAAAACCGTAAAGCTTTTCCCAAAATTGTTATATGGTGGATAGAAATACTATAAGTTACTCCGATTTTCTGTACCCCATCATTTTTATGGTCAATAAAATCCAGATGAAAACCAATTGGTACTTCTGTGAGTAAAAATAGCGTAGTTTTTGGTTTCGGGGATCGTGTGGCTAAGGCCAAAGGTTGAGGAACCCTGCCCTTAAATTTAGGAGGGAGGATTCAGGGGTAGACAAGGGATGAGAATTAAGGGAAGGAAATAGTAAAAAGAGATCATGCGAACAATCGCGCCTATAAGTTGGATACGATTTTCACGTATTCTATTACTTTCGTCGAATGTGTAAAAGGATTTTCTGAATAATTGATATGTCCATGTTCGAAGGATAAGTCGCGACTGAAACTCGAGATACGGTTAAGGGTCGCATTGAGTAATGTAAGTAGGAGCAATAGGAAGGATTGTAATAAAGTCATGTTTTTATTAAAATAAATACGTATATAAATAAGTAATATTTATAAAATATTCAATTTTATATCACAGTAAAAATTATTTTTTTCTAAGGTTGAATAATTTATTAAAATAAAGGTACGAAATATGAGTTTCACAGGTATAAGTTTAGTTCTTAATCCCCGTGGAATAAATGTACTGTTTTTATTTATGTTTACTATTCATATTATATAAAACATAAAAAATACGAATAATTTCAATTTTATATTTAAATTTCATTACTTTTGCAGTAATTCATTGCACTAAGCAAATAAACGCCATTAAAAGGACAACATTCTTTTTTTCTATAGTATATTTTAGTGTTGGTATATTTATTTACATATGCAAGTGTATAAATGTAAAATGTTTTAAATATCTTTCTAATCCAATAATTAACGTTTTTAATATCCTATACTTGTAATATTTAAATTCATTAATGAAATAAATGTTTTTCATTATTGAAAAGTGTAAAAGTTCATGACTTCCTCCATTTCAGGGGCGACCACCCCATTACTCTCTATCCTGACATACTCTTCATTAAGGCAATAAACGCATTAAATTCACAATTAGCTTTACGTCAGATGAAAATTGACTGGGATTTAGAGATAGCCAATTCGTATTACTGTTTTGATACAGCGGGATTTCATACATTTAAATTCAACAGCAAAATTGTGCCCAAAAGCAAATAATACAACAATATTCATACTAGATAGAAAACTACCACATTGTTGGTAATATCTTTTATATTTACAAATGATTTTTTGGAATTTGGAAAAACTCTTTTAGCTAAAATAAGTAGGAATCAATACTTTTTATTTGAGATAGTTTGACGAAATGACAAACATCTTGATTGGTATTGGACATTATTTGACTGTTTTATACAGCAATCATTTAGGTTGACCTTATTAAAATTTTTGATTTAAATATCTCAAGTGTTGAATGTCATAAACAATAAGCATTTGATAAAGTACTTTGGACAGTATAATGTTTGCATACACTTATTTATTACTATATTGGTTAAACAGATAATAAAAATGATACTATTTTAAAAGACCGGTATTTTTTTTCAAAAATATTTTACATTTACTATACAACGCATAAAATTAGGTATACTAAAACTAAAATAAATTTATCTTTTAAAATACTTTTATTCAAATTTTTGAAATTTATTGTTTCTTAACATTTAAGGCATTTCTAAATTCAACTAAGATTTTCTTTTCGCTAGCATCCGTTTCACAGCGCTACATTTTTCCACGTAGATTCTCAAAAACAAATGGTTCAATATATGCAAAGTCAAGGGAACGACAAAGAGAGCCTTAAAAGTGCAGAACAAATGGAATAAGCCTCAGTATGGAAATGGCGTACAATAAACGTAGTGCAAGTTGTTCGATTGATTTATTCATTTAGATCGGCTGCAACGTTCTTTGCAAAATTGAACGATTTGCCATTGTCCTTCTTTTAACCAAACAAAGAAAAGCGACCGGAGAGACCTTATTATGCACCGGGGGGAGAACCGCAAACCGGTAGGAATTTATATAAGTCCGTAGAAGCCTGGATTTTATCTAAGTATTTTTAGATTTAAATAGTGTATGTATCGTAATACTACATTTTTTTAAATTGTAACAACACATATATAATATACAAACTTTACCACAATTTTCTTCTTTATTCTTCTGATTTCTTATTTAATCAAGATCTGTACTCATTATTGACATTAAAGCAAATCGAATGATTGGAAATGTATAAAAAGAATTTGAAAATATATTAAGATACTATCTTTAATAATATTGCCTAATTTAGTTCTAAGAAAGTCGACAAAGTTAATCAACCTTTAATTAAGAGACCAAGTCTCTGTGGAGACTTTGATAAATGATATTAAAATGCGGTAAAAGGGCAAGGAAGTAAAAGTGATAGATGATGGTTACTTGTAGCGATTTTACGAGGTTATGAAGGAAACTTTTATGCAATATTACACACATGATACGCCAAATGCGTGATGCGTGATGTAGCTAATACGAACACATATTAATTAAATAAAAAAAATTATAAACTTGACGCCATGAAATCGTCGGACACGACAGTTTTTTTTCCTCCATAAGTCTATTAAACGTGCCGCATATCTGCCGTCAGATCTATGGCCACTTTACAAGTCATAAAGTAAGCTATATTAAACAAACATTGATACATCTAAAGGTTAATTAATTGTGAGTTGGTCACACGTGAAAAAATTCATTAGTCTGAGGTCGCGTGAGGGGAGGGAAACTCACCCCTGGGACGACCAACTTTAAAATTAGCGGAAAATAAATAATAACAGCAGTATGCTATCTAATTAATTTAAGCACTTTTAATGTAGTATATTAATATATATAAAAAAAACAAATATTATGTTGCTTTTATAATATGTACTTTAAAAAATGTTAGGTTAAAAAAGAGTCTCTTTTATTTAAAAAATAAAACTGGAAATAATTCTATATTTTAACCGAAACCATTTGTAGGTTGATTTTGTAGGGACGATCTGTTCTTATAAGTAGCTTGGTGTTTCATCTGATATAATATTTGTATTTAAGAACGAAGACAGTAAGCTTAGAAAATCTACCGAGAATTCTTAAATCATATCTTGCTCGGGGAAAAAATAGATAGGCAAGAAGTTGTAATTTTTTTTAGCCAAATACGAACCCGGGAGCCCTTAGTTAACGAGCATGTATGCTAGTCACTGAACCAGACGTTTATTAATAGTTATCAGAAACCTCTAATAATAATTGATTAATGCATAAACTTTGTATTTTATATTATTTGAAACTGTTCAGGCTCTCAACATTGTAGTAAGTGAGGCATTTTTGAGAATACCGACTGAATTAAAAATATTTTAATATAAAAAATAAGCATTTCATTTGTATGGCAAGGTAGGGTAGTTTCGTGGCGTGATGACGGGTGGGTCAATACATTAGTTTAATATAATTGGAATATGAATATCGCGGCATAGTCTGCGGTTCGTTTCATAAATATTTATTTAGCCGCACGTGTTAATTAGACTCTAATGTATGCGCGCGACGGGACGTGCAATATCCAAAGTGAAATATTTTCATTTATCTATTTTGCCATTTTTGTAAATTTTAAAATATAAAAATAAAAAAATTTCAGACTTATTATTTAATTTTGTGTTGATCAATGCCATAAAAATATTCTCGAATAAACTATTCTTACGTTATAACATTAAACTTTTAAGTTAAAAATTTTCCACGGTTTAGGGTTTTTAACACAAATGATCTGATTTCTTTGATAATAAAATACGAAATATAGTGAAAATGATGTAATAAATTTTGATAAAAGTTTTGTAATTGATTCAATAAGAAATTAAAACATCACGCTGAGGGTGATATCGACTGCATCATTTAAGGCTCCACATCTTATTCACTTTCTGGTCACGGCCTCCCCCTAAACCGTCTCATTGTCCCTCGCCCCGGCCGCGTGGCTTTCTTCCAAATAACTTTTTATTTTCTGATATCTCGCCATTTTTTGCCAGGCTTTTCTTGCGGGGATATCCTGCCAATACGGCCGCCTCCGCGTGTCACTTTGGATTACTTCGGCGCCGGGCGAACTTTTAAAGCGCGCTCTTCGGTTTTCGTAATTTTTGCCCCGCAACTTAAAATTGCCTTTGTGTATTTCCATTCGCTGCACGGACTATGGGGCTCGAACTTTCACCTTTAATTATGCTTCATGGAAAATCTATATTTACAGATTAGGATAGCACAAAGATGCAATAAGCACTACCCCGTCAAAACTTGGAAGGTCACAGAACGCCACAGGTGGATAAAATGATTATTTTTTATGTATTATATTGAAAAAGGTTGTGGGGAGTAAGCAAATATCTAAACTTTAATTTTCAACGGTAAATTTGATAAATTAATCCGGTCAATATTTCTCAAAAAGGTAACTACTCTGTATTGCTATATATTATATATCAAGTTCTATTAAAGACTAGTTTATGTATTGCTGGAATATATCATATAATAAACTTTTTTTATCCGTTTTTAAGTATGATTGATTCACACATTAGGTTTTCTGGTTTTAGGATTTTTTCCTTTAGTGTTTATATATCTGACAAATGAACGTGATTTAAAACGTTTTATTAAAAGTCCTTTCAAATTAGTGAACGAAAAAAGCGTAATTAACAAAAAAAATCACAACTCTAAAAGCAGCGTCGTAGCAATTAAATTTTAAAACTTAAAACCTTTTTCGCACATAATCATTCCAAGCAAATAACTCCCCCGGCGAGCGCCCCGGCCACTGAAAGTCTCCACTCAGCCTGCCGTGGGGGGCGGGGGAGGAAATAAAAAACCCGTGTAATTAAATCGGGCCTTGCCAAGAAACTGTCAATATTGCATGCAGCGTGTTGTCGCTGGCAACTGGCGACCGCCGAGGAGCTCGGCTGGTGCCGTACCAAGTATGAAGTTGCGGCTGTCACGAGAGCTGTGCGGAGAGTCAGTGGAAGATTTATCGTATGTAGGTCGGCAGGAGAGGCTGGCCGCCCGAGTATTTCAATTAAATTCCTTATTGCTTGTTACAAAAATGTTGACGTGCAAGTAATATATCAGGTATATCAAAAACTTAAAATTTTGTACATAAATAGCTTAGACAGTTTTCTAGTAGAAAATCTTATTATATTTTAACAAACAATCTTATTATCTATAGGCAGCATAACTATTACATTTCAAAATTGTATTTGATATATTTCAATCGCTAAGATGGCTTTCAATATTTACTGTATTCCATACATGCTTTTCAGTCTTATTATTTTGCATACTGGTTGAAAACGTACACGTGAAATCACCAAGATATTTCTGTTCTTATTAATATTACTAGGTTTCTAACTTCACCAAATTTCTAGTGCGACAAAGCTGACGATACTTTGAGGTTCCACTAATTTATGTAGTAGGGTGGTAAACCAAAAATATATAGGAAGCGAGTAATATTTTGTTTATGAGCATAATAACTTAGAGGGGGGATCGTAAAATATTTTTGGCGAAATTCAAAATTAAAACCAATCTCGATTGCAACTACACCATAAACACTTAACAGCCATCTTGCAATAAAAACAATTAATATGATTCCGAGTCTAAAATGTTGTACGCAGCTTTACAGCTCGGAAATTTATCGCTAGCAGCAATAAAGATCCCTTCAAAACGATACACGCCAATCCACATTGCCGACATTAACTGAAATTTACAGCCGCGATTCCACAACCCTACAGGCCGGGGAGGCTGCCGGCCGGGGCATTTCAACATTTACTAATATACCTACCTATTTTATATTATTTAAAACATAGAAAGAGGGAAAGTATCTAGTCCTACATATGAACATTTTATTCTAAAGTAAGAATTATTTTTCACAGAAAAATACAGTATTACATCCTTTTTTATATTTAAAAAAAAAAGCTAAACTGCTTCAATCTTGCCATCATTAACAGTGGCATCGTCAGATTTAGACTGACGTCACGCTTGAACTTTTACAAATGGTCGTTTTAAGTATATTCATGTTTGTTAATTAGAGTTTATCCTATTTTAGTATATTTTTTATGCTTCTAATAAATTATGATTCAAAAGTACTTTTTATATGTTTTTTAACACTGCCGAATTATTACTTTTTGATCGCACAAGTTGAGTTTTTCAAGCCTAAAATCCATTTATCTCATGCTGGAATCAATGCTGACCAATGCTTATCAATGTTGAAAATCTATTATTTATCTGAAAAAATAATCTCTAAAAAAACATGGCTTTTTAAACTATTATATATGTATAAAAATAAATACGTATAAATAAAAAACTTCGATTGGAGTATAGCTGGTTTTGAAATATATAATTGAAAAAAAAATAATAAAAAACAATTTAAGAACAATCCACTTCAAAATATTTATATAATATATTTTTTTATTTTATAAGAATAAGAGCTTAAAGAGTTTTAAATATGAAGATATATTATTACAAAATGAAATCGAGTCGTGGTGTGGGGCGCAGGCCGCGTGTCCACTTCACAACAATCCACTTCAAAACCGCGGATGCCTTAACATATAATATTTATACTTCATTATTTAATGTGAAGAAAAGATTTAAGAGTTTTAAATATATAGAAAATATTATTATGAAATAAAATCGAGAGTAATAAAAATCGGCTGCGAGTCGTAGTGTGAGGCGCAGGCCGCGTGTCCACTTCATAACAATTCACTTCAAAATCGCGAATGTCTTAACATATTATATTTATACTTTATTATTTAACATGAAGAAAAGTTAAAAGAGTTTTAAATATATAGAAAATATTATTACAAAATAAAATCGAGAGCAATAAAAATCAGCCACGAGTCGTGGTGTGGGGCGCAGGCCGCGTGTATCGCGGTCACGGCGTCACCCGAGCGTCTGGCCCGGCGGAAATTGGTTTGGCGGAGGCCCTAACGAAATCCGAATCTAAAATAAAAATGCACGGACCGTCCCCGCTCCTTGCATCTGTCTTGGCGAGATGGGGATTCCCGACCTTGCCAGCGCCCGCGAATAAATCTTATTGGCGATATATTGCAGCGGGGGGCACGTAAAGCGATGTCCCCCGGGTCGGAGATATTCATCATTGGCTTGTTTTTAAGGAAAACCGGTCCCGGATCTGTCGGCCGGTAATATATTTTTTGGCAGTGGTCTAGGCGTGTTTTTTTGAAACCCAGCAGTGCTGCGATTTGATATCATTTGTAGATTTGAGAAGACTGAACGGTTTTCGTAATAATGCTTGTTTGTTGCGCTTTGATTAATTTTTGACAAAATTGAACAAAAAACAATAAATAGATTATCATATGACTGATTTTTAGAAATGATATTGCTTATTGAGAAAAATAATTTAATGGGGTTATTATATATTTTAATATAAATGTGTACATAATACACTTGAGATGTCTAGTGAAATCCCAATGAATTTTTTTATGTAAGTTTTCAAAGCAATTTCAGACACCCCTTTGTAGATAAAATAATCAAACAATTTTCAATAATAGCCGTTAAATTTAACCTAGTTTTTGCCGGTTTGTTAATGTAAACACTGATTATTTAATGTGCCGAATTGTTGGGTGTTCACGAAGAGCTCGCGGCGTAAAGCTGCAGCCGTAATCACTCAAAACTATCCGCTAACAACACTGAGGAAGGTTGGGTCAAGTCCTTACGAGGGAGCCCGATAGTTGGCGCCGAAGTTGGCCGTCTTCTTAGCTGCTGCTTTTCTAGAACGTTCTTGCCCGTACTTTGTGCACGGCCCTTGTGTTCACTGGCTGTGATGCAGAAGTAACAAGATCTTAACTTGTATAAAGTTTTCGGTAAATATTTAATAAAAAAATATAAATTTGGGAAACAAGGGGCCGTGGATTCTGTAATAGATTACCCAGTAATGTTTAGTCATACTTGCGTTAGTTTTTTATACACAAACGTGTATAAATTATTATTTGTTTTGATAAAACAATTTAATATAATTTTGTATTATACATTCAGGATATATTATTAGATATTTATTTCATAAAACCTTTTTGGATATATTTTCTAACTGATGAATGTGACTTATACCATCATTTATTATTGATTTTCCTGAATGCGTATTAAAACAATGAAACATATAACTATTCAATAAATTATCCGGCACTTTTTTTGATAATACACTTGCAGTTAAAAATATTGACACAAATAAAAATGCAGCATTTATTTGAAATATGTATAATAAAGTTCATTTTGTTTGGATTATAACTGTAAATTTGATTGCAAACATTTACACATGGGTTTAAATAATTATCAATGTGAATATATTCACAAGAATTTTTATAATTAAAATTTAAGGGATGGTTTAATTTTCAAAGCGTTAAATTATGACAGTATGTAATCCTGTTTTAAATATAATTGGGATATTTATTCCACAATAAAAGTGATTTAAGCACTTTTTTAATTTGAACAGTGCTTAATGAATATTAGTTTTTAATATATATGTATTTTAATAAATAAACCATTAAATATATATTATATTAATGGTTTAAAGCTCTTTTATTCTTAAATGTGTTGATGATATTTTTATGTACACGTCACGTGCGAGAAATAATTTACATCAAATAAACTGATTTAGAAGACAGTACTACTCTGTGAGTATAAGTAAGCATTTTAAAGAAATTAGGCAATATTTACTTTTTGTTTTAAGATTTATGCACAAAGAAAATATTTCAGTCATTTAGGCAAAATGATCTTCATTTATCCACGATCGTGATAATTCAGAGAAACATAACTTCATCAAGCAAGGTCTTTTCACTGGACTGCGAGGTGATTAGCAGATACAGCAATATGTAACTTAACACAACAAAATATTTAATGTGACAGGATATAACTCACTGCTAGAGGTGTTTATTAAGAGGAACACGACTTAATCAAGCAGGGCCGGGTTCTGGGAGCGCTGACCGCAAAGTTCCACCGCCGTGGAGGCACCCTTGCCCATGATATTAATCGCAGGAGCTGCTGAGGGTGGGTCCATCCCTCGCGGACTATGCAATACGGCTGACGTAATAAACAGTGGTAATTTTAATGGCTTGCTTCATTGCTGCAGATGTATGGGCCCGGGCTGGCCGTAAAGCGGACTTTAGTGTCCGCCGGCCAGCCCCGCGTCCGAGGAGCCGGGACTTGAATGATTGAAGCCCTGCCGGGTAATTGATTAATGACCAGCGTTATGAGAGGCAAATAAAACTGCAAGAAAATGCAATTTCATATTTTTTTATGCTGTGGTTTATGGGATGTGTATTGATTTAATCAAATTATTTGTTACAAAAAAAAAAGCTGATTTTATTTAAATTTTACAAATCAAATATGAATAGCCAATCGGTTAAAATAGTACTTATGGAGCGTTTTAATACTATTTCGAATTACGAACAATATTTATTTGTACAACAAAAACAATATTTATTTGTAATCTCATATACAATTGATGTTTGATTACATTTAAAATCAGTCTGTCGTGGATGAAATTCACAAATTATACTTAAATTAATATTTAAATAATAAATAAATATAAATTTGATGATGAAAGGTTTTATTATTGTTTTTGAAGTTTGATGAAAGTCAGTTTTTATATTTTATGTATTTGGCAATTATAGCAATTCTCCTTTCCAAAGTACTAACAGCAAATCTGAAGGTAGAAAATTACAACAAAACAAGTTTAAAGAAGTGTATTTAAGAAAATTCGTATCTTTATTTAAATAAATTTGAAACAAACTTTAGTAAGTGTATTTTTATATTCAAGGTTTACAAGTTATTTAAATTTGTTTTCAAAATACATTTATATTTTTAATCTAATTCTGTAGATTTACATTGATAAATACGAATATAACTTACAATAGAAATAAGAGTAGGTATTTTTAAAATTCAGAGTAAATTTTTTTACGAATATTTTTGTTATTTTTTTAAAAAGTAAATCACTTTAGAAAAATTCATTAAATCTAGCTGAGCAATATGGTGTAAATAGAAAAAGAAAAGTATTCCGTGTAACCCATCCCATTCTGCAGTTGCTCTCGGCCCGGGACGGGGTGGTAATGCCGGGCCCGTAATGAGATACGGGGATTGCCGCCCTGCCACGGCTGCTTACAGGTGAGAAGGCTTCTTTAGAACAATTCCAGAATTAAATTTTGTAAATGAATTTTGTTGAAACGAAACTTTAGATTATCACGTTCTTTGAATTGGGTTTATAATCGTAGAGGCTGTATAGCGGCTTGTAAATTAAAACCATCAAGAATTTTTTTTAACCACTCTAATACTGGTGTTTATCTTAGCAATACCGATACAATACTACATTTTTCCTTGATTAATCGCAAAACACTGATAAAATTATATAACATACAGATTAGTATACTGTCTATTTGTTGAGCAGCTATCATATAATACACAGTACAATTAAACATGCATTTTTGATAAACGTTTTAGCTAATTAAATAAAAGGTATGTATGTGTTGATAACGTAATTCTTGCTGTTGATACTTTGTCGACAGCATGCCAGTATTAATTACTTAATTACTACTAACGCGGTTGATACGTTTGACTGTTTCTGTATCTAAAATAGAGATACTGTTTATTTGTATTTAATCAATAAAAAATACCGTCTATTTAAATGAACCGCTCAATATATTGATACCTTCATAAAACTGTCTACTACTAACTACTTGTAAATATAGTATTTACCAGTAAAATAAAATCTTTTGATACCTGTTATATTAATGATGATAACTTCAATATTTTAAAATTATAAAAATAACTATAGATAATAACTTTTCAGGCAACCTTTTGAGAATAATTGTCGTTAAAAGAATTAAAAAAGGGGGATGAATAAATTATATAAATTATTTGAACACATTATGAAAAATTCTCACATAATTTTCTTAACTAAAAATCTATCAAATCAAACAAAGTTTTAAAATAAAAAATAAAAGGATAAAAATAGAGTACTTCATCTGACGTTTTTTTAAAAATAAATAAAAAGCTTTTGTTCAGTATATGCACTAGAAAAAGTCATTAATTTAACATGCATGTTACATAGAAAAGTAATTAGAGAATTAAAATGATAATTAAAAATAAATAATTACCCTATTTATGGAAATGAGAATAGACTACAAGCAGTGTCGTTTAGTTATTAGTTTCTGTACCGTAAATTTTTAATTAAAATTAAAAGTAACACTAAGTAATTACCTTAATCGAAACAAATTTGTTAAAACACGCTTAAATAATTTTTTATATACATAGTGATATTTTTTTTCCATACATGCATTTTACATTTAGTTAAGTATATATTTTTTAGGGATATAAGAAAAGTATTATGTGGGTATGATTTGAGTAAATAAAACTCCAGCAAACAGGAGATTCAAAGCTATGATTCAGTAATTTGATTATGTACTTATTCACTAACAACCTTGCTAAGTACTGTTAAAGGAGCTTTAAAATTGACTATCGAAAAAGACAAGGTAAAAGTCATTTTAAAATAATCAAAACAATGTAAAATATTTATATTTTATCAGATATACCAAGTTTTTTGAACTAACGAAAGCTAAAGTAATTATTATAATAATGCAAATGTACTGTAGTTATAAAAAACATTTTCTAATGAAAACAAGTACTACAATAAAATACTTTAATATCAATATATAACGCAATTAATAATTTCCTTTAAACATATATCATTAGTTTACATAAAGCTTCCTTAAATCCAAGCCTCTGATAAATACGCCATAAGAGATTTTTATTTATATTTTGAAACAGTACAAATGATCTATATTTTATTTAAACTAAAAAATCTTAATAAAGATATTTATGATGTATACATATTTTTGTCTACAAAGCCATTAAAATAAAAGGATTGAAGTTTGGGTCATTAGAAGGGCCAATAGAATACTTTTCCAGAAACAATCGCGTGATTCAGTACCAAATAGACGAAAGCAAACACTTTAAATGGTAGACAGGTGTACATATATTTACCTGCGGATCAACCTCATGCCGCATGAATGTTGGCCAACAAAGCAGTGTCCATATTTGAGGGCTGTCGTGTTACCTTATCATTGGCCAGGTGTGCGCGTGCTTCTCTAATGAGCTGTTCAAATGGCTTTCGGTCTAAATCCTAATAAACGCCTTCAGAAATCCAGGAACTGATTTATGGGGTGTTGATTAAACGGAGTTATTTAAATTACGTGTTTACTTTCTGAGTGCTACATTTTGGCATGTTGATAATCCGTTTTTAATTGCCAGAAAGGAACGTGTGCTTTTTATGTAATTTAGATTTTTTTAATGGATGATTGCTTTATTTGGGTGCTCAGAAATTTTAATAATATAAAAGTAAATTAGTTCTAACCAATTTAGCAGAAATAAAAAAAAAACTGCTCATTGAAAATTTACACAAAAAAACATGTTTAAATTGATTGCGTATTTAAGAAAGAAAATTAAAACACAGTAGTTCATTTTGTCGCAAAAGTTATTACATATAAGTAAAATATACAGGAACGTGCAAATTTATTTATAAATTTCTATTAAATAATATTGATACTGTATATTTGATAGTACGTAGATAATTAATTTAGGCAAAATTCCAGGGTATGAGAGCGAATTTTCTGCATATTTATGCTATTCTTTATGGCTTATCTGCGACACCGTTTATTTAGATATGGTAGTGCTCGAAAAGATAATACGCAAGAGGAAAATAAAGCCGGCGTCGAGAGGACGTCAGCCTCCAGACAGGCGCTGCAAGACCCGGCCATTGTTAACTTTCTCAGAGTACTCCTCTTCGTGGAGAGCTTTTAGCCCGGCGAGCCTCGCCCAGTGGCGGCGCCCCGAGAGGGAGGCTCCCAAAAACACAAAAAAATAACCAACAAAACGCCGTTTTGGAGTCGAGTGTATGTATTCGGTTTAAACGCCGCGGTGGGCGATACACCGGGGCAATAAAACATCCGCGGCTCCCGCGACTTGAGCCCTGAGATTAAATGCAGAGCGAGAAATAAACACACATAAAAATGGTGAAATTAAAAAGCGCACACTGGGATTTATATCGGACCCGGTTTTGTTTCTCGCCGGTCGCGTTTTTGTCGCTGATTACGTTTTACGCTGCGGTTAGTTTTGAACAACTCGATTTATCGTTCTGTTTTTCTGGCAGCCGGAAAGATTGATGCGAATTTTATTAAATAACAGAGAAATATCCATACGTCGGAAATGAGATGATATGTGAATTTAAATGCTATATTTCATGGTTTCGGGAAGCGTACCGGTTGCTGTCAAATGCTCAGCTTTCAATATAAACAAAGCATTCATTCCTATTTTCTTATCTCCACATTCTATTGATTTAATAAAGATATAAATTTGTGTCAACCAAATAAATACAAAGTATGAAAATAATATCAAAAAGCGCCAAAAGTGTTTTTGAAGTGTGCACTGTGCAAATCAGAAATCAAAAACTTTTATTTCTTAGTTATTCACAAACCTAAGATGTTTTTAATTCAAATTTTAATAAAAAGTTAAAGATAAGCAAATCACACGTTTTTTTAAATTTGTAAAAAGAAATTACCATGGATTTAAAATTCTATAGGTTGTAATTTTCGTGATCATGAAATAAAAGTTAGAAATTTTCTTTCCGTTATTTCTGTAGAATACTCAGGTCATATTTAAGGCCAAAATTCATTTATTTGAGAATTTTTCCTGCTACGTGAAGGAAGAGAGTTATTTTTTTACAACCCTTTTATTATTTTTTAACACAATTATAATTTATCAGTACCATCTAAATGAGCCCAGTTGGTTTTCCGAATACTTCAATCGTTTGAACTGTAGTTTAAATGAACTAGCCCAGTGAATTAAAAACTTTTGAGTTTTTGTGTACAACATCGAATAAAAAGGTTGGCTTGAGGCTGTCGTCGGTTTTGTAAAAATATTAAGTTTCATTATACTTGGAATTTTTTCAGATATTTAATAAAATTATTTAAGCTTTTCACAGGTTAAAAAACTTACTTTTCACTAATAATGCATATGTAAATATCTCGTATAAAAAACTCAATATATTATGAGTATGTAAAGGTTTATATAAAATATAAAGAAATAATTAAAAAATGTGTTAAATTTATATTAGTAAAAATACTCTAATTGTTTTTATTTGAAATCAATGGCTGTAATCCTATGAAACTTGTATATTTATATTAGCAAGTAGTCGTTTTTCATTTAAAAATCGAGTGTTATTGTAATAGATGCAAAAATTAACGTCAAAGCTATTTTTTATATTATTAAAAAAAAAAGTTGGATAAAGATCACCGTCAGTTGGTAAAATAAATATTTTTAAGTTATCTGCAGTACATATTGTTTGTCTATATGCGTCTTTTTTGATGACAATATATAATAATAATACTCAGCCGCGGTGAAGTTTACTAATCCTGACCCTTATCTGCGAAGTTCATAACCCCGACCGTAACTGAGATATCACCCCCGTCTGGGGCTCAATCATCTCCAGCAGTAATGACAGCTCCCCGCGACGCAACACCAATAAACCCCCGCAGCACGCCAGGGCCGCGGTCGCTTAGCCAACTATAAATCTGCGGGGTGCGGGGTGCGGGGTGCGGGGTGAGGGGTGGGGGGTGCGGGGTGAGAGTGCGGGGTGCGGGGTGCGGGGTGGAGGCTGCGGGGCGGAGGCTGCGGGGCTGGAGCGGCCCTCGGGGTCAGGCGGCCGCGCTGCCCGCCGTGATTTGTGCCCTCCTGAGCGCTCTCCTCTGCGGAGTGCTTACGGCCGGGTTAATGCGCCCCGCCTGTTATTTATCGGTATCGTGCGTGGCGCGGAGTTCCCTCTTGTGCGCGTGAGATATTGCGTTCCCCGGGCTGCTGTTCCTGATGTTGTTGCCGCGAATGCGTCTCGGATGTCCAAATAAGCGGTCGGCTTAGGCCTAAGTGGGAGTTATATCGCTCCGCTCATCCGCCGTCGGAGAGCGCAGAGACCGGAATCATACTCGCCCGCCGCGATAGAGCCTCGAATCTAAAAAAATGAACACTCGAGCGCGAGGATATCCGCGAAACGACCGCCAAATTCCTTTCAGTTTTTTTTTACTCGCGGAAAGAATCGCTCTCGGGCGAAAGAACAATATTGATGTAACCGCAGTTACGACCGCCGAGTTATCACTTATTACCGCTCGCGAGCGAACGTTCTCGAAGAAATAAACCAAAACAAATCGCGCAGAGCAAAACGCTCCGCTCGGTTGTATGAACATTACTTCCGAAGAACTCCCCGCGATATTCCGAACAGATAACCGAATAAAGTGACAAGGCAGGCCGTTATGAATAAAAGTTGCTCTCCGCCGCCGGCCGCCGGGTGCCGCGGCCGTAACGAGGAATGGATAACTGTAATGTCATTCTCTTGCCAAGCGACATGACAAATGAGCCCCGTTTAGTGGCCTCGAATGTGCAGCGAGGGCGGCTCTTCCAGCGCGCGGTGACGTCGCGCCGCTCATTGTCTTTTTGCGTCTTTTCCGAACGTCGGATGCAACAATAGACGAATACATTATACGGGCTGGGGTCATTTGTCATTTCTGTGTAAGCATTCATGCGACCGAGCGCGCTGTCATCTCGAATCTTGAATAATGGAGTCTCTGGAAAAAGTGGTCCGTTTCCGATACGGAACGTACAGGCGCTCCTCGCCGGCGCCGCGAGAGCGTCTCGAGAGCGCCGGGACGCGCGTCATCGCCTCGTCGCCTCGGCCGCGGAGGGCGGGGAAGGAGATCGCATTACAATTTTTCATAATTCCGGTCCTCGTGCACGGCCCGGCTCCCGCGCATCCGAGCGGACGGAAATATGAAAATGATTGCAAAATATTGCGCTCATTTCTGCCGGAGCAGCCAGCGCAGGCGGCTGAATGTTTCGGTAAACAAGGCCGTTACCGAGACTCACGTGTTTTATCTTATCATGGTCCGTTGCTTTTAAAATCGCTATTTGTATGTATTATGAAGAAGAAATTTAAGCGAAGCTCCCTCGCGATGCGCGTTTATAATAGTATACACTCAGCTGGATACCTATCACATTGACAGCACGTAATACTAAAAATCAGCAATATGCACATAAGTTTACCTATAAAATATATAAATAAAACAAATAGCTGTACATACTGGGTAAACATAATGTATTATGTAACTTAGTGGGTGCTAGAAGACATATCGGTATCGACGTATGCGCGATAGAACTAATATATTTTTATGTATTTATATTTGGAGGCTAGAAAGATAAACATAATGAAATACGCAAGGGGCCATAAATATACTATCCTAATAGAAACCACGCATACTTAGTAAATTACTCGCAGCAATAAAGATGCAAATAAAACAAGGCCGGAGCGCCTCGGCTCGCGCGGTCCCCGACGACTCACTCTACAGTAATATCTCCCCGTAGGTGGCCGGTATATATCGGCGGCGACATAATAATGTAACTCTTATGAGAAGACTTAAGAAGCCGTGCCAAGACTGTATGAAAGCGGGCCTTCTCCGCAATGCAGGTGGCTGGTCTCTTTTGGCAGGGACTTCGGGGAGGCTATGATATTTTTGAAAGCGGACAAAGTATTCGAGGGAAGCTTTTGTATGCAATACGGGTTGACATTTAATATCTACGTCCGGATATGTTCTGGGCCCGGGCAGGTAGCCCGCTTGGATTTATGCCTCCCGCGGTTCACGCTATTGTTTAGCGGATAGTTTGTTTATTCTATTGTCGGCGGCGGCGGTCTCGCGTAATAACATCGAGTCACCTGGGCTTCTTTAATATCGCACTTTAAATGGTAATTACTCTAATTACGGTCGGCGAAATGTAAATTAATTTTATCTACCCGAAACATTCGCATTTTACACTCACGTGTGTGTATAAAAATTAGCTATTATTCTAATGTGTTGTTTCGTATTTATTTAAACAAAGTATTTATGCGCTTGTTATTGCACGGTAGGCGCATGATTGTTTCCGAGTTTCATTTGAGGTAACTACTCAGTTAAATTAATCTCGGTACTCTGCACAATACTTATAAATAATTTTTAATGTGTCCATAAATACACATTAAACAAAGAGAAACCGCTTTAATTATCCGACCTAAAATTTATTACGACATATCTGCGTCAATTAAATTATTCAAACATTTATTCACGTCGAAAAAAACTTGATTATTAATTGTAGTGTATTCTCGATTTACATTTGTGATATCTTTATTTCTTTGAGCAAAAAATTGGTCTCAAGAGAGCAAAACGAGAACTTCTTTTCCAGAAAACCCCAAAAAGGTCCTTAAACAAATGACGTGGTCCAAAAATCCTTATTGCTTGAGATAAGACGTCTAGTCCTAGAGTGTAGTCACCGCCACTCGGCCCGACTCGTCTCACTTATCCGCGGCGGATCTCCGGGGCGCTGAAAGGGTAACGCGGTCTCACATGCGCCTTTTTCCTCTGTTTCTTGTACCGCAAATATTATACCACGCTGTGGAGATAAAGGAAAGAGATAAAACTGTTGTATTGTATTTTCAAAGAATATATACTTAACTATAATATCATCTCTTTAGATAACATGAAATATGTAATACGTAAGTCTGGGAACAAAACATAAAAAAAGACAATATATTTAATAAAAATAGCGTTTTTGATGGAATGCAGAGTTTTTATCACTTTAATAAATGTATAATTTTTTTGGTTAAATATATGATAAAACAGATTGAGTTTTTAAAGCAATTTAACTTTATACTTGGATATATGACTATGATATGATATGTCATCTTATAATACAATATATTTTACAAATAATTTTTTTGTCATGGTATTGATTCACATACACATAGTTTAACTCGTATTAAATTAAAACGAATATAGTTTTTTTTTTTAATTTACTCATAAATATTAGGAATTCTTTCATAATAGAAATAATAGAATTTATAAATGGCTTCCTTCTATTGTGTAAACAGACGGCCTTAATTAAAATTAAAACAAGCGTGAAATTAAATCTTGCTTCTTGGTATTAAATTCTTACTGATTCAGAAATAAACAATTCCAATAAAAACAGGAATTTGTAAGAATAATGTTTTCTGGGAGTGAACAAATAGCAATTCAATCCCCCAACTGCTATCGGGAACAATATTTGTATTATTGTTGGGATATTTTTGTTTGGATTTCATTAAGCTACATGGCCGTCCGCGCGGGCGGCCAGTCCAGCCCGCGAAGCCTCACCAGCTCGGCCTTCGATGGTACGTTTTCCACAAAGGCGGTCCGAGCCAAAAAAGGAATCGGATCCATTATGTGAGTATTATACAAAAAAACCTTTAAGAAGGAACCGGCCTATTCTTTTCTATATTAAGAATACTTGATTGTTTTCTGAAAAAATAACACAAAGAAAAGCGATAAATAGTTTGTGCTTGGCATGAATGTTTCCAGAAAATAGTTATATCTAATAACGATAATAAAAAATGAATCCAGAATTGGGAACAATTTCTAAAGCCAAAGTAGATTAAACGCAAAGTTGATACAAATAATATAATTCGCTAGAGCAATAAATTTTAGATTAAAAAAATATATTTTCGATTTTCCTTTTGTGAGCACAAGTTTCCAAACTTACTTAAAAACTTTGTAGCAAAGATCTGGATATAGAAAAACAAATCTTTGTTAAAACAAACAATCAATATTGTTTTTATATCAACACTTAACTCAATTATAGAAAGTTCTACGGTGTGCATCGATAACATAAAACAATATTATCTGAAACCAACGCATTCGTTTAATGGTGTCAAAATTAAGATGAAGGTATTCGTAAAACATTGCCTAATAGGTTTAAAAATTAAAACTATTAAACTCAAAAAAATACGAAACGTCAAAATTCACTTTTATTAAATTTTACTGATGTAAGTGGTTAAATTTGTAAAATGGTGGTATGTTTGAATGGATTATATTTAAGACTAGTTTCTTTATACAAACAAGTATTACTTAAGAAGATTTACGATTTTAGCATTGAATGCCACTCTATTTACAGAGTGAGTTGAAAGTCATTCTAGTTGAAATGTGTAATGAATAAGACGCTCTACCGTTAAACAAAACCCCAGGCGTCGATATCAAACGAGAGACGTACTACTCAAGTGGTCCCTCTTATGGTTACATAGCGTGGCTTGTGCTCATGTCCTGGACATCGTCTGGCCTTGTCTGTATAGTGTGCTTAGAGTGCAGGAGACGGAGCAATATTAAGAGGGACAGTTTTATATATCGATGAACAATAATCTATCTTTTTGATATTTCTGATTAAAATATTATAACCACATTGATTTTGAAGTAACTTGAGACAAAAATATTATCTGCCTTTTCACTAATATTACAAAGACAATAAATGACGTGTATACATGCAATCAACATGCCCAAAATAGAAAAGTTAGACGCTTCGACATTGCTTCTGTCAATATTCAAAACTTTCGAGACGACGCTAAGAAATGAATTAATGAAATTTGATATTTGAAAAATATCGACAAGAATGAAATAATATTTATTTAAATGTTTATTCAAATTATAAACATGTAACGGCCTTTTCATGATATTAAAAAAAAAAGCTTGCGTTTTTTTTTTAATTACAAATAAACATTTTCAACGGATGTCATCTTTTAAACACAGCATCTAATGAAACCCGCAGCGTCCAGCCACATTGTATGGGGCACACTATAAAGCACTGAGGCTGTGTGGACGTCTGTACATTCGGCAAGGCAATGTAATCGGCTGTTGGCACCCTCAAAGAGCAGATACAGAGAGGCCAGCATCCCAACATCAAAAGATCATTTTGCCGGTCAACCGCGCCGCTGCACGGCGGAAATGAGAGGGCTGGACTCTGCGTATTTTTTTTTGGAAATATGTGAAACATGCAAATGTGGCGTGTTTGTAATTGAATGGCGAGTTTTGCCCAGCACTGCCTGGGCTGGCAGTTGTAATTATTTGCAAATGAAATCTTTTGTGTGTTTCAATATCGAATGGTTTTTTAACTAAACAAACTGTATAAAACCATGGCTTATCTTAAGCACGATTAATAAGATTGCTAATTTAGTATTAAGTTTTTTTTTATACATACAAAGTTATCACGTTATTATTTTTCTCTTTAATTATTGTTATATAATTTGACTTATTTGCATATTATCTATAAAAAAAATTCACTCAATTTAATAAAAAAATTATTTACTCTATTTTACCCAAATTAAGCCACTGTATTGTTAACTAGACCAAAATATTGTTGTTTTGCTTACACTGCATGTGTTGATATTAATATACATTTATTTATTTAATATTGAATCAAACATTTAATTATTATTTTTAAAGGAAAATGATACGAATGAAGCTTAATTTGTAACTATAAGAACAATATACAAGTTTTTATTACAAAATAATTAAATTAATTTGAAAAATCTAAGCAATGATAATTTACAATATTAAACTCGCAAGACGTAATAATTCAAATATTTAAATACGTTTCTAGTTATGAGTTTTTTGAAATTTTTTCAACATTAATATTACAACTAATTTAATATTAAAATATATTCAATAGAAAAGTCAACCTGAAATTCAGTTTAAACGTCAAACTGAAAATGTTTTTTTAAATAAGATTTTTACAAAAAATAGACTATTCAAACAACTGTAAAATTGACTTGAGGTTTTCATAGGATACGCGCATCGCGCAATGTTATGAAAGTAAATGGTAAAATAATATTGTGAATATCATTATTTTAATTGAAAATACATGCCTGCTTTTGCAGAGAGCTCGCCCAAATGTTTCCGGAAATGTTTCTATCTCACATGGCGTATACATGCATCCTAGCAGGAACGCGGTCCGCGTAGGTCCCGGCAGCATCCCCTTAAGGCGAACTTAAATGCAATATGTAACTGTTTAATTCTTTAAAAAATTAGACTAATTGAAAAAATCTATATTTTGAAAAAAAAAATGTTTTTTCAATCTGGCCGAAAAAACTCCAATTTTCATAACAAAACTCCGATTTTAACATTCGTAATGATATTCTATAAAAATTTAATGTATTGAAATTGGACAAGGTTAGGATATAAATGTTTGAAGGGTTGTTTAAACTTTTTATTTTTTAACGCAACTAGTTTTGCTAACATATCAGGTTGACTTCATGAATAATTTTTTTGACAAAAATAAGCATTGTAAACGAATTCCACTAACTGCTTCTAGTCAAAAATATAAAAAAGTAAATTTTGTAATGTGAGATACTCAATAATCAATAAACTAATTGCTGTACAACACGGAGGTTTTATGTAAAACCGAGTGTAAATATACTATGTTTAAATTTTAAATTGATCAGTATTTATTTAATACCACACAATTTCGAGATTAAAACATTCGCGTAGAGTTTGCACCCGGCTTTGAAATTTCAATTGCAGCTTTTCCATGGTACACGTGACGAAAGCTCCGAGAGGCTCTGAATGACTCATCAACGCAAATTAAATGCACGTGCATGTAATGTTTGCAAAATGTTTTGTGAGCATACGAGCAGCACAAACAGGCATGATCATTCTCTCGGATGCGATGTGGCTCCGAGCAAGGAAGTTTTGCTTTATGGAACTCTAATGGCGAGGTAATCACATTTCATACTTGGATTGTTAGTTTAATAGCATTTAAACGTTTGAGTTAATTGTATTTAACTAGTGTAATATCATAAATATTACATTTTAAAAATAATTAATTTGATAATTTTATGCAATAATTATCTATAAACTTAATTTTAATATTTTTTATCTTATTTATTTAAATTGAAGCAATCACCAGAAGTTTACAAACGACCGTCATTTTGGACAAAAATGAATTGTTGAGTTGAGTTTTTTCTTAATGACGCGTTCATTAATTTCTATCACTGCTGAAATATGACTTGAGTGGTTTTATAATGTAAAAAAATGTGTTGACGATAATATTTTATTAAATAACGGTAATGCTTACATTAAAAACGTATACGTTTTTTTAATTTAGAATCATTTCAGACAATTTTTTCTATCAGTAGATTGTTTTATTTAAGTGTATACAAAAAAATATTTGGGTTTTTTTGGAAGGATTGCATAACTAGATAAGCAACAAATTATAAATAACAAAACAAAAATATTATGTAAAATAAATAAAAATACATCTTTATTATTAAAATATTTGTGGTTAACATAAAAAAAACTTTGATCCATCGTATTAAGAATAATATTTAAAAAAAAAATTGTTTTCGCAAATAGTTAAATAAAAAAAGCCCTATTGAAGACTATCTTCAAATATCACAAAGGCTATAGATAGAGCAGTAATTACCGGTTGTAATGCTGAGCAGAGCGCCGCCCTTGTCAGTCGTAATTTGTTGAAAGGCAGTGGCTCGCTTCGATTGACTGTATACAGCAGCACTGTACACTTGTCTATAAGCTCTCCAGATAATGGGGACCTGCTGTAATGAAGGGCCGTGTATTCAATGACTGGGAGACGATTCCGACCAATTAATTTCTACTGACTTGTTTGAATATCTTGAGATATAGCCGTGAATAATTATCAATATCGCCATCTCACAAAATAAATATTATACGATTTGAATGGAGAGAGTACTACCGCTTATGAATAATTGAATAAGTCTACAATAAAGAATAAAATTGAGAGAGCCACCAGTAAAAATTTGTTACCTGCTTGAGCGTACTACCATCTTTTTGTGTAAACAATTTCAAAGCTGCATATTAATGAACCTTGCAGTGAAGTATATAAATAACATTAAAAACGTAATTTATCAATAATATCACATATTTATAAAAGATTTTTCAGTTTTGACACAAAAATACAATACTATTTTTTTTTAAATTAAGTTAAAATTAATAATATTATTGTATTCAGATATTGTACACCTTTGCAGAATTTCGCTATACGTATTTTATTAAGAAGATTAGCAAGTATCATTTGTACAATCCGCTTTGTATGAGAAAGATTAAACAGGATTATTGTAGGTATATTAAACAATATAACAATGCTTAGATATCAGAAACACATTATCTCAGTTTAGTCAGTGCCGTGCGAGTATCTACTTATATCATCAGCAACAACAAAGCCTTTCGGCACACAAAGGCGAGTCTAAACACAGCCTTCCTTGCGAACACATCCGCGGATACCAAATCTGAAAAATTATTCATCGATCGCCTGGGGAGGCTCGCCCCACACACGACACGCGACATGAATTGAATTTTTTAATGAAGCCCACCGTCTCGCGTCTCCAGTATCTCGCAGCCTGTTTTTTTATTATATTTTCAATACCGTTCACGTACACGTGAAAGGGCCGGGCCGATTTGGTGAATTTGTATTGAATACATACTGTGTATATGTGAGTGCCCTGAACTACATCCGTAATTCGTTCTGAATTATTTACTCTATGGTGTGTTTTTCAAATAAAAATATTAACATTTAATAATCACTATTCGAGATATTATTAAATTTTTTTATCGATGATTATTATGTTTTAAATATATCAATAAATTTTACACACCATAAAATGTTTTTTTCTACGTATTTATTGTTCATCACTAGGTGGTTAAATTATTCTAATTTACTAAGTTATTTTGTTTTTTTTTTTTAAATATTTTCCTAAAATAATAACCAATTATATAATATATATATATAATAATATTCACATAACAAAGGTAAATGTATCGAAAACAGATGGTCTACCTAAGGAATGGTTACATATTGTGCTATTAACTTATTACAAAAAATGTTATGTCTAGTGAATATTCAAATGCATTCAACCTTTCAAGTAATTACTTAAAGGTTGTAGTAATTATTGTAGCAGGTAATTATTATAACTTTAAATTTAAGGAGTTGAATATTTGGTATAACGATATCTAAATTTCAATAATTGCTACTATAATATTGTGCTTTGGCAAATACGGGAGAGACTCCGGCTTATGGATTGCTTAATAAAAAAATAAACTCATTCCGAAGAGGTAGAAATATTTTTGTTCCCATTTGTTTTTAGAATTAATATATTTTTTCTGAATAAGCTCGGGAGAAATCTTGCTTTTAGTTTTAATGGGTTCTGGGTAAATTGTTGGAAAATATTCCTCGGAATGTGGTAATTTGTTCGCAACCGTTTGAACTGAAACATTTGTTTCCGAGTAAATTTTTAGACCGTTTAATATTTGGGCGGCAATTTCTGTACCAAAAATTTTGACGAAAAAGTTGTTTTATCAGTATTTGAAGAAAAAATTATCAGAATTATTATGAAGTAAGTTTTTTTTACGCTTTTTGAAAAATATATCATATAATATTTTATCTAATTAAACTATTAAATAGTAAAATTTAAAAAGTATTTAAACATCAGCTAATTTTTATACATTTAAAGTAAAAAAGTTAAATTTTAATGATTCCAAATAATTGAGTACTGATACAACTGTTTATTTTTTAATTTTACATTAAAAATTTTTTTTGCTTATTTAAACGCGATCATTATGTACTTACATTCCGAACAATGTGATTCCTGATAATTGAAGTGCCTAGCTAAAGAAGCAAAGAATAACTGTAATATTTAACGAGCATCTTGTCTTGTTATTCAAAATTTCTTTTCAGAAACGACACCAGGCTTTCTGAATAAAAAAAAAACATATTTTGAGATTTAACATCGATACTTATAGCGATAATATACTTAACCGGAAACTCAATACATTAAAAATCTATATATATATATATATATATATATATATACGAGTATATACAGTAATACCTCGTTTTACGCAAGGGATACGTTCCGGAAAAAATCGCGTTAAGTGAAATTCGCGTATATCGAAGTTTACGATTAAACACAAATAGTCAAAACTTAATACAAAAAAATACGAATCATTTGAATCTATCACTTTAATTCTAAGAACACTTTATGTAGTATTACACGCTATTTTTACTGAAAAATACATCTATTGTCTTTTGGGTAGCGTTTTTTTTACGTTCTTGTAAAATACGTTCATAACACCCAACGCTGCTTTTAATTGTTAAGAGAAGTCAATGACTACATTATGTTCATACTCATTCTTTAAATAAAAAAAAATCGCGTAATGCGAGGCATTTTAACGCGAAATTTGAAATTCGCGTTATAGTGAAACCGCGCATAACGGGGTCGCGTAAAGCGGGGTATTACTGTATATGTATATATGCATACATACAACGACTACAATTATTTTCAGGATATCTAATGTTGTATATAAAGCTTTGTTGTATATAAAGCTAATATTTTACATAAAACATGGGGGAAGCAAAATATCTTAAACCAACATAACTGCGCAAATAAAAACGAATCCAAGTCTAAAGCAGTAGGAATGTAAACAGTATTAAACCAGGGTAAGTCACGGGTAATGCTTGTGTGGCACAGCCCCACATCAGGGCTTGCCAGCCCTTCACGTGTATAGCGTGCTTTATGACTCGCGTGCATAGAACGCACCCGTGAGAGGGCAGACGGGCCCCGCCGCCCTCGCCATTGGAAATTGTCCGAGTCCTCCGCGAAAAAGGAGGACATCTCTCTATATTACGGTTCGGAACTTGATACCTCAAATGGGCAATACATTTGTGTCCGTTAAACAACCTCTGCGCCACGGCAGTAAAAAAGCTTTTAGTGATAATAAGCCGCCGTAAACACGACCGTACAATGTTGCTGCTCCGTGTGAGCTCCGCCGGTACTGTGCTTTTGTTCGCTGCGGTAAACGACAGCAAATACGAGATTTAAATTGATCGGTTTGCGTGAAATTCATTTGCAGATGAGGCTTACCTATTAAGAGCGATCGAGTGAATATTAATCAACATTTGATTGAGCTTCGGATGCAAACGTTCGCGCGTCTATTTGATGGATAGATAAGAACACGTTATCTAATATATATAATATCCATTGTGTGTATGTTTCGTTACTTTCATATTTTGGTTCTCTATAGATTATCTTAAAAGATACGTTGATTTTTTGCATGTGAGTTCAGTAAGTTTTTCCGCAGTTATGTGCCGAATTTCAAGACGATAGGATAATATTTTCATTCATAAACTAATTTAATAAAACTATAAAATATGCTTTATGTACGAATTTTATTATTCTGTTGTACACCGCGAGAATTTCAAATTTACAACATTTACAAAAAAAACAAATTTTGATGCTTCTTAGAAATTTTCAGTTTATGTCAGCTTGACACAAGTACCATCTTTATTTTTTTTTATATTTTTTTTATTTTTTATTTTTCTTTATTTTTTATTTTATTTAATAACTCAAAATGCCTCCTAAAAAAATAACACCGTCTACGCACAGCAAACGTAATTAAAAAAGAATTGCACAATTGATGAATTTAATCAAATAAAGAACAGTGCAGTGAAAGTGATGCGTTGTTTGTGACACGAAATGTAACAGAAATGTCAAGGAATGAATTGGAAGAAAAATGTGAGTGGCGTCTTCTTAAAATTCGAGTACCCAGCTATTCGAGTATTCAGCCAAACCAATGTTCAAACACTATTGCATTGTTCATTGAATACGTCATTCTGTGACGGGCTACATTTCTAGTATTAAATAATTTTCAAATGTCAACTGTTGTTTTTTATTTGTATACACGGTTTTTAGAAATTATAAAAGTCTATCTTAATTTTAATATAATACAATCAAATAATAAATGTGTTCAGTCAAATGAAAACACCATCTTTTTTAAATTAAACTCCACCGGCAGTAGCTTTAAAAATAAAAACCAAATCAACAGCGATATGCTCCGACGCGAAACTAATTAAAGCGAAACTCACTACAAATTCTCTTGGCACATTACTGAACGAGAAAGACTCAACAGCGGCGTTCATACGCGGACCGAGAAGCCAGCTACAAAAATTACTCCCGCTACAAAAGCATCTGACAGTCGCCGGCCATTAAAGCGCAGTGCATTTCACTCGGAGTGACTCGGACAATTTCATAATATACATTTCAGTTTTCACAGTCCATTATTTCGTTAACACGTCCGGGGGAGCGGTCCAGACGTCTCCCTTCTCCCCCTCCCACCCCCAGCCCTCGGTAGGCTTCTAGGCGTTAAATCGGCGAGAAAACTTGGAGCGAGTGGTCTTGCCAAGAATGCCTTGGAAACGGCCACCGCAGCCGACACACGAGTTCCGGAGACGCTGGACGGTGACCCGCTTCCTCGGCCTTATCAGCGGTAATTATATAAGCCCTGGAGAACACTCGGACGAGAAGTTGACTTGCTTCTGGATCAGATAGGACTGCGGATAAAGCATGTTAGGAAGAAAATGGCGAATCTCTATTGCTGAGTCACGGAATTGATTTACTTACTACATAATAAACCGTGTAAACAAGAGTTGAATACAATACGAAACTCACCGTGCTGTAGAAATTTTATTATTTTATTTCATAAATTATAAGAAAATATCTATAAACTTTTTTTTAATTAATTTCATTTCATTTTTTATAAGATATATTCACGATATTAAATTTATTTGAAATTTGGTTAATAATATTGGTATACACACAAAAATCAACTCATTCGCTATTCATAATGACATAATTTCATTGGATTATATATAAGAATATAAAAATTAAATACTTGATAAAATAAACAGTGTAATTATTTTTTAAGTGTACAAAATAATTATACAATTTAAAAAAAAATTAATTTGTTCACGTTTACAAAATAGTATCACAAAACGGGTGTATACTAAAATCGAGAGAAACATAAGTATGATAGAGATTTTCATTTTATAGGTAATCCTATTTTCTCCATAGATTGTAATTGATGAAAGTGATATTTCAAAATTAATTAAAAAAATAATAAACAATTCGAAAACGAGTTTTGCAACGTGATTGTATATGCTGTATTTATACTGATTGCAACTGTGAGTGCATATGATGTTTTCGTCCGATAATGGATATGCAAATTCTTCGTTTACTTTCCGCCCCCTTTACGTGTTGACGAGCGCCATTAAATACAGCACTCCTGATTACGGGCTATGTCACATCGGCAGATGAGCTGCGGAGGTCGCGGCTGCACTCGACACGACTCGCATGTGGCACGGCACTCGCCCTGCAAACACTCCGAGCCGAGTCGATCGTGTTTTTAATGGAAGAGCTGCTCGCGGACCAGACAGCCGGCACGCTCCCGGATATTAGACGCCGTGAGTGTTATCAACGCAAATAATCGAATAAAATCCAGCTATTTTTGTTGATTCAATTCAAATTAAAGTTGTATCGCTTTTTTTTTTGCTACCGCGCGACTGACACGCGAGCGGACTGTTTTGATACGAAATTGAAAGCTGTGTTTCAATTCCACGAATTCAGTCGTGTCTGTTGATATTGTGTGCTTTTAAAAAAAAAAAATTTTTTTATCTTCAATCAAATTTATGAGAAACACTGACAACAACGCTGAAGCGACAAGTATATAACTCAAAAACATTCTTTTGAATTATATTGTTTCAAAATCTAACTATTTCCAAAGAGACCTAAAATCGAATCTTGGATGGAGAATTTTAACTTTTTATAAAATTACACCACGCACCAAAGTATAAAATAAACAGTTACACACGTAAAAACAGACAGTTTATTTAGTATTGGTATATTCTGCTAGGGATATTAAATATATGTTAAAAGCAGAAAAATTTGTAATTTTATTAAAAACTGTGGATGCTACGAAATGTCTGCATGTAGCGATAAATTATTTTAATTAAAATTGTTTAATATAAAAATATATATATTTCAAGTAAGCTTAGCAAGTTTTGTTTAAATCAATTCAAATTGATCGTGTAAATTTTTGCAGGTGGAAAAATAGAAAAAGAAAAATTCAAAGTATTTCGGGTCACTTAGCCTTAAGTGTTGAGAGAAAATCCTGTAACGAAAACAAACGAAGTTTTCTTGTTAACATCAACGTAGAAGCATATTGGGTTCCCAAACGAATAGCTTGCAGTAGTCTGTTTGCCTTAGAGACGCCTCGGTGGGAGTAACCTGAAGTCACCGGCCCAGAGAGGATATTGCAAGCTATTGACGATCACTTGCATTATTGGACCCGATTCTGAGACTCCGAGAGTTAGGTATCAAATTTAATAAAATCAATATCATTTATGACGTCTTATTATATTACGAAATAAACAAATTTTTTCACGTAGAATAAATTTGTAAAATTGAGATTTTTTTGAATATTAACAGATAATATAAAGAATTTTGTGTATTCATGTAAATATGTTTAAAAAAGGCCGTGGTTATATGCTTTGTTAAAACTTTATTATTTTAGAGTACGGTTCATCTTGCTTCAGCACGGCAGATAAAATAAGCTTTGTTTTTATAGTTAAGACAAGTTCTACATCATGCTTTGTTTTATATTTAAGGATTAAATGTTATATATTTTTTTATCTTTTTTAGGTTACTTAAATTTTTATCAAAAATAATAATAGATTAATACGTACTTTAGTAGACCTAAAACGGGTACAATCTAAAAATTGATGACAGTCGAGTTCGCTATTGTCTTGAATATCACAAGCTGAGCGGCAAAATACAAAGAAAAAAAAAAGGGAGATTAATTGCATAAAAAAATAATCATTAAAATATTCATTACTTCAACAGCTCTTGCTTTACTTTAAAATACTGTTTACGCCTTAATTTAAACAGTTCTTTTTAGACATTTTTTAAAGATAAAAAACAATGCTAGTTATATTTTGTTCTGCAACACCTGTTGCAAAGCTACGCGATAGCTTAAATTTGGGTTTTACATAAATAGAAAAAAAAATCTTGCTAGGTGTCTATGATTAGAGTAGTAACTATGAATTTTATTTTTAAACACTCATACAAAGATACCGACAAAGCAAATCCACCCACAATGGCAAATAAAATATTTAATAAGAGTTTGTTAAAGGATTTTATTTATTTTCGTTGCTACATGTCTTCCCTAATTCATTGATAGTTTCGAATTTTTTTTTGTTAATACATGAAACATATAGTATTTAAAAAAAATTAATGATACCAAAGAAATTGTTGTTTTATTCATATTCAACCAAAAAAGTCTATATATTGTACTTTCTATTCCGTTTTCCATATGTATTATGGCAATTTAAAAAATGTCTGCTCCGTTCTACTCGCGGGCCACAACTGCTCAAATTAAACAGCTCCTCATTAACTCAGAAATAACCCTAGATTTCGGATTTAATTTAATTCAGCATTTTTTCAGCGGACCATCCGTACAATGTAGACAAGTAAATTGTCACTTTGCTTCACTCAAACCGACTTGTTAATTTACCCCCTGGCTGGCCGGAGTTCTTTGCATTCGCGGGTGTGTGTGGACTCGCGCGTGTATGGGACTGGGTAGAAGCCGCTCGCATTGAAGGACCGCAGTAATTTAATTAAAACGCCGTCGTACCAGATATGCAGCGTTGCATTCGTTTTTTGCGTCATCGAGCCCGTCCACTGTGCACAGCGAATGCTTATTTCATTAAAATATAAAAATAATAAATTAATTATCTGAATTATTGGCAGCTCAAAAAAACCAAAGAAAAACATGCGTATTTGACATTCGGTTTTAAAACAAGTAGAAAAGCCAAGTCGATGCTCCAATATATATATATATATATATAAGTTCAATAAATTTTTAAAACACATAAATAAGTTAGTGCACGTTTGTGTTTCAGAGGCTATAACACGAAGAAAAAAGGAGCAAAAATATCACTTTACTGATCTGAGTAAAACTGGTTAAAAAAGCAAGTTGTTTATTGGTTTATTGGTAGTTATTTACTTAAAATAGAAAATGTCTATTTATGGATTGGTCAATCAGATGCGTATTTATTACTCATTACGGGTTTATTATATTATTACTTATATGATAAGGCACATTAGTTCATATATAGAAGATGATTTAAAGAAACTCTCAGAAAAATATCATCGTGATTCCACATCCCACACAACATCATCCCACACAAATCACGATGATATTTTTCTGAGAGTTTCTTTAAATCATCTTCTATATATGAACTAATGTGCCTAATCATATTAGTAATAATAAAATAGAAAACCCAAAAATTTTCATTAGTAACATCGGTAAATAAAATATTTAATATCAATATTTTGATTGTTGCATCAAATAAATACTTTATCAAAAAAAATTGCCCAGTTATTTTACTTTCGCGAGGTTGTTAAATATATAAGGGTTCTTGTTTGTAGCGAATATAAAATAAATAAAGGTGTACGGACGAGTTCATAAGTAAATAGATTTATTATAACAGAGTCATACATTCTTACGTTCCCAAAAGCAATATATCCTATTGACCCACGCCTAAAAAAACATTTCCTGTGCCCATCCAACTATTTTCAGTCCCAGAGGCTTTTCAACAAACCGGGGGCGTGTAAGCACCGCGTCACCCGCAAGCGAAAATATTCATTATGGTGTCACGCATAGCACCCACAACGGGATGTCGCACGTTTGACTTTACTGCCCTTCGCTGCCATGTTAGAGTTATAGATTATGCGGCGTATAGGCAATGCGAAATGATGAAAAGCAGCTGAAAGATTTTTTTTTGAAAAACTGACCGCTCGCGTGGCGCGGCGCCGTTTTTTCCCTGCGTCATAAAAAGGGTTCCTGTTTCTTATTAAAATTCACCCCCCGTCTGACCTGTTTTTTATGTTTTTTGCCAGCTTCCACAGGCGCTCGGTCCACAGAGGAACAAGCTCAGGTTTTACGGCTGTTTATTGCAGTACCCAGGCGGACATAAAGCATGCTCCAGGTAAGTGAATAATATAAAAAAATAGTCATTTTTCTTCAAAGCTTATTTATAAAAATGAATATCAGTACCGCACTGAATTTATATAAAAAAGGTTAAAAATATTGTTTGAGAACAAAAAAGAAAACGATTTATATCAAAAAGTAGCCAACACTAAAAACTTTATCTTTATAAATAAAAATACCTGCTAACTTGTATAGTTTAAATTCATATTTAGATTTTGCTTTGATATTTTGAAACTTGTAATATTTAGTATTATTCTCTTACAAAGAATCTTGTTAATTCTCTTTGTGTACACAATACATCTTTGAGCATTCTCACTGAAAGCACATTAATATACAAGTAGTCTATATTATTTCATAGCAACACAATAATATATGATCGCTTTGGCTCAATGTTGATATATAAATACAATATTAAGATTATATATATATATCATTTAAGTTAAGCCTACGCTTTTGACCATTAGGTATCGGAGGACATTTATATCCCCCTGGATTTAGTTCATCATAACGCACGACTGCATCTTGCCATGGTTGAGTAAAAAGGTAAGGGATATTCTGCTACCTGCTTTATACACGTTGACATGGGTTAGTAAAGATCAGTATAAAAAGTCCACCCTTTTCCGTACTTTCAATATTTAACGTTAAAAAAGAGAGAGAGGAAAAAAAACATAAATCAGCAGATGAGGATCATCCCGAGGACATATAGAGGATGAAACAAGTTTTTGCCAGAACAGCACTCGAAAGATAATAAACAAGATCATAATATATTATTATTTGTATCGGGATAAGTTAGAGTCTAATTCAAATTATATATCATTGTTAACGTTAAAGGTTTACCTCGGGCTCGAGGGCCGGGCAGATGTCGCGGGTGTGTGATTTACAGATATGTTATACGAAACTTTTAGGATTATTGTTTTTTTTTATGCAACCTTTGATGTTTGTCGCAATAAATATTCCACACATGTGCGTTTGAAAAATTGTCGTTGCTGTTTTTTATCTGAAAAGTTTTTTCGCGGTCTCTATAATGTGGAATATGTTGAATATAGAGGACTGATAAACTTTGGATACTTTGGTAGTAAATAATTGATTTATTAGCCCATAAACTTTGAAATGGCTATTCTTTGTTATAACCGACTCTTCGCAAAACGGATGATTTTTTTACCACAACTCGAATTCGGTACTTAATCAAGAGGAAATATACTTATTTAATTTAATGTATTTAGTGAAATCAACAATAAAAACTTAGATAACTCATAAATATATCTTATATATATCAAAACTCAGTAACAAACAAACCGAACTTATTCAACAGCGTATGAAAATAAATGTAATATACGGTGCGCTAAAGTTTGCAGCTACAAAATACGGCGTTTATTAACTGTCTCTCTACGAAACACAGTGCTCTTTGTGAGCCGTCTTACAATGCAATGTTTTGATTTCCTCTCTAATATAATGTGATATTTAATCTCATCTCGCTTTGTGTTCAGGCTGCTCTCCCTGAAACAGTACGGAGTATCTGGTCGTGCTTTGATCCTGCCGGGGTGGTCGCGCGTGGGGCTGTAAGGCTACGAGGCTACAAGGCTATGGACTATCTGGCTGTGTTCACGCTGCAGATACAACCCTCGCAAGCGCTTTTCGTGAACCGAGATATTGCTGGCGTTATGTTGATACCCCAGCGGTGCGCATGTGTTTCTCTAAGAATCTATGACAGTTTATTTAAAAATACGGCCAAGAGACGGGTTGCGAGAGTTACTTTGGTGATGAAGGCTCTGTTGCCAAGCTGCGAATAAAATGTTGCGCTTTTAAATTAAAACGTTTTTGGCAAGAAGATATTTAAATGCAGTGCTATAAAATTTTGAAATAAAATTTTCGCATTTATACTAAAAAAGCCTAATGATCAGAAAAAATACTAATAACTGAGATTCTTTAAGACGTTTACATATTCAATATTTTTGACAGAAAGTACTTGGTGGCCAGCATACTAGATAATTTATTTATGATAGTAAATAAATCACATTCGCCAAATTTAACGACTGTAAAAAAAAATATATTTTTTAAAATTGTTTTTGATATAAAACCAAGATTTAATTAATGTTATGATTTATTACTATTAACCCCAACTTTTAGCCATACTCTTTGAGAAAATATGAGATTCTAAGCTTTATTTAATTTATTAGTAAGTAAGCTATTTAGTTTGAGTAAGAGGTACTTGTAGTTCTGGGGTAAATGTATTTGCGCCACAAAGGCTGTGAGGATGAAGTCACGTATGCATCTTAGTTGGGGAGTAGAAATAAAGCAACATGGTTGAGGTCAAAGAGGACAACGCCACCATACATTACTAACTTAAATAAAAGGATTTGAAAATGCATAAAGCAATCACTTAATGGAAGCTCATAAACAAAGAACTTTTAACACATACGAATATTTTTAAAATACATACTTAATACTATTTACGTGTGAATATTGTTCTTAAGTTAATTATAAATTTCCTTGCTATATTGTTTAAATGTCTGGAATATATGAATATATGTTGATTTTGTAAAGTATATACTGTATGTATAGTTGGATTGTTAAGTTGACTTTTTAGTCGTAGTTTAAAGATTCAATTCTTATCAGACGTATTGTATGATAATAAAAAGTTTCGGTTTAGAAAATGATTATTTAAATTAGTATTTAATTTATTGATAGAAATAATTTTTATTAGTATTAACATGAATTAAAAAACATAATAGATTACAATTTTAAAAAATGACTATTAGGAGAGATATAATTTGAAGTTTTATAATAAATAATTTTTAAAGTGTTAAAAGTTTTTTAAAGTGTTTAGGTCCTCTTCTTCATTAAAATAATGCCACCGATAATTTTTTTATGGGAAAGGTATAAATATTTTCTTAGAATAAATAATCTTTAAACGAATATTAGTATTAATTAACTGACAACTTGTATTTAATCATGAATCTGAACGGAATTATATATTTAATTTAGTAACTACTTAAGTTAAGTAACTACTTAAGTTCAAAAATTAAAAAAGGATTCATTTTATTCCAAAGTCACATATTATACCGTGCTTTCTTCTTCAGAATAAATATTGTATCTTTTCTCGCGCATCTGTTACAGCATTACATTTCCTGAGTTGTTTCATCTCCTTATCACCCTGCACTGCGAAACGATTCAAAATTTAAGTGTAGCCGTGAAAAACTACAAATAATAGCATGTCAGTGTCCCCTGGGGAGAGCGCGCGCCTGGCAGCCGGCCGAGATCATTTTTATTTCGGAAAGTGCCTCCGTGGCCGTCGCTTGCCCTCCCCCGGCCACTCTGCATGCACCAGATACAATGTTACTATACTATTTTACAAGAAATGTAACTATAATATATTTTAAGACATGTAACTACATTATTTAATAAGACATGTAACACTATTGTATAATAGGACATGGGACTAAATTATTTTATAAGACATTTTTATTAGCCTCCGATCATACAGTACAAAATTATCTTTATTTTTTAGTAGAGATATATCTCTACTAAACAATAAATATCATATTTTTACTATTGATTTTTAATGAAGCTCTCATATATGAAACCATCTAAAATAAAAAAAATATGTTGTTGTTAATTGCATGTCATTAAAATCGGTGACTACTCATTTGAAAAATTGTTTTAAAAATGATTTTTATAAATATGTTTTTCGCATTGAAATAATTCAATGTTAACTATTTATTTTTGGTGTTTACTATTAAATAATATAAAGATATAAGTTTTCGATGTTGTTTTTGTTCAATAATTAAATATGTATATGTATCCAATAAATAATTTTTGAAAAGGAGTTCATTTAATGATGACCATACATACAATATTTTCTCTCAATATTATCATCTTACAGATGTACTTCGATTTTCATTGAAAAAATCAAGTATTTTAGGTAATTTTTTTTGTTTGTTAATACATTTTTAATGTGTTAAAAGTTTTTTTGAATACAATTTAATGTATTTCAAAAGCATATTTTGCTGAAAATGAAAATAAACAAATAAAGATAAGGATTGTTTGAATGTTTGGCAAGTAACAAAAGCTGCTGGGTTGTGTGGATGGGGCCTTTCTATCCGACACCAACTGTAATGAATCTCCAGGGATGCCTCTCCCCTGTCACTATCTTTGCTTTGTTTACTGTGTGAATAGTGTGTCCTGGTTGAAATATGCCATAGAACAGATTATATATTCATATGAACACTTTTAAATTTCGATATTATCAGGTACAAAATATGTCAGAAAAAAAATATATCATATTAGATGAATAACTGAAAAATTTGCTGAAACAAATCATACATTAAAACAAAAATAAAAAAATTATGTATAATATATACAAGTCTGTATTGCTACGACCAAGATGATTTAAATGAACAAGTACACATTTTAATAATGGGTGTGTAAACTTCCATGTCAATATAATTTTTTTTTTTTATTCCAGTTCTAGTTAAAAAAAGTTTCTTTTAGATTGAATAGAATCCAAAGCATTTACAAAGATCTCCTGAGATTTGAAACATTAAAAAGATACTCAAAGGTAAAATTACTTGATATAATTGAAAACTTTTGTATTATAGCGTGACGGAAGACCGTTTATAATAGATAAAAGTACAGACGACAGAGCAAGAACATTTCAAAATGAAAACCTCTTTTTTTATCTTTTAAGAAAGTAGATTATTTCCATAATTTCTACTGCGCATTTAATAGAAATAATAAAGTTATCTTTTTCAACAAAATCCTTTAACTAAATCAATTAAAAAGTAAGAAATTCTAAATAGCACTCAATACATATTACTAGTAATACATATTAATAAATTCTTAGTAACAAATTTAAAAATTGAAAGTTATAGCTATATTTTTATATTTAACACTGACGCTATATTTAATCACAAAGAGCAAACCAGAGGTCTGAACAAATTTACTTTCGCATACTAAGCAAGTTAGTATCTTCTTCACAGACTGAGCCATCCAACAGAAGACGAACAAGTATATCGCTACGTTGCCGTTGGTATTACTTCTCATAGTTGGATAGGTTATTATACTAAAGTTCAAGAGCCTAACTTTGGGGTTTTTGCTGAGCCGAGACTTATTATAATGTTGCATCCTTGAAAGCCATTATGTGCGTATTTCACATTTCAACTGCGAGCTGCGAGAGCAGAGTGTACGGAGTGTGCGACTAACTATAATTTATGTGCCTTCGTAAATTTTTCCGAGACGGCACATGGGGAGAACATTGCAGGCACGCCTTATTGTTCAGCGATTGAAGGGACTCACAAAGCTGGAGTAAAATATCATGTGAATTTATGGGCTGCGCAAATGTAATGGATTTTTGATATTGAAATGCAATGTATCACAATTGTATGCTCATCATTGTGTAATATATTACTTAATGTCTTTTGTTACACTTTAAATATGAAATATTTAATAAAATGGTACTTTTTTTAAAATTTAGGTGATTTAAGAACATTAAAATAAAGTTTATGATTTGTTATGTCCCCTGCAGAGTTTTAAGAGTGAAACTGAAATTGAACGTTTTATATTGAAAGTAACAACTTCAAACAAATTGATGAACGAAAAACGATAAAACGTAATGTAAATATTATTACTATGTGAAATAACCAAAATATAAGTTTATCGTTTAATGTTATTTAAGTATCTCTACTCTCATTTTTTTGTCAAGAACATTTTCATGACTTTTTACACATATTTAAGTATCAAAATTATGAAATGACTTTATATTTACAAAAAAAGACTTTTCGCACAGAATTTCGTATCAAAATTTAAAGCCATGATTATGAAATTACTTTACAATGAGTATAATTTTTCGAGTTCTTATGTGTGCTAAATCAGTACAAAAAAGTGAGCCTGAAATATTTAAGCTGCCCTAATGAACGGCGAGGTTCCAGTCGTCACAAAGTTGCAGTTGCTTAAGCCTCGTCATCGCTGAACAATGTGTTCACATTTCAAAAGACTTATTTTTAAACAAAAGCATCGCTACCGCAAAAAGTTTTTATTCTTTGGGGGCAGAATCCGAGGGTTGACGGGGCGACCTCATTAGCTGTGATTACTCGCCGGCGACTGGTCTGTAAACATACATAATTCAACTCTACGCAAATTGTGTAATTGTCAAATAAACGGGAAGCTAATTTAATTTAAACGAATTCGGCATTTCAATGCATATTGAGATAATAAGAAATCTCTAAATTTATTCCAACACTCATATAAATTTAATTATTTATGCTTGTTAGTATTAAAATCAATAAACCATTCGCAATACATATATATAGCAAAAAAAAATTTATTGTTCTACACGGTTTGGTTTTCAGTAGTGAAAATTTAAAAGTGTAAATTAAAATTATTTATTAACAAATCTATTAAATATTTTTGAGTAAAATACGTGATTTTCCACATGTTCGTTTTTATTTGTGACTGGTTTCGCCAACCTTTCACGTTGGCATTTCACTGTTTGATAATGTAGTATTTTACTCAAAAATATTAAAATGGAATTCCACCAAGTACTCTCTGTCAAAAATATTGAATTTTTTAAATCTATTAAAAAAGTCTTCTTAATATTTCACTTAACGTGTTAGCGAAACTAGTGTCAAAACAAAAAAGTGGAAACAGTATCAAAAATATTTCTTTGAATATAAATACTATGTAAAAGCAGTAGATAAAATAATTAATTTTGAATGATTAAATTAAATTCAAAAGATCTTTACTTTTAATTTTGTATTGTAAGTATCGCTTGAAATTATAGCACCATGGATTGGTTAATGTATTTGGTTAATTGTAAAATATTTTGATAAACAATTACGTATACTTACAAAATATACAATAATGATATTTGGGGTTGTGAATTTGAAGATACGGGTGCAAACATTAAATATAGAATATCAAATAAGACAGTTAAAATCTTTGATAAAAATTGTTTTTTTAAATTTTATTTAAGTATTTGTTAAATTTGTTATGACTATTTTTTGGATTAAACATCAATCAAATGCGTATTTATTACCCATTACGGAATTTTATTATATTATTACTAATATGATTAGGCACATTAGTTCACACATAGATGATTAAAGAAATTATCAGAAAAATACCATCGTGATTTGTGTGGGATTTGAACCCACATCCCGTGGCTTACATGGCCGGTGTACTGATCCTTGTACTAACGAATGTGTGAACTAATGTGCCTAATCATATTTGTTAAATTGTATAAAACTTCAACAATGACATCAAATCGATTATGTTATAGTTCAGAATATATATATTTATACGTCACAATCAAATTGAATGTACATGGAATGCAATGACGCAATTATTTCTATATGTAGGTATCGTGTAAATTTGTACAGTAATTTTATTTAGTTAATAAAAACGCAAGTTCGTCATTAACGTCAGAAAACGTGTTGGCACGAATTAGTGTTATATTTATACTTGCATTTAGCACAGGTAAATTAGATAAATTCAACACGTAATATTTTAAAATAATAACCGTGTTCAATTCGAGCAAACACACAAATCGCGTTTCATAATACACCCGCTCGCAAATGATTGTCTAAACAGGCAGCCTAAACGGTCGGATTTCCATAGAGCGTGGCTCTGCGGTTGGGCACGGTCGTGGCACGTGCAACGTTCCCTGCACGGATACATTTTTGTTCCCTGAATATCAGTTTCAGTTTTAATGCTCCGTCGCGGGAAACCTTTTACAGCGGTTGCGAGGCACGCTACGTGCATTACTTGTTGCTCGGAAAAATTTAGACCGCTCTAATAAATTAAGTCCAGCAGCGAATAGGCTGAAAACACTACAAATAAAATTTGCGGTAAAAATAAAATTTATGCTTTCAGCGGAAAAAATAAGCATTTAGGTATTGTAATGTTTTTCAGTTTATTTGAAAAAAAATATTTCAAAGTACATAAAAAGTTATAAAATAATAATTAATTTTATTTATTACTAATATAATTAGGCACATTAGTTCATACATAGAAGAAAAATATCATTGTGATTTGTGTGGGATTTGAATCAACATCCCCTGGCTTACATGGCCGGTGTACTAACCCTTGTACTAACGAATCACTTCCGTAAAAAATACGCATTTGATTGACGTCCAATCCTAAAAATTGACATACGTATATGGCTAAATTAATAAATTTTAAAAATAATATCCAGATGGGACTAAAATCGCTTCATTTGTTACTTTGTTTAAAAACTCCAGTGCTTGCAATTCACTAAATATTGGTTGGCCTGGGCACATTGGTTCATATCTAGAGTATGATTGTTAAAAATTCTCGATAAACGGAAGTGATTCATTAGTACAAGGGTTAGTACACCGACCATGTAAGCCAGAGGATGTAGGTTCAAATCCCACACAAATCACGATGATACTTTTCTGAGAGTTTTTTCTTTAATCATCTTCTATGTATGAACTAATGTGCCATAATATAGTAAACCCGTAATGGGTAATAAATACGCATCTGATTGACGTCCAATCCAAAAAATAGACTAATGTGTATATTTTTTTAAATAACAACTGAATGCACTAATGGTAATATGACAAAAATCAACATTATAGTAAATGAAATAAAATTGAACTTCAGAAAAACATTATTTATAATATTGTAGTGTAATAAAAATACAATATAAGTTTAAAAAAATTATCAAGCTCTGGTATTTGGTGAAATATCGCAAGTTAATTAAGAACACAAAGCAAAGAATAAAAAAAGTTTTACAATTGTAATTTAAATACCCAATTACGGGATAAAACTATAATAAGTATAAAACTTTGGTAAGTATCATCGGCGCAAACCTACAAAGCTCTTTACGACCATTAAGCTTAAGAAAAATTCATGCGGCAGCGAGCTCGATTCCCATGAAGCTAATTTCAGTAGACTGGATAAAAAGTTCGCGCAGCTGAAGCGGCTACTACCTGCAGCGCGTCAGAGGGGCGGGCTAGTACTGAATTTTGTAATTGTCATTAACGTTATCGCTGTGAATGATGACGATAATACAGCCTTACAAAAATAGCTTGTTTACAAAGTGGTTGCAACAAGTCAACCGTGCTTTTGTATGGCAAGTGTATTAGAAAAAAAATGTAAGGCTTATCGTGAGGCTTAATGATTATAGCGTACTATGTTGCTTTTTGTAAAATAACCTGAAAGGATATTGAAAAGAAAAAGTATTTATAAAGCTGAAAATATTTTTCAAAATAAATGCCATTTTGATAATAAAAAATATAAAACATGATTTTATTAAAATTTTAAATGATGGCACAGCTTATCGTTGAATAATGTTAAATAACACCGTTAAATTTGATTAAACTTGAGAAGACCTTTGATTTAAAGAAAAATTGTTATTTTCTTATGATCAATTGAAAACAAAATATTTTATTGATATATGTTTTTAAAATTACTTTTTATTCAATAAAATTAATATTTTCCGAGTAATTGGTTTTGTTTTTAAAGAATTTCTTTAACCGTCTTTGCTATTTACAAGTAGCGTTTTGTGTAAAAAATACGAGATTTACTTGTACTGTTAATACAGTAAATAATAATATAAGACAATTGCTATTTACATTTACAGTTAGTGCACGATTAAATTGCAAACAATGTCAGACAATTAATACATTATAGATTTCAGCAATCATACTTGCTAATTGGCACGGCAAAAAAAGTTTTTAATATTATTTTTAATAATCTTTTGTTGTTGTTCGATATTTATTATTAGGTAATGCTTATACAATTTTATAGCGTAGGACTAATCATTTAGATTAAATAAATAAAAAAAATTGTATAATTTTAATGTTTGATAATAACTTGTAGGCTTTAAATTACACCTTATACAAATTAATCTACCTTTATGTTTTATTAATAGTAGAATCATAGAATTTCACATGCGTGTGTTATTATATGAATGTTTGTTTTGAATTTTGATAAAAAAATTGTTATGTTATTTTGTAACAAAATATTCGATTTTTCGTTATAAGCTTCGTCTAAATCATACAATAACGTGACTCTTTCGGCATTTGACGGTGCATACAATTTATTTCTACAAGGGATGAACAGCGCTATATTTAAGCAGAGTGTGTTTGGCATAGTTCGCCCCTGGCCCGGCCGAGGCAGTAGACATCGCAAAACTTTTGCCGTTTACGCTCCCTCTGTCTTTTTGTATTTTTTCCCAGCGGACGACTTGCTCAAACTATCGTTCCATGATTTTATCACGGTGTCTATTTATTTGCAGTTTCGGCAATTAGCGATGAACTAAATAATTCAGAGAACTTAAGCAGAGGCGGCTGCGGCTGCAGAACCTCAGATAAGAGGTCGAGATTATACCGACATGCATGAGTTATGCTCCTGGTGTAATGTTTTGTGTTTATGTTATTTACCAACGGAACTACATAAGAGAATAGGAGTATGAGTTTATTAACTCTAAGTCGCAAAAAAGTTTCATAACTATATATAACAGCGTTATGAGTAATATTATAAAAAGAAAAAGGAAAGAAGTTCATTTTTAATATTCTTGTCTACGAATATAATCATATAAATACTTTTTAAGGGTTTTGCAAAAAAATATATTATATCGAAAGTGAATGATTATTATTGAATAATAGTTTTAACTCAAATCCCAAAAAGTGTTTTAACAAAAAACTTTCATTAAAACTAGTCAAATGTATCACAATATTGAAAAAAATATTATCTCAAAGATTTCGAAGAACTTTTAGGTTCTGAAACATCATTTATAACAATTTTTTATAATTTCAAATTTAATGTGATACTTTAACTTAAATTCAATACAGTATATAAGAAATTCGTATAAAAATTAATAACGGTATTTTAATATAAAACACAGAATTTTAAATGTATTTTCATGATTCTGGAATGTATAAAATTTTATGCAAAAAATATGAAATTTCCAACCGAAGAGTTGACACCGTGAAAAAAGAGGCAGCTGAAAAAAAAAGAAATTTAATTTATCACAAGCATGAAAAAAATCTCATTTAGAGGAAGCCATCTTCACGCGGGGATAAAAAACCTATATGATTTTTCCATCCGAAGGGAATCATTGGGGGTAACCAACCGTTTAATGAAATGAACAAATTACGTATAAGACGGTAGGACGGTTACCCTCTCCGAGTAAACAGTGGGGCCCTCTAATGGGACCCGGTACGTGTATATGCCAAGCAAACCGTGAAACACGCGGATGTGGGACATTTCCCAGCAAACAATTGCCTCAAAATTATAATGAAAAATAACCGATTTATACCAAAAAAACAACAAAAAAAAAAAAAATCTAATATATTTATATTATTGCGTTAATATAAATAGTGGATTTTATATTTTTGATAAATATATCTTTTCTGGAAGAAATTGGGTAAAATCTGCATTTTAGTATCGATTGAAATTTCGAAAAGATTTGTTTCAAGTAAATATTGTTCATTTATAAAGAAAAAACTGATAGCACGCCTTTTGAGGAAAACAATCGAATAGCATATGGTTTTTTGATAAAAAGTATTTGTGCAATATTTGCCGCAATATAATTATATTCTTGAAGCATTTAAACAATTTCATAGAATTGTGTTTCTTATATAAATCGAGAAAATGAACAGGTCTGAAAAATACAAAAACGCTATCAACGCAAACCACTCTTCTTAGCCTGCCTTCGATATTGTTGTTTTATGGACGAAATTAGAGTCTAAGAAAAAATGCGGTGGCGTAAGTCAGGTAATTTAGTTAAGAGATTCCGTGCTGTATCGCAAACTCAGCTCATCTTGAAGCTTAACCTCCTAGTAAGTTAGAAGAAAAACAACTTGAGGAATACACTTAGATCCTATACGTTATGTTATCTAAATATCTCAAGCAAGAAATCTGCTGTTTGGAGGCTTTCGCTGTATTTTTCTTAAATTGGTGATACAATGTATTTTTATTTTTCTAAGGTAAATCATGTTTGTCATTAGGTTGAGTACAAGCTGTGTAGGCAACAAAAAAATGCTAGCGCGTTAAAAAAAAAATATATTTGATTGCTTCCGAAAGCCTAAGAAAATGAAAAAGAGAGTAAACAACTGAAACTAAAGTAATTTAAAATATTTTGTATTGTCGACCATTGAAATCAACGAACAGTATAATATGTTATTCTTAAATAAGATCTTATTTTTGTAGCCAAAGCATTGATAAAATGTTAGTCTGTAAAATTTAAGATAATTGGTTAACTTATTGGTCACGTGTTTTTCAATTTTATCATAACTCATTGAGGATTTGGAATATTGGGTAGATTTTGGTAAAGTTCAAGTCACTGCAACGTTGACGAGTGTGTGGGTATGTTTGTCATGTAATAAAATAGTCATGAACACCTAATTTTGATACTTATTAAATTTTTAACAATAATATATTTAACCCAATATTGTATTAAAATTGTCTCAAAACATTTGTATACCGTTTGTTTTCTAAGCAATTAATGAAAAGATAAATATATATTTCTGTAAAAGATTTTTTGTATTTTATTTCCTTTCTCGAATACGCTGTTGTTATAAAGAATAACGTTAAACATTTGTTATATAATTTGGTGAGCTGCCAACCTAATTATGAAGTGATCATAATGTATTTACTCGTATGGGTATAGTTTGGAAGAATAATGGATTATTGTAGATATTATCATGTTACTATAGCCAGTTTTAATGCGAAGCTTTCTTTAAAAGAAAAAAAATAGTTTTATTACATCTAGGATAATCCAATTCATTATAGTAAATACCGTATCCCGAACAAACAATATACATAACAAAGTAGAAGAAAAATTTCGATAGAATAAACAAATCCGAACAAAACATATTTCGTCAATGTCTACTGAATATACATGTACAGTAAACATTTTATTCGGATGGCACATTTGGAAATACTCCATACAGTTCTTCTGCTTTGATAACTATTCAATAGATATAATCCAAAAAATTACATAAAATGAAAAGTTTTGTGATAAGGAAAAATAACAATAATACTCATGATTCGGTAAAAATGAAAACCCATTAGATTTCGTCCAAATTCATGAAATAAGATCATCTGAAGAACATTTATAAAAAATAATTTAAAAACTGTTGTTTACATTGATTTTGGTAAATTGTTACCAAACTCTTCACAAAGTTTACCAAAAACTGTAATGTGTAGTCAAAAGTAATTTTAAACTTTGAGTAAAAACAAAATCTTTATAGAACCCTAAAAGAATGTTGAAAATGAAATCTATAAATTTACAACTTTTTTTTTTTACTAACATCAAACTCAATTTCAGTCTTTAGAAGAGTAAAAGTGCGGATTAGCATTCCAGCAATAATTTTTACAGAAGTTACAGACCTCAAAAGAGCAACGCTAGTCTTAGAAAATAAATCCAGATACTTAATTATGTTTGTAAATTAAACAAAGATAAAACTGCTTGTACGGTTACGTATACCCAATATACATCATCGACGTGTTTGCTAGTTGTCTCTGGGCCTATCGCTGCCCGTAATGGATGGGCAGAATGATTGAAAACACCTCGATCGGTACATTTGAGGCCAACGGGAAATATTTGTTTTATTCGGTTTTTTCCTTGCTTCTGATATTACAGACCAATCACGAGTGATGTGTTTTGATTTATTGAGAAATAAAGTATAACAGTTTGGGACTTTTGTGCGTAAACAGACATTTGATACCCTTTTACATTTCCATATTTATAGCGTATTACACGACATTCTGTCTGTTGGGGATAAGTTGAAATACAACTTTGAAACGATTCACGTATTAGTTTCTTTAATGTATACGGAAATAATGTCATATATTATATTTCCTTGGAGCTTACAGTCATACGTATACAGGATGCTGTCACTCAAAATCAGCTCCCATTTAACTTTAGCTTCAGAATATTCGTGAAATTATTTGAGTATCACTTTTAACACTTTTCGATTATCTATTTTTATGTTCTCTACTAGGACTAACATTTTAAAATATTGGTGTGGTCAGGATCAAAAAATGTTTGTTACAGAAAACAAAATAAGCATAGAATTCAAAACCTGAATTATCCCATGAACTGAGGACGGGCTGGGGTGGCGGGGGTGAAGAGAAAGACTTAAAATATCTCGTTATGAATATTTAAATGTGTTTTCGTTAAAAAATACTCATACTTGTTGAGACTGTGCGCCAAATTAATTCACTGTTGTTATAGTAAGTGTCGATAAACAAAACGTTGAATTAATTCATTGATTCTCTCGAGATTACTATTTCTTTACATCTCTTATTTGAGCAAATGAAAGAGTGTCGTAATCGATCGATATTTATCAATCTCGAGATTCTTATATTTTAATAAAGTGTTTATTTTAGTTTTGTATACGACAATTATCTTAAACGAAGAATACGGCAAAGCAACCCTTAAACTACCAAAATTATGTGACATTAAAAATACTTTGAAATCAAATTATTTTTACATAACATATTTTGTTCAATATAATATACTGCACATATATGCAAAATATGATCATGTTTTATATCATATTTATTCAATCGAAGGAAATAAAATATCAAGTATGGTAGTAAAATTACCTATATTTTCATCAAAGTGTACTTAAATTTGAAATATAATGTCTTGTTCTTTACATAAAACCTATTAATAAGTTATATAAAAAGCGGTTTGCAGCATTGCGACTATTGACAGAGTTATAAGTTAAGAGACACCGCATTCATATAATATGTTACATTATTATACAGCCCCATATATAGGGGTGGATTCTGAAGGTTTACAGCTACGGGCTGCGCGCCCAACAGCGATATTCTCATACAGAACCTTTTAATCCCCCTGAGAAATAAGCGGATCTAATCTATCCCTTACAAGATGAAGTACCTGATAGCATTTTCCGGAAATACAGATCGTTCCGAGTTATCATTTTATTTACTGAAATGATCAGCTAACCATTGTAGAATGGCTTTTATTCCGTACTGTTATCGATATTGTATGAATCGATTTCCGTAAGTGCTTTCCAAAGTAAGCACAAATGGCACTCAATTACATTTGATATGTACGTAAAATATTTATTTATCTTATTATTATAAAGGAATTTCAATAAACGAGTATGTTTTAAGTAAGTACATGTATGTAAGAAAGCATTGAAATACAAGGTATTTTTTGCTTCAGCAAAAGAAGCACGAAATCTCTGTGAGCAAGTTTTAAGGTGTTTTGTTTATTTAGACTGCTAAAAATCCAAAGATGCCTAATAATGACCAGTTTATACAAAAGCGACATGCATGCATCTCGAGCTGTTCTTGCGCGCCTGAAGGCAGGCTGTGGCACGTATTCCATTGGCCTGTGCAGGAATGAATTTTTGATTCGCGTTCGGCATTGATGCATTATTGAGAAACGTCTGTTCTGTTCCAGGCCTGCCCGCACGGTCGAGCCCAAATCGAGGCTCCACAGATAACCTACTGGGATCATCTGATTTCCTGATACTTTTGTTACCGAAGCGTCTTCAATGTTCTTCTTTCAACTCGTGCATAATGCTAGAGAATGCAATTCTACTTACATAATAGATATTTTTTCAATACTTAAAATTTATTTCTTAACATGAAAACTTGTATTATGCTTATTAAAAAATATATGTTTACAATGGTGATACAACATCTTATACAACCATAATAACCTATCATCATCCAAACTGTGATTTTTTTATATTGTCTTTATGACTGTACTCTATAATATTACATATATTCATATCAGCGATTTCAATGGTTTTTTGTTCACGCAATGATAGAATATTCAGATTTTTTTTCAAAATATATACAATAATAATTTAAAATAAACACCCGTGCTTCCCTTATTATTTTGCTCGTGCATGGTTACCATTAATGGAGGATCGGTAATAGAGTAGTGGACTTGGAATGATTGTGGAGAGATGTACCTTGTCGAGGAAGGGGGGCTCCTGCTGTTGTTTCTGTAGCTTGCTGCAGAAGGAGTATCAGATCGTAACTTCAGAGCTCTGTAAGGATTATATAATAATGGTATTGGGCAACAGCAATACGCAGACTTTTCCTTCCAATATAAAACTGAGGTGTAGAATGATCCGGGGACCCACTACACGATTTTCCCATTAGAAAACCATGAACACTAATTCAGTATAAATTTATGCTTAGTAAGATAGTTGCCAAACTTTTCGGAGGAGAGGCATTAAGCTTGATTTTAAATTTTAGTCTACGTTATACAATCAGAGTCTTTCAGCTTTCACACCAAGTTTTTTTCACAGCGGGTAAACATTCTCGTAATAATATTTTTATCGTGATGATGAGGACATTTTCGTGTTCGTCCTAGCGCGGAGTTTTCCTGCTGGTCACCGGCACTGGTTTGCCAAGTTTTTTCAGGCGCATTAACGTCGGGCTGTGATGAATGACACCGCATCATACATCACACCACCATGTCCAGCCTCCGCCAGCCTGGTGGCAGGGAATTTAGACAGAATTTCTTTTGCATGGACTACTTCCATCTTCACCTACGTACGAGCATATCGCAAACAATGACAAAATTTTTGAACTTCTTTTTTTTTTGGTAACAATAAATGATGGGGATTTTGTAACAAGTACGTTCTTATGTAAAATAAAATGAAATATAATTTATTTTTCTAAAAACTGTTATTCTGCAGAAGATAGAGAATATAAAAGTACTAGATGTTCTTTATACTAGGTAAAGGTATTATCCTAGAGTTATTACTGATATTATTTTGGAGATTTCCTGCTGCCTTAACATGTACGCATTAAATACTTGCGGAGCTCAGTTGCTTGCAGAGTACGCGTCTTACGTGGGCTTATAACACCAGGACTTCATTGTTGGCAGGTTGCTGAATATAACATGAAAAGATTTGCTCAGTTTCTTGTCTCAGTATTTGTGTTGTAAGATTAGTTAACTCACGTATAACTGCGAAGATATTTGAAATCTTAAACCATTAATTACAACATATTAAAATAAATAAAAAAAACCTTGTTGGTGCTTTTATATACATTTATTATTCTAGACTTCTAGAAGAAGTAAAGGGATTTTTAGTTCATATATAACTTAGATATAGATATTCGCATGTTTGAGAAGTCAGTATCGGTTCGTAGTGTAAATAAAACGTGTTTCTGAAACTGATATGGAGGATTACTCGTATGTTGGTCTACATACATCTCAATACTAAAAAGAGGAAATTCAGTTAGTTCAGGAGTTACTTTGAATTAATACCAAACAAACATATAGAGAATATATAAAAAATAAAATTATTTTGTATTAAACTCAAAAATGACGATGTTGCAAAAATATTACTTTAGGAATGAGTTTTACATGGTATTGACAAAAGATTCGTTACACACGAAACCAATTTACCAAATCTACAACGAAGGTTCTACAGATACGCCACAGCTTTCTGTGTTTTTATTCCAGAAAATTCCAATTTAAATCCGCCAATAAAACCGATTGACGCTCGAAAGGGCTTTCAATGATTGCAGCTGATATCTGATGACAGAAAAAGAGCTCGCCGTAAAATCCGACAAACAAACCTATTTCCAGTATCTCTAGGAATTGAATTGCGGTCATGAATTCCACGAAGATTTATGTCTAAAGTATAGAACCTATCTATATAGATAGGTAATCAATTTTTAAAGCTTTATATTACTGACGGATTTTGCATTGCTGTATTTATTTATTCAATAATATACATATAAAATATAGTTGCGCGTTGATATGATTTCATATCGATACATTTTATACATTATGATTTGAGGAAACAGCTTCAACAGCTCTAGCTTGTATTTTATGGCCCATATTGCAGAGCTTAATACATTGTTTCGACAAGTCTCAGTTCTTTATAGTTATTTTTACTGTTTTCCTTTACGAGAAACAAAAATATATTCACGACAGTTACATCCTCTATTTGTCAGGAGCTCCTGCAATACATCCGATACATTGTATCAATAAAACGATCGCATCTCTTTCATTGTGCCTATTACGTGAATTTTATTCACTGCCATAGCATGGAAGCCGCTCGCTCGTACTCGACAGGAACGGGCACAAAAGATGTCGGTGGGGTCACTAAATTAGTTTCTTGAAATCGATAGAACCGACAGGCTGCCGCTATTTGGAGCGAATATCTTATCAGATTGTTTATGACCAATAAAATCATAAAAGAACGGAGGCCATATCGACTTATCGCAGACAAAAAATATGAACAAATGTTCTGTAACCTCCTCTAACGAGGATATAATTTGTTATACTTATGGATTGTGTCTGTGTCATCTAATACTGAAAAGCTACAATAATGTTGATACAAAGTACAACATTACTAAACAATTTATCGCTTATAATTTTTTTTAGGTATATGTTATGTACTATTATGTAAAATATTAGTAATAGGATAGGTTTATTTCATTTTAATTTCATTAATAAGTTTACGAAATATGCGAATATATACTACGCAACACAATAGTTTAAGATGATTAGCATAACCATATTTAATATACCAATCATACCTAACATTCAACGCAACACAGATCGACAAAGAAAAAAGCCGCAATTATTTGAGAGTACCTATTTTTTGAAACCTACAGTGACAATGCCATGACTTTGAGTCACAATTTCCACGAAATCTATTTTAAAGACAGTGCAAACAAACCTACCCATTTTTCAATGGTACTTTTATGGCACAAAAAATACCCGCCGATGCAGAATAATTCTTCGGTGGAGTCCGTGTAGTGTAAAATTTCCACATAGAAAAAATAAAAAAGCTAAGTTGATGGCATGCGCCAGTACTGAGCTCGCCAGACGATGTGTATAGTTTCAATTTTATAGGAAGAGTGACGGCTCTTTAGTATTGACGTTACTGGGTGGGGTTGGTTCAGAGCGCTGGGTTGCGGGGTGGTCGTTTTATTTTAGACCCTGTGGTGTTGGTGAGCCTCGCCAGTGTGCGCGCCGAGACGGAGAGCGAGGCTGGCTTGTTGCGACGCGCGAATTGTGCAATATTTTTTTTTCTTTGCGTTCACGGCGGAGGGAGATTGCGATGATACAGTCATCTCAATTCGATCATTGCATAATTTGAAAATAATTTTGGGAAGATTTTTTGAAATGTTTTTGTAACAAAAATCACAAGAAAATAAAATGTGGAAGAATAAGCGGAATTTTATTTGATTTCGCCATTTAGCTTTCGGTATGTTTTGTAATTTAAATTATAAAAAAAATCGATTTTCGAAAAAAACGATTTTCTACTCCTTCTTAGATAAATATCATACGTATTGGCGTTCAAATACAAAATACGCAAGCCAAACTTGTTATTTGGTTCTTACTTTTTTTATTTAACTTATATTCAACTCATGTCAAAACAAGTTTTTTTACACAAATTCAATAAGGACAATAGAAAACTACGCATGCTACAAAATAAGTCACACCACGTAAGCCCCACAACCTGCGCGCAGGATTATGGCATATTTATATTTCGTAGTGTAAGGGCAGCCCTAAGAACTAGAGTATATAAAAAAATATGTGTATATTTATTTAAAAAAACGCTAAAAACAATATACAACAAGAAAAAAAAGCACATACAGCAGCGTATAAAACATATTATTTCTTCGTGACATTTAAACACCAACTGCTAATCTATCCGTCACGGCGGCCGTCAGCGAGAATCTAATATCAGCGGGCGCGGGCGGCTCGGGAGGCTGCGCGGCCTGTGACAGCGCCCCTGCCATGTGTTGCATCCTCGGGCCGCGATACACGTGCCCTCGGGGGCGGCGCGCGACGCCAGCTGTGCGCCCTCCCCGCGCCGGCGCGCCCTGGGCGGGGCGGGCAGGGCGGGCAGGGCGGGCGGGGCGGGCGGGGCGGGCGGGGCGGGCAGGGCGGGCCGGGCCAGGGCGCGCACTCCCGACTCACTTCCAACCCGCGAGGCGCTCGGACATGACGCGGCTGCTGCGGGACTTGAAGGTTTTCATGAACACCTGAAATGAGTATATACTTTTAGACACCCACGAGAGATTGAACGCATGAAAAATTTAAGGCACTAAATTATTGAATAAATAAAAAAAATAAAAATATTTTGTAAAATTTTATAAGGCACAGTAAATTGTTATAAAATAATATTCAGTAAAAAATAGTCGGTTTTATTATAAAAAAATTTTAAATAGTACCGCGATTGTTTTTTTTTGCTGTCGTATTTTTGAGGCATCGAGCGCATGGTGTTGGTATATGTCCGATATCAGAGCGCGGTCGAGGAGCGGCGCGAAGAAGAGGCCGGATTAATCACCGGCTCGCATGTGACAATACCGGGGGTGGCGGGGCGGGGGTGGCGGGGTGGGGGCGGGGCGGGGCGCGGGGCGGGCGGGGCGGCCGGGCTCAGTGCCACTCCGCCGCGTCGCCCGCCGCACGCGCGCATCGCACCGCCGCCTACCTGACCGATTCTAAATTACCCGATAGTGACACGTAGCAAATACAATAAACAAAATAATATAGTAACAAAAATCAAACCGACCTTTCAAATGAAAACAAGTGGCTTATACCTGTCGTGTCTCGTGTTTGTGTGTTTTATTATTTCGCGTGTTATCGATATGTTTATTTTCCCGCGGTTTTGATGTTTGTCGTCGTCTATTGCTAGCTGTGTCGGCAGATGTATATTTCGCGTCGTCTTCGAGCTGTCGAGCTCCGATGGGACGCGCAGCCGGTTGCCTTATGTAGTCGTCGAGTATTCGGGCCTCAGCCGTCCGCGTGTTGAGTTCGGCCGGTTCAAGTTCGCCGGCCGGTTCGCGTGTAATCGCAGTGTGCAGTGTAGTTTAGTACGCGGAACCTCCGGGTAGGACTGATCTAATACAGGGATGCTTCCGTCGCCGCGATGCGATCTCGCTTTAGTCACTTGTGAATAAATAATCATCGAAATGTTGTAGAGAACCGTTGTTATGTTTTCATATTTTATTTTCCGGTGCTCTCTTTCTCTGTCGTCTTGACCTTGAGACTTTTTCGTAAATCGTGCGCCGGAAAACTTTTTTTATTGTGGGGTTCCAGCCGATCAGTGATTGAGGGTTTCAATTTGGAGAACCCTTTTTATTTTTTTTTTAATCTGGTGTTAAAAAAACTGCTCGAATGTTGCTCACGAGTGTAGCACCGCCGCTAGGTAAGTAACTCGCTTCGCTCACGAGTACATTGTGACATTATTTATGACAGAATTTGTGATATGATTTTAGTATTGTTGTCGTATCTCATTAGAGAGTCTCTCGCCTGTTAGTGATTCTGAAAAGGTCGACGGTAGAATGGAGTTACGCAGTATTGTATCTAGAATATATATACCGTGGGCTTACAAAATTACAAGACAATAATCTCGGGAAGCCCGACACTCTAACATTCATCTCCCGAATGGAACCATCAAAGGATTGTGTTCAACAAAGCATCCTCTCTAATAAGCACCCACTCCATAATGACATTAGCCTTTAACTTTGTCGAAATTATAACTCCTCGAAGGTTCTGGAATACTGGCGGCTCTGAAACATACGGGCGTGACAACAGAAAGGGATCCCCGTTAATGGGTGCCTTGCCGTCAATATTGCTTTCAAACTTCTGATTGAAAATAATAAAAAAATACATCTCTAAAAATTTTTTTTTTTTAAATATTTTTTTAAGATATTTTTTATGATACCATATTATATTATTAATTAAAGATTTTTGGATTATAAAAAAAATACATAATATTTAATGTGTTTAGTGAATATATAAATATAGCCTGTATGTACTAAACTAAATGATAGTTTCTATAGTTTTGTGGTCGGGTGTCATCATCGGAATCCGTTTAGAAGCGGCAGAATGTCATTATGTGTACTTGATTGCATTCAATTAAACTAGCAGCCTATAAATTTGGCAAATAATTAATTTCAGTAATTGTAATTTATATCTGCAGCATCAATATTTAAAATTTACCCATGTTTTCAATAGTTCATTGTTAGAATTGATTATTTGGTTTTAAAAAAATATTTTTATTCAACATTTTTGCTATGAACAAACAGCGAGAATATTATTTGTAAATTTTTTTTTATTGAATTCACGCTTTTTGTTTGACATTTTAAAAATATGAGGTTTATTGGGAATTTTTTAATGTCGTATTGTTAAATATTTGAAGTTTCTATTGAATTTTTTTTGAATCAGAGATTTTAAGTACTTCAAATAAAATATTCATACAGTTTTTTAGGTAAAGGAGAGGTATAGTATTATTTTTTATATATAAAAAAAACATTTTTAAGTTTTTATTGGCTAATGTTAGTATTTTTATGCAATGTGATATATGAGGTGGTCGATAGTTTTTTTTTTTTAATATATCAACAGTGAGCTTTATTGCCACACGATAGAATGTTCTTCTGTCTGAATTTTAGACATCACTCTAGGTATTTCCTTATCAAATTCGGTAGATTTCATGAAGATTTCAGAGGCCCACCTCCCTAGTACACAGATATTAAATCCATTATAATTTTCGGAAATTGGAATACCTACTTCAAATTTTGACAACCCTCTGTCTAAAATAATGACAGGCAGAAAATGTCAGACAAATCGTCAAACGCTGTCGGTTGTTAACTTTAATTGCTGCAAAAAATGGCATTCGATTTTTTCTATATTGCTTTCAAGGCTCGAAAAATTTCTTGTTGATTGAAAAAAAAAAACCGAAATAAAATAAATAAAAGTCGTATTTGAATAATATACATATATTATTATGTGACATCACTATTTCTTGCATTGGTTGGTATTTTTTTAAAACTTAAATACTACGGAAAAATTTATTCTGAATTTCTGCGCCTTTTATGTGTTTCTGAGAGCATTACTTTTAACAAATGGCTAACTGAATTTTTGAGAATCCATTACAAGAAATACATTTTTTCGAAAGAAATTAGCGTTTTTTATTTCTTGAAATAATTAAACATCCATTTTTAGAATAGCAAGGTAAAGTATCTTTGTCCCAAATTTACGTATATGCGACTGCATTAACTTGGTTTCCTAACATGTTTTTTTAATAAGGAGTCAAATTTGTGCATACTTTAAATAATACTATAAACGTGATGTTTGTAGAAGTTATATCATGCCCTAGAGGTTTTCATTATATCCATTCCGAAGATTAAAATAGTTTTTACTATTGTAAGAAGTGATGAGAAATTATTTTTTTAATCTGTAACTGTTTTATGTTTTTAAATTGTGAAGTTATACATTCAAATAATGTTTTTATAAAATATGTTTGTTTGAAAATATATTTTTGAATATAACAAGGAAAAAAAGTCATCATCAACATTAGATTTATTTGATTGATCTTCATCACATAACATGATAATATATTGAATGTAAAATCTGAAAATAGAATTCAATAGCTACAGATAGTTTTTTAATAAAACAAGAAACATTAGGAAGAAATTTTATATCATTCCCTAAATTATTTATTGCTATCTATTCTCATGGCTATAAGTATATTTTTGTGTGGATATTAAATTATTGAGTTATGAATTTAAATTGCGTGTTCATAAAACATATCAGTTATGGCTTGCGTCATCAATACAGCGCCCATCTTTGTTCATAAAATAACGATATACGAGTGTATTTGAAACGATCTTAGCAACTACACAGTTAAGCAGTCCACGGAGAAAAACCTTCAGTTTTGTAAATGACTACACGGAAAACCTTTCAGCCCATAAAATGTAATTTCTATTGAATAGGCCTCATATCCCTTGCTTTGTTTTTTCTTAGTTAACTACTGACATTAGTGGTTTTTGTTTATATGATATAAATTTCACATAAAATATAACAATATAAAATATATAAAAATAACAGGATAAAAATCGGATTCAGGGAATTATAAAATAAAAGAAACTGGATTAAATAAGTGTATAATCATGCTGGGTGAAAGAATACAATTATTTGAGTTATTGCCAGGCAGATCGTTTGTGTGTATATCGTTTGTTATTTAAAACCGATAAATTAAATTTAGTATAGTTGTCCTTGTATATTTTGGCTGAAAATACTCATATAGCATAATTTGTAAGTACTGATTAATACTTATATAAATTTGCATTTGCGACTTTAGTTCAATTGGTTCCCAAATCCCGCTAGTGCATCCTTTAGACGTGTAAGTGCATTTTGAAAAAAATCTAATCGCTTTTGCTTGGTTTTTGTTTTATTAGCATGAATATTTTCTTTTGAAATCATTTGCCAACGCAAATCAAAATCACTCATGTCATTGTGTTTTCTTCACGTCTCCGTTCGCTATAAAGTCAAAACACTTTCCATTCCGCGCAGTCGGGCGTTCCCGTGAGCCATTTTATCGAGTTAGGTCTGCAGTCACGCCGGTGACACATTCATTCAATAATCGCCGTGGCAGCAGACCATAGGTGGACTGATGAAGCGTGGCTGTCGATAGATAACGCGGCACCTACCAGACCCCGCCCCTTGTTTCCAAGTGAATACCATTTGCACATCAATCAGATGGCACCGATGGACCTGTCCAGTCGTTGAAGGACATACGCACATACAAATACATATACATGTATATAAACACACACACACACACACATACATATACACACACATAAATATATTTATTTCTTTACTGTATATTTTAAAACATAAGAGATATATAATTTTCCATGAATAAAAACGTTTACTGCCTGGGTTTATACCAAATAACCCACAATAATTTACTTTCAAGTATAATAATAAAAATAAGATTTACACTCGGATCTAAAAGAAAATATCAATGATTTTGATAGTGAAATTTATTACATGATAAAGTATGGTACTTATTTTAAATGTGGGCCGTAAGGTATGGTTATGAAGATATTCTGTCGAAATTTCAGGCGTATTACAGTTATCTGACAAATATTGACAGAAGTCCGTCATCATTAACATGCACGACTCCTGAAACCTATAGCTTGTGATCAGCGGTTGTTATACTCCAAAAAATATTTTAAATATTGGAGTTGATCTGTTTATATTTCTGCATTATTAAAGTATTTTGGATTTTTACTGTTGAATATATTTTACAGAGAGTACTTAGTGGAACCCCATTTTAGTATTTTAAATAAATAACTCAATTTTTAATTTAAAATATTATATATAAAGTATATTTATGTGTACATGCATAACTGTACATATTTGCCGCTTTTATAACTAAGCAAACATTTTTATTTTTTTAAATTTAAAATGGGGAGTTTTGATGAAATGAAATTAATTTATCATTGTTTTTACAGTATAAATTTAAACACAGTCAATTTTATGAAATAATTGTATTTTTGGCAGTTATATATGGTTTTTGGGTACAAAAATATTTTATACGAGTATTATTGTTTATTAATAGTGATTTTTTTATTGAAACAATTTGTTTTTCATTTGAATTATTACAACGACTTAAAATAGGACTTATACTCCATCAATATTTGTGTTTGCCTATGTGCAGTCAATATCACAAACTATTAAATTAATATCGCGGTAGTAATTTGCGAATAAATTAAATATGAACAAAAGTAAAATTATAGTCAATCAGGTGACAATGAGACTCGGCAGATAGCGCATCCCATTGTAAATATTGATCAGTGTTGCCATGCTAAAATATTCCGTTTGACGTAGCGGCGGGCAATCAACAACAATGGGCGTTGGCGTTTAGGGCGGAAGGGGTGGCTGGACGCTGTGGCAGGGACGCACCGGAGACTGTTCATCTTTCAGCGCATTTTTAATAAATCCAATAATATTATTTATAAATTATTTAATTATATGTCGTAAAATAGCCTATGGCTTTACGAAGTAAATTTTTTTTTCCAATAGTATACATTTTCGCAATCACCTTGTACATTGTCGTAAAAATAAATATTTTCCATATTTAGATTGAACACATGAAACGACGCCTCAAATTTTATACATAGATACTTAAAAAAATATAAATATTGAAAAATAATCTGCCATAAAAGTTCCTAACCGAAGTCAGGCCCACCATAACGAGATGAGTCCAAGCACTTGCAATCTGCGAAGCGTGTTCCTTAAAGTATTATATTAAGCCAAAAATAATACATAGTTCTCAGAAAAACATTAACAATAAAATAATATTTTTTTAGAATAATATCAATAAGTATATAGAAAGTCACTTGCTGCGGAGATATTTAAAAAAAATGGTAATGATGTCACCAGCCTCCGGGGGGGTGCCACTGCCGATGTGTACAAACAGTCCAGCGACTGGCTAGGAACTAGCATTCACACAAAACTCCGCTCAATATTCAGTCCGCTCTTTTGCCTAATCAGGCCAGTGTTGGATTGGACGAGGAAGATCGATTGGCATTGCGTGTTCTGGCCAGTGTAACGGCTCCGTAAATATTTTTCAAACACAGGCCGGGGACGACCGCGGGGAGCGAGAGTGCCGGCCCACACCGCCGAGGTTTAATTTGCAAAAAGGTGAAAGGGATTCGTGTGTCTTGCATATTAATTTCAGGGGTCTTTGGTTCTCGCTGACTATATTATTAGGTTTTTTTTTTTTTTTTTTTTTTTTTTTTTTCATTTTACTTACTTTCGATGTAAATAAGGTTACATATATTTGTATGTAGGCAGCATAATTTTGCGTTCTGCACTTTAAATGGAAAAAAATAAAGAGATACGGATTTTTTTTGTATTTATATTTCATAAAAAAATATATTTCGTTTTTACAGAAAATTTGCATTAATTAAAGTTTTTTTGCATGAAATTCTACACAGTTGAAAATAAAAAGATATGAAATTTATATTTAATCTACCAGAAGTAAAACAATATTCAATTTATTTTCAGGTAAAACATGAAAATTTGCTTTTTGAACAGGAAAATTGATTATTTACATATTGTACTTAAAAATACATTTATTTCATTTGACATCAACAAAAAATGTGCATTAGCCGATGTTAAATTTTATCTAGGGTTATGAAAGCTTTTGAATGGGTTTTGGGGGGTAGGCATTTGATTTGAGTGATTTATATATTCAACTAACTAACTAACTACATATATATATAGCTAAAGTGTGATATTTTAATGATTGTCGTTAATAGTGAATAATTAGCAAACATTTGATTAAATAATTGTAAATATTTTGTATCAATAGATGTTATTTTAATAAAAATCGTCTTCTACCAACTTATAATAGCCGTGAGTCCAAAAAAATCGTTTTTAAATTCATCTGCCGGAATAGAGGTTGAATTGAAAACCGCTCGATCAAAACCCAACGTTCAAAGCACTGAGTCAACAAACCGATCAGTAATAACATTATTTTAAAATACGAAAAGAGCTACGAAAGCTTTAATAATTGTGTGCTTGAATAAATTAATACTGACATAATTTAAAAAAGTGGGGTAGAACTGATGACATTTCATAAATCGTTTCGAAACTCATGTACTTCTGAAAATCTCCCCTATAAAGATAAAAATGCAAGATGTCTGTGTACATTTTTTATATTTTACGGTAATAAAACAATCCCTTACTTGGAGCAAACCTTATTTTCGCCAAATCGCCTATAAACAGGTCTTCATTCGTATACATACAGTGTTTTTATGAATATCTTTCGCGGAGGTAAATATTTATACGTTTATCGTATGCAGCCGGTATTACCCGCTTGTTTATTGCATGCAATTTATATGAAGCATTTTTTTGCTCCGCAGTCTTGGACTGAAATTTGCATTTTATTAAAAACATAACTTTTTAACGTTTTTATTACGGACAAGATGGGTGCAAAAGACTTTGCTCCGTCACAATACAGCTTGGCTAAGTTTCCAAGGAATTTGAAGCCAGTAATTTTGTTATAAATTTGTCATTCCCGGCGTAAATGAGTTTTGGGGAAATGTTGAGGAAATGAATGTCTATTTTTGACAGAATAAGGTACGCGATATATTGGATTTTGGTTATCAAAAAGTTTCTAAAATACTTATCAAAGTTTTATCGACCTTCAATCACACCAGACCTCTGCTATTTGTTATCAAGTTTATTCATAATAGTCGTATATTTTTCTACACTTTTTTTTATCGAGATGTGTCTTGAATTCTTATTGATTTTTTTATTCGAATATAAATACCAGTCAAATTTAATACTGATTATTAAAAATCTTTGAAAATGGCGATGTTATTGCTTTATTTTTTAAAGCTTTTTGATTATTTAAATTATCCTCAAAAATAAAAAATAACCAATAGTTTATAACACTTGATGATATTTCAAAAAGTATTTCAACGCCATTAAAGTTATTGGTGGATGTATCTAATATTGTAGACGAGGATTAGCATGTCAATAGTAAACTTGCTCAGGTCTTTTTTCTATTGAAACCACTCAAACAGCCGTTTAAAATAATTGTATATATATAAAATTATCACTATTAAGTATAAAGATTGATTGATAGCTTACATAGTCTTTACCCAAAAATAAGTAACTAAATGCTTGCATATTTATTTTGAAACCAAGAAGATTTAAATTGGCTGCTTTAGTGACTAGTTTATTTCTGAGAGAAGATAACTACCTGCTTATCACAAATAAAGTTTCCTTTAAATAATTTGCAATTTGTACAATATATCTTACTTAGGTTAATTTATGTACCACTAAGCGAGCAAAAAGTGATAGGATGTTAACGTCGGCGTTCAAGCCCGTAATAACATTATAAATCGTAACTTCTGCAACATTCTAAGTTAACAACTTTCTTGATAAAGCGAACTTACATTTGATAAAACATAAACACCTTTATTTAATTAAAATATACTAAAATCGTTACTTTGAAGACACAATAGTATTTAAATTTACTTAGACGATATAAAAAATTATTTTCTCATTAAAAAAATTAAATTGAAAAGCCATATAATTTTGGATTCGCAAACATAAATGTATTCATAAAATTTATTTAATTTATTATAAGAGTATGGTTTGTCAATGTAAATCTATGTCGTTTTGAGTTTCACACGTTTAAAATTAATATATTTACGAATAAATGTTTAATTTTTTTCACCCTTTCAAAGCAAGTATAAGTTTATAAAAAAATAATATGAGCTAATACGATTCTACAAAATGTATAAAAAGATTATTTTAGGTTACATTTTTTGTTTCAATGAACTTTACTGTGTTTGCTGTGGTTACGTATATTTAAAAACTTGGATTGGGGATATTTCTCGCTTGTGGTTTCGAAAACATAAAAGAGCCTGCCAAAGCGCAAAGTTTGAAAATTACCACACAAATCGTTTTATTTAAGGCTTAGATCATCCCGTAAATTTTTGAAGTGGCTTTTAAAACAATATTTGCATCCCTAAATTTCATCACCAATGGAAATCAGAACGAACGGGGAATGTGTATCATGATAAACGGAAAATTATTCAACGGTGACTGCCGACTAAGACGTAGCCACAAAATATATTCCCCGGAATCATATTGTGCTTATGAAAAGCCTTGTGTTCAAGCGCGTAAAAGTTATTTCAGCGAGCTTTTGTTGAACTTACAAAGTAATAAGGTTTGCAAAGTGAATTTTATTCAAGTCGTTTTAAAGGTATTCTTTCTGTAAGTGCAATTCGAAGTCAACTTAATTTCCTCCTGGTTCATACGCAAAGGTTTTAATAATTTTCTGTTTACGAGCTTTTAATTTTTTGCAAATATTAAATTACTTAATTTATTGCAAATTGTTTTTAAAATTGAAAGATTAAAATGAGTGTTGCAAAGTACGAATACAGAACTTTTACTTGATACTGTATATTTATCAGAAAAAAAAATAAAATAATGACATTGTCGTTAGGTTTACACTGTTATATTTTATTTTTATGACGGTAAATAATGTTCATTTCGGTCTTTTTAAATATTTAATAAAACAAAAGCTTAAAATGAAATATATTTTTTCTAATAGAAAATAATACAGAGTTCATATGATTGATAATATCTTTAAATTAGTTATATGTATTTTTTAAATATTTTTTTAGAATAATGTTAAAAATTATCCAACTTATCTGATCAATAATAAGTTAATACTGTTTTTTTTCCTACATCAAAATTGTTTCAGCGTGTACATTAAAGAATTTATAGTAAAATTTTTAATAAATCAAAAAATCAACAATTATGAATCGTGTTTTGATTGAATTTATAAAAATGCGAAGACTAAATACCAGTAGAGTCTCACATTAGTCTGAAAACAAAGTCTTCCGTTGCAGTGCAAATTATTGACCGCGCACACTCGCGGCTACTGGCATATACTGAGGCTGATTGTAAGGCCGTAGGCGGTTTCAGTACTGCCTACTTCCTGTACTCGCAATCTCTCATTTCTAGGAACCACCCTTCAGAGTATCTTCCACCCTCTCTGTAACCAAACTACGCTGCGGGAGCTCCAAGAGAGCTGGATGGGTTTTTGGCAGTGATTCATGATTTGTTTTGGCCCGCGGATATCGGCCGAGTGCTTGTTTGAGGGAGTGCTGACCTGAATTGCATTTGGAGTAGTCGTCTTTGTAAGAATGCAAGAGCGCTCACTTAATGCATCTGAGGTATTGGCGGGTAACAACGCCATTGCTGTCAAATTTTATTTTATTTTTGTGAGATTGATGGTCTCGTGCGCTACGTGCAGGGATTTCGGACTGATGACTCTACGAATTCAATTTACTATGAGTGATCGGACTTGGATTTTCACTGAAATATTTTTGCATTTCTTATTCATGGCACAGAGGCGATTCAAAATTCGTAATTTGATTCTCATGCATCTGAAAAAAAACATAGATCGTTTCCTAAATGCACAAGATTTCTCGAGGTGTGCAACATTGGTCATATTTTTTTAATAACGTTTAGAGCATAGTATATTAAAAACAATATACCAAATATAAATATAAAATAAGGATCTGGTAAGCATCATTATAAAATGTATAGTGATGATGTGAATTGTAACTTTTTTCTCAAATAAAATATATGAGACTTTGAGTTGTTCTATGTTGTATGTATATATCACACAGAAAACTCAATGAAATTATTTAGTTTGTTAAGGTTTAATAATCTACAAATTTAGAAAATAAATTGTAAGATTCGGATATGGTAATGAAATCAAAAGTAGTGTTTTGAATGGATAAAAAATTCAATTATTATAAAAGGTACTGAAATAAAAACATTAACCAAACGTAAAAGTGTCATACTCGAATTTGGACAATTTTAACTAAAACTGAACACTTGAACTTTTTTATTTTATCCTTTTTTATTGATGTTTTTGTAGAACTGTCATGCTGTAAGTTAGATAAAAAATATTGTTGTTATTTATTTAGAATGTTTTGAAATATTTCTGAGGCTTAATAAAAATTCTTAAATCAATAAAAATACAAAAATCAATAAAGCCTGAATCCTACTGCACGGGCGAATAATTTGATATAAACAAATTCATTAAGCTTCCCGTAGCAGCGCAACTTGTTGGTAACAAGAAGTCCCTGCAGCCCAAAGGTCTCTTACGGGAACCTGTGATAAACTCGTCTCAGATTAAATCGCATTAGCTTCTTCTAGGAAGCAACTCAATGAAAATACATGCGACTTGGGAACTGAGAAGTGAATGCCATTTGTACTTATTCTATTGAATACATCTTTACTTAAATAATATATTTAAAATAAAACATAAAAAGTTTTAAACTGAGTATGCCTTCTTTGCCAAATTCTTTGATTAAATATATCCATGGTAAAAATATCATATAATGATCTAATGAATTATGATTAATTAATTTTTAAACAAATATGATTTTATTTTGTTTTTAAATGAGATATCTTATTATTGTACTCAATAAAGCTCAGCTTTAACAGTTATATATTGACATGTTAGTGTGGAGTGTGTAAATATATTTGATATCCTCAAAACTATTTTAGTAGAGCAAATTTAATGTATTTAAAGTTCAATGACTTAACTTTTTAATGTTTTTAAATAAAAGCTGGTTTTCCTTTTCCTTTACACATCATGTTTATCTAGACAATACATGCCCGCTTCCAGCAGCCTGACGTTAATATTAATTTAAACTCATAACTCTAGTCGCCAGCACTCTGTGAAAAGTTTTAAATTCCCATGCACATGTTTGTAAGTAAGTACGGCGACACAAAGCCTTATTTTTCATACTCCACGTCAGAAATATTTTTTCAGGATTTATAGTTCGAGATAGCCGGCAGTATTTTTTGGAAACAGCTCCGATAAGAATCGGACCGAATTTTGCCTACGCGGCTGTTAAGGTATTTCATGATTTAATTTGGATCCAGCGCCATTTTTATATTTTGTGACTCATAATATTGTGCAGACGTGCGTCCTTGTCAGGCGTTATATAACACGGACGGGCTTATCGCAGCTACAGCATTCTATCGCATGTATTTGATTTATTCATCCTTATAAACAATATTAATCTAGTGCGGAAGGCAGAATGGGAATTTAGTGGGAGCTCGATTACATTAGATACAGCGATGCTCAAATTTTACAACAGGTTCACTCCAGGGCTTAATCAAATGCTAAATTTTCAAATCGCAAGTAACAAAATTACATAAAAAAAATTGTTACTTTTATATAAAATATTTCGTTTTGGGTGTTTTGCTTTCGGGGTAAATTGCTCGAGTTTTTTTGTTGTTGTTGAGTTAGAGTTCGTGAATCACAGTTTTAATCTCTTTTTTCCAAAAAAACCTCATGCTAAGAAAATCCCCAGAAAACGTTTCAGGTAGTTTGTATTCTAAGTCCAGAGTAAGAGAAACATGCTTATTGAAGGCATTCTGCCAAGAAACGAACCGCGTCCGACGCCAAGACTTCCTATCGGAGCGACTCGCCACCGGCCCGGCCACTCGACAAGTCATGCCTAAACTTGCCTTAATAACTATTTACATACTAAAGCCTACGAGAATGTTCTCTACGTAGCGGTGCATAAACTGTCCAAAGTTTTCCACGATCTGTATCAGTACAAAAGAAACCTCCAAGTATTCTGAATACTCAGCGCACTGAGATTCTTGTCGGATAGTGTTTCTAGAAGCGCAAGTATCACATCATGTGTGTGCTTTTTGATTTTTTTTATAGTTGTAGACGTTGCGTTTCAGGAAAGCAGGAAATGTAATTTCAGTGTTAAGTTGTAGATACCATTGTACTGTACTGGCTATGCTATGGAAAATATAACTTGAGTATTGAAGCATATTTCAATAATATTTTGTACATAACAAATTTAAGATATATTGAAAAATAATTTTTTGATAGTTGAAATATCATTATTCAATACTTTACATTGATACTTAGGAATATCAATAGACTTCATAATGGCTTGTGAAATATATTTTATCAATATTATTTATACTTAGTGCTTGTCTAATGAATTGCTCAGTTTTATATAAATCTAGAGAGGTTCATGTTTTTTGATGGCTAAAAAATTGTATTTTCTATCTCAAGTTTTTGTGATTTCTCTGTATATAACATGAAATATAGTAGACGTAACATGTCGGATGTAACTAAAATTATCATTAACACCTGTCAAGTGCTATCTTGCTACTTCAGTATTAAATTATTTAATGAGAAGGGTTGTTAATAAACTTATCATTTAATATATCAAATTTGTGTATTTTCCATTCGTAAAGTTTACAAAAAATTTGAATAAGATTATATACAAATATAAAGTAGTGTTCACTTCAAAGTTCATTGAAATTAATAGCGTCTTTGTATTGGCTGCCAATTTATACATTGCCAAAGAAAATGAAAATCCTCCCATTGAATGCATACTGATATTAGGTTTGTAATTCCGATTGAATTATTCATTGACGCTATCCGCATAAATAATACGGCTTAGTACCGGCAGGCTAGCGACGCCAGATATGGTGGAGTGAGATATTCATTGCCTGAAACAATTTAAAATTAAACAGTTTTTAACTGTATTAAAAATTATTGATACATTTCACATAAACAAATATTGTTTTAGTATAATTTGTAAATTCATTGCATCAAAAAAATATGGAAAACCAAATGACTTGAAAAAAATAAAAATAGTTTAATAGTGAGGCCTTAGTGTTGAAAACCTTTTGTGTAAAAAATTTATTTTGTTTCACAGCTATATAATAAAATATGTTTGTTTTAGTATTTAAAATATACAAATCTCATTATTTAAACTTATTTTATTTGTTATCAATAAATTGGAGTGAAATGTTTTACTCTGTCATTGTTTGTAAATTATTTTAGAAAAATTACATAGAAAAATAATAGTTGGCTGTCTATTTAATTGCATGATTTTTTATAAAATCTGGTAAGTGCTGGAGACATTTTAAGCCGGAAATAATAGAAAATGGTTTTGAAGGCTGTTCTCTACTTGTCTACTTACCTCTTTTCATGCCCTATTGATTATAAATAGCGTAATTATAGACCTGTTGTTCATGAATTATGTTAGCTTGGATGTCTTCTACACGTGAAACAGCGGTGACAAACTACATTTTACTACGTATAGTAAATGTGTAAGGATGTATGCATGGATGTGCTTCAGTTTAAATAATACAATAACTCAAAACCGATGAAAATAAATGACAGGGAACTTACACAGAAGCTGTCATTACGCGTCGACGTTGCAGGTCAGTCATAAATCAGAACCCCAGCATATATTATTCATACAGCGGCAGCGTTAATAATCAATCATTCGATGCTATCACGACACAACCTCTATGACGTCACTGGATCATAACATTTAAATGGAATCCGCGCCGTAGACATGTTCCATTTATTCGTTGAAGTCTTCATCCCTCGCCAGACTATCATTTAGACGAGTCTCTATATAATTCAATAAGGCTGCAGGAGAGCATGTCTGACAAGGCCACATTATGCATCACCAGACACGGTCTTATTTTCAATAGATATTGGACTTGTGATAAAGTATACTTTTCACTATAATCAAAGAAAATTTGTTACCCCTTGTGCAATGTAAAATTTTATCTTCAAGAAAATGCATCGCTGTGTTAATGATAATCTAACGCAAGAAAGTTGAGTTTTCGCAAAATGGACATCTAATTGTTTCTTATATAATTTAAAATTACAACAGTAATTGACAAAAAGCTTCAAAATTTTACTATATATGGTGAATTACAGTAATATATATACTATATTTTTCAACTCAAAGATTTTGGTATTAATCATAATATTTTCGAAAATATTAATCTTGGTATCAATTACCATTCGAGAAAAATATAATATTTGTATAAAACATGTATTATTTTATATTAAATATTTAAAATTTACTATCAAAAATCATTTTTATGATACAAATAAATTTAAAAAATATATTTTCTTATACTAAATATTAAGGAAAAATATATATAAATCTAAGAATTAAATATAAAATTGGCCATCTTTAGCTATCGAGTTTTCCCTTTTTTTCTATTCCACTTGTGCAACGAACCAGACTGGATCAATAAATTGCAATTTGTTAATTCTGTTGTAGATTTATTTAAAACAATTTTAGTTTGATAATAACGCGATTCATTATCTTGATACACAGTAAAATTTCGAATTGAAACATGAAAATTATCAATTCGATGAAAACTTATATTTTCATATGTTGCTGTATTTTTTCTAGGAAATGTGTATTTGTGATAAAAATAGTATTAAAATTTAAACGCTTCGTTAAGTATAGCGAGCCCGCACAGTGGCTCGCTGTCTGGTGTTCTGACGGCCGCCTCTGCGGAATGCTAATGTCCCTCTATTGAATGGGTATATAAAGCGCAGTGGACTGTGCTCTTAAGGATTATTAAAGCCCGAGGCGGCCGTGTCTCCACACGAGGCGCTCTTTGTATCTGCGATTATGTATTAAATATTTAAAATAGGTAATCAGGGCCTAATGTGCCGGTCCGGTAGTGGTCTGCATTATAAATAGGAAATTGGATATAAAAGCGAGATTTTGTTTATGGCGCTGTATACGGCAGTTGTTAATGTGGATGAAGGCTGGATAATGCATGGGAATTGTTTCCCCTTATCAGATTATAATCATTTATTACACGAAATTATACCTGGGGTAGGTGCGAAACGAGAAAATTATGACCGAGGAGAACAGAGCACTCTTTTCAACAAAAGAAAAGGAAATTTAATAAAAAAAAATAAACATAAATACATGCAATTGATTTGATTTGATATTCATAATTCAATAAAATTTTTAAGATTTTCTATGATTATTTCTGTTTATTAACTTTTGCATTTTTTTGAAAATAATATTTTTATTTTCATTGTTCACTTGACTTGAACTGTGAGTGTTTTTAATACTACAATTTATAAATTATTATTTAACGAGTTCTTCATATACTTAAAAGAAACTACCAATTTAAACAAAAAAATATATACTTAGTAAGTACATATAGAATCCATGTTAGTGTTTTTTTTTAATGATTTTTCGGCGAAATTCAGCGATTTAAAATTTAATGCGATGCTTTACGCATTCGATGAATGCAAAAATAAAATCTTCGATTTCTATAGAAATGCAAATATAAAAACAAAGACGTAAAAAAAAATCTCGTAAAAGTGTGTCACTTTTATCGCGCAAAGTTTCGCGATACACACACTGTGGTATAAAAATGCGACCCCCAATGGCGGGGCCGCGAGACAAAGCCGCAATCCAAACCGCCCCCGGCGTTATTCAAAAACGAAACTTAAATTCCGGCGGAGTCCACCCATCAAAAGTTCAGCCGCATAAATATTATTGTATCTCTGCAGCGGAAAGTGCGTGGGAGAGCCTCCCGCGATAAGTCGCGACCCAAAAAGATACGCGGGGCATAAACAATAGGAGTAGTGCTACCTATAATAGCCGGGCGTCCGTAATGCGCTCACGTAGGCTGCTTTTTTGCTAGTCGCTCAAAAAAACGGCTGAGAGAGAGATCATCTATGTAGATGCCATGCTTTATGGTCCATAGAACTCTTTTTTATGCTCGCAGTTATATTATTAAAGTGACTTCGGTTATGGGGACCCTTCTTCTGTCATTTCTTCTGTGTTTCGTTGTGTTGCCCGGGAAATTTATAAGTGATGCTCCGTATCAGATATTTTATTTGAGTTTGCAAGTTTTCTGCTTGGCAATGGCTTTGTCTCTGGGTAAGATTTTACGGTTATTCTGAGAACGCTAGCGCCTGTGTTACGAGATATCTTTTACGTATCGCTTGTATTGGAAAAATTGCTGGTCTTACTATAATAAGTCAAGTTTTATTAAAATCTGACGCCTGAAGATTTATAAGTATTTTACCAAGGCAATTTAATATATTTATTTATTGATAAATCAATTTTAGTTTATTCTCTTCAGTTACGTCTTTTTTATTAAATTAAACATAAACGAAGAAAGCTGGATTTAATTAAACTGAAAGAGTTTATAGTCTGCTCATCTGAATTATTTATATATTATTAAAAAATATATTATTCGTGCATTGTGTTGAAGTACACCTATTTTACATAAATTACTTACATAAACAAACTCATTATTATTTAGAGATACCAAAGCTGAGACCCTGCTTTGTTTGCGGCTGTATCATTATGATTATCGTGTTTCTATACGATATTATGAATTTGTTATAAAATATTTGAAATTTCTTTTTCTTTCGTATGTCTGTCATAATGTTGCCAATATATTACGATGGAATTAATACGCTCAATAACACTTTTGGATCAATCGATAACAACTTTTACCCTACATTGCCCCACGTAAAACATGGAGTTGGTAACGCAATAGTCTAATATCAAAGTAGGTTGTGCCATAATTAAATAGTAAAACTCTTGTTAATTGTTGTTTGTGGAGGTAAAGTTATATTTACGTATTTTTTAATTCAGTTGTATGACTGCATGCCATTTACGAGCGTACTTAAAAAAAACGACACGAAAAAAGCAATTGAGACTTCAAACAAGGCGTATCTAAATTAAGCATGTAAAAAAAAAAGAAACAAACAACTCGTCGACAATAAACAGAGACACAAGACTTTCCAAGAGTGCAAGAAACACAAATCATTATTCGTACAAAATCCCAACAAAGCCCAGCGCAGCGGCGGCCGATATCATTATTTTGATTTCTCGCGACAGTTTACACAGCCTGAGAAAAGTTAACAAGTCAGCCTATTCTCGAGAATAGAGAGAGAAAGAGAGAAATGGGAAAAGAGAAAGAGGAGAGTTGTATATTTTTTTGCCCCGCGTGTTTTTTTGTCAAACAGGAAAAATGTAATAAATAACGAAGCGGTGCCGAGTGTAGGGCCACTTCCGCGCCGCTCCTGGCCCGGCCCGGCCGTACGTACTATTTGAATAAGGACCGAGTAATGATCCTGCGATACACGCCGCTTGGCTCTATATTGCAATATTTCGAAACAAAGCGCTACTTCAAGACGTATGACAATGTTATCAGCATACATTTCTGGCTTTGAATAAATCATATTGCCAAGCTTAGTATGATGATGTATTGTACGAAGCACAAGCTTTTTTATTGTAATAAATATTTTTTATAGTAAATATCTTGCTTAGTGCACAAAGGGGTTGTAACTCAAAAATTAAAAAAATAATAATATCGTTCCTAGATATTTTTAGCATTTAGTTTGTTGTAATAGCAAGGCTTAAGTTTTTTTCTAATATTATGATATATCACAATAATTGAAAATTTCACTTTAAAATAAACAGTCATTTTGTTAGTGTTGAATCAAAATATACATATAAGAAGAACTTATTTACAGGAGTGCAAATAAATCACTTTGCATACGTTGGATATGCTCACATTAGCAGATAAAATTGAGAATTTGATTATTGTCCCCAAATTAGTTACAAAACCCTCATCGCTGGATCCCAGGCTTTAATTAAGCCGCAGCACAGCAGCTCAATCGTAAGTAATACGACCTAAAAAGAGCCAAGGAACATTTAATTTTGTCTTGAAAAACTCACATACATTAGCAGAACACTCGCTATCTTGCAAACTCCCTACAGGCTGTATTGACAGAGCGGCTCCCAATGTCAACACACCCTCACAGTGGCCATCTCTTTATACCCACATTGTTAGGCTTCCATAACGAATTTAATGCGAGTTATTTAAATTTATACCAGGACTCAGAATCGCAGGGCCAAAGGAAGCCCAGGCAGCGGATATTTTGGCGTAGTAAATTTTTAAGTGAGTTTATTCAATTTATAATGGACGAGGTAAATCTGACGGTCGGAGTCGTCATTTTTTATGCATGAAACAAAGACTCTTTACTCGTTTATGGGAAGTATCTCTCTGTTTATTGTCGTCTCAGCGAATATTAATTTCTGTTTGTTTACGCATTGTTTAAATAACAATCCATTTTAAAGTAACAGAGGTAATGAATACTTGAGCGCTGCGTAAATGTAATATGAGATGGAAATTACTCGTCTTATTATTTTCTATCTGAAAATATTTAACGAATCTTCAGAGCTATAGAGTTACAAAACTAAATATTGTCGTATTGTTTACGAAGAGTTGTTTCTAATTATTTTACAGTGTTATTATCATGAATTGGAGGCAGTGCGAAGTATTGTTAGTGAATAATGTATATCGTATCACGAAGCACAATTAAATTTATTGTTACAAGAAATGCTTTAAAATATCTCGATATTCCATTACTTTCTAGCGGTTTATTTATAGCCTATACATAATAAAAAATATTTTTAAAAGATATTCATTACTGGTATACAATGAATAATATAAAATTTATGTAAATATTTAAATGATTTAATTTTTACATTAAAAAATTAAATTAAAAGTTTTAACGTTAATATTATAAATATACCATTAAGAATTATGTAAAATATGTGTATCTTATATCAGTACATGAGCTCCACAGCTATAACTCCGGTGACCACACGGCTTATTAAGTCGGAACAAAAAGTCGCGACGGGTGACCTCCTTGGGATCGCTCCCGCCGCTCCTATTACCGACCAAATAAATTTCAATTAAAGCATGTTGGTCTTGTCCAGGAAACTTTTCTCTATTAGAAGTCTAGGCAAGCCGAGCGAGGCCTAAATGACCAAGCCTGCACGGCTGCATATAAACTGCATGTTCTACTGCACGCTATTAATTCTATCACATACGAAATAAATAAATAAAATAAATTTAATATGATCAAATAAATACGACAAACATAAAAAATCTAGACAAAGAGTATACCAAATAACCCTTGATTTCCAGTGTTTGCAAGCAGTTAAAAAATAATGATTTATTTTTTACGTATCGGTATTTACCTTTTTGGTAAACGAAAGACTTTTTTTCGAAGGGTTTTGATTTTTTGTTAAATTGATTGTCAATTTAGCAATTTAGATGGGCGTTTTTGTTATTATTTTCAATATTTAAGGTTTATTGAAACAGTAAGGACCGATGCACTCAAACGAGCAATAGCCTGAAGAAATCCAATACGTGGATCACATATCTGAAATAATGAGCAACATATACTGGATAGTCGTGAATATGAAATCTCAAATTGTGTACTTTCTATAATCGGTTTTCTTTCTATAACGTGTTTTAAAGAAAATAATTAACCGGGTATACTATTTTTGATCCGTTTATACAAAAAATATATAAAGTATGCATGTTATTGGATATATAATATTTTTCTCGTTATTATGTTGAAGTAAATATATATAAGGTTAAGATGAAAACTAACACTATGGATAAATTAATAATACCTCTGCTCCTCTCTCAGCAACTTAAGTATAACAATCGACAAAGTTAGTAAATAAGATTGACAAAATTCAATGTAAGTGGAAGTTACAGGTGTTATGAATAGCTTACCTTAGAACGCTTTGTTAAATAAATAGATTGAATAATATAACAGTCTATTTAAAGTACTTGTCACGGTAAAGTTGTTGTTTGATTTATAGTTTCAATATTTATTTTTAAGGCTTTAAATAGTTTTGCTTTTACTACCCGGACACGGTATGGTTCAGCGCCTGAAGTGCAGCTGCAGTATAAGCTCACACCATTGATTGCGTTTTTGCTCCGTGATTTATTATCGCATTGAATGGATTGTTTGCAATGTAATTTGAAAAGTTCGCTTGTTTGTATTTAGAAATTATATGACGTGCTGAGTTATTAAATGTCAGGCAAAAAATATAGTTTGAGCGGGAATAACACTTTTTTGTATGTAAAAGTCGATTGTAATCGCACGATTGTATTGAATTGTGAAACGTACATTTGAACATGCATTGAAAAAATTGCAAAAAAATATTTAAAATATAACGTAAAAGTTTTCAAATAATAAACGCTTAAAAAACACAATAATTTTCTATTCATAAAAATAATTAAAAGCAGTTTTTCATTGCGGATATAATTTTCCAAAATTATATATAAACTCAGATATTATATAAACGTTAAGATTAGTTTTTGTATTATGTAGTATAAACTAGCTTAAGTGACCACAGGTTGCGGCTAAATATGCAGTATTTAATTCTTGAACTTTTACCTCGGACGACTGAAAAAGAAACGAGCAATAATTACTGTGAGCGGGGGTGTAAAAATTTCACTTTCAAACATGAAACGTCCCTCTCTTGGCGACACGGAAATGAAACCCAATACGGGGCAGAAGCACTCAGCAGCTCTAAGTAGTAAAATCGTCTGAAGCAATCTGCGACTGGAAAAAGCCTCCGATAATCACACCCTTGCGACTGACTTGTCTCATTTTCCGAAATGGGTAGACCGTAATAAAAAAAATGCGGCCCAGTTCAGACTTATACTTTTTATTCCGCCACCCTCTTCAGCCGAAAGAAGCAATACTTAGTATTTCCTCTGATTACTTTCGTGTTTTTGCTTTTTTACAATGCTGTATTTGTGGGTCACCTGAATGTTCTCTCTCAGGTAAATTATCATCAGCTTTCTGTCTTTATGTGTGTCTGTTCATCTGAATACTATTTATGTTGTGGATTTTTTTGCTTTTATCCAGCGCTATTGTTTTAATGAAAGAGTACTTGAGCGAGAAACATAAAGTGATTGGATACTGTGAGTTTACTTTAAAATAAAAACGAATTAGTTCATTGTTTGGTTTCAATAGATTGTGGATTGCTGGATTTTTAATAAATATGAAACAAAAATTAATCGTTTTTTATTGAAGAAAAAATAGCATTTTTTGAATGAAAAACAAACAAATATTAAAAAAATAAATATAGGCATCCAGAAAATAGGTAATAGCAAAAGTAATATTATGAATATATATATATTTTTTAAAACTTTTCATTAATTTTAAAGTTTTGATTTGACGGCATGTCTGTTATAATTGCGATGGTTTTCAACTTAAACTACTTATTACAGTTATGTCTAATTTTCATCCAGTCGACAGTACAGTTCTTATATCTTCTTACTTTCACTACTATTAGTTTATCAAACTTCAGTCTACTATTAAACTAAGATATACCTCATAGGTTCATCTTAAAGTTTATATGTTAGTTCTGAACTGTATTTTCTATTCACTTAAATTATTAGTATAGTGTTTTTAGTAATATCCTCACGAAATCATATCTATCGTGTCTTAAATAGTTCTAATATCATTTTTAGGTATTTCATTTTTATGATTAGTATAAATAGTATATTAAATGCACTTTGAATATGCTATACAACAATATTAACTTAATTGTATATTCTTGTAAAATAATTATTAAAATATGTTATATATTTTTATATTGAAGTATTCAATTAATAACTGGAGAAGTAAGCCTCCATTTGATGTAAGCAATAAGTAAATATAGTTTTATAAAAACTATATTTTAATAAATGAAATGATGAAAAAGGCATTTTTCAAATATTAAAAATGTATAAGCCATACAAAGCCTAATAATGTAAATTGTATAAAATAATCATTTATCTTTATCAAAGGCGATTCCATTTTCTGGTAGGAATTAGTAAAAAAAATCTGTCTGTTTAAAAAATTATGAGTGCTGTTTCAATCTATGATGAGAGGTTATTGAGATCATCAATAATGAAAAATAGAAAAAACTGAAAGTAATACAGTTTTAAAAAATGTCACTAAGGGTAAAACTATTCTGGAAGCTTGGATGTCTTTTCCCCAAAGATGCTATCCCTGAAACAATACTCGACAGGCCGGTGTGGATTACGGAGCTTTTTGCTATATCGATTAGTGAGTTAATAAGCTCAGGCGTTATAAGGTGACGCAATGGGCGAGCCCAGCTCTGCGCTAAAACACCGGCGGTCCTAATTGAGAGTGGTTTGGAATGAATCAGTTTGGCTCGGCTAATGGACTACCAGCAAACCTTCATGTTATTCCAAAACAGGATGACTTATTTAGGCATTAATTAAATTTATTTTACTGACTAATACCGCGATTTTGTATCGCATTTATCAAACTTGCCGTTAGTTTATTAAGTTTCATTTTGTTATACAATTCATTCGCGGAAGCCCTTTGAAAACTTACTCCAAACAAAAACAACCAAAAATAGTTTTTAAGATCGGTTTTGAATTCCTAATTATTTGTGTTTTATTCATGGATCTAATTTTTACCGTTTTAATAACTTTTTTGGGTCTGTATATGTATTAACGTAGAAGAGCTCTATGATGGTCAATCTAAAGCATTGGTTAGTTACGTCGAAGACAGGTAGTCAAACGAAGTCTTTCTGCTCTTAGATACTTTGAAAAATTTTAAGTTATATTATTTTTTAGTTATTATATATATATTTAGATATATTTAGATATATATTATATATATATTTATATAATACTATAAACGTTAAGGTTTTTAATCATAAGAAACAGTTATATAATATTGTAATTGTAATTTAATAATTAATCAGGCTTTATTTTGTAAATATGCGAGGAGTACCGGGTAATTGATTCTGTTTTATAATATTCCGTTATAAAATAGGTTGAAATAAAAACAAATTAATTAAGTCATACCGTGTATTTTTTGATTATTTAATTTGATTTATTAATTTTAACCATCAGTTAAATAGTAAATTTTACAGTTAAAATGAAAAGATTAAGAAGTTTTAGCATAATCATAATATTTAACACTCAACATTTCAACAGCTGCACTGCGACAAATTACAGCCTTTAATATTTTTTTAAATACATTTTTTATCCCAATAAAACAAAAATCCTTTTATTTATTTTTTAATAAAAACGGCGGGTTTTCTCGGGTAAGAACTCACAAAAATAATGAAGTAGAATTAAAATTATGATCCACGCGAAAGTTAAGATAAACAATAGAGTTTTATATTATGTAAAAATAAATTAACTTCACAAGAGAACGAAAAAGAAACTTTGGTCTCTTAAGTTTTTCAGTGTTTCCAACAACATCCCCGAAGTAAACTTAAATTTCTCTTTTTACTGGCCCCCGTGTATTTGCAAAATGGCGCCGGCTTGTTAGTAAAATTTAGATATGAGCCCATAGCCGGTCCGTAGGCCAGAGAATACTTTCTGCAGCCATTACTTTCTTCCTAATGCCTAATTTATGTAAATGTACCAAGCGGTTCTGTCCCACCCTGTTACTGATGAGCTCTGTAAGGGCATCACCTCTAAATAAAAAGTTATTCTTAATGATAATATCCAAAAATCTAATGTCTTATGTTAATTTTTATAAATATCCATAATTATTTTTTACGGCTTGAATAAGTAATCGGGTTTAATTACAACTGTCATTTTCGCCCTGTTGCGCTTAATTACTGATATTCTATAATTACTGAAAATACATAAACTTTTTACGAAATTGAACATTTTCTGAACGTCCATACATTTAAAGAACGCGTTAAAATAATAAAAACCTAGATTTAGTTAGATAGTCCGTATAATTTTTCAATTTTTACGCTAAACTTGGGACATTTAAGTGTACCATGAAATGTAGGGAAAGTTAGTCAGATGCACATTTGAAATAATCACAGCTGTAATTTTTCGCAAGTAGGATGCTAGGTTTTGGTTACTAAAAGCAGTTACTTGATTTTTCATTGTGCACCATCCAATGAATACGATGTTGATATACCATTGTGTTTTTAACCCATAGAGAAATACACAGATGAACTCATTCTCCAAAATCAATAACAGTAATTCCAACCATAGTACATTGTGTGACCACGATCAATGTGTAATTGTTTATAACATAATCTCGATCTTATTCTAATTTGTCATTCTTTAATCAACACTCTTAAGTTTTTTGAAGCTGTATTTTAATTCATCTTCTTGTTGATAGATTGATAGCTTTGCAAATATTTTAAATATTTAATATTGACATTCATTGACAATTATACACATGTGAAATTAAAACGAATGCTTAAATTGAAAATTTCGGAATATTATTACATTAATATTGATTTTGTTTTAAAAATATAACATAATAATATTTACACAGCTATTTAAATTTCTTTTTGAGAGCAAAAAACAGATGATGCTCAATGTATAATTTATTTTATCCACAAAATGGAGACTGAACTAGTTCAGCGAGTTAGGGTTTGATGTGCATAGTTTTAAACCAATTTCGTTTAAAGTAGACCATAAATTATAATGTTTTGTTTAAAGTAGGCACAGAGCGATTTTCAATTTGATTTATTTTAAGGACATGCCTTTTAAACTGTATTAAATTTTGATATTCTGAAATAAACAATTAGGTTTTTCGGAATCTTTTGTATTTTAATATAAAGAAAACCTCTGGAAGAAAACCATATTTTCACTAATTATTAAAAATAAAAATAATGTTTCGTTTCAAAGTATTATTTTCAATTTCATCAAGTGGTTGATTTGGTCTAAAGCAGTGTTTGTACAAGTTTACTAATGGGAGCTTTTTGCATTGGGAGTTATAAGCCCTGAGGAGAGCTCCCAGTTTACGGTAATGTACTCGGGTCGCTCGTCTTACGGCAATAAAAATTCATCAGACGTCGTACCGTCCATTCGATTTGCTTTCTATTAACATAAGGTCCATTTTATCGCATTAATATGCTTTTATATTAATTAGAAAGTAAATAAACCTTTATACCCCACATTAAATTACGCATGTTATAACTCTCGAGAGTCTTTATACAATTTTGATTTTATTGTATTTGTTAAAACATTAATGGTTTCAAACAACTTTGTAAAAATGAAAGAAAGATGTGCTATTTTATAACTGTATGCCTTAGCTGAAAGAGAATGGGGGTCGAATGAAATCGTGGATCAAGCTAAATATACATTATAATTATATGTGTGTAGTCACACCATTTGCTGGTGCACTCTGTGTAATCTTATTATAGTCTCTGTGATAGTAGTGGCTTCTTAGATGTAAGCCATATATGACCATAAAATAAACTCACACATATAATTCTTCACTGCCATGTTAGTACAACAATATCAACCCCGGAACCGCTAACAATAAGCTAGCAGTTCTGAGCTTGTACTAATAATAGATGTCGTAACTTCGATTGAATCTTAAAATCTCATCATTTTGGCTAAATATGTTATGAGGTTATCTTTATTTTTTTCAGGAAACTAGTCAATACCCAAATAATTCAGATGATTTCCTTTTTATATATTTTTTTATAAACACTTTGCAAAAGTAAAAGTGAATATCATTCAGGTTTTGTGATTCCGAATTTAGTTGATTAAAGCTAAATATTACAGGAAGAGAGTACTTTGAACGACCACAATTTAAAGCAAATTCAGTGTCTGAGAAATTCGGTCTAAGCTTTGTATGTGCCCGAATCTCACTCTGAGCTGGTTAGCTGGTTCCCTTATTAACTTGTATGGGGAAAATTTACCGGAAACTTTGAACAGTTCTATTTGTACAAAACAACTTATAAAAAGCTCAACTTAAAATATAAAATTTTGTTTACATAACTAAAAAGGAAATCAATATTTTGATTTTATCTACATTAGAACAAATAACTAATAATGCTTTTGGGCAGTAGCAATATGCAGAATATCCTTCTAATATGAAACAGTTGTTTAAAAGGACCCGAGGACTCACTACACTATTTATCCCTTAGAAAACCATGAACACTGGCTCAGCATGAGTATATGCTCAGTAAAATGGTCGCCATCTTCTGAGGAGGGGCACTTCATGAAGAAGACATATAACTTTATGAATAAAATTTAAAAGCGTTTGTATCTTGAGAACCAAATTGTCATCATCATGAAGAAAAAAAGAATGCATGTCTATTTTTGGATTGAACGTCAATCAAATGCGTATTTATTACCTATAACAGGTTTATATTTTTTCCTAATATAATATAAAATCATCTTTTATGTGTGAGCTAATGTGCCTAATTATATAAGTATATACTGTAAAACCTGTAAAAGGTAATAAATACGCATTTGATTGTCGTTCAATCCAAAAATAGACATACATATATGATGGTGCGCGTCTCGGTTAAATTAATAGATTTAAAAAATAATATTCGGATTGGATAAAAAAAACGCTTTACTAAAAAAAAAGTGCAGTGCTTGCAAATTACAAAATATTGGTTGGCCTGAGCACATTGGTTCATATGCAGAGTATGATTGTTAGTACACCTATACCTCGCTATACGGCCGCTCGTTATACGACCTTTCGCTATAACGGCCCTTTTCAATTAAGGCACGTTTTCGATATACGGCCTAAAATGTTTCGCTATAACGGCCAAAAAAACTTTTTTTCGATGTTATTTTGTTTACGAGCGTTATTCAGTGTGTGCTCATAGAGCGGCCGGTTTAGACTTGTCTGTGAGTGTTTTGTGTACATATTTATTACTGATTGTTACACATTAAATTCAAATTCCTACACTTCAATCGGATAAACACATATTTATCATATTAATAGTAAATTTATAAGAAATAAAAATATATATTATTCGGAAGAAGAGATGTATCAAACATTTTGCATTTAAATTTTTTCGATTGGTGCAGTAGATTTTTCGCAAAACGGACTAGAAAATGGTCAAAAAAACTCGATTATGCAACCTAGACTCTTAACCAACAAGGCTTTGCTAATTTTGGATAATGCACCAGGGCATCATAAAATAAAATATAATGAATATTGATTCAAGTCCACATACATCATAGGAAATGATACCGGCGTGCCAATCCATAGAAGTTGGCCGGACACACTCGCCCTGATGGCAGTTACACACCCTTCATTTTATTACCCACCCCGGTCACGTGACGCGCCGGGGACGCAATTGCCACGTATCGGGGCTCCCTCTCAGGCGCGGCCTCTCGCTCCCTCCCGCTGCGGCCCTCTCGGCATACATTATCGGACGGAGTGAATTTTAGTGATGAGACGACGGAAAAGTATCGGAGGAGGAGCGCGGCCTAAGCAGGAATTACTATGCGAATGAAGGGATTTGTAAATATTGAGTCCTCCGGCGGGTCTCGCGAGCCCCTCGCGCTGAGGGCTCTTTCGTTTTTAACACGGCGATTAATTTTGTAAATGACTCAATACTGAAAATGTCAAGTAATGCTCTCTTTGATATAATCAAAAATATCTTCGCAATTTACTTTGCAATATATCATACTAGAAATGTAGCCCGTCATAAAATGACGTATTCGATGAACGATGCAATAGTGTTTGAACATATGTTTGGCTGACAATTAGATGAATATTTTGTACACATATTTTTTTAATAACCTGATATTAATTTTGATAGCAAAGCCATTCTAGGAAATATCACATTTCGTGTCACAAACATCGAATCACTTTCACTGCACTGTTCTTTATTAGATGCAGTCTTTATCACGTTCAATTGTGCTATTCTTTTTTAATTACGTTTGCTGTGCTTGGACGGTGTTATTTTTTTAGGAGGCATTTTAAGTTATTAATGATGTGATTAATAATTTCTAACGCAACTAAAAAATAAAATTGGTACTTGTGTCAAGCTGACATAAACTGGAAATTTCTTAGAAGCATCATATTTTTTTTTGTAAAAATTCTAAATTTGAAATTCTCGCTGTGAACAACAGAATCATATAATTTGTACTTAAAGCATATTTGATAGTTTTATTTAATTAGTTTATGAATAAAAATATTATCCTATCGTCTTGAAATTCGGCACATAACTGCAGAAAATCTCACTGAACTTGAGTGCAAAAAATCAGCGTTGTATCTTTTAAGATATTCTATAGAAAACCCAAAAATGAAACATACACTCACATCCACCCACACACAATGGCTATTATTATAGTAGATATTTATCAGTTTTATTGCTTGCCAACGATGTAGTAACGAGCTCCATTTTGGAAGGAGTCCCTAAGCTTAAAAAAGCGGAACGCGTCTTAAAATAAATTCTCATTGAAACAAAACTACATAACTCAATTTATTGTGCTATATTCTGAAAATACGTACAAATTATTAATAGACCCGGTTTCTTGAACTCCACGGATGATGAAGGAAAACAAATTTCAATTAAAAATTAAAGAGACTAGCTGAGAATCCTTGCAGAAGCGGAATTATTTAGACGCGCTCCCGTTGCTCGGACAAAACTGAAGCAACGCCGGCGCCTCGGCAGGTACGGCCGAAGGCTATGTAACTTATAATAGAAAAGCCTTCGCGAAAGCTGAATTGTTGTTTTTTTGATTTTCATTATGATTAACAATTATTATTAACTCTGTCTGTATAAAAAATACAATTTAATAAGTACAATTTTTTTTTATTCTTGGATGCTGAGTAATAAAAACAAAGCTTATTTAATTTCTGTATTTAAACCTGAAAATAAATATTTGATTCAAATATAAAATATCAACTTCAATTTATATGAATCTTAAATACCTGATGAATTCATATTTTTTTGCTTCGTTTAATCGTTTCCCTCTAAGCAAAAAATGTACTCGGGTGAATTTTCAACATTATTTTAAAATCTAAAGTGTTGAAGATTTATATGTAGTCTTGTAAATATTTTTACATTCTTTCAAATAATAGTTATACAAGTTTCATTGCGTTTAAAAAAAGTGTATGGTCTACGTAAGTCGAGAGTTCACTACAACAGATCTCCTTTTTATTTTTGTTGTTTCTATTATAATTTTGAATTTCAACACGAATACGTTGTTATTTGCATAAACAGTTGCAAAAAAATGGGCGTTAAAGGAAACAACAAATCTTCTACAGGAAATGCCTTTATCGCAGTTATAACATGCAGACACATTTAGTAGACAAGTTTATTCTTTTCGTTCATTCTTATTAAATACACGTAAAAATAAACTGTTGTAAATTCAATAACATGTTGTTTTTTTATGGATAAACTGTATACTTATTGGTTTTATAGTAGTCACATCAAAAATATAGTAAGTATTTATACACGCGATATCAGTTTATTTTTTTGGGTGACCAAAAATGATTTATAAACCAGTCTGGCTTCATCTGTTATGATCGAATTGAACTTGGCCAAGAGTCACCGATCTAACTCCAAATCCAGCAGTCTAATCGTGTTCACTTAAATATTTAAGAGTTCGATAATTTTATCAACGTTTTAGTATATTCTTAAATACAATAGTATTATATAATGACTTATACATGACAGACATTAGAGAAAAAAATATATGTATTCAAATTTAAAAGTTCATAGTTTGGAGTTTATATATTTTAATTTATGAAATGAGTAATTTGGGATTACAATATTTTATTTTTATTAATAAGCGACTTTACACCCGGTGAAATATCTCAACACATATGCTTACATTTAATTCATATTTTGGACCAATTTATTCATTTAACGTAAAGAAAGCGAGATAAATGATATTTTTAATTCACTCGCGTGACATATTTAATCTGCTATATTTTTCTGTTAAAAAAAGCCAAATAAGAGATGATAATACTTGCGTAATGAAAAGTAATTCATTCCTCTCGGGTTCCGACAGCTGAGAGATACCCAGCATTTTCAGTTTAAATTGTTACGCCGGAACTCGAGGTATTATCCACGACGAATAAAACATTAATACATAGTGGAATGATGAAGAGTCACCGGCGAGCCCACTCGGGGAAATTGTCAAATCATCTTTTCTTATTTATGGAGCCGCGCGTCTCACCGGCGTTTCATAAATGAAGTATTTTGTAATATGTAAAATAATCTGTCCAACACGAGCCCGCAGACTTGAAAACTTCAAAGCCATACGACAACGGGCCGGTCTCGGATCCACTTTATATGATAATTTATTTGCTTGATACATAAACTTTCTTTAACCGAGTGGCAGTGGGACGGCGAGGGCCTCCAGACACAGCTTATAAGTTCTGATGCCGTGGACAAGACACCATCTATCACGATCCGATTCTTGGAACACTTCCATATTCAGATCTTAAATTTTAAGTTTCTTGCAATTTGAGGGGAGATTTTTTTAAAAAAAGTTGCGTCGCTATAATCCAGTATCTTATGAATGCAAAAATACCTTTTTTTAAAACGGTTTTTACCCGCACACCTTTGAACGTTAGTTATAATGCGTCTACTGAATTCGATGTGCTTTTACTTATACAATTTAGATATTTCAAGCTTGAACAACCTGATTGGTTTTTGTTTCAAAATTATTTTTACCTATTATTATATTTGAATACATGTGCAGTAGTTGAAATTATATCCTTGCATTTTTTACATTTTAAACAAACTAGAATACTGACACGATTTGAAGTTTTTTTTTAAAATCTAATACACCTATTTTTTCAGTTTTAAATATCTAGTTAAAATTTGGTTTCAGTTTTAAATTTACTTCTTCACCAAAAAATATATTTTTATTTTGAATGTAAAGTATATACCAATGTATAAAAGTATATTCAAATTATTTTTAAATTTACCTCTGCTTTGGCTGAACATAAATTTAAAATAATGAACTCACTGGACCGTATCAAATTCATATTGGAACAGGCTAAGGGCAATTCTTTATTTATACTCTTTTAATGCCGTTATATTTCTAAATTGGCCGAATTCTCATTTTCAATTGGCCCTTAACTTATTTATAAGGGTTGCGCAATAAATAATCCTGACATATGCATCCGATGTTTAATATCGGGAATCATTATCGCATTCACTTTTTAATATGTTCTCCCTTTCGCACATTCGATCGTACCTTTTTTGGCAGTTAACTAGATAATAAAAATGAATATTTGATTTAAATATTACTCCGTGTCTGGACACTGACGACAGCACTCGTAAAAACGGATCCAATTGGGGATACTCAGATACCATTTTCATATCGTGCGTAACAAGTATCTTCATGATTTGTGGCTTAATATAAACATTATATTTGGGTTATTTGTATTTGTTGTCGAAACGCTGCAGATTTTTTGCGTAACTTTTATTTCAATCGTAACATTGAGGCTTCATTGTCGGAAAAATAAAAGTTGGACCGGGAAGGATAATTAAACAGTTCGATGTAAACTTTTAATGAGGATCGCAAGATGGCGTTTTATTTATTCTTTGAAAGTTTGGTTTTGAATTTTTTGGATGGGCTGAAAAATGGTTGAAGTTCTCGAAGAAAAACTTTTGCTTAAGTACCTGAAATAGAAATGTTTTTGCTTATTTATCACATTGTTCTGATCGCATCTGAAAATTGAAATAAAATAAAAAATGTGAATTTATAAATAAAAAAAAACATTTTAAATATAATACGCATTAATTGGTTATCAAATTACTGAATAAAAATTTATGAAGAGAATTCTTCAAAATACTTCAATCTTCAAACTTCAATATTATAAAAAACCCAATAACTATATTTTTTTCTTAACGTTCACAAGTATTTGAATATAACTCAAATATCACCTACAAAATATATAAGCAAGCAAAAAAACCCACGATTTCGCTGAAAGAAAAATAAAAATCTCGCAGAAAATCTACCCCTAGAACCTTCAGAGGCCGGCATTAAAGCCAAGTTTGCCTGTAGGAGCTCACTTACCTCTCGTGTGGGGATAATTTGTAGTGACTATTGTTAGGGAAGTTGGCAGAACCTTCATCCCTTAAATCTGCGCCCCCTGAGCGAGGCCTAGGCCTGTAATTGTCTGCATTTGGTTCTTTTGAACCGTATCCGTAAAAAGTTATCCCTGGTTTATATTTTTCCTCGGGGATTTATTTCATACTATATTTTATATATTTCTTATCGAGTGCGTTAAATAAATAGAAGTTTGTAGAAAGATATATAAATAAATAAAAATTCTACTTATTACCGCGTTTCAGAAATTCAGATTCAGGTGACATAAATGGTGACATTTGTAGATTTCCTCCTCTTGTCAAATATGCGATCAATCAAAATGAAACTTGTATCAGGTGATAGGTAAATAATTGAACAAAGAGGTAACGTATTTTTTATTACAGAAATGATTGATTTTTTTAAGAAAAAAGAGATGGGATGCCTAAGAAATATACCATTTATCATTTTTGAGGTATTACCGTTCACAAATATTTTATTGTAAAAGTGATTATACGAATAACAAGTTTTTTAGATATATTTTTTTTATCATAATTATAAAAAAAATAAAAAATATTTCGCAGTTGATTGATTTGGTGTGAGTATTTGAGAAAATTTCTAGGGAGTAATGGTGCCCAAGAGTGTGTGGATGTGGCAAGAACCAATATCGAAATTTTTTTTGCCTGCTCATATTTGTCGATTTCTCCAATAGCCGGGAAATTTTATATGTGAAGAGAGTGAACCTCATGAAGTGCGGACTGCGTAATTTCATCTTCTCGAGGAAACCTTCGCTTACAGAAGCTGAAATATTTATTATTATATACTTTGGAGCGGAGAAAAATTTAGAGTTACAATGATATTGGATTTTCCTTATTGCTTCGCCGCGGAGGAAAACGACGCGTTCGGTTTGTAGCTTAGTAAACTTGAAAATATTGATAAAAAGCTTTCTATGTAAAATATTTCGAGAGCACTTTGCGAGGTCGTTTATAAAATACATAGTCGCCGAGTGATGGCCGGGGTGAGTGTTTTAGGTAGTCACGCAGTCTGATAGATTATACTCGGGAGGTTAAAAGGTAGTGTCGTAAAAACAAAATCAGCCAGGAGCAAGCGGGTAATAAATACGAAGGAGCCTTTCTCACAGCCTTTTATCAAGTTTAAATAACGCCCATAAATTCCACTCGCCTCAAACAAAGGAGCACTCCGTATTTTGACATGGAACTAAATGACTCGGCGCACGTGGTTCCCGGCCAGAACTTCTTTCAGTGTAACACAAGTTGGCACTATTAAGTCATTACAGTGGCCGTGCGCCGTCCTTGCAGCCGGGCCGCCCCAAGTTTCTTCCGGTATAATGCAGCGGGCTAAGCACCGAACTTTGTAATTCATAACTTAATGCAAGTCGCCTCCCAGATGTTCCCGCGCGGACACTACGTGACCAACAACTTCCCCGTTAATAACGCGCGAAGCTTCTGCAAAGTGCAACAAAAGGACCTGCGCCGGCGTCTTTCGTCTCTAATTGCAGTTTGCATTGCTCACCGCGGAAGACCCCATCGCGACACTCTGTTGATTAAACAGCCATTATTATTCCGACACAAACCGCGGCAAAGTTACACTGAATTTATTCAAAATTACAAAAGGTGCGGAATCAGAAATTCTGTAATGAATATCAATGCTCTTGGAGCTTTCAGTAAAATTATTATTTTAAAAAATACGAATTCAGAAGTAATGGATACATTTCCGCAAAATTTATTCTACCGGCTTTTTGGCATTAATGATAAATATCAAAATATGGTAATGGTACAAAGCCTACCATAATGCGCGCGGAACCTAAAATACTGTAACGTAAATAATATTATTTGCTGCGATTTTTACATTTTATCTCGCCGGCCGCAGTCTAAATAAATCGCTGTTTGAATCTATAATTTGTTTGAGTTCAGAATGGCAAATGCCGCTTAACTCGGATGCGTTATGACGCACGGGCGCAGTATAAAACACGAAGAATAATTTATAGCGCAGCTAATGAAGAGTATTAATTTGCCAAACAATGCGAATTTCGCAAGTTGCAAATTTGATTTCGACTGCAGCGGAGCTTTTTACAGGAATAATTCCGGTCCGCGTGTTCCCGTGACAAGTGCGCCGGCAGATGCTCGCAACGATTTTTCCGGTTTGTTTGGAGCGGGGAAGAATGGGAATATTTGTGTTTCTGATTGTAAAGAAGGGTGTTGGAATCGTTACAGGGACATGTGCCGCTGAATCCAATTAAGTAATTGAAGATATTGAAAAAAAATATTTTCGCCACATGCTGCTGCGTCGCGAAAAACGAGTAGCCGGTTGGTTTTTTTTGCAAAACGAGTCTGCCAAATAAAGAGGGTCTCCTAATTGAAATATCTTTTTTTATATTTTTGTTGTTTTTATCACAGTGAGATGTTTTATAACTGCAATTTAAATTTTTATTCGCGTGCATTAAAGCATTGATAAAGTCTTGTGTGAAATGCAATTTCAATGTGGAGACTAGAAAAGGTGGTAATGACCTGCGGTTACACTAGAGGCATTGTCATAAGCCTCACTGCTGATAACACCCGTAGATAGACAGCCTCCATAGAATGCATGCCATTGAAGTTCCGTCAATGCGGCGATTGTGTCGATTTAAGGTTCGGATCCAGGATAATAAATCATCATTATGGCTGCCACCGCGTGTCAGGACGCCATCTCTCGGCGAGTAGCAGATAATGCGCTAGGATCGTCCCTTTGTGAAGAAAATTCCGTCTGTCCCGAGCAGCGCACAAAAAGGGTGCGACAAGAGCCCCGTTTAAGGCGCCTTTTGTTCCACATTGTTTCTCCGGCGAGGAGAGGCCTGCGTGAAGGATAGACAAGTCTCCGGAGACGAAAAACATCCACGCCCGTCATACTTAATTAATGGCTCCCTGACACCGAGTCGCCCGCCCCTGGGTGATTCACTTTGTGCTCTTGATTAAATAAAAGCGTATTCAATTTTATTAAACATAACTTAAAACTTTCAACAAAATATAACAAAACTTTGCTATCACATACTTTTTTTAGTGTTTTACTACAGTTTATTTTTTATGAAATGTTTAACTTGATTTTTTTTATCTTCAATGAAGTATCTGAAATGTTTTACAAATAATCGTTGATATTAAATTAAAAATAATATTAAAGCTTGTATCAAAAAAATATTGTTTGATAATACCTTAATCGATTGAATGAAATAAATCTTGGAAAGAAAAGATAATATATTTTATTTTATTTAGTGTAAAAATATATAAATTATTTCTAAAATACACTAAGTTTATAATTAAAAGATTTAAAATCAGTATAGAATATTTTTTAATTTTCAACATTATATTGAATTTCTGAAGGTTACAATATGAAAAACTTCATAATGTAACCTTCAAACAAGACTATTGTCTTGCGTGCAAACACAAATTTACTAATATTAATATAACCGGTTTTAAAATATCAAAACGATGATGATGACTTATTTATGAAAAATGTGTTGAAGAAAATGAGTTTCGTTAAAGATACATTCACACGTTCAATACCAACAATGAATGGCAAATCGATAGAAGGATAATTTTCTGAATTGATATCCCGCTGTCATTCTAAGAATGAGGCCGAGTTTCATGAGACAATGGAATTGTCGAGCTGCCTATATCTTGGTAAGGTTGGCGCAGCACTGAACATGGCCACACCTAACCTTATTTTCTTCCCTTTTGCTAGATAATTGTGGTAATATACGAAATATCCCGCTGCCGAACGGTCACAATTCCTCCATATATATTATATTTATACCCATCCTCACTTATAGTCAACCGTCTCTTTGGGTTGTTTCTATAACCATAAACGTAAAGTAAAGGTAAAATCACACTTGTAATTGCAAAAACAATTATATTGCATTAGTATAATTTGCATTAGTTAGGTCAATCTTGCAATCTCGATCAAAAACCAACGGTCATTTCAATCGATCAAAAAACCCAGCACGGTCTGCTGACATTAAAAATTAAATAATTATATTTGTGAAGGCAGAAAAAAACTCAAGGCTGCATTAATTAGAAGTAATATTTTTTTGTGATATCATACGATAATTATATTTACTATTTTAATAAATCATAGATCAATCAACCTTAAATAAAAAAGGTACATTTTAAAAATACGTGTGAATATTTTTTCCCGATATTTACAAATGAGGAAGACTTTATTCAATAAAATTATATAGAAATAATAATTTTTTAAGAATTTGAAATAAAAGTATCAAAATCCAATGATGCTAATAAATAATAATATCTATGTAATAAAATTATCACTAAACTAATTAGAATTGTAATAAATATTTAATGTTACAAATTTTATAAGGCTCCATTCTACCATAAGTCCAAGATGTTTTCTTCCGTCTGCCACGTCTGTGACCACATGAATAATTTATAGAATATTTAATACAAAAGACAGATATTTGATTGATTTTACAAAAAAATATTTCAACAGTGTCCTTATAAAATAAAATTAAAATTAAAATTAGACACACACCAAGTTAATGGGGGGTTTTAAGTATGTTTTTGCTCTTTATGTGTGATGAATATATCCTTCGATGTCTGCGAATATAAGCGATTCGAGTCCCTTGGTGCTGATTGCCAGGCAGTCGATGATGAAGTTAAACCGACGTAAAAACGTCTCTGGCTGACGGAGACATTAGCCGACTCCATTAAGCTTCGCCTGAGTCCTTCGGTTCCTAACGAATAAAGGAAATGCAATAATGGATGTTCTTTTGACTTTGTTCCGCGAGTTACTCTTGCAAAAAAGAGCGCTGCCATTCAGATAGTCGTTAATTACAAACTTGTCACATTATTATACAAATTAATTAACTGGTAAAGTTTTTCAGAAAATTTTAATTAAATATGGTTTTAAAATTTTGTATATAATGAATACCATTAATTAATTGCCTTTGTGAAATATGATCGTACAATATCAAGCATATTTCTTTTACACGTGATTGTTATGAATTTTTGTGGTGGTTATTTATAATTTTTGTGGGCATTGGAATTTTGTATTAAAATCCAAAAGCTCATTTAAAATATTTTGAAAAGCCTAGGGATAAAACTTTTGCTATATTTATTTTAATTTAAATTTAAAAAAAAATCGAAGCAAACGTGACTACAAATTGAGAATCCAAGATCCTTAAAAAAAAAATAAAGCGTTTTTATACATCTCTTAACAAATTTGTTTTAAATTTTTTTATGCGTTGTGCTAAAAAAGAACGATGAATACACCATAAAGCGCATACTTTGCCACCGTTAACGAGTTCTGAGAATATTGCACTATGAACGGAGATGCAAAAACTTATGCAAATAAACGCAGAAATGTTGGCGCGTATGCTTAATTCCAGTACTGCAGTCAAGAGGGTCCTCTTGGTTTTGGTGGAAGCCCCGGTGGGAAGCAGGCCCTTTAGAACGCCAGAGCGGTCCCTGCCAGGGTACTTTTATTTTTGTCGGGCGATTTTACAAAGTCCTTATGAATATTCATGGGAATGTTTTCCGCCATAGTTTTGAGCGCAGCTAATTATTAAAAAGCTTTACGCCAAGAGGAAGTATCGGAAGCTGCGAGTTGTCTCGTTTGTTTGCCTTTTTGCGGCTTCACGGATGAAGATTAGTTGGAAAGTTTAAAAAATTTGGAGTGCAGGAAATGCAATTTCTAGCGTGGTTTTAATTTGATAAATACTTAGACTATTTTTTTAAATTTCAACTTAAAGTTATGAAGCCTTTGCATTTTATATAATTTTTTACTTTTAAATGAATAGTAAAACTTTTTTATATGGATCAAAACATGCAAGTTTTTAATCTAAAATAATTAAAAATATTAAAAATACTTAAAATAATAAATGTTAACTTAAAAAGCGGATTAAATAAAAATCTTGATTAACCAGACTTAATCAGTAATTCTTGTAATTTTTCTTCTTCAATAATTCTTCATTAAAAATACTTGTTATAAAACTGAAGTTATACTTAAAAGTCATGGAATAAATTTTTATTTATTTATTAAAACTCAGCTTGGGTGCGAACCCCAATTCTAGAACAAAAATAACAATGATAAGGCAATAACTGACATGACCACATACGGCGGCAATATTTACCAAGCCGCTATTGTTTCAAGGGTTATCGGTAGAACTTTACAGGCGAAACATACGGGAAATTGTTCAAAAAAAGACGCACGGGGAAAAGTTACACGGCCGCCAGCACAGAAACAAATCAACCGAGCGAAATCCAATTGCACTGTTGTCATTGTCGACCGCTTTTGCTATAGCGAGCCGGTGGCTGGGGGTACGGTGGGCGGAAGGGGTTCAAGAAATAGGATGGTCCCACCCCGGGACTTGTCAAAGTTCTGCAGACGCGAGCGCTGATGAGTGTTTGATGTGAGTTTATTTGTGAATGATTGAATAATGACACGTGCAGATGTGAGGTATTGATTTTTGTAGCGTGCGTGTGACGTGATAACTGGAGAACTTAAAGTTTCCAAAGAAGTGTCTCGCTTCCTTGGATTTTGAGATTTATCATATTTGTATGTAAACCGCATTGGGGACTTATGGTTAGCTCGCTTAATTACCATGGGGTCCCCTGATCGATTAAAATTCAAAATTCAATTAAAATTGAATTGTCTCTATTTTAAAAAAGCATTTACCAAAAAAATCACGCAGTTACTTAAGATCACACTCAACCGCAAAATACTCAATTATTTTTTTTTACATCTCAATTCCCTGACGATCTTTAAACCTAAAGAGTAATTGTGGTTTTAGACATTCTTAAATTATCTGTATATAGATGTACTTAAGAGCTTAAAACTAATTATACAAATTTTGAGAAATACGATGATCAAATAAACGAAACATTTTTTTCAAACAAACTGACAATGATAATTTTTATAAAGTATATAAATACCGCACCAAAAGCTAACACTCATCAACTATTATACAATACAATACTTGAATATTTTCACAGCTCGAAAAGTATTAATTTTTCAGTATTAATGAGTATTGGATCAATAAACAGTCTCAGCTGAGAAGTATTTCATTTAAGCGACGCGATATTTTGCATGCAAATATTTTTTGATAAACAATGTTTTCTGCGATAGTAAAAAAACTAATTAGCCAGTGTTTGTGGTGATTTTTCATAATATTTAACTGTGAAAAATGTATTTAATAAAAAATCAACAATGCTTTCGAAAGCCATTACAAAATTTAATATTATACAACCAATAACACAAGTTTTAATCAACGCAAACAATAATTAATAACCCGCGTTCGTAAATCGTTTCACAGCAAAAATTCCGACCCCATTTTTCGTTTTACTGAACAAAATCGGCGCAATAAGCGAGAGAGCCGCGAGGGGTGGAAGGCGAGGGGTGGAAAACCCCCGCAAAGTTCAGCGGAACAGAGTCGTTTCAGCGCGAATATTTTATTCAAAAATTTAACTTAATTTTCCTGCTGAAGTTTCATCTCCGCGCGGAATCCGCAGATACTTACAGTGTTTTAATATCTCAGCTATTTCAAACGCTCCGCCATGACTATTGCTGGAATATACACACGTAATATAACACGACTGGCTGTAGGGAAGGCGCGAGTGTTCTGGATGTTTGGTTTTCCAGCGTTTCGGATATTCCGCCTGTCAGTGGTGTGAGCCATTGACTGACTGCTGAAAGAGTTGCATGACTGTGATTGATGTGATATTGCGGATTGAACTACGGCGAGGATTAGACGGAGAACTGAACATTTGCTGTGAGGATTTTGGTAATTGGTTTGATATTTTCCAAACAATTATAATAAAATAAATAACAATATTTTTTTATGCAAATAATTTAGCGCGTGTGAATTCTCCTTGTTGAACCATTCACATGGAAAAGAATGCCATTATAATGCAATGTGATATATCTCTTTGATAATACAAGTAGAAGAAAAAAAACCCAAGTTTACATTGATATTTATTTTAAGGAATACGATGAGCGGTGGTAAAAAAAAAAGCTAGTAAAAAAACGCAATTGGATAGCAAAGATTACGTAGAAATTCATATTTGAATTAAAATAGGGTTTGGTGCATTTTTCTATTCCACGATTAGTGTAGATTGTGAAATTTTATCAATGTTTCTTTTAGAATATATATTTATGATGTTAAATATTTCAATCGGTTATTCTTACTTTAAGGAAATTCACATTTTAATAGTGAAAAACACACACGTTCGCTATTGACAACACAATCAATGATTATGGATTACCTCGACTCTAAAATGTGAATTAATTAAAAAAATATATATATATATGCATAATATTAGTATTTTACAGAGTATTCTTTATGGTAAGAAGTGATATTTTTTTTGAGGTTTTGTCCCATTTACAAGAGTATTGTTCCGGTGTCCCCAGAAAAAAGCCTAGAGAGGCAAAAGCGCCTCGTTTTGACAATTCAAATTCTTAGCACGACTCCAAAAAATTTCGCCTGCGGCTCTTTGTAATCCTTTACTTCTGTTTAGTGAGGGTTTGTGACTTCAAAATGCTTTATGTGACCTCTTTTTATCCATTTGAATTTTGAAAATACGAGTACGTGTGCTAAGAATTTAGCACGCAGACTTGACTTTTCCTGCCGCAAAATAAATATTTTTTTCTAGAAACATTTTAGCCAAATGAAAACGCGATTGAATACATTCTTATTTTTTTCTTAAAACAACATTTTTTTCATCTTTCTCGAGCCCGTTTTTTTGTAACTATTTATTTATGAAATTCATACGAGAAAAATTGTTTATTTTATGTTAAATACTAAGCTGTCAATTTTTTTTTCATATTATTTTCGCTAAGCGTTTATTTTCAACAGTGAAAAATATAATAAACCTGTATTTTTTTAAACATAATAATCTTTTTTAAATTTTCCTTACAAACGTTACTGTTATCAATATTTTACATCGTTTTGTGGGATTTCACAGGATAGTACGTAACTATTTTTAAGTTTTAACTTTAGTCCATATATTTTAAATGCCCATATTTGTGAATAAAAATGTTACTTAAACGACAAGGATCTTTTGGTTCTTTGTTAAATGTAAAATAAAAAGCGACAAGAAATGGTTTATCAAACTACTCATAAACTGTGCCATACCTGTGCAAATATAACTTAATATAAGTGATTTTTATTTATCTCTACAACCTTTGTCAACTTTTTATAATAAATGAATTATTTTATTGACACAATTAAATCCTGCCAAGATTTATTTTTTGTCACAAAGTAAATAAATTATGATATAAAATGATCATGATCTATAAGATGCATAATTTTCTTCCAAATCAAGCACTAACAGTAAATTTTAAAATTTATATAAATTCAAGTCGAAATAATATTACTACAATTAAAAAAACAAGATTTTATAAATAATCTATAATCCTACATAATCATACATTTTTATAGATACCTGATATGTAACCTAAAAAATCGTCATGATTTCTCAAAACCCAAGATTTACCGTGATATTAAAAATTGTAATGGTTAATATTGTGATGTTAAATTAAAGAAGTTCCTAATCTTCTACGAAACTTAGTCAATTTTACTTCCTTCTGAACTAGGCTGTAAAATCATGTCACGTTATGTAGATATATCCATTTACTCTCATAACTTCGCATACCAGATTTACATATGAAAAATTCTCTACGTTAAAGTTGCCACTCATAAATGGCGAAGAAAAAACGTTCGCTGCCTTAAAATATACTTACTAGCTTGAAAAATAAAATGTCTGCCCTTAACTAAATGCCCGGATTAGCGGGTGTATTTGCTCTCCAGTCGGGAGGCAGTCGCGGCTCGTAATCTACGAAGTACTGCGAGATTAATTCATCCGGCACCGGCCCGGCGACAATGAGATATACTGCATTATAATCCATTTGTTGAAGACATTAATTCTCTCTCAGATGCAACTTTATCTTTAAACAAGAGCTTAAAAAAGAAATACACTTGAAACATCGTAAGTTATTTTAAAATTACTTAAACGGATTGAAAATGCAATTGATTTTGAAAAAAACAGTTATTTCATACTAGCTACTAAATTTTTTTTTTAAATATTAATTTTACGACCTGTTTGTCCAGTGGATATCCAGGTTCCTACAATCCATAAATTCATGGCGTCCTATGAATAGAAGGTTGCTAGTAAACGAGGCAGGTAGTCAAGTGTTTGGGAGCATTCAGAGGCTTTAATTGTATTGTTTATTATTTTAACGTGATTGATAATTAGAAAAAAATATTTATATAATCTCAAATAGTTTAAGTCCTAAGTTTATGATAGCAAGAATAGTCCATTCTCATTTATTAATTACGATATAAGTTTCCTTGTACCATTTCAATTTTTATTTTAATAAACCAATCAAGTTGTAAAGATTTTTATTAATTATATTTTTATAAATATTTTTTTTTATTTTCTCAACATTTTTGGAAATTTATTCCAAGCTCTTAAATTTTTTTATTATGTCTTTAAATAAATTATGTACCACTAATTTACTTAAAGTTTTTTATAGATCTATTTGAATTAAAGTTTATCGTAATTAATATCAAAAACTATTAAATAAGTAATTATATTCTTCCCAGGGCACATTTAATGCTTTTAGTTATGATGTAAAGAGAAGTAAATTGAAAAAGAAAAGTAGTTAAAAAGAAGAAATAGAAGTAGTGGGGAGAAGTGGAATAAAGAACGAAGCTAAGAAAAGTTTGGAATTATTTGACATGACCTATTAATCTTTGACTGCTTTTTAACGCTCTTATTTTTGCGGTAAATAGTTACTCTTGAAAAAAGCCAATTAGTAAAGTATTTTTAGTGATAATATTTATAAATATTCAAAATATAATACCTTTACATATATGTGTATGAGTTAGAGATATTACTATAATACATATCTCGTAGAATAATCCAAAACCACTATAGTTGCAAGTAATATGACAGCGGTTCAAATAACACAGACATTACAATAATATTAAGCTGTAAGCTAAGAACTTAACTTTGTTGTGCTTGGCAAACTTACAATTACCGAAGAGGCAAAAGAGAAATGATTTGATAGAGAAACTAACGCCAATACGTTATTTTTGTTTTTTTACGTATCTAAATATTACTGACTGAATAATAAATTGTGATGTCTGTATACGTCGAAATAAGGATTAGAGGTTTTATTTAAAACAGTGCAATGAAATGTTTTCACAAGTAAATTTAGCTCAGAAAAATCGTTGAAGACATTTAAAAAAAAAAATGAAAATAAATTCACTAATTAATGACTGCGAGTTAAAGAAAGAACAAAGAGACACTTTATACTGTTAAAAATAATATTTTTTTAAATTAAGTATTTTTTTAGTAATGTTACAATATACTAGAGATGATTATTTGGAAATCATTAAATAAATCTCATAAAACAACATGGAAAGATTTTATCAAAATGCATAAAATGTTTCTTTGATTCACTGCAAAACATTGATTTAGCACATAAACCAAAATACCATTTTATGTAAATGTATTTTTTACATCTTATAATGCATATAGTGCAGTGCATATAATAATTACTAAACGACATAAATTATGAAAACCGTCGGCTAATATAAATTCAGATAAACCCTAAAATAATTTTAAGAAATGAATACTATAGAAGCTCTATATTTTAAGAAATTAAATCCAACAGTATAATTCTATCAAAAGCCTTAAATATCTGAAAACGCCTCCGCTTGAACTTTAATAGGGTAGGTATAATTACTGCGACGTCTTTCTACTTACCTCAGGGTGTATTTCATACTAATTAAAATAAGGGATTGCACTGAGGTAGGGTGCAGTGTCGCCTGTAGCAACGTGGAATATCTAGCGAAGGGGAAATAACTCGAGTCTTGGGACTTGTTTGATGTTCGGATTAAACTTGGCGTAGACTGCAAAGCATCAAATTTAATATGAGAAATATCTTTGAAATCTTTAAGAAATTATATAAATATCATAAAAAATGTACTTTTAACCAATCTAACATCACCTGAATAAACTAACAGTTAAACATATTAATCTATTAAAATTATTTTTATTATTCAACATCCAGCAATATTTGATTCATACTATAAAAACGTATATGAGTATGTATTCATTATGTGTTCAAAAATAAAATCAGTTTCATTCTGATACCATGTATTTTTATTTTCCATGTATGTAAATACGCCTGAAAGAAAATGCTTTGAGAGTAAGCATTCTACCATCCCATTCATTCGGGAATATTATAAAGGCGGGGAAAATTGTCGTATTATCGACAGAAAAGCGTTTCATATGGATAGAATGATTTTATTACAACAGCGATAACAAACATACAAAAATGATAAATTGATAAAACGCCTGAAAGCGCGACGATCTCAGCAACGCTCGGCTCTACGGGCAGCTATTTTTATAACTACTACCGCGTAGATTGTGCTTAGAGATTTATAACTCGGATAAGGTACGGATATACGGAGGGTGTTCTGGGTGAAGTGAGGTTCTATGGTTTAACTTGAGCATCATAAATTCTCTGAAGACTAACCGTGCATTTTGACAATTTAAAACCAAATTCAATCAGTGAAGCGCATTTATAAATAATTTGATCTAATTACGTACTATTCTAATATGCATTGAAGTTAATCTTTGATAACCTTAAAATTTTGAACCATTGAAAAAAAATAGTGAAGCATTCTCGTAAACAATTTTTCGTGTTCTGAAATAATAAATAACTTATGCGAGTTCACACTCTTTACAGATAAAACCAAGTTATTTAGAAAATACTACGAAACACTTTATACAACGTAAACCTAAAAACAATTGATATTGTAAACGGCGGATAAAGGTGTAATCTACTTTCGCCATAAAATTTTCCCCGAAATTCCCACTATTTATTGAACGCCTTTCGTATGTAGGAAGGCTGTGTAAAATATAAAGGTCGAACCTCCCTTTAGTGCGGTCGCTTAACGCTCTTCGTATTTTAAATAACTTTGAAACGCACTTAAGTTATGTTACTTAAAGATGTCTTCCACGTTTAATGTTCCCACTTTCTATTCAGAATTTGTTTTTTACGAGGCCATAAAGTTTTTGGTTTTGTAAAGAACATATTTAACTTAAACAAAAAAAGTTTGTCTTACAGACGTCTTTGTAATGAAGATATTGCGAAAATGCTCTTATTTGAAAACCTAAAGTTAATGGTACTGTCCGTACCAATTTGTGAGTTGTTAAATAATAACCCATAACTATTTTGTGAAAAATCAAGAAGTTACCTGTAAAATTTTTAGGTAGCTGTTTATTTTTACATTAAATTTCCTTAAAAATAGTTTGTAAAAATTTAAAAAAAGTTAAGACAAAATAAGTAACTTTGACCATAATAATACAACATAAAAACCATGCTGATTATAATATATAACCTTTATTTATACACTCAAATTTTTAATTGAATCAAAGTAAATTTGACTGACATAATGAAGCAATGTTAATGTAATACTTTGTTGAAAACTATTTATTCAAGTTGTATAAAATGTAACCAATATAAAAGTTCTTTGATAAAATAAAATTAATTGAATTCGTACCAGATGATGTTATAAAATTTTAACGTTCTTACATATAGTTGACAAAAAATCAAACGAGAGAATAATGTAATAAGGATAAATAAATAAGAATGGTTATTCTTTTAAGGAAAATATTATTGAAAATTACGAAATGGACCAGAGTTTTATTATTAAAATTTACAACAATTAAAAAAAATGCTTAAGAGTTTGTTCTGCTTAATAAATTAAAAAATAAAAATTATTATTAATAAATACAACTAAAGCTGATTATGTTTCTTATTTATTGTTGTGTTTACTAAGGCTGGTTTTGTGGCCTGCAATAATCATAACGTGGAGTATCTCATGATGGAACCAACAATGACTATATGTAGACAGATATTCCAGACGAGGTTACTTGGTAAAATTGTAAGCTTAATCTCGGAAGATATCTCTTGAGACGTTGGAAAAGTTTTCCAATTTCCCTTCTAATAAGTGTAGCGGTGACATGTCTACGAGTGATTTCTGTCTAAAACATTTTAAGTATATCCCCCGAGTGGTACATTGCGAGTTGATTTATTTACCAACTTTAATTGAAGGCACACAATAAAATAGAACGTATCTATATTGAAAACTACTTCGCCAGAAAGCAAACAGAATAAAATCTTTTCTTACCAAAAATATAAAAAAATAATACATTTATAGTTTACAAGTTTGTTATATATAAAATAAAATACTATAACAAATAGCATTTCTTAATTTTACTTATGACCTCAAATTTGCATCCATATAAAATTATCGTTTCGTCAAAAGATTTGAGATAAAAGTTTTTTTATCAAGCTAAAACAAAATATTCTGCAAAACTCGTTATGTCGAGATACTTATTTTTATATCTTCAACTTATTTTGTTGATTTTTTAATGCATTTATAAATATTCACTGGCTAAAATTTACCAAAAATGTTTTAGATATCTTCCTGTGCTACTTTATTTCTAAAGCCTACACTATTTTCTCAGTAGTAACTTTAAAGGGTTTTCTTTAACCCACTCGGAAAGACCGACGGGACGAAGCACTTTGCTGTCCACTAGCACATTTTCTATGGAATTTACGGTTGTAGTATATTTGACTATATCAAGAGATGTATATACAGTAAATTAATAATATATTTAAAATGTGATTTACTTTTTAAATATTGAAAAAATATTTTAAAATACCCACAAATAAACACATCGGTTTTTTGGTATTTTATATTTAAAACAATAATAATATTTCTAATCGTCGAAAAGTCAGCAACCTAGAAGAGTGTTTTTATTTGAAAACTATATAGAATATATTAGGAAAAATAACACTAAAATATGCGTATAAAATGAAACTTGGAAGGACTGTTAGTATAGTGGCTTAAAATACCCACGGCAGCCTAATATTTTAGACCACAAAAATATACAACAGAAATACACTTTTAAAGAAATTTCCCGGCACTTAGATAAGGGGTTGTTTTCGTTCGTATTATATTTAGAAACAGTTTTCAGATTAAAAATAAAATAATTCTGTAAAAATGTCAACACTTTTTCAGCGGTGAATTACTCCGACCTTTTTTCAGGTTCGCTGACGACGCGATTGCGTGCGCAACTGTCATCCCGCGCTGGCGGAGAGAAGCCTTAAGCCAAGAGCTCGCCCTGAATGGCCGATTTCTTACTTAATTTTTTTAACAATAAATATTGTATTAAACCTTAAATGAAACAGCAGCTATTTTCACTTCACTTCAAAGAAACATAAATACGTCATATATTCCTTCCTGTATTAGTCCAGGTGAATTTATTAAAAAAATTAGGAATATTTTTTGGAGAATATTTAAAATCTTAAAATAGTGTTTGTCAACCAATATAATCTTTCAGGTTGAAAATTTAATTTTTGACTAAAATTTTGATGCATATTTTAAAGTAATTATTTAAATATTTATCATTTTCAAGTTTTATCGTATTTTTAAAGTTGGACGATAATTAATTATAACACAGCTTATGAGGTTTACTGCTAATGATTAATTCTGAGGTTTTTGAAAACCACCAAGTTGTTCTTAATATTTATAACTGTGTTTTTGTCCTAAAATAGTAAAGTCAGAAAAAAAGTCTTTTATGAGCTAGTGAATATGCAAGAAGCATCTTTTTCCGATAAAGCATACGCTGAACGGAGTTCACTCGTTCACTTTTAACGGTGAATAGTGAGCACAATAAATAAACCGCAGAACGCAGAGAATATAAAAGCGCCCTCCAGGTAGATGTGTATTGTTTCTAAGTACGTTGCTGTTATGCAAAACTCGTTGCAAACGGTCGTCAGCTCCAAATGGAACTCCATTTGCACGATTTTTATTGAATAAATAAAAAAAAACACTAGAGTAAGCGAACACGCGTCATTTGTCTCTGTCATTCGATTTTACCCTTCTCTCGTACTGACATACATTTAATAAGTAATGCCGGTCTCCGTTTTGACAGTATGAAAATGGTTCGAAAAAGTTCGGAGCGTGAGTGGAAACAACGAGCGCTCGAGGCGGTCTTGAAATTTCTTCACATAAAGTTGTTACCAAAAGGAGATACGCGGCGTACATACCTATTTATGCGGAGTACTTATTCGCAGCGCGTTATCTCTTTACGAAAATATTGTGTGGGTATAAGTATGGAAGGCGCTCGGCTGTGTCTGTATATAGTAAAAGCTACCCGGAATATAATGTACAAAGTCTTCTCCGACTACCGGTGGAAGAATTTGAGGATATCCTTTTTCAAAGTTTTGCGTTTTAAAACTTCAATTGTTTCTGGTTATATCAAAACTTGAAGCTTGTGAAGATATATTCCTGCATATATATTTTTTTAGTACGGTGCAATCTTTTGATCTACCCAGAATGCAAAAAAGCTATATCATAGATGAGACGTGTAAGCGTTATTTTGAAAAAATAATTGTACATCTTAGAAACATTTAAAATAATGTATAAATAACATAAAATGGAATCTTTATTACCATGTCTATCATTTAATTAATATGCGTTAACATCAATATTTATTTTAAACCAAAACTTATCCATACAGACTGACTTTTATTGATTTATATAACCAACTTCATTGAAACATCATTTATGCAAGTACTTTGGATGTAAAATAGTATTTTAAAAAACACAAGCTGTGATTTATCAGGTATCAATAGCATATAATATTTTAAGTGGATGCAGTTTAAAATACAAATTAACCCAATTATAATTTGATAATTCCAACTATGATATGTTAGCAAAAACGGAAAAAAAGAAAATTAAGCCTTCGACTTTCACAAAAAAAGAATATGAGAACACATTTTTTCACCTTTGTGCTTTCATAGTTTTGTTTTTTTTAAATAAATTTTCAGCACTGATAAAAAACAAAGGTTTTTTGTATTTACACTTAAACTCCCTGTAAATATTGTGCCCTTATTGTTTTCACGATGATTGGGTGTGATAACGTCGCTTGCTCTGCGTGTGACTAATACGTGTCTAGCGTGAACCACGCCTATTATTATTTTAAAAATGAATAGTCATCGACAATGTTTTTCAGTTTACCCCATAAATATCATTACGTATACATAATTAAGCAGTCTGACAGAAATGTTGTTTTTTTTTATCAAACGCGCCCACTCAATCAAACCGGAAGTACATTAACTCATTACATATTATTTGTTACTTAATAAAATAAAACATTAAAATATATTTAGAATAACGGTGAATGCAGGTTATCTTTTGAATGATCTGAAGCACAGATATAATTTGGGTTAAACAAAACAGCAATATATTGATGTATTTAGATATAAAAGAAGAACAATACATGTTTTTAATCATAGTTTTATTCACAAATAACCATTAATATATATTTTTTGAAACAAAGGTAGGATTAAAGTACACACCTTTTGGTCAACGTAAACTGATGAAATTATTATGAAATATTTTACCGATGTACCTTTTAAAAATATTAAAAGACTTCAAATTTTAAATACTGTTTTAGTCGAATATACGTGATTAAATTATTGTTAACACATTCAATACAATCAGTGAAAAGTTTTATATATATTTTACTTATAATAAACTGTTAACAAAATATGAAATTTTCATATAATATAACATTTAAAGAGTGATATTCATAGTACTATATAATGTAAAGGAATACTGATTGATACGTTAAAAATATTAATAAAATAGTACGTATCAATGGTTAATAAAAGAATTGATAAATTGTAAATTGGCTAAGTTGTTTGCAAAGTATCAAAACCAAGATCAATCTTCAAATGTAGTTATCTGCTAAAATTAATATCGCCTTGCCTATTTATTTGCAATTTCACATGATACAGGCTATCAAAAATATTTTGCTGTGTTTTGATTTCCTACGGGTTATTTGTTTACGACATTTGTTTTAAGACATTTAAAAATCGAAAAAAATATTTATCTAAAATCTAGCTAGCATATAACTTGTTTGACTAGATAAGTATACGTCGCAAGGCTGGTAAGCGAACGAATGCAATAGGCAGATTATAATACAAGTTGAAATTTCTCATGGGATTCTGCTCGAGTGGTTGGTGCGAGGGAGACGAGATCGGACTATTGCACTGCCCCTCTCGCTCCATGTTGAATGGGATGTCTCGCAACAGCAACTCCTGATTGCGCCAGTGCGGATGACGTGACAAGCACATGCATTTTATTAATACGAGGTAATTAGCTTAATCGCTTGTTTACAATGTAATAAAAAAATCTTTTTTTTTACGTTGGGTAGCTTGCGTACAATCAGGCGTCGCAAGCTTTATGTGTATAATTGGATATCTTGCTATTTGCACATTCCCGTATACTCTCACAGTCTACAGTCAAAATAGCTCTGTATTTTAAATTTCAAACGTTTCAAATGTCTGTTTTCAAAATCAATGGTGTTATGGTATACTTAAAACTGAGAGAATAAGATATCATTCTTGAGGCGCTGGTAAGAGCAGGATGACATTACTTACGTAAAATCATGAATTATTATATACATATTTATTATAACCACGAATTTTAGGTTAGACAAAAGCTAATGATAAAATTAGTTTGTAATAAAAGACCGGTATGCTATCGGAAAAATAATGAAGATAAATTAGTCACACAAAACCAATGCATATTAAAAAATCTACGTAAAACGATAACATATTAATTAAAAATGGCTTGCAAATGCATCGTGCATCGTGTATATATACGAATTTATCAAACTGTATTTAAAAAACAAGAGTTTTAAATTGTAAATCCTTTACTGGCTAGTAAATTTTACCTATTATTTATGGAATATTTAGGTAGACACTGGACCTGTTTCATTTAAATTTGACATATTTTCACAAAAACTGTATTTGAATAAATTGTAATAGCCAAGAATGGCAACATAAAGATTTTTAAAATGTCATATTTATTAATATTTTAAAACATTAACAGAATTTTGAATCAGATATTTTATATTGAAAATCTCAGCTTCTGTATTTTACTACTTACGTGTATAAGTGAAGAAATTTTATTTTAACCAAAAAAGTACATTTTCTTGTAGATAAATATATTTTTATTTGAAAAAAATAGTATTAAACAAATAATTTATAAGAGTATTTGAACATTTTTTTAAGGGAAATTCGGTATTATATGTAAAATAAGACTTCTAAGTGAATTGCCTACATGATGAACCAATTTATCAAATATAAATCTACTCGTAAGATTTTCTCATAAAAAAGGTTGTTATAATAAGTAAAAATATAAATGTAGCCTGTTTTAAAATGAGCAATATAATTTTATATTTTTACGATGTTTTAACAATTTCAACATAAAATTAATTAAAGCAGATTTACGAAGCAGATTTTAACGTAAATTTTATTCGCTGCGCATTAAAAATTGGCAGATGTTTACAAAAGTTTACTTAATCAGTATTTCAGTATGCCGGAAATGGTTCATGCAATTTAAATGGCGGCGTTCTCATGGGTAAACACTTTTGTTGCATCCTGAATTTTCTATAATTCCGTAAAGTGTAACGACGTGTGTGGGGAAGCGGAAGTACTACGGGAAAAACATCATTGTTATTGCAAGCTTCAAATTTAAAATGAAGTGAGTTTTAAAAAAATAAAATAGAGATAAATTTTTTTTTTCTATTTTTGATATATACTTGCAAATAGTTTGCTTCAAATGTATTTAAATTGTGTGTTGCATGTGATCCAATGATCTATATTTATCATGGCACACAAATGAGCTTGGATATTATGTACAGAGACCGGCGGTAAGATTGCTATGCGAGCAGCGTTTGAGAGCTATCTCGTATGCATTGGATTTTACGCTCGGACTAATTCCGCTCCAGTACTTGACTGTGAATATTCCGTCCATATGATTTACGCATTAATTTACCATCCCCGATATTGCCTACTCAATATACATGCACACATCAATGAAGAAGCTCACTAAATGTGCGCTTCAGAAGATGTGACAGCACAATTTCAGTTATCTAAATAGAAATTCCGTAACAAGGTATTTTTTTCATTGATTTTTAAATAATTGAAATTTAGGTAAACCTGCCAGTATTTTATATTTATCACATGCTTATGCAGAATCTCTTCATAAAATTATTCAAAAATTAAATTTATCACATGACATTTGATTAAAACACAGAAATAAAGTAAGTTTATTATACTTTTGTTAAAATATATAACAATACATAGAATGTATTTGAGTATTTTACAAAATCTCTCATATTTCAAAATTGTTCATAAAATTATTAATTTTCAAAAAGTAAATTTTATTATTATTACTATTTTCTATTTTTTTTATGAACATGTAACATGCTAACCAAATGAATACTAAATTAAATACGTCATCACGATATTTAAGTGAATAAAGAATTATTAAGGTTTCTCTTTACACCAATTACATCATTTTATCCCCTGATATTTCAATGGGACATTCGCCCGTATATAAAATAAAATGGTATTGTCAGCCATACAAAATAATTGGGCGGAGGCTTTCGAATTATTTGTCGAGCGTGAAGTCATTCGGCTCGCTGAAAAGTGCGACTAATGGCAAAGTACTAAAACATATTTTATGGACGAAAATAATACAACTTATACAATTATTCTGTAATAACCCAGGACTGAAAATGCGAAAATGTATTTGTTATAATTTTTAAATGATTACTGTTTCATATCGTGATGTGGAAATTCTAGCCGTTTAATAAAAGGAAAATTTTCATCAAATAATAAATAAAAGGAGAAAATTGTATATTATTAAATTTGGCATAGTATTTACTAAGCAATTAGTTATGTATTTATGTTTATTATTAAAGGTAAGGTTCGATGACCAATATAAATATGCCAGACGTAGCACAGATGTAACAAAAAAAAAAAACATTCACTAGTAAATCAAGATGTCATATAAACAATAACTTTTTGTTGTTAATAATGTATAAAATAAAAGTATTGATTAATGCTTTAAAATAATGATTATTGCAAGATATATCAGTATTTTAACAAAAAAAAAAAATTATGTTACAAAAAACAAAAAAAAATGTATAGAAAATATCATACGGTTTAAATACAAAGGTGTAAGAAAAGTTTTGCAGGTTTTAATTACAAAAAAAATCTGCTCGATTCTATAACTGTGAATTTTTTATAATTTTTTTAAATTAGTGTAATCGGTCGAAACTTTTTTCATTTACTTCAACTGCCCAGGTTTTATATTTCTGGTATATTTAGCATGAATTTCTGATATTATTGCAGTGATAATGTCACATTATTATGCTTTTAATTTCTTTATCCTGATTAATCTTTAGGCTTGAAAAATCCATTAGTAATTTCATAGTTACGTCAATTTGCCTTTGTGCCATTGATATGACTGGGGTATTTTATTATGACTGCGTGCTTTTGGAACGGAGGCATTCTTTCTTACCACACGATTCTGCAATAATAAGTCGAGAATGATTTCTACCGTTTAATCCGGTTAAATACTTCTTCGAAAGGATTGGCATCCTAAAAAGTAGCCCCGAGTGCCTCGGTGAATTAAGTGAAACCACTCACGATTATTCTCCATCGTCACGAATGTCGCTTGATGGTGCCAAAACAAACCCGAGCGCAGCACATGTCGGGGAGAACGCCAACAATTGCTGGGCGCCTGTATTAAATAGTATGAGAATCCACACGAAGGGCTTACCTTCCTACACTTGTCATCGCTGGGAATGCCCGGTTTTTGCGCTGCCATGGTTTGATATGCGAACATTATTCACACATTTCTCTGTAATTTATATTCTGCCGGGTACGATAAAATATAATATATTGCAGTCGGTAGTTCTGTCATTTAGATTATCAAATGAAAAAATCTTAGTATACAGGAAAAAAAAAAATGAGCCAAAACAATATTAAAGGTTATTAAATTTAAAAATTTGCAAATATTTTATGATAAATGTCTACATGGAGTTTTATCAAGTTTTTTTGAATTTTTTTAATATAAGAAAATGCGTTCATGTGTTTTTTTTCTAAACTTTTTTAAATAAAGAATTAATAATGGAATAAAAATTTTGTAATTAAATTTTAAAATTTTTTTTTTTAGAAAATTTATGCATTCTTGGGTATTTCGTGTTCATTACTGGATTTATTTTTTTTCAACATTTAATTCCAATAAAAAAAACATTAAACAAAACGCTTCATGAAGACATTTCATGCATAAGTAAATATAGAACTCTGTATAATTTTTTTTTCTTTTTACTGGAGAAAATTTTAAAAATAAAACTTTTCTTAAAAACGTGGTTATTTAACTTTACGATTGTGTTGTTTTTGCATTAATTTACAATTTATAAATTTTTTTGTTAATGTATGATAATTTATCTTCATAAATTAAATACGTATTTAAAATAATGTTAAAATATTCTAATATTATATTAAATCAATTCACATAAATAAATAAAAACATCCCATAATCCACAAATAATGCAAAGAGTGGATTAAAAAGTAAAATAGTTGAGTATGTAAAACTTTAAGTTTGTACATTTTATTACATGGATACGTTTTACTTGTAATGGACCCTAATGATGCTTCTACATTAGTGCAAAAAACTTATTACCATTTTTAATGCTTTGAAGCATGACGTAGATTAAGTCTGGAAGCGCAAAATAAGACGAAACCTTTGAACACGAAATAAACTTACATAATTTTGCCATGTAAATGACTGAACGTAAAATCCCCTACAAACTGAGTGTCACTCGCAATTTAATGCTTAATTATGCCGCAGCATCAAAAGAGCTTATGAAATAACGCGTTATACCTAAAGTCAAAGGGAAGGCTGGACCTGGCAATGGTGCATTGCAGGTGGAGATATTCTTGGCCGAAGGTTCTGGAACAGAAGTCTTCTTATTCACAGATTATTACTCCCTCTCTCCGCTGTCTGGTCTGCCCGAATAACATTCTTACATACCTTCTCTGGGATTCATTGCAAAAATAATTGAATTTCCTCTAAGTTGGCGGGGTATTTTCTATCCCCGTGCCAGTCGATCGGGGGCATTGAATTACTATGAAGTGGCCTAAGAGAATCGGCTGCAAACTTTATGAAACGTTAATTATTAATTCAATGCGGTTAGAGTAAGAAAAATTCTAAAAATACGACCGCGCTATATTCATTCTAAGGAAGCTTATCTATATTGGAGAGAAGTGACATAACTGCTATTGTAGAATCATGATATAAAAAGATTTTTGATCATTAATTAAGCTGTTTAAAAAGGAATACAATCTTATAGATAAAAAAGACTAAAGGGATTTGAGCTGAGTGTGATCAAAAAAATATATAAACGTTTATAAATAACCGATACAATGTAAAAAAAACTACTTAATCTAGAAATATAACCATTTTTTAATATCTAAACAATTTTGCTGTCTAAGCTACTATAAATGATTTATTTTTATACATATTTTCCCTTGCTTGGCCTCCCTCACTTTCGATGGTTGCATAAAACTTTTTTGCTCTCGGCATGGCAGCAAATTTTTTGAAAGAGATTTAGTCTTTAAGTTGGAAATTTGGCTCGGGTAACAGGTGGCTTGACCTCGATTGTAACTTTCTCTCTAACAAGCTAATTATTTTTTTCCGATTTATGACAAAGGGGTTGATCTAGTGCCTGCTGAAATCGGTTTTAACTTTCGTGTTTTAAAAAAAATACTGCAAGCTACCAAAGCATTTATATGTACATATTCAACATTGGTTCTGATTCTCATGAAATTTCACGTAGTAAAGTCGTATGACATAAAATTATTTGATACTTTAAAAAAAAAAAAAAACATGAATATAAGTAATTATTATATTTCAACAACCAATCACTTGCAAAAAAATGTTTTTCACCGGTTTTAATCAGGAGATCAAACCATGTAAGAATTTTATCGCTCCTTGTGGAATTAGTGTAAGTCTCAGTTTATTTGGCTAAGACATCTTATACACAGTTGCGTCATCCGGCCTCTCACGGAACGTTTCTATTTGCACAAGCACCCCCGACCAGGGCGCAAATAGTCACAATTACCTAAAATGAAATCACATACCTAGAGCCGACGGCCAGACTTACTTTATAACGGCGGGGGTGCGACTCGGCATTCGAGACAATAGCTCGGGCGGAGCACCTGCCGGGGGTAGATGACGAACATTTTCAGGCAACTCACCGTAAAAAGGTTAAAGTTAATTAATTACAGCAAAGTTGGAAACACTTTCATTTTAATAAAAATAACTGTTCTTAAGGACTTCAGACATTAATCTTTGTGAAGTTTCGCATTTCATGTCTGCGCTTGCTTATACACTATTTAAATATTGTTATTATCCCTATTTTTTTTTTAATAAGGCAGCTTCATGATAATAAAGGTACTCGTATTTTGTAAATTGATATTAAAAGTTAAATATCGAGTTTATCAGATTTGGATTAGTTGGTAAGTTTTGGATAATACTGAGTATGAAATATCAATAATATATATTTATTCATAAGCTTTTCTTTACTTTGATATTGCTTTGACTGATTTAATTTATTTTATCCTCGCCATTTCAACCGCGCAATTTTAAATTACGCTCAAACAGTGATTCGTTAACCTCTGCACCCAGTTAAAAAAGCTTTCTAAAAATAATTTTACTATATTATTGCAGTCTTTGAAAAAATATTATGCATCATCAAATATATAGTTATTCATTCAAATTAAATCGTGTTCATTTTCATACATTAATTTCAGTTTTGCACACCTTATGACATAGTTCTAGTTAACATGTAGTTTTACTACTTCACATAAATTTTTCTACCCAATAAATAATACTATTGGTTTTTTTCACGAAGCGCATATCCTCAGAGGAGATACAATATTACCGCGGGCCAGTATTAGTAATTCGCTTGTACTCTTGACATCAAACCACAGTCGCAAACACCGCAACCATGTTAATTTTCTCCTTCATCTTAAAATCCATTATCGATATAAAAAAAGTTATTTCATCAGTAATCGTTTTTTTTTTATTTGGATTAGAGTATTCTGTATTGATTTTTAAAAAAAGGCACTTTCATTTGGAGCTTTTAATAAAGAAAGCGCATTTATATACAGCGAGCCAGCGGCAACCCTCCCCGGACGCCTCGGCCCACACACGCTGCTCTCCGCATGAGTTGTGCGACAGTCTGGGTGAGAACGTCCGGCCGGCCGCATTATGATTGTTATTGTAGTACCAATTCCCTGCCAACCCAAGAATATACTAACAAGTATATTGCAACACTTGGCGTAATGCAATCAGGTACGGCTGCCACCGCCGGAAGGGGGGAGAAGGCGGCCGCTTTTCATTTTATCCCCCGAGTTTATTGCGTTGTATGATATTGTCTTTAAATTATTCATGAGCGTGTTTTTGCATGATGAAATAAAACGTTATTATTGCGTATACTTATTATTTAATTGAAAATTGGAAGTACAGCCGAATTAGTGAGACTGGCCCAGGATTGAGACACGTTCGATGAAATGGTCACCAACCTCCTTTAAAGAGTGGCAATATACGAAGAAAATTGTTTAATTGAATAGAATCAGTTCCGAAGCTCCGTTTAAACGCAATTATTGCGTATACTTATTATTTAATTGAAAATCGGTAAACAGCCGAATTAGTGAGACTGGCCCAGGATTGAGACACGTTCGATGAAATGGTCACCAACCTCCTATGAAGAGTGGCACTATAAAAAGAAAAATTATAATTGAATATAATCAGTTCCGAAGCTCCATTTATACACTATTATTGCATATACTTATAATTTAATTGAAAGTCAGAAGTACAGCCGAATGAGTGAGACTGGCCCAAGATTAAAATACGTTCGATGAAATGGTAACCAACCTCCAATGAAGAGTGGCACTATAAGAAGAAGATTGTTTAATTGAATAGAATCAGTTCCGAAACTCCGTGTCGTTTCATTAGCATGAAAAAAATTGTGATAGAAAAGCAACTGTAGTATATCTACACTAGAGCATTGATCTATTTTTTTTCAATATCATTAATAGTAAAAGCTTTTGATTTTATAAAATTATCAGCTATATTGAATGAGTGTAAAATTGAATAAAAACAACACACTTGTTCGTGTTTTACGTTCAAATGCTTATCTAATACTACGATAATTAAATTAGATTATTATTTTAGTTGTATTTCAAAAATTTCAATATGGGTTTTTATATAATTTTTATTCTGATTACGTATAAGAATTATTAGTATTATATATTCGACAAGTTTATAATTAAATGATGTTGTGAATAAACAACAAACTTAATATAACACGAAGCACAAATGACAATAACAAAAAAATACTTTTCTAATGTTTACTAATATAAAATAGTGTTTTGAAATTTATCTTGAAATCAATATACTATTTAATCACATCAAAATTACAATTTTTATCTTAAACAATCATTAATAAATGTAAAAAAAAACATTTACTGTCATAAAATATTTTTATCAAATTTGTTGTAATAAGTTAGAATATAGCTGATAAATTAGGTTAAATTTAATGAAAATGTATGAACTCTATAAATATTAAAATAATAAATTAGTTTCAAACATATCCGCGAATCGGGCAAATCTGAAATCAAAATCAAATAGAAATGCCATTTAGTTAAAAGCCAACCCGGACAATTCACACGTCTATTATCAGACAGTCTGTAATCTACATTAGTGCATTATTGATGGTCAATTAATTATTTGGCACCGGTACTGAAAAAGTTCATGCAGTGACAGCGAAAGTCGGAGCATTAAAATTAAAAATGAATGAATGTTTTCGCTGTCATATTTGGAGCAGCACAAATGATTGTTATTTAATATGAGTAAGAGAATTAATTTTACAAATTTTTTTTATGGTTACTAGTGCGTTTTTATATATTTCATATCTACTAATTGTTTCTATTCTTTGCCTTCTAGCAAATATATAATATATTTTTAACATAAGCATATTTTCGTGTATCTCTGCAAACAATGAATTAACTTATAATAATTTATTTATGAATCGGGTTATCATAAAAATGATAAATCATAAGAAAGTAGTAATTAAGTACGTTAGTGTATGATTTTTACATAATTCAAAAATATACTACATTATGTTAATTATTTATTTGCATATGGTGTGACATTTTTAATTTACTTTAAACATGTTATATAGGAATAATTATTATAATGTATCAATAATTATGTCGGTGTTATAAATTATAAAATCTACCTAAATCATATTTTTAAAAATTAAATATTTCTAAAAATGTTCAAAACGCGCATGCACTAAATAGATGTATTCCTATAGACGTTTATACCATTACATTTTTTAAGCTTGCTCATTTAGTCACAGCAGCTACCCTTAATGAATACAACAACATTAGACGAGGCAGAAGAATAAAGCCTCTTTAATTCGCCATTGTTTATCAGTCGGCTTCTGTTCGGTATAAGGGATGATAAGGCTTAGTCGCTGAACGAAATCCAATTGCAATGTTGTCACAGCAAACAGCCCTTACTGCACGGTGGTGCAGCTTTAGATTAGAGCAGACCAAGATTTACCCACCAACTAATGCTTTGATTTTGCATTTGACAGATAAATTTCATACGAACCCAAACAAAACAATATTCTTGCATTATATGACGTTATTTTTTACATTATATATACCGCATTATACTTGAATAAATACATGATTTGAGATGTCGATTTTGAAAATAGTATGCATAAATATAAATAATTTACGATGACACTACTAAACAATCAAATGAACTATTTTTTTATTTTATTTTAAACGTTATTTTATAAATATAAATATATATACAATTAAAGTAAGTATATAATATACAAACATACTATAAAATTTAAAAAAAATATTTAAGGGGTAAAATAAATTTATAACTATATCTCAAAGTTTCCTGTTATCGCTTTAGAAGTTTTTGCATACGCTAATAATTAACAGTTACACATAAGAAATTCAATATTTTTGACAGAGAGTACTTGGTGGAATTCCATTTTAATATTTTTGAGTAAAAACTTTTTACGTTGGCCTTATCAAACAGAGTCACAAACGAAACCGGTCACAAATAAAAACGAACATGTGGAAAATCACTCAAGTATTTTACTCAAAAATAGTTACACATAAATTACATATTTTATTAAAAATATAATAAATTTGAGAATACCTGAAATGTCTACATAAAAAGCCGTATTGGTTTTATTTTTTAATATTTTTTATTCAATTTTCAATGACCTCTTTCATAAAAAGCTGTATCGGTAATACTTCCCAGTATTTCTACAATTCATTTTTTTATTTATGGAAATAAAAGTATTTTATTGGACGTTTAAGCTGGCATTTTATAGTCCCAAGCACACATAGCTCCTGGAGTCCTAGGCGAGCCGAGGCGAGGCGCGGTTCCCGGTGTGCGTATAGTGGCCGCAACGGGAAGTCACTCGGGAGCGACATTTTTAATATCCGGTTTCTAAATTCCACTCACATTACCCGCAGCTTTGTCAGTAATTGAATATTCCTTCTTCTTAGAAAAAAAACACATCGTATTTATGCGAGCGTCCTCTTTGAGATACGCTTAGAATACTAAGAATCCTAATTTAATGTGACAGAGCAAAGAAAGGGTCCCGAAGTAGCGGTTCCATCCGAAGATTTACCCGAGAGCGTCGCTTTTTGTACATCATATAATTTCCTTATACGTGCCAAGGTCGCCAGTCTGAGCACTATAAAGCAAACCTTGCGGGACTTAATTCTCCGAAAAGTGCGAGCGGCGTGAGCGTAAATCTTTGGGGGCTATCGGCGCCACCCGCTGCCGCAACATCGGAAGGCGAAGCGGACGATCGCCGACGCAGGCAAATATAACTAGACTGCTCGGGTACAATAAAAACAATGTTCGCCGAGGCTCGAACGGTGTCCTCTCCGCAAACAAGACCCGGTACAAGCAAACAGGGCGACAATAACACAGCGCGGCCGTACCGCATGAGATCGAGTTAACACGGCCGATTTGTTCGACAGAGATTGCGATTCCACTCTAATTTAATATCACCCTCTCGCGCCGCGGGAATGTATGGACGCCTTTCGTTATCTTGATTTACGTTGCTGAGTCGCGACTGTGTTTTGAATTTATGACACCTTCGGGGGATATAATACGTGTGAAACGGATTGCTCAATTTTTGTTTATTTACATAGCCTAAGCTTGGCGCAGAGCTCCGATTCAATATGCAAAGGTGTGATGCTACCGAGCATCTATAAACATCGCAAACAATTCTTTTATTACGAACCCGTATTCCGCGTGCCACGGCAGTTAAAAAAACCTTCGTCAATTTACTTAATATTTTATATATGCTCTCGTGTTACAATTATTCTATTCAAATTTTTTATATATTTTTTAGTTACGGCCGCAAATGTATCAGGCTGCATCAAAATATTAGCTTAATGGCGCCGCTCTTGTGGTCTACTTTCCTAGCCGAGAGGGGTAGCTGTGGCTAGAGAAATTCAGTTGTCTTTCGTTCATGGAGTCAACATAAAGAAATACGTTCAATATTTTCAGTGCGACTGGAAAGGAAATCTTGGAAATTCAAGGTTTCCACGTGGGGTTTCGAGTAATATCGGCGCAGGCTTGGGAGCGTTCCGCGGATATTGGCCTGCTCGTGGCCGATAAACGTTCCAAAGGGGTAGAGGCAGTGCTCGTGGCATTGAATTGGGTCGGCCGACTTTTAGCAGTTTGTTATGTGGCAGTGACGGCGGCCGCGGGAGTGCCCGGGGCGATATTGTTTAACTTCAATTGTTTCCCGTTTTATCGGGCCAGGCCGTGCGTCTGATGGGTTTACGAACTTTACATGCCCCATTAACTCGCCCCCGGAGACCCTCGTGGCATATTACGCAATTTAATTGCTATATAATTGTACATCGTCTTGATTGTCGTCATAAACTAAAGGAGACGTCAGCCGGAAGGGTCGCGGCCAGGCTTTCCCCCGGGATTTATGGTCGATCAAAAAAAAGCTCTATTTTTATTTTATAATTTATGACATCATATATTGTGCCTTTGGAAACCTGATATTAAAAAAAATGTTGCACGTATCTGAAAGAATTTAACGAAAAAAAACAAATTATGAACAGATATTTTAAACCACAATACGATTTCTATTTTTTTTAAATGTTTTGCTGTAACCAATTTGATATGCTAGATTTATTATTAACCATTGATTGATCTAGGCTTTTTGATTCATTAGCTTTTACAAGTGGCATTTACATTTATAAAGTAAAATTACTTAAACTTAATAAATATAGAGTTTTTGAGAATAAAATTTATTTTTATCTTGATAACTTGATGTTTATATTAATTAAATATTTGAAATGATATACAAATTAAAAAGTATCTTTAAAATAACAACGATTAGAGAATAATGATATTTTATCTGTGTAAATTGACAATATTTTTGGATGTTTGAAACTTAATACGCAAGATGTAGGTAGTCTTATTTTATACAATATTTACTCTTGCTTTAATTATTTGCATAGTCCGGAAAAGATTAACAAATGCAGAAGGACTTAAGAAAAGTTCTTTGTAATGGATAAAGCAATTATCCTTATTACAATTTCAAATTCTGCTAGGAATTAGATTAGTATTCAGTCCGAGAATGCTCCAAATAACTACCCTCGTATAAAGAACTGATCTCTTAAAGATTGCTTTACGACTCCTTAAACCTAAATTATGTCCTGAATTAGGTATATATTCACTTATTTATTGTATCACCAACGTATATATTTCAATATATAAATAATAAAATAAACACAACATAATAAATTATTCAGTAATTTCTGATTAATTGTCCGGATTTAATTTAAGTGAAAATATAAAGAAAGAAGAAAAAGTGTCTTTTATACATGGAACTCTAAATCTAACATGATAATATCCGTGAGGCTAGAGGCATCTACCCAACTTGTCTTCCTGCTTTCCAAAAAAGTTATTAACTGTCAAAAACACGTAGCGACGCTCAAAGTTTCGCACGAAACCCGCCTTTAAGAATGTATGGGGAGTCACATAATATTTGCCCGGGCGGGCCATTTGATGGATTTTCTTCCTTTCATAAAGTAAGGCACAGACTGTCAAATGAGGCAGTAAAGAATGGGGTGGTTTGCATGAGGCTTTATATCCATAAGGCGATATTCTCTGTATTAATGATGGCGTTTGAAATTATGATGTTGAATGTGGTTTGGATTAATGGAATTCCATAGAATTTGTATGTATTGCCTTAAAAACGAAATTTGCTGATTATGTTAGATGTGAAGTCAAATGATTAATTTTAAAAAAACTTATGCGTTTATTATGAAATTTATCGTTCAACTAGTTTTCAATAATTATATATTTTCATAAAATTATTTGACATTAAACAAGTATTTTCTATGATAGTAAATATTTTAATTAAAATTTATAATACAAATTATTGACCATGCTCGCCACCGTGTGACCAAAAAGAGACACATAATAAAATATCCGTGAACTCTACCATACTTAACAGAATATGTGGGAATAACCAGAACCCAAGCATATATTTTACGGCTTTGTTTTTGTAAGAATTTAATATAAAAATATATTTTAGTACGAGTGAATAATATGCCATGATGTGGTATAAAATCGCAAAGCCACAGACACGTGCGGTCCCATACATTCACAATGAAATAATATAACATGAACGTAAAAGCTGAAATAAAAATACCCAAATCTCGACAATAAAACACACAAGTCCCGTCCTCTACCTATGATACCCGATAGGAAATCACCGCGAGTATGGGCGATTTGTATAGCGTCTGCTCATACATTTGCTTTGGTAGGAATATGTACATACCGTACGATTTAATATTCTGAGAATATCTGGGATAAGCCTGCAGAAAAGGGTTTCTTGGAAAATATGAATTGTTTAATTTTTCCAAAAAACTTTGTGTTTTAAAACCTACAAAGAAATCAAGGCTTATTTTTTTCTGAGTTTAATAAATGCTATGTACTGTTCGTATTCCTATTCCATGCCACTACATACAATTAAATGTTTAAAATAATAATATTGATAAAATTCATAATATTTTAGTTAAATGATTACCTTCGTTGTCTCTTGTCTTAAGTCAGTCATTGATTCCGCGCAATATGGATCAATTAAAAATATAGTTTTATTTATTTATGGTTTTTATGGTGTATTTGGCGAGTTGAAAACGCTTATTGACATTTAATAGCTATTCAAAAGTATTTATTAAGCTTGTAAACAAGGCCGTATTCGTGCTATTGAGCAATTACGTATTTGTTTGTTAATGTGCTTAATGGCTTAAATATTCAGTATTATTACTTAGCACACCCAAATTCATATTTTTTAGCCATTATATTATAAGTTGAAATTTCCAAAAATAAGCTTTTAAATCTAATATTTTTAAAAGCCTTACTTTTTATGCATCACGCCAACGCTTTTTAAATTGATCAATTTCAGGTACGGAAGATGAATACTAATTTAACCTCGAGGAGCTCTACCACACCACCCTGCTACTGCCTTCGAGCCGCGACCATGTCGGTTCCTCAAATTTTCCAAATCCCCGTCGCTCGCTTCCTTCGTCTGGCGGGATACGGACTCTTTCCGCTCGGGATCAGGTCGTCATTTCCTCCCTGCGAGAGATGCAGGTTCCAGCTACTGGGAGCGCCATACTTTATCGTCAATTTGAAACTCGAGCGCGCAGTGAATACCGAGGCAGGCGATTGGCTCTTTGACATATTACACCTCTCCCCTCTCCGCCTTCACGCAGTATTAGAACCCATCATTTTTTTACCGTTAACGCGAACGATGTCATAAATCACGACTGCCCTTCAGATTATCGAGCGGTGCAGCGCATTTTAAAAGCTTTCAGTGGAGATTAAAAGCACAAATTCGTGAATAGATTATGGCCTGTGACAAATTTGAACTTTGACGAAGTGGGCCTAATTGATAGCTATTACAACGCCCGCTCTATGAATACTGTAGAGATGTTATAACGGAAAATTACCACTGCCTCTGCCCCAAAAAATACCTCTGACATATTCGGATATTAAATTTATACTAGGTTGATTTATTAATAACGAACGTGCGTACATTATTTACACCCACACTCACGAAAAAAATGTAAGCTCTTAAATTTTATAAAAATAGATTTTAGAGACAATAAAATTATTATTTTATGTCTATGAGTGACGTGCGGTCTTTGAAATTAAAAAAACAGGAAGCTTCTTTTAAAAGCTATCAAAATTTAATTTTCGTCTGCTATGAACATTTAAAATATTAAAAATCCAACGATTGTGAATTCAAAATATTTAAGGGGCTTCTATTATCTATTTGCCACTTTCACAAGATATTCACTACTTTTTTGTTTGTATGGACCGCACAGCTCTGATGTCGATAAATTCCATTTGTCCTTTAACCTAACGAGTATATTGAGGTTTTTTTTATTCAGCTCGCAAACGACAGATTTTTTTTTCCCAGTACCTAGCGTTATTTTTATCTGGATACAAATGACAAAAATATTCTTGAACGTCCGTAATTGACATTGAGCGGTGAAAAATATCATTGTATAGTTTTAAACCTTACTAAATTTATTCAATAAAAATTCGCAATTTAAAGACATTTAATATCAATTACCACAGATTTAAAAATAAAAGCATCTTGGATAAAAAAAAATTGAGTCATTCGATCATTTGGACATTTTTTTTATAAAAATAGAGTATCAGACATTAAATTAGTTTATCTCAGATGTATTATAACTTTTGTTTTCTTTCAGGGCATAAATATTTAACGTATCGAAACTCGGTCCGAATATTGTACGTATGTCCGAGAAATAGAAATAATTTTAAATTGGAATTTCTGCAAACGCAGGCTTTTGTATGAAGTCCCTGGTTCGTGAAGTATGCTTGACTTCGTATAGGCGCAATTGTGAAAAGCCCTGCTATCATATATATAGCTCTAAGGCGGTTTTCTTGTCTAAAATATAAAACGAATCGACAAAATTTTGGATTGAAATAGTTTTATGTAATCAATATAAGTAACTTTTAAAATAACGTAGAGTATATAGGTAGATAAATTTATATTTTGTCACATTATGGATATTTAAATAAGTATTGCATATTTCAGTGGTTGCACGTTTTAACTAAATAATAATGAAAAGCATCTAAAGCACTGAAATAAGTTCTGAAATTGAGAGTAGTTGAATATTTAATATATTTTATAATTTATAAATAATTTATCGTAATAAATTAAAGTATACTACGCTATTGAAAAATATACATTTTTCTTTTAAATACGTATAAAGGGTGTTTGTAGCCCCGAGTTGTTGAAAGCATGTTATCTATGGCGTTTATTGTCTCATCGTTCCCCGCGCCTCGAGATGACATTGAATTCTCATGTACGCGATGATATATTTCTGTATAATGCTTTTAAACAGATTGCGTGCCTGAAGTTATCTGTACAAAGTGGTATCACAATCATTACGTTTTAGTAAAAACAACGAATAAAAAGTTTCTCCAATACAAATTTTAAAATAATAAATAAAAAATATATAACGTATAATACAGTAGAGAAGTAATGACATAACGCTCATCTCCGATTACCTCCAGAACAGTGGTGGGGTTGTGTGTAGACGGGGGAGGGTGGGCAAAACCACTATGCTCCACCGCATTGCAAGCGGATAGGAATTTAATATTAAGCGGGCATTATTGTCTTTTTTATCGCTTCGGCATATTCATGTTTTTAGTATCGGTCATAATTTTTTATTGAAACGTCTAAATCGTCTAATTTATTTTCACGTTTAGCGAGGATCCGGCACTATATAGGTCAGCGGGGAGATTAATTTTTTTTTTATTTATTTGTTTTCCTGACGCGATCAAAGAAAATTATGATGTTTTGGTCGCATTAACGTCATGGTAATAACAGTTAAAGTCTACGGTAAAAAGTATTAACGTTGATTGACTCAGTGTCTTAAATATAGTTATTGTGATTTTCTGTTTTTTGCTCGTAATTTTTTGTTGATATAAATTTTTCGTAGCCATTTTATACTATGGCATGTTATACTGTAATAACAATAAAAAAAATACTTACATAATTTTAATATCTACTTTTATTTTCTGAAAGAAATAGTTAATGTATGGTGTAAGCATAAGTCGGCAAATTATCAATATTCCATTTTTCGTTTTTTCATCATTCCATCTTTGTATTTAATATTAATCAACGAATAAATCTGTTGAACAAAAAGGCTGCACTATTCATACAGAAAATCACTCGTTAAATTCAGTAACGCAAATACATCCGAATATGCATCTCGTGTCAAGAACAAATGTTCAGTAAATAGCAAATGTTTGGCAGCTAGTGAATACAACAATCAACCCAAAACGAACGACCTAAATTTTAAGTAATTTAACGATTTGTTAAAAAGCTCTTGCCTATTCAAAGAGCATTACTTTTTTCATTTATTTTTAACCAGCAGGTTCTACATTATTTGAGGCTTTTAGTATAAAACCATTACTTTTTGTATATCCATCCAATAATAATCTTACATCTCTCAACTACGTTTTATAAAACAAAGTGCTCGGATATTTAATCCCGCATTAAAAAAATAAAAAAAGTTTAATAGGGGAATTTGTGTAATTGAAGTAGGTTACGATAATAATGGAGTTAAAATAAAAATCTTGTAACTGGGGTAAAAGAGTGATTCTGGAACTTTGAAGTAGCAGGAGTAATTGTTTTCCCTCGCATACGATTTTGGGAGGACCTGTCACACGTGACAGTTCAACTCCCCCGGAGACTCTCCGCAGTCAGTTTTACATAAAAGCGCACGTGAGAGAGAAGGAACCCTGTATTCTCGGGGACGATAAATTATGTTGAAAAGTCAAGCGATTAAATAAAGAAGAAAAGAATTGAAAGTTATTTCATGTCAAAATTTAGCAAAGTTTTGAGCGCTATGGGATTTGCCTCGAAACAAAATTGGAGATCTACTTTAGGGAGCCTTCCATTTGAGTATTATTTATACACGTTTAAAAAGCGATGAACTTAATTTTTTACTCACAGTGATTTTTAATTTTGAGCATTTTCGCATTTTGGGCAAATTAAAAAAAAATTTAAAGTGCCCCCAAAATGCAAGAGTGCTAATTTTTTAAAAGCAGTTTCATAGTCGTCTGGTTACACATTTTTTTTGTTTAAAAGTTATGTTTTTTAAAACCAAACCAGTCGTTCATGCAACAAATTTGTATCTTTGTTGTGAAAAAAACTAGTGTATTTTTTCTCGAACCTATAATCCATTTGTTATAAATATTATAACATTAAATCCTACAAAATAAACGAAATTTTTCACATGAAACGAGAGAAACATTCTCCCAAGTATAAATAAGGATTATTGATGTCTTAAAAAACATAGATGGTTTTTTTGGAAGCAGTGTGGTAATAATGTTGTATCCAACCTAAAGCCAGATTCCGGTGCAGATTGTCTTTTACTAGGCAACCCCAAATTGCCTTTATTACTAAATAGCTACAATACGACGGCTGCACCACTCGGCCTCCATTTTTTACTATTTAGTCGTGCAGTGCCTTCGGCCGGCAAACTTTCAGATAAGCTCCGGGGAAAATTATTCTTCAGTAGCAGGTCCAGGGAGGTAATACTTGTGGCAACTGAAGCGGCCACTGAACAATAGCGGACCAGGCGCAACTTGAGCGCCCGGCAAAACAAGGGCGGGGGCGGCTTCAAGGGTGTACGGTTGTACGATTATACTGGGTTATATTAGAAAAATCATTTGATTTCCGGTCAAAGCTTTTGTTAATTAATATCATATATTCAGAATAATATTTTTTTTAAACATATAAGCTTTGGTTTGTTTTTAAAATGGAAGTTTTAATCTTTTAAGATTATATTTTCACCGTTTTTCTAAACACCTATCATATCAGATTTTCGTCAAAGAATCGTTAGCATATTATATTTTAAGTATTATCATTGTGATAGGAACATTGTCATTAAGATTTAGACTTATTTTGATTATTTTAATGATGAAATAACGAACTACATTAAATTACGATTAACAAGAGAAGTGCTTCATGTTCTGACGATTAAATCTCAGATATTGAAATCGTCTCTTTGTTGACAGGTAATTTTGTTTCGTTCAGTCTGTTTAACATTGTTTTATCGACATTAAATATAAATCCTTTTAATTATAAAAAGGAAAAATTTGCATATACCATTTAATACTATATGTGTTGTTAAGATCTGATTTGTTACGGATCAGAAAACAGAAATACAAAGTTTGAAGATCGGAGGAGGCTAAACAAAAGAGGCGAGTGAGTTGGAAATATGGGTGATGGGAGAGAAGGGGTGGTATAATGTAAATGTGGGGTTGGAGGCCGCCATTGCCGGCCCTTTTATAATCGCCAGCGGACTGTGTTGCCATTGCGATTTGCATCCGGATTGAAACGCAAGGGACAGGCATTATTGGAAATGAAGGTATTGAAAAGGTGACCCGCGTTCCCGGCCGCTGAATTGAAAGCGTTTGGAGCCAGAATGAATGTTGGAAATATGAGAAATGTTTGTTTTGCTATTGAATCTCTCTGTGTGGCCTCTTATTAACGTGTATTGTGCAGTTCGTGGTTTTCAATGGAGTTTAAATTAATGTTTTTGCCGAATGAAATGGTTTGATTTTGTTTATTGTTGGAAAATAAAATATAATAGAATAATAAATCACTAGCAAGTATAAGCATAAAAAAACTCAGCGCACCACTAGATATTTTTGTGGCATAGGCAATATGACATGTTATGAATCATTGAAATTTTAAGTTAAATAAACAAAAAGGTAAATTAAAAATATTATAATGTTCTTATGAGAAAAGTTAAACAAATTTATATATGACGCCAAGGTTAAATTTTGCCAAGGAAAAATATCCTTGATTTTCGTCCTCGACAAAAAATATTTTTTTTGTAAAAATATTTAAAAATAAACATGTTAGTCTTTTTTATTATTGCGTACCTAAAAATAGCACATTTATCAAACGGTGTATTTATTTCCTGAACATGAAGTCAATTATTTCCTCAGCATGAAGTGAAGTCCCTAACAACGGAGGCAATAAATATTCCCAACACTTTTAAGAGGTAGCGGCGTCCCCTTTGTTCCTTTTTAAAAAATTGGGGCATGATAAATTATATGCGTGATTGTAAACAATGAACCGCTAAGTGAGTCAGAATATGTGTACATTTGGTGTGGAAAAACATTGTTTTATTGTGGTTTTTAACAATATCCAGCTGTGTCACGCAGTCATAAATTTCAGGATGAAGTTTCGCATAACCACGCGGAATTCGGAATTTGCGATAAAACACACGAAAACCTCACTCTGACAGTTAACAATGTAATTCGATTATACTTAGGCGTATAAAAAAATTCTGCGCCTCGCAGCATTACAAGGGACAAAATTTTTTTAACCCGGATTTTGACGTTTTATTTTATATAATATTTTAAATTATTTATATTGGTATTGAATAAAACATGAAACTAATTTCACACGCAAGTCTATAGAAAAATAGTTTTATATGGTAATATAGCAAACGTTTTCAATGTTAACAAATAAATGATTGTTGACGTTTAATATTAACTAAGAAGAGATATTTCATGTTCAAACTCGATTCAAACTATTGCATCATCGCCACAAGGTTGATGCAACCCAGAATTTGCAATTAACAGGTGTCTACAATGACTATGCTCCCACAATAGTGATAATATTGAGTCTAGTAAGAATTTTTCACACTTACCCGTGGACCTCTCGATCAAAAATTAAATATCTAACCGTTATATCAACAAGCCAACCATTTATATAATTATTAGAACAAAGAAAGTGTAACATGTACATGATTGTTAATCAGTGAAAGCGCAACATGAGCAACCGTGTGCTGAAAACTTTTTTAGATCTTTACTGTTAATTGAAGTTTGAGATTATGGCGTTGTTCAAAAAATGCCTTTGTATTGATTTTCGTTACACACAACTTAGCTCTTAGCAACATTGCATCATTCATCAGAAATTTTACACAATGTTTTCTTTATATATTGTTGTAGGGGCGAGTGATATTAAACTTTAATCAAATCATAATGTAGCACTTTATATGAAGCAAGTTCAAGCATTGTCAGAATTAATAAAGTCGGGAGACGGCCGTTGTAGTCTCGCTGGCCGTACGAATGAAGCGATAGGGCCGATGCGGCGGTACTCGAGTGCCTACTTTATCGGCCAGACTCAGCATTCCTTGCCCGTGTTTATGGATTAGCCGGTCTGTTTTAGCCGGCAGTCGACTTTCTTTGGCCCACTTTTCCAGGAAAACTGTAGAAAAAAGTTAAACGGTTTTCTCGCTGATAATATCAAATGGCCTTTCCTATCTGCAGTGTTGTTCTTTGCGAGTCCTTTGCGCTCGCACGCCCCGAGGACGATGGGGCATTTTCTCTATAGACCATTGCATTTGTTATCAGTCTACTTTGGAGTAACACTTTTATACTTCGTTATATAAAATATACAACATTGAATAAATTTCAATGTGAGTATAATATTTTTTGATAATATTCAAACGAATTGATTTTATGATTATTGGAAATCATATCAAACGAGGCACTTTTCTGGAACAATGTAATTTTTATTTTTAACATTCAAACACTCTCAATATAAAATATTTATACTATCTTTTTTTGTAAATATCAAAAACACCACAAAAAAATTAAACAAATTAAGCAAAGCAGTATCTGATAATTTTAATAGTTAGTCTAATCGGTAACATCTCTAAAATTTACATGCCAAACAAAATAAACTTTAAAGATTTTTTCGTTTTGAATGATATATTTCACAATATTGATTGTAAATTTAATTATATTTTTATAAATATAAAATTAAAATAAATTCGGAATTTTCAAATAATGAAACAACTTTTGAGTGAAAACACTGTTTCCATGCAGACTTCCAAGTTTCAGGCAGCGAATTCAATCTACATATTCCCAGGCAAATCGGTCACCATCAAGGTGTCAAGTTAACCGTCAACTTCTTATAACAATCAACCGGACCAAGTAAGTACCCGCCAGTTGGCGTACAAATATTGCTGAGGGAAAATAAGATTTTGGATCGCGGCGTGGGAGCTATGAAATCCCGCGGAGAGGAAAAAGCGCGGAACTCCCGGGGCTTGAGCCGAGATTAACTTTAAGCCGGGATTATATTTCGGGTCACGTGTGTAGGCCTAAAGCCATCACAGCTCGTGAAATGGCAAAAGATAAACTGGACAGTAACAAATATTGAGGTTTTCCCGCCGCCGCCGGCCGCCAGCAATTGCTGTTCTATTAATGTCCGACCTCACCGCAGACGCCAATCGCTTTTTGATTCCTTTCACCATCACAGCATGGGGTAATTGGTAAATGATGGCGATTGATCGAAGCGTAGCGTTGTTTACTGCGTATTTATTGATGAAATTTATTTGTGAGTTATTGCCGATAAATAATTTATCGTGCCACATTAGTTATAAAAAAAATCTTCCATTATATTAAAGCAAATAAAAGTACTTTCTATTGGTTTTTAAGAAGACTATTTCAAAGTTTTATGAGAATAAAATAATATTAATGGAGTAACTGGTTAAGCCAATTAAAAGAGTTTTTTTTTAATTATAAATCTTTCAATGTGTAAGTGAAAGTTAAATAGATATTATTATAATTTAATATATATTCATTTGGGTAAAGAAATGTAGTTTTTTTTGCTTGAATTGTTTGTTGTTATTCTATATATATTTGCTATGCATGATTGATAATAAATACGTATGTGTACTACTCCGGTATGCAGTATTATATAAAAATAGAAAATATGTATATCACGAACTGAAGATCGCAGATAACAATTTTATTTACATATAAAATCTGTGCATATTTTATGGGAGTTGAACGCTCTCATAAATTTTTCACACCAACAATAAATCCGTTTCTCAGATCCATCCAGCACGGTTAACATGCAACGTAGGGAAAATGCAAGTTCTTACATTAAATTTAAACTTTTCAGCAGGTTTCTTACGATTTATATTCGAGCGGGAATCATCAATCACGAGCTTAACTTGACCAGTGAGTGCAAAAACAAACACACTCCGAGGACACGGAGGGCCAAAAGGAACAAACGGGCGATCTGGAAGGCTCTGCAGGTCTCACCCCCGCAAGGGAGCAAAAAGTTTTCAAGTTCAGCCAGGAGACGAAGCTCACAACTCCGGGGGGACGAAGCAACTTTCGTGTTTTTCTGCTGAAGACTTATTCTTGGCATTTGAACGCTCAGATGACCAGTCTACAATTTTGGAGCACTTCTTCTAGATATTCTCTTTGGTGACGGAAAACCATTTATCACACTTAAAACATAAGCACTTTTGTACGTATCTTTCTTAATAAAAACTTTAAGCCAGACCTTAATATCTTGTAACATTTTTGGTCTAGAATTTTGAGTAAAAAAAATATAACATACCTTTTTTTACAATCAAAAACAGAAAACTATCTTCAATATTTATTTATTATATTTTATCTATATGTTTGCTTTTTCACTGTTGAAAAATAGCCAAATGCTTATACATCCATATTTTTTGAAAAATTTTAATACAATTTACAATTTCAAATGTATTTGTTGCTTTTCAAAATTAAATGGCTGATAACGCGCTCAAGAGATATTTGCTTCAGAGATATAACATAGGACTCTTCTTATGAGCAATTTATTTGTTTTTATTTCTTTTGGTACACATATAGAGATTTTATGAAACAAGACATATATTTTCAGGAATTAAATATAATTGTTATTGAATAACAGAAAAAAAATACGAGAGCCATCAGCAAGTAACGCTTATTCAGACATGTTCATAATAAGCAAATTTGTTAGAGTATACAAACAATAATTGCTGTAAATATTTGCATTTTCTGCATGTAGTTTGTTTATTGACTTGATTGAATTGTTGTTAAACAAAGAAATATTTATTCGTAAAATATACTTAGTCAGTATTTATTATGCTAGTCTATAGTTTAAATAAATTACCATAATATATCAAGAGATTAAAAATATATGATAATATTCAGATTTTAGTTCCTTTTAAAAATTTCTTATTTAAACTTTCAATGCAGATGCGATGCATTATTTATGTCTCGGAAAGTTTGGCCACCTTGGCTAGAAGCCTTTATTTATCAAACTGAAGGGTTTTTGTTTGTATTTTGTCATAGAACTTTCTGTAGAGCTTCGCCATCGATTTTTCGATCGTTTATTTGTTTGTCTCCCGTGAGGAACTATTTGATCTCTCGTAAGTGCTGAAAGCAGGGTAGGCTGTAAAAATGTCTGTTACAATTATATGGTCGGCTAGAAACCTTATATAGTTTTGAAATAAAATTGCCATGAAAGAAAGCCCTTACTGTCACTTGAATCGGTTTTACAGTTCTTTCATATAGCAACCTTAAGTTTTAGTACTTTGTATTTTATTTCTATTGTTACATAATCACCATTACAAGACGAATACTTTTTTAAATTTGTTATATATTTTATTTACCATTATTTAGCGATATTTGTCGATTAATTTAAATAATTTCAAACTAAATGTATTAATCTCAAACATATATAATACAATTTTGTTCACATATTCAATACATTAAAATATGATGTAAAACAAAATCGCCTAATTATTAAATTCGATATGAATAAAATTATTAATAAATATTGTCAAATATAGAAATAGTTTGAAACAGCTGTTTTTGAAAAATAAGGTTTTGTTTATTCGTTATTTAATTAGTCTGCTTTAAAAGTTAGTACTATCGGAATTATAACAAACATAATATTTATTATCCTACTGTCTACAATGTAAACTGATAATACATGTATGAACAAGTAGGTTCAATAACAAACTCATTAGGTTTTTTAATCACACGGGGATGCGGCGGCCCAGTGGTTGCACTCGCTCGGGGCTGCAGGCAGTTGCACATTTATTATCATAAACTGACGTTTAATTTACCTGTTATTATGTTGTTAATACAATACGCCGGCTGGTCTGATGGACGATTTAATTTTCAGCGTATTATTCATGCAAGATGAATAAATTAGGAAGTCGTTTAAATTGTAATCGCAACTTCGGATATTAAATTTAACATTCAACTGTTATTTCTGGCATGTATTACTATTCCTAATGCTTTTCATAAATTTTATAAGAATTAAATGCATAGTATAACATAAAAATCAGCTTGGCAATAACAGTTTAATTTACATCGTTTTGAATTAAAAACTGCAATTACTTAATACCTTTTCGTTTTTCTTTAAAATATTTTTCTGAAAAATTTCGCTATTATAAAAAGTCACTAATATTACAGGTGGTCATATATTTTTAAATATATAAAAAATGTAACGATGCTTTTAATGAACACCAATGTGTGATAGTCTAAGAGCACATATAATTATATACAAATTATATATTTCCTGTTTTTGATTATTTGATAACCGGAGGTGTGTATGGACAATAAAAATATATTAGATGTACAATATAACACTTCTTTGTATTATACGTTTTGTGGGATAATTCTTATCAAAACGTTACTGTCTTCTCTTATATAAATGAGATAATATAATTTTTGTGCGAGGTATTACTGATTAATTGTTCAATTTGTACGAAACTGATTATTTTTAACTTTTACTTAAAATCAAATCACTATATACAACGCGGCGCTATCGTATAAAAAAAACACCAAGAATATAAATAAAACGGCAAGCCGATCTCCTCGGCGATAAGCGGATCAAATGCTTATTCTCTCTAGACGCAATATCTCCGTAATGCTTGCGGTCTCATAAAAATGCAGTGCAATTAAAAACGAAAAAAGCAATCTTAACGACGCTCCGCTGCGTTTTTTACAAGCCAGTCTGAGGGAAATTTATTGCGAAGCTCCTGGCCGCCCCGCGTCCGTCTAGCGTCTCGTAAAACCAGCCGCAGTACAGACAGACACTTATTCGTCTTATTTGATGGGAGGGTGCCGCTCCCAGTTTATGTAGCTTGATTATTTTATACGTATCCCATACACTTTTCCAGACTTTAAAGCAAACACGTATTTCTATCTGCATTTTGTAGCAATGAAATGTTTTTTTTTTGTTCCATTATGTGCTTTTTCCGACTTGTCTATTTGTATGTAAATATGATTCATTTTTTCCAGAAGTGTTTTTATTGAATCAATAAAATAATACTGCACCGCGTGAATCTCCTCAGAGGAGGTTGGCGATCATTTCACTGAGCATATACTCATGCTGAACAAGTGTTAATGGTTTTCTAAGGGAAAAATAGTATAGTCCTCCGGGTCCTTCTACACGCTTTTATATATTGGAAGGAAAAGTCTGCGTATTGCTGCTAATAGCATTAAACATTAAATATTTAAAAATTTAATTATGTAATCAGTCTTTTGTAGTAAATATGTAATTATAATAATTTTATTCTTTTGTTCTAGGTGAGTTATCGTGGCGTTTGTTTGCTTATTTGGTGTATCAATCTGCAAAGTATTGTAAGTAATTATATTTATTATTTTAACTACAAGAAACATATTATTTTGGGTGGGTCCCTATATATTTTAAAATGAAACAGTAACAGTTTTTAACCGTAAGATATTTTTTAAAATTAACTCAAATAAAGAGAAGATTGATATTTCTATTTTTCTATTTCTAACATTTACGTTAATATATATTTTGAGATGATCTAACAAAATAAGTTGGTTTAACGGAAAAAAAACTCGGTTGCATTTTGCAATCTGCAATCTGCAGTCTGCAGCTCGTCTCCGCGTATAAAGTGAATTTCCTCCTTGGCCGGGAACCTCCCCTGCACATATTGGCAGCTGCAGCCCCGGCGGCGCCCATAAAGTTGCGGATAGCCCTTCCCGCTCAGGGAGATTATATTGCGTAGTTTTCAGCTGCGGTGATAACGATCCCAGAACCAACTTTACACTCTTGCCAATATTCATTGTCCATTCTTTACTGCGCTAAGAGTTGGGTGGCCATTTCTTACGAACATAAGACACCCTGCAATTATTGATTAAATTCATTATTTAAAAATAAAAAGTATACTTTTAACATATTGTGAATTCGATGTCTCATCCTACACGATGTAGTATTTTTAAGGGTTTTTCTCATATTTGAAAATAAATAAATACATGTATTCTACCACCTAAGTCACACATTGGAACTCCCACAACCTGCGCGCAGCATCAGGGGAAAGACACACACACACACCATATTACAACCTCATCTATAACAACTATAGTACTGCAAATTTTCCAAATGAAAAAATAAAGAATTTTTTTTTTAACGAATATAAGGGTATATTGATTTTTGTGAAGACCGTCACAGTAAGTTCGATTATGCCTATACAGGTTTTATTTTTGATTGATATGATTAAGTTCATTTTTTCACATATTGAAAAATTATCAAAGAAATTTTCAAAAATAATAATATACAGATCGGATTAAATGCTTCACTCAATACTAGTCTAGTATTGCAAGTAGCACAATATTTAATTGGCATAATTAGTACGTTTTTTCACATATATGATATGATTGTTTAAAAGTACCGATAGCTTGTTAGCACAATTGGTTAAATGCACCAGCCATGTAAGCTTGGGGATGCGGGTTCGTATCCCGCACAAGTCATGATGATATTTTTCTGAGAGTTTCTTTTATAATTTTTCAATATGTGAAAAAATGTACTCAATCATATCAATCGAATATAAGGGTTGTGTTGTATTGAATGTGTATGTGTGTAGTTTTTAGAGTATTTAAATTTATTTTTTTAATTTAAAACAAAAACGAATAATACTGAAAGGTCAACACAGAGGACGTGTCCTCCATTTGGAAACCATTCGGTGCTCCTAGGTGAAAGGAATGGCTACCGATGGCCGATAACCGTAAAACCTTTCGTCGCAAGTGCCCTGCTGCGACCGAGCGATCCGCTCGACTGCGGGCTGTTTTGTTGAATCGATTGAACCGATCACGGCCGAGCGATCATCGGCGCTCGTGGTCGGCTAACCGTGTTAAGATTCACATTTTAAATTCGCATCCGGACTCAGACAGGCGTCGCTTGATTTGGTCGGATTTATCCGCGGGGTTGATTTATGATGCCGCGAGATAAAAATTATTGCGTAAAAGGCTTCATAAGCGTGGGCCTGATGAAATAAAAACTTGCCACATTCTATTCTGTGCATGTGAATATTTTGTCTATCGTGACAAATTTGGACACATTTTTTGTTATACAGTAACGTAAAGTAATTTATTTTGAAATAGTGCTTTTGACTTTGCTTCTTATATAATATGCGTAATGACATAAATAAAAATAACATATTTACTTTTGTGTTTTTATTATTCGTATTTTACAAAATATAGCTCTTCACTGATGCATCATTAATATTAATTTTCTATTGTGAGCTCATATGTTAAAAGATAAAGTAAAACAAATTTTGCTTAAACGTATATTAAATGATATTGAAGACCGTTGAAGCGACGACGTGCTGATATTGCTAAATGCATATTTAACAATATGCTCTCTTGTGATCTCACAAAACGTAGCAGATTGTTTAATGATAACAAAAGCGCAAGGGCGGAACAAAAGTTTCAATCTAGAATCTTCCGAAGTTCCTTTGTGGGGGTGGTAGCATTAGGCTTGAGTGACACGTGAGCGGGCGCCAAAGTAAAGCCTGCGTTACACCGAGCCAGGCGCAGCTCGCTGGTATAATTCATACCCTGCGAATAATCAAATTTGCATAACACATCAGTGATCAAAGAGCGGGTAATTTAGTGGCCCACTCTGTACACCCCTTAACTTACGGGCGCGGCGGGGCCGGCGCACTGTGGTCCCGGGCATCTGGCCGAGGGGACAGAAATCGTGGATTTCATAACTTGTAGAAATTTTCAAAATAGCAAAAAAAATTTTTTTTTTTAAATAATTATATATATATAAAGTTTTGATATTTTTATACTTTTGATGCCTTGTATTTTGTTTTTTTGAATGATATGATATTTGTAAAATGGTTTTCTTTAATTACCCATTATACAAGAATAATAAAAAAGTACACTCACTTATAAAAATGAATTCAAACGTATTTAAATTTTACATACTGTGATGGATTTTAAATAATATTGTTTTGTTAAGAATATTTTTTAAGACAAAAATATTGAATAACAGCAAAAGAAATAAACAATATTGTAATTTTATAAATTGAAATTAAATTATACTAAAAAAACACGATTGCTGATATTTATGTAACAATCATAGTTGTAAAAATAATATTCATTAATTTTAAATCCCGTTTTTAGTAAAGGAAAAAAAATATATACTAAAACATTTTCATTTTTGAAATTTTGGGGAATGTATTTTGTGCAATTCGTGTTGAACTATAGAAAAAAAAGCAACGGTATTTTATACATATTTTTTGACCCTTATGAGATTAATATTGAGTCACGGTGCTGCGTCAGGTGAAACCGCGTGATGAATATCCAAATAAGGGAAAGAACACATTTTTTAATTATTATAAATGTACGCCACGAGAGAGTTTTTTTTGACGAAGCATGATTTACATTTCATAATGTTGCTACAAATTATTAGTCATCGGCAGTTTTTTGGTTGTATTTTTAAATTATGTAAATACTTTTGCAAAATAATAACAGCCTTCTTACTTATTTTAAAATTTAATTAAGCGATTAAAGATGTTAACATTTTTATAAGTTTTGAATCATTATAATCTGCCTGTTTGATATTTTTAATAATTAATCTGTATTTAAGAGCTTAGAGTTTGTGTTGTTGATATAATTTTTTTTAATAAACATTTCAGTATAATAATTCCGAATTAAGCCAGGTGATGTTTTTGACTTCGTACAGCTCACTGGGATTTATTTTATGTAAGATAACTAATTTTTTTAATAATTATGGGATTATATAAACCAAGGTAAACACGACTTTTATCCTTAAAAAAATTGCAAACTCATAGTTTGTATTGGAAATAATATTTACTGCTCAACCAACGGTTAGATGAGATTCGTAGTAATAAAAGCAGGTTTTATATGATATATAAAATTCTTTATTATTATATATGTTTTTTATCTCGTACGGTTGTCTCGTTTTTTGAAGTCAGAAATAGGATTAAAAAAAGTATTGTTTTACCAAGATAAAATACCCGAAACTCCTTAGTAGACATGTAAGCATGCCTAACAAACCAGTAAAAATTGAAAATAAAACCAATATATCATATATTTTCAAAACTAAAATGTTTCAAAATCTTGTCTCGTTAAAATTTCCAGCACCGTTGTAGTGGCTAATGTCATTAAATGGCGTGGCACTGCCGGAGGCATGCTGTTTATTATTAAGTATATTTTATACAATACATTATTTTAAAGTACACGGCATGCCCGTAGTTACGTTCAATCTAACATTCTTATCTAGGCGCTTTGTTAGTTGACACATTAGGTCGTGTGGCTTTTGGGGAATGAACCGCGGGGGTTGAGTTTTACGACCGTAGGTAATATTTTGAGTCAACACAGCACAAGTGATGCTTAATTGAGTCGGGTTTGCTGGCATTTGTCTGCACATTCGTGTCTTGCTAAGATTATGACGTTGCGCTAATGATATTTAGTGCGTGCGTTCGTGTCGTTTGCGCCGAGTCGTGTCTTCACTCGTATATGCTAATAAATAATAAATTAAAATGGCGTCGTTTAAATAGCGTTTAAGACAGCGTCTTTTTTATTCAATGACATCAAAATAAATTGTACATTTTTAAAAATATATTTTTTGTTATAAACAGAATATATTGAGATATTTTACAAGCTTAAACAGTTAATGCTTTGTTTTGGTATATTTCCACACTTTACAGTGAAATAAAATACATATAGGTTTTATTTTTAAAAAATACGGTCTATTTATTTAACTGCAAGTAGACAAGTGAGCGCTCTCGTACGTAACTTGCCTGAAGTTTTAAATTGCATCAATGCAGCAAAGACTCGGACCCCCGTCTGGAGTCTCCGAAAGACCCCTCAGCCCTCAACGTCACTTTTTTATCAGGCTCTGTTTCGTTTGTCTTGCCCCGCAGTCCGCCCAGTGCAATTTCAGTTTCTTCATCCATTCAATTATACTGCATACATTTGTCTGGGATGCAACCGTTTCTTTCCTCACACTCCCCAAAAACCATATAGATGAGACCACAAAACTTTCTACTCCAGCACTACAAAGTAATTGGAAAATTACGTTATTTTTTATTTATACTTTTGACGTATATATTTATTTATTCAAATATAAGAATTGAAGCAAAATGCTTGTATTTGATTAATTCACACGTGACTTAGGGTATATTGAACGTGTTGAGTATAGAATAGTTTACTCAGCCGGGGTAGTTGTCTGGATACCGCGGCGTCGAGCCTGAATACCACTGTGCGTGAGAGCGCTCAGTGCAAACGCAAATGATTGATGTTCGTAGATTGACGAAAGCGTGCTGTAAAGATAAAAGTGTTAAGTGTAGTGCTTTCTTTGCTCACACTTTACAAACAGACCCTTTACAAATTATCATGAATGGTATTCTTTTAATATTTCTTCATGCAAATAGGTTTAAAGAGGCCGAGTCGAGGATTGATTTCTTTACAACTAGAACATATTTATAAATGATTTATTTTGCGTTCTTTTATATAAAAGAGAGTATTACAAAAATTAAAAAATAAATCGTTTAATGTAAATTTTTAGATTAATTTAATTATAAATAAAAATATTTTATTTTTAAGTACATTTTTCGATGAATATATGTTTGTTGTTTGTATAGCCGTTATAATAATTGAGTTTTAATATATTTATGTAATTATTTGTGACTTAAGTGCGTTGATAATAAAAAAAATGGAATTAACATCTCCACAACACATTTTTTTATTTTGAATATGACTAACGAAATGGATACGAGATGACGAATTTTTTTATTTGTGAACGCTTTTGTCTTTCAATGGTTTCTTTAGTCTGGGGATGCCTTAAAATGCAAAAAATCTAATACACACAAAAATATCGTAATAATCTTGCTTTGGAGAAATTATATCCCTAATATGCATAAGTACTATTTTATTTTTGAAAGTAATAAGGGTTTTCATAGAATAGCATCGAACGTATCTCAATCTGACATTTTTTGTGAAAAGAAATCCGCCATCATAGTTTTTTTGCGGACGATTTATACATCTGATTTATTTTTTATTGTAAAAAGGGACGTCACGAAAGGGCCATATTTTATCCGTATTGATATTCAATCTGAAGTTAAATTTTACGAGAGCGACAAAACATGGTTTATTTATAAAAGCAACATCGATAAATATCTTCCAATATCGATAAATATGATATGAAATTGCTTGCCATAATCGAAAACCCGTACAGTATTAAACGGCACTTCGATAACGAATTTTCATAGAAACGTATTGAGACGGACCCGGCGCGTATAAACAAGCTATGCCCCCATACGGGGCCTATAAAACTTGAGTTTAGCATGCGATAAAAGAACACACACTTGCCACCTGAGCGGGAATAAAAGACTCGAAAAGTTCATACGAGCGAAGTACGCCCGAGCTTACGTTTTTACAAGTATTCACAGAGAAACGTCTGTGGGAATTTACGATTCGTCCCCATAGATAATGAACATTAAATGGGAACGAAGTGATTTCCCTCGCAGTCGGCTACTTTGGCCATTATTCTATTACTTTCCGCTTACGTGCAAGGCGACTACATTCTTCTGGCCTAATGTTACCGGAGGGTCGCTTTGTGAGACTCGAATAAAATTCGACTTGTAAAATTTCCAGCCTCTTAACTTTTCTTGTCTGGACAAGATTCTATATTATGAAATAAGGGTTCTCGAGGTCTTGGAGAGATATATCGACGGAAGTTTTTACAGTCGAACGGATAACTGGTTTGGATATATTCTCGTTCATATGGAGAATAGAGTTTGATATTTATAAAATGTGTATATTATATATTCTAAGTATTTTTTTTTTTTTTAACTAAACAGGCTTACCATTAATACAAAGAAAACGATTTATGTTTTATTTTTATTTCAAAAGTACTGTCGGTAATTTGCAAAAATATATTTTTAAAGCTAAACTGATTATTAAATGTCCTTTTTTTCGTGTTCGTCTTTTAATGTTTGTTTGTTATGTCATAAAAACGAAAATATTTGAATTTTAATCATAAATAATTAAATTTTAGTACTACAGATAACTTCGTTTATTTAGAAATAAAAATAGTAAGGCTGTACGCTATTTTCTCATTTAAAACTCTCAAACGAAATTTATTCTTGATTTCATTTTCACAACTGAAAGTATTTTAAAACAAATGAAACATTAAAAATTAAATGTAACCACATAAAATACATGCAATATGAACTCAGATTCAAAGTTTCTTTAATTAAAAAAAAACGTTAGATAAATTCTTTTTATGATAATATTATAGAAATGCATCCGTAATCTGCAAAGAGCGCATTCAACGTAACGACTGGCTGTCTCTAGACGGGCTGTTGAATAATCTTATTACTACCGTTTATCTTTGTATTTATCATAATAAAGAAATATCAAATTAATATTCTTAATTTACATTGTATATATAAGAGAATGCAAAATGTATGTCGAAATTCGCATCGAACACCACGTAACGAATACACATATCCAGCGGAGGGCACACATGACGGGCTGTTGAACAATAAATATCCAACCCCCCGTTTATTTTTGTATTTAATACTAAAATAGTAAAAAAAAAAAGGAATATTAATAGTTATATCGATGCAAATTCTACGTCACGATTTGCAATGAATGCAACTCAGCGTGGCCACGTTACGATTTCACGTATCCAGCGGAGGCCACAGAAGACGGGCTGTTGAACAATAAATATCCAATCCCCCGTTTGTTTTTGTATTTAATACTAAAATAGTAAAATAAAATAATGTTAATAGCTATTCAAATGCGAATTCCACGTCACGATTTGCAACGAATGCAACTCACCGTGGCCACGTAACGAATCGTTTCAAGCGGAGGCCACACAAGACAGGCTGTTGAACAATATCCAGCGCGCCGTTTAGCCGGGCCGCGCGGTCGCAGTACATTGATTATTAAGAAGATCCCTGGGGATTAACGCGACAAATTACCTAATCAGTGGTCTTGTAATTGATTATCAAGTACTCCGTGCAGCGTGGCCGGGCGGAGCGGCGCGGGCCTTGTCCGAATAAAGCTTACACACCGCACTTAATCGCCTGATAAATCAGCGTGTATTTGCTCCTCCCGTGCAAGTTAATGAACTAGAAGCCGGACCGAAATCGTTCGTGTATTGCATATCGCTGGATATCGTTTTGCTTAGTTGGGCGTTATGATATTTACCTTTCAAATAAATAATGTTTTAAGAGAACGTTACGAAGTATTAAAATACTGCATATACTATCACTTGCTTTTTTATTTCTATTTTGTACAAATGCTTTTCAACAGTCATGATATAACCCGAACAGAGAAGACTAAGTTACATCATCAATGCATTTTTAACACAGATTTATATATTTTTCACAATTCGAGAAGGCTTATGTTTTAATGCGTTGTATATTAATCCGTGAAATAAATACTGCCGATGCTCCATCAATACAGCCGTAATCATAATTCCCTGCTGCGGTTGTGATTATGAAGGGATGACTTGTCGTCGGTGACTGACTGAATTATTGCAGCGGATTCGTGTTAATTAATTAATCAAAACGGGCGGAGGGCTGTTAATGTTGTAGTGCGGAGTCTAAATTGTTAATACTCAGTCGGTCTGATGTACGTTTGATGGCACCACCACCGGGACTACAGTTTCATAAATTACGCAAAATCCATCAATTTGATTAGCTGCGAGTGAGCTTGTATGACGGCGCTGTACTGCGACTTGATTGACTTGTGTATTATAAATATTAACGCCCCTAGCGAGCTATGGCTTTCATTTAAGATCGTCAAACGCGTGCAGATGGATGTATACTGTATGACATTTATACCAAGTAAGTTTGAAATGATATCTAAGAACTATTTTTCATTACACTTCTTGTCAAGATCTTCACAATATAAAAAAAATGATACATTCAATGAGTGTGTAAAAATATGAGTTCGCTACATAAAAAAATAAAATATTTTGTACGTAGCAAGATATTAAAAATTTTCTCATCAGCCAGGGGTATCACCAGAAATCCCAAGTTCGCAGGCCATCCCATATACAACCCTGAAGATGCTCCATTCAACCCGAGATTATTTGCAGTGCGTTGGCTCCGTCGCCCTCCTCACCTTGTTCTGCTCGTTACGAGTATCCGAACTACCCTCCGTCCTGCAGGAAATGCAAATGAACCACCCCCTCCTCCCTTCACGGCCCCGCGGCTCTTCCCCTGTCTCTTTATATCCTCACCACTCATACAGTGTTTTGTAAAGCCGGATTCGTTTTGGCGTTTCAGGCTTGTGTTCTAGCGGTTTTTGAGATTATTCATATAAAAAGTGGCTGCCGGTTTTTTCTTTAGGAAAAGATTTGAATACTCTTAAGATTATGCATTTGATAGCATATTTTTTTAATATAAAATTTAATAACTAATATTGAACACAAGGAAAATTTTATGTTTTAATAAGTCGATATTTTTACAATCAAATGCATTTAGTTTTAATTTTATTTATAAATTTACTTAGATAAGAAGGATGCTAATTTTTTTTTAATGATAATTATTCGATTATTTATCTGTATATAAAAATATTCTTGCGGATACATTCGCTGTTATCACCGATCGTATCGATCAGCTTGGATCCTTTTTTTTCTTTCTTTTATACTTGATTTTTTAATACAGTCCTACAATGCGATATAATATATCATAAATGTATAAAGTGGTCAAAGAGTTGAAATTGCACGTTGAATAAAATAATAAAACGTGTAGTTAATAAACTTGGTAGTGTTATCTGAATTTTGATGTTATATATTGGTGAAGTCAACACAAAACATCTACCAGAAATGTAGCAACAGAGCAGCATACACGTATGCCTCATTGAACTAGTAACAATATTTCACATGAATACAAAGCACAAGCCGTTTGATTTGTACGCTTAGAGCACGAACAACCATATAAACATTTTCAGCGGTATTTTTTCATAAGTTCGTTGTTGCTGTCAAAGTTCGGTCGGAATGATGTAAACTCACGGAGTATGCAATAAAGGCGGCCGCCCCGTCTCGCTGCGGTAATTTATAATCTCCGTGCGTCACATATTCAATTTTGCATTCGTTATCTCCCAAGAGGGACAATTTCAACGAATTGATGGCCAATCTCTCACTTTATTACTCCGCTGCTGGATATTTCATGAGAACTATCTGGGGAATTTTTGGTAATGCGAAAATTCTTATGTATGCTGTAGTCGTGACGTCCCTATAAAATATGAGTGTTGATTAAAATAATGTGTATTTTTAGACATCATAAAATATTTGATTAGGTTTTAAAATTTATTTATTTTATATTCTTAAGCCATCATCGGGTTATCTTTAAGCCTGCTTGCCATTAACGAGCAAACAGTTACTTCGATGTTGCGATGTACGATGTACGCTACCACCTAAGCTACACCTTGTAAGTCCTACAACCTGCGTGCAGGATCAGGGGATAGCAACACTGCGTATAGTAAGCATAGCTCTGAGAACGATTGTAAATTAAACAAAATAAATTAATGAAATTTAAAATTTAATATTAATATTTTTTATTTTAAAAGATACGATGAAATTTAGTAGTAGGTATTTTAGTAAAATTTGAGCATACATTTGAATTAGATATAGATATAATTATTATATTCTTAAAACAAACTGTGAACTAAAATATATAACATTTTTATTATCAGTATATCTTTATTGATCGATAAATATAACACCAGTATAAAGTAGTGTATAAATAAAAAACGAATAAATAGGACGTGTAAAAGTAAAAAAAAAATTTATTATTTTTTCCGTTGAATATTTTTTGCGAGTAACTTGTATACAAAACTGATAAAAAAAAAAATTTAAGTCAAGTAATTCTGAAAATGCTTTATCTTCTAAAAATAATCTATTACACGCATTAAATTTACAAAAATATTTGCACGCATTTGTGCGTTAAATTTCGCAATTCCGTCACATGTCAGGATGGCCGAGCGGTCTAAGGCGCCAGACTCAAGTGCGAACTTGCTCGCCCAGCGAGTATGAGCTATTCTGGTCCTCTCTGAGGGCGTGGGTTCAAATCCCACTTCTGACAAACTGTTTTTTTTTTTAATGATTTTATTTTAATCATTGCAATTAAATTAGTTATAAAGATGTGAACATTTAACTTATAAATAATTTTTATTTATTACATACTTAATATTGTTATATATTAAAATTTTTTTTTAATTTTGAAAACAAAAAAAATATTGTGGGTTCGAGTCCCACGTATGAATAATTATTTTGTTTTTTTTTTGGATAAAAATAATATTTGCTATTGTTATTATTTATAAAAAAATAATTTATATTAATATTAAAAAAAAAAATTATGATAATGTTATAAAAAAATTGAAAAATATTATTTTTATTGTGTGATAAAATAATGGTAGTATATTATTTTTTGGACTCGAAATAATGGTTTGTATAATTTTTCATAAACGAAACAAAAATGCTCGACCGCAGAACGGAAACGGAATGTTCCCAACTTAAGCTAAAATATACGTTTTACGGATACGCAAACGTGCATAAGGAAGAAGAGTAGCTAATTCAACTGGTAAAATTACTATGAATTATGGTTGATAACACTCGCTAGTCGAGAGGCTCTGATTTACGACCCTTAGACACTGCTACCCCTAAAGTTCAGCGACTGAAACTACCCTCTTCCACATTCTACAGCCAGCTCTGATTCGAACGGCTAATTAAAACAAAACCATCAGATCTAGCCGCTCAACTTTGATTTGTTTGACTTTAATAGGTTTTTTAATTGCACAAAAAGGTTGCATCGGATGCATTTGAACGTTTCAAATTAGTAGCTACAGGAACTATTAAAAACCATTGGTCGTAGTTTAAAATGTTAATTAATAAAACAGCTAATCATGTAGTGTATTGTAAAACATGTTTGATCTATTAAACGTGTATCAATAAGTCTTGAAATAACAAAGCACAGTTTAACTTTATATTAGTATTTATATTTATTGCTATGACTTTATGATCAATTCAAATTAAAAACTTAGCCTGTACCTGCATTTTATTAAAATGACCAGCGTTAGCCTGGTAACAATAATATTTTTAATATTATGCGCTTCCGCCAGTTTTATTATAAAAATTCTGCTCATGTCTGCCACCTACGGATTAATTAAAAGTGGTTTTGGGTTTAAATGATTGATTTGCGTGTTTGCTGTGATGTGGTTGAACTATAGAACGATTATGATTGATTGAATGGTTGATTGGCTCAAATCACCATTGATTTATTTATAATGCCTTATGGTGGCTTTTAATGCCAGTGTTTTTTTTTTATATTTATATTGAGACTAAATGAGAATTATATTCATATTATGGATGTATAATAAAAATGGATTGCTTGAACCCTGATTATGATTGGCATTTTTAAATCATCAGATAACATACAAGTAATATTGATAAGTTATTTATATTGTAAGATTTTTATTATTATACACATATTTGTAAATAATGGAAAGATTAATGTGAAAGATAAAGAACTGATATATAAATATGAGCATTCATATTCATTGTTATTTCTAATTTATAAAAACAGTCTTAAACATATGAAAATATTTTTTAAAATTGTTCATTGGAGTTACAAAATATAAGCGGGACATAACCATTTAAATTTTAACCATTTTTTCGGGAATTAAAAAAAAAAGTTAAAAAAACTTAGGAAAGCTTGGCGTAGTCGATTTTCAATATATCTAAAAGGAGCAAGTTTAGTTTTCGGGTTATTATTATTTTGTTAGTTCAATATGGTAAGTCTAATAGTTATCCCGAAAATATAGCAGAAAACTATTATATTGTATTAAGTGCAAAAGGGTTCAGATACATGTTAACATTAGTTATCAAGTACCATGACATTATTACGAGATCAGATTTGAAATTTATATCTCTACTGGGTTTCAGAGATTTCTTTATTCTGTGCACAAATCCAAGCAACGATCTGCACCGAAAGACCAGAGACACAAAAATCAAATCCAAGTTAAACCATTAAAGTTAAACTTCACGAGCAGACCTCCAAAGAGGGACATGCAATGTTTCCATCGAGCCGCGCTGAAAAATGTTGGGGAATCCTGTCGCGTCTAGCAAAAATGGACCCTCGGGCTGGTAATTGAGATGACGTTTAAGTAGCACGTGAGGTGAACGTAAATGGGGCGCGTGCCCCTGGGGGAGGGGGACCGCCCCCGAGCTCCCCGGACCCCTGAAGCCTACCGTACCGTACACGGAGGCTGCGAGATTTTAAAGTGCCAATGTTTGGGAAGTCGAACAGATTTTTATGCTTTGCGGATTTAAGTATATAATTAAGTGTAGGGTTGATCGGTTTTTTTTATTAGCTGATTGAACGATTTAATTATAGATTCTAGAGCTCTTATCGGTTATCCTCAGCTATCTGTTCAGATTTCGTATTGGAGTATAATACTTTTTTATAAAATATATTTTTAATTAATTATTGATAGTTGGAACACAGAAACGAATACATATATATCAAATGTTTTACTTTGATTAACATGCTCTATTATACCTCGCTTTATTTATAAAAAATGATATACAAGTTGCTTCTTTATCATGATAAATTATTTTGTTTCATGATGGTCTGATACGCTTACACTTACAGTTTGTACAATATTGGTTTTTACAGTTAAACTTACCTTTCTTATGTTTTAAGTATCTCTGAATGCAAGAGCGGTGACGATGGTTTTGTATAGGTAATGTTTCGGTAAATGTTTCGTTAGTGCTGCTTTTGGCTAAGACATGCTAAGATGCAATGCACTAATACTGGTGTTTAAGCTATAGTAAATGTGAAAAGTACAAAATATTTGATACCATCCTCCCAATTGATAACTTATTAGTTATCTGATTTTTACAGTTGCTAATATTTACTTCACGGTTGGAACTTTATGCGTTTTTAATCTCATTGCAATCTGAGCAGCTGAATAGGAGCCATGTCTGATGTTTAATTGGCTGCTGTGGTCTAATTGCAGAGCCACCCCGTCCGCATCCGTCAAATCTCAACACATGCCGGTCTTAACTAGGAGACGCATCCGTCTTCTGACCCAGCGTCCCTTACCGAGCACATGTTGTCACCACGCGCTACGAACGGGGGATGAAGCCAAAATGAGCGATTATCTTAATACACCGGGGTAGGTCTGTTTGAATTAACCCACCCCCGTCTCACAAGGGTTGTAACATGCTTGTATAGTGGTTCTTAAGCTGTGGTGTATAACTGATCCGTAGAAATTGGTTACTAACATACCCGCGGTGGATTTGTATCGAATTATTGAAACACAACTGTATTTGAATGTTAACTTCAACACAAAACAAATATTTTATATAGTATAGTCACAAAACTTTATAGGTAAAATATAATTGATTGACAAAAGATATATTAATTTAAAAAATGTACCTGTTAATAATTGTATATTCATGTTATGGATTATATAAGATCAAACCACATGTAACCACGATGATGTCTATTTTTGCACATATTATTTTTACTAATTGTGCTAATCAATCAATTTTGCTAATCAATCAATATGAAAAAGTTTAAAATTTAAATATTTTATGAATAAAATACTGTGATAGTGATTTTCCACATGTTCGTTATTATTTGTGACCGGTTTCGCCAACCTCTCACGTTGGCATTATCAAACAGAAATGTGGAAAATCACTCAAGTATTTTATTAAAAAATATTAAAATGGAATTCCACCAAGTACTCTCTGTCAAAAATATTGAATTTCTTTAAAATTTAAGGTGTTGATGAAGTGATACTGATTATTCGTAAAAATAGTGTAGAAGATTTCGTGGAACCACTACACTATTCTCTCTAAGAAAACTATGAGTAGACAAAGTAATATGTTCAATGAGATGGTCACCGACCTCCTCTGAGGAGAGGCACCTGAAGAAGAAGATTCGTAGAAATCTGAGGTGTGTTTTGTTGTTTTTTAGACCGAGGCCCCGCGGGTTGGGAGCCAGGGAGCTCGTGAATGCGGTTGTCGTGACGCGTGCGTGTTCGCTATGTGCTTAATTTAATCAAATTGTTGGAATAAATTTGTGTCTCTCGGTACGATTGTGCGCATCTGCTTCTGTTTTTTGTTCAGAGATGGCGTCGTGTGAAATTTAAATGTAAATATTAAGAGCCGTGCTTCCAAAATAGATTTACCACACATCTGTGTTTTAGTAATATCTATATTGAGCATAAAGTATACACAAGATAATGTAATCGTTTTAATGTTTTGAGATATTTCGTATCACTTTAATGTTTGACAATAATATTAGCATTTAAAAGTGGTATCCTCTGGTTCATTTTAAATTGAACGCCTTCGTTCTCGGTTAATTAAAAAATAATAAAATATACATACGTATCTGATATCAGTTTTGATATTTAATTGTTTATTTATTTTTAAAAAATCTTTAAATACTTGATTTTTTTTTTTAATTTTTGTAGTATGTTTGAATAATAATTTATTTATTTTGAATCGTGTTTTTTAAAGTAATTTTTTTTTAGAGTTTTAAATTATCATTTTTAAATATTATTACAGCATGGGCTTTTTTATTACATTTAATAACCACAGTATGGCAAAATTTTCAAATACATTAATACCAAATTTAATAATGGCAAAATTAATTAATTTATCATCTAAATTTAATGTTCCTTAATTGGCAATAAAATATCGATAAAATCATGATTGATATCTTAATGTGGCTTACAGGGACTGGGTATAAATTGTACATAAATAAAATGACACAGATACTTGTACAAGCCTTGAAGCCTTTATATTTATTACCTCTATTAGTGAATGACAAAATATCATGTTATAAGCCTCTTGTAATATATAAACATTAATGATTTATTTTATTTATAAAACTTTTTTTATGCCTTGCTTTCATTTTTTATTTGCAAATAAAGCAGGTGTTTTGAATGATTATAAAATGAAACAAAATACGAATAAAACGATTAAGGACTCAATATAATAATCTTGAGATTTTTTGGTACATTTTTAATCTTCGTTGACTACTTACGAACATTTTTGCTAGTGAATACTTTTACCTTACAAGATTTTTTTCAGTTTGAAGAAGCACTAGAAATGCAAATGCGCTCGCAAAAAAAAATCTTTATTTCCGAACAAAGGCCTATCATTGATAAGAATTAGTATCCTGAAAATGCTAAGGTTTTTATTTTTTAAATGAATATGGGTTGTTATGAGAAAATATATTCGAGGATATCTCAACATGACATTTTTGCCAAGAAGCTCTCGAACAGCAAATGTACACTTTTCCAAATTGCTATTCATGTTTGTAGCTTAAGCATGATATATTTCAAATAAAAATGTGAATGTGAAAAGATAACATATTTTTAATAATTTTTTGTAATTATTATGCACCTTTGTGTAGTTAAGTGTTCGATACGTCGCGTCCCTGCAGAAGTGTTTCGTAAAATACCGGCGGGCAGGGCCGACGGCGATACGTGCGAGAAATTCTGCCCGCGCCATGGCGGGTCACGTGCAAGTTTTACAGACAATATTCTCATAAATATAATTTGAAAATCGCAGTTGGAAAACAAAGGTTCTGACCGCCGATGGTCGTCGCTGGACGGATTTGCAGCCGTCGGGACCGAGCGCATCTGCCCCAGGAGTAAATGCTACTAATGCAATTTTTGGTACGGATAAATATGCATTGTACACATATTTCAATACTATCAATAAATAACGTATAATAAATCATTTATAAAAACAAATATTTTCACACTGATTGGTACAGGTAATTTTTACTGTATATATCAAAATTTGATATATTTAATTTGTATTAAAATATGCACCTTAATTACTTTTAAAAAAATCAAACAATAAACAATTTAATGCGTTGTAAATTATTTATACAATTTTTCTAATACCATGAATTTCACATATGTTTTTTTATATAACATAACCACTAAGAATAATTTTATTACAATATGACCTTGAACCTGTCATTTCATATATATATATATAATGTCTAAGTTTTAGTGGCGTTGAGCAATATTACGAAATACTAATAAACTGCTTTCAGACATCCCACACCAAAATTTAAAAAATAAAACGATGAATTCTGAAATGATTTATAGTCATTTATTAGCATGTGGTATTACAAGTACTCTAAACATGGGGTAAAAATATAGTCTAAAAATAAAGACCCCCATTGAACGTTGCAGTAAAAATGCAGTTTTTCGAAAGGTTTGCGCATAAAGGTGCAATATCCGTTAGTCGGCGATTACTGTTTTTGTAATCATTGTTAAAATCCACTTTTTGCATGTTAGAAAGCCTTCATATTACGCTAATGGTCTATTTTAGGAAGGTAAGTCATATTCATAAATTTCATCGCTCTTGTTACCATTTTGAATTTATTTATTCAATATTTATAAGTATCAGATCATGCAGTACTAAAACCAATCTTATATTTTTAATATTGACTAAAAAAGCCTTTTGTTCTTAAATAAGCAGCAACTCGTCTCCGTTATATTATATTAATAAAAAAAATCGGCAGATTCCAATTAATTATACCCAGAGAGCACGCAACTGTTATAGACGTAGATTTTTAAAAATATCACACGAGTTATTTATTAGCTCTCATAATGAAAATTGAGTTGATCCTAAGTGCAGCTACTATGAATGAAAATTCATTATTTCATCATTCGCAACTAGTATAGAAAATTATATGTACTCGGAAGGTATAATGTATGTTTTAATGTAAAAAATGAAGTAGAACAAGCGTATGTTTAGATTATAATCAAATTGAAATTTGTAAAAAAAATAACAAGTCGTTTGATACGCATTTCATAGCAAACACGAAACTGATCATATAAAATGCTCGTCTAACGTACAAAAATCCAAGAGAGCGCAAAGAAGTCCTTTAAGTAAGTGCATAAAAACTAAAAGAATGTCACATACAAAATCTGGGGGGATGAAAAACATAAAAAGTCCCCCCGACCAGCTCCGTATGAAGTGCACACCGGCACTCATTTTAATTAAAACTTTTCTTATCGCATCTGCCAAAGTTTTTATTTCACTGCACCCGAAATATAATTATTCAGGCGCTCTATTCCGGAGTCAAATTCAATGCCCCTTCCAAGGACTTCGTGAAGATTGCATCAGGTGAAATGTGATATTCGTATCTTTCATCGGTAGTTTTCAGCCATCTAGTAATATATAGTAACTGTATAAGTGATATGCATTTTGACTTCTTGTGTGTGAACCTAACGTAGCAATGCATTAAAATAATCAATAGCTAACGGATTTTGGTGTGTGCTCATAAGAAAGTCAACAAAAATTAAGAAAAAACACACAAAATCTCTTTTCTTCAATTGTAAATGATCGTACAAAACACTTTTAATTTAGTTGGCTTTCTAGGATGTACGAAAAGTTATTAAAGTACAATATCGCTTTGCATTTCTTTTAAGAAAATAAAATAAATATTAAAATAAAATGGAATAAATGAATATAAAAATGAAAATATTTTCAAAGTTGTAAATTGCTATAATTTACCTATAAGTTATGTTAACCCAAAAATATCATCAACAAAACCGTCAAATGAATTTAAAGGTGTTAATTAATTGGTTAATGTTAAATTATTTATCAATTGAACTTATATTTTTTATTTCACAAACGCAGTAAATTAAAGTGTGCCTTTTAAATCATGCCACAAATTTATTTTAGATATTTAGGTTTTAATGCTTATCTTTATTTATAAATATAATAAAAATATAATGATCTATCACAATGTTTCAAGTCACAAGTGAAGCAGTATTTTACTGACATTAATGCATGAATTAAGATTAAACTTAAGTAAAATTAATAGAAACCATTCCATTGCAATTGGGTTGCAACTTTCTCGTATAATTAATGCATTTCAGACCGCAGTGCACCGTGTTCTTGTGCTCAGTTGAAAAATCACATCTCACGTAGTCCGGAGTTAGCCCAGGTTTTGTTTTGTGGAGGAAAGTGTGGGAGATATGTTACCCTGTAAGGTCTCGCCAGGCACGGCTCGTGGACCCTGTGAGAAGGAGGTAGTTTTAATTCAGAAGCCTCCGGCTGAAGTTCCAGTGTGCAGAGGCGCAATGCGGATTTTCTATTATGAACTCTGTGCAAATATCGAGAGGGTCCCCCCGTCACACCCCGCCACTGTGCGTGGAGAAATTCTGAATAGGCGTGTTTATGTAGAATATAATATACTGGCATCTTCTCTTCTTGCTGATATTTATTCTACAATAATTAACAAAACCGACGACTATTTGCGTTACGCAGTGAACTTGATAAAACAAAAATAGTTTTCTCAAGAGCTAGGCCAGAGAAAACCATTTTCTTACAAAGGCATTAAACGGCCAATAATGATAATAATGGTACGTTTATAATTAATTAATATATTTATTTATACATACTTTAGTTTTAAAATGCTTACGCTTGTATTTCGATTATTTTATTGAAAAACCTGACCTTACTTAATTTAAAAAAAAACAATTAATTCGGTTTAAAAGAAGTATTGTATTTGGATTTGTTTCTTTTTTAAAACTAAATATACCAGCCATATTTCGTGGCTTTTAAACTAAATATTATTTTACATTGAGAATAATTTTCATAAAACAATCATCATAGATACGGACAATCTGTTTTCCGGCAGCCAATAGAGAAATAATATCTTGTGTTTGTTCTCGGCATTGTTTGTGTTGACTAATGCGTATGATATCGTAGCAATAGGCCCTCTTTGTTATTTTATTCCCTTATAATTATAATCGCGGAGTTAATCTTAAACCGCATGTCATACAGGGGGAAACAAGAGGGATATTCATCATGATATATTTCTGCGAATAAGCCCTTTATAATTTTCAAATTTTATGCCCTTATTTTACGCGTGATGCTTGTGAATGGAAAATGATAAACATGGAACGGTTGTTGTGAGCACGCGATAGCTTTGGCCTTTTGTATGGTGTTGCTATAATATCACTGATAAACTTGTGTGCTGTGGAAGTAAACCTTTAGAAATACAAAGATCTTCCACAGCAGCACAGTTTCCAGAATTTTCTAATGGGGTCATGAAAATTTCCAAAAGCTTTTCATTAAAAAAAAAAACAATTACCAAAAAGTGGTTAGCCTCCGTGTGAACTGATGATGGGATCCCGAACTCAAACTCTAGCGAAATTATAGTTATTTAAGTATTTTCAAAGTTTGAAAAATCTGAAAGTTTTATCTGGTGCCGTTTTTTTTGGGTTATAAAAAAGCAATTCATTAAGGAATAGGAAACTGATCGAATCCACAATTGTTACGATTGCTTCAAACTGTTTTGGTTTTTGAATTCATACTTTAAAATAATTAATATTTATAATGCTCATCACCGGAAAATTTTAATAAGAGGTTATTTGCAGCGGGTTTTATCATAAAAAAAACCACCTAATTTTGCGATTGTCTCAGATATTGTAAATAAATTCTACAATAATAAATAATTACAAAAAATATTATAAACTACAAATTAAAAAAGATTCTGTTCCTAATTTTTGTATACCTATTATACAAATAAGGTCATTAGTTTTAATGAAATGGCTGGCATAACTAACTTGAAAACACCTTTACCTAAAATTATGAACTTTAAGTAATGTTATTTTAAGCATTATCTCTGGTTTCAATTTATATCATATTAAATCTTATAATTTTACTAATTAAACTTTTGAAAGAGTTTGACGAAACGAGCGGCTAATCTTAGTTTTAATTGCGTTCATATCCAACTTCCATATTATCTTTTAGAACAATAAAAAGCGTTACTTTTCAGAGCTTTGCTTGACTCGCCGGGGCGACTTCTTTAGACTTTCTTGAAATTTATTTGCTAAGGTAGAGGTTAATCCGCCGACCAACTAATAATGATTTTTATTATAGTAATTTATTTTTTCTGGTTTAATAGAATAATGCAATCAAATTTAACTTATTTATAATGAAGAAGTTTTTTTGTTGTTGTATTTTACTGATAATTAAAACCATCTTATTTCACAAAACTCAACTATTTTTACTTATATTGATAATTAGTATTTTTTATATATTGTTATTCAATGCGCCTTTATTGTTACGTTAATATTTAATAGTTAGTATTTGTACATTGTGGTGATCAAAAACCGGTTACATATAATATTAATATACTTATTTGTAACGAGAATAATTAGCTTTAGTGCATTGCATAAGTTTTGGTGTATATTATTTGTGGTGATAAATAAAATAAAAATTAATTATATTCAGAACCTATGACTTATACCTGTACAAATATCATGACAAGAACAATGCTTAGGAGATTTAAATTGCTGCAAATTATATTTTAATTGATAAAAAAAAAACTAAATCCTCTGATATTTTGGATACTCTTCGTTATCCAGGTTGGCCCAAAATCAAAACTATTAAATAGTCAGTTTCGCGTAGAAGAAGTAAAAAAAAAATTACGCAATGAAAACTTTCATATTTAATTGTTATATCGGAAATAATATATTTTTTTTATATTTAACGGATAATTGTGAACACAATAAGCTAAAAAGCCTATCTGCTATTGGCCAGAGCTTTCAGCTAGCAGATATCGTATCCTCGGGTAAGATACAATCGTGAAGGGCACAACTCTCCCCAGCGGGCCTCGCCGACTCAGCGCCTGCTCCTCTCGGGGCACGGCACTTCTCCGAATGTACAATTCTGTCCGCAATATCGCCCAACCCGACTGCTTGTGCTGAAAACTGTTTTTCAGGATATCCAGATGTATTTAAATGCATTGATTAAAACCATAGGTTCCCAAAGTGGTCAATATCGACCCCCAGGGGTCGATTTTGCCCTGCAAGGGGTCGATGACAGCGAAAAATTAAATTGGGGGTCCACGCACTGTAAATGTGGGTCTCAGTGGATCCCATTTAAGCAAGTCATCACCAAAATATAGGCATCCCGTAAATGTCATAATTGAACACAGATTGAACTTGAAAGAAACATTTTCCATTTTCATACCACATGGAGAAGGGTTTCAGTGCAGTTGTCAACCTTCTTACAAAAAAAATAGTTATTCAATGTTTTCATACCGACATAAAATATGGCGCAACCTGTATATCAGATGTCAAAAATATGTTTGAAGTTGATGAATTTGCAAAAATTCAACATAAGTCTCCGAAAAACAGGAAAACTCGGCAAGGAGTCGACGGGACAAAATAGTTTGGGAACCTATGCTTTAAACAAACAAATTCGTGAATACAATGTTTTATTTACTCCGAGAAACAATTCGGAAGAAAAATACAATTAACTATTGAAGTATAAGCAAATCATCATTCAATGAGTAAACGCTTTTAATGTTATGTGGAATTGTTTGTGTGTGTTGTGTGCTTATTGATTTTATTTAGCAGACAATGCAAGTGTGTAATGTCCAATCCTAGATGCGCTCCTTATCGGGGGGCCCGGTGGGCGGACGGCGTGCAAGTCTCCGGACAAGGCTCTGCCACCCGCCCCGTCCGCGCTTCCACCCCCGACGGCGTTATTTGTTTAGGGATTATGTCCGACCTCACCGCCCCCGACGTCGTTAGGCCGGCGGCATAGGCGGCGCGGGATTCGACTCCTGAATTGCCTGGAAACGTTCATTATTGGTGTCTCGTGACGATTGTGTTCGGCGCGGCGTTTGGCCAACCTGCATTGAAAAGTCGCATCGTCTTGTACATTTTGCATATATTTTTAGCAAATTTAAATTTTTTTTACAGTAAAAAAAGTTCAAAAAACATGGAATTATCTTAATACTGTTGTAAATCAAATCACAACTGTATTTACCAAATTATTCATAAATCAATATTATGTTTTCAACATTGCTGATATTGCTATATGATGCTGTATATGTCCATCATTTTAAATACAGGCGATTGCCTTACTAACGGTGTTATATATTTTAATAATACTATTATAAATTTGTATTATTTTTTTTAAATTTCAAAAACATGGAATTATCTTAATACTGTTGTTAATCAAATCACAACTGTATATACCAAATTATTCATAAATCAATATTGTTTTTAACACTGCTGATATTGCTATATGATGCTGTACATTTCCATCATTTTAAAAACAAGCGATTGCCTTACTAACGGTGTTATATATTTTAGTAATACTATTATAAATTCGTATTATTTTTTTTAAATATAAATTTGAATTTCAAAAAACATGAAATTATCTTAATACTGCTGTAAATCAAATCACAACTGTTTTTACCAAATTATTCATAAATCAATATTGTTTTTAGCATTGCTTATATTGCTATATGATGCTGTATATTTCCATCATTTCAAATACAAGCGATTGCATTACTAACGGTGTTATATATTTTAATAATACTATTATAAATTCATATTATATATAATATTAATTTCCTTCTTATCGTAAATCCTGAATAAATTATTACTTTTTTAAATAACATGCAAAAGTTTACTTGTTAGATAGAGTAAACCTTATAATTTTCATTGAAATATTATCTTCCCTAATTTTTCTTATAAGTTAGTTGATAAATCTTGTTAAATACACTTAATATAAATTATAAAATATAAAAAACTTCAACGGAATTTCTTATTGAGTAGTTGGGCATAAATTATAGTGTCTTGGACCTGCAAATTCAATTGTAGCCGACGCAAGAATGACTAATTTATCTCTGTAAAAATCTTAATGACTGAATAAGATTTAATTTAACAGCTTTAATCAAATTAATCTCGCGCATAGAATAAATGGAATTACAAAATTATCGTGATACAGAAAACGGCTGTTAATCATTTTCGTTATAGTACAAACAGTCTATTTTTGGCAGAAAGATTTGATTTTTTATACTAACATTAATTAATAAACTCGAAAGTTCAAAAAGTAAACAAAACGTCAAAATATTTTGATTGAAAGGAACTATCAGACTCGCAATTTTTAAATAATATTTATTTTTATTTTGAAGTAAAACCAATCGTTTAATATTTACCAAACTATTGGTTCCGTAAGATGCGTGCAATGCTTATAATATTCTTTAAATATAATATTATTAATATTTCAAAGTGCTGTTATGCCATAATTTGAATTGTGTAATAGTGTAAAATAAAAATTATTACGTCGTTAAACGGCTTCATTTACAAAAAAAATGCTCGCATTAATTTCAGGAGAGCCTACATAAATGGTTAACCGTAAACAAATTAGTAGTCATTACAAGTGGATTTGAGAAAATCCAAAAATAAATCCTTACCAGTGCGGCTCGGCAAAGCTGCGCCCACTTTAAAATAATCACGCCACTTACGGAACAAACGGTAGGATCTGCGTGTAACGCAGTACAAGGGCCTAATTATTGCACTTTATTTACCAGAATTACAAGGAAAAATAACATGCAGAGCTTTGTTTGTTTTGTTATTGGCTTTGAATAAAAGCCTAGCTATTTAATAAACATTAGAAAAAAAAAATTATTTCTTCATATTTTTAGATTATGCGATAACAAACATAATACAAACAAAAAGCATGTCTTTTTTGTATAATGGCTTTAAAGGTATATTATTATCTTAAATATTATATAAGTAACAGTTTATGTTCACTTGTAATTTGAACATCAATATAACCGCAATTTATATGTTTTTATTAATCAAAGGGCTCACCTCAATTACGTAAACCTTTTAGCAGTTTTTTTATAGAGCATTTAAATTGAAACTATTTATATTTGTATAAAAAGTATGCTCATGCGTATTATCGATATGCCAAAGATTACTCGTGTCAAAAAGAAAATATTTATTTTACAGTTGTATACAAGAACAAACTAAGTCTTCATTACAAGCTGAGAGGACTTAAGCTTGGTAAATTTGCAAAATATCATACTGGAGCCTTAATATATGTGACTGGACAACGTCTGGTTTCCAAATATATGGTATCTTCGGTGAATCAACTGGTTAATATAGAGGCATGTGAGTATTGCTGATTTCAATTCGCGTTAAGAGTTATTTTGTGAAAATAAGTATGAAGTAAGTAATAATATTATGTGGTTATTTAAAGACTTATTTATATTTTAAATTACTTGTTTATAGGTAAAATAACTATAATTAAAATCTTAGACACGATAAACAGTAAAACTTTTAAAGTAGTTTAGTTTGTTTCTACAAGTTTAGAACCATAAAAGATTATACTTGCGTAGTCATCGGAAAATATATATGATTAGGCAAGAATATATTTAAGGTTTTATATTTATAATGAACTCTTTTCTCTATTGTTGAAAATGATTAATAATTAATTTAATATATTTAGACCAACTGCGAGTCAAAAATATATTTTTTATTGGAGATATGAATCAATAACAAGTTGAAACCGTGAAAAAATCGAATTAATACTTTCCCCAAAAAGCATCAGTGTAAATTTGTATATTATGATATTAATCTTAAAAGCAAAAACGGAAAGCAGAAATAATTATCTACTTAGCTTAAAATAGACGTAGTTTGCAACTAGGTCCCCTTATCAAGTGTCTAACGCAGTAACCGTTACCGTAGATATGATCAAATTAGTCATTAGCATGATTAACTGAGTTCCAAATGATTAATATCATCCGTATAGTTTTTGTTGCATAAATAAAAAGAAGCCCGTTAATCTAACAGTTTATTTCTTTAATCTCGTTTCTAGTAAATACCCTTGTCGTCAACTGTCAAACGAGTATTCGCTTGCCAAAACTCGAAGCAAAAGACAAAAATTCCCCCGAAAAGGCTCTGGAAGAATAAGTTTTTGCACGTAGTTCGGCCACCGCCTATACAGCTTGGAGAGCTTCCAAGAGTATATCTCATTCTGGATTCAATATTATTTAAAGGAATAATAATGTAGTCATAAGTGATATGAATAAGCAATAACGCAGTTGTAGCTGCATTTAACCGGAAAGCCCCCGCTCCGCAATGGCCTATTGCTACTTTGGTTCTATGGGCGTACGTACGATTTATGGAATTGTTCCTACAGCGGCGTTCAGCGGCATTTGGGTGCATTTGGTTAGAATTATTCAAACTTTAACACGGTTTAATTTTGATATACGGCCTCCGTGTGAAATATCTGCGGAAGGGTGCGGCGAAAGAGTATTTCGGGGAATTGAGATTATCATCGGATTTATTTGAGTTTAAATATGAAATGAGATTAATGTTGAATACGACTTGCTGATATATTGTACATAATATATGAAGGCACAGTTGAAAAAGTGTATGCATCGTAATTTAAATAATTGCAAAAATCTTTTTGAGTTACCGACGTATTTTTTAGGTAATTTGAAAAAGAGGGTTGTTTTTTGTAATTTGGGAAGCTTTTTCAATTTAAGTATAGTGCTTTGTAGTCACCTTAAATTCACCCAAATCGTGAATTTACGAACATTTCCAGTTGTCCCTTTTCAACAAAAAAATTACCTCGAATAGAGGGTATAAGATACTCGGCAAAGACAGGAATAATTTATTTCGCCGTTTTAAGCGCTCGAACAAATTTAAGACATCCGAAAAAACGCACGGGCGAGGAAAAAAACTAAGTGAAACGAATAAACGTAAATATTGATTTTCTCCGAAAACAAGAGTGTACATGAATGGAAAGCGATACGATCGCAAAATTTCCGATTTTTTCCTTCAGGAAAGGCTTTTCTTCGCAGCCCTGAACCGAGCGTAAATGAATTAGGAAATTTATTTATCGACACGCCCAGCCGGCCCGTCTCTTGGCAAGGGCGCAAGAACGAACCCCGCCGAATTAACAGTTGTTATCATTCTGCTACCTCTTTTGAGTAGCGAGCGACGCCCCATAGCCAGGCCCGGGAAGGCGGAGAATCCCTCTATTTCAGCGAAGAAGTTCCGTACGAGAGAGCCCGGATATTCGATTCTAAGTAATACAATTGTTTAATCATGTGCATAAACTACCCAATTTCAGAATGTGGACACCAAGGGTTATATTCTTTTGATAGATATTGGTTGTTTCTTCTTTATTACTTATTTTTATTATTGAGATAAGCATTTGCAGATTTGTGATACGATAATTTTTTTTTCGTTCATTGCCAATGTTTCAACAATGCAGCACTTTTAATATGTAATACAGATCAATAATGGATACATTTTTAGCTTTATTTATTTACTGTGCTAAACTAAAATATATTAAAACGAAAGAATATTTGTTTTATAATTTAAGTGTTCAAACGTTGACACAACTTTTAATTCATAAATTAGTTGATGCAATTTTATTGGTTTAATTAATGACCGTTATAAATTGTAACTGAGTTATGATTTTTGGTTATTAACTTATGTTGTTGATATTCAGCACGAGTCTGTATATAATAATAATTTATTTAATATCAATTCAATGTAAATATTCCCATTGAATTTTGCACTTGTACTCTCCTATAATTTTAAGAACTTTTGACTTTGTTAAGGATTCTTAGTATTTTGGCTGATTAAAAAAATTAAAATTTTCTACAAAATATCTTCTCCATATGATATCTACGCTCTACCTAGATAAGTTCGTAAAATAATGCGCCTAGTTATTTATATTTATATTCCTTTAAATTCGGCCGACGGCGCTAACGGCCCAACTTACTCCTGCGGCCGGTTTTTCCGGCTATTATTTCAGATGTGCTCCCCCCGATGAAATACGGCTGCGTATCTTTTGAATTATATTTTTGGCAACTCGCTTCGTGTTTTTTTTTTTGTTATGTTTTGTGTATTTTAAGTTTATTGTTTTTTATTAACTGTTTTGTCGTAAATGCTTACGCCTACATAACCATGTCAATACAGTGCTGTACGGTAGATTTACAAGCAGAGTATTCAGCTCTTTACCAAAAATAGTACATAAACACCGATATGGAATATGTTTCGTGGCAGGATATAAATCTTATAACATATTCCAGTTGAAAATATAAAAGAATGTAGCATTGCTTTAATCGAATAATGTATATTTTAGTCTATTCTCGTGTCTTATAAGTGAGCTTTTATAACATCGGTGCTATTTTAATAAAACACATATTATACTATAACATTACAAGAAAATTTTTATGTGGTTTAATGTAATACAACACAATTGTTTGATTGTTCATGAGATAGGAAATTAAAAATGTTTAGCATAATATAACATATAGGAAATAAAAAAAAAAACATATCTCAAGTCTGTTAGTAGATCCGTTGTTAAATGCTCTTCCGCCTCAGCCCTCGTGGCGCGCGTCGCTGCCGGAAGTGCAGGTAGTTTGCTTTATTTCCGGGGTAAAGTATCGAAGTGTCTCTTCCGGCAGGCGGCCTGCGGAGCCTGCATGCCATCATTAAGGCTGCGTAATGACGCCGAATTACGTGCAGAGCCCCGCTAAACCGCCACGCCATTGTTTTGGCTGCAACCACTACGGCCTTACGTGTTAAATGAATTTCAGCATTGCTTTTGTGATTAGAATTTAAGCATGTAATATTGAATAGTAAAATAAAATATTTATACTTAATACCTCTACAAGTTTACATCCATTCCTTAGCCTACCTTTGCTACATATTCCGAATTAGTAATCGTTGACGGAAGATCATTTTAAATATTTGTATTCGTGGATAAGTCAGTATTTATAAAATATCGAAAGCGTTTTTTTTTAAATTTACTGAAAAAATCGTTTTTTATAAAATTATTGCTATGCTTCGGTTTGATTGGAGCTATACCAAATAAAATTTAAATCATTTGTTTAACGATGAATATATTTTTTTGTGTAAAAATTTTTTTTTATGTATAGCAATGTTAAAAATAATATTTATCTGTGTCAGGATAATATTTATTTTTAAGAATCTATAAAAACGTGTTAATTACTAATCTAAAAAGTTGAGTGTGATTTGGAAAATAAAAAGTAGGAGGAATCTTTTCGTCTACTGATTTTGGTCAATAGCACTAGACTTAGGGAGGACCGTGTTTAGAAAACCTTTTATTTTCAGTTGCGTTTCGTAAGGGTTTAATCCCTTGTCTACGCAGACTACGTAGAACTTAAATCTATGGTTTTTATCATACATTTAAAAAATATTTTTTGTCTGTTAATATCACAGTTAGGTTTCTTCTTTTATAACTTTGAAAAAAAGGTATTTTTACTAATGAATTTTTTTTGTTACTATTTTAATTGAGTTTAATTTTTTTAAAACTTATTTTAACTAATAAAAAAAAAAATAGAATTTTAGTGAGAAAAATTTAAAAATAGCAGTATAAGTAAATACTCTTTAAATTAATTGTCACTAGTTTTAAATATCAATAATAAAGTTGATTGACACATTTTTGAATATTATATATAAAAAAAATAAAGTGTTATTTTGTTACATTTACAATAAACGTTTCATTTTATTCAAATTGTAATTTACAATCGACAGTTATGATATATTTTTTCATAATAACATCATGAATTATGACTTTACCCATATCTGCCATGTGTGTCACACAATAAATATATTAAATTTATATTTTATACACCAAAAATATTCATGTTATGAATGATAAATATTATTTATGATACAGCATGGAACTGTTTTTACGGATAGATGTACGTTCCGCATAAATTATAAATATTTAGGTACATCTGGTCTGATTAAATAGCTTTTAAAACCAAACCAAAAAGTGTAAATACTTGAATTTACTCTCTTTGAATGTTACTTTAAAAATTACAAAAGGCTATATTAATTTAAAACAATCGCTCTTTTTTGTCTAGATTTATTTTAAATACCCACAATTAGTAAAACAGTGAGTGTTAACGATCACAAAAACATACATTCAAGCAAAAATACTTTTATATTCATAGTGCTCAGTAATTTTCATTTTTTTTTTTTTTGTTTGCAAATAACATATTTCGAAATTTTATCATTTAAATTTTATAGTTTTGCAAAATATATAGCCATTCATGCATTTATATTCAGTTTTTTTTTCATTTAACAAGATTATTCATTTTGTAAAATTGACTTTTTGTTAAGTTGACAACCAATTCGAAAAAAATCACTTTTGTAATCTCGGTATGAAATACTAGCAATAACATAAAAGTGCTATATTTTTAATTTAAATTTGGTAACAAAGGAAACAGTGAATAATGTGAGACATAAGAAAATTAAGCAACAGATATCTTTGAAATAACAAGAACTATAGTCCCTTGACATACTTAAGTTACAACCCTTCCTCTAACCTTGAATGTTCTTGAATGTTATCTATTTGAGTTCATAACTAAGTTTTCGGTATGCGAAGGTCTGATAAATTCATGCGCTCAAAAGATTTTGTCGGCGCTTTGTGATATGCGCTTACCCTAGAATAATAGCTTTGTTTATATTTCCAAATGAGCTGTATTACCAGTAAAATAATTGCATAAATGAAATAAACAAATAAATATTAGAAAAAACAAGAAAATATTTTCTCAATGTATGAAACCCTATTTTTTAAATAACATGATAAAATAAACTGACGCGAATTGCACTGAAAACATTGATTTGGCGACTGACTAAATTGTGTATTTAAATAAATTAAGTCGATCAAGAGTAAAATAGTAATAAGATGTATCAGGTGCACGATAAAGAATTACCGACTTGGTAAACATGCAGCTAAAAAAAACGGAAAGGAACTTAACTAGGCAGTACCAAGGAAATAAGATTATTATTGATTTTGCACCGTTATTATTCTCTGCGATCAATAATATTAAACACTGAAAAAAATAACAAATTAAACAAGAAATTTATTATTAAATTCACAAATTTAACCTTCGGGTCGTCAAAAACTTTATAGCGTTGCATAGTAATTTTCATTTAGATTAGATCTTAAATTGGTCGTACAAATGGCTTAAAACATGTCAAACAAAAACTGAAATATTAAGCGCAATTACAATCGAATAGAAATCTTTCCTTCTAGAATCTAGAGGAATACAAACGCGCATATTTTAAGGCTTCCAAAGTATGTGAAATATTTAAATATTATTTTATTTATTTTATTCACATTTAAGTTGATAAAATGGATTATTTTTTGGTCATAATACAGGAGTCATTGACCTAGTAACGGATGTACTACTTATAGGTGAGTTGTTAGGGCCCGTCATAAATACTTTACGATAGTCGAGGAGATGACTATAACAGGCGTCGTTTATGTTCTCCCAGGCACTCGCGTAATTGTGCGATTGAGTAATAAAAAAGAGCGAACACTGAACACTGCCCTAAAGAGACTGCCGGCAAATTTATTTTCAAATTGGAAGGGAACTTTCGATCGTGAGGGCTCCTCCGAAGTCCATAAACAACTGGAAACAAAAACCAGGTACCAAGTGTCCGGATCAATGAACTCTCTTTTACTGGGGGTCAAATTGAACCGAATCATTTCAACGATAAAGATTCAACTTTTTGTATTCTTTATGTAGTTTTATTAATAAATGAGAGACATGTTTTTTTATATAAAAGAGTTTGTTTTTAAATAATAAGGCTATCAAGGGGTGATTAAACTTGTATGTATGCTTGTTTTGTTGTTAATATTACAAAAAAAATTCAATACTCGTGTTTACAATAAATAATAATTTATCTTATTTAACAACAAAATTTCTATAGATTTTTAAGTTATGTTTTTAAAGTATTGAATTATTTAATTTACATATATTTCATAATATTTTATGAAACTGATTAAAAGGTTATAAAGATAAGTCAACCAAAAATTTTATAATTTGTAAAAAAAATGTTAATTTAATACTTTTAATATGTTTTCAATGGATGTACATTAATAAATGTATGTTGGATATGCTAATTCATTATACGTATTGCATTATGCATTTGAAGGTTTGTATCCCTTTATATCGCAAGTGATGGCGTAACTTATGGGCTAAAGTTCGCCACGGTATAACAAGTCAATATTTATGCAGCGCATCTGCACGTACCATATAAAAAAAATACAGGTTTTAACTGTTATATTTTAAAAGGGGAGTTTGATACTTTGCAAAAAGCCTTTCAGCCGGTCCGGTTGCACCGAACGTGATAATAAAATCCCCTTATATGTGGCGGCCGGCCCGTCCCGGGGCCCAAATCTGGCCGGCAGGGACCGGACTGGTGTGTAACGGTTTAATTCGGGCACTCCGCGGGGAGCGCCGGCCCTGGGGGTGAAATAAATCACAAAAGGCGGAGGGTGGTGATTATTAAAATATACACTCATCTTGCTCGAAATAAATTTGATACTTTGGCACTGTTTTTATTAAAATCAGATTTGAAGTATATAAAAGACTTATTCTTTTCATAATTAAATGCTTTGAGTATACCAAATTAGGTTATTATTAGAATGTGGTTCCAAATTAATTAAATTTATTTTTATGTTTTTATTACTAAGCGATGATTTAATTATTTAGTAAGACTACGATATAAGACAATAATTAAACTTACTATACATAACTAGTTTGAGGAAATATATTTTAACAATATTTATCAACTTTTATAATTCTATCAAAACAAAATTTTACATCATGTGACACAAAAATAATATAATTTTCAATGATTTAGATTATTTATTTATTGTGTGTTAACATATGTAGAAAATTCTATGTATATAAATAAAAATAATAAGTTATTTCAAAGAAAATCATAATACTGGTCTGACTAGCCTCATACATAATCCTCGTGCTACGCCGGAAGTCGGCGGGATACGTTTTTATGACACGGCCTGACAGTTAGAGCAGAAGGTCATTTTTCTTCCGGCTGACTAGAACCCGCCGGCCTTATCTTGCAGTGCTTTACTGTTTTTAGCTGTTCTATTATAAAATGAAAAACCCAGGGGACTGCGCGGCCACATGTCCGTAATCTGGCAAGTGTACTGACACACTGAGATTTTAATACTTACGAAAATAAAATATATTTATTTTATCATGGTATTCAATATATGTGTTGAAAAGTGGGTCACCGTGATAATGTTAACAGTTTATTTATGTTTTACTAACTAAAATAATTTTGAACCTTTTTTTTATTTCCTAAAAGCGATCTTACTGATCAAAATAAAAAAAGAGTCTAATCCTGGAGACTTAATATATTCGTTGAAAAAAATTCTCGAATTTCTTTTCATGACAAAGGTGGAAATTCAAGCCCACGCTTACAGTTATCGTGCCCTGGTGCCGTATTCAATTCTACCATCGTGGTTTTGAGGTCTTTTGCTAACCAAATGGTTGACTTATAAACGCAATTGTTACTTGACTACGAAGCGGTTGAAAATATTTAATTTTAAATTATATTTGATACATCTTTAGAACTTGTGAATAGGTAAAGTAATATTTGAACAAATTATTTTCAGAAAACCGCAAACTATGAATTCAACTTTAATTCTATTACATAATGATATTTATTATAGTTATATAGATTCAAAAACAATGAATTGTTAAAACAAAGAAATACCCATATAATGAAAATAACAATTTTTGGAAAACAATTTGTAGGATTTGAAAATAATATTTTGTTTATTTTCTATTTAAAAAATGGATTAAATTTTATCGAAAAGTAATCTTTTATATTTCTTACTGATATGGTTAACGCATTATATTTTTACTTTCACATTAGAATTTAGAAAAAGATGGAAAAAATATATAATTCACGAGAATCCATCAGTTTCAGCAAGACGGAGTTTTTGTACAGTTTGATTGAAATATAGATTAAACTAAGATTACATTTCGGTTTTTCAACTCATCTTAGATAGCGAAAAGTAAAAGTATTTTGTGCTCGTCTCGTCTTTATTTTCATCCTTATGAAAAAAACTCAAAAGATTTTTTTAGAAAAAAATAACATATTTTATCTAAATATTCAATAGCCAAAGGACACGACGAGCCGTCTTACAATAAAAAAGGGAGAAAGGGCCCCGAGAAGGGAGGGGCGATATCTCCTTCACCGCTCTCTCGTAAATAATGGTTTGCGGGGAGGGGCGGGGAGCGGGCAGCGGGCCGAGAGGGGTGGGGGTCGATTACTTGAAGGGGTCCCGAGCGGGAATTAATAACTCGCACGCTGTGATGGAATGATTGCTCTCGTGGAGGGACGATGACGTCTGGAGGTAATGCCCGAAAATATCGGCTAACCTTATTCATTCACGACATCCAAACCTCACGCTTAGAAAAAAAATAAAGACAATTAAAATTGTGTTAGATCTTAAGAAACTCTGTTTTCCTTGGATGGGATTCCACAATATATCTTAACTCAATATAAGCTGCTTCAGACTTGCTAGCATAGAGCAAAAACAGACATGAAAAATATTCAAAGTTAATTCTACACATGTCCTTTGACAGCGACTGACTGTGCGTTTTATTAACATCACCAACTTACAACATTGACAGTGAGAATGTTATTTGATTTTTACACCCTAACGCGTTTAAGGTGAAAGGTTAAATAAACGTATCACAAAACATCCCTGCATTTTATCTAACAAAGGTAAAACAGGATAGTCGAACACAATGATACTATGCATTTTAGACTTTATATACTGCTTGACAAATCATTTACCATCTAATTTGATACCAAAAGGTACTCGTACATCATTTCAGGTCTGTGGAATTTGAATTAAAAACAATGATCATGCAAAAGCGTTCACTTCTCTCTGCGTTGTGATATCTCTTGGATCCTCTTTTTTCGGACATGACAGCGGTTTCCATGTTCCGAGAGCGTGCGGGTTTATGCGGACAAAACGAGAAAAAAAAATGTGCGTATATAGATGTGTGCCGCGGGCTTCAGTGACGGGACGTTGATGAAAGTGTGGCGTTTGAAATAAACGGCGCAGTTTTCAGTGCTTTTTCGACTGCAAAAACAAATCGCCCGCGAGTTAGCGCCCGGCCGATTCAATTCTCCGTCCGCGGGGCTTAAAGCGGGCCATCGATTGTTTGACGCGCTTCTTTTTATCGGTTCGCCTTGATTGTGATGAAAAAGTATGCAGAACACTGCGTTGTGGATAGGCAAAGTATATTTTGATTATTTTTTTTAAATGCACGTTCAAGTGATGTTTTGATAAAAAATTAGCATTACGTATTTGCGAAAATTTAAGAGATGTAGAAAAATAGGTATATTTTTAAAATGCATGAAAAATATTTTTTTATGTGATTTTTTTTGTATATTATAAGAAAACCAAGCCGAATTAAGCTGCTCTTGTCTCTGTTTATTTAAAACTGGTTATTTACATGCATTACATTCTCTAATTATTAAAAAAAAGAATGGTTATAGATGTTAGTGTTGAAAGCATTTAAAACAACTCTGACTTAAGAAAAATAATGTTAAAAAATTATACAGTAATACAATTAACCCGGTCAAGCCTTATACTTTGAATGTTTATGAAAGCAAAAGGGAAACACTAAAATAACTGCGTCTGAATAACTTTTGATATAAGTCCGAGCGCAATTAAAGTCATTTGACTTCAAGCTTCAATATTATAAATTTTAGGTAACTATCAATAATAAATAAAATAGCTATTATAAATATATTACAGCAACATATAAAATAAAATTGGAAAAATATTATCATGTATTTAAAAACAATGTTCTATGTTTAATATATTTTTTAAGCTGATTATTTTTGTTATCTCCTGTCAAATGCAGATGTAGAATAAATTACCATGAGATAAAAACCCGTTTCCATATAATCTAGAATCAATACGCTCCCATTCTTATTATAAAACAAAAAACACAAGGGTCGGTACGACCGAAGGCAGAAAGGATTAATGCCATTTCTATCGACAAATCCCACGTAGATTTAAAAGGGGATATTTTTTAAGTATAGTAATGGCGTGCCTGTTTATACGAGAAGTAAACGTTAAGCCTTCGATTAAGCCCACTGATTGGTCCCATATGGGCCACAATCCACGGCCAGTATCGGGACACAGGCGGGTAGGCCTGTCCCCTCCATTGATCTCCTAATCTCGTTATGTACCTAAGTTTGCTGTTCAACGTCTGCTTAGTGCTTCACGCTGGGACGTCATACATACTATACACTGTATATGTTCTTACTATACACGTGCGCTTAAGTGGTTTAATATTTTTTAGAAGCAAGTATTGTTTTAAGTATCATTTACTAATAGAGCTTAACTGTGATTATCATTGAAAAAAAGACAAAACTATCGTATATTCTTTATATTAAATTCGAGAATTATAACAAATGTATAACTCATAATCACGTGGAGGTATTTATGCTGTTATTATTTTTGGTATAAGCAATTGGTATAGGCAAATGAATTTCATTTAATGTTATTTTGTTATAATTATTAAAACCTGTTTCGCAGTTTAATGCCCCTATAGAATATAACGATGCCTTTGTATGGGTAGAGAGAGTTCTCACTTATACAATAAAATGGTTACCCTAGGAAGGTACTTCGTTTTGGTTTTAATTAATAAATATTTTAAAAGCAGGGGATATTTCACATATATATAAATATGTATATATATTCAAGAAAATCTTTGTTTTTTATTAAATAATCTCTTGAGAAAAATATTTAATAACGTTGATGTCACTTGTTAAATAAATTTAATTTATTTTTTTTTTTAACACTTGTGATAGTCGCTATAAAAAATATTTTTTTTATGAAATCCCATTGTTTTTTTTGAGGTAAGCATCTACATACTGATTTTTAAGAATCCACTCAAGCAACATACTTAAAATACCCTTAAAAATTATGCAACTTTTTCAAGCCGACGTCGTAAATTTCGTTCTTCATAGCATCAATTATTCGTCACGAGGGATTTTAACTATAAAATTTATTGTCTCAAAAAAGCACGAAGTCCGCCGCGGCGTATAAATAATTTACCCAGGAACTTGCATACTTCTCACAGGGGTGGATGGATTTCTTTCACTCGTTACAAGCACACGTAACGGTGAATAGTCAAAGTTTTTGCTCGGCTGCTGAAAAATTCCCCTGCAAAGTAAGTGGCCTCATGTTGTGAACAAAACAATCTCCCGGCGTGACTAAGCACCTCGCTCCTGCTTTTGAGAAGCCTCGACTTTTGATTTTTTTTAAATGATTTGTTGTAGCCAGACCCACCGCCGTCGCCCGTTGCCAAACGTGCATTATTTGCTAGTGATTATGATTAATTTTCATAAAAGAAAATTTCATACCTCCAAAGAAATATTCAAATTTTCGTAGTAAACAATGTACCAAAATCAATAACACTTACTCACATGCATAACGTTGACTAAAGGAATATTGCTTGCCAAATTTTATATCCAAATTTAGCATTAAAGTTGAAAAATATATTATCATCATCAAGTGCTATAAAACACATACCAAGAAAATACTCTATAAGTGATTAAAATGTGTTGTCATAATGAAATCGATCCATTAAACGGTTTTTAATAAAATATTTCAACAAAACAAATTTATATTTAAAAAAAAAATAATTTTGCTATGTGTTATTTTACGATGAAAGCGTGTTTTTTTTATCAACTACTAAATAATAGGTTTTTTGGGTTAAAAAATTACCATGAAATAGCTAGACGTTAAACTAGTTACAAGTTATATAAAAATAGTGGTTTATAGCCTTAGTTAATAAATAGCAAAAAAAAAATATTTTTTATGTCTTAGTCTAATTTGAAATAATAGTTATTGGAATTTATGGTATTAATCTTTTTCCAAGATTTTATGTGTTGTCTTCAAATGTAGATAAAGTTATTTATAAAAAAGTTTTATTTTATCTACATTTTGAACATTCAAATTGGAAGCCTCGTTTCTTATATAAACGTTTGTGTATTTTTATAAAGAAGTATACAGAAAATACTCTCATATAATGAAATAAGTTGAATAAATAGATTAATTTAAAAATATATTATACTTAAATAGTTAGGAATTGAAATATTTTTATGCAACCCGAATAAAAGCGTTCGTCATTACGTAAGTTAAAAAAACTCAATAAGAGAGATCGATTGTTATTAGGTGGCTAAAATATTCATCAAAGGCTGCGAATACGACGACCAGCCCCATGCATAAATAATTCATCCCCTGTCCAAGACCCAATAACGGCGCTTCCACCGCCTTAATCGGCTTTAAGTTGAGAGCGTCCTGATCACAGAACCGTGTCTTCCGACGTTCTTAATAAAGGCGGCCTGTGGACTGCCAATTATGCCAACATCGGCCTTTGCCGCGAAGAGACAACAGGCGGTTATATAATAATCCAGCCTCCCACTGGTGATTTATTAATAATTTTATGCCGAATAGTCAAAGATACCAAAGTTATACGTTTATCGTTTTTTTATATTGAGGTAGTATTTTGATCTTGATAAAAAAGATAATCAAGATATCGCAGCTAATTTGTGACGAAAATTAATAAAACTTAAAAAAAAAGATTTGAGTTTATTTAACCACTAAATACGTTGAACCATCACGTCTATAATTTTAATAAGATTTATGAAAGTATATAATATTTAATTACGCATGAAAAAACTTGTTATTTATGAATCTTTAAATATAAAAATATCTTGTTATTTACATATTTTTTACACATATATTTCGCTACACAAATTCAATAACGAAAGCAGAGAAATCCATTTACGCTACTACTATCTTGTAAGTCCCACAACCTGCAGGATCAGGGCAAAACCACTTACCATATTGTAAGCATAGGCTTACGGGCTACATATACATATTCCTATATGTATATATATATATATATATATATATATATATATATATATATATATATATATATATATATATATGTATATGTGTGTGTGTAGTGCGTGCGTTTAGACATTTTAATCAACATGAATGCAGTGTTTTATTATCCAATATACCAAAGATCCAAAGTCACCCCGGGCCATAAAAGAGGGATTGTTTCGATCATTGTATTGCGAAGGTTACGATTCTTTACCGGAAATGCCCGTCCCGTCAGTCCAGCTCGCAGGACCGCGGGTCCGCCGGGCACATCCATAAGTTATCAGGTCACGACTACGTCGACGTCAGTTTGATGTTTTTTACGAGCCGTACGATTTACGCGGCTCATTGGCCGTATAGGGTCACAATATGAAAATATTAAGAATCTTTTAATAATTTATCTAAAATTGTTATACTTATGGACACTTAAGATAATTTCTGTGCAAAAGATTGAGGCGTTTGAAATGCGGCTTTATTAGAGAATCTTTAAAAGACCACGGGTTGACTCGTCACAAGTCTTTGCGCAAAGTAGGTGAACTCCTGACAGTGGTAACAAAGCGTGAGGTTTTCTATTCTGGCCATATTTTTCGAAACAGCTACTACAGCTTATTGTTAGCATTGTAAGGAGGAAACTTACGTGGATGCGGAATTTACGCTACTGGCTAGAAGTCGGAAGAACTGCCGAATCAGGAAGACTAGCTCAGGGTAGATATGTATTCAAAGAAACGGTCACCAACCTCCCATGAAAAGAGGCATTAGAATATGTAGAAACGTTATGAAAAAAATATATATTTTCAAAATTCATTAATTCGTTTTACTAAATATAAATATATATTTTATTTTAGACTGAAATTACTATATATACATACTATCAGTAAAAATATATTTATAAACTTGTTTTAGTGAAATAGCTACTAACTTCTAATCTACTTATAGAAAACAATCACGATTTTACAACGTATTGTAATTATAGTAAAATATAATGCTATAGTTAAATCAGTTGTGTTCAAAAACAAAAAAATATATTTGAAAAGTATATATCTGCGACGTTCAAAGTGAAAGAGTTGTTTTGAAAACATTTCATGGTTAACCGAACCCTGTTTTGGAATCACCCATATAAACAAACGCTTAATACGAGATGTAGCATTTTGGAGTCCGGGTTTTGTCCGGCGTGTGACGTCAGATAAATCAAAACATTGAAAACGCGCTACTTAATGCGAGGAGTCGATATTTTACGTCGCATAAATGGACCGGTCAAATTTGTTAATGTATTAGCTTTGAAAAATTACTTTTTATTCGCGCTGTCCCCGTCTCACGATTTACCGTTTGTTTTTTTATGATTTTACCATTCCAACTCACATTTGTAATGAAACCTGATTTAGTACAAAAAATCTTTTATTTCAAGATTAAGGTTCTCATTTGTAAGGATTGTAAACGTTTGACCTTTGTGTAAATGAAAATCTTCAGTTTTATATTTCTTTTGCTGCTTTGAAGCTGTCATCTGGAACTTTTCCATTCATCGTCTTAAAATAAATGACATAATACGCAATTTAGTTAATAGATAAGAAGATTTTACATAAATTCTTAAATATCTAGTACTAAAAAAATATATATTTTATTTAAAAAATATTAAACACTACACAAAACTAATGTAGAAGTATTGTGACCGATAAAAACATTATCAATATTAAGACTTTTTGTTTTAAAATTTTATTAAAACATATGCTTGTTGAGAAAAAAATTATAAAGAAACAACTCTTACTTTACGTGTCTATGCGTATTACGTGAAAATGATAAATTAATGTTAAAATATATAAATAAGCCATATTCATTGATAGTTAACTAAAAAAAAAAATTTTGGTTAATCTAATTCAGAGAAAAACGATTTATACTCATTTTTTATAGTTTAAGGTATTATTGAATTACTTCAAATATTCAACGCGTATAAACTCTTTACAATATGTCTAAATTATACAAAAATATATGTTTAATTTCAGTGCTATTTTATTTAAATTTATTATTTTAAATGTCGGTTTGAATATAAAATTTCTATATATTAAATAAAAATTAATATTAATGGCAGTAAAACTTTCTGTATGCACATTTAGGAGCTCACCTCACATTTACATCTCCTAGGAACACGTGGCGTAGAACATCTCCGTAACCATACTTCCCAAGTCCATTAAAGGTATCTAAAACAAGTTCACACGTGTACACGTGAAGCCTGCTTACATTATATTAATTTACCAAAGAGGAGTATGCACTATGAGAGAACATTATATGCTGCTATTGTTAGAAACTTCATAATTATTTCACGTTTTTATTACTAAAGGATAAGTGTTTACTTAGTGAAGACTTAATCTTATTTCATTCATTGGGGGTAATCTATATATAAAGTTTTGACATAGGTTTAAGTTATAAAAATTTAAATTTTTAAACTATATTTTGTCACATAGTTACAAATATAGCCTAATACAAAGTTTTAGTTTTATTCAAATGTTTATTTTATCATAACGCCATTGTTTGTTGTATGTTTATTAATTTTAGTGAGTTATAACTAAATTTGAGTGAACAGCCTCTTTTTTATATTTTGTAAATATTTTCATTTTTGTTGTTGTTGATATAACAAGTATTATAATCAAACAAAACGTGAACTTCAATGCTGAAGCAATTTTCAATTTCATTAAATCCAATAAGGTTAGATTAAACTATTACACACCACAGACAGACTGCAGTCAAGCCAATAACATTACAACACGACTCTTCAATTTTAAACATTTTCAATTTCTGTTTGAATCTTAATTAGAGTTCAAAAAACTGTAGCAAATGCATTTGCGAGTAATTCCCCTCTAGGCCCCGACGTTCACGACCATTGCTGGTAACAACCACACGCCGCCGAGTGCGCCACTAATTGTTATTATTTCAGTGCGGCTCCTCGCCAGCCCCTGCGGCTGAAGAATGTAAGCAGATATCAGTGATTTCAGGAAAAAATCCACCGCGGTACGAACAATGCTAACTTCAATGTAATTATTTATTTACTATTTTATATTATTTTATAAAAGATGAATATTTTTATTTGCTGAACGTTGCTATCTTATACGTAGTATTGGTGTTAAAATTCAATACTTTAATAATTATTTATGAATGCTTATAATCAATATGACACCCATTCAATTGCCTCAATCCCCAAGTGCAGCCGTATACGTCTGAATCATACACAAAAATATTTTTTTGTTTTTTTGTATTTTCTCAACCACAACCACAAAGAAACAGTATTTTTTAATTTAAAAATACACAATATTTTTTAAAAAATATATTTTAAAAAAATTATTTACTTCAAGTGATATTATTATTATTTTTTTTTATTTCTATCGGTTCGGTACAATCTTATTTTTAGTGCTTTTTTTCATAATAAACAGGAATGTCTATTTCAATAAAATATTTTATTATTTCCATTAAAAAAACTTTATACATAAATATATTAAAGATTTAGAATTTGCATGCATTAGAAAAAATATTTTCAATACAATCCGAAAAAAATGTGTTGCTTTTTAGTACTTACAGTACATTGGACGTAGATTCTTAAGTTGATGCAATGACACCAACCAATCAATGGAAAAGACATTAGTTATGTTTTATACTCTCTTATACAAAAAAAAAACATGAGTGATATATTAAGTACATTTTTTCAAATATTGAAAAATGATTAAAAAAAACTTTCAAAAAAATATCATCGTGATTTGTGTGATTTGAACCAATATTTTTAACAATCATATCCTATAAGTGAAACAACGTACTTATTATGTTAAAAATTCTTATCAAGTACCTAGTGATTCGTTGGTATAATTGGTAATACACCGGCCATGTAAGCTTGGAGATGTGGGTTCGAATCCCACACAAATCACGATGATATTTTTCTGAGAGTTTCTTTAATCATTTTTCAATATTTGAATAAATGTACTTAATCATTATCAATCAATAAAAAACCTATATAGGCAAAATCGTACTTCCTGTGAGACAGTCTTTACAAAAATCAATAATACAAAAACATGAGTGTTTAAAATATTTTTTTAACCATCTAAGTGAGTAGAAACAAGGAAAGCTCTATTACATACATTTGCGTAACTAATTCAATCCCACAGCACACACATTGGGTTGCATTTGAACCGCACGACTCGCAACTACCCACCGACATCCATACGCGCCCGCTATTTATTGCGGCACTTCTAACTTTCAACAATGCCGGAGCAGGCTGCCGTTTCCTTGCTCCAGTGAGCCCCCGGCCGCGAGGTCTGAGAGGCCCCGCCGCGGCCCGGGGCACTTCTGGGCCGAACGGGGGGCACTTTTGGGCCGGACGGGGGCAATTACGGCCGCAATTAGAGGACAGTATGTCGCGGATTACTGCGGCGACGATTGCCAGCCGCCCCGCCGCCGGGGGACGCAAAGCCTTTCGCCCTCCCCGGGGCAAAAAATCGCCGCGTTTCAACTGAGTTATTAATCAACGTCGGAAAGTTGCTTCGACGCGGTCCGCTGATAATATGTACGAAGAAATGTTGATGAATTATGAGATTAGCGGCCTTTGTTGATGACGGTCATTTGTTTCGTTGATTATTTTTTGCGCCGGACTCATTGCATTTTTTTCAAGTAAAACTTTTGTTCTTGAATGGGTTGGAATATTACTGGAAAAGAAATAATTAATTTTATAAAAATAAAAGAAAAACATAAATTACTTTTGATTTTTTTATTCTTCACAACATAAAATATAAATTGCAGAAATCTTAAACTAATATCGTTACGATGCTTTGGAAGGAATGATGTGTATCTCTAATTTTGAACGGCGCCAAAATATGTAAAATACGAAATATAATCAGGCTCCGTGTTAGCCGAGGGGGAAGGGGGAGACGACGGGGCGAGAGGGGGTCGTCGCCCAGGAATCTGCCACAGCGCCTCCATCACACAATCTTTTCATCCGCATGCATTTAAATAGATCGTACTTAAGAGTCCGCATTCAGGAAATGTATGAAAGCCCCGCCGCTTATGTGAGTGACTCCTCCGAGAGGAAAAACAGGCCGGAATATCAGATGAGGCGCCATCAGCCGACTGATGCCGAGATTTATATTTCACCTGCCTAGATTTGTAAGGTGTTTAAACTAAATGTCGGATGTGTTGAAAGAGTCATCGCCTCCGGGCGAAATGAATTATTCAGTTTGTTATCTAAATGGAAGTATTTTTTTCTTTTCATTTTTCGTTTTATGTTATTCTGTATTTTTAACGTAAATTATTTATTTATGTATTATTCAAAGTAAAATTAAATATTCATGCGTATCTTTTTAACGTGTGTATAATTTTTGATCTTGATACTTTGTTACTGGAAATGGTGTTTTTATGGCCGAAGCGAAATTTTTATTTTCCTTCAAGGATTCATTTATAAACAAATATATTCTTTTTATATAATGTTCTTTTTGACACCTTTCATTCACCTTGACTAAAGCGCCTACGTTAGGAATATTTTATTTAAATTATAATCCGTTTCGTCTAAAAATATTTAAAAACAAAAATTCTAATGGGGAGAGTTTTTTTCACATCATTACATGCAAGAAAAGGATCACGCGCACAATTAATATATTGTTTTAAATTAAATACCTGCGATGAATTGTTTTTGTTTAATATTTTTTTATGAAACGGGAGCGCATTCAATTTGTTTGATATCGAACATGTTAGGAATACAAATTTAATCCCCATGGTTTTATGTGCAATTAGTATCTTCTTCTTATAAAGTTTTTCCACGTTTCAGATGAGTTAAGCTAAATCAACATCTTATGATTTAGTACGCTATAAAAGTTGAAATTATTTTTTACTGGGCGTACTTAAAAGTATTACGCAAGAAAAAGATAAATCCTGCAATATTTTTTATTTAAGACCAAAGTACCATTAAGATATTTGTTTGATCAAATTAAGTGCCAACGTTGTTTTATGGAGCTCAAACAGCCAAGAGTTTAATTTTTTATTCAAATCTCCACAAAAAACATACTAGGTAAATTAAAAAGCTCGGTATGACAAATAGTGCTTTCGGTTTAGTGTAGTGATATTCAGAATTAGATGTTTTATGTCTTGAAAGAATAAAAATGGTATGTAAACTATATGATATATGTATACTCTTTTTAAAGTTTTTGAAAAATATCAAGTCAACGGTGCGTTACTTCTGAATTCTGCCGTTCTCAAATAATTAAGTAAACTTTTTATTTCTGACCATATATGTTAATTAACAAATGAGAAATTAAAAAGTTTTTTTTATATTTTATTTATTTGTACGTTTTTTTGCTTGAAACGAGCTTTTATGTTTCTAAATAGTAACAGCTTTCATCTATTGTTTAATATATGATAAAAATAAATTTAAAAAACTGCTCAGATAAAGGTCTCAGCTGTTTTAGAAGACCAGCAACAAACCGTCGCCGACGGTCACGATTTCCAGTAATATTATCTCTATGAATTATGATAAAGTCATCCTTAAAAAGTAAATATGTTTTGCCGAATCTGGCTGAAAAGGTAACTGTTTACAAAAACAGCTTGCATGATTAATTAATTTAAAAGGGCTAACAAAAGACATTTCATAATTTATAGCTTTCACACTGTATTTTGAATAGTAATTATTAATAAAGGCTGCTTTGTTTGGACAGAAATGCGAGATAGATGTTGTTTATTGTATCATTTAATAATTAAATTGTAACAGACATAATTATATCAATTAGTACAATGAACGGATTTTTTAAAAAATTAATGCCATTTTATTAACATTAGCACATAAATTGTCACATAAGGTATTATTAGTTTTTAAAAATGGATTTGGCAATAAATTTTATTATTTGTGTCCAATAAATATTTGTAGTGTTATTCAATATTATCACTACAACGATTGTGTTTCCAGCATATATGCTAAAATATTTATTTGGAGTATGCAAAAACACCTCTAAGACATTGGAATAAATTGCTTTGTTTTATGTAATTCTTATATTTATCAAGTTAAGGGCAATTCCTATAAGTGATTCTATAATTTTTCTGTTTCTTTTCACGTTTTTAAACGTACTGAATCGAGAGGGTATAAAAAAAATAAACTGCAAGTAATCGATTCATTGCAAATCCACAAAAGAATTATCGCCACGTTTATTTCCCCCAATAGGAATCGGCAAAGAGTGGGCGCGGCTCCGTTCCAACTAGTTTCAAAGATTTTTTTGCAAGACGAAATTAATTTCCTTCGAGACTCGTTGGAAATTGAACTCGGTACGTTCCGCTAAGTATGCGCTCTCGGAGTTCGGCTACTTGCAAGAGAATCACTGAAATTGTATGTGAATTCTGAATACCAATTAGGTGAGGGATTCAGTTAATAAGTTTTTCCTCGTTACCCGGAAAATGCTTTAATACAATCGTTTTTTTACACAGGGATCCTTTGTAATCAGAATTAACCACGGAACGTTTGCGTGCCACGGGAGCTAAGAAGATACTCGAATTTAATACTAACCGGCTGCAGGCGTATGCAAGAGATTTTATCTTTAAAAGGCTTTTTGCATACTTTGGTATTGATAGTCTGCTATTAGATACATTATACAAGTTTTTCGATAAATTGTTCTTGTAGAACCTCACGCTATATGCTTACAATTTTTATTCTTTTTCAGGTGAGTTTGACTATCTCCGCATGGCGCCTCCAATTCTACCATCGATTGATTGTAAGTAATACTGGATTATTATTTTTTTTAGATATGATAGTATTTATGAAGTATTGAATTATAAAAGAATTCAACATGTTTTTTTTCATCCCAAAATACAAATTAAATCACGCAACGATATTACTTAACATGATTTTATGAATTTTATTTGTAATACGAGGTGTAGTTTTTTCAATTAAAAGCCAGATTTTCCGTTTATGAAATTGATTATACTTGTTTTAAAAACTATTATCATTAAATATATATGGTTTGTGATAAAGTAGTAGGCTTACTAAAATAATCTTACATATCCTGGATTGAGTTGATTATGATAAAAATAATATTTGCTATGCGTTCTTTGACAATTGTCTGTGCTATTCTTTAGTTAGTTGTTAGCAAGCAATCCTTTAGTTTATGTAGCTGATGTCACTTTATGACACGAGCCTGGGTAGCTTATTAACGACGTTTTAAACGGTATTTGCTTATTTGGATTGATTGCTGGGCAATTGATAGCTGTATATTATATTCTTTGGCAACCTTATGAAATAAATACTGACGCTTTTAAATTTACTAATATTTTAACTGCAATATATTTGGTTTCACGATTTAATCGAGAAATAGATAATTATGAGCAAAAAAGTGTTGCGATAGAGATTCCACTAATTTACTATTATAAAGCCAAGTATTAAAGCTGGTGTTCCTTTGACAAAGTTTTCAGAATTTTATTTGTATTTCGCTGTGTTTCAATGCAGCTTGCTCAAACTTTGTCTCTCTAGATAAGTATCTATTGAATCCAAACATCTGCCCGGAACCGTACGTAAAACATTTTCGGAGCTTTGTATACTTCAAGTTCTGAAAGGGAGGATCGCGCGCCAAGCGAAGCCTTCGGAGCCGGGGTGCTACTTGCGGGCCCGGCCGTCATACGTGATGGCGATAAAACTGGATTTGGGAGAGATTTTCTCAGCAAAAAACTTCGTGTACCTACTTATGAGCTTAACTAGAATTTAAAAATATATACAGTAAAATTTACGACTATTACATTAAACCTTATCTACAGACTTGATTCACATTGATTTTTTAAATTTAATTAAGTAATGTGTGTGTGGGATTTGAACCCACATCCCCCAAGCTTTCATAGCCGGTGCATTACCAATTATGCCAACGAATCACTATTATTTGACAATAATTTAAGAGAGTTTCTTTAATCATTTTTCAATATTTGAAAAAATGTACTTAATCATTATAGTATAGTATGGGCAAAATCGTACTTCCTGTGAGACGGTCTTCACAAAAAAAAATCAATAATATAATTAAGTAAGTTATTGAATTTAGAGTATTCTTCTCTCATTGAGTATTGTTTTAACCTTTTTAATATTTCAAAGCAAATTTGTCAGTATTTTTAAACATAAATTGTAATATTATTAATTTATAATGTGGTTTTTTTAAAGCAACGAAAAAATGCTATTATATATATATATATATATATATATATATATAGTACATATGATTTTTTTTTTTTATGATACTGTTTCTTTTTGATTAATTATTTTATTTTATTATGGTTGAGCTATTCTTTTTACACTCAAATCTTTTGAAAAAAATAAAAATATCCAACAAACTGTCTTAAGCCCCACACATTAGGAGATGCGAAGGGCTGCGGGAAACTTGCACGTACCGCGACACAAGCCGACCCCGGTTATTAAGGGGAGAGCGCCCGGCTATATCACTGCACCAAATCTTTATAAATGTACCCATAAAACTATCAACCATTCAGACTGAGCCGGCTTAATGCATAATTATGTGCGGTCTTCGCCGCCTACTTCCCGCCCTCCTGCCGGCCGCTCCCTCCCCTGGGCGGGACGTCACGCCATATTTCCGCCCTGAGAACGCTGAAGATTCCCACTGTCCGTCAATAGAGATAGAGCGCACGCCGCCTGACTCACGGTTCTCTTGTAATTGGCCCATTATTACTGAAGGCTGCAGCTCCACTCCGTCTATTCTTCCGTAAATAATAACTCAATTTATATTTCAAAGTTTTGATTTTATTTAAGCATTAAAAACTTTAATTAAACCACCGCCTTGTTTTAATTTACATATTTGTTTCCTTGATTTTTAAATAATAACTCTGAAACCATTTACTGTTGAGAAATATGTCTACTTTTTTTTTTGTTTTAGTTCTAGTATGAAAATGAAAAACAACAAAGTTTCTTTTTATAATTATTTTATATCAGATGATCGGATAAGGCTTTAAAAATACTCTACAAAATCACAATGCTTATTATTTTAAGCTTCACTTTTAGGGTCACGGTATCAAATGAAACCAAACTTTAGTGTTATGTTTTCCACCGTTCTAGATACTTCTTTGACTAAAAAGCTTACGGTCCGCCCATTCTATGCAATTTACTTATCTTTGGGTGGATTATTAAATATAAATTTCAATTTGAAGATATTCACCACTTTCAGAAGCCGCGCTTGCCGCCTACAACTGCAGGTTGATCCCAGATAACGTAATGGTAAATAAATTTATTCAAAGTTCTGAATTGTGAACTTAAACAACTAACAATTCGACCCTAATTCAGGCTAAATTCGAGAAAACTACGGCAGTTGTGTTGTTTGAGTTCCAGTGTTGGAATGAAAGCTGAGTAATTGTATTTGTATTGGATCTTTATGGCTTTAGTTTAGGAAAGTACTAGATTAGATAGGAAGGCCTGCACACTAAAAATTAGTAAGGTGGAACTAGTGTTTACTATTGCATCGCTAATTTTATTACACAGCAGCTATAGTTTTTAAATCTAATTATAAACTGGAGTTTTTTTTTATAAAAGTAACATCTGTGGCGTTGGATAAATAAACATTATGAAAAATGGTACTTTAATAAAAACAACAAAAATATATTTTTTGCTGGATCTGAAACAATGAGTTTAAAAAAAAAAATTCCCAAAAGTTGTTCGATGAAAAAATTTATAAAATCATTTAGTGAAATTACTAAAGAAGCTTCTTATCCAATGATAAGTTATTAATTTACCGATTTCGCCAGATGATCCCCAGCGAGGGCCATTAGCCCGAAGAGTTTTCCCACTTATTCGCATTGCTCTCCAACGAAAGCAAATACAAATATATAATTTTCACCATTTCTCAGTTGCAGAGCCCTCCCGCTGGAATAAAATGTCTTCCAGAGTTTAAAAGCTTTTCAGTGCTTGAAAAAATCTCGTTATACATTTGATAAACGCAGAGAGTACGCCTCGGGCTATTTTAAATAACCCCCATCCATATCCGATAGAAATCTTTACTATTTCTTTATGAAATTAAATAACGTAATAAACCTTAATAGTTACGCAAAAAATGCGTCTACGAGCGCGTAACTCTCCGTGTTATTATATCATTAAAGGGAAAGTTACTTTCTTTTTGACAGGTGCAAAGCCACCCGCGACAGGTGGTTCTGTAATTGTGAGAGTGCAGGCTCTTTCATGCTACGGCGGCACATTTGCTGTTTTTCACATTCTTGCAATTAAAGCAATCAGTTTTTCAGATCAAGTTTATAACGGAGTCGTTTCATTTGGATAGATTAGGAACTACCGCAGTGCGTCATTTCGTATCGCACACACCTTTACCTTGTTGCAGGCTAGATAAACACGTAGCTTGCGTACACTTTTGCACTCACTCAAAGCATTGCATAATCACATACTGCATACGTTACGTCATGAAAATTTTTTAACTATAAAATTGAAATTTAACCGTTTTTTTCATTATTTCGTCTGAATTTTACGACTCGAATTTATTAAAATTGTTCTTAAGATTGAATGGCTTCAAAACAGTTTCAATCTATTATACATTAATCATAGTATCAAAAGTTATCTTCAATATTATTAAATATAATTAATTCTTGTAAAATCACTTTATTTAATCAGTGAATTTCATCCGAAAAATAAATAAATTCAAACTTATGAAATTGCTTGTATATTGATTTCAAATTACAACACACGCTAACATGATAATGATGCATAATAAAACTAAAATAAATTCAAAGTTTACTGTGTTAATTTTAATGTATTCACTTGTTGCTAAGTATAGAATATTCTTAAAGTTACATCCATAATGACAATGTCACCACGGCACACTATATGCATATTGCATACAGGCCAGTTGCCATGTATTTTTCTGGAACCTTCTTTCGCTGAATCTTTCCCTTTGCAGGAGCGCACGATACGCCACAGTTGGACTCGCGTTAATAACAAGACTTTCAGGCACAAACGCCCTTCAGACAGTCGCAATGTGAGAGAAGGTTGCTCTGCGGACTCTGAAACGGTCAATGGAAAATTTATTTTCTTCAAATTATCCCAGCCTGTAAAATTTATGGAGATTTATGGCGGCATAATTGAATTGTACATTTATTTTAATACACGTTATTTTTTGCTTTAACGCTGAGTCGACTACAAATTACTTAACTAAAGTTTTATATTTTTCTGTGATGTGAGTAATCACCAGAGTAATAAATTTAAATTTGTTGTATATATATATAAATATATATATATTTATATATATATATTTATATTTAAATTTATATCGGTGAAATCCTGAATAAAATACGCACTGTGTGCAGTAAATTTTCCCTTTTGGTAGCTAAGCACTTGAAAACAGAAGGGACGGTTTTCGTAAAACTAATGTACAATCCGCAGAGTTTAGCGATCATTATTCTGAGAATACTGCGTGTTTAATATAAAATATACACCGAATATGTACAGTTCGCCAGCATTTATACTACATTTAGGTGTTTCGTGAATAATTAAACACAATTATTTTTAATAACAGATAAAAATGGAAAAACAAACGCTACAAGAAATTCTGTACTTAACAATAAATTTAAATAATGCGTCAAAATCTCAAGGTGACATCCCCTTCACCGAGAATTCACTACAAAGCTTTCTGTTGGTTGGATTTTATATGAGATGTATACTTGCCGGCGAGTTTACTCATTATGCATGCTGGGGTAGCGGGACCCTCTTCTTGTATTAAAGACGAGAAAAAAAACTCGCTTCGCTTTACCGGTCGCGAATTTACAAGAATGCATTTTGTCTCTGGAGAAATGGTCCATTCTCTAGGGTAAATTTTTGAATATCTCAAAATTGTGTCTGATTGTAAAATAGAGCGTTAGCAATAAATTATTATACAATTATCAACAAAGTAAATACAAACATTTTATTTTGAGTCAAAATTAATTTTTTTACATGTGTTAATTTAAAATCTCTCTATTATAAGCTTTATTTTTTAAACAATCCGTGCATTCAAAGTTATTTTTGTTTCTCTGTGAATATAATGGTTACGGTTCTATTTTTATAGGTTATTGAGTGAATTTCTCCGAGCGACATTAAATAAAAGGATTACAAATTATTTTTATAAATTTATGTGTTATTCAAATACGGGTTGAAATTATGAAATTTTAAAGCTTATGGTAGCAAAAACAAATACAGTAATACTCCGCTTTACGCGAGGGATACGTTCAGGAAAAAATCGCGTTAAGTGGAATTCGCGTATATCGGGGTTTACGATTAAACATACATACGAATAATTTGTGCAGTATTACATGTTATTTTTTCTGAAAAATACATCTTTTGGGTAGCGTTCTATTTACGTTCTTGTAAAATACGTTCATAACGCTGTTTTTTAATTATTTAGAGAATTCAATGACTACATTATGTTCATACACATTCTTAAAATCAAAAATTCGCGTAATGCGAGATGAAATTCGCGTCATAATGAAACCGCGTAAAGCGGGGTATTACTGTAAAGTTTCTATGAATACTAGATACTCAATAAATCTCTTACATCGAACTCAGATCAATTCATTGGTTTTCAACAATGTAATTATATTTCATTGAACGCATAATATAGAAAAAATGCATTTGCCCACGGATTTAACTTTTGAGTGTATATTGATAAAATATTTTGTTTTTAATCATAGTAACGTTGTTTATATACATACAGATTTTGATTGATGTTGTAAGACAAATTGATATTCCTGATATTCCTTGCCACAAACTTCATTATAGTTTCCTCAACAAGGCTTTGTACTCAATATAAATGCTTGTCTAGTCTAAAGTCAATATTGTCGTTGATCAATTTCAACACACTGGCAGCTCCGCATTCCTAATATTAAACCTACCAGAGGGTGGCTGTCAAAGGGTCGCAAATACGCCATAGACATCGGCCTTTACCCGCCAGGGGTGAGTCGGCGCACAATTAAGATGCTAATGAGGCGAGCCGCGCTCGGCAATACCTGACCAATTATTATTTGATATCACGCGAAAGGTGTGTGATGGGTCGTACTGAAAGAGCCGGCGGCGTGTTGGCAATTAAATTTGTGTATGTCCATGTTGTGTTGATGGTCACTTTTGATTTTATAACCTGTTTTGTTGTATTGATTAAACTATTTTATTACAAAACAAGCCTATTATTTTTATACCGTAAATAAAGTATATTTTAAAAATATATTTTCAATCTAAAATCATAAAAAACAAGCATCTTGCCGTTGACAAGCTACCATATTTTAATTAAATCTTTGTATTTTTACTGTATATATATATATATATATATATTTATGCTATAAAACATAAAAATAAGAAGTGATTCGATTTTTATGCGTTATTAAAGCCAGTCATTGCTTATTTTTATAACATAAATGAGATGATATAAGTATTTTAATTAATATATTTAATACTAGTCATATAATGTAAGAAATGTATATTTATGACCTTTTGGTGGTAAGCAAAGCCTTTAATTTTTAACGACCGGTACGGATAGAAAATTAATACTCACATGGTCACAGGCGAAAATCATATCTAGGGCAATTCCCTCTTCTAATAACTAAATAAGTTTTATCATTTAAACCATAGGTTCCCAACCTTTTATTGACCACCCTTGACAAGAAAAAAAAATTCTTACGCCCCCCTTTGCGCAAAATAACAGTTATAATTTTTTTCTGCATATTATTTATTGCTGCCCAGGTAAAAAAAAATGTTTTTCGAGTTTTTTTGTGAAAAATCTACTGCACAAATCAAAAATATTTAAATAAGTTCATTAATTTTAATAATAATAATAAAATTCAATCTTAAAGAATACACATGAAGATTTATTACATATTTATAAATAAAAAATATCTTTGTGAGATTATCGGGGTCTCATGAATAGGCAATTGAAACAAAAAGTTCAACATTAAAATTCTTTTTTCAATATATTATTAGCACGGGATACGAAGTTAGCGGCGCACACGCCCGAAGTTGTTCCCGGGCAGGATTCGTTTTGTTCGGTAACACAATTATCCGGGATGTAGTATTGACGCAGTTGTCCATGGCGGGGCTGGCCGGGGCTCGTGTGCCGCCTCGGGCCCCGCGGGAGGATTTAGGGTTCCCGAGAATACCCTTTCAGGGCGAAGAGCCCCTCCGCTGTAAAAGTGATTCTCTCCGTATTGTGGAATTTTGAATAACTCTATTTTTGGAGTTTGTTATGTTATGGTAATATTTTTTGTAGTTTTATTCTGCATATATGCGACACTCGCACTGAATAACTTCTGATTATTAATATGGGTTTTGTAAAAAGCTACCTTGCTATAAATATTTTATACGAGCCGGCATACAAAAAGAGTTCAAAAATATTTTTAGAATATTATTTTTGGTGTACATTGATAGTGTTTAAGTTGTTTTTATTAATCAACTGTATGCAATGCAATTAACAGACATAAAAAAATTCTTAAATCTGAAATTTGGTTGCGTAATATAACCAACAAATTGTTTTTCAAATGAAATAAAACATCCCTTTTAAAAGCATTAAATTTCAGTTTATTTTATACAAAAAGTACAATTTTTTACGAAGCAGTTCCGCAGAAGGGGACACTGTAAATTAATCACAATTAAATTTATGCATTAAAATCGTACAAAAAGATTCATTATATTATTATACACAGAAAATGAAAATTTCCTGGGGATATTTCATCATATCTCACTCCGTGTTTATAAACCCCATCTTTTTACATGCGCGCCGTTCTCTTACAAACTTTTTAATAAGGCCATTCTTCACTGAAATGGATCCTCAGATTGTGGAGAGATATAGGGGTGCGCGGGGCGGGGGCGGTAAACACACAATGGTCTGCAACATTTTATCGCGGTCGCCATCTTTCTTTTTATGATGTGACCCGCCCGCCAACCACTTCCGGTCCCGGCGTCGCGGACGCCGCGGCGGACGCCCTGGAGTGGTGGCGACGTGTGCCGCTCGCTGCGTTCTCTATGCATTACCAAGGATCCCGAGTATACCAAAAAGGAAAAGATATATTATTTGTTAACATATTTACACCGTAGCAGCCAAAATAAATGTTTTTGATAAGTTTTTTGTCCAGTACAATTTTTATTGTCGGTTTAAAAACGTCGTCTGAATAACATGCTCAAAATTATGGTCATACATTTTATTGATAAAAAAACACAAGAAAACAATTAAACCTTCAAAATACCATTTAATTATTTTTAAATGTGAAAGTATGTAGAATAAGGTTATATTTACATAGTAATCTTACTTAAAAAGCACCTCTCAATATAATAATTTTTGTCTTTTCACTATAAAAATACTTATTTCCTAGCATATGCTGCAACGAAGTCATGGACATTTATTTTTATTATTTTTATTAGAATACTTTGATTTGTTTCTATTATGTGTATCCAGATTTTTGAGATAATAGGTTGCATCTAAAATAATCTATGATTTATTAGTATAGTATGTGTAATCAAGTTTATGAAAGAAATAGTTTTATGTCCTAAGCCATATCAAATTGATAAGAACTGTGGTATAATAATTGATTTAATTCAACAGTAAATATATTTATGTTAAAAAGTTGATGCATGACTAGAAATTGAAAGGTCTTTTTTTTAAGAAAAATACGTTTTTTAGTCTTTATGGGAGTACATGTGACATTAATTATGCATTAAACTGTATAATTAAGCTTCTAGTCAAATATTGGATGTCACTGTAATACGATATTCTCTTTAAAATAAAAAAAATGCCAACATAACACAACGAAAATCCTTAATTTACCATCAAAATTCATCTTCGTCATTCCATGCACTAAAAGTAACCATTATAAAAAAAGATAATAACTCATAAGCCGAGCGTAAATTTTTAAATTAAAAAATTACCGCCAAGAATGACAATAAAAAAAGTTTCAGCTCCCGAGCATCAAGTTTAATTACGGCTCTTAAAAATGCACCGAGTCACTTCTCATTTATTCATAGTGTTATAGAGCCTGCTCCTCCGCGGAGGCTTCTCTACATTAGGGAGTTCGTGGCGGCGGTCGCGGCGAGTCGTATCTCATCTGCGAGCGCCGCCGGAGCCTACGCCTGATTTATCGCCGAGTTAAGCGCTACGATGACCGTTTTCAACACTTTGCCCACATTTAGTTGTAACTTTGGCCGCAGATTGTGATAAAAGAGATCAGCCAAGTTTTGGATGCGAAACTCGTGGGTTGCAAAGAATGTGGTGTGTGTCGTGAATAACTAAACGTTTTCGTGTCCATATCGGATATGTGTTGTTCATAAATAAATATAAAAAACCGCGAACAACTCTATTTCGTGCGATACGTTGAGCTAGTTAATCTTTAACGTAAACAACCACTTGACCGATCCGAAAATTCCTGTTTTCGTTTCAAATAGTCCAATGATATATTAATATTTTTAAATTATTTTTGAGTAAAATACTTAAGTGATTTTCCACATGTTCGTTTTTATTTGTGACCGGTTTCGCCAACCTTTCACGTTTAAATTTACTGTTTAAATTTTTAGATAACATTTTTAAATGTTAAATATGCATCAACGTTTACCTCTTTAGCACTTTTCAAAGTAAGAAAGCAAAGTGATATCACATACATAGTTTATCAATTTTAAGAATGGAAAACAATTTTAATATTAAACAAGTAAAAAATAGAGGGTAATAAAAATAATCTATTTTATAACTAAAATATATATTCAGAAAACCGATTGGTTTATTTTTCTCATAAAATAAGTAAGTGAATAACACGATTATGTCCCGCCATAATAAATCTTCTACTAAAGATGATTTACGAAAATCCTATTCAAAAGCTCTAAAAAAAGGCTCATTTTAATCTTCTATCCTAATATGGCTGCAATTTCATGTGAAACGGCTGCTATATATTAAATTTTCTCCATTTCTAATATGCGAGATAGCTGAGAATAGCGCTCGAAGTAAATCCAACAAACATAACCTACCACAAAATTGTTTCTATTCACAGAACCCACCCCCGCAGACCACATGAAACTTTTACAGAACATATTTCAGTCACCTAAATTGTACTGTCAGAAAATGCATACCCAAACATATAACTCGAGACTACGAACAGCGTAAATTGCTGGAAAACCTGAGTCCTGAGGAAATTTGAACATTATCAAAAGATATGCTACTGTTGTAATGAAAATAAATAAGGGAGATAAACTGTAACAAAGAAATATTAAAAAAAAAAAACTGAAGATTTTATAAAGTATACAGTGGGAAAATACTTGTATGTGGCTTACTTTTTTATGCAGAAACCAAACTCTGATCAAAAGTTTTAAAAATAAGTTATCATGTTATAGGTTTGATATAATAAAATAACCAACAACAGAAAAAAAACAATTACGTTCTTAAATATTTTTTATTTGAAAAGTTTTAATTTCTTACCACGAATTTTAAACTCTATTAAAGATATATTGCCAATTAAGCAATCAGTGTTATTTTTATAAGACATCGTTATTTTGGAAAACCAAAAAAAACATGATTTAATCCAACTAAAACACAAAATAAAAATTCATGAAATCGCAGATTGAATTTGTTGGTAAATTCGGAGATTTCACCCTTTTAACTTCATTCATGTACAAGTGAGTCCCAACTAGTATCAAACTTTCCCAATCACTATGAAGTTTCGACAAGAAGCCATGGAAGTCATTACTAATCACCTCCAGTAGTAGTCCTCTGGCCCTTGCTTCTTATCGGCGAACCCATCGTTTAAGATGTTTGTCCCTTAACATCGAATTTAGGATTTAGGGTATTGTAATCACATTATGTTCAGTGTTTTAAATTTAAACTTTAAATGTTTATTATACATTAAATAACTGTTTTATTTTGCATGAAATATATTTGCAAAATATAATACATATTCAGCAAAAAGGCAAAACATCAGAAAGTCAATCACATTACAAAGGTATTCTAAGAAAATGATTCATACATTTGCAGTGGTCAACTCGGGCAACTTATCTCCTCCCCGTTGGAAAGACTGCCTGCCGTCCCTCTCCGACTCGGTCAGCGAGGCCGCGGCCGAGCGGGACGGCGTAACGGAATCGGCCGGATCTCGAGGGAAAGTCCGGATCGTGTTATCTTTTTCTACGCCGCTAATTCAGCGTGAGTGTGCATGAGATGCACATATGACGCGTGCGAAGCTCGAATAAAGCGTGGCTATTAGAGATGGTCGCGTTAGCCGGAGGGGGAGGCGTGTAAAGACCGTGGAACACGTTACATCCATCGGAGGGGCTTGATACTTACGATTGATAATTCCAGAGTATTTGCTTTTGCTTGATGAATGCAACCAAAAAACTTTTTGATCATATATTGATTTTAAAAAAATATGTTATTTTAAAATGTTTTCCGCATTTTCAAGCTTATCTTATACCCTTATAAAACGAATGTGTTTCGTTGATTCTCAACGTTTATTTATTTTAAATATAATATATAAATATAAAAAATGGTTATAAACAAAGTGAACCGTTAATTTTTTTTTTGAATCCTTTTAACTAGACGTAAACAAAGCGCTCTTATATTTATGGCAAATGAAAAAAATACGTACTGAGCATCAGCTGAGGTCAAAAAGTAACAAAGACAGTGTGTGATAAATACTGTTATATAAAAAAAGCACGAAGTTATTCTGTAGAAACCAAAGGAGAGACGAGAGTGGCCCGTGTCAAACGCGCATTAGAAGTTGAAGAAATCCCGGCCGGACGGGCGCAGCCTGCCGGAGTTGCGTAACAAAGGGCCGAGGGTGTATTTTATAAGTTTTTGAGCGTTTTATAAAACGCACGAGCCGGCGGGTTTTTATGTTATTTTTTATTGCGTTCGAAATTACGTGAATATGTGCCCGCTCCTTAAAGATTTCTTGTATTCCTTATATTCGCGTTACCGAGCGCTCCTCTTTCATATTGTTTTTAACCTTTGTCGATTTATTGCGTTTCTATGGTTTTTGCCACATTCGTCTTAAAATATTATAGAAATTTACATTATTTCTGTTCTTTATGTGTTTTAATAATTTTTGCTGATATAACCAGAGAACATATATGTTTATCTTATATTATCAATTCTTTATATAAATGTATTGTTGTCTTAGTGTTTCTTAATATAGTCGCGGCCTGGTCACTTAAGGTAGCAACCATGCAAAAAATCGAGGCATTTGAAACTTGGTTTTATAGGTCAATACATCAAATATTATGGGTTGACCAAGTCACAAATGAGAATCTTACCCAGAATGCGTACAGAAAGAGAACTTCTGAGTACAGTAAAAAAACCTTGGGGTATCCTACTCTGTCTATATTTTCATAAATATCAAATATAGCCTACCGCAGCTTATTTTCCAGGAATAATCCAAGGAAAAAGTAGCATTAGAATAAAACTAACATTAATAGGAAATTCGTGACTTTTTGACTCTCTGATGAAATATATAATTATAAGTGAATAATTATTTTGCTAGTAACAAAATATTGTACTAGTAGTTAGTCCAAACCTGCTGTAAACTTTCCTTAAACCTATACTGGCTCAAACATTCTAAAGCATGTTAGGTATATAAAATATCATAACACTAGTTTTTGAATATTTAACTTTTACTATAATACGAAATTTGATTTTTTAATAATTTTTTTTTTTTTTAAATTATTAAGTTTATCAAGTAAAAAAACGAGTTTGGTCTTTATTAAATTGCTCTCAAAATTATTCACTATCATTCAACATTAGCAAAACGCTTAAAAAAAAAGTTACTTATTCTACTATTTTTACGCAATCTCCCAGGGCCAAGCGTGAATGCATACGTATCGGTTTTATTTTAGACTACTCACGGTTTTCTGGCAATGCCCATAGCGCGGACAAGATGACCCCTGAAATAATGAGAGCGACAAAAAGGTGATTAATCCTCGGAGCCTGAAGAGTCTGGAGCGGCCACGCACCGCGGGGAGCCCATACATCACCGCGTGCTGATTCTCAACTATTCTAACTAGACAGTATTGGGAGATTAATGAAGGTGTTTGTCTCTGCGGTAACATTTATTTGTAGACTACGTAATATAAAAAAAAATCTGATGTTTTATTGATAGTAGAATATCTGCGTGCGCGTTTTTCTATTCTAGATTATTTGCGTTAACATCGTTGTCGGCTTTGGTGGTCGCAGTTATTATTGATACTCGAACGTAGAATTTAGGTAAGATGTCTTTGAGGCTGGTCCTAGTACTGGAATCAGAACGTATAAATATTTAAAGTACTGATTTATATTTTTATCAACATTACATTTACTTCATTTGAACACTGATATATTCAGTAGTTTAAGACTTACTTCAAAAATCCAATAAAATATTTGATACAGTTTCATATTAACTGGCTCAGTGAAAATGATGTTAATAGAATGCGTATAGAGTGAACCAGCTAATATAGATGGTATATTATAGAACACATTTCTAAGTCCTACAATTTGAAATAGCAAAAAGTTACCCAAAAGAAATTATGAAATCCCTTGATGTAAATTTAAAAAATTAAAATTGAATTTTAAAACGACGGTAGAATATAGCAGAAAAAGCTATTTGCGAAAATAAAGTGATGTTTTCTTAGGATACGTTTCATTATCACTTGAAATATAATAACAGCGCGCAAGAATCAACCCCTGCATCGGTCCCCGGCGTACGCACCGCGGGACTCTTACGCGTCCCTCCAGAATATTACTTCTTACGCTCCCTCACTTGGTATGATGAACAAAGTTTAATCAGTTTGCAAGAGAATGGAGATTCTCGGAGCATCGCTACTGGCGCCTCCTCCCACAGCTCGAGCCGGCAACGCCCCTCGCATTACACACAGTCGTCGTGGATTTATAACTCCTTACAATTGGACAACATCCGCGTCGATCCATGCTGATATTAAAAACCCTCTCTATTTTGATCATGTCTAGCTGAAAACTTTTATTGAACTACAACAGATCAAAGTACAAAGAATATCTTGTAAAAAAATAGATCTGAATTTTTTTATTTTAGTCATGTAGAAAATATTTTTGTCAACCACTGTGCGTGCTATATGTTTCTGTACAAGTAAAAACTTGCAATGAATCAAACAACAATTTTTCTCGTATTCGTTTAAGTTTCATCGCAATTTGTGATCCCTAATAATTAGATAATATCGCCAATCACTGCTGACACTACACACCTGATTTTATTGAATCGTTACAAGTAAGTTTTTGTATTGAATTGAAAAAAGTGATATATGATGTCAGCATAGATTGATTTCAATGAAGATATATCTAAAATTACTTACTAACGCACAATCCAGGCACAACTCGTACTACTTTTTTAAAATTGGTTTTTGTAACAAAATTGACACTTCAAACAACAATATAAAAACAAGGTTTAGTATAAAAAAGTTATGTTTAGTTGAATAGCAAAACAGTATACACTAATTTTGCAAATAAATAAATGGTTCAAATTAAGTTGTTAAGATAATTTGCAATACAATTTATTTATAACAAAAAGTATGGATCTATAAAAAAAAAGAAGGAATTTCGTGTGTAATAAATATTGAAACGAACCGGCGCGTTACTACCCACATTTCCGAATTCATTCAGATTGTTCATTTTTCGACCCCCTGCTGAGATTTCCGCTTTGTTTGCCAGCCACATCGGTACACATTCTTGCCACAAAGCTTTACTGGATTTTTGTAATTAGTATTATTCCATATACATGTAAATACACAGGAGGGGGCCGGCACAAGCGGCTCACACGCGTGACGAATCTGAACTGGATTACTAGGTGTCAATGGGTAAGCCCAAAATGAGCGTGCCTTTGTTTCCCAGCCATATACGATTTCAAATTAGAGTGAATGTTGCGTTTTTTTTATATTCACAAAAAAAAAATTATGCCACGTTTATTCAGTTTACATAATTTAACATTTATACTTCAGTTAGCTAGTTTCTTTATACTACAGTAGATTGATACAGTTTCAACAAAAATACAGCTATGAGTCAATTGACAGTGTAATAATAGATTTCAGTAGACATGTTTAAGACATAATTAAATTATTCAAAACTAGCATAAATCTTATATCTGTATCGGGGAACTAATCTCAAAGTATGACACAACAAAAGCATATACAAATTTCATCAATCATAATGAATTCTATTGATTTTCACGATGCTACAATTTTCAATTTTCAGATATCAGTCTTGTGACGAGTCTTTCCGCTCCGCCGTCAGAGCCTTCGGAGCAGAGGGCGCTCTCGCGAGATTGTATCTCTTGTGTTCTAAAAATACATTTCCGATAAAGCGTTGAGATCCACGCGTAGTAATTTTAAAAATTATAAATCAACTTTTCTCAGTCGTAATTTAATTAATAAATCACTACCGATGAAAGTGTGCACGTTTTAATGAATAAAAAATTATGCTCATTACTCAAATAGGGATGATACATATTTGAACAATGAAAATAATTTTTTTATTCCCTGGAACGTATGCGGTTTTTCACTAAAGTATTTAATAATCAACATCATATTAAATGCGGAGTTCAATTTAATTGAGTTATCAATATTTTTGATAGAAAGTACTTGGTGGAATTTCATTTTCATATTTTTATTAAAATACTTGAGTGATTTTTCCACATGTTAATTTTTATTGGTAACCGGTTTTGCCAACCATTCACGTTGGCATTATCAAACTAAGTGGAAACATTTATCAAAATATTTTTGTTTCTTAGATATCTGCTTATTAAGTTTTTACTGAATATTCAATTAGTCATATTATTATAACTGAGGAAATGTTTGGATGCCGATGAATCCTTAGTGTTTTACAGGAAGTCACGTACACACGAGGGACGCTGAACTCGCGGGCCGTCGATACGGGAACGAGAGTCATGCAGGGTGCAGTTTAATGCGCGTCCATTGTTTAGTGCGTCGTTTAAAATGTTGCGAATTTTTCACCCGGCCAGTGCGGGCGCGTGGCGGGTACTCTGCTCCGCAATAAATGACTGTAAATAATTTTCCACACCACCGACATCTGGCGCTGTCATTGGCAGTGACAGCCCGGGGACGAGGGCCGCAACCCGAACACGTCAGCGGGACACATCGGTTTTGACTACATAAATATAATTAATTTATGACGGAAAGTGCCGCCGCCGCCATTTTCGGAGTTCTTTTTTTAAGTCGGGTCACCCCGCTGGCGAAGACATTTCAACGGGTTTTTTTTTTTGTGTATATTTAATGAAAGTGCGAGCCTTTGTTACCCTTATCAACGGTTTTCTGGTTAGAATTCGGGACTTTATTTTTCATTTGTATTTAAACTCTTTAGTTATTACCGCTGAAATGGACACTATAATAAATGCTCAAACAGACTTTATTCTACTTAATGAAAAATACATTTAACCTCATCATTTCGAGCCACAAATATGAAAAATTAGCATTAAATGTATTAATGATACAATATATATTAAAAATTTTACAATTTCATTTTTGGTGCAGTACAATTATTAGACCCCACTTTTGTTCGAGGCGAAGCCGCCAATGGACACCAAATGATACAAATTTGCGTCATTACACGCCTAATGCACACTCGACGCATAAATATTAAAGTACGTACGTGAATGCGCGCATGTGCGACCGAAACAAATGCAATCGGATAAAACAAAAGCATATTGAAACATTTTTAGATGGTAGGGTAATTTTTGTATGTACGATATAAATTTCAATTGTTCTCGTTGAAAATCTATTTTTTGGTTAATGCGCTTTTGTCGAAATCGAAACGAATAATAATAATTATAATATAAAAAAAATTATTTGACACTATTAAATAAGTACGATTTCGAAAATTATTTAAATTTTATGAGGATTTATGTATTTTCACATTGCACAGTTTTCAATGAATTATAATAATGAAGTTTTTTAATATATTTTTTTAATTCAATAGTAAAGGTTAATCTTTGATTTTAAGGCAATCGTTTTCGTGATTTGCGAATATTGACTAGTTTTCCGACTACTCTATCCCTTATCCTTCCGGGAGTATTGATTTTCTCTCTCCACTCCCTCCAGCATTATTTCTTGCCGTATCTATGAGGCTCTACCCTTCATCGTTTATTGCTATGTTTATGGTCCTACATTTACAAGGACTTACCTTAGCGCATTTTAAACATTCATAGATCTTAACGGTATTTAAAACGGGGGTGTACACGTGTAGGATATGGGAACCCTTTGCAAAACAAAGTGAAAATAATAAAATAATAATACCAGCGCCTCTAAACTCGCACGCAGTACAAATGCATATTTTATAACTTAGCTTCCCCAGCGTCTAAAATGTTGTGTGATTAACTTTAAGGATCATATTAAATTAACTGAGTCATGTAAATTTTATGATTGGTTTTTCACTTCAAATTATTCTGGTGGTAAAACATCTTTAAACCAACCAATTAATTGAAAATACATATTTTGGGTACATATTCCTGGTGAAATATATTTTTATAAGTATGCTTTCATATAATTACAACAGTGTGAATTTTCATCATTGAAGATTTGTAAATACAAGTTGTATTTTATAAAATACCAATGATTTTTTGCACGCCTCGTGCAGCAACTGATTTTAATTCTGTCCAAAATTGATTGATCTTATTTTAGGATTTATCGGCTTCGTTTATAAACATTGTTTGTAAAACTTCATTTCTAAAATTGGCAAATTTCATAATTTTGGATAGTTCAATTAAAGTCGAAGCCTTACAATTAATAAAAAGAGCTGTCGTATTCAGATAATCTCACAATATATTTAAAAATTCAATTCTTTCAGCGTAAAATAAAAAAAATGATAAATTCAACTTACTAAACAACATATTTTAAAAATTATACTGAAAATAAATTAGAAATTATATTTAGGCTGTGTAATCGAATGTATTTTAAATCAATAATATTTTTATGGTAGCAAATAAATCCATTGAATCAAAAATGTAAACAAACATCAATGTTATTTTCAACAAAAAATGTATCATTAATCAAGTATTCTATCAATATTTTATAAGTTTTTGGTATCATTGACGTCATCGTAATGTGTTGAAATTTTCGCACAGAAGTGTTTTTATTACACGAAGACATGCAGAATGTAGGAACAAAGTGTATTTTTTTTATTAAAGAACACTTCCTATTGTGCATGCTAATGTCAGACGCAGAAGTAAAATATGAAATATGCGCAGAAATTAATAACCGCTTCAGAATAATTTTCTAAATGACCCTTCGCTGACAGCTCATTCAATATTTAAATGTAAAACTGTAGCGAGCATTCTGGGGCCGAGGGAGGGATTAAGTACTGCCCATTCATGATTCAGGTCCCCCTGTCGAGCGTAAGTTGCTGGAGGTACCAATTCATTCTCACCGTGAACAAACTGCGACTTCATAAAGACCTGCCTTGCGGCCTGGTGGATACTTCCAATTTATCCTGCGAATTTATTATTAGTTTGGTAGTTTGGTTTATCAATACTTTGCTCATGGATGAAACAAGCAGTAAGAACTGACTCATTTACCAATCAAATATACTACATTCAAATACACGCGTATTTTTTTGTATAAAAAAATATTTTGTACGTACAGCATTTATGACAACGTACTAAATAAGGAGTTCATTCGGAACACGTTGAATTTCTTGGTAATATTTTATTTTGGATAGTGAAATTGATTGATTAGAAAATAAAGAAAATATAAATATTTTGAAACACTATAATACCTTCCCTATTTTTAAAATTAATTCTGGTTTGTCAACACAGTGCTAATGCTTCAAGCAGACGTTTACTTTGCAAGTCAGCGTTTCTGACAAGTAAATTATAAACTGATGTCTTAAGCTAAAATTTTCGGTTTGATTGAAGATTGTAAATAATGGATTAAATGTTTTGGTAAGAACAATTTATAGTGAAAATTATTTTTTTTTTTATACAAATTCGGGTGTATTTATTTTGATACGCGGTTCTACAAACCTCTAGTGTAGTAGAAAAACATAAATCTTTATATAAAATTACACCATTTTCCATTGAATTATCACCATTTATAATAGCTTATAGAATGCACACCTGTTCTTATAACCTGGGATACTAATTATTATTACCAAGTTTAAAATAAAATAGGTCTCAAAATATTTTTTAGATGTTTTTGTCCATGGCTATATTTACGAAAAGTTTTTTCTCTATATTTTACGATAATTTACACGAGGAACGATTCTTTTTTATGTTCATGTTTAGCCTAATATTTCAAATGACCTAGGTACATCGATTTCGTGCCTGTTGGTTATAGTTAATATTCCCCTTTAATTATTGGAGTATGGGGGTCAACAGCGATAGGTTACCAGCTCACGATACGGAGTGGATTATAGGATCGAATCTCATATTTGGCTCTATGATATTTAACAGTGTTTTTTGTCATCGATTCACACGAACACAGTGTGCCGTTTACTAAAATTATTTTTATAAATCAATTAATAAACAAACGGTACTGTGCTAATTTGAACGAGTCAGCATCTTTTTTAAATATGTTAATCTTCAATAGATATTTACACATTCATACTTTCTTTTGTATAAAGAATATAAAATTGAATATGGATATTTATAGCATCTATATTCATCATCAAGAAACCAAAAAATATCAATTAATTTTTTTATATTAAATTTCGTAAACATTATTTTTAACGTTTCGCAGATTAAAAGTTAAGAATTTCGATAAAGTGAAAATAAACGCGGAGATAAGTCGGCCCATAGAAGAGGACCGCTCCCTTAAGCGCTGTTATACTTACTGCTTATCTGGAAGTGCTTCGGCGTAAAATCACTTTCTATAAAAAGGACCTCACGCGCCTCCAACTGAGACAAAGGCGAAAGAAATCCGATAAGGTCGGGAGGGGGAGGGAATCTGGACGTCCCTATCTCGCGGGCTTTCCATCAGCGCGAGCGAGCGGAATGCACATATCGCATTTTTTCCTTTGAGCTGTCATGGATTGCAGCGAGTGTTTTGGATGCACAAACAGAACAACGGTTGCGTCAGAATTTAGAGGACGTTTAAGATAACCCGGTTTGTATGATTGGATTGAAACTTTACTTTTACGAGGGTTGCCGTTTTAAGATCTCAGTTGAAACACGTTCGGTTGCTTTGTTTTGGGATGTGAACGAGATTTGTATGCAATTTTGGGTACACATGTGTTTTTGGGCTCGAGATTATTTATAACTACCGTTATAATAGAAATTATATATTATTAATAATAATATATAATAACAGTTTCTTGTTACAATACCAAAATATGTTTTTTTTATTTATTTTATTAAAAATAATAAACTTTAAACTTTTTTATTATTATTATTTTTTTATTTATCTTCATTTTTGAAGTACTTTTTATTTTATAAAAGCCTTTTGAAATAACGAATTTATAAAAATTTGGCAACCAAAAATATAGTGTAAGGTTAAGACTGAACAATATTCATAAAGTAGAGAAATTGCAGGCATACTTGTGTTATTGCTTAAAATAAATTTTTAGTATTTATAGTTGAATATACTTAGTATAATAAATCAAATTGGTGACCATTTAACAAAAATATTCCCTCCAATTTAATGTAATTATGAAGTGTTTTCTCGGTAAATTTACATAAACAACGTGTCAGAAAAACTTTTAGTGAATACAATAAACAGTGAGATTATGACATAAAGATTTATATATTAGAAGAGATAGAACTGCTGTTATGATATAATCACCATTTTGACCAATTTTATTTTTTAATATAATGTTGTTAAATACTAGATAAAAATTATCGTACAACGAGTATTTAAATAGAGTTATTAAAAATTTAATAAAATAAAGTCTAACCCAACAATAAATACTTTCCATAATTTCAAAGTACGGGGCGTTTTGTTGGCAAATCAAGATTATTAAATACTTAGTATCTGGCGGGATGATGAATACATTTCTTGAACGTTACAAAATCAGCGGCTGTAACGTTAGCGCTAAGCAACCGGGGGCCAGGGGCGAGGGGCGAGGGGCCAGGGGAGAGGGGCCAGGGGCGAGGGGCGAGAGGCTCCCCTGCTTTATCTGCGCCAGGGGAGGAGGGGGACTGCCGGAGCAGGTGGCACGGCAGATAAGAAGAGAGGAGAGTCAATCATCAAATTGGACGCAATACAAAGTGCCACTCTTAATAAAAAAGAAATCAATTACCCAGCAAAGGAATATCGCCCCCACTAGGTCTAAAAAAAATATCGGCTTTTCCTTCATATTTATTCATCGTTTTAGCTTTGGTCGTTGTATAATGGTGTGTTTTCATTATAACCACATATAAATTAGGAATAATACTAAGTCGTCTATGTTATGCTCTGAATTAATACGTGAATTGATTTCAAGGCCCAATATATAAAGAAGCTTTTCAAATATGCTCTAAATAATTTATATTCATAAAATAAACATTTGTTTGTCTCATACAGTAGCTTTAAGGGTAGCACAAAATGAAAAATGACATAGTTATACATAACTCTTTATATATGTCAGAAACATTTAGTTTAGGGAGATGTGCATTTTCTTATAAACATATTAATTATTACGCGCTCAAAACATTGATAGACGTTTTTAAATGAAGTAGTACATTTTAGTGCGTGTATAGTTCAGTACGTGTTATTAAATATGATAAATAACGTTACTAAAAAACATTTGTATTTTCAAGAATATACGATATTTATCAAAGTTAATTGCAAATTTAAAAATCAGTGCTTATAATTTTGATTTTATTTTTGTTGAACAAATATTCGATAATTTAACACGATTTAGATTAAATAAGGCATGATTTTTTACTAAAATGTTTGCCGTTAAAATGATCAAATAATTTGTTTTGAACAGTATTTTTTTTAAACCAATGTTTTAATGTACAACAGGATCCTTCATAAAATAAATTTAGGTTGAATTTTGCACAGAAAGAAATATAATTATGCCTTACGGCGAGCTTAATGAAATATAGTTGGAGTGAAAGAAAAAGTTTGTTTTCTTCAGGCGGGTGTTAGGTTTGATTCAGTAACCCGGAACACGGCATGAAATGGAGTTTCCCCGTGGAAAAGTGTCATTGCTTATTACACTACATTGTTATATGATTACAAAAAGTTTTAATACGGCAAAAATAATATTTTATAAGTAAATTAACATTAATTAACAAAACGATATTTATATTATGAATTATTTATAAATCTTATATATTTTAAAACGAGTCCGTGATATATTTTAAATGGCCTTAAAATGAATGCCCAAGCATAAGAATATAAGATTTCTTTTTATCAAGCTACCTCTACACCAAAAAAGTGTAAATATTCATTTTTATACCTCAGTAAGTAGATAATTTATATCATTAAGTGGTATTTTTACTTCCACATCTCAACAGAAATACAAAGCAACGAACTATCTTAGATAAAGTTTATAAAAATATGTATTAAATCTGCATAATTATTAAGATTATGTTTTCTAAATACTTAATGCCATTTTCGTCCGAAACTCAACTCAAGCATTGTAGTTTTATCTCCTAGTCAATTATTACATAAAATCACCCAAAAACCTGCTTATGTTTGAGCTTATGTTATTTTAAATGATTTTAAAAAAATTAAATTATTGTTAAAAAAAATTAAATATTTATGAACTGTTTTAAACGAAAAATAGTATATACCAAGCAAAATAAATATTAGTTTTTTGACAAACAAATGATTGTTGTTTTATCAATTCGTTAAAAACTGAGAAAAAAAAAAAACAAACAATAGATAAATGCGATGCGCAAAAAAAAGATAAAGATTCGATCGCCACAGTATTGTGAAAAAGGGGGGATGAAAAAATCAATATTAATGCTGAGTGAGTACTAGGTTCAATGTACTGCGCGATGTTCGCAGCAAACAGGTCCCCCATGTACCGGGCGCGCCCCTCGCCACGCGCCGCCCCTGCCCTGCACTCGCTGCACCCCTGCGCACCAACCCTAACCTTGCGTACGCCAGTGGCGGCGCGTCGGCACGCATCTACTTTCTACATTTTATAAATTAAATGTGTATCCTTCATTTTTTTCTTATCTTTATATACACGTACAGAATATAGATGTTAATATTGATTCTCAAAAAAAATATTAAGAATTAAAGCAATGCTTATGATTCATAGATTACATGTTAATTACAACACAATATTATATGAAGAGCATCATGTATATTCAAGCCCCCGTTTAGAGTGGTATTTGTTTATTTATAAATGTGAACGACTATATTAAATATCAATGTTATAATTTTCAACTTGATTAAGTGAAACAAAACTTTTAAAATAAATGAAGCAATAACATTTAAATGTGTTTAATAAAAAAAAATATACATTTTATGGCTATTTTTTTAAGAGGTTAATAAATTTTACTGCATTATTTTTCGCATCATTATTCTCTAAGAGATTATAATGATGCGAAATGTATTTTTTAAAGTTTTGTTAAGTTAAACGAATGTAACATTTTTATGCCTTTAGAGTTGAAAATGTTGCTAAGTATATTTTTGAAAGTTCTGGTTTTACACATTTGACTTGTTGCACCGGAGGTGAATTTAATGCGTTCATCCCGCCGTCTCTGGACTCCACACGGAAGGGAGAGGGGAAAGAATATTTGGGGTATCCTCGCTGCTGATGACGTAGCGGCCTTAGTGGACATGTAGCTGCAGTGACGGAAGCACGGCACGTTGTTGTTCTTGTGTTCGTCATTTGTGTCGTGTGTAGTTTTTCGGTGTTTTTACTGTCCGTGACTCGTGCACTGTCAAATGTTTTGTCTTGTTCTCGACATCATTAGTGTTATTTCTCTGTCTCGCACAAATTAGATATAATCTTATAAGTCTAGATTAATAATAAATAAGCTCTATTTATAAATTATCGTAAGTTGCCGTTTACCTTATCCGTGAGACTGATCCTGTGTTTACTTACTTTTCGATTGCAAGATTGTCGACTGCGGAAACTGAAATCGAGTGAAAATTATTACGGGAATTATCGTAACGTTTCTCTGTGATATTGTAATCTTACTAGTCGTCTTTTAGTGCAAATATTTAGGATATAATTAGAAAATAATACATCGTTTTGGTATTGATATTTATCAAACCGGAGCACAACCAAAGTACAAAATAATCTTAGGAATTTTTAGCGTATAGTATTTTGCTACCTCAATCAATTAAATAAGTGGGTAGGTTTATTGAAGAAGTAAAAACCTATTTTCATATCAAAGTAGACAAAAACAAATAGAATAATTGATTTATTTATTTATACATAAATAATATTATAAAGTGTTGGATAAATTTGAACTGAAAGTGTTTTGACTATTATTTTCAAACGTGACATTGCCGGAGCGTTGTTTGCGAAACCATAAAGAGCAGGACCGTGTGAAAAAAAACATATGTGAAAATTGTGCAACGCGTTCTCAGCGTTATATATGTATATGCAAAGTGGCCAATCAATATTTTTACGCGTTACACTAGCGTATATAGCGCACAAAGCTTGTCAAAATTGCGGGCTTTCCTCAGCGTCCCCCGCCCCTCAGTTGCGTTGGTAGGGGAGACTAGGGGGATTGTGTGCTTTCAAGAATCGGTCGCGTGCAAATAGGGTATCTACCCTTTGATATTTATTAAAAATAACTCCTTCAAATTACAGAGTAAATACGGTTAATTAAAGGTTAACAAGAGACCGGCCGCTGTCACCGGCGGGCTACTCTGCGAACTCTATTTCTAAATTACACGTTTCGTAATGAACTGCAAAAATATAAAGAAAACATTCTAAAGTGTGACGTGCCAAAGCTCTACGCGTAAATTGATACAGGAATTATTACACAGTGTGCCTCTTCAAAAGAGTTTTAAATAGCTTCTGCTTTATGATATTTAACCAGATACATCTATTTTATTTATACCTAACCTAAGACTGATAGGCTAACGATAATTCACATTTACACAAAAAATACATATATATTAATCTACAAGCACGTAATTAAAATATATAAAATTAGTAAATACTCTAGTCAAAGCAGCTGAATTATGCTGATTCCACCATCCCCGGTGGTCATGAACCCGGCACTCATGTCGCTCGGCACGCCTCTCGGCTACGGCAGTACTCCCATCCCAATATCGGGGAACGCCAACACCACCATACTGAACTTCGCCGGGTCGCCCCCAAATATGATGGTGAATGGCGGCTGCCAGGGAGCCATGACGAACCAGATGCACCAAGTTCACATGATGCAGTCTCAGACCGTCTCCATGGCGCTCTCCCAGACCCCGGAGAACGCGCCCAACATGCAGGCTAACCAAAACAATCAAAACTACCAGAAAGTAGACGACATGGACGGACAGATTCCTTCTCACCCCGTTTCGCTTTCGATGTGCAGAGACACGATCAAGCTGTTCGTAGGACAGATACCGAGACACTTGGAAGAAGAGGACCTCAGACCCATGTTTGAGGAGTTTGGGAAGATATACGAGTTTACAGTGCTCAAGGATAAATACACCGGAATGCACAAGGGTAAGTAAACACACTAAACTTTTTACTGCTACAGCCATTTTTACGATTAAATCAACCAAGAAAAAAAATTAAAACTTTTAATGTTCGCAAATTACGTTTAACTTTACAATGAATTTAAAAAAAGGCTTTTCATTTATAAACATGTAAATATATCTATTTAAAAAAACATCAGAAATATATGAAGCCTTTAATATCTGACATAATATAATTTTACATCACGTTTAAAAACAAATATGGAAATAGATTTTTAATACTGATTTACAAAAAAATTGTGTTATTACTATTAAGTATTGTTTTTCCGTTTATTATACTGTCAAAATCAAGCTATTTCTATTATGGCTTTCCAAAGTACTATAATAAAATGTTATTAAAAAAAAAGTTTAACAAATAAACATTTGGTTTTTTGAAATATTTCATATTAAATATACATTGTAAAAAAATAGCTACAACGATGTATAACGATGTACAAAAAAAAGTGTAAATGTATCATAAGTTGCATTTATTTTTATATATGTCAAATAATATATATTTTAAAAACCCCTTAACCTTTATTACCAATCGTAACCTAAATCTGGCAGTTATTTATGCATGTTACTAAAATAAGGTATCATAAATAATTAATGATGTAATAACCGAATGTTACACGATTATTTTATATTTGTAGTAATATAACACAGGGCGCACACCTCCCCCAAAGATTTCAAGTTCATGTAGAGGGCTTTATGTGAATCGATTAATATCAAGTCGGAATTCTTAATGAGTCTACTTACGCTGGGGGAAGTAGTACAAGCAGGGTGCTTAGAGCAGTCATGAGAACATGACGTTTGTTCAGATTTGAAATAATAAATAAGCCACGATAAATGCGAGCCGGTTAAACAGACGTTGCTCCAGATCCCGGCTGCGTTGCATGCTTCACGAATGTATGACACGCCTCCGTAATGGGATTTTTCGTTGTATTATTTGTAATCCGCATACGCGGTCATTACTCAGAGCGCCTACCCTGGAGTGCATTACTGCGAGCCATTTGTCATTTTCCCTGTTGTGGCTGGTTAGAACTTTGTCCTTTCTTTAACCCCACGAATCCTAGACGCGAATTTCCACATTTGAATACCGCCACTGACGGCTTACGGATGGCCGGTATAAATTGTGAAATTTTTCATTCGCTCTCTCACTGGCAACTACAGTAGGGTTTCGAATGGTTTTTTTTTGTAAAAAGTAGTTATCCATATTGTGCTTTTGAAAATGAGCTAAAAGACTAATATATTCGAATAAATCTCTTCGAAGAAAGAATCTCTGATACAGTAAATTTTAGAGAGACTTCAAAAAGTCTTGATAGTCGGTAAAAATTGGTAAGATTCATACATACCACACGAGTGGTATGAATCATTCACGCGTAACTACCCAGGTTTTACATGTAGAATCGCGGCAATAACTTATGCGCGCTCTAATCGTCGTACGCAAAACGCGCCTCGATATCTTTGTTTATGGTGCCGCATTCATATTTACCTGTCACTAAATCATGCGCCTATCTTATCGGGGGGCTCACCTGGTCGGCGGCGACTGCGAGGTGGCGAGGTGGCGAGGTGGCGAGGTGGCGAGCCACTCCGTCGGGGAACACTGCGCCATGGCGAGTGCACGCTCCACGTGGCGGTCCACGCAGGCGCCGGCGCACGCGCGAGCCGCGAGTCTCGTGGCACGTGACGTCACGGTAGGTATCGCGGCCGAGAGGCGGTCCTGCCTGGAGTGGAAGCCTGCGATCAGTTGATACCGTGCAGCCGCGCCGGCCGAGCCTCCCACGCGCGCCCGCGAGTCGCGGCGACCCTCACGTGACAGCTGCGATCCGCCACGATAATGTACTCACACTTAAAATGCCAGTTCTTGCTCGCGCATGACAGGTCTGGCTGAATTTGGTCCGAAGCTAATATGCATCCGTGCGGAAAGTTTCGGTGACGAATTATTATTTTGAAAATTCGTCCAGTGGTTTTTTTTTTCTGAAGTCTGATGATATAAACACTAGCCGGTTTTTGAAATCAATCTAATTAGTTTAATTTGTTACGAATCTGTCCATATCCTATTTATAAAAGTAGATATTTAGAGAGTTAATACTTTTTCACATTAATAGTTGGATTTTTTGCTTATAAGAAAGTTGTGGATAGTAAAGTGCTTTGCGTCATGATCGAATAGAGCTTTGTCAAAAAAAGTGATAAATCAATAAGTGGTCTTAAAATTAAATAAGATAAGTTTATAGAGTAGTGTAAATAATATAACGTTTGTTATCAGTAATAGCTAGAAATAAATAAGTGCAATTAAATATTATAAGTTTAAAGTAATAGTGAATTTAAACTATACAAATGACTACACTTCTGCAAGGTCAGTTATTACATATTTTTATCATATTTAAAAAAAAAAAATTTTAATTAAGTATAAATATTCGACTGATATAAACAGTTAATTAATAATAAACCCAATAACCACTTCATATCAAGTTATAATTTATCCGAAAACAACACACTGATCAAATTTGTACTTAAATTGATAATTGAAATCTTCTTAAAGTTTGAGTATGATAAAATGATAATAACTCTGTATCAAATCACTTAATTTAATTAAATATAAAGTTATAAATTATCTTAGCAAACTTTCTGAATTTATACATATGTTTAGCATCGCACGTTACGTCAATAAGATTAATATCAATATTTGTTTATCTTCGTCGACACATAAACGAAATGAAAAAAATTAAATAAATTCACACAGAAAAAACAATATTTTTTTTATATGAGAAAGTATATAATTAAAATTATTTCAATAAATAAGTGAAAGAAAAATTTATTTACGTTTTGAGTCTCACTACACAACCCCAATTAAGTTTATTTCTATTTTGTCTCTCCGAACACTTTCATTAGCTTGGAACGTCCAGGCACCCCACATGCAACTTGCAAAAAACTCAATCAACTTTTTAGCATCGTCGACGCAAAAGTATGCGACCAAAAAGGCTACGATTACAATACCATCTAACTAGGGGTGGTTTTTACCCCAGGCTCTCTTTTGACCGGAGGTTGGTTCCCTGTTTCGTTGTCAGATGCTACAGTATAAATTTTAACTATGAAGGCGAGACGGACTTGGGCTGAAATGTTTGCTAAAAAACGTTTTTAGAGGAAGAGAGCTGCAATTAATACATAGCTAACTTTAATTAAATTTATATATATATTTCAACATTTTTATTATTTATATTAAACTTAAGTTATGAAAAAAATATATATGACACAACTACGAAACCACAAAATTTTCTTGTAACAATTGCTGCTTAAACCTAAAAATACTTATTTTAGTCATCAATATATTTTTACTTATAAGCAATAAAAAATCGAATACTTAAACACAAAATTAAAAAAAAAATAATTTAGTTGTTTTTAAGTAATCGTAATTTTTATGGTTTTTATTAGTTTTATAAACATCACACATATTCAAACAAGAGTTATAATTTTAAAAAAATATTCATCCATTTTTTCATCAAAGAATTTAATCTAATAAAATTCTGCCTATAAGATTAAAGCAACTGATATAATCATATCGGTAAAAAATGTTATTTTCATAAACAAATACTAATTCAATATGAGTTTCAAATCACCATAAAGTTTGTTTCACTCCATCAAAAGTAGGTTGAGAAATCCCTTTTTATATTGACGAATTACCAATACTTTATTCTTGTCGAACAGAAGTCACTTGATTATAAAAGAGTCGCAAATCTATTTCGCATCCGAAACTAAAAGTGAGATCGACTTTTAGCTTACGCCGGACTAAAGTTGCCGGGGAAATCCCGAACTATGTTCGTACTATATCACATGGCACAGCAAAACTCTTGTTTTTCCCCTGGAGCTTGACGTGAATGTATGGCCGATCTTACAGTCGAGTCACGAATAATCTATCATTAAGTTTTGATTTTGTTTTTGGGGCATTGCATGCAGCGGCGGCAGTCTGCGCTAACAATATGGGCTTTGGACGTATTGGGGAGGTTTTTTTTGTGTGGAATGAGCAGTAACGCGAGTTTGCTTTGCGCGGAAACGTGAGAGTGAATGAACTTGACATTTGTCACGAAACTTACTGGTCAGCTCGTATAAATTTGTTCGTTTTTGAATAATTACGTATATTGCTATTTCTTGTGTCTGGGAATGAATGCACTTATTTTTTTTTCTTCGTAATAGTGATTCAGGATTCATACAATAATAAATAAAATCTAAATTAAAAAAAAATGTGCAATAATTATACATAAGCATTATTGGTGCCAATCACAAAAACTAGGTAAAGATTTTGTATGGAATACAAGTTTGCTAACAGTTAACCACTGAGTAAAATAAATACAATATTTATTTGTTGCATTTGAATTAGCTTTAAGTTAAGCTAAAAATGTAAAAAAAAAATTGATATCGTAAATTAAAATAAAATCGTGAATTGATTTTATAGACCCGCTGTTTTATAAATCAATGAAATATATTTTTCAAAATTGACTTACAAATAATCTTCATATTATTCCATTTTTTATTTTAATTTAAGCGAACGCATGGAATAAAATTTTCAACGCTATTATTTAATATTACCTTAGACTCCTTTTAAAAAAACTACACGTGTAATAATACATTTTTATATTAATAATTATTATTTTGTTCATGAACGCACGCCGCACCCTATAATCATTCAATACGCAGAACATTATTTATTTACTTTGTTATTTAAATTTATTTTCAATGAACACCGAATATAAAATACTTCCGAGGAAGAGCGCTTTGTACGCCGTCCTCGGTCTTTTTATATGGAGGGAAACTTTTGTGAAGAGAGTGAGGTCCCCGAGAAGTTGGTCCTATTGCCTCAGCAATAGGCGCAGCGGCTCGGGCTCGGTCCACTAAGCTAAAGTGACTCCAATTTATTTTGAATTCGGCTGAATGAGTAATGATACTCCTCAATTCAATTTGATTGAAATTATTGGATTATACTTCTATGTAATTTCACATAATTTTATCAAAACGAAATTTTGAATTCATTTCGCACAAAACAATTAAAACTTGCCCAGTTAACCAAGGACAAATAATACTCGGTCACTGTGTACAAACCAAAATTATCATTCAATTTTCAGTTGAAAGCAGTAAAAAATTCGCAAGTATTGATTGAAATATGTATTATTGAAATTTGTATTTGTATTAAAATATAAATTATTAATATTCTAACACAGTGATTTGGGAATAATATAAAATAAATTACGCAGGAGTAAAACTTTCAGTCATGCCACATTTTGTCCATACGTAATAGCAGTTTTATATTAATAAATAAAAATATACAATACCAAAGGAAAAAAGAGACCTTTGAAAGATTGATGGATAAAAAACAACAATAGATACCTTGCAGAATGTATGGAGTGCAAGTTTCCAGGCAATGAATCATTCATACAAGACAGTTCGCAGAAATCCATATTCGAGCACGGTTACTAAGAAAAACTTCCTTCTGCGTTCCACTCAGCGTATGACTCAATATTAAACGCAGTATAATTACAAGGATGTGCTTAAAGACGATGGTATGTTTCCTAGAAAAAAATATTCAACCTAATTAAAAGTATTGGTTTAGGATAAAATCTAAGAACTTCTAAACAATACACAAAAAAACAATTTGTTTTTCGAGTATTTTGAATTATTTAATATATATATGTATCAGTACTTTTGAAATCGATTTTTATTTTTTTATTTTTTATTATGCATCTAGAAAAAAAATATCGATTAGTATTACACGCCTTCATTAGATTACGATTAGAAGCGAAAAGAAATCTATGTTACGTCATGAATTCATAAGTGTTTGGAAAAATATAAGAATTCTTAAATAATACAATTCTCCTTGAACAAGCTGCTCTTAACCTTGAATAACATTGCTCAATGTGTTTCAAAGCTTACAAATAGATAATCTGGTAGCATTACTGCTCCAGACATGAGAGTTTCCCGAAAAAATACCGAACCAGGTTGTTCCCCAGGGTGGTATATCCAAGCGCCGGCCATCATTATACATCTCGGGATGTTGGTAAACACGGAGAGGAGGGCAACCCGCTGGTCCCACCTTCGACTCACTGGCGCAGTCACGTAGCTTAGGTTTGACGCATGTGGGGGGAACAGACCTGGACGGCAATTTCAAAATGCGTATCGCGAAAAAATGAGCCTAAGGCTCGGCACGGTTTAAAGTCTCTTCCGCATGACTCAAATGACGGCATGGCTACAGGTGAAATATACATATTTTGAATTGTAGAAATCGACATAATACTTGTATATCCATGAACGTTAAAGCGTGTACATTACATAGATTAGTTTCATTTGAGAAATAAAAATATTTTTTTAAATACTTCAATAATTAAATGTATAAAATAAACTTAGATATAAATTATAATTTCTTAGTAGTAAAATCTTTTCCTATCGTATAGAGATTTTTTGTTATTTAATTCAAAAACTTTAAAGATTAGATTTGGTGTATATCTTAAAATAATATTTAACAAAATTAACGACAATAAAAGAACACAAAAGTAAAGATTTTCAAAGGGAAGCCCTAGTTAGTTAACAGTTATTTTTTTAGGATTAAAACATTACTTTGATGTATATTTAAATTCACGATCTATAAGATTCATTGAAAATACAATTTAGTGGAATATTCAATTTTATAATAATTTCCTTATAAAACTCAGCCTCGGGCTGAAGAAAATTCCCTCTAAAATGACAAAGGTGTGTAAATACTTCGCAACGTGAAACAATATTTATTTAAAATATAACGGGTCGACGCCTCAGGAAAGTAGAAAAGTATCTGGAATTGCCATCGGCATTGTAATAAACCGCATCCACACGTGTAGGAACACCTTGCCAAGTCATAAAACTTCATGTTGGCTTCGTTATACCTAAGGAGCTTTTTTCTTTAGTCCCTCGAGAATCCAGGCTGTTTGTCTACCACATACCGAAATAAAGACCGCAAGATCCCATCGTCTATACCGAGGAAACTTAATTATTGAATAGATGTTTATCTTTCTACATAAACTTTTTTTAAAAGCTTTACCAGAAAAAAATATTACATATGCCTTCTGGTATGTCTAAAGTTTTTCAGAAGGTTTCAAAGTACGTTTTTAATCCGGTTTCTTCACAATATATATATATTTTACAGGTTTTGGGCTAATATATGGTGACATAATAAAGACTGTATTGCTAGACCTGTTGTGTTTATATTAATTGCAAATAAATTAACTCTTCTCCATTTATGACGGCAATTAGGCCAGTTAGAAATATAAAAGAGCGTCTGGAAGTAATAAAAAACTTATGAATGACCAATAAAATAAACTAAGGTTCAATAAAAAGTTGATATAATAAAAATAATCTAATATTAAACCTCGCATAGGCCACAAGGAATGCTTCTGTAATTATTACCATATTAATATCGACCAAGAATGTGCTTTCTATAAAACCATTTTAATGCCCTAGCAAATTTCAAGACTTATTGCGAAGGCATAAACTTTGTCGTAACCTTATTACTTATAATACACATTTATTGCTTATTTAATATAAAAACAGCACATAACTAGTCTTTTTAATTTTAAGTAAATAAAAATAAGAAAAATTTAATTTAGGAGATATGCTGAAAAATCAAAAACCATATTTTGTCTATTATTTAATTTTTTTCACTATAAAATTAAAATATTAATTTGAATATATGATTTTCAAATTTTCGAAACTTTTTTTTGCACATATTTCATTTTATAAAATAATATTTGTAATAAAATACAAATAATGAAATTTATACGACAGATATCGAAAATATTCTAACTTCTTTTTGTTTTTAATAAAATTGTATTTTTTTATGAATAATGTGCATTGAACATTTTTAAGTTAATAAAAATGTCAAATAAAACGATAAGGAAACCCTTGACTATATAATGGGATGCATTTGAGTCGTTGTCGAGGCCCAGGAACTGCATCCGTTTATTTACTGAGGCTTGTTACACGTCAAAAACAATAAACATTCTATTACATGCATTAAACTGAGATACCTAGAGACTCATGTTTGTTTTACCGTGAACATGCAATAAACAAGCGAATCAATAATTTCCTTCCAGTGTTCAATGTAAATTTACAGAATGTTTAATAGTTTTACATATCGCCATCGCGGTCAGGTGTACAATTTAACCATTTTCGCTCGGTAAGTGAGAATTTGAATCGATGTATGAAAATGAGACATTTTTATGCCTATTTTGCTAGAGATGCTTTATGAATCAATCACCTCAAATCACATTGCATCTAAAATATTGGCATATATATATTTTGATATGAATTTCCAAGTATTTACTTTCAAATACAATAAAAACATATCTTGATGTAATTATAGCGGTAATATAAATGTTTGGCAACATTCTGACATAAGATGGGCTAAACCAAACGTTCTTAGCCTTTGCCAGAATTAGTGAGGCCTGAGGCAGTACACGCTGGACGCCGAACGAATCTCTAAGTACAACTCCCTTCTGCCGCAGTCGGCACGTACGGAATTCATTCTTTTTTGTGAATACAGCGTTACGGATACAATAATTCCGTTTACTTTGGATCGCCGTGCCTTTTTTCACTTTTATCACATGAGGGGAATCGGCGCGGTGATTTGTTGTTTCGAACTACGTGGAGAAATATCATCGGCAATAAACGTTCACTGCACATGCCGGCCTTCGGAGCTTGCAGTTTGTAAATGAAAATAGTTTATATAAAATATCATTGTACAATCATGAAAAGATATATCGAAGCGATATGTTTTTTCTACACGTGTACCTTAATTAATTTATTAACCTCTGGACTAAATAAATCGATGCACAATTATATTTCTAACATAAATTGAAAAGGTTGATTATGTATAACGCTAACATATATGAACTTATAAACAATATATGATGATACAGTGAATTTGTTAAATAATGTTATGAATAGAATTTAAAGGTGAAATAAAGTATTACTATAAAGAGACAAACCAAAATCTAGAATTTCAACGTTTGTATAGAATTGTAGAGAAATTGATAATCTCACACTTAAAGCAGTGTGCTTATTATGAAGACATTTCATATAAGAAAAATAGAAAAAAGTGACTGTATTTGCCATTAATTAAAAATAACATCAGCATGATTCTAAGACTTTGTATAATCATTAAAGGAAAATACTTAGTCCAGTTTAAAAAAAGCCCCTGTTTCTGGATTGAAAGTTACAATTCGATATTAATCTTCGTAAAAATCAGGTCACTCTTTTGAGCGCATATGAATTCGTTCTTTAATTGCTCTTTTTGTGAGTCCCGTGTTATTTTTCCGCAAAGACATAAAACCCTTATCACGTTTAGTAAACAAAGAGGAATATCTGAGTCACCATACTTTACACACGAGAGTGCCTGATTTATTCCTCAAACGAAATTCATTACAAAGAATATTTAGCTACTTATAAAGATTATTAGCACTGAGGCTGCAGGGCATTGCTGAGAGAATTCGTATTCAAATCTAATAATTTTAATTAACGTGCTTTAAAAAATTATACTTGCAAAATTTGTTATGTACGTCAAGTCTGTATGTTTGTTTTAACTCTACCATGCTGACATTAAAACCAAAATGCAAACGTCAATTTACAACTTCCTCGAATATTTGTTTCTTATGTGGAATGTAAGGCAATCGTATGTCGCATCTAGGCTTGCCATTCTAAGCAATTCCTTGACATAACTCCATGCCGTGCATGCACTGCTCCGTGTTTCTACTTGTTGTTTTAATTATACATACATTAAAATGCTTAGAAAGTCGAAAAGAGAACAGTTGATTTTTGATTTTATTCAAAGAGAAATGATAACACATTATAAAAATATATTGATTTAAATAAAAAAATAATAGTTTATGATTTTTTCAGTTGCGCATAAATTATTGGTTCGGTGATTTATCTTAAGTGTATGATTCTTCATGGAATATAAAAAAAAAATATTTGTTTAAAAAGATACTACATATATTAAAAAGAAGATTTTTCGATTTTCTCATATTTTTGTTATTTTAATAAACAGTATCAAATAATCAAGTGTTTTTTTTAAATTTTCTTTTTAAACAAAATCACAATTGATTTTCAAATACTTTGGTTTAGGAGGAATCGGTTTTTTTGATAATTCAAAGTAAGCAATTGTATTGCAAATGACAATTAAAATGCACTTGGATTCTTAGCAAGTTTCAACAAACAGAAAAGTAAATAAAAGTATTCATGAATATTATTATACGATTGAAATGACGACGCCAAAGATATAAAGTATTTTTTTTATGAAAGGATACAGGAGATGTTCTACGTGGATAATAAAACGCCGCTTTTCACACTTGGAGGTATTTTTTATTCGCATTTATTGTCGCGAGTTTGCGTATTTTTTTATTTTGAATAGCGTAATAAATGGAGCGTCTCGCGAATTTAATATCTGTCAGCCGAACACAATGGCGAAGATAGTCCCCGAGCTCGCGGGCCGGGCGGGTCCTCTGCCAGCCCCGGACTGCAGCCCGCGAGATGCCGAGATGCCAGCACCGGACATAAATATTCATGGGGAATGTGCACGGAAGTTGAACGAGATATTTGATTGTGCCCTGTGAAAATGTTCGTCAGTATATTATGCCACGGCGATCTTGTGACATTGAAAGACAATGCTGCTGCAACTGTATCACAACGGATAACATCTATAAAGCCGTCTCTTCGAGGGATGGGATTATACGATTTATCAATTTTTGTCTGCCGCCGTTTAATACAATAATGGAACACGATTTATTAGATATTTTACGAAAAAATATCGTCTTTTATAAAAGACAGAATTGCTACCATTGCACATGACCTATATTGCGTATTTCGCAAAATATATATAAGAGTTGAAAAAGTGCTATTCAGTATTTGTAATAATACTTATTTGTATAATTCCGTTTTTTTTTTTTTTTTTCTGTTTTAAAAAGTAGATTTATTTTATATTTCCCTATAAGAGTTCTTTATGTTGATATTTTGAGGGAGTATGATGCAAATAAAAGGTTGTCAATATTTTGGGTTTTCTGCCAAACCCTCATTCAGAAACGTACCTTTCTTAAATGTTTACACCCGACATTCTGTATATTTTCGGATTATACAATAAACTTTTGGATAATAATAAAATAGTCTTGGATAATTGAATATTCTCTGAAAATCAAACCATTGATTTTTTGGGTGAATATTTTAGTTAATAACAATCCATTGATTTATTGAATACATAACAAGTGAATAAAATTATAAAATAGATTGCATCATTAATCTCACAAATGTATAAACAGTTGGAATCAGATCAGAATATAACCATCTTAATTAGAACTATTTTCATAATAAACTGTAAAAAGCAACGCATAACTCAAACAAAACACATCAAAAATGAAAACAGCAATAAATTCATACGCAGATAAAAATATCTGATACCAGGCAACAAAGTTACTAAAAATATATTGTCTGCCTGAAATATAGTAAAAAAAACAAAAAGCGTCTAGAACATTCAGAAGTCATTTAAACAAACATTTTGCCCAATAAAGTCTCCGCGAGAAACAAACGTGAAAGACTGCGGAAAGTTTTTATCAGATTTTTTCTTTGCTCCCCTCTTCCCCGCGAACACCTTCCCATTTTTCAGATGTCTTGCAAATGAAATAGGCCCTAACTCATTTTTCGGCCGCCGGTCCTAAGACACGTAAGAACAAAGCTCAAAGCACCTGAGAATTATGGTCTAGACAAATGGAAAAAGGTTGTGTTTGTTGTATGATTTTTATTTATAACATTTTGGAAGCTTGATATCGCGTAATTTATGGTCCTGTTTATTTTGTCTCCTGAGTTTTGAATGTATGAGTTTTTGTACAAAAATATAATATAAATATTTTCCGTTCTTACCAAGTTGGTTATAACTTTTGAGATTAAAGTTTCTTCAAATAAATATCTTCTCAAGCACAAAAAAAAACTGAATAAATATTTTAAGTAAATAATATTTGAATAAGAGAGACTACTTTAACAACCTTTATTAAGTTTAATGATAACTTTTCACCTTAGCATATCATTGCGAGATTTTTATTTACAATGAAAGTTCTGTCACTAAAAAAAATGCATTTTATTTTAGCACGTCTATTTAAACAAAATTAAATTTTGTTTTTTTTTTGCAGTGTACCCAATAAACTGGTATTTTACACACATAAACAAACGTAACTAGAATAAATTGATTGAGTATTCAAGGGAATGTTAAGGCTTCACAGTAAGTGGGAACAGAGTCCATCAGAGAGTCGGATGAAATTGGGTACAAAGAAGAAGTTCGGTTTGGCTAATCTAGTTATTCTAGGTCACTCGCTCCCTTGTCGCATTTTTCCTGACTGAGTCTCTCCGCGCCTTCCTTTCACGTGGACTTGCGTCTCGGCGCGTACAACGAACGAAAATCAAATTGTGTGTGCTTGTGTCCCGCGATAGTAAAGAGGGATTTCTTTTGAGGTGTCAGGATTTTATGAGAACGCCTCTGTTTGATTGCCAACAAGACGCTGCCGTGAACATTTTCGCGGGTAGAAATAATTGAAAAAGTTTTTCTATGATATAAAAAAATACGAAAATCTTATTTTGGATATACGAAGGACGAACCCCTACAATCGCAGCCAGGCCTTATGTTTTTATTACCCCAGAGCTTCGATTAGGGTTATATGTAGTTATATCCGTGAAAAATACGTTTCGATGTGAAACGACGCAAATCGGTATACGATTTTCCATAAGGGCACAAAAAGGGATATGAATAAGGGAAAAAGAGAGACACTTCTTTGTATATTATTCCGAAATTGAAATAAAAAGTGTATATATATATAAACAGTATTGAATTATTTTTATATGAAAAGGTTTCTTAGATATAAAAGCGCTTTTATTTTAATATAATATAATCATAAAGTACTGCATAAACACTTTATTTACTATGTATTTATACAATATTTCTATCAAACACTAAAAAAAATTAAATGTGGTTTTGGTAAAATCATTTAAATTTAATATAATTTGATAGAATCAAAAAAAAAATTGCTTATGAACTGTATTTCTTTTAATACGATATGGTTTTTTGATATATCTACATATAAATTTGTGTTTAAAGCATACATTTTAATATAAATGTCTCTACCGAAAATATCAAAAGATACACAAGGCACTGCAGCAAGGTATTTTTCTCCCCTAGTTTAGGGTGCGTGCCAGGCCTTTCTTGGGGTAGTCGACTCCGGGGTAAGGGCAGGGGTTGCTACGCACTGCAGCCTCCCCACACTCCACCCCTGCGAAGGCATCATCACCAGACTATCAATTTAACGATCCGATCTTTTCGTACCACAGGAAGGACCGCTAACTGCGAAAGGTGTTTTTCCCCATTTCGGAAGGAATAATATTTTTCCGGTGCTTTCTTGATTTTCTGCTGCTTCTTGACTTTATTGTAATGAAAGGAAATTTGTTTCATTTAGTTATAAACGATTTTCGCGAAATATTTTTTTATATCATCTGGCAACCTTTCTATATAAAAACGTCGTAGGTGGTAACGTGGTAAGCTTTGAATATAGTTTCAACACGAATTGTTTGTCCTCTTGAGATTGCAACGTCATTGAGTTGACATATCGGAGCATGAAGGTACAAAGTAATGATGTCTTTTTTATTTTGAAAAAAACACTTTATAGATTGGTCTGTTAAGGTCCTAAGCTTTTTTTAAATATAATTTTTTGTTTTTATAAAGAGTTATGATTTTTACTAAAAACTTATTACAAAGAAGCAACATTTAGCGGCACTAAAAAAATATTATTTAAGTTATTTTTATAGTTAATCTACATTATTAAAACTCGTTAGAAATATAATATATAAAGCAGAAAATTAAATTTATAACTAAACACAATTTACATATAAAGCTTTGTTTGTTTATGAAGACCTCAATATTTTATTTTTGCGTTAAATTTGTTGAGGATTCAACACCAAAAAAGTTTCCTCATTAATTATTGTGGCTTAAGTCATCCATTGTGGCTTACCTATGCGTCCTCACAATGTGTATTTTATATTTGCTATATTATTATTTATTTTGTGTGCTGTATACATAGCTAATCAAATTGCAAAATATTTTACTTTGTGTTGAAATTAATAAATAATTAGTATTTTTCATGAGTAGTTATGAATGCATAATTTTTTTTTTTTATAATCGATAAATATTAGGTTAATAATCACAAACATTTAAAGCTGGAGAAGTGCCAGTAACTTATATATTTTCTAGTATTTTTACAATTAAAAGAAATCTTACCTTAATAACAAAAATAATGAAATTATCCGCCAAACACTTTTGTTATAAATAGTAATTCAATAAATAATTCAAACTTATTAAATATTTTCAAATTTATTTCTACTGTGATAATACCATACTTATATTGTGATAATTAAGATGCATTAGTAAACGCGATCGTATAATTGTTCTTAAATTTATTTTCTACTTCATCAAGTGCCTATCCTCAGAGGAGGTTGGTGACTATTTCTTTGAGTATATACCGGGTCTCCAGGTCCTTCTACACCGCAGTTTTATACTGAAAGGAATATTCTGTGTATTACTGCTGCCCAATAGCATTATTATATAATCATTTTCTTTCAAAACTCTGGCGTTTTGATCTGTTACTCATGATAGCATGCGCCTTGACAAGGTTCTTCCAGAGCACATCCTTCCACAATCATTCCAATGCCACTCCTTCGTTATACACGCTTAGAGTACAGAATGGCAGTCATGCACAAGCAGCAGAATAGGGGGAGCGGGTAGGTTGAAATTTATCTACAAATTCTATTTCCTTCATAGTATAAAAGGCGCCGGTAATTATAATGTTGGTGTTATTTTAATTTTCACTGTAGTTTTATAATGAGAATGAGTGTGATGTGGGCAAGTGTGACTCGCCGCGACACGTGGCCTGCAAGCCTCCCTCCCTGTAAATCCTCCACAGAACCGTGAGTTTCTTCACGTACGCGCTGACTACATTAAACGCGCTGGGAATAATATTAGCTGTTTTCTACAATAAATTTGGCATAATGCTCGCATGGAAAGTATTTTCAATGGGATTCACGAGATTCAGTAAAAAGCGGAGAACGTTATTCTTTCCTGCTGCTGTGAGGGAGATATTTGACGGCTCTGGGTTGTTTTGGTGCAACTATTTTAACAATCACGTGCTTGCACTTTTCATTTTCAAAAATATTTTCAATTCCTATCTCGTGCACAACGAAAGATATGTTTTTTCAAATAATAAATTTTTATTAAATATTTTTTCATTATTATTGATATATCTAAAATAAATATCACAGAGTAATTATGAAAAATGCATTATTAGGATAACTTTAACATTACAAAAAAATAAACAATTAATTAGAGCGGTCTCCAATAAAAATTAACATTAAAATGGAATTTCTCCAAGTACTCATTGTCAAAAATATCGATAATTATAATTAATTAGACAATAAAAACAATGAAATTGTTTAAAAATAAATACATATCAACGTTTTCAAATTATATAAAGATGAAAGTTAGTTGCACGTTTGAAGATATTGATTCTAAATAACTAGGAAATAAGCTAGTTTTTCTATAAATTTAAAAAAAAATTCTCATTTCTCCCAAACTATAACATCATCTTAAACAACAAAAACATTTTTAATTTTATAATATTAAGAAGCACTAAACAAACACATAAAATAATAATGTTTTATATTTGTAATTCAATTTTAAATATGTGTTTATTTTTTATTAATATAACATTTTGCTCGGGTCACCTACTACTAACACAGCAAATCTTGTGAAACACTAACAACATTTTTGTGTTATTATTTTCAAGGTTTTATTCCTAGATTTCCGCAACAATTACACACACATATATGTTATAATGATGACACACAATAAATAGCAGCGGCTATGAACCGAAAAGACGCAAAAATATAATTATACTCAAATCTTGTTTTGAAACAAATTCAGAATATTCACTCATCACCCGAAATCAAATAGGCCATCAGCTCAACGGAGCCGTTACGAACATTCTCAGAACAATCGTGCAAATACGAAACGATATAATTTTCATACGTTTTGTTAATGGAAACAGGAAAGGATAATTTCGCAAGGGTTGGCACTACAAACAATTTCATTATGGAACGCTCGGAGCAGGGCGGTGTAGCCGCAGTATATAAACACAGTAAGCATGTGAGATTAGACTAATTTTGCCAGATAGGTACAATATTTGGAATAATTGTCTCGGGTTTAAAGTTCACGCCACTGCGCCAGTACGGAATATGAAATCATACTTGCAGGTGTACCAACTGATAACTAAATAATGTTATTTGCTGAGCATGCTCAGATTCTTCAATCTAGAAATTCATTAGTTTGTCATCGCGTTTGAAAGTTTCCTAAATAAGTAAATGTTTCCAATTAAAAATAAATTATTCAAGAGTGTTTTGCTTGTAAACTCAAATCATTTATAAAATACCATTTTTTATATTCTAAGCAGAGAAAATCATAATTCAAGAGATAAAGTAAAAAAGAATCGTATAAGTTGTCGAATACTTCGAGGAGATAAGTATTTTCCTGAAATAATAAGAAGTTTACTTAGTGCCGCTTTAGCCTTAGACACTAAAACCTAGTAGAAAGTTTAAATCATGCAATGATGTCATTGGTTTGTTGAACAAATCTTTTAAAAATTATATTAAACAGCTATGAACTCAAATATAAATCAAGAAATCAAAATATACTTTAAATTTTGAATATTTCTTAGTGTACATCATTTTATATATGATAAACAGAGTTCTGGCGCATATTCCCTCAGACAGCTGAATTATTCATGCCAGTACATTGGTAAAGTGATCGGATATTGTATTCCGATAAGACAATTATTGTTGCATCACTGGAGTGCATCTGGAATGTAGACCCCCGGGATCAGTTATACTAAAAACACTAATTAGAATGTAAATTAATACCTCGTATGTAATTGAAAATACAATTTCTGTTAATTATGCTTGTGAGATGTGGAATCTATAATTTTGAACTTATGGCTTGTATAACCCTATTGCCCTTTTATATATTATTTTTGAAGCTTTTGAATATTTAAGGTTTGTTATTTGTTTTGGAATTTAATTAGAATAAACAAAGATAATCTAGAAATAAAGTTGTTTTTTAAATATGAAAATCAATTTCAAATTTAAACCTAATGACAAACAGTTTACTATTACTGTGGATCATTAAACGTCATTGGAAGTGTAAAATTTTTTTTCTTCAAGTTCAAAATAGTAACAGTTAAAAGCATGAATAATATGAACCTACAACGATGACTACTTTTCTAAATGAAATTAAAGAGCATCTATTTTCAGAACGGTTTTCAAGAATAGCAACACAGGAACTTGTCTGAAGTCCTAAACAGCTGAAGATTTGTTCAATGAAACTGAAAATTGTTTCGATATAAGTTTGAAAATCGGAACAACGAGCGGGTTAAAAACTTTCTCACTTAACGTCAGAAGTCTTTCTTTCAGCAGGAACCGGGTTAACTTTAGGCAGACGAAGGTGCATGATATATATATATATATATATATATTCGGCTACCTCAGCCTCTATACCCGCTGAAGCCTTAGCGTTGAGTCAATATTTGATTCACTCTCTTCCCTTATACTTCTTGGTCTTGCAGCATTGCTATCAGCCACCCGGAGAAATCAAATAATACTTTGCCCACGGGGAGGGTTTTTATGAATAGCTAGATCAACTGAAAATATTCCTCCGGTTCTGTCTTTAATAGTAGGAAACGGTTTTGTTAGATTTGGTTTGCCGGATATTGAATACGTTTATAGATGACGAAGGTATAATATAACTGGTGAGTGGAATACATACTATCTGTTGTATGAACGCTACTATATAGCTGTGTTTTTAAAGCATAAAAATTCAATGTTCATGATTGACATTAAATGATATTTTTTCCATATATTTTTTTAATCTAAAAGTTAATAGATTAAAAAATATCTAAAATAAACGATTGTTTTAAATGCTAAAAAATATTTATTTCACACATACAAAAAAACAATAGCATAAATAAATTATTTAATACAAGATTCGATACGGACTTCTGGGTTAAAAATGTTTTCTTTTTTGTATCTTAATGCTTATAGCTTGTAGTAGCGATGCATGTAATTGTAGTCCGAGTTATCAGCTAAATAGCAATTCTAATCAAACATATCGTATAACTCACCACGATATATCTCCCGAAATCACGTGCAAATACATTACAATGACAACCAAATTACTTAAAGCAACCGCAAGAAAGCATGCTTAGGGAAATACAAGCGGAGAATGATTCTATTTGTTCGTGACCAGCAGGTCGTGAGCGGGCGGGTGTATCACTTAGCCAAATTAGACAGAGCATCCCTACAGGCCCATCCCTAGCCCGATGCGTGATATTAGGTACATTTTATCTTAATTAATACGATATTACACCGACACGAAGACGACCCATGGCCGCGTAGCCGTGAGCTTTGATGGGAGAGCGCGGCTTAGTATGAAAGAGTGCGAGCTTTGTGTGAGTCGGTGTGGATGTAGACGGGCTTATCTATTTGTTTAATGAAACGTCGCACTCAATTAGCATAACCATAAAATATTTATATCACGTGATTCGTGTATTTGAACAGGGGGTATTTTCAACGTACTTTTTTTAGAGTAATTAATGGCTTTCCGTACCTAGTTTGTTTCATTTTTATGTAATAAAGCTAATGACTTATTTTCTTTGTTATTATCTCTGAATTTACCTAAAACATCGTTTTATTGTACATCTATTATTCAAGCTTCAATTTTAATCTCAACAAAAACGTATAATTATATATAACCTTTGAATTTTATAAATTTTAATAAGATTTAAAAATATGATTTGGCTTTTAATCGTTTGTGGTATTTATTTGTTTAATTTTTATATATTTAATACTATACTTAAAAAATACCTTTGGTCGTATTATAATGGAGCCATATATGTTCAAACATAACAGTGCAAAAATATTTGCATGCATCTAAAACAAAAATAAAAGTTTCGTCATAAAAAACTACATAATTTAAAGTAAGCAATAGTTAATGAATACAATAAATAATATATTGTAGATGGAACACTTAAAATAACTTCAAAATACCATGAAGTTTCATATTCTGGAGCATATTTCCGGTGTTTTTATTTTACTAGATGTCTATGTTTTACGGCACCTCCGTTGTGCTTCCCAAGAGAATAATTTAAAAAATTGTATTTGTGAGCTAGAGAAAAAAACCATAAATATTTTTTCAGAAAATATAAAACACCGCATAGACTTGCTTCTGGTGGCGCAAGCGGGTGCTTATTTAAATAGAGCCTCAGTCGGAAGTAGGCTTTCGCTCGCTCGTTCGGTTGCAGGCTGTAGCGTACAATTTTATGGTAATATTAAATGTTGTCTCCGGGGTAATGAGACGAGGAACGTTTTACGAACAATACAGCCAGGGCGCTGAAAACAGGTAGATTACTGCAGAAAATGTCTTCAATCTCACTAATGTGCAAGGTGGGAGATCTGCCCGATTGTCTTTTACAAGTTACCTGTAAGGCTCCAGCCAGCCAAATTGAATATTATTTGAACGGGTGAAATTTAATGTAAACTTAGACGGATTTCCCTTGGGGTGGGTTTGTTTTTCATTTACGATCATATTAAACATGCACATTTATTTTGGTCTGATTAATTATGTTAACATAACAATTTTACTGCGTCTGTTGTAAAAAGTTGAGTATGGTTGTTAAACTAATGTATCAGTTTATATTGAAATAGTGATTTATTTTATGAAGGCTTACTTTAGTAGTTGTAAATTGATTTAAATTTATAAGAAGAGTAAAATTCATTGAATCAATGCAAAACTTATATTTTCATATTAATACTAAGCAAAAGCACCTGCAAGAAATTGCAACATTTACACACTTGCACTGCGAGACGAGGTGGATGCTCTTATCACATTGCTCACGGGAAACATTGTTATTTTCAAGCAAACATTTTTGAACAATATTATTCCGGCAGATGGTCGCTCGCACATAAATCACACACTCTCATAAGATGTGATAAAGGTGTCTTTCTCGCGATACAGTTCAGAAAACGTGTTGCAGTTGCTCATTCTTATTGCCAAATTTAATTTTTCTCCTTGCTCAATGTTTGGTTTTAGACGTAGACTTACAAATAAATACTTTTTTAATATCTGACTGTTTTTAAGACCCTGATGCAGGAATCTTACTATATTTTCATTCCATTTTTATAACTGTAAAATTACACGATAAAAATAAACTTTAAAAGTTAAAAACTGTATTAAGAATATACTATTATTTAAGAAAAACTTGTGCCTTGTTTTATTGTTGTCTAATCAATGTTTTTAATAATGAAGTACATATTCCAAAATTTATATGCTAATAATTTAAATAAATATTAAAATTTTACATACATGTTTGATATATTTAAAACAAGAGGTTTTTATTAATTTGAAATTAGCTTTCAGTGGTTAATTTAAAGCCTGGGACTTTCAACACCCCGAGTTAAAGCCACCGTGGTAAAGAATTATGCATTTACAGACAACGCTAGAACTAAAACCGCCGGGATCTAATGTTGCTAATTACCTAACGCCTTTGTGGCACGTTTGTACAGAGAAAGTTTAAATTCTATTAACAGTGCCGAGGATTTATTCGCCAAAAAGATGTGCTCAGTCGCCCGGTCGTCAGGTCACCCACTGTTCGGTGCATTTGTAATGCCGGTTTTTATTACCTTTGATTAATAATTCATGTTTCATAATATATTTCGTAGTAAAAATAAGATACTGTGGCAATATTTTTAAATTTCTTTCAGTTAGTATTTGAGTAAAATAGCTATACGTACAACAAACAAAATATTTCTTAGATTTTGCTGGGTATTTAACAAAAGCACATTTTTCCTTCGTTATTAATACTATGGAAGTTTATTTAAATTCCATTGCTCTATTATACAAAACTTATTGTAAAATTTTTATATGGAGACCCTACTCGAAAAGATAACCGTGGTTTGTAAAATTTAATACAATTATTTTTATGAATTAATGATTCAATCATTTAATGTTTAACTTTGTAGCCTGGTAGTAGCAAAACAAATAATATAATAATAAATTAATATTCATGTGACTTATTTTACAAGTGAGATATCTCTTTAATAGGAAACACTGTAAAGAATGGCTGTCTTGGGCTTTTGCGTTAGATAGAATATTCAGGAGTCTGCCTACGCATTTCCAGTACGACGCGCTCTCGCCTCACAGAAATATTAGTACAGTCCGAAGCTCACTTTTTATTTGTCCCACCGGTGTCCCTCTGCGCTATGAATATTTTATCCATTAACGTTTCAGTATTATTCATCTGTAGGTAAACTCCCCCAATAAATGGTCATTATAATAGCGCAATTCATTATTCAGTCTAACAGAAATTATTCAATTAGTGCCTTGGAGCCACGTCAAAGGGCTATGAAATAGTATATGAATTCATATTTATAATTACTCTGGTAACAATTGCGTTTGGATTAATTCTACTGATGTTTAGAGTTTAATTTGTATTTATATTATATAATTCATTTTAATATTATGAACTGAGTTTCTTTTTCGTAAAAATATTTAATTTATTTTTTGATATTTAGAGCATGAGTACTCTTGAAAAACACATTATTTATATGGATGTATTGCTGTATTTTTTCTATAATAATCGTGAATGAATGAATATATGCATGTTAATTTTTATCAGTATTCACATTCTACATGTTATATTGGCTTCAACAAAATATTCCGGTGGACTGATATGATTTGGTTTGTGCTTTGTTATACTCTCTAAATAAATTATTAAATTTCATAATCAGTTTCATAAACATATTAAAGCTTTAATATGCAATATCAATGAATATGGATAGTTTTAAAGTAGCAAGTAAATAAAATTAAAGTCATGCATATTTGTGGTATATTTCATAGACACTTTACATTCAATTATATATGCATACTTTGTAACTATAAACGATGCTTATAAATAAGTAAGCGTTAACAAAACATATTAGAACAGTAATATTTGTAAATCGTTTAACGGAAGGCGGTTACATCTGACTGATCGAATCTGCACCGAGCAGGAACACCGGTATATCACTGTAAACATTCCAAATCGAGCGTCTGCGGACCGACACGTGTGCAAGCGAGCAGTTGTTTGCGATATTGGCAGTCGAGCATTGAAACTTAAGGTGGCTAGAATAAATTGATGTAGCGGAGGGCGCACATGCCTCTCCGGCGGAGCTCCGTTATTTACGCCGGCCCGGGCCGCCGCGTCGCTGCGAAGGAACACTTTGCGAACACGATTGAAATTCATGTCAACCGCCGCTCGCGCACTTGTGCGACTTGTAAATTTCGCAAGTCGCAACTAGCGTTCATCTCGGAGTTAACTCCGCGCAACTTTTAAGTTACCCAACTTTTGAGCAAGGGCAAAGGAAGCAGCGCGACGCGCGGGCTGAGGTATGACTGAGTAAGGGCGGCGCCGCGCGATGGGCCCGGCTGCCCCGCGAGACCGGCGCGTACGCTTCGCTGTAATTCCTTCACTTGTGTAAGTTACGACGCAACTTCTGCAAAGTGTTTCGCGTTACTCTTTGTGTTTCTGTAATGTATGTCGTGTAAAAATGTTCAACAGCGGGCGACGAGTGTATCAGCCGAGCTTTGAAACAAAGTTTCGAATCTTTGCCCTTCCACGCAGCGCTGAATAGGAAACGTTCTCTCCCAAGTTCGTTTGCATGCATTTCTGGTATTTATGTGACTTTTGTACAAAACTTAATTACAAATTAAAAAATTACAACTTACAAAATAAGAATTCATAAAAATATTAAGCTCAATTGAAAAAAACCACCACCAAAATTTTAATGAATTATAAAGAAATGTTGGAATTATTGAATATAATTTTCCGCATTCCAAGATAATTTTTTTATCGCTGACAAGACTGAAAGCGAGCACAACAACAAGCGTACTGAAACACCCTATCAAAATCGCAAGCTCATCGTTTCAAGTAGCAGTAAACCACCCTGCATGCCATTAATTTCCTGAACGCTGACCACAAGACGCTGGCGTATTTGCCGAGGCGCCGAGTGGCGTCGGGACGGGGGTCGGCGTCGGAGGCATTGTCGGCGCAGGCGATACATCATGCCACAGCTGGGAGGGGATGCTCCTATACGTAGATTTATTAAGGGATGATTCTGCCACGGTGATTCGGAGATGCTGGTGATGTGCACTCCGTTGTGTGCTATGTGTTTCACTTAGATGCAAATGCGGTGGATGGGTGTTTGCACAATATCAATCAAAACCATTCATGAATTGTTTTATCTTACAGCATCTTTTATATATATTTTAATAAAGCACATTAATAATTATTTATTATAAATTACATCTCAATGACTTTTAGTACTGGAAACATTGATTGTGGAAAACGTGACAAAACAACTGAGAACCGAGATAAAATAGTATCTTCAATGCCTACTAATTAGATTTTTTTTATTTTTGGAGTGCTTTAGACGTGGAATGTATTTAAAAAAAAACTTCTCAGTTTTATTAGATTTAAATTAAATTTATTTCCTTCGAGTTGTTTATTTGACCTGATTCCATTCTGGTACGAACTATCTTGCTAATTGAAAATTAATAATGCGTTTATCATGAAAACGCACTTTCCTTTCCGAATTTAATCTGGTCTTATTAAATAATCCGATTACGCTATAATTTATTGCATTCCATATTTCCTCTCTATAATAGAAGATTAAAATCCGTACTCAACGTCAAATACCTCCTTATATCATACGTATTAGTTGGGATATCAAAGGACTAACCAGGGTGTACTTTACGATAGGCATATCTGGCCAAAACATAAATTTTAATACTTCAGTAATACTATGGTTAACTTAAGGATTAAGGCTTTCGAAAGTGATGTATATAATAATAAACGTTCAAAATATTCAAAAATAATTTTAAAGAAAGACACTGATAATATAAAACCAAATATTCTCAAAAGATAACTTTATTCAGGCATATTGTGTACTTCTAAATCATTTATTCTTTTAATATACGCTTTTAAAAATGTTATAAATTTCACGTCCACTTTCCACAAAAATATGATTGTGGGATGGTTTCAAGTGCAATTATATTTACAAAGTATAAAATAAGCATTGAAATTATATAAATATGGTTCCTGAATTCAATATCATAAAATAATATATATATGGTATTTTTATTTTACGCAAGATACATTTTAAGGCTAAGGTTTGTATGCCATCAAAAAATATATTATTTTAAGTGAAACAAAAAAAATTGCTTTTTTTAAGTCGATCCTCGAAAAGGCTCACAATGAGTGTAGTTTAAAGACAAAGTATCGCTATGGGTGTTGTAAAATACAAGAAACTACGCTGTTATTTCTTAGAAAGGGTGTAAATTTCTAAGCTCACTAGAGCGCTGTCGCTTTAGCTAAACCGCGGGCATAAACATCCTGTGTAGTTGCTGTTTTATATACTCACACACTAGTTACACTTCGCATCCAATACGGGATTCAATATCCCGAATAAAAAGTCGAGACTGGGTAAATATAAATTTAAAACTACGTTTGGAGATGAATTTTTACTATTCATTTTTGTGGTATAAGCAGGTAATCCAAAACGATGTTATATTTCTGAGAAACAGAAATAGATTTTCTGACATAAAATTTTTTGAAAGACTTTCTTTTATTAAATAATGTTTCTTAAGATAAATTCACACAGTAAAGATACGAATTCGTTTGTTTAACTTTTTGCTGCACTTTATTTTTTTTTATTACGTTTTAGCAAATGAGTTAAATAATTCAAATGTTGAAATTCGCTTCTGCTCAAAAAATACAAGTAACACCCGAATGGCTCTGCTAATTTTATATTATTAATATTTAAAAGACAAATATCTAATCTGCTTTGTACAAAAGAGTTTACAGCATTATATGAAAAATAATAATAAAGCATATAAAGGCTTCTAAAAGCAATATTTTTTAAAGAGATTGGGCGCAGATTTTCGTCTCGCAATCAGTTTACGGGGAGGTAATGGCTTCATTTCCTGGTGCCAAAAACATGCATGCCTTCATACAGAGGGTGCGCCGGAGCCGACGGGACGTGGCAGGAGTCTAAATGTTTTATTTGCGGAATATTAAAAAGCCTCCAGCGGATTTGAATTGGATTTTATTTAACAATTTTTCATTAATTTTTAAAGACAATTGTTTATATACAATTGAATAATGTACGTTTGTAAATCAAAACCAATATATTTGATATTTATGCGCTTTCAAATTTGTTGCTTTGTGAAATAATTGTAACTCTAGAAGTAAATTTTTGTATATAATTTGTATGTAAATAAAGAGAAATACAGAGAAAATTTAACATATAAAGCGTAAAAAAAAAAACAATTTTATATTTAAAAAAATATGCTTGCTAAAATATTTGCACTTATTGTCAATAAATTAAACTAGTGTACAATTTACAAACTATAACAAAATAGCGTGTTTATTTGAGTTAATATAAAACTTATATTCTCCAGCGCAGTTTTATTTTATATGTTAATTATTTTTAATTTATATTGCAATACAATGAACATTTTGATTACATGTTAATATTATGCACTTATTCTAAATTTTATTATATGCTAATATTTTAAAAATGAAGATAGAATAAATGCTTTGATCTTTCAGAGGTCGTGTAATAACATGTCGTAATTATTTCGCTGCGCTTCAGCGAAAAGAATAATTGTATAATTATTAAAGTATAATTTGTAATTACTATGTAAAACATATTCCCGAGTCTCTTTCCTTCTGCGCAAAATGTAAAATTTTAGAAAATACCGTAAACTTCAAGCCTAAAACCTTTCCGATGGCTTTGGGCTTGATGTGTCTTTTTTACGTGTACCATAAAATGCATTTAAGCGTCATAAAAACCCGAGTATTTCATATTTCACTTTTGTAATGCGGGATAATAAATTCGCACGTTCCTCCCCCGGAGTCTATTTGCTGAGACGGGAGGGGTGGTTGGAAAGGTCCACCCTTTGACCTCCTATTATCGTTAACGCGTATTACATAAGAAGTTCATAACCATTAGGTGGGATTCTGTCGCCCTGCCCTTGTATTTCCACTGGGGTTCTCTGTACATGGTCAGCAAACACGCATATTCTATAAGTTTTTCTTACTCCCAACAGAGTCTTTAATTTTGATACACTATGAATACCGTGTGTTAAAGTTTATTTGAATACTTATTATTCAATAAATAATATATAGTAACATATAAAAATAAAAGTAAAATTACTCAAGAGTATTAAATTTCAAGATTGTTATAAGCACTTTTAATTAACGGCAGTATTATTTCACTTATTAATCCTAACTAATTTACTTGAAAAAAAAAAATTGTTACACTTATGTAAGTTTTACACGTTATTGTTAAAGATTTTTTATTTTAAATAGGGACTTTAATTTTGCCCACAAACATTAATAACAAATAATGACTGAAAAAAAATCTTATTTTCTGCAATTTTTTTAAAAGCATTTTGGTAGGATTATTATTATTTTTTTAGTTTCTATCTAAACATTTTTATAAATTTGATAAAATCTTACAAAGATCTATAATATCTAGATAGTTACTATATACAAAGACACTTTGATGTTTGTTTTTTTGAGTAATAACAATTTTCTGAAATTTATCCCTCTAAAATACAAGAATAGATAATGATGACATGATATAATAAAAAATACCAAAAATATTAAATTCTTATCTTCATTTCAAAAAATGACAGGATGATGTGATATTTTCAATATTAAATAAATTTTGGGTGCACAAAGACGAGGGGTACTTTTCACCCTATTTTTATTATATTACATCTTCCATTTTGCAGCGTGTACTGAAAAAAGCCTCCAGGGCAGAACACAGCCTCCTCGGGAGCCTGATACAAAATAACGTGTATGCTGGAACACATAATAGCTCAGGAAAATAATTTCACGGGACACAACGTAAATCAGTGTCGAAATTGATTTATGACTCCTCCGGCTCGCTTACCCGATCCGTGTATGCGAGCCCTAACAGGTTGACGGAAGAGGTCCTTATCGATCAGAAAATATAATACGATTGTGAGGTATCCGCAGAGGCGGTACACGGTTTTTCACTTAGTCTCTGAAAAAACTAAGCTCTCGCTCCCGGGATGAGCATATACGTTCAGGTATAAATTAGAAAACTTCGACCATTCGTTTTATTTTTCAAATGTTGTTGCGCCTCTCCTGGCGAGGCTCGGCTAAAAGTTTGACGCGACAAGCGGAGGGAAAACAACGATTTTGTTTTGAATCTATTTTGGCCTGGAGGGGATTTTTTTTTTCTAGATGTCAAAGAAGGTTTATTGTCAATATCGACTTTTTGAAACATCAGTTATTTCCGCATTTAAATTTTTTCATAATTCTAAAAAAATACTAAGAAACTTTGCATTCTTTTTGTTTTAACGGGTTTTGTGTTTATGATGTATTATATGATACGATGTTTTTATTTTAAAAAAAAAATCATGGACCATGTCTCGTTGTTCCAAAACAATACTTAAATATTTACAACAAATTTGATCATATTCGATATAATTTTATTTGGTTAATTAATTTTGATAAAACATGTAAAGTAAAGTTTTCCAAGCATTAAACCTGTAAAATTGTAAAGATTTCAAGGTATTTGTCGCATTTGGTATATATATATATATATATATATCAATCATCCTTTGTATATATATCAATTGTAGTTTGTATTTAATTATATCATTATTGTTTAATATAGTTCAAGCATGTCGTTGGTTTTGAGGACCATTGTTTTAGTAGGTATTGTGTTTTCGAATGTTTTGTTGCACTATGCATTAAATTGGAGCAATCTTCGATTTTAACAAGTATTTATATTTTTTTGAATCCAAAACTTTGTAACACTGAATAAATAAAAATACCCAAGAATCATATATTTATTATTGAAGGAAAATCAGTATTGTGGACATTATCGATTGGCAGTGGTGTCTAGATTGTAGTAGCAAACGTGGGGGGTTGGGGGGCCGGGGACAGGGGGCCGAGGGACTGGAGGGGCTCGGTGGCGGGCCGGAAGTTTTACGGGGCCCTGGAAGGTCTATTGTTCTCTAAGCAAACTCGTGACCCGCTCTGCGAATCAACTTTTATTCGTACAAATGGGTAGTTTACGCGGGGAACTGTTTTGAATGGATGTCAATTTGTATGCAAATTGATAATTAAATTAAATATATACGACTTGAACTTTGCGAATCGCAGAAACTGTCTGTACCCGAATGGTAAAGAATGAAATATTATATATGAATATATGAATATATATATATATATATATATATATATATATATATATATATATATATATATATATATATTGTTTTTATTTAACAAGAAGAAAAGTAACTACACCAAAATAATAATATTTTTCACCAAACGGTTAAGAGTATGAGTTTTAATGAATAGATTTAAAATAAGCCAATCTAGAAAAAAATTAATTTCTTAGAAAAAGCTCTTCTAGTATCAGGCTGGAACGCAACAAAATTAGTATTTACATTTAGTCTTTATAGTCAAATGGCATTTTAAATTATTTATCATGAATATGTTACCCACTAACTGAGCCACTATCTTGGGGGATAAAATGACGTAGTATTATACGATATGTAAATTTTTCAAACGTTAAAAAATATATAGCCCGAAAATGCGGCTACTGATTGTAAAACGTATAAAATGTGCCATAAAAGTATAATGACCTAAGATAAAAAAGCCGAGAAGGAGCAGTGTTCCAGTATAAAACTGCAGCACCGTGGAAATATGAATCGAATAGATGTTCCACTCTAGATATAACGCGAAATTCTCAATATCCTCGGTCCATATCGGTGAGATAAGCCGAAATATCCAGAAAAATGATAACAGGGTTCCAATAGATAATGCTACTATCATTTCAGCTCCGAATCAGAATCGATTAATCTAAATGAAGGTGAGTTTTGTTCACAGGAAGTACGAAGGCTCTGGATAAAGAAGGCTTTTCATCGGAGGATAATAACGACCTTATAATAGGATTTACCGGCGAAACTATTGTGTGTACTAGCGGGGGATGAAAGGGTTAGTTCGGGTACCTTGGTTTTAATAAACTTGATTTATATAAGTCGACTTTGTTATATGGTTGTGTCTTTAATGGTAGTAATATATTGGGACGGCCGGTTATTATCCTTTGTGAAATCTATACATTAAATCATTAATTTCATTATACCTAGGAAGGCGTAGCGAAAGGATTATGTCTGATGTTAAAAATAATTTAGTAGAAAGCGATACAAAATACGTGCTATCTAAATTTATTACATTTTATTAAACAAGACAGGATGTTTAAATAGAACAGTTATGATTTTTTGCGACTAATCAAATACATAGAATAATTGCTAAAAAATATATTTTATCTGTTAATGTTTTTTTTTTGGATTGGACGTCAATCAGATGCGTATTTATTACCCATTACGGGTTTATTATATTATTACTAATATGATTAGGCACATTAGTTCATACATAGAAGATGATTTAAAAAAACTCTCAGAAAAATATCATCGTGATTTGTGTTTCTTTAAATCATATTCTATGTATGAACTAATGTGCCTAATCATATTATTTGTTAATGTTGAACAAAGAAAAATTCAATTCACAGAACATCAAGCATGATTAAAAAAAAAGGTAGTAAAAAATAGTCCTTAATGCTCAAGTATAGCTGGAAGAGCTTTGATTAAAATATTATCGAGTCTACAAAGTAGTCATTAAAAAATTATACACATTTAGTTATTAATTGAAAAACTTCTTGGTTTTTAAGTAACATGGTGCAATCGCTTAAAAATACAGTTAAATTTTATAAATAACAGAGTACTACTTTAAAAAAATCTCAAAAATGTAGCAGAGTATCAAAGAATATTTTTTTCTCCAGAAATAAAAAAAAACAGGTTGAAAGAAACGATAAACAAAAGCGGACGACAAAAGTCCGGTATGAAATGGGCATCATGATATTCAGGGCCGGCTGCGGTTCCGTCTGAGGTAGCAAATAACTTGTCGCGGGCCGCACCGCGTGTGCGTTCTGTTTACTAAGCCATAACTTCGTGTTCATCCCCTGTTTTATACGCACCCTGACATATGTGCTTAACCCGCGGCGGGGGACGCTGGGGCGGCACGCATATCCGCGAAATGGGACGCGGTCGATATTTTAGTTCGCGTTATTCAAAATGTTGCAGCCTACTTCCATGACGTAGTTGTGTGCATTTTAATTTCCAAGCCGCGAAACACATGCACATCCATGTGAACGAAAATATAACACCACGTGTATGTTAGTAAAGAGTAAGCCTCCTTTTAATTACTTGCTTAAAAAAATAAACAAGCTTTTGAAGACATGTTATCAACGTGAATATATTTTATATATGTATTTGATTTTTGTGAAGGCCGTCACAGTAAGTGCGATTTTACCTATACAGGTTTTAATATTTTTGAGTAAAATACTTAAGTGATTTCAACATGTTCGTTTTTATTTTTGACCGGTTTCGCCAACCTTTCACGTTGGCATTATCAAACAAAGTCAGTTCACTCAAGTTTTTTAACTCTCAAGTTCACTCAAGTATTTTATTCAAAAATATTAAAATGGAATTCCACGACGTACTCTGTCAAAAATATTGAATTTCTTATTCAGGTTTTATTTGTGATTGATATGATATATACATATTTTCACACATTGAAACGATTATAGAAACTCTCAGAAAAAATATCATCGTGACTTGAGTGGGATTCGAACCATGCATTGACATGTAACCATGCATCGGCCATGTAAGCTTGGGGATGTGGGTTCGAAGAGTTTCTATAATCTTAAAAATGTACTTAATCATATCTATGAATATATTTTAATGAAAATAAGTAATATTTATACAAATAAAATCAAATGTTAATTTTGTACGTTGAACATGTCAAATACTCGTAAATAACTACGACATTAACACAGCTCATAAAAAAAAACAGTTATTCTATTCTACAAATAACTATAAATAGTTGGTTAGTATAAATATATTGTATTACTAATACGGGCTGTATTGATATCAAAAAAGAATTAAGTTAGAGCAATAACCAAGATTTGTATGCGCACAGTGTTCCATAATGACACTGAAATGTTTTCGTTTCTACCCTTTTCGTTTCATTAAAAGTAGCCGAAAAAAAAACATTTAGTATTATTACACGCTAAACTACATAAGTTACGCAAAAAGCAGGGTTAAAAGGGCAAAATCGTAAGCGGTATCACGCCACTTATTCGCGCTAAAAAATAAATTAAAAGACTAATGATTCAATAAATTCTACTTTAAAAAAATACGGATTTACAGAAAGCACATAAGTAAACAGAAATCTTATTTATTCGCGTTTGTAGGAAGTATTAGCGGCAATGGACTGCGGGGCTAGAACTCATGAATTAACGAGCAGAAGTCCACATACGCTGTTAACCTTTATGTTAAAAACCCGACTAAATATCGACACGTCATTTTCTGTTTTGTATTACAAAAAAGCCTTAATAGAAATTATATGATTGATTTTTGTCACAAATACGTAAGTATTTTTTTTTTATTTTTAATAAGCAAAATCTCATGACTAGTACTTTATCGGTAAAATATTGCTAGTAATTTAGTTCATACAAGAGATGTCGAATATGTTTCCTTGTACAGAACTTTAGGCAGTAATTTTCAGCATCTATATGTTGTTTGAAGCGTATCTATCATCTTTTAAATTAAAGTGAAAGGATGCAAGAAAATACGGCCGTTTTGATAATATTTTATTCGTTTTATAGTATAATATTTTATTATATATTTTTTTCAATGAATTTTTATGATGTAAAACTTTTCCATTGTATTATCTTTTCTTTCTACCGAATATGTAGTATGTATATATAAATATATATATATATATATACATAGTGTTTTCCCCTTTTTGGTATTTACGAATAAATACAAATAAAAAATACATTCTTTTGGATTTAACGTTGAGCATATTTTTAGAGCTGATTTAATCAGTGATTTAATTTAACGAAATTTAGCAGGTTTGTTAAAAACCAGTGGCTGCGGGAGTTAAATTGATTGTCAAGATAGTGTCACAGTCAGCTGCGATGAAAATTAGCAAGGGAAAGATTTATGACTCTTGACCGCCAGGCGTATTGTTTTATTGTATTTTTTCCCACAATATATAAATTTATAAATGACTTTGTTCGATAACATCTATTCACAAATTCCTTGCCTATTATATTGTAAGCGTGAGAAAATAAAGTCATTTTCATATAATAATCACAGTGTTTTTGTAGGCGTCCGCCATTACCCCACCCTTACAAATAAATATATTTGAAAAAAAAATTGATGTATGCCCATTTACAAAAACTTTTGAATTCAAACTGATTTTTTTTATAAACCAAGAATGACACTATTTTAATGCAATTAAAAACATAATTTTCAACACTCTGATATTGCTTGGCATTCAATTTTTATTCATGCCATTTATATTATGAAACTATAAATAAATTACACAAAATACCTTTGTTTATTGTTTCATACATGTTTGTGTGGATCAATCGGAGGCTTTTTAAATAAATAATAATATCAAGGATAGTATATATTTGGTAAAAAAATAATTAGCTTAATTTGGCCAGGACTTCATTGTTGCCGGCCGCGCCGCCGAGCCGCCAGGGCCGGCTGCATAAATTGTTTTATTTTTTAAGATTAGCTAATTTAAAAGGAAGGCGATTGCCCCTGCAGTGGCGTGCGAGGGGCATATTTTGTCCGGCTGGGGACGTCCGAAACATAACTCTTGCACTTATCGGTTTTTTTTTATTTTATAACGGGCAAATAAAGATTCAGTCGGAACAAAAACCGACGAAGATACCGGCTTTTTGCGCGGCTTAGTGTTTATTTATGCACGGAATATTTTGTTATCCTAATGGAAATTATTTTTAAATTATTAGAAGAGACCCCTTTTTAGACGACGATTTTATCTTTGTAATGGTGATATATTTATCGTATCTACGAAGTTATTTTATTTTGAGTTCTAAAGTATGTTTATTCTTAATTTTGGATAAAATCAACGGTAAATTATTTAAGCCCGTAAACATGGTATATAATATAAAATGCTAAAAACCAAATTAACCGTACGTTGATTATTAAAAAAAAAACCTATATAAATTGTTTTACCAACTATTTTTTCACGTACATCAAACTTATTTAAAATTACTTCAACTGTCATAAAAAGTGTTTGTAACATTAACAACAATTATACTTCAATTCAAATTTGCTAAAAAATATTTTTATATTTTACATTTTTACACAGACAAATAAAATTTTGAAGGAACATTAAATTATGATTTTAAAAGAAGTGTATACTTTTGAAGTCAAAAATAATAGTTGTAAAAAAAAAAAAATACCGCAGTGTGCATTCTTTACTTTTTAACACAATTTAGCACTCTTATTTCTAGCTGGCAGCTGATCGCTATGTAGCTTCGAATTCAATAATTTCATTAATCCAGCAGGCTTTCGGAGGAACTTTTGCTGCTCCAGCACCCCCAGGGTGGTTCTGGGTGGCTCTGGGTGGGTAATAAAATTTACCTAAAGGCGGTGCGATCACTCAGTGACGTGACCTGCCCGCTGCTATTTCAGTTTTTAGCGAATTACAAAACATCGTTGCGTTCAGTTTGTTTCCTTAGCCATTCGCCTTTTTTACGATCCCTACGTGCTATTTTTAACGGGCTTTCGCATATCCTGTTTGGTTTATTACTAGTTTTTGACCCATTCTGTATACAGATCATGCTTTGCATCCGCAAGTGTAAGTACCGACTGAATTTATTCATCTTATAAAAATATACGCTCTATGGTAGAATATAAGCATTAAAGCTTTATTTATTATGTATGAATAATTTCGTTAAATTTTAATTTTGTCAAAGTGTACACAATAAAAAAACAACCATGATTCAATTGACATTTCAATTGCAACTTTAATTTTTAATGTTTGCTTAGATGTTGACAAAATTGACTTTGATCCACTGAACTAGAAATAAAGAAACGCTTCAAGTTTTTTTAGATTGAAAATGGTTTATTTTTATTAAACTGATTTATCGCTGGGACAGAACACACAATCAACAAATGAGTAATTTTTTTTTAAAACGTTATGCTGTCGTACTTTTGTCGTAAATATTTTATATTATCATTAAGCATGAGCAGAAGAAATCCTTAAGTTATTATTTATTATTGATCTGACAAAGTAATAAAAAACTTATAAAAACACTAAAACCTCATATTTTGAACATTTTGCTGAATAACTTGTCTTAAGAGAAATAATTATAACTAAATTACTAAGCAATGGCGACACTTTTGTGATAAGGCAATGACTTTTTCATGATATTTAGAAATTCAATATTTTTGACAGAGAGAGTACTTGGTTGAATTCTATTTTAATATTTTTTTATAAAATACTTGAGTGATTTTTCACATTTTTATTTTTATTAGTGAAACAATTGTTTACCTTATTGTTTATTATTATATAAAATCTCACTCTGTTTGATAATCATCAAAATCACTCAAGTATTTTTTTAATAAGAACATAAATGATTTAAATATTTTATTTAACTAAAGCTCTTGTTGCAATATAAACCTCGTTTAAACAACACTAACCCGTAAGAAAAATATCTATATTACTGCTGACGCGGTCGTGAACGGTCGCGTACTAGCACATTCATATAAGTCGATACGTTCAAGGTCACAACAGAATAAAACGTTAGAATAAAAGCTCTACACTTCTAATTGCAAAAGTGCAGTGGCAGTACCACTAATTTTTACGAGAGTGCAACGGGTCCGCCTCATGAGCGGCTGGCAGTGACTGCGCGACCAACAACGACGCCGTATTTGTTATTCCGATACTGAAGACCGCAAACACCGGCGCCCGGTGCTCTCGCCACATTTTACCCAGCCAGTTACGGCGCTGCAGCAGCCCAGGGCGGTGCGGAGCTTTGATCTTCAGAATACCCCAAACGCCTCTAAGTGCATTTATGCAATTGCCGCAGCATCGCAGCGAAGCCTTGGTGATTTATAAATTTGAATTCCAAGAAATGCCAGGTTTAACTGCGAGGCGTTGTGCTTCACAGATTTGCATTGTTTGGTGTACGTAAGATTAACATTCTTCTAAGGTTTTTGAGGCTGTTATTGGTGATTTTTGGTTTAGACGTTATTTTGAGTCACGATTTTAACGTTTTGATCTAATTAGATGAGATCAAACGACAAATAAAGATATCAAATATGTAGTGGTTTAATAATTATTTTAAATTTGCTCGCTTAGTTTATACAATGAGTCGATTGTTGTTTGTGGGAAAGTCATTGAAATCACGTAACATCAAACGTTGTATTAGAAAGGTCAAATAGTTGGAGAAGTTTGCCCCAACCCTGACCACATTCTGAGCTAGTTTCGCCCTTATACCTTCCTACGCCCACTACTGATAGATGCAACCTTCTCTACGTGAAGCGTACAGTCTACATTTGTTTGCCGGCAACACAGGATACTTCTCGGATACCTCGTTAGGTGAGGTTTTTTTGGCTTATCCGTCCGAATTTCTTTGTATGTGAGGGAAAATTTGCAAACGCTCGGGGTTGCTTTGATTTAGCGTCTTAGAGGAGGGTGAAGCCGGTGGTTAGTCGGCCACAGCCATAGTCGCCAGGCCTTTCATTGGACAAATAGAACCAATTTGTTATAAAACGATAGTTTTATTATTAAGTGGCTTCGTTGGCTTACATTAGTTTACCTATGAAAAATATTTTGCTTCACTCTGAAGTTTCAGAAGTTATTTTTAAATTGGGATACTGATGGATCCAGAATATAATTTTGTGACAGAATTAATCATAGATATTTAATAGATTGATTGCCTGTGATACTCAAAATTTTAGTAAATATTAAATTGATCATCCTCAAGGCGCAGTGCAGAAATACTTTATTAAAAAATATATATATTAAATATATTTTTTGAGAAACTTTCTTTTATAAAATTACAACATAATTAATCAGTTGGTATTTTTTTCATAAAAGTAATTTTTTTTTGTAATGTAAAAATATTTTTTGCACACGTTAGTCTAATTCATAAGTGTGCAATATTTATTAAGAGATTTGCAATAATTAAACTACAAAATAATAGACCGAACCCTTTATAAGTACAACAGACTTTTGCTCACAAAGACCACCCTCTAAATAACTTTATTCAAAAATTATTTTAAATTAACGATAACGACATATTTTTCAGGCTTTTCCTGGATCCCTTTATACCCCGCAATTGTTTGCCTTGATCGTTTTGCCTTTTAATAGCCCGGGAAAAGCCAAATAACAAGCCCAGGATAAACGCTGGCAAAAAAGGATATTGTCGGGTATTTACCCTCCATACCTGATGTAGGTGATTATAGACAAACAAAGGGAGGGTGCCTTCTCAGAGTGCACACTCATCGCCGTGAAAGCTTCCCATTGAACCTTATTAAAAGCTACGAGAGTTTTTTTTTCAGAGCTGAAAGTTTGAAGTGTTGCTAATGAATACGAAAACACAAGTTTATTTCAGAAGGCAACTTTGTTTTCAAGATTTTTGTAAGAATGTATTTTTTTATATTTATATTCTTACTTACAAAAATATAAACATGAATAACCGTAATAAACTCAAGATTACCTTTTATTTTATTTTTGAACATATAAACATATTTATATCAAACTGAATTGTATATCAGGAATTTTACAAAAAATAATGATAACTTTAATTCAAATTATGATACAAAGCTATTATTTTAACGTTGGCGTGTTTGATTTGTATTTGACGAGTTACAAAGGGGCGTTTGAACCTATATTGGATTATTTGTATTCGAATCTCAGTCTAGACTGGTTTAACAACTTGCTAACCATTTATCAGGTGCGGCAGTGTTGTATTGTATTTAATCGCTCTTAGAGGGAATTTTCATTTGTATTTATCGGGAAAAATACTATTTGTGTTTTTACCGAAGGTTAAAGACCATTAGAAAATTTCAGAAAAGAATCGAATAACCTATATTTATTAGTATTCACTTTTTGGATTAGAATATCATTCCCCGTACATTTAATTTAATATAAATTAGCTTCGAATCCTGATTTAGAATTTTTTTAATAAAAAAAACGTTTCAATTAAACTCTTTTTCATGCTTTTAATTGTTTGAAGTTTGTTTATGAACTGGAATTTATAACTGAGAACAGTCTTAAAATACTTAAAATAATGAAAAAAAAAATGCGAGTTTTATATTTCGGTAGATCACGTGTATGGATATTTTTAACCTTTTTGTATTGTTCAAATAATTTTAATATTCAAATCTAAAAATATTTGTTTATAGAATACAAATCTTAAAAATTTGAGTAAAAAATTCATTCTCATTAGTAAAAATAAGGTAAAATGTTGTATGGTGTGAAAGAAGCAAATCTTTAAATTCGATCAATTTATTTACTAGCAGAAGCCAGAAGAATGTACAGCAGCAGGTATTTGAACGCGGTTCACACCAGACGCCATAAATTTTGATATCGCCCACGTATCATCGTCGTAGCAGCCGAAATATCCAAAATATTCTCAATACTTTAACAGGTAGGGTAATTCTATCCGAGCCCTGAGCCCCCGCAGAATCGATGTTTATCCCGGTACAGCGCCTCCAGCGACCCTCGGGAATTAATCACCGGATTCCTACTATTATTTAATGTCGGTTTTATGATGCCGCTGCGTGTAGCCGAAGGGCCATCCTGTGCTTATTGTTCAAGAGTTATAGTTTAGTTTGGGTGTATTTTATTTGCTTTGAGAGGTTATAATTATTAGAATTTAAAAATAATTGACATGCAAATTCTTATAAAAATTTACACTATTGGATTTGTTATACTTGACAGTATAAATATTTTCCAATTGAACTATCAATTTATAACGTGATAAATAAATATTGCTTGCTTCTATGTAAGGTGAAGATAACAGAAACAGGATAAGTGTTCGAATGCTTCTTCTTTTCTCATCGTTTCATGGACATAACATTTCCTTAAAAAAACTGTTAAAAAGATAATTATATTTGTTCGGTTATATGTGCACTTTTACTCTCTTCTACCATTGGTTCATCGTCAAATGTTATGAAGAGAGTAACTGAATTACCTTCAGTAACTATTTTAGTAGGTGGAAGATAAAATTAAGCATGTGCACTAAAGAACAAAGAGCCTGCAGGATTTGGCTGGGGAGTTCGTTTGCTACATTCGCTTTCGGGGTTTGGGACATTTTATGTTGATGCGTGAGGAGATAGGAGTGAACTACGCCCTAATTAATTGCTCTATAAAGGCAGCAACTTGAGGTTTATGGACGATCAGGACAAATTATTTTGCTCAGAGCCTTAGGAATTAATGTAACCTCAGTTCTGCCGAGGACCAACAATAAACTTGCTCTTTTTTGCAACTTTGCCATTACTGTGCCAGGGTTTACGCTTGTTACTTGTTTTTATATCTTATACTGGAGTGGTAATGTGATTATCCAATGACGTAAAATCTCTACTTAATTATTTTTTACATACTTATAAATGCATTAGTTAAACTATTTTCAAGAATTTTTTTTGCAAAAAGACTTATTGAATACAGAAATCAAATTACATAAAATCAATTTATCTAAATATCATAAAAGATACTAATATTAAATGTAATGTAATTGTACAATATACTTCATATATCTTGACAATAGAATTATGACAAAAAGAAAATACAAATATTTGACCTTAATAGAAAAGTAAAGATAATAAAAAGTTAACTAATTTTAGCGTCTTGAACTTTTTAAAATAAAAATTATTTTAAAACATTGTATCAACAATTCAATAAATGTAACTTTAGCATTTTAAGTTTTCTACTAGATTATTTACAGATATTTAGGTCGTCTAAATTCAAACTGTATATTATTGTAGTAAAACACTATTGAACGTATGTGCAGTTTTTGTTTTTAAATAGATTTTTAATAAACATAATGTATACGTGTAAGGATTTCAACAGGTTGCCAAACCTTTCGGTTGAATCATAGTAAAAAAATTGGTTAATTTTTTATCTGTTTTATTGCAGCTCTTAAAAACCGTAGTGAATTCGTGGATTTTCATAATCCAAGCAGGTATTCATGTATCGGCAGACAGTGTTCGCAGGACTTGAATATTTTTCATTATTTACGACACGTTTGCCCCATTCCTAGGATAATCTAGCCGAGCCGCGTTCCGGGACGTGGCGGTCGCACCTAAACTTCTTCGTTTCCACGTAAATCGAATTCCGCTGCGCCAATACTCGGCCCGGGCCGGCAATCTTCCGCCAGTGCTCCGGGGGACCTACGTAAATAGGGCACCGCCTAGACACAATATTAAAACCCACCATTGTTCCAGCCAAAATAATAGCTGAAAGATTGCAAACTTTGCATACCAAGAAGTCATTGAATCTAATAATTTTATTTATATATTGATTTTTGTAAAGACCGTCTCAGTAAGTGCGAGTTTGCCTATATAGGTTTTTACTAATATGATTAGGCACATTAGTTCATATATAGAAGACGATTTAAAGAAACTCTCAGAAAAATATCATCGTGATTTGTGTGGGATTTGAACCCACATCTCCTGGCTATATAGGTTATATTTTTGATTGATATGATTAAGTAGATTTTTTCACACATTGAAAAATGATTGAAGAAACTCCCAGAAAAATATAATCGTGACATGTGCGGGATTCGAACCCACATCCCCAGGCTTACTTACTTACTAACCATACTTATTTAATTGGTTAAATGCACCGGCCATGTAAGTCACAATTATACTTTTCTGGGAGTTTCTTTAATCATTTTTCAATGTGTGAAAAAATGTACTTAATCATATCAATCATAATAATTTTATCCAAATGTATCGAACAGTATTTTTTTTTATTTTAAGCAGAATCTGATAGATAATATTACTGCTTATAGAATGAGTTTTGAACAGAGTGTTAGGGACTGGAAACTTTTTAAACCGTTTTATTGTTTTTATGAAGTACTATAATGCGCTAATTATAAATATGAATATCGACTTTGAAGTATGTTTTTAAAAGTAAACCAATGAATTTCACACTAGCATCAGATGCTAGAAAACTCTTTAAAAAAATGACCTGAGGCTGGATGTTTTTAATCCTAAATTGAAAATATTTATAAATTAATAGTTAAAAATTATATTTAGCAAATTCACGTTTTGATAAGCATGAGAAAAATGCGTTTTGTGATAGGAATGTATTCGAGTTTAGCAAGTCTTGCATGTATCGCAAAATGTCGCTTGTTTGACTTAATGTCCTCTATTTTAGTAACAGTTTGCTTTGTAATGCTAAAAGCACCATTAAATAATATATCTTTGAAGAGATAAATCAATAACGCGTTTCTAGACTGAATTTATTTTTAACTACATTAGCGCCCGTGATGACGGCTTGCATGCCGCCGCACTCGACGTGCACTTAGGAACAATAAAAAATAACTACGGCAAAAATTAACTAAAGTTTATAATGATAATAGTTTTTATAAAATAAAGTATACAAAGATCGAATTTACCAAGTAACATTTAAAAACATATATATTTACCGAAAGCTTTTTCAGGAAAAATTGACGGCTTACTTATAGTATTCTGAGAACGCAATTACGAACTTTATTAAAATTGTTTACATGCTGTTGAAAACATTTAATTCATTTTTGTATGAGTATTTTTGAATTTCTATAAAAATAAGCAATAATAAACAAGAGCCCAATTAAAAAATAGAAACATATAGTCGTTAGTAATGAAGCTCAAAGTCAACATAGTAAATTTTTATTACATAATCCGTATCGAATTTGAAATCTTGAGAAACAATTATAAGCACCACTGTGTCGGTTAATTTTATCGATTTATTTAAAGTCTTCAAAAAAATATTTTACTTTCATTCTCGTAGTACACTTTTATTGAACTTAAGATATATATTTCTAATATTAGCGGAGAAGTAACTGAAGTACTTTGTCTTAAAGCCAGCTAGTCATCTTCTTATTGAAAATAAAACCAGAAACTAAAAAAACTCACAAGTTTATAGCAATAAATATTATGAAATTAAAAAACTAAAGTTCTAGTATAAAAACCACGTAAATGATTCTCAAAATGAACAAAAAGTGCTTGTAAATTGTTTTTCGGTCTACAAAATAAAAGTTAAATGACAGATGTATTTGATATATAATTATACACTACTAATTGAATTCATAGCTATACTATATTCATTTACATAAATGTACTTCAACTTCCGTTAAATATAGAGGGGAAAAAACATTTATTTGCTTTAAAAATAAATATGCGTATACATAAGTACAGCATTTTAAATAGGACAACATATGTTACAGAAAGCTCCGGCATAGTTATTATTTACTGAGAACGTTGCGGTGTGCAAGTGACGTATGCTAGGGTCGGCTTCCGTTATGCGGTGACGTCAGCGGATATAGACAAAACATCATAAGGTGCTTTGTATACATTTGATTTCAAGAGAACACGACTCCGGCTGAAACATCCTGAAGCCACTATCTCAGAATGAGTCAACAGCAAAGTAGTTGGAGCTAAAATAATAATCTGGAGAATGATGAGTGTGCATTCCTGCTACTTGTTATTTTAATCTTTGTATTACTTGTGTAAGTTACATTTCTGTGTTAACAGTTTTGTTTTACTGGGGTAATAAGTAAAAGCAGCAAGCCTGCGAAAATTGTCTGAACTAATTTTGCTATTTGGAGAAATATTATTGACGTAAAAATATATACTTCCGGACTAATAATATATTCAATTATAAAATATAAGATTTACTAGACTGAGTCTAATCTGTATTTACAGTATAACTTGTAAATATTATATAAATAAAGCATTTATTCAATGAATTCAATAACGATATACAGACGTTTTATGCTCTAAGCTTTAGAATTAAGTGTTGATTTATATTATTATGTGGTTTGTGTTTTGAAGGTGTTTGAAATTAGGTACGTTAGTGATAATGGTGGGGATATCTAATTATTATGTTTGTTTTAGTGACACTTCTTGAAACAATAATTCTCGCGTATCCAATATCAAAGGATGACAATTTCAATCCGTGCACAGTAACACCGAAACCACGCAGCTGGATATAATAATTAGTTTGAATAGAAATCATTTTTAATTAATATAATTGATTGAATTGAAATTTAATATTATTGAATTATAACAGCCTCAACCAGAAGTTTACAATAATGAACCTATTTACTCATAAAACATTTTTCTAAGAAGTACAATATAAACGCTAAAAAAAATTGTTAGCTGTGATGCTCCAATTCATATGACACATGCGGATAGAGCTGTTTAAAATTTGCCAGGGCTACGTTTAATGTTCTCTCCAAATATGAAGCAAATAATCTAATCGATAAGCCAAACTTTCCAAACATGAACATTAGAGCAACAGCAGTTTAGCGTTAATTTTAAACCCAAAGCAGTGAAACACGAACCTCTTTATTATTATTATATAGTATTTAATTCAGCGTGAATGCTCAAATCCCAGAGATCTCGTTAATTCTAACGAAAAAATATTATGTTAAAGGACAAACAGAGATTTAGATTTACTTAGATATCCAGATAAAAAGTGCGGTAATTTAATATTTATTTATAGTTGCAACGCCTTAGTTTAAATTTATTTATATTGCAAATTTACTATTGTATATATTTAAGTTTATGACTCAACATTTAAATATCTTTCTACCAATACTAAATAATCCTGTAGTGCAAAAATAAATGTTTTTCTTGTTTTATACCTACTTTACGATTTAAAAATTAATTGATAGGTAGATTTTGTTATGTTATGTTTTATTTGAAATATTTTTCTCTTTGTTCCAAAAAGTAAAAAAAGTGAAAATAGAAAATATCTTGTGAAAAGTTAATAAACCCACGAAAGACATGGAAAGGGTTTGTGTAAATAATTTAATATGTTTACAAACAACATGTCATACATTGCCGTATTGTGCTCGGTACCTGTTGCCTACTAAGACAATGCGTACCTTTCTCACAAGCTTTGTCCATGGTCACTGTAAATTCCTTAGTAATGTCCAATATACCTAGCTCTAATGTAATGAGAATTTCATAACATAATTTATATTTATGCAGGATATTAAATATAATAAATTATTATCTCTTAGTGGTGCTTAATATCGTTTACTTTATAACAATACTAAATACATAAACATAAAACTTTTGCCATAGCAAATATAATATTATGTTGAATATTATTATCTTCACTATGCAGTCTTGTGCGTAAAATACGAGTTATTTTGGGTTAGGTTAAATTCAAAGTAGACTTATCATAGTCTCTGCGTCAAGAGCCTTCTAGGAAGCAGCTACCTTCCAAGTGTGCTCCTCTCCATGAGGTTAACAGAAGCCCTTATCTGTCTGCGAGTTGTACGGGAGCAGTCGAAACTGCGGCATAAAATATGTTTTGCACATCACTAAGCCTGCGCTTGCATTTCGCTTCAGCGAGTTTTTAAAATTACTCAAGGAAATATTTGTGTACTCTTTTATAAGGTAATTTTTTCATGTTTGTGGTAAAAGAAAAAAATATACAGAAGATTAAACAGAAAATAGAAAAATATTTTTATAATCGTATTTTGAATAATTTTGAAGTAAAATTATTATTTATGACCTGTTCTTAATCAATATATAATGAAACCTTATGAAAACAATTATTTTACTACAACCATAATTGCACAGTAATTTTTAACCTTATAAACGTGAGCGCTAATATATTAACGCAATTGCGTATTGAACTATTTTTGAAGATGATTACTATATTATCACTCGATTAAGTCAAAGAACGCAATAATATAGGTTTTGTAATAACGGGACTAATAGTAATATATTTAATTAATTTTAAATAAATTAATAAAATTTATTGAAACTCAATAAAAAATAATACCAGATATTGAGTAAATAGTATTCGGCGCATAGTAATAAATGATTCTTTATTGTTCATCTAATAAAATAAGATAATTTATAAGTTGCTATAACGTGAGTTTTTTGCACAAGTACTGGGATTTATATTCTGCAATAGTTGTTAGTTAACATGTTGAACTTGTATGCTTTATTGATTGGATTCAGAAAATAACAATGTGTATATAAATCATTACTGTCTATAGAGAATATATACGTTCATTTGCACCATACACGAGATTGTGTAAGTTTAAATAAGTTTCACCAATAATTAAATGACCAGAAACCCCGCAACGGCAGGAAATGAAACTGTTTGCGTTTTTAAGAAGAAAAAAACTGCCCACTGAACCAGGAGGCCACCCTCTCGTATAAAGGGATGACAATATAAGGAGCAAGGATAATATATATATATATATATATATCCTTTATTATTCTAACATTAAAGTAGTAAGCAAACGAGTTAATAAACCATTTAATTAAAGAACAGATATTTTATTTCATTGAATGCTTTTTTCTAAACGTTTATTTTATAAAATATAATTTGTTACTTTCTTATACAAATATGCTTAAATAAAATCGTTTACCAAGTGTTGACATAGCTTATTTTTACATGAAAAATCAGGGTTCCAGAATAATTTAACTATGCTTAATCATTGACATATAAATAAATAAATCACTTTATGGCATTATATGAATAGTATTTCTTTTTAAATTGTTTTGAATATTGCACTTAGCTAAAATGGCGATAATGTTTACCTATAGAAATGAACAATATTCAAGGCAAACTTTTAAATTCATGGTATTTGAAACATCACAACTTATTAGACGGTTCAAAAATAAAACAATATTTTAGACAAACCATTAAATAGAATTTATATAAAATTGTTTCATGAATAAAAACGTTTGACTTTGATAATTTCTTACTTATCAGATAAAAATATTTGAAAATTTAGCAACGCAATCGCATCGATTTCGTATTAACTGTATTTTAAATTTATAAACGACAATATCTTGACATAAATAATAAAATTTAACGCACATTTGTGAAATTCATTCCAACATCTTTCATAAATAACGAAAATACGATGATCTTGCTAGCGCTTTGTATTAAATACCGGCTTGGGTTAGGTTTAAAGTCATTCTAACTATCTCATAGGGCCCCGACTTCTCAAGATACTTCCTTTGCCTTTAACGAAACTACGTGACCCCCTAATCGTAAAGAGTTATCTGGTGAACGTAACACCGTGATATAAAACGTAGGCTATAATATCGGTAACTCGACATCGGCGCCATTACGAGGTCGGCGTCCATTACAAAAGGTTTTCGATTCAAATTAGGGATGTAATATTTATGACAGTCGTTGAATGTTTATTGGTTTGTGTTCAGATGATTTCTGAGAAGAGTGTAAGGAATGGGAGAACTCGATACGAATGATATTAATTTTAACTACTGCGTGAAATCAATTATTCTTGGAACTACCGGATAAGGATATCCAATAGAGTTTATTACATAAGATTGTATTAAAGTCATGTCTTAAATGAATAAATAACTTGATTATTTGGGGTGAAGATTTATGGAATCGTGATTGAAATATCAATAAAGTGTTGTTTACTAAATTTACCTATAAATAATTTGAATGATGTGCTTCCTTACCAAATCAATACTGTTATTATGATTTACAAAAATAAATACTTATTATAGAAATCAAACAATATTTTTTATAAACGGTTTGCGCTTGATTTCACGAATGAAAACTTTTTAGTAAAAACTAAACTAATTCGAGAATTTATAATATTTATAATAATTTTTGCATCGGAAAAATATTATATTATTTTGAAAATGAACCGAGCAGTATTATTTTTAAAGTAATAAATAACTGTTGTGTTTGGTATATGGAACGATAAACGAAAGTTTATTTCACAAAGAATCTTATCCCGCTCTTGTACCCTTTGATGCATGGTATTTTAAAGTTTCCGATTATGATAAAAGGCGGTGAGTTCCGGTCTGCTCGCAGGCCCTCGGCCGGTACCTTGGCCGTGTCTTCAAATTTACGACCCCTCTTACGTACGAGCATCCTGCGTGAGAGAAAAGCTTTATCATCGTCTCCCTTCTTCGTTTTTCCATCCCAGATTCCTCCGGCGAAAGCGCGGCGTTTTGATCTGAATTTTATATTTGCGATATGCCTATATTTTATGCGTATTCAAGATGCTCGCATGACAGATACGCATATTATTTTTCTCTTATTGCTTACATCAAAAACCTCTTCAAATAAATCAAGCAAATAGCGCATCGCTCGGCTTTGAAATCTCGCGATATCACCCCTCGAGGGCGTTCGCTATAATTTAATAGCGAGAATTGTTTTAAGATAAAATGCTTTTTCCTTTTTTCCGCCGCCTTAAACAATGGTGACAGAGTAATGATATGCGCCTTTATTGTTTCCGCTCGTTCTCTGCTTTCTGGGTGAAAGGATACACCACTAAAAGACGCCTGAGAATTCAATTTTAACTTTTTCCGAATGAATTATTTATGAGAATAAAAATATTTAAATATCAAAAATATGTAGGTTAGGTAACCAATTTGAATTACATACATTCGGGTGATGCCCCGAATTTCCCGACGACAAGGTGAAGCGATCTCCTTTCTTCATCCTTTGAGATATAAAGTTTCAGAAATTGCCGAACTGGAATTATTTAAATAAACTTTTGCTCCCTTATTTTGTGAAAGCATTCTTCGGGGTAACTTTGGGGATGAAATTTGCTCCTTTAGCTTGTAACTCTCTATTTGAGAGTGGATTGATAATTATCCCAACTCGATTTCTCTCTTTGTGCTTATTTCATAATTCCATAAATATATGCAAATATAAATTTATATATTATGCAATTAAAACGAATCAATAATTTTTTTACTGATGTAGCATTGTGATGTTCACATTTATAACGTACTATTGAAAACACCATTCATGATCTAAGTTATCATCGAGGATAAAAATCAGTGTCTTGAATAATTTAACTAATGTGTAAACTGAACATTGAAAATAAGTTGGTCTGCTATATAAAATAAACGAAAACTTACAACGGATAAGCTACTCGATAAAAATTGGTATTTTATATATATGTAGTATAATTAAAATTCGCCGTTTTGTTCAAAGAAATATTATATATAACCTGGAGTAAAGAGAGTTCATATATTCAAGGATTTTTATATTTATATATCGAATAGGTAAGTATAATTTATAAAATAGAAAAATATATTTTGGTCTCACTCCAAATTCTACTCGAGACTCTAACACAGACGAACAGCTGTGCCAGCAACGAGAACAATACAATTTTAGATGTGTGTTATTAATATTTTAAAGGTTTTTAAATTTTTATATGAAATTGTTCTATTTTATGAAATAAGAGTATTTATATATTCTTAATAAAAAACGTTACCTACACCTTCTTCTAAAAAAAAAAAATATTTTGAAATAGTTTTTTCTTTAAATTAAAATTTTTTCAAAAAACATTATTAGTTTTATTTGTTTACATATCGGATAATTCTTTAAAACAAATAGTAAGATTATGGTATCAACAAAATATGATTATTATTTCAATAACTTACACGTTTTCGCTGGTCAAAGTTTAATAGTCCTACGTGTCGCTCTCAAATTTGAGAAGCTACTGATCTGAATCCTCCCGAAAGCTCTTGTAATGATGGGACTCCGGCACTTGCAGCCAGGCTGCGGGTCTATAAAACTTTCATATGACATCAAACCTTGACGGGGTTTCAGGAAGTACGGCCATTCAAAATGAAAGATGTTTCATCGAGAATTTAATATTATATAAATATTTCTTTGATTCATTACATGAATTTTTTCACGCACGAAGTCTCTGAAACATTGATAATAGTATTAAATATGACTAAATTAGATATTATACATTTTCAAAAACAGTCTATTTTTTGATGAAATTCTTTGCTCAATAGCAACGTATATTTCATTAATGTTATGCAAATTTAAAAATATTTTATAAATATGTATGTATTATATATTGTTTTATTGTGTTTTTTTGTTGGTGAAGCTGCATGTGTTTTGTTCTAGTTTGATTACTGATCTATTGTTTTTTTTGTTTCAGGCTGCGCGTTCCTCACATACTTCAGCCCGGACAGCGCCCTGAGCGCGCAGACGGCTCTCCATGAAAAGCGCACGTTACCAGGGGTAAGCGAACATGACCCTTAACTACCTCACGCCGCGGGAGCGCCGACTTGCTCAAAAGTAATGGTTGCCAAAATTGAATGGAACCCGCCAGACATAATGCCAACGCTTAATGGAATAAGCGGCCCATACGAAACACTTAAAGCTCATGTTTGCATGCGGTCGTTTATTTTCGCATATTTCACTTATACACTGGAATCGGTCCAGCGGCATACAATGCTTCGAAACAGAAATACAAAGCGAGCAACAAGTTGTCGTACGCGAACCGAAATTTATACGAATTTTTGGCTTTCGGAATGGCGGATGTTAATGTCGCGTTTATCTCCGCGACTGTATGTAATATTTTTATGACCCCTGGAGTAAAAAAGGCGATTATTCGTTCTAGTGCAATGTGCCGTTTTATCTGCTTAGTTTTCGGATTTATGCTCTCGTCCCGAACTTTCGGGGCCCCGCGCAGTCCGCAGTGCTACCGATACGAAGCCACTGTGGCGGCTGGACGCCTGCACATTGCGAAGGAATGATAATTTTAGATGAATTTATTCCTGCTGCGTGTAATGCTCGCTCAGTGTGTTTTAATTAAAATCTATAAATTGTTTTTCTTTGTTGTGCGTTTTTTTTTTTTCAGTTGTCTTATGCGAATCTAGGTCATAACTGCTTGCCAAAGAATAGTTTAATTTGAATACATTTTTTATTTCAAACAATGTCTAGTAAAATAAAGGTAAAAAATTGGTATTGACATTTCGTTTCTACTAGTTAATCAAAAAAAGATCTACACAGTTTAAATATAATTGAAATGTTTTAAAAATATAAGCAGGTGTTTATACCTGGTTTTTGTATGATTACGACTACTTTGCTCATGTTTTGATTTTCAAATATAAAAATAATTTAAATAATACGTAAAATATAGTTTTGAGAAAAAATTTAAATATGTTATAAATTTAATTAATAATACATGTTCTAACAAAAAAAAACTGTCACGAACTTGTTCACGTAACGCGTCAATATTGACGTTGAAAATTTTCGGAATTCGAAAAAAAAAAATTAAATATATGCAGATATTTAGAAAGCGTGTAATTTTTGGCATTTATCGCACAGTGCAACAGCACGCACATTAATCTTCCTCGCGGGTCTCCGTACAACGGGCGTCCCGGAAGTCGGCCGCGGCGCACTGTGCTGCGGGAAAGAATACGGCCGGGCGCGCGGCGCGGCGACCGAATTAGACCTGCCAGTGGCGCACGATGCAAGCCCGCGTCACCAGTAATTATAGGACCACACACAAAAGAAACTAATTTTTATTAAAAACACATGACGACATCACACTGACATAGTAGCACTAAGAAACACGTATTATTTTACCCGTTTTCATCAAAGATTAATTTTAACAAATAGTTGCCAGAAAAAAAAAAAAAATCAGTGCTTTGCATTGCAAACAACACACATATTCAATATACGAAATATTACAATCTTAACATTAATACAGTTAATAAACATATATTTTCTTGTATAGTTATTGTAACACAATGTTATATTGATACAAATAAACGATTCAAGTTTAGTAGTTACAGTATTCACGTAACAAGTAAAGTGAGCTGAAATAAACAGTACGGAGCTAAATATTCCTACACACGTGCAATTCGTATAAGAGATTCAGCTTATTTTCGCCCCCGCTGGCGCACGGACCACACTACCCATGCCTTGATTCGTCGATCAGCCAATAGTGCGGAGATTTGTTCATACTTTAGGTAACATACGTTAGTCTTCGTCAGGATTCCTATACATGTGGTGTGGTGTAACGTCTCCCATCTGGTCCGTTGAAACAATAAGCTTTGACTTATTACTTTCGTATCTCAAATAAGTTTGTTCAGCGCACATACACGCACAGTGAAATAGTTATTATTGGTTTGTGTTGAGTGTTTCTCGAGTGCATGTAGCAAAAAGTGAAAGTTCAAGTGTCGAATAAGGATTAACCATGGATTACGACAGCATTATCTTTCCAGACGTCGCTAGCTACTATAATGAACTACTGGTAAACGATTAATATTCAACAAAATATATATATTTATATCCTAGTATTATGAAATATATTATGAATGAAATACACATGAAAAATATCTAAGCTAAATCCCGCGATGTGTGCCGGTCGGTAAGCCTCAAGCAGAACATTTCCTTCATCTCTTGGATCCCGGAGTCATATTGCAAAGCCGCGCATACCGACTCCACCGAAAATAGCTTTTACTGTTTGTTTCAAATGTTTAGATTATGACCATTCGATCGCCGGGTTCTGTACGGACGGATCTCTCTATACCGCGTGTACCTCTGGCCTCACACGCGTTCTCCATTTGCGCGCGTGTCGAGGCGTGCAGCCCGTCGGGCATGTGGTCTGCTGAGGCTCGCATTAAGATACTATTTAATGCATGATTAATTAAAAAAATAGATTAATATTGAATAATGTACCCCAGCTTTCAATTAGTCAGCTATAACTTTTTTTATTGGTCTTGTTCTCAAAATTTCAAATAATGACTTCATTTTTTTTAAAATCAATCTTACTGTTTAATTAAAACGAAAATAGCTTTTATATTTGAAGTATATTTATTTATTTATGATTTAAAAGTCATGTTTTCATAACTGATATTTTTAATGTGTAAAAATAAAAAAAATAAACAGCTGGATGTATATTTTCAACCGAATAACATAGTTTCGTTTAATGTTTAAGTACAAAAACCATTTATCGTTCATATTCATTTGGTTGTAATTTATGAATAGGAAAAGTAAAATTGGGAATTAAAGCTGAAAGAGAAACAGAGAAACGGTGTTGAATATTGTTTTAACCAACATTATGTGCGCAAATTGAAGTACGAATTACAAGGTAGTGTACGATTGGATATTATTTTATATTGTTATAAATGAAAATATTTAAAAGGGAACTCCATTTATATGTCATAAGATTGCTTAAAATTATTAAAAAACTATGTTATCAATAATAAATAACCATGAGAAATAATAAACATTTTTGGTTCATTAGAATATTATGTATTTTATAATATCGACAAATTTTTTTGTTAAAATAATTTTCGTTCAAAACGGTCCTATATTATATAACATTTATTGGTAACTTATATACTAATACATTCAGTAAATAAAATAAAGCAACCTTTCTCTTCAGTTAATATTTTTCTTTTTCAACTTGTAATTTTATTACCACATATTATGTAAGATAAAATATTTTAAATATAAAAGTACGTATTGAAGTTAACGGTTTATGTGATATTAAGTATGATTTAATAATCTTTAACACTTTCTACGAAAGATATTTATGGAGGAGATTATGATTTGTGATAGTTCAGAGCTCCTGCCCACATGGTGTTGATTCCTAGACTCAACAATTGACGTACCTATAGCTTCCAGTAGTATTTATAGCCACCGGGATGTACCCAATACCACCAGTTAAAAAGTAGAGCATTACACAAACTCAGGCAAATGGAGAAAAAATATGCTGCTTCTCCATCCACCTCCGGCGAGAGGCCGAGGCACTTGTGAAATTATTTCTGGTGCCGAGAGTGCTGAGAACTTTAAAAGGTTTTACGTTTTCTTTGCGTAGGTGAAACACATTACTTTTTATTATCGCGTTATGGAGTTGTATACGAATATAAAGCGTAAGCGAAAAAAATACTTAAATACAGAAACTCAAGTTATTTTTCAAAATAAACTCGCATTTTTTTTCTTGCAAGATTTGAATATTGTATTTTTTAGGTTATTAAGAAAATACTCTCGAAGATGAATTGATTTTTTGCTGATTTTGCTTCAAAATCATTATAATGCTATACTATCTTCTTCATAAGGTGCCTCTACTCACAGGAAGCTGGCGACCTTTTCACTAAGCATAAATTTATACCGAATTAGTGTCCATGGTTTTCTAAGGGGAAAATAGTATAGTGGGTCCGCTGGTCTTTCTATACTGCAGTTTTATATTGAAAGAAAAAGTCTGTGTATTGCTGTTGCGCAATAGCATTATTATATTATCCTTTCCTTACAAAGTTTTGACGTTTAGATCTGATACTTATTCTGCAGCAAGCTATAGAAACAATAGCAGGAGTCCCCCCACCTCGACAAGGTACTTCCAGGTCCAATCCTTCCACAATCATTCCAAGTCCACTATTCCATTCCCGATCCTTTACACGTGCTTAGGGTACAGAATGGCAGCCATGCACGAACAGCAGAATGGGAGGAGCGGGGAGGGAACTATAAAAAAACATAAATAATTTCGTTATGCCAAATTTGTTACGACTAAAATCTTAAATAAAATTCAATCACAAAATAGATTCTTGTTTATCGTTTTTTATTGAAGTTTTGTAAATTTTAAATTACACCCAAGTAAATTATATGAATATACAAAAAGCTTAGAGATTTTCAAATGTATTTTGTGAGAAGTGTTATATTACATTACGCCTCTCAGTCATGTGGTTAATTATATTTTTCGGAAACTATTTATAAATTACTTCATCAAAAGAAAAAAAAAATATATTTATTAATATCCTCAAAATTTTCGACCTTGTTTGTTATAAGTTTTTCGTTTTAAGCAAGGTGATGTTTTTGAGGTCTTTTTTATTCTCACTGCTATTGCCTAGATTACAAGCTCTATTTTCTCGGTTGCTTTTCTTAAGCCCGGTATAATGAAGTGATACTAAACGGATCAGGAGTAAAAATGAGTCGGCTATCCGTGGCCACTGATGAAAGGCAATATCGGGGAACTAGCATTCAACAATGTGGCGGAATTGTATATCATATTTTACATGGCGGTGGGCCTGCCTTACCTCCAGCACACTTCATTTACTTTATGCGGCCGGCAGTTGGAAGTAAGAATATTATTTCGAGGAAACCTGAATTTTCCGTGTTTGTTTGTCTGTTAGGCGCGGAGGCCGAGGAGCTCTCCGGCTTCTCAGTACTTTGTTAGGCCGGCGCTACTATATTCTTATTTTTGATAAATACGCTATCTGTAAAACTCTGCCCTAATTATGGACTGTTATTTTATGTAATACAATAATAAGTTTCCATTTTTAATTTTTTGCGAATGTGGCTTAAATATTTAATTTAAAAAAAATAAGTTTAAATATAGCTCCTTGACGTTGTTACCAAGAAAATTGACTACAATCAAATCACCACTATTTTTAGTAAAAAAAAAAAGATTATATTATATTTTAAAACTGTCTAATAGAACTTCAATTATGTTTTTTTTTGTATATTTAAAATAAATTGTATACACTTATTCAATATTTTGATTTTTAAATCTAAAAAATCGATCACTTTGAGGTTTGCTGAAAAGTACTGAATTACCTCAAAACTGCAATATCAGCGTAGAACAGAATTGAACAGCACATCCTATCAACTTTGTTCACGTTAAAACATCGATTCGCCAGCTAATGGTCGAAGTTGCAGAAGATTTATCCAAGAATACCATTTTGAGTCATGAATCGGGCCGCAGTGTAATGTTCCAATGATTGCACGCCAGGCCAAGCCTTTCCTCGGTTGGTGCATTGCAGATTATGCGAATATGAACCCGTATTGGCAGATACTCAATACGGGTGCTAACTTACTGACGTACGAAAGCCCATCGGCATATGAATTCATGGGAATCGCGGCGAATATCCACCGTTTTGTATTCCAAAGCCGTGGTAGCTGGCAGCGTTTTTAACGAATCCACTAAAACTCGCACAGTCACGATAGTCGATATCAATACTCTAGCTGGAATTAAAACAAACAAATAATAAACACACACCACACAGCAAATGTAAATGAGAAATGTAATAACGTAACATCTAGACTGGAATTTTTTCTATGTTATATAATAGATTTTGCTGTGCGCCATATTCTTGAGATCTTTATTATACAATGGACTACATTCTATCTGAAAACGGTAATTTTTTAGACGCGTATATTTTCATTGCGTCAGAATCGTTTGTTGCCGCGTCACGTAAGTGTTGGAATCGACAAGTTAAAACCAAATCTTCACAAATATTCGCGTTTATAATATGTTTATACACGCCGAGGATGATTTGAAAAAATATATATTTCGCACAAAAACGTCTCCTCAAAAGTTCTACGTAAACTTCGGCTCGGGAAAAAAATCATCGATTGCGAGTGTCTGTTTTTTTTTCTTTGTGACAGATGCCAATGCTCAGATTACTAGGGGCTGGAGATGGGGTGGAAAATAAACATTAATATTGGAGATGTCGCCATTCAGTCGCCACAATATTCACGCCGATGACCTCTAACCTTTCTTGTGAATGACACAGCATTCAAATTTGCAAAACAAGGTTTTTTTTATTATCGTTTCAGGATAACAATAAATCTATCGTGTTCAATTTTATTTATTTAATATTGATCTGAAATGTTAAATACATATAATTAAAAAAAAAATAATAAAAAAACTATTAAAACTTAAAGAAATTTATATGATAAATAGGTTAATAAGCGTATTACTTGGAATTACATAATATTACCCTAAAAAAAAATATTTTTTAAAACATATTTTGTAATGAACGCTTTGATCTATAATAGGTTTCATCAGGCAAAATAACAAGATAATGCGATAAATTAAAATAAATATACATGTTTAAAAAAAGCTTATTTTAATGTTAATATACTGGAAATCAAAAATATTTTTTCAATACGAATTCAATTCATTGACCCTTTTTTGTTGAAAATATTCATGTGAATAGAGAATGTCAGCCAATTATTACCAAGGAAATACAAATGTCCTTTGAAGAGTGAAGCAAGTAAAGTGGCAAAAGCGCGACCATTGGCAGAATAATGGTAAGCGATGGACAAAAGAGGTGACTTATCAGTATTTCCAAACAAGCAGGTGCCCTTATACTTAGGGGTCTGACAAAGTAATTAACGCTTGTAGGTTGGAAAATATGGGTCAAACTAGTGGAGGTTTTAGAGGATTAAAGGCAAACGAAATGGATACGAAACGAATACACTGTGTGCTGTAGTGATGCCAGATTACGTCATCTAATTTGATGTTTACATCTTTATTATCCTTATGGCTATCTCCGAAGCATTTATAAAATAATTTAAATAAATAGATTGATTAAACTTTAATTGTTATTTTTTTAGAGAGTTAACGTTTTTATCTTGGGAAACATTGCTGAAGTAAAATGCTGTCAAATATTTCACCGAGCTTGCAATAAGTAATAAAAACTTTATTAAAAAATTTAAACTTTACCTAAGATTTAAATAAAAAAATGTTTTACATTATCTTAACAAAACAAAAAAAGCTGTATTGAAAAAAAAGGTACTTAATGGAATCCGTGTTTTTATAAATTTAATGTTTCATACAAGATGTAAAGTTTGTACGTTTAGTAAAATTATGAGCTGTGACCCTGAAAAATGAAATCTTCTGTAGATTCTACTGAAAGTATTTCAATGTAATGGTTTTTCAAATAATGTGTTATGTGTCTGATACATGAAATATTGCCCATAAAATAGCACATGCGTCATGGTTGTATTACTCAATTGCCTATAATAAGAACATGTTATGTTGATAAAGGTATTTTTATTCGTGTAATTTATCATATAAAGATAGCTGTACTTGAACTGCTTCGTGGTTTAGTGATTAGACCACTTGCTCACTTGCTATGAAGTAATATATATTTTTCTTTGTTGTAAAAGTAAAAAAATCTCCTCTTCATGTACTTAAAAAAAGAAGAACATATTGATAAAGAAACACGTTCCTGTTATCGTGGTTTACAATAGGTTTAACATCAGAGCCGTAACAAACCAAGCGCATTCGAAAATGTTTCTAAGCGTATCTCTTCCTTATACCTACCCATATTCTTACAAAAAAGTGTGGTTTACTGACTTAGATTGAATCAATTTTTTATGACGCGAGCTCAGCAAATAAATAAGACGACAAAATTTAATAAATATTTATTTTCATTTTAAGTTAATTTCATTTTTTTTATGAGAGAAAATATACTTTTTCTTTAAGAGTTAAACAGAACAATATCAGGCAGGCAATAGTGTTAAAATAAGTCTTACCAAAACTCTGATAAGAGATTCAAAATATATTTTATAGTTAAGTACCCGCTCCAGATTGATGATATTAAATAGCATGTATACGTATCAGGAACAGAGGAAGAATAAATCAGTCGCTGTCAATATGCAATGTTGGCTGACTGGCCTGTGGAAGCAGTTTTACATACATAATAAATGTCTCCTCAACGGGACATGCACTCCTAACGATGCGAAATATTAATATCTACCCTTTCCTTTTTGAGCTTCCGCCAGCCTGGGGGATATTAAATAATAACCCCTCTACAAATTCTGTTTTTCTTTGTTGAGTTGTACTAACACATATTTCGTTTTAAAGCCGAAGCTTCCTAATGCATGTGCTTCAAACGTTTTTAATTCTACAACATTAAAAAGAGACTCATTTTTTGTTATCAATCTTGGCTTTTAAAAAAAATATATCCCATGTTTAAAATAATTTTAAAGAGTTTATTGTATTACTTAACTAATAATAAACGTTTTAATGCATTTCTGAAACATTATTTATTGCTAAGAATAAAGTAATATTTCGAGTTATAAAGCAAAGCTCTATACCTGACTTGTATTTGCTTTTCGAAATATTATTAAAAGTACAGAATTTTTACTTTCATTCATAGTTTGTGAAGTTTTATCAATCTACCTCACTTGAAAACAAAGTTTTTAAAATACTATTTACAATTAAACCCGATATATTTTCATTGAACAAAAAGACTGTAAATGATTTTTAAGATATATATTTCTTTTTTGTTTTGGAGTCTGGTAACTTTTGAAATTACTTTTATGAAATCATAATTGTCCGATATTTAGTTAAAGCTTTAAAGCTTTAAAACTTTCATACTTTTTTTACATTTTAAACCATTTAACTAATAAATTAATTTAATGGGGTTGAACGCAACTTACATTTTGGTGTTTTATATTCAATTACGCTTGTTGTCGAGAGATATGGAAATGGATGGTTGCATTACAAAAAAACATTAATTTATTTTCTTTGGTTAGATATAATTTTTGTGACATTACAAAAACTCATCGCATCGAACTGACCGCACTAACAATAATGGGGGTAGTTCTGTCAGGGCGGCTTCAAATTATGTAGGAATCAGACAGAAGGGGGACCTTGCGTGATCTGTCAGGCACATGGAATATATGGGAGGGTGTTTCCTCCGATGATGGCTGACCAGCTGTGACGGCTGAAGGACTGGAGAAGGACTCTCCCTGGAATATCAGAAAAATAAATAATAAAACATTTATGCTAAATATGTAAACACAATATATCGTTAAAAGTTCTATTTTAATACAAATATTGAAATACATTTAAAAAGGGTATATTATTATGTTCAATATAAAAACATGGGGTTATTGAAAAAAATTGCACATCAACGAATTGCTGTTTTAAAATTGATAAGTAACGATTTCAAGCTTATTTTTATTTCTTTTTCACACTTAATGCTTATAGAGGTTATCAAAGCTATACAATTATATATTATTAGTAAATTAATATTAGGCGCCCCATGTTTGAATAGAATAACTAAATTATTTACATTATGAACTACATTATTTAGTCATTAAATAGTTTTAATCACTACGATACAAAGTTAAAAAAATTATTTCCCTTAGCTACTTAACGGTAGTTTCAATATAAAGTATAGATTGTTTTAATATACGGGAACAGTTTTATTCGATGTACATTTTTGTTTTCAATTGTTGCTGCTAATTTATAAAAAATATTTTTATTTAACCTATATGTGCTTAAACATAAAATAAAATTTTGGAATTGTGTTTAGTAATTCAAAAATAAATATAGTTATTTTTAATGAATTATTTAAATTTGGATGAAAATTAATAACCGTATTAACTTTTATACCTGTTTACTCATTTTCATGGCCTTAAAATATATATATTTTTTAAATCATTTAAAAAGTTATGATACCAGCATAAAATATAAAGAACATTCCTGGTATAAAATAATTTACGTTATGCTAATGTACATTGTAATTTATATTATAACAGATAATTATTTATAAGTAAAGTGAAAAGCAGTGGTATAAAATATTTTGTTGGTATTTAAATCACACAGTCTTTTATCTTTATATTTACTATCTGATAAAACCGACTCAAAAATCACACCAACTACAGAATCCGACATGAAAACAACAAATCGCCTATAAAATATTTATCTGCAAATGTTAGTATATAATGGATATGCTGTGTGTGTGTATTTGAAGGGCGTCGATGCGACCGTGTATCTATATCAGAGACTCTCCCCGTATTATACTCTGGCCCCAGGCAAACCCTTGCCGGCGATAAGGGACTATCGATCGTCTCTGACTGGAGACAACTGACATTGACGAGATACTTAGCCCGCCCTGCCCTGCCTTTGGTACTAAGTCCAGAGTATCAGCCCCCCGAGCGGTGAAGGGGGTGGGACTTAGTATTAAGAAAAGTCGGCGATCTTTAGATTTTTATTTTTTAAAAGCTTTTTGGCGGCGTTTTTGCTTTGTTTTGTGATCGGATCAATAAAGGAATGGTTTATCGGAGCGGAAACATTTTGTGACTTTTAAAATGTGAAAAGGTTTTTGATAACATTCGTATTAAAAAGAAACGTTCAATTTTATATGAAAACGTTTAAACTTTATATATGATAAATACAGAACTGATTATGTTGAAATCTCAACTATCTGGTCGCTTTATAAAATATGTACAACTAAAATTTGTTGATTTTTGTTTGAAGTTTTGATAATTTTTTGACGCATATTATTCTTGGACTTAATCTTAACCAATAATTAAAAATTCTAAAATAATATTTTTTAATATTAGATTACAATATTGAAATATTATATCATAAATAATGTTCAAAAATCAATTTTTTTTTAAAATTAAACCCAGCTGCAGCCTTGCAATTTATTTAATGTATTGTTTTAGTCTTTTATAATCTTAAATTATGAAAAACAATACTAAGCTTTGCAATAAAAGGTTTTATGCGGTTTGAATACGTTTTTGTGATAAATACATATCTTGATTTTCAGACTCAAGCATATGTTGATACATTTTTTAAAACAAATCATCAAGGCACACCACCCTGTCCCTCCAGCCAATATTCTCCCTAGACTTAGTCATGGGATCGACTGTAAGCTTAAGTCCCAGCTTTATGCGAGAGTATTATTTCCCTGGGACAAAGCGGGCGACCGATAATGCTCACTGTCGATAGATATTGTGATTGTATTTATCCAATTTGTACGAACGGAAATCTCCAGATTACCTATATCATTACGGGCGCTTTGAGGTAAAGGCGGCAGGAATTATCTATCCTAAACGTGAGGAGGCGACGTATTGTTGAGTATTGCCAGTTACAGATACACGCGAAGATTCCGTTATGCTCACCAACGATTCAATCATGAGCGATTTCAAATAATTGAAAATATTACCGTAATATTCTGCTTTTAAACATTTAAATGACTTTTTATGAAAAGTATTACTTGCTGAAGTTATATTATGATCGTTAGAAATTCAATATTTTTGACAGAGAGTACTTGGTGGAATTCCATTTATATATTTTTTTAATAAAATACTTGAGTAATTTTCAATATTTTCGTTTTTATTAGTGACCGGTTTCGCCAACCTTTCACGTTGGCATTATCAAACAGAGTGGAGTAGAGTGGAGAGTTTGCACTCAAGTATTTTATTAAAAAATATTAAAGAAACTTTCAAAAAAATATTACCGTGACTTGTGCGGGATTCGAACCCACATCCCCAAGCTTACTTAGCAAATTGAAACTGGCGACCACACAGTACATGAAGCGAAAAGCCCATTCGATTCGGCACATCCGCGCCACGTGTCCCGCCGATAGGGATCTCTCACGGCCCGCTTGTACCAGCATCAGAATTGGACGCATCAATCCATTACCGAAGACTGACACCTCTTGAGATATATTGTATGGCCCCGGGCTGCGGTTCTGCTCACTCAGCAGAATTCTCATATAGCTGGGGAGTGAGGTGGGTACGTATATCTATATCACACACTGGATTAGCCAAAAATTTGTGTCAGCAGAATTGTTGTAAAAGATTTGATAGTCTATGAAAGGAAAGTGTTACGTCATGCAAGCTTTGAAAATAACCAACGCTTATTTTTATGAGAATGTTTAATTAACTCCTTGTGATATAATGAATTACAAAAATATACTATGAAAATAAATAACACATACTTTATTAAATTATTTATACTAATGTAAACTTAACAACTTATAGACCTTAAAACAAAAAATCTAAAATTCCATGGGGTTACACGTTAAATTTTCATTAGTTTACCATTAAATATTCACAATCTTACTACTGTAATATTTCATATTTTATTTAATAACCTCAAAATATGAGCTTTATAAATTAGTTTTATTGGTCATTAATTATAAAAAGCGGTTTTAGGATTTTATGTAATTTACATTAATTTACACAAAATGCTGATTAAATATAAAATATAATAGCGCTTTAAAACAGAGTAAATAATTTTTTAAATTTAGTTTCTAATACAATTAAATATCATTAAGTACTTAAATGGCCTATACATTTAAGTGGTTTTATACTCAAAGAAACGGGTTAGTCTTAAATGAATATTTTAATGTGTACTTCTAAATAAAATAAAAATAATACCGATCTCCCCAATGTTCGAGACGAATTTGAAACACAATATTGAGCGAGGAATGAATAGGTGTATATTTAATGTAATTGCGTGTATTTTCTGTCTATTTTCTTAGTGAGACAGCTTAAAATGTGGTCAAGAAAATAAAAGACATCATAATGTTCTCGTCTCAAGTTTCACCAGAAAGAATATTTTTGTGCTTTCCAGAATTATCAAAGCTATTTTATCTCTATTTGTTTTGCGCACTGTGTTACTTATACTCAATATGGCTCTAAATACCGGATACTTTATCTTCTTTCCGAGCGTCACCAATTGGCTTATTTTGTAGTTGACTTTCCCCGAAGTCTATAAAAATAAATGTCTATTTTGCAAAATGAAATGCTTTTCTTTCTACACGATATCGAATGAGTTCAATGTTCTAGAAACAGAGATAAAGGGCGATCCGTTTTTCAGTACTCTTTTTTTAACAACCAATAGATTGGGTAAGCAAAAATCAAATTAACACACTGAGAAGATAAGGAAGCACTGAGTATAAATCAATACAAGTATCCCTACTAAGTAGTAAATAAGAAATCGTTATTTATCCCAGCTACATATTTTAAATTATTTACTTGTGTTTTAAATATAAATATTAAGAGATCCTTGATAAATGGTTCTGATAATTATTAAAAAAATAAACGTTTTATCCATATTTTTTAAAATATTTAGCACATGTATTTTATCTGTAGGCATAATGGAAATTAAGTAAAAATGGCAAAATATATTTACAAAATATAGTTGTTAAAGAAAAATAAGCAAATAAATAATAACTAAGCGCTTGTTTGCGCAGTTACTATTACGTTAATTTAAAACTTATATAATTTATTGACTAATGATTTCTTCTTAGTGTGTTGAAGCCACTGCCTTAAGAATAATTTATAAATTGAAATTTTAAATATGACACCGGCAGACAAGAATGCGATGAAATAAAAAGTATTGGCCGTGAAAATGTTATTACATAACTATTAACTAAAAATAAAAAAGAGTACGAAATAAAACATGTGAAATTAATTCAATATGTAAATAAACGTCTGTCAGCATGTTGTGCACGCAACAGCTATACTTCTTCAGAAAATGTGATTAATTACTTCTGTAACTTGCAGGAAATGTTTAACAAAAGATCGTCGTGTCTCTCGGGATCAACTCCTTATATTTAGATCATTAATTTATCAAGCATGAGACCCTAAAATAACTCCTGTCAAATTCAAAAAAATACTTATGTACATACACTTAGAAAAACTAACGAATGAAATTATTTGTTTTATTATTACGAATAAGTATTAATCATTCTGCTTTTTTTAAACACAAAGGTTTAAGGTTAAAAATATATTTTAATTATTTATTAGAAAGCTAGTGTTTTACTTTTCTTTTGGTTCTTTTAATAGTTCTGTTTAATTCAGTTCGCTGACAGCCAGGCAAAAAGTGTCCGTCGTGTTTGGTTACACTGTGGTGGGAATGTTACGTACGGGTCCCAAAAAACTATTTCCTATTCAACGGAAATAATGCCAGCCGAAATAAATAATATATTCTCAGCAAGTATTTCTTCTGTCCTATTTAATTTTGATTTATCGTAAATAGAAAGAGTAAAAAATAAATCCTGTTTAAGCTATTGTAACTTAGTCATAATAAATTGTGATTTTTTTTATTAATAATAATATGTTAATAGATTTGTTTTATTTTAATTATATTGTTCAAGCAGTTAACTAATTTTAGGCAAACCATTGAATTTTTTATTTATTTTGTATGATAGAATAATTATCTTGTATTTAATAAACTTATACATTTTTTTCGAATAAATTTTGACTGTCAAAGCGTGCGGTTCTGGCAAGCTCACAAAAGTACAGCCCATTCTATAAATTTTGTTTGTAATTTATAAAATACAGAATTAAAAAAAAATGTTTCATTTAATTAAATCTTTAACGGATTATGTACACTTATTTAATGTCCATAATATATTTGCTCTCGGAAAATGACACCATATTTTTTTTTAACTTTCTAAAGCGTAATCTTGTAACAAGTCTGTATATTTTTAATACGATAGACACCTTTATTAAAACAAGAAAAATTTTGTGGATAACTTTATAAAAATAAGGAATAGCCCATAATATTTATGGTCTAAAATTAAGCCAGCAACCAACGGAAAAAATCACATTTAGTTATATTTATTCCCGCTATTTTAATATTTTACTTATTCATTTATTTTATTCAATCCACTTCGGACACATTCTGATGGTGAATTTTGAGAATAGAAATCCGTTTGTCTACGACGCCGATCTATTTTCGTTATTTCATCACAGCTTTTCCTTTACCCTAACCAATTATTTCAGAGACAACAAACATGTTCGTTTAAAAGTACTTTTGACATTCAAGGGATATTCAAGCCTCTAACAAATTTTGAGCGACTCCTTGCTTCTTTACCAATTAATATAAATCCAATTTAACCGTTTTTACGTAGGTATAGTAGAAACTATTTGATGATACTTTTAGCGTAAATTTTTAAAAAATATTTGCACCTTTATAAAAAGTTGTTTTTTAAAGCAGGCATAATTAATTTATGCTTTTTATGTTTTTATAAAAATTAGTTTTTAATATTTTTTATGCATAGTTATAAATATTTTTTCATAAAACAAAAGTTGTAACACGTTCCGTAATTAATTACTTTTATATCTGCGCCGTCACGTCAATCATAGTTGCGACTATCAAATTTAGTTATCGCTATAAATTTGGCCGAAGGGTCACGGGATAACCCCTGTCATGTCCGTGCCTGCCGTGCCCACCCCCACGGGCACGCCACGTGTCGCGGCACCTCTACGGAGTGCACGTGGAAATAAGGCTTTAAATAAAACCATGAAAGGAGACTATACACCAATGCTCCTTGTAAGTCAGCTAGACAAGTTGTTTGATTAATAAGTTTGACTAGCCGTCCTGCTTGATAAATTCACAATTATTTGTCTCAGAATTATTAAGTGCCTTATAAAGATAATCGTAGCTCAAATACATATCATTTTGAAAAAATATATATTTAATAGTTTTGTTTATTTTTTTTACAAAAAACTATTCATAATCAAAGATAGGCGAAATTTGTATAATTCGTGTAAAATATTTTTTTTAAAAGTTTATATGTACGAGTGGTTTTGTTTAAAGATATCTAGTAAAAAAGTAAGAACCATAGATTTAATGGTGTAACATTTATAACATATATTTATTTCGTTTGTAAAATAGGTATTGTAAAAAAAATATTTATTTAATAATACCGTCGCTCAGTAAAAATTCACACACCTTATAAACTATTAAATTCGAACTAAAATTATTGAGTATAGTTAAACCTCGATATAAAGGATCTCTGTTTAATGGACTCCGGATATAACGGACAAAAAATCCGTTCAAATAAAAAAAAAATCGTAATTTTCGAGAGTTGATTATAAAAAAAACAGCAAACTTCAAAAGTGCAAACAAAACTTGATTATTTTTTAGTAGTATTAAGGAAAGCAAGCGTGTCTATATCAAACAGCAACGGCACTTCACGACGAGAGTACGAAGACAATTAAATAAAATTCTGTTTGTGTTTTTCCTTTTTTTAGAATGCGGACTTTCGTATTTAACGGACACTCCCTCCCCCCAATTGCTCCGTTATTCCGAGGTTTTACTGTACTTTTAAAATATACTTTTATTCCATTAAACTAGATTTCTAACTAGCGTGAGTTCGATGCGATGCGTGCGAGTTAATTGGCAGTGAGTAGTACAATTCTACATTAACTACTACTTCAATTAAATGTTTTATAAAAATATTTTCTTACTTATGTCTACCTACAAAACAATTCACACAAACCAAAGCCGTTTATAGCGTGCAAGATTTTAAAATCAAACATATAGAAGTATTGTAAAATGGTTCTCGTTGTATTGTTGCACCGTGCATGCGCGTTTTTTCTTAGGCGTATTTCCCACAGTCAGAAGTGCGTTTGGTTCTATCAATCTTCATTCAAAATTAAAGTTGAAACGTACCTGGAGTGACGGTAAAGTGGACGCCCCGCCTGCGGCCCGCGGCGCCTGGGAAGGTGATGAATGGGCTGAAAGGTTTATTGCTGCGGTGCAATATTTTACGCGAAAAGGTTTTATTAAGTTGAAAAAAGAAACAAATTGTAGTTGCTTGTGGTTCTCGAAAGAAAAATCCCCGCTTCTTGGAAAAAAAACTTTTTTCAAAAAGTGTAATTCTTCTTGCTTACGAAAATTTAGCGAAGATATATTAAAAATATAAATTTATTTTTACAAAATGAAATTATATTATTTGCATATTCTAATATGATTAGGCACATTAGTTCATACATAGAAAATAATTTAAAGAAACTTTCAGAAAAATATCATCGTGATTTGTGTGGGATTTGAACCCATATCCAAACCAGGGGATGTGGGTTCAAATCCCGCACAAATCACGATGATATTTTTCTGAGAGTTTCTTTAAATCATCTTCTATTTATTGCTGATCATATTAGTAATAATATAATATACACGTAATGGGTAATAAATACGCATCTGATTGACGTTAATCAAAAAATAGACATATGTATTTGCATATTCATTTTAAAAATGACAAGTTTACGTTAAAAATTCATTTATTAAATTTCGTTTTTTAATGTTCAAAACGTGCATTGGTCTAATAAAAGAAGAGTTTTATATTATATTTTATACTAGACAGTAAAAATTTAAGTTTTATTTAAGACAGATTATGGCAAGCTTTAAAAAAGCTGTAACAAAACTTATATCACAGCATATGTGTTCTTTTTGGTGATGTATTTGTAACATCACCAAAAAGAACACATTATCTTCAATAATAATCGTTTTTATATGTTGAAGAGATAAAAATGTCTCTTTTTTATAAAATAAACATACAATACCTTTATAAACGTAAGTTATTTTATAAAAAATAGCATATTTGGATACAAGAAAAGTTAAAACTAGAATCTTACTGAAATCTATGTATTATTTTTTTTTCGTCGTTAGTTCAGTGATAAATCAAAGAGAAACAGAAAATTAATACATTTTGATTACGACAACTTAATTGTTAAAATTTGAAAAGTAAAAGCATGTACCAATTTGATATCTCAGCACCTATGAATGACAACAGATGTATTCATTAAGTAGTTTTTGACATAAAAAGTCATAGCGGTAACCTTTAAAGAAAATGACTAAATAATCGAGTTAAACTATAAGCAAGTATCCCGGGTTGGACCCTGGGACCCTCGGTAGGCATAGCGCGGCGAGTCGCATACATCATGTAAAGGTGTGGGTTCCTACCACTGTAGAATAAGGCGTAGGGAACTTAGCCCTAGACACTTGGCCGGAGCCAGGCTAAATTATTTAGTCATTAACTGGCTAGGTGGTTCTGACATTTTACGGACTTAAAGGTGAGTGATAAACACGTCCGGTGTCATTAAACTTGTGCAAATTGATATAATACGGTAGCTTTATGTTTCTGAGTTAATTTAATAATCATTAAATATGTAGGTTCGTAAAACACTGTTTCATATTACGGAAGGTTTCATTTGAAAGCATGGGTAATAACCGTTGAAGATTCAATTGTTAAATTTTACATGTAGAACTATTTTGTATACTTTGTCTTAAAATATAATAGAGTTGTGTTTTTTAATAGTTTAAAGAGCTTAAAAACTGATATAATTTTTGATAAGATCTGTTTTGAATATTATTATATTTTTATTGATGCATTTAAATGTGACCCTGATACTTAAGATGCTCAAATTTTTATATTTTTTTCCACTGACATAATTGTTACCACAACTTGGTTTATGCTTTAATGGAATGCATATTATTTTGAAGAACAATGACAGGTGAATTCATACTTAACGTCCAAAAATGAGCACTTTGGACTTCAGTGTCGATAATTATAAGGCAATTCTTGTTTATAAACCAGCACATAGGAGCATTCGCAAGAAAAAATAGATGGCCATCATTTAACACATGTCTTGTTTGAAATTCCGACACAAATAATGTTGTTTACTTAAATACTAAATTTAATGTTAAAATTAATAATTAAGTAAAAAAAATTGTTTGAAAATATGGACTCCCCTAGGGTTTCCCCCAGCTCCTTACATTTTAAGGTAAAGCACATTTCATGCTATATGTAACACACACCGCTCTTCATATAAAATAGTCTATGTCTATTACCAAAACTAGTACAAACTCATCTTAACCATCTGATTAAAGGAGTTTTAAGTAGCACCGGCGGGGTACCTTCAATACGGTTTCGGGTAAAGTAAGGTAATGCAGAGGAATTTCGGCGATCTGAGAGGATGAAGTTTGCATATTAGGCGGGTTCGGCGAAATTTTGCACATATAAGCCTAAATTTCTTATTCAACTAGGTACCTAAACGGAAGGGCACAAATTATAATTTAATTTTTTTTAATTACCCAGTGAGATATTTCTAATTGTTATGTACTTCAATGAATTTAACATAATTATCTACGAAACGGATCTTTTTCGGTTATCATATAACAAAATCGCACATATTATTTTGCTGGATGCCAGAAAACGTTTAAATCAATTGAGGACAAATGTTAACAGGAGTATTTAATTTAATTTTTTTTCTCATTTTTAAATGTATGCAGTTAGCCGGATTTTTCAATGGCTGCGGAGTAATTAGCTCCACAAGTAAATTAGTAACGCAGAATTGTAATTACCTGTAGTGGCACAGAATTCTTGTTTTTATTGCATTCGAGCTTAAAACTTTTCTTTTTCTGCAATGTTTAAACTTTTTTGGAGTCACGTATTAAGTACAAACTTTAGTGCTGTTTTATTTTATTTCAGTGGTCAAGTTTTTTCTCACTGAGAACTGTGTCAAAACAAGTTCGACGGGCTATATAAGCAATTTTTAAAACTTTATTTAAATAAAATATCATACGTATTTTTATTTTGAAAAACGTTTGATGATTTTTTGCCAGGGTTAGTAATGTTAAGTTATTTCACTTTTTTTTCTAATGCGTCTTTATTTTAATGCTTCTATTGAAGATATGTGCCGCCGGACATCGCCAGTAATTAGATTTGCAGGTCCCCTCAGTCGTATCACAGATCATCCCCTGCCCTGTTAACGTACGCTGAATATTTAGCACGTGTTAAATAAGGCATTAGAAGCGGATCCCTGGAACCAGCAAGGAAGGAGCTGGACACGAGTTAGTACTTACTGTCCCTGGCCATTCATTGCGCTTGCCACCCTCGTATCCTTGCTCGTGACGCTCATAGGCCATCCCTAGGAAATTAATTCCGGCAAAAACCTCATTTACATCAAATATCGATACAAGCAGGTCGGCCTATTGAAATGCCTGCATTCAAAGTACTCTGATAAGTGAATTAGAAATACACCTTTAATTGGCCCGGAGCACGTGATAAAGTACGGTGTAATGGCTGGCGGTAGAATTCGTTAAGCAACTGGAACCATAAACTAGGAAATTCACGTTATTTCCTATCCACATGTTACATAATACATATATTACCTGGATTTATATTGAATTCACAGATGTAGTAACAATTTTACGATATTACCACGTTAAATTTATTCAGCAGTAATGAAAGAGCAAGTATTATAAAATAAATTTAATTAGATTTTATGTTTTATTAACTGAATCTGGTTAGTACTTATTACTACTCGACTTAAACATTTAGGTTATAACTACTCAAATATTATTTTTAATTAATTATATGCTTTATAACAAGTAAATAAAATAAACAAATACATATAAAAGTAGGGCATTAAATATTTGGTAAGAGAGGCGTATTTTATATATGTTTTTGTAAAATATGAAGTGCCTTATTGAAAAATGTGTTTTCTGTTTAATGTGACCTTAAAATTAGTTTGCTCTTTTTTTATAAAATCTAAAACTATTTCTAAATATAGAAAAGGTATCTGAAAACCGGAGATTTTAATTATAAAAGAATTTCAGTCACTAATTTTACTATTTTAAAAGTTAAATCAGCTTTTTATTATTTGTAAAACTGTGATAGCTTTATTATCACTTAATTGTTCTCAAAGCAAACAATAGAGTCGATAAATTTAAAAATATTGCAAGATAGTTGAAAGCCGTTAAAAGAAATCTCTTAAATCTTGCATTCGCCGTTAGAACTGTATCTTATAATGCAGTAGGCAAAAGTACTCGGAAAAATCAGTTCCAATATACATTAAAACCTACCATTTGTAACGTAAAGTTTTTGATCGTTTGCCAGAAATAGCTAAAATCGCTTATTGATATTGCATTTTTCTCGTGAAGTTTGCCAAAGAAAAATGATTTCTTGGTAAAAGTTGGCCGAAACGCTCGGTCTATGAGTTTTTTGTGTGCGTTTTATCGATTTCGTATTCGGCAATAACACGCTGCAGCACGGAACTCCTACGCGAAACAGCCTCATTCATAACGTGATATATGTATCTGCGGTGCGCTGCCAGAGATATGCGGAATATGTGGAATAATAAAATTTATGTACACATAACTTTTCTACTCCTAATATATTAACACTACTTTGTTTGCGTATCATGGACTCGTAATTGCTAGCTATTGATTTACTGGAATACGATTTGAACGTTATATAAAAAAAATAATCTATTGAACGCCATTGTAGCCAATAATTTTTGCTTATGAATAATCATACATTGTAATGCTATAACCAATAAAATAATACTAAGTTCAAAATACAATTGATTGATCATAATAATCTTGTTGAGGGACAAGGCATTTGATTCGTGAAGATCCATTATTAAAATGATAAATGTAACTGTGTATTTTGTCTTCACCAGATGGGTGAATGATCAGATGCTTACCTAAAACTGAGTTTTGTTTTAGTTAAGCATGTGATGATGACCCAGTGTATCGGGTCGAAACTAGTAATGCAAATAATTTAAATAAACTCAATGTGAAGACAAAATACAAAGTTACTTTAATCATTATAATCATAATAATGTTATTAAGTCAAACAAGAAGATCATGTAATGATGCTTAAGTAAATTTAAGGGTTGAATTTTGATAGTGCTGTGATTTAATATCTACATATTGTGAAATGAAATGCTGATATAAATTTTTTAAAATCTTTAGTTTTTTAGCATTTTAAGATATGTAATGCGTAAAATTAAAGTCGATTTCATGTAATTTATAACATTCAAATAAATATATATAAATACTCAAACTGTCATTATATATAACTGACTCAGATTCAAAATAAAAAAATGGATATTACTAAAGTAAAATTATATTTAAACAGTTAAATATTTGATAATGATTAAGTACATTTTTTCAAATATTGAAAATTGATTAAATAAACTCTTAGAGAAATATCAAGAGTTTCTTTAATCAATTTTCAATATTTGAAAAAATGTACTTGATTATGTATAATGATTATAGTCAATCAATTAAACCTGTATCGGCAAAATCGTACTTCCTGTGAGACGGTCTTCACAAAAATTCAATAAGTAAAATATTTCATTACAATTATTAAATATAATATGTCTTCTTGATATAAGGAATAAAAATATTGTATCAGCAACAATAGCAAAATAATCAATAAAACATTTTTCACATACGATCAAATATAAATTGAAGACACAGTGCTACTATTTGCATCACAAAAGTTTATAATGCATAAAATGTACCCTATATTTTTTTTAGAATGCGGGTACTGAAAAATCTGTTACTGTCACCTGAACAGGAGTGATATCGGGGCACGGTGGACGGTTCAGGGAAGTGGAGGCCGCAACAGATGAGCGGCTCGGCCCGCCCTGGCGCGGCGCCCGGCGACTGACCGTGAAAGCCGTTCGATACGACGCCGAGTTGTTTTCATCACACTGTGCGAAACACATATAAAACATATTGAAAACAATTATACAGTTTTAAACTTAATCTATATATATAAAACACAAAAGATGTTTGTGTGTCCGTCATAGGCTTTAAAAACCACCCAACCGATGTGCCCTAAACCGGTTTCATTTGAAAGGCAATAATATGAAGAATCTACGAGGCTATTAAATTAAGTCGATTTTTGACATTTTCCATACAAAATTTTTCAACACCTGTAAAGTCGACATCGTTCCTCGCAAAATAATTTGAAAAAAGAACATTTTGAAGATCGCGCATAATGCGGACTTTCAAAACAAAATCACTGATCTGTCATTCAAAACAGAGAATTTATCATTTGAGGTTATCAAAAAAAAAAAAAATATATATATATCAAAAAATGGCACCGAAAAGAGCTGTAATTAGAAGAAATACAGTAGATGCGAAACGAAAAAGTGCCGAAAGAGCAGCCGAAACTGCCGGACAACATTAAGTGCGTTTGGAGTCAAAAAGGTTGAGAGAGTAGAAACACCACAAAAACATGAAGCACGTCTAGAACAAGTTTGAACCAGAGCTGCTACAGCAAGAGCTGCTGAAACTCCTCATGAGCGTAGTAGCACACGCCGGGTATCCGCTAGTATCAAATAAAAGCACATGAAAATCAGTCAGGTATTTTCGTAGATTTTCATAGATGCACTTTAATGCTGTTACCATATTTTTATTTGACGAATTTGTTTATTTTTAAAATATCATACAGTTCAAAGCTTTTTTTTAAAATCCGTTTACGTTTATAAAAAAAATGTTTTATTAACACGGTAAATAATTTTTATATGCATAATTCCTGCTATTTCAACACACATGAATAACCGGATAGTTTGCAGACTACATGTGTTTGTTTGCGAACGTTTTCTTATTTTATCTAGATCTCTTTGCTATTTATTTCATGAAATCAATGGAGTCTTACAGTACAATAAATATATATTTTTAAATAAAAATTATCTATTTAAAGTTTTTTTTTTTTCAAATGGTACATATTGGATTATTTGATTTTTGAATAAATTGAAAGCCTTACTGAGACGGATGGCCCGGGAGGATAAATCTGCCAGCCACCCCGTGCTAATGAAATGTTTCGGCGCCTGTCAGTTAGGTTTGCGATGTGTAATTGTTGCGATCGCTGCTATTTGTAGTAATTAAATATGAGTGGGCCCCTAGCTCCGCGCTTGCGATGAGAGTGATGTTACATTTTCGTGTTCCTAGATTCCAGGATCCACTGCTTTTGATATTATGACGCGTGACGTTTAATTAAAAGCTCTGTCAAATGCAAGATTTTACAGAAAGCATTGAGATGTTCTGCCTAAATAACACTTTAATTGTTTCGGTACGACATTCAATTTTAATTAATAAAATCTAGCAAAAACGAGTGTTTAAGGAAAACACTATAAACCTTTGTATTGCTTAATTTATTAAAATGAAACCAGGTTATATATAAAGAAAAATCAAGATTATAATTAGTTAAAATATATATATTTAAATTTTTGAGTCTTGATTTTTATTTCTTTAGGTTGGAGAAGATTGTATTAATCTTTAATCAACAAATAAAAATATTAAAGTTTATTTATTTCTTCATCGTGCTTTCCTTGCCGTGGCTTAAAAGCATTTATTAATACTTTGACTAAAAAATATTTATTTAATTTTAAGTTATAAAATATATCAGTATATGGAAACACTGTTTGCCGAATATATAAAAAAAAGAAACCAAGTCTGTTTGTTAAAATATGCAATTTAATTTATTATCAGTTGCTACTTCAATACTTCCAGTTGCAAGGGTCTCCTTCTCAGTGATGGTCATCTATCAAACTTTATTGACCCGTGCCCGAGGACGCAGAGTGTTTGCATATTAATTCCTAAAGAAAATCGTCTTCCGTTGGAAACTTTTCACTTTTCTCATGTGGAAAAACGGACGGCCCTTTGTGTGGAGGGGCCATCAATCATGTAGAGCTCCTCGTGGCCCTAGGGGAGAAAGGAGTCGATGGAACTACCCACGTCTGATCAGATCTATTGAAAATATTTCCTAACATCGTATTTGACACGAAGTTCGATAATGTTTGACAAAGACCACGAATTCAATAAAGTTAAGAAAATCTCAAATTAAAATAAAACATATAAAAAATCTTAAAAGTAAACGCCGAAAGGCAAGTGATCCTACTTAAATATTTGAGGAACTATCGTTACAAATATATTTACCAACGTAACATGTTTATTACTTTTTCTCCGGTTTTTGTTTAGGGATCAACTATTTTAAATTGTATTATAATTCCAGAAACTGTAAGAAAAATATTCAACTCAGTTTATTGAATAAACGATTATTTAGATTAATTTTTTATTTTTATAAAAATATTTGAGGAATACAAATACAAAGTATTTGAGAAATAAATTTACCATATTTAGTTTTAAACTAGAACGTATCGTTTCTATAAATTTATTTTAAAACATACTTGCCCATAAATTCTGGATGAAATGTAGATAGAAATTTGGTGATTGGACTATGGATAATAAATTGGTTAACTTATTCAAAAACTATTTTTAAAATAAAACAAAACTGCAAGCCAAAATTTATATAATTACCAACAAATCAATTTAATTGAAATGTTTTGAAGAATCTCCTACTCGATTGTGGTTTGGTATATCTTAGATGTAATATCAATAAAATATTTTCCTAATATCTTCGATAAACATGCACATACATATATGATGCAGGTAATAAATAGTACAAAACACCTTTGTGAAGTAAAGTAAAAATAGTTGTGGCATCAGCCAGCAGAACTGGCCGGAGTAGAATCGTGACTATTAAGTTATTAAAACATTTCAGGAGCCCTCAGGCTGGGAGGCTCGCGTGTCTTCAGTCTTCAGCTGTAGACTGCAATATGAGCTCTGCTAATTTTTTTGGAGATAATGCTTCCTTCAGCGGGTCATTTAGCGGCCGTCCAATTTGAATACCCAACCAACACTTTTGGTGTTTCGCGTGTTTATTATGCCTAATGGCTGTCCCTGTGTACAGTTCTGAGTTAAAACACCCTTCGCGCTCCGAGGGGCTGCGCGAGTATCTACAGGTGAACTAATTTATTCAGAATTAGGGATCGGCCTAAAGAAAGCACAACTTTGAAAATGTAGAAAATTTTGACATTATTGTAGTTCTGTTTTATTAATATGAATCAATTTATGTTTTTAAAGTAGGTTGCTCGTCTATTGCAATAAAATACAGATAAATTATATATTTGTCTTCTATATCATTACATAAGTAAATACAATAAAAAAAGAAAACACATGATATAACAATGGTTTGTCAATTTATGATCATTTATTTTTAATCTTTATCACTCTTAAATGTCTTCCAATTCCGTACTTAACGATACGACGATTCATATTTTTAGTGTATTTTCTTATATGTAAAAATTAAATTTTATAAAAAATTATAAAATCTAGATCCGCAAAACAAAGATGACATTAAAAATGTTTGTTTTTTTTTTTAATGTATAAATATGCGTGATGAAAATAATTAAAACATTATTAAATACTGTCTAAAGGACATCATTAAACCAGAACATTTTTGTGAATTCTATGTGACCGACCACTGTTTCTCACCCAGTATGGTCCCAGAACACTGTACCTGACTGAAAGTTGAAAGAATAAAGGAATCTTAAAGGATTTATAATCGAGTTATGAATGGCAGCATTGTTCATTTTGAATATCACAGGTTTGTAATAAGAATTTAAATTTATGTACCGCTCCTCTTATATCCGCACAAGTGATCCAATTAAAAAGAGAGGGATCTAAAAACTCGAAACGAATTATACTTTTAAAAAGCAAATTAAAATAGTTGGAAATTTAAAATCAAGCCGCGAAATTCTTGGTAAGCGCCGGTGTTAGGGGAGCATCCGCGCCCATTGTGGAAAGTTTTTAATTTCCATATCAAGTGTGCCCGCGGTAAAAGTCTCCTATTGAAAGTCCTATTCCCTGTCATCCGCCAACATAAATTTGCATTTTGTGATAAACCAGAGGGGATCCCCGCCTTACTTTCATTATGTTTGCTTTAATTTAAACTGGACGCAAAAAGCACCCGAATATGTTGGAAAATTATAATGCCCGAATATTTTTAGAGCCTCGTATTTTTTTCGATAAAAAGGGTTATGCTATGTGAGCCTTTTCACGATAAGTACGAAAAAAAATGTGCTGATAAAATAATATTTAAAAAATAAAGTGTCTAATATTTTTTTCAGGTTTTAGAGAACGCTAAGCAGTTGTATGGAGATTATATAAGAGAGTGAAATAGCTCGCAGCATTAAGATTTCCTTTTCTGAGCGGTTATACGGGCGCTGCCGGGGATGGTCTTCAAACTAGCATTAGAGTCAAATTTGTAAAAATAAATGAACCTGCATTAAAGTTCCCGAGCTCGGCTGTAAAGATATAACGGCCACATAAGGCTGCGGTATTAGGCAATATATCATCGCGGTACACCGGAGCTGGCTGGAGGATAATTGAATATCTAAACATTCAATTTTCTGTTGTATAAAGAAGAAAGACTGTAATTTTGAGGGAGTGTTTGCCTAAAATTCAATATACAGAGATTATTTTTGGAATTTTTCATTTATCGTTCAAATATTGGAAGGGGTGTGTTGTTTTAACGACCCTTGCATGGCGTATCGATAAGATCCAGCCCTGTGCAGGGCGGGGGATTAAATAGTTTATATTTGACTTTATGTTATTATCCGTAATTTTCTTTAAATTCAAACAAAAATCCGCAAACACCAACGAAAACACAAAAAGAAACGTTTACAATGCATAAACAATATAATATATGCCATAAATATATATAAAACAAGTCCCACTGGGTATATCCGGTGTAATCAAAAATTAGGATAATAAAGCGTGAGCACGCACGGCACCGATTGAGCATTCATCGGCTACTTGTTTCCCTTTTAAAACAATCTGACAACATAAGAGTTCCAGTCACGCCGCCGACATAGAATTCGAAATGATGTCAACCTATAAGTGAAAATAAAATATTCAAGAGGATTCCGGAGGGCCGCTCTTAGAGGAGGAGCGAGTCCCTCTGGGAGGCTCTGCAGCAAGAGCCTGAACATCCTTCCGCGAGGCCTACGACCAGACGGCCTCCCGCGATCAAATATTTAAGCCCGTGAAACTTTTCCTTCGTGGACCTGTAAATAACTTTTCAATACCTAAGCTCATTCCGTTAAGAGGTTTTTCGCCGGCGCCTTGCATTTTAATGCGCACATGTGGCGGCCTGGGGCACTTCTCCATTAGAAGGTCTTTAGCTCGGTAAATAGGTAATGAATAGAAGCGCGCAACGGCCTACTGAACAACATGCCCCCGCTTCTTAATGGCTAAAACCCTGAGAACGATGTCTTTACGTACTGGACAGACTCCAAAGTAAAACACTAAAATAAACTATTGTTTGCGTTGCAGCGTTTTGACAGTAAACAAAAAAAATATTTTTTTACTAGCGTTGTATTTGTGTGTTTAATCCAAGGTTTTATATCATTGATTATCCATTATATCACTTTTATGACCGGTATAATCAAATCCACGAATAAAGAGAAAGCAATCTAAAAGTAATATCGTAATATGTATTATTTTAGCATAATTTTTAAGAATAAAAATGCATATAATACGCACGAAAGACAGTTAGCCTTTGTACAGTATTGTATACGGGCAAAATATAATATTAAACTAATAGCTACATATTTGTGAACATTAAAAGGCTTGAAATTACCGTATTAATTCGTCACTTGCCGTGATGTGGAAGGTTGTATTTAGAGGTTCTGTTGGGTTGTTTCTGCCTTGCGGTAACACACTGCGTTTCCGATCACAGCGGGTTTTAATGAAGCCTATTTCGAGGTGGGAGGAACCTCTCTGCACGCACCGGCGAGCCGGGCTATTTTAGCTACAACTTACTCGTAAATTGTGCACATACCTGACAATTTACGACCGCTAGCGCTTCGTGAGGAATGGAAAATTATGTGATATTGATATCCCGTACAGTTCTCTTTTGTCTTTTAGTATTAATTATTAATCTTAAGTAATTATTGCGTGTTTTTAAAACAGTAAATGCAAATGCCTGCTTATAAATATACATAATACAAATAAATAAAAAATCAAAAGACGGCACGACGACATGTATAAACGGCGTTTCAATTTTAGTTTTTACATTTATTTAATTTTATTTTCAACACTGTTGAAAGTATTAAACTCGTGACAACTAAGCATGTAAATGCTTATATATATTGATCATAAAATTTTTCTCAATAATATTGTAATCATATAACTTTTTTTAAATAATATTTAAATTATCAATGTATTATTTATAATATAAAAAAAGTTGTTAAAAAATAATAACGTTACCACTTAAAATAGATTTCGTGTTCTTAGTTTCAAGTTGAAAGATAGTAATAAAGCTTAGAAAAATATGTTTTCAAAGCAAGAATGCATTATGCAAATGCCGGTATAGAGCATATTTGCAGATATCGGCCTCACATATTGAATCCCAACGCAGCCGATACGATCTGAAACCATTAATAGTTCAATAATTAAGGCTTGCAGCGCACCAGATAAGCCGTAACTGCAACTTAAATTTAAATAAAGAACCACCCTGAACAATATACATTACGCAGCAGGGTAAATGGGGCTTTTACAGAATACAAACTCTTGTATTTCACTATGGGGTTGTACGAGAGTACACAATAATATGTATAATTGTACGGCGCAGGTTAATAGGGTAGGGATATGGGAGTTGCTACTATAGACTTAGCTAATGCCTGCCATTATTTTTTATTTCGTTTGCCAAATGGAATGGTTCTATAAACATTTTACTAACAAGACTAAACACAACTAAGAAATAATTCCACTTCGGTTCCTAGAACCTTGAAAGTCTTAAATTATTTTTTTTCAAAGAATTATGCCGTGCCTACAGAAGATTTACCAGAAAAGCACTAAAATATAATGATTTACAGAAAATTCTAAATAGTATTGTATTATTATATTTAAAAAAAAAAAAAAAATTAAATAAATCAATTTTTTAAAACTCATTATGGCTATTTTTAGCAAAAATTAAATATTTAATTCTGTCTTAAGGTTTTACTAGAATATTCTTATCCGAAGCTTTACACATAAAAAAACTGTGTTGGCCACCTTTGGTCCAAAGGAATAGCACTTTGTTCAATAAACAGTCAAATATATGTGATTTGTTCTATCTCTATATCATCTACGTAAAATAAATAAGTCATATAGATAAAACCTTAATGAGCTTTAAATTTGACGCGAAACCAATTTACCTCTAAATCTTAAGCTCTTTAATCTTGTTAATGGATACCTTAAATAATATAATATGTTTTATTAAATTTGATTATAGTAATTAAAACGAAGATTACTAACTGAATACCATTGCTTACAAGTTATGGTGAAACATTATTAAAGTGAAAAATATTTATAATAATACGTTATATATAATTTATTGCGTTTGATATTGTGTTTTCTAAATATTCCATAAATCATAAAGAATTTGATTTCCGACCTTTTTTAAGTGCTTTTGTGATCATAAACTTTCGATTTTTTGACAATGTATAGCATTTTTTCTACTACCTAATACCTTCAACGAAAAACACCCATTTTCATAAGTAATTGTAGCCTTTTTATAGAGGCATTGTTAGCTTGACGACAATATTATTTTATCCATCAATAATAAAGGCGATGAAATTACAAAAGGAAATGAAAGGACGTATTTTATCTTTTGTCACATACAAAGTACAAGCAACTTTTATAAATTGGATTCCCTCCACTTAGAATACAATACAACTGCAAACTGAAAATCCACGTCGTTTTGTTAATTTTATGAAAATTACTATAAAAAATGATTTTATACCTTTAATTAGTAAGACTGCCTCAGGACAAACTTATGTTCAGTGAAATGGTCATCAACCTTCTCTGAGGAGAGGCACTTGGAGAACAAGAATTCATTATTCTCACTTTGTGAATAACTTCTTTGTCTGGTTATTTAAAATGTTTAAAGTTAAGTTATATCTTTGAGTTTTTCAAATACCTAAATATTTTTTTAATCTAATACAAAAATGTGTAACTTAAGTACTGGCAGAATCGAAATTAAACAAATATTAAAGTATATTAAATGTTAATATTATATTTTGAAATGATGAATAAACAACCATAAAATAATTATGGTTATAATATTAAAAACCCGACAAGTATTTGTCGTGAAGGACTTTTTCGTAATACTTTAAACAATTTTTACTTTACCATGAAAAATCAAATAATAAGAATTGATTCTGCAGACACAACAGTTTCATTAAAAATATCACCCTAATTTGAATAAACAAAGCAGAACACAGTATTATATGATTTAAGTTATTCATATAGACAGTGCTCTAATTTTGTGAATAATAAAATTAATATTTCTCAAAGCATATTCATAGTAAAAAACGACAAAAAAATACACGCTAACTACTTACTATAAATATCAATGTATATAATAAATATATACGGCTCTCAATATTCATTTTTGAAATCCTTCATTACAAATAATGTACAAAACTTTCAGGCGAAATTAAATACTATTTTAACTCTTATTTGATAATTGATATTCCACTACTACCCCGGAAAATTATAACCAGAATAAATTAAACATCTACAAATCCTGTGTTTATTTATGGTTTGAGAGTTGAACACTAATTAAACAGTATGAAAACGCTATCGATATTTCTAATAATAACAAAACCATGTTAATTGACCATTAAATATATAGCACGATTCCGATATCAATGAGATATTCTAAACTATTAAACTGATTGAGAACTTACATTAACGGATTATAAAAAATATATATATGTATATTATTTATAAAAAGTTTTCAGCTGAACGAATTGCCACGGGGATGCTAAAAGTAAAGTAATTGACCATATATGTACACAAAAATATATTTAAAATAAATAAAATCAAATTATTTTTTTTTATAAAATTGGATTTTCTCTCAAAATTCATTTCACTGTGGTAACTTCACAAGACTCGTGTAAATTAAGCTGAACCTTCATCAGTCATATTGAACTTAAAGCTTTAATGTTACATAAAGCTTACTATTTGAGAAAGTCTAGGTTTTTTTTTTCATTTTTGAAATTCACGCTTCACAGTTCGAGTTAGTCAAAAAGTTATGATTTACATACACACAATGAGAAATAAATATTTTTTCACTTTTTAAATTTTACTAAGATTTGGATCAGAAAATTAGAGTCATTTCCGTGCCAACGAGAGCGCTAACTTCACACGTGTCCCGAGTAGCCCTCTCAGCTGCAGGCATTCGAGGGCTGTAATTTGTTTACACGTGGAGGATGCACGGACCCCTCCACCGGCTGGGTCATTACGCATTGCTCTCCAGCAGCAGGCCCTGGCTACAGCACACGTGGTAATTTTGACCAACAGCATCTCTAATTATAATGCACGGCCTGTGTGTTTGCGCGAGTGGACGGCAGCCGAAGTTGAGAGCATTTGAATGGGCGGCCGGACCATCGCTTTACTGGTGTTGTTGGATTAATATTCATATCGGTGAAATCAATTACTATATAAACGGAAATTCATGATGTGTATTTTGCAATTTCTTATATCGTAACTATATATTTTAATGAAAATTTTACATTCACCAGTATTATACTTATAAAATATTGCATTAAAAATAGTTTTCTTTTATGCATTAAATATGATATTGCGTGCACTATACATATTTTAATGTCGCGAGTATGCCTAAATTATTACTCAAATAAACAAAAAAATAAAACGGTCCGTTTTGTACCAAAAACATTTTTGTTTCAGTTTTGATGATTATTAAATAGTTTATGTGATTAAGCACATTTTTTCACACATTGAAAACGATTAAAGAAAACTCTCAGAAAATATCATCGTGACTTGTGTGGGATTCGAACCCACATCCCCAAGCTTTCATGGCCGGTGCATTTATCCAACTATGCTAACGAGCCACTGCAATTTAGTGAGAATTTTTAATAATCATATTCTACATATGAACCAATATGCCCGGGCTAATCAATATTTATTATTATTAAATAGCTTAATTTTTATATATCTGTTATTGAACAGACGTTTACACACTAAAATATAGAAACCTCATTACTATAAAGCACCTTCGACATTGCTCGTCAAAAAGCAAGCCCAAGGAGCGCCATTGACACAAAAACCGCCCTCACATACATAATGATCACATTCCAATAACACTCCACAATCCAATATGTCAGCATCACTCCCGGGGCGGGGAGCGGGGCAGCGGGGTGGGGAGGGGGTAGGTTGGCACCCCCCACCCCAACCCCCAACCCCCACTCCCACCCCCACCCCCACCCCCGCCGTCGCACGCACTCGTGTGCTGGTAATTAATAACGGATAATCACACGCAGGCGGGGCGGGGCGGGCGGGCGTAATGAAGATCTGGCTTACATACAACTGTGTGGTGCTGTACTAATCAAGGTTGTGGCTCATTGTGGAATTTGAAATGAGTGTTTATACATGACAGCCAATAATTACACCTTAAATAATAATAGAATCTTAAAGTACACACTGAAAAATATATAATGGTTAAAATTTATAATTTAACTCAGATAAAATAAATTATAAATATTTGGTGCTTGCCTATGACAATTTACTTTGATTTATAGTACTCCATATTTAAACATTTATTTGTTAATTATTAGAATTTTTTTGCAAATACGTTTATTATGTAAAAAAATAAGTTTTTCGTTTAGTTTCAAGCCTAAACCATTTTAACACGAACAGTTACACACTGCACTGCAAATCAAAATATTGATACAATAAATTTTACGTTTGATATTAAAGTCAAAATAATTTTTAGTTAAATTATTTTAATATTATCATTGAAATTGTATGCATAATATTATGAAGTTTATAATTTTATAAGTATTAATAAAAAGATTTTATGTTATCTTTGCAATAATAAAAACTCGTGTAAATGTTTAGTTTTATTATCAAACTTTTTACAATTAACATGAAATGTATAGAAATAAATTAAATATAAGCTCTTCTTAATTGCAATTGCAGCATACTTAATTTATTTTATAGAAACATAACGTACTTTATCTTTACGGTGAAGACTTTTCTCGTTAAGAATGTTATCGCCATTATAAAATGTAACAAAAAAATGCTAACGAAAATGAGATGATCTCATTAAACTAGTAATGGCGCTTTCACTGCGTTCGTCGTATAACGCCTACCCCTCTCACGTAGTAAAACTGAAAACCGATCCAATGAAGTTCCTCGAACCCCAACATGGAAAAACCACACAGGTACCCATTTTCTATAGCCTCACAACCACCCATATACTCTTGTATAGCCTTACAACTAAGTGAGAACAATTTTATATGCGAAATTTTTAGCACCACAACAAGACGTTTGGATTTCGTTGATAATATTATGAAATTTAAATAGTTGTCCTGTGACTTGTATATAAATAATCTAATAATAATATTAATTTTTAAATTTAATTAAATTACTTTTTGCGTTTATCTTTTAAAACAGGACTGTAAAAATAATCGTTTTATATATAATTAAAAGCGAATATTTTTAAAACAACAATTTCATAATAAATAAAAAGTGCAAGCAACCTGGTGTTGACAAAAATTAAATGGATTATTCAAACTAGATTTTATTACTTCCTCTGTATGTTTTTCAGATTACTGTTTTTATTATTTGAAAAAATTTGATATCCAGGTACGTCATTTTGGTATGTCTTGCTTGTGTTTTCGCTAAATTTTTCTTTGGGAAAGACCAGAAAGTGGCGGCAGATTGACTGGTGTGTCTTCGACTAATAGGACGAATTAAATTAGCATGGAGGCATACAACATATCCGTGTTGTATTGGCATTATATATAGTGGAGTATGGAATCATACGATGCCAGTGCAGAGTCTAAGTGCCGTGCGTCGGGGCAACGCAATTTGTAATTACGGCAAGCCTTATGGCAGATCGGCATTACTGTCGGGGAGAAATGGTTTTTACTGCGCGGATACATTAAATTGCTGTCAGATCGGATTACGAATACGACGATAGGTGCCATTACGCGGTATACGCGAAAGAAAAATGTCTTTCTGGATTTTTCTTGTGGGAAATTGCCGTTTTATGTCATCTGGAATAGTCAGGGATTTGTGGACTTTGTATGATGTAATGTATAAAAAATATTCATTTATATATATATATATATATATATTTGATATATTTTTTTGGTTTAATATTCCACGATGATTAAATTATGATTTCAAATTGTATTTTTTCATTTCGTGTAAATTTATCGTTATGTTTTATAATGACTTAATCTTGTTTTGGTGTGTTGCAAACGTTGTTATGGAGTTATGATTTTCCTAAGATTTTATTCGTCTCGCTCAACTTTTATTCTATTACTTACCATGACCAACAATGTAAAGTTTACTGCTGAGCATTATGAGAAATTTACAAGCAATCGTGTTTTGTATAGAACTGACCACAAACTGAGGCGCAGTACTGAGGGTAGATTATACCCGCGCAGTATAAGTTTCAAATTTATGGTACACGTTATTACCGTGGAATCAAGGCGCAAATAAACTAGAATATCAAATGAGTAAGAGGCATTATGTAGCCGTTTTGGGGTGATTGTGCTCGCTTTATGCCTCGCCCGAAAAATAAATCTCCACCCCCATAAAGTCGGTCGTAAATAATAATGATAGATCTTAGGAGGAGGGATTGATATGGCGCATTTCAAATTGACAGCTATAAAGTCACATTTGAAATGATAAATATTATTTTTTATAAACCATAACGTTTAAGGTTTATGGGTGTGCCGATCTAGTTATGACATCATTTATTTCTGCACTAAAGTGTGCTGTTTATGTTAACTTTCAACGTAAAATATCGCTTACTTTTGTTGTTATGGAACTATAATACCTAATTTTTCACTAAACTGATATAATAATCCTTCAAATTTTTTTTTATTTCAAACTGCTTATGGGTGCCTAGAAAGTTATGTGGTATTACTTTTGATACGAAAATGTTGAAATACTATATATCTAAATCCATGGTACAATCTCTAAAAACTACCAAGTCAAATGTTTTTTTATGGTATAAATACCATATAGTTGTTTAAAAATAACTATAATAATTAATAAAGCTTTCTTATTTCATAAAGATTTACTGTATGTCATTATTTTAGATAATCAAATCATGAATTAAAGATTCGACCAGTCTGCAAAAAACAACAAATCTATAAATATAAATTGTTTAGAATCATAGAAATCGAATATATATTATAAATATTATGTAATAAAAATAGTGCCAAGTCAGCATGTAACCGTATGAAAGTGTGTATACAATCATATAATTGAATTTTAGTTATATATTATGTGTAAAAGTTTTCATATATGTATATAAATGTGTACTTAAGAGTTATTTATTTTGATGTAGACATTTTCATTTGGTTTAAATTAATACATTAATTCGTTACATATCGGTCTTTCCTGGTCACGAGGTGTGGTGGAGGGTTTCAGGTTACGCTCTACCAGAACCTGCAATCATTATCACTGTCTCTTATTAGCGTCCACCCTCCCTAATAGTGGGTGACTCGTGGCGCAACCTGAAACCACCCCACATCCTGGCCACGTGACCAAAGACACCACAGGGGTGGAAGAGAGTAAATAAAGGAATTTCGTGTCTTTGGACTGTCGCTTTATTGAAGATGATAATGTATTACTATTATTTTAAGATTTGGTCGCAGTAATAAATAAAATAAATATCTTCATTTAAATGTATTTTAAAAAACTAGTATCCAGAATTAAATATTGATAAAAAGCTTTAATCAAATAATCATACTTCGAGTTAAAGCAAACTATTAATTATAGAATATTGATTATTTATAAGCAAGTAAGTAATTTTTTGCAGTGGCTAATTAATTTTTCATTTTTATAATACGAGTTTACGTTGTGTATCTGCAGATGTAAATTTCAAATCCAAATCATTACGATAATAGTTTCTGATAATGCTGCGATAAGTTTTGGATTCGATTAGTTTGCCTGCATATAATTCAAAACTCATTCGGTTAAAGGGTTTATTCATTCCAAATTGCGGTCCGAAGTTTGCCAGGGCAATCTGCCGTGTGCATATTGGTTTTTGCCCTTATTTTTTCATTCAGTGCTTTGCCTCTGTTTCCTTTGAATTCCCAACCTCCAATTTGGCCGGTACCCAAAACTGGTGAAGTGTTCTGAAAACACGGTAGGTACAATCATCTATTCCAGTCTCCCAATAAGTGTGTTCCTCGACAGGCAAGCGGAGCGGCTTCAGCCTCTACAGGCGTACGCGGGGATGTACGAATATTTTATCAAATAGAAATACCATAACAATGAAATATAAAATTTATTATTTAAAGTAATTATTCAATAGAAACATTGAAGCCGTCTTTTAAACCTTTGATTTAAATTCCAAATAACCTATAACCTATTTTTCATACTATTTTGAAATTATTAAAATTATATTATATCATTTTTACGGTTCTTAAAGATGAATAATCTTATTTATTCGTTGAAATAAAATATATGAATTTAATATAAAAGTACTTTACAATTATAATTATTGTTTTAGTACGGCGTATACAGTGTCCGGACCCAAGACACTAGAATAAAGGCAAGCCAATGTATATAGTCTGCATGCTGCGCTGCGGAGAGGCCCATTGGGGTAGACCAGATTTAATAGGGAAACAAATTCTCCATCTGAACCTGCAATCGTGAATCTTGCGGCTGGAATATATGCGTCTGAAGTCAGAGGGTAAATCTTGGATTTAGCTTATGCGACATTGCATTATTACCTTATCCAACTTTTTATTTCTAATGTGTGAACACCATGTTTGCAATTTTAAATATTCACAGAAAATTTAAAACCTGGTTTAAACAAATAAGTGGCCGATTTGAAAAATAATTGTAAATAAAATATTTTTTAAACTTAAAAGTAAAGCAGATCAAACAAAAAGTTTTTGTATCATTTGAAATACTACAGACATTAAATGATTCTGAGAGTGTAAGGCTAGATAGAATATAAGGGCTGTGTTGGTATTTTGTACGCACCTTAAAATATCTACACGCAATACCTAACACGGAAATATAGATAAGTAATACATGCCAATTATTCAAATTCACCTTTTATGAAGGCCTAATGGAATGGCCGGAAATTGAATCCACGTTTAAAAAGGTGTTTGATGAATGATTCTTACATAAACGTTCAAAATAAATATGGGGTTGTAAAGAAGTAAAATTTTTAGCGTAAAAAGTATTTTAAAAAGTTCGAGGTGTGTAATGTGATAATAATTTATCGATTCGGAATCCGGAGAAAGTCCAGTGCTCGTAGTGATGTTAAATAAGAATAAATGTGGAATGGAAGGAAATTATATTATATCCATGGGTCCCTTGAGAGTACATCCTCTCCGTGCTTTGGACACATAATTAAGTTTTATGATCACAAGCTAAGGAACAAAGCCAAGGTCAGATATTGGGTGAAAGCAGGGATTTGTATGTACCCTCGCAGGGGTAAGTTATATGGAATTATTGCTTTCAACCAAGTCGAAACTTCTTCCTGTCCCCATTGTATCGTTAGCCTAATTTATTTTTTTGATTGCCTCTAGTTTAATCTACCTTCGTATTATTGCTGTTAGTATTATATTATATTTAACATTGTTAACTTTAAATATAAATTGTAATTTATATTATACAATAATATGTTACTAGGTACATTTTTTACAATATATATATTTTAGAAGCACATAATTATGTTATTCATCCTCCAATTATTAATAGTAAAATATATTATTATTTTATTTGTGAGTGCTTTTGGTTTTCAAGGACTTCATCCGACTGGTAGTCGCATTGACAACAAAAAATAATCGCAATCGCCTTGCCATTCAGCCATTTATATTTGATGTCAAAAAATAGACCCAAACACAGCTTAATATTTAATTAGAAAAATTCATTAATATTTGAATTCACATATATATTTTTTTAAATACGTTTTATATATTAAGTTCATATTTTTTCTCATAGTTTGTTTTTACAAAGTTCATCTAACTTTGATATAAGTTTATTGTATATAATTGACATTAAAAAAAAAACTTTAGCCACTGCAAGCATGGCAAAGAGTTTTGCCTAAATTGTTGATATATCTATTTGAATATAGCAATACAGCAATGCTAAAAAATGAACGCCCAAAAAGTATCGATTGTTTGGAAGCGAGCTTCGGCCACCATAACTTGTCTGTTTAGTTTATCCCCAGGGTAGTTTACAAACAACATTAAAAAGTAATTGGATCCCATGGCCTGCCATTGTTTTTTTTATTCAAATGTTTGTTTGCTTTTGTAGATTAAATCAGTTGAAAAGTGAAATTTGTTTTTGAATTTGTCAGAGAATTTTTTCGTTAAATTTTCTGTGTCAATATTTTCAGAACACTTTTTTGTTTTTACTTCTCTGCTTCTCGGTTGACTGATTGTTTTGGTTTGATGAATATTAAAATTGTTTTTTTGGTATTTTTAGTAAATCAATATCAGAATATAAGTTTGGTTTGTCATTGTGAAATATAATAGGTTTATAGAGAATATATATGATCAAAAAAAATATGTTGATTATCTTATACATAATAAATTTGGCATACTTAATTCTCATTAATGGTAAAATTATGCTTATCAAAAAGCAGTTGATTGTTTTATATAAAAAAGTGATTTTTTTGTTGCATCTCTGTTTTAGGTATTGTCAAATGATTTTTTTATCAAAGTTTTTTTGTTAATCTAAGCAAGAATTATTGTTTTTTCCTTTTTCCTTGTGATAATATTATAAAATTTTACAAAATATAGTAATGCTTCTTAGTTTATCAAGAACTTAGGCATAGGTATATATTTTTACTATTTTAAAGCATTTTATTCAATCTGCAGAAAATAATATTAATAATCTTATTTGAGTCATCATCAATGTTTAGACAATAAACAATGAGTTGGATTTTTCGGTAAAAAAAAAATTTCGCCAAATAATTCACAAATGAACTATTAAGAGAATTATCCAAAGCTTCCAGAAAAAAATATATTAATAAGTTTACTATTATAGTATTGTGAGAAAAGAAGTAACTGCATTTAAGAATTTATAAGATATTTAAATCTAATATAAAAATCGTAAAACTAGTTATCATATCGCAAGTGTTTCTTTGATTTTTTTTTTATATTTCCTAGAATAATATTAGCACACTCAAAATTTCTTCATATGTTGTATTAACAAAAAAAAAACACTTAAAAAAACATTAAACTAATTTATTTCATTTTTAATTTTATTATGATACTATAAATACTTTATAAATTATCCATTATTTTTATTATGTTAAAATAATCATTATTAATAGATTGCAACTGACAATCATCTTTTATTTCGTCTAAGTGGACCTTATGGTATTCAAATAAAGCTCAAGTGCATAAAAAGATAATTGTTATGAAACGTATTTGATCCCATTTTTTTTACAGCAATTAGGTCGTTTCAGTCGACACGACAAAAAATTTCAAATTAAACTTAATTGCGAAAAGTAAACCGAGTCAGATAGAATTTTTGAAATATGGACAGCAATTTTACTGAATTGCTGCATAATTATGGCACGCTGAATGAAACCGAGTGTGAAAATTATCCCAAATTTTTAAATAAAAATTTATTCAGCTCTCAAATAAACATCCAAATATAAAAAAAATCATTCATCACCATTTTAACATACCATTCAAGCTTTTCGTACTTCAGCATTATGATTTTTTTTTAAATTTTCTTTTCATGTTTTTGTTATTTATTTCATATGATTCATGATCATTTTCAATTTATGATCAATAATTCTCTTGATTATTTTACAAAGATGATGAAATTTCTATTTTTTAGGTTATGTTCTGTTCATTGTCACTCTTTTAAAAATAGCGTTGTTTTTTTTGTAAAAAATTGTATTGTCTTATAATAAAAAATATTAACGTGTTTCTTTTTTTTTGTTATAGGTGAGTGTTGGTTTCAACCAATCGATGATTTATTTCAAGACTTCTAAATGTAAGTTTTCTTATACGGTTGACGTGAGTTTTTGTCAAAGCTTTAAACAAACACATTATTATAAGTAACAGTTAAGTAAAAATCAAATAATTCAATTATGTATAAATAAGGGAGTTTATTTTAAAATTTATTAATCCTCAAGGCATTGAAAGATGAAGTGTAGTCTAGATACAGCGCTACAAACAGCCGATCCGAAGCGCCGTTGCAGCGACCGCTTACTCCCAGAAGGGCATTTTGGAAGTTTAGGAGGTGCGGACCCTCCCTCTCTCCAACCGGCATTAATTTCAGTTAGAAATTTTCATTAGAACTTTACATCTTCTAGTGGGAGCAACCTTCTTAGGGCTGCTGAATAAATAAATTGTTTGCTACGTACTTTTAAGCGGTTTCGGATTATTTATATGATCTGGAGTTTGCTCGGGTTAGGAGCGAGTGCGGCTACTCTGGTTCCAGCAGATTTCCCTGAAAATGTCACATGTACTTAGACAAAAATTTTACTTGTATAATTTTTTTCAATAATATATTATTCAACTAATATATATACTATATTTCGGTTTATATGAAAGCAGAAAAAATAGTTATCCAAATCCGCGATCGTTCTAAATCGACGTTCAAAATTAAATACTTTGAATTCAATATTTATGTATTTATCTTACTTATGTAATATTATAATGCATTCATTAAAAATAATGTTTTTTAGTAAATGCAATATGCATAGCGCACATAATGAATATGATTTTTATATTCTACAAACAACGTAAGAATTTTTAATTTGTATGTATTCGCATTGAGGTTTTATCATACAAAACCAACCTTCATACATTTGCATCTCCATAATAAAATAATGCGATGAATGGGAAGAATAGAGTTCATAAAAAAATCAATGTTGCCTGTGTTTCTTTCTTTAGTAAGTTCCGTTCATATTGTCTTCTTTCCTCGTTATATTCCACAGTAAAAATATCTTTTAATAAAGAGGTCTGAAAAATCACCACACAAATCCTAAATATAACCTCAAGACACAAAAGCACGTCGAAATATGTATAACCAAAAACACTCTCCGCCAACGAGCTAAAAAGTCATAATAAAAAATACATTGTTGGGCAAAAACGTTATAAACAAAATTTTCCAAAGCTCGTAAAAGTTAGAGAGAAAGAACCCTCCCACCGCCGTCAGTAAACCCAGTGAAATGTTGGTTCCCCAAGCGACGCGGGCAAAGGGCCGTGGAAACTTCGATCGATAATGTACTGGATGGAAGTTTCAAACCAAATGCTCCGAGGAATAATAAACCGTGTGTTCCGGCTGCGTTGTTGCGCCGGACCACCCTGGCCAGTTGACCCTTTTAATTGCGAATCCGCTAAGGTAAAATTAAAACTTTGGCGCGACTTAGTGCACGTATTAAACCTGAATAATGTAAGGCGATAGCATCGCCGGAGATGCTGGGGATAGCGGCGTAATTGCCGGGTTTAAATTTGTATTTGCAGAAATTATTGTGGTTCTCGATGGAATCTAATCGTGTTTTACGCTACGTTTTAAAGTTTACTGTGACTGATTGACTGCGTGACATTTTAAAATAAACTCAAAGAAAAAAGTTTATTTTTTAACAATCTACAGACATAAGATCTCATTACAGTATGATTACCGTTATTTAAAAGTGTGCCCTATCAGTTTTTCGTTGGTAAAAAAACATACGTTCGTGCAGTTATTTTGATAAGGCTCTAAAATATATTCAAAGGTAAAATAAAAATGAGATATTGGTAGGAAAAAAGGTGAAATGTATCTCAATATTGTAATAAAAATAATAATCAAATAGGTGGCTTGAAAAGCGTTTGTACACAAACAGATAATCAAACTCTGAAAACTTTATTTTGTAAAAAAATTGCAAATATTCAAAAGCTATGAATAACATATTGAACAAATTGATAAATATTACTTTATCATGCATGCATGCATATTTTTTTAAAAATTATAATATTTTTTTGTCATTTTGATTGTACTTTAAAAAATATATAAATTAAGGCTTTAAGGGTTCTATATTTCATGGAATTGACACGTAATTTAAATGTTTTGATATTTTCCAAACAAATTGGAACTTTCCTACCCTTCAATCATTATTCATCATCACTCGAGATGACAGAGGACAAACACATCGCGATTCTTGTGCGATGCTCCCTCATCCCACAACCCTCCCTACCGCCACAAGAGTCACGTGGTGCGAGACGAGGGATGTTTTGTGAAGCGAAATTGAAGATAATTACACAGTATTTTAATGTATCTAATAAGATATTTTATAAAGTGTTAATAACACGCGTACAAGTAAAATTAAGGCGATTGTTATTAGTTTACGCATAAAATGGTATGATCTATCGTAGATTAATTAATTTTTAAATATATATTTATATCTCACTCTAAATAAAATAAGTTTTATATGTAATAAATTTTATTTTATTTAAAAAGAAATTATATATATAAAAACATCAGCTTTGTTACCTTGTCTACTCTCAACCTTTTGAAAAACCCATGGGATGTAAAACAAGTCTTTTTTAATATTTTATGACAAGTATTCACGTATTTTCTTTTAAAAAATATTTGACATCTTAGATTATTTTTTTGAAATGTTACACTGGTCATTGTTTAAAATATTTTTAAAAAACGACCTTTGTTTGTCTTTAAAAAGCATTTTGTTCTGACAGGAACCATACGGTAGAAAATGAGAGAATATTTTTTTTATAAATATATAGCGAATAATTATCAATTATGCAGTATTTGATATGTTTTTATCCGGCATATATTAAAGGTTACTTTGCTGTATATATGTATCAGCAGAGATAAATCGATTTAAAATTTTAAAGTGTGATACTCATAGCATTTTCACTCAAACATTCAGTAAGCAAATTAAGTAATATTTTAATAAATTCGTAAAGAAATTAAAATAAAATTTCATTTACGTGGTAATTTTATTGAATGATATAATAGATTTAAATTGTGCATTTTGCTTAGCAAATACTTAAAACCAATCAAACTTTAATTTTTTTATTTAAAACTTTAGCTTGTTATTTATAAAAAAATAATTTCTCTTTCAGTAAGACTTTTCTAAGAAATTATATCACAATATAAATCATTATGTTTTATTTTCATATCAATACATAAACCGGTTGTTTTATTGTGAGTTTGTAAAAGTGAATAAATGGTTTCACATGCGTGGCCACCGGAGTTTGATATCGGCAGGTCGGTACCCGGATGAGGGAAAGGCAAATAAAATTCTCGTATGTCTTACGCCGCCCCTGGTATGCGGTGCTGTTTGTCTGCAGTACAGGACCGCACTGGGATCATTTGTGACAGATTGAAGAGCAGATTATATGATGTGGTCGATCAAAACCAGCAACCATGTAAAATAAAAATAACATGTATATTCTAATCGTTTCAGCGCTTTCCATTAATGACACGTAATCGGAAAACAGAAAACATCATTTTTACAATGACTCTTACACAATATGCTATTGTAGTCATAAATTTGCCAAGGGGTAGTTACTTCAATCTAACCTATGGTGGGGTGCTTATTGAACAAAAAAATTCAATAACAATTTAAAATTTGGGATAACTGTTGCGGTCTCTTGCATGATGCATTTTTAAACCTTATTATTATTGAGCTTAATTCTAATTTAGTTTAATTATAATTTATCCTTACTGTTCGCTTTTCTACCTAGTCCTCCGTTATTTATGTAATAAGTTGTACATAATATTAATATTAACAGTTATTGCGTTTTATAATCGTAGAGTATTAAATAATAAAGTATTTTTCCCCAGTAACATTTCTAGTGATTCTTGATCGCAACAACTTTTCACAAACGAATGGTACCTATATTGACAGATATTGAAACAGTAACGTTCATATAACTTCAGTACTTTGTCTTGAGTGCAAATCTTGATATTGAAAAATAGGCTATTTCTAACCGCAGACGATAGTATTATAAAAAACAACGTTCTGATTAATCAGAATTTTAAACTTTTCATATGTTTGAAAGACGATGAGAAAGTTAAAATTAACGTAATTTTTCATTATTATTTACTTTGAGTTATATCTAAGATAATCGTATATTCAAGGCTTTGATCCTTTTGATATTAACAGATTTTGATAAGGTGATGTTAAAATAACTTCGGTAGTTTATCTTGAGTGCAAATCTTGATGCTGGAGACTCGCCATCCCTTGCCGCAGACGACGGTGAGATCAGTCACCGTCAAGCCCAGCGCTGCCCGTAATGTGCGGGCACTCTCCCCCGGCCCGCAGAGCCTCCCTCGTAATCCTCGACCAGCTTTATACTTCTGTCTTTAAGACGTACGCAAGAGCAAAATAAAAAAAACTGTATAGTATTTTAAATTAAACACGTACTTTGGTATGGTACTTCGTTCTAAAAATATAAAAAATCCAAGCAATTGAAGGTTTACTAATTTTTAACCTGAAAAAAAAAGAGATAACGTCAAACATTCAGATACAAGCTTCATAGCTTAAATGAACTTTTATGATCTCCGTAGTCTTATTTAATTTTTTTTATACAAACATAATTCTTTCAGATGCCTATTTTTTGTGAATATTAAACATTTAATATGTTAACATTGCAATCCTAATACATATGAGTTATCTTATAATAATAATTATCACAACCATACTAAGTTCGCTCAGAGAAATTACGACCTATTAAAAACATTTTTTTTTAATTTGTTTAAATTGATATTTTAAGCTTGGTTCACAAAATAAATCTTTAACAGAGCTTCCTTTTCTAACTTATGATGACATATTACACTTGATAAATAAAAACTTTTCAAACAAACTTTACAAATTTCTAGGATACATAATTCTTAAAGTTGGTCATCGCTGTTTAAAACACTACAGAGTAATCATAACACCCGCAAAGCAAAAACAAAAAAAAAAAACACCGTTCAGCAGAATCACATTCATCGCAGGCAAAAAATTAATAAATTCCGAAAACTCCGGGGCCATAAACAACACATCCGGGAGAGAGCAGAGGAGAGAAAGAACACACAGGCGGCGGCTGCCTATTAATTCTGTTCTTTTTGGTGTCAGATGCATTACGCGGAGCCGTCGGCCGTCATAAATCCCCGCATCTGCCGGCGATATAACGGTCATCTATTCTGTATCGGCACTGGAATCGGTTGATTTACTTTTTTTACGCAGATACAAGAGACAAAGTGGTTTCGGGGGCGCGAAACCCCCGCCTGGTCTGACTTCATGCCTTGCGACGGCCGTCCCGAGCGATGCTTTTCTTATGGGGTCTTTTTGTTTATATATATGGAGTGATTTCTGAAAAAATTATGCAATAGTTTTTTTGGTAATCGATTTTCAATATATAATGTTTAACGCAATTTGAATTTCAATGTACATTTATAATATATATTCAAAAACTCATTATTTTTATAGTGATGCTTTCATAACACACAGATCACAAATAAATCGATCAAAACGAATAGCCAAGCATTCACACAAAAAATAGAGCGAGAACAACTAGACAAAAAAACAATGCAACCCGTCCGTCAAATTGTCAAAAAAACACGAGGCGACAGCCTCGTCTCCCCACTCTCGCCTCTCTCTGTCGTCTATCAGTGACGTGTCAGGCAGAGAGGGGTGGGGGGTGCTAGTTGTGTGACGTCATCCGTCATGCCACGCGACCGTCTGACGACCCCCTCCCTCGCTGAGCGCCCGCCACTGCAGCACCGGGTCTCGTCGTTACACTGCCTAGTACACGAACGCTCGTGTGATTTATATGCTCGCAATACAATTGTATAACGACACTTAGTCAAAAACAAAAACATAAACATTAAATATATAAAAATCTAGCAGTGGCATTCGACCTTGGACCAACCTTGGAGTCAACAAACGCTTTTTTGCCATTACCGTTTTTAAGAAATGTATATAAGCAATGGTCGCTGATCTTTCTATTTTTGCGAGTGACACGTTCCACTGATTTAATTAAAAATTATTAATTGTAGTGTAAAAAAAAATAATTCAACGCTATAATCATTACATCGCTTTATTTAAAACCAATATTTTTCGTTCTCATTTATTTAACTTTTTATTCTCCACTAGATTTTTTTCATTCTTCAATCTACAGTTAAAAGATAATATGATCAAAAAAAAATATGCCTTTTTTTCTTGAAATGTATTATTCCAATATTACATATAAAACAAATATCCATTTTTAGAAACAGACTTTCAATGTAATTTCTATTGCAGTATAATTTTATAAAATAACACATTTTCGTTTCATATTATCAAACGCAAAGCTTTTAACCTTGCAAATGTAAATTCGATTCAAATGTACCGTTAAGAGAAGTATTCGTGAAAGTAATTCAGCTCAAATTCAAAAATCAAGTTATAACTTCTAAACGGAATTCGGAGTCAAAGTTTCCAGAAGTTCGCTTGGAGAGAACATGCAATATTTCTCACATAAGCAGCAGTCTCGGAGACAGTGGCCGACGTAACTTGTCAAACGTGTAGTACCAATACTTCCTTCGGCATCCAATCATAAATCACAGTATTTTCTAGAAAACGTATCTTAGCAAATATCACGTATAAATAACACACAAACACCACGTATAAAAGCTTTAAATTTATGTATATATTTGCTACAAATATTTTTTTAAAGTTTTCGATTTTAAAGTAAACTAATGTGAGCAGTTATATTTGTTTTATCAGATATTCATTAAAATACATTCGATTTGAATTTGAGTCATATAGTGTGAATCTGAATATACTACCAATCAACCAAATCAATAATAATTTTATTGAAAAAACTATTAGTGAAATTATAATTTATTTGAACGGTCTTGTCCCAAGTATTTTTACTTAGTTTTTTTATAAATCCGTATTTTCTACCCAAACAGGCATGTTGTTTATAAAATATTTAAACAACCAATTTACCCATGAAAAATGAAATTAAGAGTGGTTAAATTAGGCGAGCCTTGTACCACGGATTTTTTTTTAAATAATCGATTCACTTGAGTCTCTATCACTTTAATATTGTTTATACTATAGTTTAACAGCTACAATTTATTAATCATAATATGGGAGCGAGTTAATTACAGCACACGCTTGCTAATAGTATAGCATCATGTAGGTAGATGTGTCTACACAATGACCGCCCCACGGACTAAAACTGTCGTGCCGGGTGATAGGGTGACAGTAGTTTGGGCGAGTACCGGACCAGACAGCCGTCGAATCTCCGCACCAGCACAGTCGCGGTGCACGTCGGGACGAGCATTTATCTGGATTACAAATACGTCCCATTTATCATATGAACGTTGGTCCCCACCCGGCCGGAATACAATAGGGGATTGGACAATATTTATGACACACTTTTTCTTTGCGCGATTCTAAGGCTTTTCTTGGAAATGACTAATTATATGTAAGGGTATGAAATTATTTATGGCGAGAGACCTTTGAGATTGTAGACCTTGGAAGAAACGTTACGCGGCCGGGCAGCTGCGAGTCTAGATATAAAAAAAGAAATGTAATCATGCTTATTTTTAATGCTCAAATTAATTTGATAAAGTCCCTGTTTGTTAAAGTTTACCTCCGCGCTCTCACGACATTTCTTTACAAATACACCCACTTTTCTTGAGGACAGATTGAATGTTTGAACAGACTATTAATAATTCATATAATTTTTATTTCCCGGTATTTTGGTTATTGAAAAGTCGCGTTCCCACCTCTTAAATAAGGGACACCTAAAAGTATCCCGTGCACTAAATATCCCCAAAACACTTCTTTCGGCGGTAAAGTTTTATCTTGGATGAAGCATTTTGTAAATTTTACAAAGCCGCGCTAATAACGTTTTAAAGTTTCAACGGATATAAATAATAAAATACTCCAGACTTCAAACTTAAATTACCTTAAATAAGGTGGAGTATATAAAAGTTGTATAATCTCATTAGATCGTACCATTGGAATATTTCAGGCCGGGGAGTTGCGGAATGGGGGTGGGGGGGGGGGCAACTATTATGCTTAAAATATCGATTACTGTTTGGGGATGACTTATGGAGATAAACAAGATAATCGAGGGTCGAAACTAAAGTTATCGCACTGACCAAACACAAACTACGTCCCGGATTATATTGATGGACTTACTAAAGCAATAACGAGTATTTTCGGCCTTATTCAAATATACGCTTTGAGCAGATTTCGACGACTGATTTTTGATCATAAAATATTTTCTAACTACTCACAATATGATATAGGCCTTAAGCTCAAGAACCACATTCGAACTTATTTTATTTCGTCTTTCTGTTATTTCTTACAAATTAGGTACTTGTCTTTTAAGTCTTGTAGATACTTATTTTATTTATTACTCCATTTGTTACTATTTTAAAATTGATAAAAGTGTACTTTTTGATATTGTAATAAATAGGGATTTGTATATAACCGATACGTTTTATATTGAAGTTTCTTAGGACAATTATTTTTAAACACAAAACGCTGCTAACCAATTCTGGGAATTTATAAGTTATCAACAACAACAAAAAAAAACTTAATTTTGCTAGGCAATCTTGAATAACGTGTTACATTAACAAACATTTCTCCATCTCCCTTTGTGTGTTTTTCAATTAGTCGTCCTTAGAGGAGCGGAGTTTTAACAATCTCGCTTCGGAGAACCCCAGCCTTCCTCCGAGTCGTTAAGCCAAACTCGGACCGTATTTCGAATACACTTGTTTACCTAATTGAGTTTCAGCACTCCGTGAATGTCCCTGCTTTCTTACATCGTCCAGTGTTAGCGTCTTGCCAGCGTAAATGAGTCTTTTGTAGCTCCGGCTGTGGTGGTGGGCGTGAATGGTCGCGTGGACTTGTAGCTCGCGGACTCGCGCAGCTCGGGAACGAGTCGGTGTTGGTGGGTCTGTAAGTGAATGCGCCTTCTAAGTCTGTAAGCAGTCGGTCTCCTCGAGTCTCGGCCGGTTTTCTAAGTCTGAGTGCGAATAGCCCCGGCGCTGGAGTGTCTGGTAGACCGGTACGTGTAGAAGGGGTTCGTTCGAGTATTTAGCGCTCCCGAAAAGACAATTAACATAAACAACAATGCACCAATTTTACTCTCATTATGCCGGGGGACGTGAACGGCTTTTGTTCCGCCCAACGGAGGTGCGCTCTTCGTTTATCGGGAAATTAGCTAGCTTGTCTTTTGATTACGCGAAATCTGAATGTCTCTCGGCACGCCTGGAAGACTTTTTAAGCGATTCTCAAGTTTGTAAATGTTTACTGGAAGTTTCATTGTTTCATTATTGTATTTCAATTTGTGAATTTCACTGACTTAAGTATTCACAAACAATAAATAACGAATAATTTAATTTTGTTATCACAAGAGCCATTTATTATACACTTTCAATAATGTTACCATTTTGAACCTTTTAACTTTATTCTCTTTTATATAGCTCTTTAATAAATATCCGAGCCAGTAATATTTATTAAATATATTTTTTGTTATATTTCATGTCGTTTAGTTGATACAACTTTACGACGTATAATATTACGCTTTAATATGTAAATGAATGTTAGTACTGCAATATTTAACAAAAAAAAATGATTTTTATATGTTTGAAAGGAAGAATTTTTTTAAAGTAATATTTTATTGATTTTTTTATCAAAATGTCGACAAGCTAAGCTTAAAATAAATTTTTAATAATTATTTAAATTAAAAGATAACAATATCATAACCCAAAGCTACATAAATGTAAAGCGCCGTTGTTTGTCTTATCTCAAAACTGCACGCAAAGTTTACCAGCAATTCGCAAGCAAATCTCCCAATCTCCACTCGGGTCATCATCCTGGGAGACAAATCCGGCGAGTCACTCTTCCTTTCCCACCCCACCAGTCCCGACACAGACAAAACACATCCATTTCACACGGCACAAATAAATCACCAAAACACTATAGCGCGTCAAACTATACAAAGACGCGGTGTGCGCCTGCGACCAGGCAAGAGCGCGCCCGGAGATGCAGCCTGCAAAGCCTGCCGGAGTTGCTCCCGAGCCGGGCTTAGGTGGCCAATCTTGTTTGCCAAATGTGCCCCCGAGATGCTATTTACATTGGACATATTTTAATTTATTATTTATAGAATTATGTGTTCAGTTGAATATGCATGTCATACATTTTATATACGGTTGTTTTGGCGCTTCGGAAAAAAAATAATGAAACGATGTTTTTAAAACTTACTGGCCGTTGTGGCTAATGTAACAATTATCTGTTTAACAGATTATATATGCAGATTGTCGTCAAAAATTTAATATCTTTGAATTAAATTGAGATTCAAAGGTTAAATTTGTTCATAAATACAACGGCCTTGTTAGCTTTTGGGTATTTTATATATTATCTCATTTGTTGTATTGTCAATGTTTTTATATTAAATGAACTTAAACCAATTTTATTTAATTATTTGTTGACTTTTTTTGGAGCTGTAATTTTATTACTAAGTTTCTTAGTAAAACACCCATAAAAATCAAAAGGTTAGTTTTAATAATTGACATTCAGAACTATTATTTTTGCAATCACCCAAATTTGATAAATCTTTACAAAAGTGTAGTAAAATTCCTTTAAATTTTAAATAAAAAAATCTTAACATGTGTGATGAATTTTCAGTATTTTTTGACGAATATATATATTTTTTTGTGAATGTGAAAGTAAAGCCATAAAATGTATGTTGAGGGTCGCTGGAAAGCCGCGTTTGGCAATGCAGATGTCTCTTCAGTCGATCCATCTTATTCAGGCACTATGCACCGCACTGCCTTCAGTAGGTAAAGTCTTCTGCGCGATACTGGGAGAACCGAAAACAACCACGAGGGCTGTGGCTTTATTCAATGCTGTGACGGGGCGGTCTCATTAGGGGGGCTATTTTAATGATGAGTAACCGCAGTAGATGAAAATATAAGTATATGATTAGATAGAATTATTAAAATATTTTTAAAAACACTTTAACCAAAATATCTCCAGTTTCAATGCATACTTTGATTGTGAAATATACAGTTAGCCAGAATCAACATACTGTAATATAGTACATTATGTCTATTACTAAACCAAATACTTAAAATATTTAACACAACAAAAAAAGTATGTACCGTAATTCATTATGTATTCGATCATAAAAGGAAAGTAATATATTAAATATAAGAACAAAAAAATTCTTCATATCACAGCTGTTTTTACTGTAACCATTTTTGGTATTTGCAGTATTTTTATTTAGCTATTATAATTTTCTGTTAAATACGAAAGTTTATTTGGTTAATTTAATATTATAAAATTTACCGAATGATTGAATTGAAAAGCATGAATTTTTGCGTATTTTTTATGGTTTGAAAGTTTATATTAATGGACTTGCGAATCGGAGAAAGTAGTCGTGATTTCTAAACCAGTTCGCGGCCATACGGCGCTGAGCTCCAAGTCGGCCATCTCTGCCAACCACTTGTCTCGCGTCACAGGAGCTCAGGGCTTCTTGTAGGCATTTTCTTCATTTTGTATTCATTTATATATGTCATATTCATTTTTATGGTTTTCCACTCTGCAAGAGAATGGATACTGTTCGCGTGAGAGGTAATGGGGAACACGGAAGAAAGGATTTTCCGCTGAAAAGACAAAAATATTGTGTTTTCGTTGTATGGTTCTCTGTATATTTTTGACAAATAAAGTATTATAATCAGCAAAAAAATAATTTTTGCTATTTTAAAAAAAAACTGTTTGCTTAAGATGTGCCTGTTACACTTAAATTTACACTTATGCATATAATTTTAACATTGTTATAAATTATGTCTTGTATTAAATTAATTATTTTTGTAACACAATTTAATTTGATTTTATATTTTGAATATGTCTTTCGAAGTAAATTGAAACTATCAGGACAGTGATTGAGATCAGGGTCTACCCTTGTAACTCGAGTTACAGATTTATCGCCTTTCATAAATTACTTTCGTTAGAAAGAAGGCTTCGCTGGCGAGGAGGTAACAAAAGGCGCAGTCGTCGGAGGCTTCGGCTAATAGCCTACAGGACATTGTCGGCTGAAACGAGAGACTTTTTCCTCTTGATGGATACTTCAGTGGTCTCCAAGCTATCAGTTAGCTCTGCTATTATTTTAGACTTTCATTCGAATATATGTTTCAAATTTGTCTTACAATAAAATACGTGCGCAGTTCAATTAAGCAAATTTTAAATTGAAAATAAAAATTAAACTGATATTAAAAATAAAAAAATCGATAACGATGAATTTAATTTTTTAAAAAATAAACAAAAATTCGTTTTATTTTTTTGCTCCTTATAAATAATTCGTTTTCCTAAAATATTAAGTACCATCATAATTGCAGGTAATATTTAAGAAAACAATTCAAAGTACGTTTACAAAGACTCGAAAGTTTTTAGTGAAGATATTAAACTTGAGATTAAAACAAGGGAAAAAGAATCCGAGCAGCAAATAATGGGTACAATGAATATGGTTCTTAGAATTCAGAATCCCCTGGCAGTGGGAAGAGATTTCTCTAGTGTGCAGCAAGAATCTGAAGTAAATACAGACAAACGGGGAAATGAGGTAGCAAACGGAAAAACTACCCTTCTTCTCAGGGCTATTTATTTTCTCTACCTTTTACTATAAAGAAAGAGTACAGAATTTTCTTACAGACATGACCCTTAAAATAGAGACGATTTTGTTGTTTTTTTATTTGAGAAAATATGAAAGGGACCGCAAAACAAAGCGTTATGTAAACTGTTAACTAAAAAAGTAACTTTTCTTTAGTAAAATTTGAATTTAAAAACATTATTTTTTTTACTTAACACTTTATCGCCATTAAATGATTGTGCATGAGTATTGTTGTCGGTAATAAATTTCTATCATTGAAGGTATAAATGTATCTACAAAGAAACATCAGCGCATGCAAACAGTTCCCCAGAGCGTGGCTTGACACGCATTTCCTCAAATGAATAAATTCACACACCTCAACTGCACAGCCGGATTTATTCAAGGTAGTAATAAAAAGCAACACCGCACAAAGGAAATAAAATATACCACCTACAAGTAGCAATAAACCAACGAGACTTATTACGAGAACCTATTACTCGGACGCAGTACTCTACACACTTAGGCGGGTATGTGCCGACAAAAAGATGCAGAAGTTATTTCCAGTGTCATTATCGTAGTTTTAAAGCAGTCCGTCTTGGGATATTGGCCCGCTTGCGTACGGCCACATCTCATGGTACAGGAAAACAATTAAACTCTTGGCTTGTTCGCCGTGGAACTTTCTAGGAAAACGACGAGTATCATCCCGCCCGATCCCCGGAGGTTCCCGTTTATACCCCCACCCCTCTCTCTGCTCCCCTCGGTTTATTTTTTGTCCCGGCTTTACCTACGTTTGCGGTGGTCTTTTGTCTAAGAAATACTCCGTTTCACCGGTCAAGTGTAGCACTTTTGTGTCGAGTGCACAAAACATCCGCCCCTGTTGAAGTTTAATGCAGCTAAACTGGGGGAATGTAAAATGTGTTGCGTTGCAAAACACCACATTCTATGGTAAGGTTTTTTTTATTTTTCAGCTAAAAATAACACGATTCAATTCAACACTTAAATGAAGAAATTCCAAATTGTACTCAAAATTTAAATAGCTTTATTGTATTATAAATAAGCATAAAAAATATTTTATTTTTTTGTAATCAATCAGAAGATATCATAAAAAATTATTAACATAAGATTTTTAATCATATATTTATAGCCCATATCAGATTTTATTATAACAGTATCTATTAAATCATCAATCTCGTGAGATTAATAATAACTATTATGCCGTGGCATAATATTGATTTGTAACTGCCATTAAAGAATATTTTGAAGCAATATGTATTAGAATTTAAAAAATGTATAATACACATTTTAAAGGATTATCAATGATTAAAACTCCAAATCGACGCCATTTACTTTCTTAGGAACTGTTCACAACGATCTCATGTTAATGACTCGATTACGTTAATATTGATCGCCGCGGCTGCAGCACCTCCAGGATTACCTGCCGACAAATTGCCCAATCAGTGGGCAGGTAATTGATTTTCATGCTACCCGTTCCCCTTAGGTGTTCCCGATTTTGCATAATCACACGGAGCCTCTGCATCCCTCTCTAGGCTGACGGCGACCTCTGGGCGCTTTAGGGTGAGAAGGCTGTGCCGAAAGGGACTCTAGCAAAACATAAATAAACTTTCATTTTCACTTAGGTGATTGAAACTTCTATTAACTTCAGATTCTATTAATAACGTATCATCATTAATATTTAGTGCCTACTAAAGACAAACTTTACGGTAAAGCAATAATTTGTATTTATTTTGATGGGTAGTTTGTCACTTAAATATATTTTTTTTAAGTGAGTAAGCAGCCTCAAACTGGTTAAATTTAAAGAATTAAACAAACTTTTAATTTTTCACTAAGCGGGAAAAATAGTTCTATGAACTTGTCGTTAATTTAAACTGCAATAAGAAGCATAAACCTGATTTCTATGAGTAGATTAAAAGTTTTATTTAAAGTTTTTCTTACGAAATGCTTTGTATTGCTCAGGTGAGCAAAAAGTTTACTATGTTGATTCAGATAGTACATGTCTCAAAATAAGAGGCTATTTCTTCGCTTCATGTAACAAGTATTCGAGTGCAGGTTCTGGCAAATAGCAGGGGAGGGATGCGCCCATATCCGGGCACCGAAACTGCGCCGAGCCGAGGATGCACTCCGCCCGCCCTCGACACCGATCCTCTGCGATTGATGTAACACAATTTGCAATTGCGACTGGAGCCTCGGGGTGGGCGGACCTGCGACTGTAGGCGGAAAACTGTCTAGAACGGGAAATGTGCTGGAAAATCGAGAAAGTGCCATCGCCAACGGGTGGCTTGGTTCCGCCCAAGGAGCTGACGCGGGATGAGGACTGAATGTTTCTTGAATTGCAACATTTAGGAAGTTTACATAACGTAGTTCAATATATATATTTTTATTATAGTTACGCTTTTTTAGTTTCTGATAAAATCGGCAAAGAAAAAATAATTATAATTCTTAAGTTATGCGTTTTATTACTAATAAAAACAAAGTAAGATACAATGCAGCAGCCTTGGTAAAATTATGTTATTTTCATAGTGGGTGGGTCAAATCCGCAATTTTCATGTATTTTTTTAAATTTATATCTCAAAAGATAAAATTGAACTTTGACAACTTTTCATTCCTTGTACAATTTACCGGATAAATATACTAAAAAATTATGATACAATAAGGCAAAATAAACAGTAAGAAATGAACTTAAGTATTAATAAACAACTTTTTTCTTACGTTCGTTTGTCTTAAATTTAATTTTTTAAAAATTGATGCATCGTTTTTTACTTTGTAATAGAAAATATGTTAATAAATTATGATCTTTTTATAGTAAAAAAATATAAAGTAAGTAAAAATATTGAATGATTTTTTATTTTGTAACGCTAAACAAAAACACATAACTCAGCACCAATAAAACAATAACGATAAAAATAAAATATTGTAGCGATGCAGCAAAGGGAAATAATGAAACCACCCCCACCCCAGCCAATTGAATCGGCGCGCCTCATTCGCGACATTGTCGCGAGCAATCGCGCGCCCGAACACAGAATCCAAATAAATTTGCCTGCAATACCGTTGTTTCGTATTCATACCGGGAACAACGCCTCCCATAAAATGCAATAAGATAACATTTCAAAGAGGCCGCTGGCTGGCGATGCGGTCGCCTCGTCTCGGCTTTCTGAACGACACGGCCCCGAATCGAAATATGCCGCAATATATCGGATCCACCTGAGGTGCTTCCCCTTCGCGGTGAAATCTTTAAACGCGCTGAGATAATCCGCGTGGGGGTGGCCGGGGGAGGCAAGGGGGAGGCCCGGGGGTGCGATGATAAACTGCGCTGCGGTTGGTGCTGCCGTTTTTTAAATCATTGAATTGCCATCTTGTACTTCGCGATACTTGATCCTGCAACATTTCAATAAAATTTTGTTTAATTTGTGATACAAGATGAATAAAATAGAAAATATGTTAAATAACATTCACGTCAAGTGATAGATCATTTTGCAATATTTTTAGATCGTTTGATTTTAATTTAATTCTTCTTCTTCTGTTTTGCCTCTCCTCATTGAAGATTGGTGACCATTTCCTCGAACATGTCTCTATCCTGGAGCAGTCTCACCAATCCGACTGCACTTCCGATCTCCAGCCACTGGCCCAAATTTCGCATCCACGTGAACTTCCTTCTTTCATTTGAAACTTTAAAATTAAGATATCGCGCTGGAGCTGATTTTGTTGTTTTTTTAAAAAGTCTTTTAAAAATTAATACTGAATTAATATAGATTTAATATTTATATCATCAATATACAGCATGTAGGCTAAGATATATTTTTATCGATGACTCAGATATCAAACTGCAAAACCCTCAAAGTTTATATATATATATATTTATATTTATATAAATTTAAAAACTAGCTTATAGTATGTTTAATAAAAATATAGTATCTGTTTGTGATAAAATATTCAAATTAAAAAAAAAAAAAAAGAAAACTAATAAGAATGTTCCATATTGGATTTACCAACTCGTTCTTCTTTATCCTTTCATATATAAATGGCTGGTTACATTATATTTTGTATTAAAATTTCAATACTATTTATGCAGTTAAATTACTTTTAAATGTTTTCATACGAAATATATATCTATAAACCTCTAATCTACGAAATATATATCTGTTCACGACAATAATTTTCTGACACAATCAAATTTATTGAAGTAATCTTAAGTGTATTTATTGTGTTTTTTTTATACTTCTAATACTCGCAAAAGATTTCAGCTTTTATGTAAGTCTAATTTTTCTTTCATGTGTTGCTTCCAAGATCAAACGCTTGTTTCAGCTACACGGTTTCCAATACGTGAATAATGGTAGCTATCTATCGGAAACTAACTTTATTCCAAAAATAAATTCAGAACTATTTAAAGTTTCCCACTTAGTTCGCATGACAAGAAATAAATAGTTGAACTTGCAAAATATTTATGAGCCTCATTCATACGTTTCAGAACCCTCCTACTGCAAAACAATAGTTCGCCGGTGCAGCAATATTTTTCATTCCTTTGTTCAGTACGAATCGAGCTGCAATAATATTTATGATAAATAAAGATTGCTTTGATTGTTTTAGATTTTTTATTATACTTTAAAGAATGTGTATACGAAATAGATATAAACTTCACTACATTAATAAAGGTTAGTGAGCTTTGGAAATGTACCATGTGTGATATAATTTAACAGAACTTTTGATAACTCACTAGTTCTAGTTGAAAAATCAGTATACTGAGTACTACTTAATAATTTTTAATAAATAAATCAATAAACACATTCGTTCAGCATTATAAATTAATACAGGGACTAAATTCGTATACTTAGGACTATATTCAAATAAAATCCTTTTGAATTTTTTATACATCTTCAGGTTTTTTATTGTTGTGATTTCACATATAGTATATATTTTAAAATTATTGTCTAAAAATAAAAAAAAAACTGATTGAACAACTATCATGAAGATTCACAAATTTAACATTAAGTATTATAAACGAATTTCTTAATAATTAATCATTTAAAATCCAATATACTCGTAAACTCAGCCAAAGAAGCAAAAGTTAGAAACTCTTTTGTTCAGTAGAATGCTAGATTAATGTTCGACACTTGTAGCTATGAGCAAAATTATTGAAAAAATAATAGATTTTAAAGCATATATTGTATAACGTGTATTTAACTGCACCTGGAAAAAAGCAAAGATTGAGCGTCGAAATAAATGTATACAAATCTTAAACGCTTTTCATTAAAACTCCCAAAAGCTCTATTGTTATCACGGAAATCCGCAATCAAAAGCAGACGCTCCCTCGCATTAAAAGGTTTGTGTAATATTTATGAATCCCGAGTCGTCGGTAGCCTTTTCACGCTCCTCCGTGCCATTTCACTTTCCTTATAGCGTGTTTGATATTTGGCCGATTGCGTTCGGCGGAGCTCCTCGTGCTCGTACCGAGTGCAAAAGCACCAGATACTGCGACGCCGATTATAGGGACTTTCTATGGACTGTTTGACTACTGTTATACGCCACTTTTGCAGGAAAGGAAACGTACATCTATTCCCACCGCTCGGTAATGACTCTCCATTCCGGATAATGGATTTTCTATAATAGTTCACTTGAACTTCTAAATAGTATTTACGCTCCGTCTGCGTGGAGGAAATTCAGTGAGGGTTGTTTTTCGTGATTGGTCGTAGAACTTTTAAAGTGATAACAAAAACTTTGCTGTTTAAGAGATGGGTTTATTTTGAAAATAATTAATTCATGACTGTGGGTTTTTATGACTCGTGGTAAAACGATAAAAGAGATATTTACATTGTTAAATGTTTGTGAATGAGATACTTTAGTAAAGTTAGTACTATTAAACGAATGATGGCAATTGCCCTATTTTTATAAATAAATAAAAAATGAAAACATGCATGATTACCGCGACTGTACCTTTAACTGTTTACGAAACTAATAATTTCATAAACACTTATTCAATTTTTTATTTATTTTTACTACAAGTGCTTCTTATCCGAACATACCCAATTTTTAATTTTGCTTGAAATCTTTAAAAAACTACAATTATTTCGCCCGAAATTTATACAAGCACGATTTATTTTATACGGCAGAAGTGATTCAAAGTACGGGATTATGAGTCAAACAATTTGACTCGTAGAAGCATAAGTAAGACAATTATTTATATATGTGCTGGTTTTTAAAAAAGCAAATTAGTAAGTATAATAATATTGACATAAATAATCTAAGTAAATAAAGATAACTCATGAGTTTTGATAACTCATTAAATATTATTTTATAAATATCGCTTAGAAATTTTCTTCAGTAACTTGCTCTCGGTTTTGAAGTATATTAGCTCTCCAGCCTATAGTGTGAGCGAATATGGGGATACATAAGTTGGCTGTAAATACCAGCGCTTTGTACGGGCGCGGCAGCATAGGTCACTCGTAACAGCGAGGCTTTCTTGTATGGAGGGACGTAAATAAAGAAAAACTGAAAGGCACCCCCATCCTCCACCCTGTCGTTCAGCTCTCGGGAGAAATAATTAATCCTCCGCCAGAAAAATTGTTGAATATGTTTCAATATAACAGTCGTATTGTAAACTTATGAAATGTGCCTTTTTTTTATATTTAACAGTAAACATTACTAACTCGACTAAATATTTTCATTGACATTGAAACAATAAAACGATATTTAACATATATATATTTTTTAAAGTATTTAAATATTTTTTTAAAATTAATATTTTAATTTTGTTAGTAAGACCCTCAATAAAATGTTAAAATTTAGTTTTTTTTTAAATTTCGTATTTGAGAATAATTTGAAATACAAAATCGATTGAAAATATTGATTATTTTATTACAATTTTTTTTATCATATTTAATCAATATATAACAAATATAAATTTTGCCGTATCAAAAATTGCACTTGCAAGATGCACCTCCCCGCTCTCCCTATTCTTTTGCTTGTGCATGGCTGCCATTCTGTACCCTGAGCGTGTGTAAAGGATCGGTAATGGAGTAGAGGACTTGGAATGATTGTGGAGGGATGTGCTCTCGGAGTATCTAATCGAGGTGGGGTGGCTCCTGCTATTGTTTTTTGTAGCTTGCTGCAGAAGGAGTATCAGATTTAAATTAATTATATAATTATGCTTTTGGGCAGCAGCAATACGCAGACTTTTCCTGTTAATATAAAACTGCAGTGTAGATAGTTCCGGAGACCCACTACACTATTTTCCCCTCAGAAAACCTTGACCATTGGCTCAGCATGAGTATGTGCTCAGTGAAACGGTAGAATTTTGGTAGAATTTTTTTTAAAGGAAATCTGCTTGCATACACTGCAATACAATAGAATAATGAAATTCGAAATAAATTTTATTTGGGTGACATTTAGAAAACAAACTTTTGGTTGGGTTACAACGTTTTGTGGGTGGTTTAAAAATTTATTCAGTTATTGTATTTATTCCGCCGCTGCATTTCTGTTACTTCACTAATAAGTGCGAAATCACGTCAGAGGGGAGAGCGGGGTGCGACGGTCACGCACGTGACATCCCCATTATTCACAGTCCACCGGACGCCGCTACTGAATCGTTTATTGCCTCACCTTCCGCGGACGCCGATAACGCCCTCCATAAAACCCGCCCGCGGAGGCGAGACCCGCCGGGCTGTTTCACCCTCGCGCCCTCTTAACGAGTGACAGTTTTAAAAAAAAAGATATATACGCTGAAAAAAAATCCCTTATTCATAAAAAAACTATTCACAAAAATATACTATATAAACGTACGGTTACACAATTATTGCAAGTATATATATATATATATATATATATATATATATATATATATATATATATATATATATATATATATATATATATATATATATATATATATATTTCATAGCGTGTGACATGACAACTTAAGAGTTTTGAAAATTTTAGAAAAAACTTTCCAAAATATTATTACTGTATTGAGAACAGTTTTTCTACAATTTATATTCTTTAGAATAAAAAAAACCATTTACATTTCACAATATTTATATAGTTTAATTTGATTGAACTACGATTATTTGGAAGCGACCCTTGTTTTATTTTTTGATATAAATATTTGTATGATGACGAATAACTTATTATCTCGTTTGTTCTCATATAAAATGTGTAAATATTTCCATTTTTTTTGACATTATTAATCCTGATCTTTAAAATTTTGTATATTTTTAGTCTGTCATTTTTTTTGGCTTTGAACGATTGTATTGAACTAAGATAAAACTAGAGATTTTCTATTAAATTTGAAAATGAGCTACTTTTATTAAGTCTCAATATATTAGAGCTAAAGAGTAAACCTTAAACCTTATATTCTCGTATCATTTTTGAAAAGTTTTAATTTCAATTCTAATTTGATTTGATATTTTTTCGATTCGGTATATAAATTCAATAAACATCATGTTTGAGGTGTTATAAAACCTACACGATGGTAATTCATAATCATTCTTCTATTTTCATAACGTATGTCTTGAGATATTTTTTGTAATAAATTCTGAATTTACTACATGAAAAATGTCATCTTTTGACCTTCAAAATATATCTTGAGGTCATCGGGACCATATAGGTTGTAGTCCCCGAGCACAATATTAATTACACCCAATAAAAAAACATTCACTGCACAACCCTACATGAATTTATCGACTACCCCTATGCGGCCAGTGAATGAAAAACTGCTACATAATTGCAGGGCTGTACTTGATTGTTGATTTATTTTTTCGATATTAACAGCAATTCTCAATTAAAACGTCGTTGAAAATTATCTAAAAAAACTATTACTAAAATTAAGGATAAAAATCAAATTTTCAAAAGCATTTTGAAAAATCATTATTTATTTATTATATTATATAAAAAACTAAAAATTAATTGTTTTACCTTTAATTTTATAAATTTCAGCTGATTATTTTCAATTACTTGAAATATATTGTTTTGTAAGTTGAGCTGTAACATAAGTCGAAATAGATGATAAATGCTGAAATTATAACCTTATGAGAGTAATGATTTTTAACTACACCATTCTTAAATTGCAAGTCTTACCGTTACTATAAATTTCAACGATGAAAGGCGATTAGAGTAAAGGTTAACTGCCTGTTTAAAACACGTCGTGCAATTCAAATGTCGACATGCTTTGAAATACATCGCATCGCTTAGCCAACAAAGCTGTAAAGAACATCGATTATAATTTATTTATCTATTTAATAAAATATTAAAAAAAAAAAAAAAACAATTAAAATATGTATTCATAATTGATAATAAATGTGGACATAACATCATTTTATTCTAATGTAAAAAAATATTTAAGCAAATATTTTATATTTGTTAATTTTCTAGTATCTAAAACAAAACAAATTATATTTATTTCTAAAAATTACTGCCATCTATGCTTTTCTGTGATACGAAATACTTCCCCTTTTGGGAAAGCTTCTGCGGAGCGCCGAAAGCTTTCCCAGCCAGCGCGGAGGAAGCTCGCCGACCTAGCAAAGCTCCGAACCACCGCCATTGAAAATGTTACCTGACTCAACTCCAGGATGGCGCTGATGGTAGCGTTAAAATGTAAAATGGCTACGTTAAATTTAACAAAAATCGTGGTTTCAAATTTTGTGTTAAAATGTATATTTTTAAGCTTAGATTCTATATATTATTTTGAATTTTATGACTTATACCAAGTAAGCTTAAGGTGATACTTTATTAACTGATATTTTATATTTATTATATATTATTAAAAATAACTATAATATTTAAACATAATTGTTACACACTTAAAATTAAAATATGTTACACATAATTATTTTTCTTTTCTTTCGAAAAGAAAATAGCTAATGTGTGTTCTGTTAAATATTTCTTTACTCAGCCGTTAAGTATAGTTGTATTTTGGTTATTATACAATGACATAGGGGAAGTGGCATTCGTTTGTCTTGAAAACGGATGTCTAAACCTAGTAGGTACCGTCCCTTACCACTGGGTTATGTCGCTCTCGACTCCCCTTATACTATTTTCTATCTTCAAAGATTTGAATTCTACCCTTCATTTTGGTAAATTCAACAGAAACGGATACTTGAAGAGATTTAATTATCAGCTTCAACATATTGAGGGTGAAATATTATTTTTTAACTTGCATCAAATGTTATTTAAAAACAAATATGGGCAAATATAGTTTAAAATAAAGACACGACAATAAACGATTTTTATACTTTTGAATGTAAAGTTGACATATTTTAAATCCATTTTGAAATGAAACAAAATAAAAAAAAATCTATTTATATATTATGATTTGATTCATCAATGATTTTCGAACAAAAAAAAAGTTGATTGATAATGATTAAGTACATTTTTTTCAAATATTGAAAAATGATTAAAGAAACTCTCAGAAAAATATCATCGTGATTTGTGTGGGATTCGAAAACCCACATCCCCAAGCTTACATGACCGGTGTATTACCAATATTTGAAGAAATGAACTTAATCAAAATAAAGGCAAAACCGTACTTCTTGTGAGACGGTCTTCATAAAAATCAATAATATAAAAAAAAGTTTAAGATTATTTATGTAAAATATATATTGATATACACATCGTAAGAAAGCAACCATAAATTATTTATGAATGTGTAATGATGTATGCTTTTTGGATACTTATTTTTTGTATATCTGTTTTTCCAAATGATCCAACGCCCAACTAAATACACTCCAGAGAACATCCCGGCTTACAGAACACCAAAATATATCACAGGGAACAAAAAAATAAGGCATTTCCTACGGCTACGTATGGCGAGGCTGGCGGCATTGATTGAAGAGTATTGATGATGTTATATTATATGGCTGTACACGCTCCGGGTTGTCAAAAGTAGGCGGTGTAATATAGTTGTGTGGGCGGCCGTTGATCGATCACTCCCCCGCCCATCCCGCCCCGGCCCAGCAGTACTGCAGCGTTAATAAAGTGTTTGGCCAAATAATGCCAGCTGCACAGAAGCTATGAATAAATTTTTGATTTTATGACATTGTGTAATTTCATATCGAATATCGGAGAAGAGTGAATAATTAGCACTCGGGAAGACTGCAGAGGGGTTTGAATTTTGATTGGTGATTACCGAAGAGCACCGCGGCTCGGCATGATTGCTATGGGATTAAAATGTGGCAGGGTAATCAGATGGGTACGAATGCAGCATTATACTCTAATAATACTTGATTCAAATATGGATATATTTCAATGGGATTCGTATTCTTTGTTGTTTTTTCGTAATATAAATATTTCAGATTCTAATTTTATTAATACTCAACTGGAGCAGTACTTGAAATTTGATTAAATTCAAAAGCGTCTTATATTGAAGTGCTTTTTGAGTGAGTAAAGTTAATAGTAATATTAAAGTATTTATTGTGCTTTCATTATAAGTTATTTACTTATTTAAAATGTATTCACATTTGTTTTATTAGAATCAACAAAATCAATATTTTGTTTTTAATTACTAACTTTCGAAAATAGGTAAAAATTAAAGCTATTCACGAAATCATCTCTTTGTCCTGCACATTCAGAGTGAATGATGATACAACGAACTGATTATTTGAAGCATTTAATGTGCTGAATACACAAAGCGATATAAAACGAACAATCCTTAAGTGTGCAGTAAAATCTCAACGCGCTCGCGACTCCTTCTCGGCTTTACGGCGGAATAATGAGAGGACATTGACAATTAAACTCTCTGCCATCTCATGTCGACCCCAGTGGCTCCACGGACACCTGCTTCTAACATTACCTCGGACAATTAGTGGTATAATTGCCACACTGGTTTACAATAAATTTTAATAATAATATTTTCATTATAATCTTCACTTACTTTGGCATCTAAGAAAGGGGAAAAAGTCATTTAAAATAATCTCCTTCAGGTTTAAAATAAATCTCATTATTTCTTAAGTACATAAATGAGCAAAATTAAAATAAAACTCTCACGCAGAATAAACACTAAACTACGGAAAAATAAAACAAAGAAAATTTGAGTTTTATACATGACTTAATATAAATGTTTACGAATATTGGAAACAGTATTCATGGTATGTTCATATTTCAAGCACTCCGTTCCCCCCCTTCATTTATAAAACCTATAAGATACGCAAAACTGACTGCACACTATGACTGTTCTAATTTATTTTCAGGAACATGGTAATTTTAACTATTTGGCAGGGTGTGGTATATTCTTATTTATTTTATCGACGACTTAAAATTTCAATTGGCTGCGTAAAAAGGATACCTACTGCGCGGAGGCAGTAGGCAGGTGCTTCTCGTAAAGTATCCGCCCCTAAGAGCCTCCAACAAATTTTACAGCCCCCTAGTACTTACATTTGAATATTTATTCATTATCGTGTTATTTTGTTCTTTGTTTTGTTTGTGTTATTCTTTGTGTGCTTTTTATTCACTTTGATATAAGCCAGATATATATAAAAGATATTGTTTTAAAGCATAAATTGTATGTTTTATTCCCGGTGTTTGATACATTCACATGCCGCACGACCCTCCTCTTCGTGTGTAATAACAGTATTGTACTTGAAATGTTGTTTTTATGGGAAATTTACTGTTTTGATAACTTAACAAATTGTAAATATATTTTCACCCGAGGAAAAATGGAAACATTAAAGTAACACGTTATTTTGTAACATTTTGATGCAAAATATAACTCTATTTAATAATAAACCATAATACTATAAACTAAATTCATTATTGTCACATCACACATTAAAGGTTATAAGAATCATTACAAGATTTTTGATTAAAAATTATAATTTATAAAAAAAAAATTGGTATTTCCAAATTTTATCACAGATTCTTTCAATACTGAAATTTTAATTGTAATAAAGCGAAATGAAATAATAAATGTAAGGAAACGATATAACGGCTTATTAATACTTTCTACCTTACAAAGTGATGAAATTCTAAGATCACAAAAACACTTGCAAATGTTTTAAACGTTAAAATCGATAATATATAGTTAAAAAGTTTGATCATTAACTTTATCATCAAAATGGCAACGTATAAATTGGAAGAGGATGCGAGACAAAACGCAAATAACGATCAAAAGTCTTGCGAACGATGGATTGACATGCACACGTTTCATATTTATGTATAGATATGTACTTATATACAAAAAAAACGTTATAATCAATTCTTTTTAATAATCTACTTATAGCAAGAAAACAAAAACAACTCGAAAAGCTATTATCACAAAAACCGTATATTTAAAACACTTACGCGAATATCGGGCCTTATAATAAAGATACCCCGGAGCCGGTGGGGTGGGCGGGAGTAGGGGCGGTACAAGAGGGATGTTGACGCACAAACACTCGGCACAGAGATTGTTTCCATAGCGATCCGGCCCCCGGCGTTACCATGGTGAAAATTTCTTCGGGGCATCTCCTCTGCCAATGTGCCTCAGATGAAATTGCTTGTTTCTCTGCTCAGTCGTCATCGGCTTCAGCATCAGGGGCGGACTCGTTATTCTTAATATACAAATAAAATTTATTAATGATACTTTCCAAAAATATACTTTTTAAAATTATTATCTATTTACTTTTATTATCATTTCCAAAGCTTTATAAATGAGGTGTAGTCACAGTTTATTCGAATTGATTTGTTTGGAAATAAAATAGTAATGTGAAAACTAAAAGAACATTTGTAATCTATCTATATTCAATAATTTTGTCTGCGCGTCGCTTTTCTTTCTCTGTGTTTTACGAGAAAATTTTATTCTGACTATGATCTTATAATGTTAATAAATTAATTGAATTGCTTTAAACTTTCTAAATAAAACAATATCAATACGAATTTGGAAAATAATATTGATACGGAGTCAAACTTTGAGGATTTAAGGCCTAGAGAATTATTAATTTAGAAAATATCTACAAGTATTCCATAAAATATTATCAGATTATGAATACTGTGACGAATAATATTAAAATCTTCACTCTAGTGCACCCCTACCTGGCTCGTCATTCGGAGCGTGATTCGAAGGAGTTTAAGGGAGAAGTTTCAGGGCTAGCGAGGTGATGCCAATTAAGAGTTTTTGCCATATTTATTGTGAAAGAGAGCATCGCGGTTACAGAGAGTTTCTCCGTGCAAATTGGGACATCTGAAGCGGAAAAATAATGGAAATTTGAGGATTGTTAGTGAAGACTTTAGAAGTCGAATCTTTATGTCAAAAAGAGCACGGAAGTAAATTAATTTACTTCACTCCTTTCTGTAGGATCACTCATAGTACTAATGAAATGACAAATATGTATATACACGCACAGAGAGACACAAAAATATAAATATATATAAGTAAAAATTAAGTCAATTGAATAATGTTTAAACCCACTTTTCATGAGTATTTACATTGTTTTTCAAACATAATGTGCTGGAAATCAGATAGGTATTAAAAATAATTTAAAAATACACTTAAACAGAAGACGATGAAATCACACGGCTAATTAGCATAAAAACAAAAAAAAACGAAAACAATTAATAAAAAAAACATCTTAAATAAAATCGTCCCGAGAACACCAAATAAAAAGGTATTAAGAGAGCACCCAACCATGCACACATTTCGCGGGCCCCCGGCACCTCCTCCCCCGCCCCAGCCTCCCTGTCACTATGACGACCTTTGAGTCTCAGTATTACCTGCTAGGTAGGGGAGGAGGCAGGAGCGTGCGTCGATGCTTTGTGGTCCTTTTTACTTTTAATTTATTTGCGCGACTGGCTTTGGCCGGCGGATTGAGTTGATTGTAAAGGATTTGTAAGGAAGCCTCGGATATTCATTTTATTCATTTCTCGGTAGGATATTCCCCAAGTATTATATGTCCTATTTGTATTCAATATTTTTGTACATCTGAATATTTAATAAAATCGTACAAATCACACCACAATAAAAAAATTCTTTGATTTTTTATCGCTTTGTCGGAAATAATATAATAAAAATAATAATAACCCAAACACATATTTTAAGCGCAATAATCTATAAAGGATATTTATACGATTTTATTACTTTTTGTACAATAATTATCAGTTTCGGTACATCATTGAAAATTTTTCTGAAGAATAAAAATAAAAACAAAGATATTTTTTTATTGTTTTAGCAATTGATTATACGACTTGTCCGGTATCAGAGATATGTTTATTAATCAAACCAATCGTCTCTAAAACTTTTACGAGTCGTGCCAGAACTATAGTCAAGATTTTGGATCAACGATTTGACACGGTTTCAAAAACAATAAAATAAGCTTATTTCGTTTTTTAATAACAATGCTTACAAATAAAAATATATAAAACAATATTTATTATTGTGGTTTTCAGTAATAGCACGAGTATTACACACGAGTAATATGTTCAATACTAAACTGTATGCTTGTATGTACTAACAATCCAATTAATGTAAAAGCCACACTGCATAGAGACATCAGCACGGCAGAGGCAGATCGCAACATGTAATGCCTGTAGTATTACTGAGGTATCCTTGCTGCAATTGAAGGATGGAAATTAGCATGTCATTGTCGTACGAACAATACACGTTCTGTGATATTCCATTAATTTCTATTTAAACAATAAATTATTAGTAATTTAACAAAAAAAATTATAAAACAACAATATATAATTCAAAATATGAAAAAACACTTGTGACTATGAGAGATTTTTATTCATGAATATTGCATTTATGATAATGTGACTTAAATTTTGCAAAAATACAATTATTTTTTGCGCAGGCGCTTAAAACTGTATGAATCAGAATCTGCTTATGAAACTAAGTGTAAAAAATTAACACAAAATATAATGGTTAAATAATCATAACCACTTTGGCATATATTGACTTTTGTCAAATATATGCCAAACTTTGATGAGGTTATATAATTGAATTACTTTTCTTTTCTTTAACAATATTGCTATATTCTGTTTATCTTTCTATTCTCTATAAAAATACAACCTTAATTGTGTGATTCTTTAACTAAGCATAAAGGAGTATGGTCGATATATTTACTTGTATGAATCATAAGCTAGATACAGTTAAAATTGTATTACGGGTAATTTTATCTTCCAACCTTTTTAAATAAATGTTATTTTTGGGCAAATTAAAACAACTTACGATTTCTGGTTCAAGTAACATTTTTGACTGATTTATTGCAAATTAAAAAATATATATATAATCATAAAATCTTTTGTTATAGAGTGAGATATATTTTTACTGCTTTCATGTTAATAAATTACGGCAAAAAGCTTTTAAATCTGATCTTATTTTCAAGTTAATCGAGTTTATAATTTTGAAAGGCCTGTGAAACCCAACTTATGCACCATTAAAAAACAAACTTTCCCCTCGCTGAAATCATCCCCTTACCAATGAAGGCTTCGCTTTTAGTGTAAGAGTAATTGAGTTTGACTTTGTAGCTATCAGTTTTGATACTCGCTCATTTATGTTGGATGCACTCAGCAAAAAATACGATTATGCTTCAACACGGCCTGCACCTGCCAACTTCGTTTTATAAACAATCTAATAAAGTGACTAAGTAACCCTTTTACCAAAAACTTTATTACCATTAAATCGTGAACCGATTTCAAATAACCCCTACTATGGGTGTTCTATTATTTTTTCTTTGCAATTGCTAATGTTAGTTTTCAATAAACTTAAAAAAATATATTTTTGTTCTTAGGTTGCGTGCCGAAGAAAACATTTTTTATTTTGTTATGCGATTGATTAGGAAATCTGTATTTTTTTAACAATAAACGATTACGATTTAACCAAACAAAATTATAGAGAATACTTTATATGAGACTCCTTCTTAAAAACAGACTGTTTCCTGGCGTTTCAAATGATCGCACATGTTTCACAAAAAAATAACCCCCAAGAAGCGGACCTTCTCCCGGGGTACGTAAACCCATTAGGGGTGCGACTTACTTACCCCACCTTTGTTCCTACGTATATCGGGTACGAACGACAGTGTTATAGCGGGTTTAGAGTTCACCTAAATGTCATTAGGTACACCGGACTCTCGTATGATGACCGCTGCTATTGCTTTTTCGTTAAATGTTATGGATAAAGTTTATTTTTATACTCCTAGCGGTGTTTACTTTTATGGCACAGTCATTATATTTCTGAAATCATTAAAATTACTTCTTTCAGAACAAATATTAAACTGAGATTTTATATAATTTTGTTCATCGAGAAAATTAGATTCATTCGCGGTTATTTTTTTCTTTACTATGCATTTCATGTTTTCTGGAAATTTAAATATTTTATATTACCTGTCAAATATTATATTTTATGAATTATTCACATATTTGCACTAATGAATTCAATTCACTTAAGTTCAGTGATTGTAAGACTTAAAGATTATTTAACAATCAATTATTTTACAAAATAAAAAGTCCACATTTTATCCACAAGAAATTGAAATCAAAAAGTATGAAATACAAATGTTTTAAAATAATCAGTACTTAATTTTCATTGGAATCTACTTAATCGATACATTTTAATCACAATAAACTGTAAGGCAAATACTTTATATTTTTATAGTACGGTTTTTATCTCAATTATGCTTATTTGTGATAAAATGTGATTTCTTATTTATATAAAAGATTGAAAATGAAATAAAATTAGGCGCTTAATTCAGATAAATAAAAACACAACAACAATAATGTTTCAAAACAAGATAAGGTTTTTTAAACAAGAGTAATACAGATTTTCTAATATGTCTATATTACCATTTACGTTTAATAATATCATTGGATTGAAAATATTTATCAGTTTTATCTACTAATTCTATTAATTACCTTTTGGAATCTTTTTTTGCACTTTCATTTTTTTTGTTTTCTCATATTGGCTTTAAAAAATCGTATCATTTCTGTATGCATGTTTAAAAACGATTCAGAAAACAAACTCATATCATTTTTATTTGTTTTAAATAACCGCAGTGAAATATGAAAATATTTTCTTTTAAAATAAAACCAATACACAATACAAACATCATCAAATAAAACGATGCGGGGATAGCTTTTCATTTGATTGGCAATTAAATGGAGATTTGCTCGAACGATAAAGCCTATATTGCTTTAAGTAGGCTAATAATATACACTTGAAATAAAAAAAAGAAAACAAATATATTATATAATTAGGGAATGCCTACGAGTTTATGACGGTATTAACTGAAACCATAAATATTATTTCTTTTTTGAAAAATAATCATGATTCATACTAAAACACTACGTTTTTTGTTGACGAAATACTTAGATATTTTTAGATAAAGAGTTTTCTTGACAATATATAGTCTATTGTTGTTTTTTCTTTTGGATTAATACAAATGAGTTTTCTATTAACTTAGATGAAAAATACCATATCTTATAACAGTTATATCTACTTTATCTACATCCACTTTATTCAGGTTTCATGTAAACAAAGCCCTTAGACATTACTCTGAATGGGTTTGATAGATAAATATTCATATTTTGACAATAACTCATATGTTAAAAGTTTGATACTTTCTCAAGGATTTTGTTTTTTTGTTTATTTTAATACATGGCTTATTATTAAATGCTTTATTATTAAACTATTAAAATGATTAAAGGTTAAAATAGGACTCCGTATGCATTTCTGTTTAATGAAATACTCATTACCCTATAGTCCATTAAGTATTTCCGGGAACTCAAATATAATGTCCATTAGCATCTCATCCCCGTACGGCTGATACTCATACAGAAGGGTCTCGGGTTGGAGACACCAGTGAGACTCGCCGTCCAAGCAAAAGCCTGAGTAGGAACTTGTCATTTATTATCATAGAGTGACAGGCTATTAAAGATGCATGTACGCTTGTACTCATGTTTGTCTTAGATATTATAAATTATAGTTACAATATAAAATTAACCGTGGAATATTAAAGTATAAAATATATTAAATTAGCTCTAAGCACAGTGAGTTTATATTAAACCTGTGATACGAATTTTGTAACATTAAATTTGCATTCTGTGTCTAATTAAGGATTTAGTATTTTTAGTAGTTTGATATAATGCATGCAATGTTCTTAAACAGCTAGACTTATGGCGCGGCGCCTGCACAATAATTCGAGAGATCCAGCAGACAGAGATTTCAAACTTTTCTTGAGAATTTAATTATTTAAATTTACAAAACTTAGCCGCTCAGTTTATTTTAGTTGAAAATAAAAAAAAACAACGTTGTTTGAAAGCTCGCTTATTATTTTTTATGTGACATTTTTACTTGTTGGTTGTTCCAAAAGTTTCGTTCCTGGTTCGTTCGAAAACGCACCAAAACATACAATAACCGATTGTTTGCAAGGGGCTCCAAACCTGAAAAAATAAATAATGAATGTCTCTATTATATATTTTAAAAAATATTATAAATTACATAGTGAGTACAAAATTTTTCAATCAAATCTAGTTAACTACAAAAAATGCGATTAAATATTTTATGTTGTACTAACTGAGAATACATTTTAATTATGATTAAAATGCAAATTTTTAAATAAAGCCAGACGCTCGGTCAATAAATTTATATACTATAAGCATTGAACCTAATTTAGGAGCCACTGCTATAAGAGGTTTAAGGCTGGGTAATTCCATCCAGGGGTAGTGGGAAAGGAGGGGAGGTAGGTTGGATTAGGGGTTGACGCACTGATTAATGATTCTAACTTCATGTCGCTGTACAGAGCGGCGCCCGTGCAAACAAATTTCGCGCGTACCGGACATACCACCCGGACACCACCGGGGGAAGAGCACGGAGGTGGTGGAGAAGCGCCTAGTCATTGTTTTTGTTTTGTATGAAATTAACTGAGTGCATGAGATGAGGCTCTGGCCCCGGTTTGGGCGCCTAATGAGGGTGCTTATAGCCCAAATTGGGCGCCCTTGGAGCCGCTGGAGTGCCGCCTTTGTCCCTTGCAGTTATGTTAATACTGCGCCTTCATGTACTGGGTACTAATGCAATCACCTCGGATTGTTTCATAATACCCCACGACTACTGAGATGAAGTGGCTTAATGAACTACACGCAGTTAATACCGTAACATGATACGAAAAATATCAATTGTTCGGTGGGATATAAAAACAAATTATTTTCATTGATAATCCGTACGAATAACTAAATAACACTGTATGTGTATGTATTCGCGGAAAAAAAATGATAACGGCCGCAAACGTAGGATAATCGCATGCACACAAACATTTTGTAGTTATTGTTGTCTTAAAATATAAAATATTCCATCTATTCACGAAGCGTACTTTTACATTTTTAAATTTTCTTATATTTCAATGTGCAAGTGTTTATTTACAATTATGTTAAATAATTGTTTTTTGTAAGTATAATTTGTTATTTGTATCCTAAATTTAAATTATTAAATGAGAAGTTCATCCATAATTGAGCAAGTTGAAGTTATAATTGACTTCATGCTGTATAATATATGATATAAAATATATAAAGATGTGAAGCAAATAGTTTTAATAATTTCAACCAAAGAACAATCACCAAACTATTCTCTGAAACGGTAGATAGGAACACTGGCGCAAAATTGAAACTTGTTTACCTTTATTGATTATAAAACGAATTTAATTAAAACAGGACAGGTGATGAGCGACAAGGAGGTCCGCCCGCCCTCTCCCTCTAGCTGCACGCTGGCTACATTGTTCCGCAACTATCTGCTAGTTAAACCGTGACTTATGATGCTAATTTAGATTGCGAGTTGTAGGAGAAAGTTGCCGGGGCTGTTTACAAGTGACTCGGGGAATATGAAGGCCTGTAAAGCACTTGCTTGCGTTTTTATTTTGCGCATTTTGTGTGAGCCTGGAAGCAAGATTGATGATCCGGTATACAGCGTGATAAGGATTGATGTTTAAGGTTTAGTTACACAGTATTAGTTTTTTAATCAAATCATTTCGGTTTCTTTACAGTGTACAGTGTAAAAGTTTATTATAAATTTATTTTATCAAAAGTTTACAATTGAGTGTTTTTACGCGGAGATTTCTCTATATTTGTACCGGGACCAATGCTAGTAATTGATCTATTCAAATTTTCTCAACAATTTATGGGTGGATTAATTTAAAAGTATTTTATCTTAAATTATATGAATATGAATTACCAACGCGTTGAAGAATTCATATAAATTTAATTAAAATAACATAATATTTATTATCGTTTATTGAGCCAACACGTTATTAAGAAGATAACTGTTTTACGTCTAATAGGAAACTCATCCACGTATACTTTGATTCAATAGTTATAAGGGTCGTATCCCTCGGCTTGGAACTGAAGGCCCGTCCCGGTAATCTCCAGCCGCTCCCGGACCACGGACATGATCTCGGGCAGGCCGACGCGCCCGCACATCGCATTTCCAATCACGTGACTCCCGATCCTTATTGCTTTACTAAAGACCATGTATTTAATTCAGCAACAGACCGACCGTTACAGCACGAGCTGGCTTCGGAGAAAGGATTCCCTGAGGAAGCTGTGTTTGATAAAACCAAAAATATCCAGGCTGTAGCAATATTTTTACCGTTTTTTGTTTTGCTATTTAAAAGTACCATAAAACATATATCATACAAAGACAATCAGTTTTTTTATTATATGACACATTCACCACCAAAAAAAATGCCTAAGTGAAAATTATTAAAAGAGGCATGTTTTTTTGTAATTTAAGAAAATATCAATTACAGTATCCTTTTAATTTTCAAGTGTAAAGATAATAAAAATCGGTTACTATCTACACACAATCATACAAAATGGGTCGGTCCAGCTGGCTTGAGAGCTCCGTCAATACAAGCCCCGCCGGCGGCGAACTTTGATAGCCTGAAAATGGGAGGCATTAGACGTTAGCGAGGAATGTATGGAACTCGTGTAATGGAACTGAGCCTCTTTTTTTAAAGAGTTGAACGTTAAAGCATTTCACGTAATTTAACAGTGATTTTTTTTGTTAAAGGTCCGAAAGTATTCTGTATTACAGGGTGATTATTATTGAATTACAAAATATATTTTTTAACTGTGTAAAAAAAAGTTGACGTATTTTTTCTGTGTGATTTAAATTAATAAGTATTGAAATACAGACGATAATATCTTATTTTGTGAGGAGAAAAAATAAAACACATAACACTTATGGTATATTCATTTATTTTATCCACGACACACTGATTTATTTTTGACAATAAGAACTTTATGCAACGAAAGAGGTTTTTTTTCTTATATTTTATTCCAGTATTAAATATGAGAAGTAAAGATACTGTGTGTGACTTCAATAAATCTTTTAAAAAGATGTAATACTTTAAACCAAAAAGGCGTTTAACTTTTCGGTAGCCTTTTGATTATGTAGTAACCGGTCTTATATTTTTCATGTTAAAAATTTACTTGTATCCGCCAGTGAAGCTGACGTTAGCGATAATTAAGATAAATTATTCATTCTATTTAATTATTTACTTTGAAACAACACACCCAATTTATAAAGCGAAGTACTGAGCTCAGCTTCTGAACTAAAATTTAATTAAGATCACCGCAAAAATGTACAAAGACTTTGCACAAAGTAAGTGCGGAGCGAGCAGGCAATGCGCCAATTTTGCCGCAAGAGGCGGCCAATACAGGCGGGCCCGGCGCCGGCTGGCGCGCCAACTCCGGTGCCAATCCTGCGCCTCGAGATCCCTCCAGACACTGCACTGGCGGGTGCAGTGTGCATTAGCCCCATAAACGAATAAACTCTATTCCTATTTGCTTTACCCCTCCCCCAGAAGAGGCCTACAAGCGCAGCCGCATCAAAAGCGCATGCCGCCACCCGCTTCAAGCCAAACTACTCCATACAAAGGCATCACTTAAAACCGAATATGGCTTGGAGAGGCGTCTTTTCTTAGAGTCTTTTGAAAGTGAGGCAGCATTTTGGGCCTATGCCGTTGTTTGCTGTGGATTTGCGCCCCTCTGGGTGGGTGCCGCGCTGCGGGGCTATGCGGACGACGCCTAAAAGTTTTCATCCGCAGTTAAGTTTTTTGCGCGCGGACCTGCGACCGTTCTGTCGATATTGACTCGGCGCCGTGCCAAATGCATGTCGGGGAGGCAGTGCAGCATTTTTGAATGCAACTTGTTTTGGAAGCGTTTGCGTAATTTGTCTGCATCAGGTGGAAAGAGGGAGTAGTGTTCGATACTCTGATATACATGGGAAAATCGTAAAATCCTTACAAAGGTATAAATAAGTATACAATATTTTTTTTAAAATGCCTTTTTAAATAAGAAAACACTCAAATAATACATCATATTTCTAATTATAATATTGTATTTTTAGCAAGAAAAAGGTTTTGTACACTACAAATTAGACTTGAACTATACTCACATTCATAAGTTTAAATTTTCTATACGTAAAAAATGGTAAATTTTTAATCACTACTATATTCAAACTTTGATTGGATATCTATCAAAATTAAGAAATAACCTATAATTATATTTTAAAGTAGAATGAATTGCAAAACGCTTGGAATATAAATAATGTAACATGTAAACTATCGTCTTCTTATTAAAATTGGTTTATTTATAAAAAATTTACACAGCATGCATTTTTATTTTTAATAAAAGAATTTCATCAAAGTCCAATCTTTAAATTCCTTATTAAAAAGCATCATGATTTTTAATATTTATTAAAATATTTTGTTAATAATAATTTTAAAAAAATAGTTTAATCTCGTCGTACCGGGCGTCAATATGCATTTAGCTCGGGAGATATCTCGCAATGCATATTATACTTAACCGCGCCGGACGCTGTCTCGCAGTGACGTTGTAGCGGCGTTACATAAGGCCGAGCACTTCCGTCGTTAGAAGACTTCGTCGGCGCGGCAGAACCTTCTGGCAAAATGCCACGGCGGGCCACGCCTAGCTCCGTTTCATTGGTTATTATGAACGACCAATTGACATGAATTTTGACGCTCATTGGGTACAAAATCTCATTTGAAAAACCAGGTCACGTACGTGTTTATGTAATATTTACAAACATACCGCACGAACACTGCAGCGAGGCCGATGGGCGCTTTAAATAATTCAATACAGCGGTTTGTATTCAACTGCATTTGACAGGTGAATTGCTTTGACATGTTACAGTACATAGAAGTTTAATTAATTTTGTTTGAAGCAAACATTATTAAATAAATACGTTATACGCGTAAAATTTAATATCAGTTATACTTAAAATAATTAAAGTATAAAATATACGAAAAAAAAATGTTAAAATGTTAATTTTTTTTAAGATGTCTATGAAGTTTTCTACTTGTTATTTATAGAGATATTAAACAAAATTCAAAATAAAATGAAAGTCACAATTTTTGAAAAATGAAGTCGCTACCTTATTAATAGGCGTATGGTTTTTTTATTTCACTTCTTGGCGTAATCACGATAAAAAGAACATTTTTGTTCGAGATCAAGTTATAGCATCTGTATGATTTCATTAAAGCAATCATAAATTGGCCGTCTTCCCATCAAACGGTTAAAGTTCTCCCGACGGTCATTCGGAGCGAGTTGGGGCAACAGCGCACCCCGAAGACTTGCAAACGCGCGCGTTCGAACTCTCAGCCAAAGGTAAAGTTTAATTAGAAAGCAAAAACCTCCCGCTAAAGTCATACAAACGTCGCCGGCGAACTCAAAATATCACCGACCTCCTCGTTCAAGCCGGCAAATAATTGCAGTTAGAATTACTTGGTCGTCAGTTTTTGGATTTATC